>CM065819.1:91733143-93042428 GCA_033398695.1 Orobanche coerulescens
GACGAAGAGCTGAGATTTTGTGACGGATGCTTTGGACTTGCCAATTACCGATGTTAGGCGAAGTAATAAGAGAAAGAGCAAAAGCCGAGTCTATCTCCAACCAAACCTTAGGAATTTTCCTCTCAAAACAAAGATCCAATGCTCTCCAAATAGCAAACAGTTCAGCAAAATTATTCGTGTGGTTGCCAATGAATTCATGAAATCCAAAAAGAGGGTCGCCTGCATCGTTCCTAACAATCCCCCCAACAGTTGATTCGCTCGGGTTGCCTTTCGAGGCTCCATCCGTGTTGATTTTGGTAACCCCGGGGCTAGGTTTGGCCCATTTGACCAGCGCGCTTTTTTTTCCTTTTTTTGTGATTACAATTACAAACAAAATTATAAATAAAATTGCAAGGGCATACAAAGAGACCCAAGATATCTATAAGCGCCGGAGTGCCGAGCCACGCCCGAGGTTTAAGGCTCCTATGGCCTTTGATCATGAACAAGAATGACCAAATGCGGTCACATACGCGTTGAGCCGTGAACGGAATCTTCTTAACCCGCATATCGTTCCTAGAACACCAAATAAACCATAATATGAGTACCGGAATGATATGCAAAATGTGGATGTAACCGGATGCCTTATTAAAACAATTGGAAAGAACTAAATTGATAGAGTTGGTTTGTAAATAGGGAATCCCCACAATGATGTAAAAATTAGCCTGCATCGACGAAGCAACCGCCCATTGAGAAATAGGTGGGGAGATCCTCCACGTTACCACGTAAGAGCTTAACTGCTTGAAAGAAACAATGTATGGTATCTTGTACCTTGACCCACGCATCAATCTGTAATCGGAACCAAATGGATATTTAGAAACAAGAAGGATCGAAATGGACTCATTATCAGGAATATATCCCGACTAGTCGCCCAAGGCTATAGACAGGAAGAAGGCATAGACTACGATGAGACATTTGCCCATGTAGCCAGACTAGAAGCCATTAGGATATTTTTAGTCTTTGCCGCCCATAAGAGCTTCATTGTATACCAAATGGACGTCAAAAGTGCATTCCTGAATGGAGACCTTGCTGAAGAAGTATATGTTGAACAACCACCAGGGTTTGTCAATCCAGAAGGCGAAGACCTAGTATACAGGCTAAGGAAAGCACTGTATGGACTTAAACAAGTCCCTAGAGCATGGTATGAGACTCTGTCCCAGTATCTAACTGATAATGGATTCGAGAAAGGTGCCGTGGACAAGACCTTATTCAAAATATAGGAAGGCGATGACCTTCTAATGGTTCTAATATATGTAGATGATATAATATTTGGTTCAACTAACCTTGCTTTGTGCCAAAGGTTCTCTCATCTCATACAAAGTAAATTTGAAATGAGTGTGATAGGAGAACTTAGTTATTTTCTAGGTTTGCAGGTAAAACAGTTGCCTACAGGGATTTTCATCAACCAAGAAAAATACAGCAAGGAGCTTCTCAACAAGTTTGGAATGAATACTTCCAAATCATCGTCAACCCCCATGAGCACTTCCGTGCAAATTAGTGCTGATGAAGCTGGAAAGCCGGTTGATCAATTACTCTATAGGAAGCTTATTGGCTAACTCCTGTACCTAACGGCTAGCAGGCCCGATATCCATTTTGATGTAGGAGTGTGTGCGCGATATCAAGTATCACCTAAATAATCACACTTCGCAACAGATAAACGAATCCTGAAATACGTCAAAGGAGTCTCATAAGACTAAGTATGGAAGCTGTCTCGAATTGACAATACAAACTGCCATTCCATACAAGATTCCAAATAGGACAAGAAGGAATCTTTGTTATTCGCTAGAGTTAAAGTCCCGCTTAAGAAGATATATTTAAATACTGAAGGATAAAGTATTTAAATATTAAGCCGTCAGAGATCTTCAATCAAGTGCAAAATCCTGATCGTGTTTTATTCAAACACATCATCCCGTTGGAATGGACTTTTGCTCAACGGATCTATCTCAACGGATATATTAAAGAAGGCTATATATATCCCCAGACTTTGAAGATTGAGAGACAACAACTACATGAAAGCAAATGAAGTTATCATCATATACATCTGAGCAAACATATCTCCCAAAGCATACTGCTATTCTGAAAGAAGAGATATACAAGTGCTCAAACCGTGAACAACACATCATCAGCTAAAAGCTCAGAAAGTTAAAGTTGTTGTTCAAACATTGTTCTACCCTTGAACAAAACCCATCAGCCCTGTGTGGACTGAGAAACCTTGCTATTCCTGAACTGTGTGTGATGGACTTGCATTGAATAGATGAAGCTTCGGAACTGTGTGTGAAGAAGCTAGTCAAGTGAAAGCTTAAACCAATCTGTGTGAACGGTTGAAGGCTAAGATCATTATATAAATCTGTGTGAACGGTATATTGATTAGGTTTGATTATAAATACGTAGTTGTGTACGTAGTATTTATAATAAACATTTTCACTCCTGTGTGGAGGACCAGTGGACGTAGAGGGGTTTACCTTGAACAACTTTAATTACCGTGTCATTTACCTTCTGCATTTACTGTTTTAAGATTTGTGATTATCTTTAAGTATACACTTCATATCTAGTTGTTGTATTTACAACAACTTACTTTAACAAGACTTCTGCTACGCACTCAGATTTGAAAACCGTACAGCTTGTTGTTTAAAACACTTTCCAAGCTGTATCCTGTATACTTAGTGGCCAACAGAGCTGGGAGGTCAGAGTCTCCAGCATCTGAATAGAAACAGGCTTGCGGCTAAGTGCATCGGCCACTACTTTGCTTTGCCTGGATGATACAGAATCTCCAAGTCGTAGTCCTTAATCAGTTCCAGCCATCTCCTTTGCCGCATGTTCAACTCTTTCTGACTGAAGATGTATTTGAGACTCTTGTGATCTGTAAAGATTTGACAGTGAGTCCCGTACAGGTAGTGTCTCCAGATTTTCAAAGCAAAAACTATTGCTGCTAGCTCCAGATCACGCGTTGGGTAATTCACTTCATAAGGTTTCAGCTGTTGTGATGCATAGGCGATTACCTTCTCATTCTGCATCAATACACATCCAAGTCCTTGGTTCGAAGCATCACTGTAAACTATGAATCCTCCAGTTCCCTGTGGGAGCGCTAAAATCGGTGCCGTCGTCAATATCTTCTTCAATTCCTCAAAGCTAGTCTGGCACATCTCGTTCCACTCAAACTTTTGAGTTTTCTGCAGTAGTCGAGTACGTGGGCGGGTAATTTTGGAAAACCCTTCCACGAACCGACGATAATACCCAGCAAGTCCTAAGAAACTCCGGACTTCTTTCACGTTCTTAGGAGACTTCCAATCCATAACTGCTTCGATTTTCTGGGGATCTACTCGGACTCCTTCTGCTGATACCACATGACTGAGGAACATTACTTCCTTTATCTAGAATTCACACTTAGAAAACTTAGCGTACAATTGCTCGTTTCTCAGAAGGTCTAAAACGATCCGCAGTTGTTGTGCATGCTCTTCCGGGCTCTTGGAATAAACTAGAATGTCATCAATAAATACGACCACGACTTTGTCCAAATAGTCTATGAACACTCGATTCATCAATTGCATGAATACAGCAGGTACGTGAGTGAGACCAAACGGCATCACTACAAACTCATAGTGTCCGTAGCGAGTTCTGAACGCTGATTTTGGAACATCGGATTCCTTAATCCTCAACTGATGATATCCCGACCTCAGATCGATTTTAGAAAACACTGTTGCCCCTTGTAACTGGTCAAAAAATCATCAATCCGTGGCAACGGATACTTGTTCTTGATCGTCATCTTGTTCAGCTCTCGATAGTCAATACACAATCGAAGCGATCCATACTTCTTCCGGACAAAAAGAACTGGTGCACCCTGGGCAAACGCTTGGTGGATATAGTATTTGTCCAAGAACTCTTCCAGTTGCTTCTTCAATTCATACATCTCAAGATGTGCCATACGATACGGCGCCTTAGAAATTGGTGTAGCTCCTGGTTCCAGCTCGATGGTGAATTCTACATCCCGTTGTAGAGGTAGTCCACGTAATTCGTCAGGAAATAAATCTGGAAATTCATTCACAACAGGAATGGATGAGAGCTCTACTTTTCCATCTTCTTCTTCATTGCGTAGCACCAGTATCCGGTACATCCCTATTTCAACAATTTGACAGCTTTCATCGCCTTGATCATCTTTCCTGAGCTTCCTGGTTTCCATCCTTCAAACAAGATTTGTAACCATCATCAGCTATCAGTGAGATATTTCTCTTTCGGTAGTTTACTATAGCTCCATATCGATTAATCCAATCATCTCCGAGTATCAGGTCGTCTCCTTGCATTTCTATCATGATCAGATTTGAGGCCACTCTTTGCCTCCAAATGATACAGGAAAATCTCTAGTTTCTAAGTTTCCCACAATCCTCTATCGACTCGGTAAATCCACAACATAAGGCTCACAATTATGAAAACCAATAATATTCAAACGATTTACACAAGACAAGGATATAAATGAATGTGTAGCTCCTGTATCGAATAAAACGCTAACTGGCTGTGAAAGGATTTGTATAGTACCTGATGTGACAGCAGCATCCTGGTCGTCTGCCCTCCTCATATCGTACAGATGTGGGGGAACAGATCCAGCACTCGAGGCTCCCTTGCGGTCGAATTGTCCTCTGCCTCGACGACCGAAATTTTGGGGCAGCTGAACACTCTGCTGCTTCTGCTGAATACTTGCTTCCTTCTGAGCTGGCTGTGATGTACGAGTTCCATTAAACTTAGTGGCATCCTTGCAAAACATCGCACGGTGCCCTTCCTGTTCGCAATCAAAACATGTAACTGGAGTATGGAAACAATCACGCCAAAAGTGGCCTGGGCGACCACAGTTAAAGCACTTCCTAGTTGTATCCGTCGTGGTTGATATTGCTCCGGAGTTCTTTCTGCTCTTGGATGGGTGCGGAGGTTTTTTGAACGAATGAAAGGATGACTACGCCTTGCGGGGCCCACTGCTCTTGTGCTCTGTGAAACTACCAGAGACTTTTTACTTCTTGGATTCTGCAAACTTTTCCATCGCTGCTTCCTTGATTTCATACGCCAATGCTTTATCCTAATATTGACGAAGAGTGGCACATTCAAAACCGGACATGTACCTATGGATTTCTGGTTTCATTCTCATATCAAAATGGATCATCATTTACACGTCTGTTCTGACCAAGTGTCGAACAAACGTCATCTGCTGATTAAACGTTTTAATTATCTGGGATACTGGCTCGTTTGATGGCTGTACGGAGAAAAATTCCCGAACTTTGGCTTCCCTCACAAGACGAGGGCAATACTGAGCTTCCATCATTAATTTAAATTCTGCCCAGTCAGCATCATGATCTACAGGTCGGATGGCTTCCCACCACTCAGACGCTTCCCCTATCAGAAAGTACTGAGCAATAGAGGCTCTCCGGTCGTCAGGGAAATTAATCCCGGCAAAAAATTTCTCCATTTCTTTTAACCAATGATCCCACGTTGGTGTCTCAGAAAAGCCATTGAATTTGGGTGGTTGCATCTTCGCCACCTCTTGCAGCCATCGGTCGCTTCGATTTCCCATGTCTGGGATACCTTGCTGTCGATCTCCCTATTGTAATCCTATCGCCACTGCATTCGGTCCACGACTGGCAACCGAGTCATCCGGTTAACCACCCGACGAAGGATTTCGGCACGCACAGTTCCGGTTCATTATTAATAGATCTTTGTGGCTACTTTGGCTGTGGTGGCCCGATTAGAAGGCGAAGCTTCTCTTTCAAGATTCATTCTTACGAGTCCGGGACCGAGAACACGTCCACATCCACATCTCAACATAATGTAAGCATAAATACTCAATATACAGGAAACAATTTCGTTCTAATGTTCAAGTATAGAGAAGTATAACATGTAAAGGACGAGATAGAGTTTAGGAACTTACAATCACTGTCGCACGAAGACGTAGGCGACAGTGATGTTATTCACGGCCGGTTACTTTAAAAGACATATATGACCCCTATTTAACCCAACGGACAAGATATCCATAATCTTAGCTCTGATACCATATTCTGTAACACCCCCAATATATTTAGGAATATTACAACGCCGTAAATTCTTTACATAAGAATTTACAAGGCTGAAGAAATGAAAAGACAATAACAGATACCGACATAAGAAAGTAACTTAAATAAAATACAACAGTTCTGAGCCAATAACGAGAATACAAATATCCAAAGGAAGAAAATTAATACATCACCAAATCCAATCATCACAAATGACGACGTACTTGAGTACTTATTAAAAACAACACAATCAACAGACGATTAAACCCTACGGAACATCACTCTGCACCCTCGTCGTTATGCAGCTCCAATGGTTGTTTCCCTGCTCTCCTGGATCCTGAACATAAACAAATGTTCAACCCCGAAGGGGTTAGCACAACGATGATAGTACAAGTACGCTAATCATACAACAATGATTTAATCAACAATAATCATGACAAGTTTCTCCAATGAGAAATAATAACAACACATATCACATCATAACAGTCTCAACATACTCATGGTATTCCAACGATCCAGCGCACACAGCTATAGATTCCCATGATGATCTCGTCGGACCAAAGCATGGTGGAACTACCTGTCCAATGATTCAGCGCACACAGCTATAGATTTTCCATGATGATTCCCGTTAGATCAACGCATGGTGGATAATTAATCATAACACATGTACACAGTACAATCATAACATAACTGACATAATACGAACAATTCTAATTAAAGTACTTGCCTCGATTCAATGACAAGAATAAAACTTCCACGAATATCAAAATGCTCGAAGGTCACCCCCTTCGATCAATCACGTTGTTAAGCTCGAACCTTAACAAAATAAATAATATAGAATTCATCTCACGTCGAATGAACATCTAACAATCCAAATTACGGTCGAAAGTTCATAAAACGAAATCTATCTGGCCTGTCTAACGTACGTTATGTACCCTTGGTAGCGTATGTTAAGCCTACTCATTAGCGTATGTAAGCCTCGAAGACTAGCGTACGCTAACCATGTATCGACAGTCCTCTCTGATCAGCCGACTGACTCGCCTGATGATATAACGTACGTTACGTACCAAACGTAGCGTACGTTAACCTTGCCTGTTAGCGTACGTAAGCTACAGAGCATAGCGTACGCAAAACAAGCATCCGACAGTCTCTCACTGATCAGTCGACTGTTCTGATTGATGATGAAGTGTACGAAATCCTCAGTGATTAACGTAAGTTACCCTTCTACATATCATGTTCATATAATTATGAATGATCTTACGAATTCGAACATCTTCGAATTCAAGGATACGTATATCATCATGGTGATCATACTCCAACCTTGATTATAAATTCTCATTCATAATTCGGAAGGCCTATGGTTGACATCAATACCTTATATCATTCAAACTATCATCTTGAAGTTTGTTTAACAATTCATCTTTACAAGATACAACAAATCCTTCCATGACCAATCACCTAGGTTCGTCTAACAATAATGATGTTAATACCAAGTCCGTGATTACTACAAAGACACCTTCCAAATTTGGATTACCAATCTCAGAAAACTTCCTTTACTTGTTCATCGTAACAAGATTCAAATTATGATGCTCTTAATCGAGGCACTTAAAGCATAATCATATCAACTTCTAAACATGATGTTTGGTTGAATGAATCATCTTGGAACTTAATATCTTGATATCATGATCATCATATCCTTAAGAACACGAAACCAATATCGAGATAGTATAACATACTTTAAGATGAAGAAAACACCGAGACAATAGGTAGAATTAAACTCCGGTTGCTTGTGTGCCAATCCAAGATGTTTCTCCACTTCAATGATCAATCGTAAGGTATATCCAATCTTCAATGATCAAGTATAGATGGTCTATATGTGTTTAAGGAGGCTGGGATCTCTCTGGGCATGAAGTATGTTGATGGCTAAGTGAAATAAACGAGCTGAAATGAAATGGGGTGATGTCTTATTTATAATTTTCTGACCTTAACGTACGTTAGCCTTCATGCATAACGTACGTTAGTCTCTTAGCGTGCGCTACCCTCTATTCTTAACATACGCTATCATCACCGATAGTTAACTGTCTTGTTTCTGAACTTCATTACGTACGTTACACTTTCTATGTTACGTACGTAACCAATACTATTAGCGTACGCTACATGCTTACCTTAGCGTACGTTAAAATCCGTTGACTTAAAAAGTGTCCAGGTTCATGCCATGCGAATCTGGTAAGCATCTGGCCCAGCCCACTACCAGCTAGCTCATGTGCTAGCCGCCCTACTCAATTATTGACCTCTTTACGTACGCTACGCTTCATTCGTAGCGTACGCTATACTTGTCAACATAACGTACATTAATCTTTCCTCTTAACGTACGTTAACACATATTTGTATGAAAAATTTACGTGATGCTATTATCATGCACATGGATACGTATATGAGAAAGATCATACTTTGATTATTGATATCACAAATCCGAATAAAACAAGGTTCAATTACAGATGAAATACTCAACAATTAATCCGGATATTACACAATTAACCATGCCATAGCCAGTATCACCTAGGAAGCTCATCCCTTCACGACCGCTACTAGCTCGATCTCTGAGTACCTAAAAGATAGAGCCCACGATGGGGTCAGCCACAATACTCAACAATGATAATGAAGACATCAACATAAATAATTGCATATCAATCTACTTACAAAGTAAGAATACTTACAGCCGTGGTAACTCATATCAAATCAACGCTTACCTCAATTCACACCTCGCATTCTCAAGTGACGAATGAATTCAAAAATAACCATCTGTACTGTATTCAAACAATGCCAAAATTCTCAAAACATAAATATATCTCCAATATGGAATAATCGGTCCATTTCCAATTTCGTCCGCTAGATTGCACAATCGAATCCCAATTCTGATAAAACTGATAATACACGATAACTCTGTAGACCAACTGCCCCGTACAAGTCCTGGATTTCGATAAAACTATGAATGCTCACACAAACAATAATAATAAACAATCAATGCATCAAACGAGAATATCATTGGCATGGTAGCTCCACACAAGATCAACAAAGGACCAACCACGACCGAGAATACCAACGATATGGTAATTTCCAAAAAGATCAATAAAGGATCAACGACGACCGAGAATACCAACGATAAGGTAAACTCCAAACAAGATTAATAAAGGATCCACGACTACCGAGAATACCAACGATAATGTAAACTCCAAACAGCATCAATATAGGATCAACGACGACCAAGAATACCAACGACATGGTAAAATCCAAACAAGATCAATAAAGGATCAACGACGACCGAGAATACCAACGATAAGGTAGACTCAAAACAAGATCAATAAAGGATCAACGACGACCGAGAATACCAACGATAAGATAGACTCCAAACAGCATCAATAAAGGATCAACGACGACCAAGAATACCAACGATATGGTAAATTCCAAATAAGATCAATAAAGGATTATCTACGACTGATATACCGACTTTTAGATAGACTCCAAACAAGATCGATAAAGGATCAATGAAGACCGAGAATACCAACGATAAGGTAGACTCCAAACAAAGATCAATAAAGGATCAACAACGACCAAGAATACCAACGATATGGTAAACTCCAAACAAGATCAATAAAGGATCAACGACGACCGAGAATACCAACGATAAGGTAAACTCCGCATAACATCAATAAAGGACCACAGGTACAGATATACGAAAGAATAAAATCGCAACATATACAAATCATATACATTGGATCTCTAAGATACCTCGACTGTCGAACATACCCGATCATAAATGGGCTATGAATGACCAATCAATACGGTTCAAGAGGGACGTCACGATACGCCCGATCCGGAAATGTGTCCGAGCACAAGCCACCAACGGGTATCTATCGAATACGCGTGTGGTCTTGTACCTAATCAGTCTCACAAAGTACGTTCGTGTGCACGGTTCAATGTGAGGTCGAAACCAACACATGACTACACGTGCCCATCCTG
Source organism: Orobanche coerulescens (assembly GCA_033398695.1). Taxonomy (NCBI): domain Eukaryota; kingdom Viridiplantae; phylum Streptophyta; class Magnoliopsida; order Lamiales; family Orobanchaceae; genus Orobanche; species Orobanche coerulescens. The sequence goes on from CM065819.1 coordinate 91,743,229, forward strand.
AAAATCCTACACATGACCGATCAGTACGTAAATATGACTCTAGATATGTCACGGTGCAATATGACAACATGACAATGATAGTTTGATAATGAAAGCTCGACATGACCACAATATCGTGTTCTCGTCAGACAACAGTTCACATAATGCTCAACAATGCATATAATATTAGCACATAAACTCCCAAGGTCGCAACCAAGGGCCACAGAAGTATCTACTTGGGAATACTCCGGATCGTGGGTGCCGGATTCTCGTCTTATCCCTCAACACAGTTCCACATGGGTACCATTCAGGTTTTATCCCCAACACATCGGCCCATTAACACAGTTCTAAGAAAAACAACAACACAAAACACACTAAACAACGATGCACACTCATTAAATGAAATATCAGCATACATCATATACAACAATGCAGCAGGATAATTACCATAATTCAGCAATACTAAATTACCTCAAGGTGGAGACACTGAGCTTTCCACGGCCAACATCCCTAAACGAATACATAGTTATCCGAATAGTCCAAAACGAAGTACGGTCCATAACTAATAACAACCACCATCTCGAGTTCAATGTCGGCACGATAAACTATCCTCGATACCCAACATCCCATATTATAGACCGAGGATAACTCACATCTACGTTTTCACCCGACACCTTTAAATCATATACATTATGATTTAGCCCAATCCAAAGCATTATACACATATCATCATCCCGACGAATCATATTCATGATATCATTGCTATATGAATCATAAATGAAATGAAATCAAAACCATTTATTAAACATTATGAACTGAGCAAGCATAACTTGCCTTAATACCGATACGATGAAGCTGTTACCAATCCCATCGTCTTCATTTACAAGCTCTTCAGCCCCGACCAAGGCGATCTATGCATTCTCCAATCTCAATCACAGCACAACGGTTGAATCTATGATCGCTTATTACAACCTAATGCAATAATCAATTAACAACTTGTACGACATCAATCAACAACCGATATAATCAACCAATTAAACTCACGATTCAACGATACCTCAATCATATACAAAACCAAACTGGTCAACTCATACAATTACGAATACAATCCACGGTTCGATAATCAATCAATTCTAACCATTGTCTCAACATTCTCGATTCCGACTTCAATCTTAATTACGGGTTAACAAGGTTCATCCTTATAAATTCATAGTAAAAACCAATTATCGATTATCATCATAATAATCTCGTCATCTCATAACCATATGCGTACTACATATACGGATATTACACCAAAAATTACATAACTTGGTTCTAGATATGAGTATTCCATATTCATATTCAAAACACCAACACCTTACACATGTTTATCATATAATTCATGAATTCCTCAAGAACATAAATTAATCATATCCAATTAACATCACTTGATCATAATCATCAAGCATAGTCCAGTGTGTTATCTAACCTCTAATCTGTCAAATTCCCCTCATATTCCGATCAATACATACATATCATCATCTCCTTCAACATACACTTCATATATTATCAAGAACCACAACAATGCTACCATATTCATCGTCATACGAAGCAAACAATGATAACAACATCAAGAATCCGAAAACAAAGTGTAGAGTTGATCAACATACCTCAAGAACACAATCAAACACCTCTAGAATACATAATATTTTCATATCTCAAGCTCCACATCAACGACTTCAAGTCCCCAATATGTTTGGAAGAGCCAAAATCAGCCTCGGAGGGTTGAAGGGTGAAAAAATGACGTGAACATCTCCAAAAATGCCAAAGGGACGGGTCTCGCATAGATATATAACAACCATTACGTACGTTATGTAATCATCTTAACGTACGCAATCCTCTTTACGTAGGTTAACTTACCTTGTTAACATACGTAACACTATCCCAGGGGCTACTGCCTCAATTCGTGGCATGCATTACGTACGTAATTTCCTTGCCGTAGCGTACGTAATGTAGCTATTGACTTGCTACAGTGACATACTTGTTCACGTACGTAATTGGCTATCCTTAACGTACGTAAAGCTCGATGTTGACTCGCCTGTCCACATTCGCGCCGAAAGTTGCTGACACCGGGCCCACTCGCCGGTCACAGCTCGGATCTATCCGATTCTCTTCATAATGTATGTATGTACTCTACCTAACGCACGTTACACTAGCATCTTTACATACGTAAGCTCCTATGCTTAGCGTACGCTACGCTTGCACCTTTACGTACGTAAGCTCCTATGTTTAACGTACGTAATGGCTTTTATACTTAGCCATTTTTGCTCCTGTCTGTCGTCTCAATATACCGAACACGTACACGCAACATACTGAATACATATACTCGTTCCGATAAAATTCTCATACGATATACCTGATGCACGATATCCTCAAATGTAATTGTCGACCAAGTACGACAATTATACAAATATTCATACAGTATACCTGACATCGAAAGACATATCAAGCATGTAATATCCTAGAATTAAAAATAACCTCGATAGATATACTGGTACAACTGTCACAGTTCCCAAAATTATTCATCCATACCGTATCGGTCCCACTGCACAAGACAACTCAGATAAAACAATACGAAAATTCGTAGCGAAATTCTAGGATATTACAGGCAACGAACTTGCCACGCCGACTCGGTTCAAGAATAGAATAAGTCGAGATCCATAAATCTACACTCGAAGGTTCTATCCTTGTAGCATGACACTAACCCGGTGAAATTCAAGATAGAGAAAATATAGATATCCTTACTTAACAAGGACTCTTTTCCACAAGAAAACTACATACATAATCCTTATCAGATTCTACTTCCCATATATATGTAGTCCAATACCACCACGGACTCGACGACTTTCTCTCGCAAGTTAGAGTTGCAACATTCATGTATATATATACAGGTATCCGTACACCTATACCGAGACACGAATTCTTGACTCTCAATATAGTCAATTAATCTTACCTTATATTCACCATACTTGCTCACGCCGACGGCCTTCGCCGTGAAGCCCGGCTCGATTCACGTGTTTTCTTGTGTCTATACGACTGTGAAGTTTGCTTGGAATTATCCAAACCGCTTAGATAAAGTCTAATCGATACGTTTTTGGCAAGATCAAGTTTTTTTCTCTTGAAATTACTTATTGTCTTGGTGAAAATAGTAGTTGTATTGCTTGAAATTAGTTATTTTTTACTTGTTTTCATTGGTTGTTTTGATTAGTTGTTGACTTGTTGAGTTGTTGCCTTGGTTATTTGTTGAGGTTTAGCTAATTTGTTGTTGAAATATTGAATGTGTTAGGTTAAACTTGGTCTTTTTTAAGAGACCAATCTCCAATGAATCAAGTGTTGAAGGCTCTACTAAAAGACCATGCTCCAATTAATGATTCCCCTCTTTCTAATGTAAATTCACAAACACCACAAACTCCACAACCTACAACTACTCCAAGTACAAGTGTTGATTTAAACGATCTTCCACAAGACCCGGTGGATAGACCAAGGGTTACAACTTGTAATACAAATCAAATAGATGAAATGAGAAATGCATATTTGCTTCATGGTCCTTGTCAAACAAGGGGTCATATATTTCCATCAAAGTTGATAGTGAAGAAGCAAAGACGTTTTGTTGTTGAATAGTTTGATCAATTTGATTGGTTAGAGTATAGCAAAAAAAGGACAAAGCATATTGTTTAAATTGTTATGTGTTTGGAGACTTTATGGGACAACAAGGTGGGAGAGATGCATTTGTTAATGGAGGTTTTAATAGTTGGAGTAAAAGAAGCATTGAGGATTTATGTTGGTAATATTGATAGTTTACACAACAAAGCACGACAAAAGTGTGAGTTTCTATTGCAAGGAAAACAACATATTAATGTAGCCTTTAAGAAACAAACCGAAGTTGAGGAGAGTAACTATAAAACTTCGGTTACGTGTTTCAATTAGTGCTTGTAGATACTTATTGAAAAATGCTTTACCATTTCATGGTCATGATGAGTCGAGTGACTCTCTTAATAGAGGGCTTTTCTTGGAAGCATTTCCAATGTTATTTTAGAAAATTCTCCTAAATATAATCAACTAACGTGCCCGAGGACTCAAATAAATTGTTGAATGTTCTTCAAAAGAGATAATTTTGAGTTTGCAAAGATATTGGTGAGGATATCTTTGCTTTATTGGTCATGAATCTATTGATGTGTCAAAAAAGGAACAAATGGCTATAGTTTTGACATATGTCGATAGCCTTGGAATTGTGAAGGAAATATCCATTGGAGTTGTGCACGTGAAGGATACATCCTCTTTGACTCTTAAAACGCCATAAATAATGTATTTACAAGTAATAAGTTGAGTTTTACTCAGGTAATTGCAACTTTTTTGCTTATTATGTATTTTAAATTGAATATTATTCGCTTTATGTCTTATATTTTATTTTTTAATAGGTGAGGACAAGGTTACGATGGGGCAAGCAATATGCAAGGTGCATTCAACTATTCAAAGCTTTGTTATTAGAAGCTAAAATTCAGCACATTATGTTCATTGCTTTGCAAACCAACTTCAGTTAGTGATTGTGGTTGTAGCAAAGAACCATGATGGTGTTCGTGACTTCTTTGAGCAAATTTATTTGGTGGTTAATGTGGTATGTGCTTCGTGTAAAAGAAAAGACATGCTACGGGAGAAATTAAGAGAAAGTGTGCAAAAGACAAATGGTAACAGTGAACTTGAAACGGGAAGAGGGTTAAATCAAGAGACTTCTCTTAGTCGAGCGGGAACAAGATGGGGTTCACATTTCAACACAATCACAAGTTTGATGAAGTTATTTCCGGAGGTTCTCGAGGTTCTAGCTTATGTTGAAGAGGAGGGATCGACTTTACATAACCAAAATCAAGCGTGCGGTATCTTATCATATTTAAAGACACTTGATTTCGTGTTTTACTTACATTTGATTAATGAAATTTTAAACCTCACGGGTATATTGTCAAAGTAATTTCAGAAAAAGAATCAAGACATTTTAGAAGCGGCTTCTATGGTTAGAGGGACAATGAATGCATTGAAATCTTTAAGAGATACGGGGTTTGATAAAACTTTGCGAAGGTACTTTCTTTTTGTCAAAAACATAATATTGATATTGTGGATATGACCGACAATTATTTCACTCCGAGAAATCGTAGGACCAAAGTTACTAATCAATATCATTTTGAAGTTGAAATTTTCAACCCGGTTGTGGATATGCAAGTTATGGAATTCGGGGACCAATTTAGTGAAATTAGCACTCAATTACTAGAATACATGGGGGCACTGAGTCCTTGTGATTCATTTGATATATTTGACAAAACAAAATTATTGAAGTTGAGTGGTTGTCCAAAAATTATTTTGATGATCCGGATAGGATGGAACTTGAAGGTCAAGTTCAGATATATTATCACTCTTTGCATAAAGATGACCGATTCACTAGTTTGAAGGGGATTTCCGACCTTTCCCGTTTGGTGGTGGCAATGGGGAAACACTGTTCTTATCCTTTGGTTTATAGGTTAATATAGTTGGCTTTAGTTTTACCTGTTGCGACCGCAACAGTGGAAAGATGTTTTTTCGCGATGAAGCTCTTGAAGACGGACTTGCGTAACAAATTGGGTGATGACTTTATGAATGATGCATAGATTTGTAAATTTGAAAAAGAAGCGCTTATGAAAGTCAAGATTGAAGATGTAATGGATCATTTTCAAAAAATGGGTATACGGAGATGTCAAATTTAAAATGTAATTTCTAGTACACTAGTTTGTTATATTTAATGCAATCGTAAATTTAACTTTGTTATGTTATTATATTTCGTCGGAATTTTTTTTTGGTGGTACTAGTGCTTGATAATCCTGCGTCCACCCGGCAACTACCACCATACATTTGCCAATTTGGGCCCCACCATATATTAAAGATAGAGTCCATAATGTACTAAACTCTCGAGTGATCATGAACTCATCGAATTTCACAAAGAAAATTTCCCATCAGGTTGTAAAGAATATAGTTCAAATTGAGTGTTTGTTTCGTTACAACTATAAACAAGAGTCAACCACAAACTCTTTTGCACACGGATCTCTACCTTCCATGACTGGTTGTACATCGAGATATCTAGAGTCACTAGCAAGAAGCACTAAAATTTTTAATTTCTGAGAAACTCTCGAGACGCAGGATACGACGACTTATTCTGTCTATAAAAAAGTGTTAGACAAACGTTCATGTATTATCTAAGTAATATTATGTTAATTTAAAATATATTTAAACTTAAAATGGTCATAATTTATATGTCGATGTTCATTAAACTAACATATTTATTTTAACAGCTCTTTTTTAAAATAGCTGTTGAAAAGATCGTCAAATAAACATCTTGATTTACCGATATCTGAATCGTGAATGGATCACTTTTATATCACTTCTTTTGAATAACTGTAGTAATAACGTAGACCCTTTTTAAGTATTGAATATTAAATTTTTGTTTTTTTAATGTTTTAATGAAACCATCTACCTATATGTTTTAACATGCAATCACCCATATATAATTGTGCGCGTATACATGCATATATACACATTCATTTAGTTAATCTTTGATCAATTTGATGCATACGTACGCATGTATAGACATACTTATATGAGAAGAAATCGCACGAGAGGCTTGGCGTAAAATCAGGTTACATGGTAGTGCAAAGTGCAAGAAATATATGGATACTGGTTGACATGAATCATGGCCCTATTTTGGGCATTTTCATTTGCCTACCTGCAGGTTTCCTCTTTCTTACCATCGTCCCCATATTACATCCCAAAAAAAAAAAAATTGTTCTTTTTTTTTCGAATTTTTTCCTAGCCCACCAATCCTTAAATACAAATTCTAGTTTTTTAATTAATGGCAACTTCATCGAATCCGAGGAGGACCTCCTCCTCGGGTGGTGGAGATACTGCCGCGGACCGTCCGCTGTCGGTGAAATTCGCCCGCCGCACATCCAGCGGACGTGTCGTCAGCCTCTCCCGCGATGATGAGCTCGACATCCCAGGCGACTACGCGTCTCAAAATAACGACTACATAAACTACACGGTCCTCATGCCTCCCACGCCGGATAATCAGCCCGGAGGAGGCTCATCATCATCATCATCATCATCCGCCACCAATACATCGGCCGACAAGCCCGATGGGCCGACTGCGTTCCGGGGCCCATCATCCAGGTTCCGCTCCGAGTCGCAACGCGTGAGAATGGGCCGCGACCAAGACCTCGGCCCTCTTCCTCTGTGCCTCGGCCTCGACCTCAGCAATCTTCAAGGCCGACTCGGATTGAAGCAACGCCTCCTATAACTTCTCCAAGTCCTCAAGTGCGTATTTCTTGGCCACCTCGGCCTGTTCAACCTTCATCCCTGCCTCACAAAGCATGGCGTCATGAGAAGCCTTCTCTTTCTCAAGGGCTTCTACCTTCTCAATAAGCCTGAGGGAAGATTCTTGGGCCGACTTAGCAGCAGCCTCGTTCTTGTGCGCCAAATCCACAACTTGCCTAAATACATCATATTCACGATGGGCTATGGAGGGAATCTACAAAAAACACACTCAGATCCAAAGGGATTGCATAAAGGAATCAAAAGACCAAGGCGGAGTAATAGAGTACCTCACTGAGAATTAAACCCTTCATGTTGAAGAGTTGGAGTGAGCTCGGCTTGTCAGCAACAAGCTGTTCAATATAAGACCTATTCATAGCCCGCTTAATGACAGGTCCTACGAGATTGAGGCAGTCCCAGAATGAACTGTCGAATCAAACCCAGACATAATGGGCGCAGCAAGGAAAGAGTCGACCAGGTTTTTAATCTCGGCATCAGAAAGGGCGAAAGACGAGGATGAACCATGTGGCGAGGGAATGGTTCTTTTCTGAGATGACCCTTCTTGATCTCGGCCTCCATTATCTCTCGGCCTCTTCTGTCTTTGGCGCAACTCTGCCTAGGATTTCGGCCCCCAATATCGGTCCAGTTCTTGAGAGTGCCCCTAGCCTTGATTCCGGGTACATGCACGAGTAGGTCTAACTTCCCCGGTAGGCTCCCCCTCCACTTCTGCTTCAGGCTCGGATGAAGCTCCAGTCTGAATGATGGGCGGCTACTTGGGAAGTGAAGACTCCCCCTTATCTTGTAGCTCTTTCTGCCGAGCCTCCATATTGGCATGCCTCTTCTCAACTCCCCTGAATCGGGACAACCTCTTCTTCTTTCGAGCCGCCATGACGGGGTTGATGTGCTCTTTATTGACTTTCTGGATGTCCTCCATTGAGAGATCAATATAAAAATAAGTGTTAGCCCAGAATGAGACGAGAGAAAAACTAAAAGAAGTATGAAGAAAATTTCATCCTATGATGTCCATGGCTTGTAGGCACTTGTCCCCCTCGGTCCTGCAATTTGCACAATCCTCGTGAAAGACAAAATTAGGATGAACAACCCGGCCAGAAACCGAGTCCCTCTTCGGACCTCGACTAAAGGTCTAACCTGACTATGGGCCCCCTCATTAGGCCGTCCTAAGCATGGTACCGAAAATCCATCTCTAGCTCGGCCCATTTAAGAATGGCAACAGATGAGAATCGCCGAGCTTCGCAATCGATTGGCACTCCATCCGGCTCATGAATGCGCGAAGGCCAATGTGGTGAATTAACGGGTGCCGTAAACTCCCGGCCATGCCAACTATCGATCTTGATCACGTGCCTGTTCCAACCCGTGACCTTATTAATCGTATTTGAAATAAGGGCCATAAGCTTGGGTTTGTTGGGGTCGGACTTAATGGTGATTGTTACGGTTTTAGAGTTGTAGGATGAGTTGATAAAGTGATAGAAGGCAAACATACATGGCTCAAAGTCGAGACCACGACACCAAATAATAAAGCGGTGAGGTACCTAACCGCATTGGCACCGAGATCGGTCGGGATAATTTCTCAATCTTCCAAAATTGATTAATGAAAGGGTCCAGGGCGGCCTTAGACCGAGGTGGAATTGCTTGAAATAGAACGGGACGAGGGCATCACTATAGTAGAAAGTTTTGGCTTCATGCTCATCAGCGAAAGGAGTGGCCAAACTATGGTAGAGCCTATACTCATTCCTATCTACCTCATATGTGGTATAAAGTTCCTCAACCATCTCGTCTCCCCCTCTGGGATTCTTAGGCCGAAAGGAGCCTCCCAGGTTTATTTGGCCTTTAGCTCGGCTTCGCCTTGTGCCGACAACCTCGGAATCAAACTCCCTGATGGGCCTGTCAGAAGTACTCTCCCCAGCCATACCTGTAGAAGAGGACAAGGGGTTAGACTCACCTTGCGAAGGCAACAAGGTGGCCTCCTCCCCCGTCTCAACTACTTGGGCCGAGGAGAAACCTCCACCAAGATGAAGTCGAGCTTGGAATTTATCCTTGACATAGTGCAAAAAGCTGCAGTGTAGGACTTCATCAAAACTACTAAGGGTTAACATGTCGGTATCATCGCCATCTACGGTCCTAGGCGCAAAAAACCCAGAGGGATACTTGACGTCCGTTCTGGGGGGTTTTATTCAAGTACAACATTTTTCCAATGGTCGCTAAAGACAAGAGTCGCCTTGATCCATCAGATTTAACATAAATCCTAGAGTTCCTAGTGTAAAGGCCGTAAGTAGAATTCTTTTCCAAATACCCATGCTTAGACAGCTCGAGAATATGAAGTTCAAACAGGGAAGCTTTGAAGACTCCTAAAACCTTAACAGTGGCGGAAAATAAACGGGAAATGGAGCTGGAAAAGTACCTCAGGAAGCAAGGATAAACGGATGAAAAGCAACGCCTGAGGAATTGGTTGGAGCAAATCGTCAGAAAAACGGATGGAAATGGCACGGTGTGAAGTGTCGCCGGGTGTTGCGGCTCGATCTCTGTTCGGAATCCGCAAAATGACGGAAATGGTTTTGATTTTATAAGGAGCTCACGCAGGTGTCATAATTGCACCGCATTAATGGGCGCGTTTTCCAGGAGAGTGTCTCTTCACCTCTCCATGCGAACGCCGTCCAATTATATGATGGGATACGAAGCGATTGGTATAACTGGACCATTGAAATTCGTGAAGATATATGAGCAAACCGAAGCCAATTTGACACTAAGCGAACTCGACCAATACTGGGGATTAGGATGAACTTGAGATCCTACTCGGCCTGCCGAGATAGAAACTCGGGGGCCACTGAACTACATAAACCGAATCGATTACATAGATCTGGATAGCTTGGGTATAAATCCCAGCATGGCCCATAAATCAAGGCCCTACAAATCCCAGGGATAAACCTCTCAACTCGGCTTAGGGAATGACATCTAGGTCGACCTGAAAGCCAGGTCCCTACTCGGTCTGTCTTAGTCCAGATGCAAGCCAAGACTTGGTTCAGGCAATGTAACACCCCCAAAACCATCCGGGGATATTACAGCACCGTGGGCCCCACGCCGGAACCCACAAGGCTAAAAATTATTTTCAGAAACGTTTTAAACACGCCAAAGAGGTGCAGATGGTGATATTTTAAATACTCTATTTTTCAAAACATAGTTCCCAAATACCGTCATAAAATACCATTTAAAAGTACAATGCAAAGAAACCAAAAGGGGCACTTTGAAAGTGTACACGAGCTGGTAAAATACTGAAAGCCATTTAAAGATACACACGCACCGGATATAAACACAGTAGAAAATACATTTGCAGCGGAATCATAACAACCAGAAAAGAACACTCGATTCCCAATTAACCATATCATAGCCAGTATCACCAAGGAAACTCATCCCTTCACGAACGCTACTAGCTCGATCTCTGAGTACCTAAAAGATAAAGCCAACGACGGGGTGAGCCACAATACTCAACAATGATAACGATCACATCAATGAAACAATTTCATATCAATGTACCTACAAAGTAAGAACACTTCCAGTGTAATCTTATCGTAGTAACCTTACCAATTCGTGGTAACTCATATCAAATCAACCCTTACCTCAATCCACACCTCGCATTCCCAAGTGACGAATGAATTCAAAAATAACCATCTGTACTGTATTTAAATAATGCCAAAATTCTCAAAACATAAATATATCTCCAATATGGAATAATAGGTCCATGTCCAATTCCGTCCGCTAGATTGCACAATCGAATCCCAATTCTGATAAAATTGATAGTACACGATACCTTTGTAGACCAACTGCCCCGAAACAATGACAAGTCCCGGATATCGATAAAAGTATGAATGCTCACACAAGCAATAATAATAAACAATCAATTCATCAAACGAGAATATCATTGGCATGGTAGCTCCACACAAGATCAACAAAGGACCAACCACGACCGAGAATACCAATGATATGGTAATTTCCAACAAGATCAATAAAGGATCAACGACGAACGAGAATACCAACGATAAGGTAAACTCCAAACAAGATTAATAAAGGATCTACGACTACCGAGAATACCAACGATAATGTTAACTCCAAACAGCATCAATAAAGGATCAACGACGACCAAGAATACCAACGACATGGTAAACTCCAAACAAGATCAATAAAGGATCAACGACGACCGAGAATACCAACGATAAGGTATACTCCAAACAAGATCAATAAAGGATCAACAACGACCGAGAATACCAACGATAAGGTAGACTCCAAACAGCATTAATAAAGGATCAACGACGACTAAGAATACCAACGATATGGTAAACTCCAAGCAAGATCAATAAAGGATCAACGATGACCGAGAATACCAACGATAAGGTAGACTCCAAACAAGATCAATAAAGGATCAACGACGACCGAGAATACCAAATGATAAGGTAGACTCCAAACATCATCAATAAAGGAACAATGACGACCTAGAATAGCAACGATATGGTAAACTCCAAACAAGATCAATAAAGGATCAACGAAGACCGAGAATACCAACGATAAGGTAAACTCCAAACAAGATTAATAAAGGACCACAGGGACAGATATACGAAAGAATAAAATCGACAACTCGACTGTCGGACATACCCGATCATACATGGGATATGAATAACCAATCAATACGGTTCAAGATGGACGTCACGATATGCCCGATCCGGAAATGTGTCCGTGCACAAGCCACCAACGGGTATCAATCGAATACGCGTGTGGTCTTGTACCTAATCAGTCTCACGAAGTACGTCTCGTGTGCATGGTTCAATGTGAGGTCGAAACCAACACATGACTACACGTCCCCATCCTGAAAATCCTACACATGACCGATCAGTACGTAAATATGACTCCAGATATGTCACGGTGCAACATGACAACGAAACTCGAAGAAACGCATATACAATAAGGACCAGAAGACTCCCAATTGAACAATGATAGCTTGATAACGAAAGCTCGACACGACCACAATATCGTGTTCCCGTCAGACAATAGTTCACATAATGCTCAACAATGCATATAATATTAGCACATAAACTCCCAAGGTCGCAACCAAGGGTCATGGAAGTATCTACTCGCGAATACTCCGTACCATGGATGCCAGATTCTGGTCTTATCCCTCAACATAGTTCCACACGGGTACCATTCAGGTTTTATACCCAACACATCGGCCCATTAACACAGTTCTAAGAAAGACAACAACACAAAACACACCAAACAACGATGCACACTCATTAAATGAAATATCAACATACATCATATACAACAATGCAACAGGATAATTACCATAATTCAGCAATACTAAATTACCTCAAGGTGGAGACACTAACCTTTCCACGACCAACATTCCTGAACGAATACATAGTTATCTGAATAGTCCAAAACAAAGTACGGTCCATAACTAATAACAACTACCATCTCGAGTTCAATGCCGGGACGATAAACTATCCTCGATTACCAACATCCCATGTTATAGACCGGTGAAAACTCACATCTACGTTTTCACCCGACACCTTTAAATCATATACATTATGATTTTAGCCCAATCCAAAGCATAATACACATATCATCATCCCGACGATTCGTATTCATGATATCATTGCTATTTGAATCATAAACGAAATGAAATCAAAACCATTGATTAAACATTAAGAACTGAGCAAGCATAACTTGCCTTGATACCGATCTGACGAAAGACGTTACCAATCCCATCGTCTTTATCTACAAGCTCCTCGGCCCCGACCAAGGCAATCCATGCATTTTCCAATCTCAATCGCAGACAACGGTTAAATCTACGATCGCTTATTACAACCTAATGCAATAATCAATTAACAACTCGTATGACAACAATCAACAACTGATATAGTCAACCAATCAAACTCGGGGTTCAATGATACCTCAATCATATACGAAACTAAACCGTTCAACTCATACAATTACGAATACAATCCACGTTTGATAATCAATCAATTCTAACCAGTGTCTCAACATTCTCGATTCCGACTTCAATCTTAATTACGGGTTAGCAAGGTTCATCCTTGTAAATTTATAGTAAAAACCAATTATCGATTATCATCATAATAATCTCGTCATCTCATAACCATATGCGTACTACCTATACGGATATTACACCAAAAATTACATAACTTGGTTCTAGATATGAGTATTCCATATTCATATCCAAAACACCAACACCTTACACATGTTTATCATATAATTCATGAATTCCTCAAGAACATGAATTAATCATATCGAATTAACATCACTTGTTCATAATCATTAAGATATCATAGTCCAATGTGTTATCTAACCTCTAATCTGTCAAATTTCCCTCATATTCCGATCAATACATACATATCATCATCTCCTTCAACATACACTTCATATATCATCAAGAACCACAACAATGCTACCATATTCATCGTCATACGAAGTAAACAATGATAACAACATCAAGAATCCGAAAATAAAGTGTAGAGTTGATCAACATACCTCAAGAACACAATCAAAAACCTCTAGAATACACAATATTTTCATATCTCAATCTCCACATCCACAACTCAAGTCCCCAATCCATTTGGAAGAGCCAAAATCGGCCTCGGAAGGTTGAAGGGTGAAGAAATGACGTGAACATCTCCAAAAATGCCAAAGGGACGGGTCTCATATAGATATATAACAACCATTACGTACGTTATGTAATCATCTTAACGTATGTAACCCACTTTACGTATGTTAACTTACCTTGTTAACATACGTAACACTATCCCAGGGGCTACTGCCTCAATTCATGGCATGCATTACGTACGTAATTTCCTTATCGTAGCGTACGTAATGTAGCTGTTGACTTGCTACAGTGTCATACTTGTTTACGTACGTAATTGGCTATCCTTAACGTACGTAAAGCTCGATGTTGACTCTCCTGTCCACATTCGCACCGAAAGTTGCCGACACCGGGCCCACTCGCCGATCACAGCTCGGATCTGTCCAATTCTCTTCATAACGTACGTTATGTACTCTACCTAACGTACGTTATGCTCGCATCGTTACGTACGTAAGATCCTCTGCTTAGCGTACGCTACGCTTGCACCTTTACATACGTAAGCTCCTATGCTTAACGTACGTAATGGATTTTATACTTAGCCATTTTTTCTCCTGTCTGTCATCTCAATATATCGAACATGTACACGCGACATTTGAATATATATACTCGTTCCGATAACATTCTCATACGATACAGCTGATGCATGGTATCCTCAAATGCAATTGTCGACCAAGTACGACAATTATACAAATACTCATATAGTATACCCGACATCGAAAGACATATCAAGCATGTAATATCCTAGAATTAAAAATAACCTCGATATATATACTGGTACAACTCTCACAGTTCCCAAAATTATTCATCCATACTGTATCAGTCCCACTCTGTACAGTACAACTCATATAAAACAATGCGAAAAATTCGTAGCAAAATTCTAAGATATTTCATATCTTCCCACTTAAATAAGTTTCGTCCTTGAAACTTAACATCCTGTCATAATCAATATCTCAATTCCGAAATATCTTAAAATCATGCCACCATACTCAAATAATCATCATCAAAACCAAATAACTGAAAGAACATACTTACAGGTCGTAAAGTCGATGATCTCCCGTGATACTAGCATATGACTCCCATACAAAGCCTCAACACAATAACAACACACCGGCATCGCAAATATAGCAATTTAAAAATATTTCAAAAATTTTGGAACCTCCAAAAATCAGTTTAACTCGAAAGTCAGAAAAATTATTTTCAAAAGTCATGCTACTACCGCACTGGTAGAGCCACATAACACACATGCCCGGGTTTTACAAAACCCAAGCTCCGATACCATCTTCTATAACACCCCCAAAACCAACCAGGATTATTACAGCGTCATGGGCCCCACGCCAGAACCCACAACGCTAAAAATTATTTTCACAAACGTTTCAAACACCCCAAAGAGGTGCAGACGGTGATATTTTAAATACTCTATTTTTCAAAACATAGTTCCTAAATACCGTCATAAAATACCATTTAAAAATACAAGGCAAAGATACCAAAAGGGGCACTTTGAAAGTGTACACGAGCTGGTAAAATACCGAAAGCCATTTAAAGATACACACGCGGTGGATATAAACACAGTAGGAAATACATTTGCAGCGGAATCAAAACAACAAGAAAAGAATACTCGATTCCCAATTAATCATGCCATAACCAGTATCACCCAGGAAGCTCATCCCTTCACGACCGCTACTAGCTTGATCGCTGAGTACCTAAAAGATAAATCCAACAATGGGGTGAGCCACAATACTCAACAATGATAACGATCACATCAACATAAATAATTGCATATCAATGTACTTACAAAGTAAGAATACTTCCAGTGTAATCTTACCGCAGTACCCTTACCAATTCGTGGTAACTCATATCAAATCAACCCTTACCTCAATTCACACCTCGCATTCTCAAGTGATGAATGAATTCAAAAATAACCATCTGTATTGTATTCAAATAATGCCAAAATTCTCAAAACATAAATATATCTCCAATATGGAATAATCGGTCCATGTCGAATTCCGTCCGCTAGATTGCACAATCGAATCCCAATTCTGATAAAACCAATAATATACAATACCTCTATCGACCAACTGCCCCGAAACAATGACAAGTACCGAATTTCGATAAAAGTATGAATGCTCACACAAGCAATGATAATAAACAATCAATGTATCAAACGAGAATATCATTGGCATGGTAGATCCACACAAGATCAACAAAGGACCAACCACGACCGAGAATACCAACGATATGTAATTTCCAACAAGATCAATAAAGGATCAACGACGACCGATAATACCAACGATAAGGTAAACTCCAAACAATGTTAATAAAGGATCCACGACTACCGAGAATACCAACGATAATGTAAACTCCAAACAACATCAATAAAGGATCAACGACGACCAAGAATACCAACGACATGGTAAACTCCAAACAAGATCAATAAAGGATCAACAACGACCGAGAATACCAACGATAAGGTACACTCCAAACAAGATCAATAAAGGATCAACGACGACCGAGAATACCAATGATAAGGTAGACTCCAAACAGCATTAATAAAGGATCAACGACGACCAAGAATACCAATGATATGGTAAATTCCAAACAAGATCAATAAAGGATCAACGACGACCGAGAATACCAATGATAAGGTAGACTCCGAACAAGATCGATAAAGGATCAACGACGACCGAGAATACCAACGACAAGGTAGACTCCAAACAGCATCAATAAAGAATCAATGACGACAAGAATACCAGCGATAAGGTAAACTCCAAACAAGACCATCAATAAAGAACCAACGACGACCTAGAATAGCAACAATATGGTAAACTCCAAACAAGATCAATAAAGGACCACAGGGACAGATATACGAAAGAATAAAATCGTCAACATATACAAATAACATAGATTAGATCTAGAAGACAACTCATCATCAAACATACCCAATCATACATGGGCTATGAATGACCAATCAATACGGTTCAAGATGGGCGTCACATTACGCCCTATCCAGAAATGTGTCCATGCACAAGCCACCAACGGGTATCGATCGAATATGCGTGTGGTCTTGTACATAATCAGTCTCACGAAGTACGCCTCATGTGCACGGTTCAATGTGAGGTCGAAACCAACACATGACTACGCGTGCCCGTCTTGAAAATCCTACACAAGACCGATCAGTACGTAAATATGACTCCAAATATGTCACGGTGCAACATGACAACGAAACTCGAAGAAACGCATATCTAATAAGGACCAGAAGACTCCCAAGTGAACAATGATAGTTTGATAATGAAAGATCGACACGACCATAATATCGTGTTCTCGTCAGACAACAGTTCACAGAATGCTCAACAATGCATATAATATTAGCACATAAACTCCCAAGGTCGCAACCAAGGGTCACAGAAGTATCTACTCGGGAATACTCCGGATCGTGGTTGCCAGATTCTGGTCTTATCCCTGAACACAGTTCCACACGGGTACCATTCAGGTTTAATCCCCAACACATCGTCCCATTAACACAGTTCTAAGAAAGACAACAACACAAAACACACCAAACAACGATGCACACTCATTAAATTAAATATCAACATACATCATATACAACAATGCAACAGGATAATTACCATAATTCAGCAATACTAAATTACCTCAAGGTGGAGACACTAACCTTTCCACGACCAACATCCCTGAACGAATACACAGTTATCCGAATAGTCCAAAACGAAGTACGGTCCATAACTAATAACAACCAACATCTCGGGTTCAATGTCGGCACGCTAAACTATCCTCGATACCCAACATCCCATATTATAGACCGAGGAGAACTCACATCTACGTTTTCACCCGACACCTTTAAATCATATACATTACGATTTAGCCCAATCCAAAGCATAATACACATATCATCATCCCGACGATTCATATACATGATATTATTGCTATATGAATCATAAATGAAATAAAATCAAAACCGTTTATTAAACATTATGAACTGAGCAAGCATAACTTGCTTTGATCTTGTCTGACGAAGGCATTAACAATCCCATCGTCTTCATCTACAAGCTCCTCAGCCCCGACCAAGGCGATCCATGCATTCTCCAATCTCAATCGCAGCACAACGGTTGAATCTACGATCGCTTATTACAACCTAATGCAATAATCAATTAACAACTTGTACGACAACAATCAACAATTGATATAATCAACCAATCAAACTCACGGTTCAACGATACCTAGATGATATACGAAACCAAACCGTTGAACTCATACAATTACGAATACAAGCCACAGTTCGATAATCAATCAATTCTAACCAGTGTCTCAACATTCTCGATTCCGACTTCAATCTTAAATACGGGTTAACAAGGTTCATCCTTGTAAATTCATAGTAAAAACCAATTATCGATTATCATCATAATTATCTCATCATCTCATAACCATATGCATACTACCTATATGGATATTACACCAAAAATCACATAACTTGGTTCTAGATATGAGTATTCCATATTCATATCCAAAACACCAACACCTTATACATGTTTATCATATAATTCATGAATTCCTCAAGAACATGAATTAATCATATACAATTAATATCACTTGTTCATAATCATCAAGATATCATAGTCCAATGTGTTATCAAATCTCTAATCTGTCAAATTCCCCTGATATTTCGATCAATACATACATATCATCATCTCCTTCAACATACACTTCATATATCATCAAGAACCACAACAATGCTACCATATTCATCGTCATACGAAGCCAACAATGATAACAACATCAAGAATCTGAAAATAAAGTGTAGAGTTGATCAACATACCTCAAGAACACAATCAAACACCTCTAGAATACACAATATTTTCATATCTCAAGCTCCACATCCACGACTTCAAGTCCCCAATCCGTTTGGAAGAGCTAAAATCGGCCTCGGAGGGTTGAAGGGTGAAGAAATGACATGAACATCTCCAAAAATGCCAAAGGGACGGGTCTCACATAGATATATAACAACCATTACGTACGTTATGTAATCATCTTAACGTATGTAACCCTCTTTACGTACGTTAACTTACCTTGTTAACATACGTAACACTATCCCAAGGGCTACTGCCTCAATTTGTGGCATGCATTACGTACGTAATTTCCTTTCCGTAGCGTACGTAATGTTGCTGTTGACTTGATACAGTGTCATACTTGTTTACGTACATAATTGGCTATCCTTAACGTACGTAAAGCTCGATGTTGACTCGCCGGTCCACATTCGCACCGAAAGTTGCCAACACCGAGCCCACTCGCCGGTCACAGCTCGGATCTGTCCGATTCTCTTCATAACGTATGTTATGTACTCTACCTAACGTACGTTACGCTCGCATCGTTACGTACGTAAGATCCTCTGCTTAGCGTATGCTACGCTTGCACCTTTACGTACGTAATGGCATTTTTACTTAGCCATTATTGTTCCTGTCTGTCATCTCAATATACAGAACATGTACACGCGACATACTGAATACATATACTCGTTCCGATAACATTCTCATACGATAAACCTGATGCATGATATCCTCAAATGCAATTGTCGACTAAGTACGACAATTATACAAATACTCATACAAGATACCCGGCATCGAAAGACATATCAAGCATGTAATATCCTAGAATTAAAAATAACCTCGATAGATATACTGGTGCAACTCTCACAGTTCCCAAAATTATTCATCCATATTGTATTAGTCCCACTCTGTACAGTACAACTCAGATAAAATAATGCGAAAAATTCGTAGCGAAATTCTAGGATATTACATATCTTCCCACTTAAATAAGTTTCGTCCTTGAAACTTAACATTCTGTCATAATTAATATCTCAATTCCGAAATATCTTAAAATCATGCCACCATACTCAAATAATCATCATCAAAACTAAATAACTGAAAGAACATACTTACAGGTCGTGAAGTCGATGATCTATCGTGATACTAGCATATGACTCCCATACAAAGCCTCAACACAATAACAACACACCAGCATCATAAATATAGCAATTTAAAAATATTTCAAAAATTTTGGAACCTCCAAAAATCAGTTTGACTCGAAAGTCAGAAAAATTATTTTCAAAAGTCACGCTACTACCGCACCGGTAGAGCCACATAAAACACATGCCCGGTTTTACAAAACCCAAGCTCCGATACCATCTTCTGTAACACCCCCAAAACCAACCGGGGATATTACGGTGCCGTGGGCCCCATGCCGGAACCCACAAGGCTAAAAATTATTTTCACAAATGTTTCAAACACGCCAAAGAGGTGCAGACAGTGATATTTTAAATACTCAAATATTTTTCAAAACATAGTTCCCAAATACCGTCATAAAATACCATTTAAAAGTATAAGGCAAAGATACCAAAAGGGGCACTTTGAAAGTGTACACGAGCTGCTAAAATACCGAAAGCCATTTAAAGATACACACGTAGCAGATATAAACACAGTAGGAAATACATTTGCAGCGGAATCATAACAACAAGAAAAGAATACTCGATTCCCAATTTGTAACACCCCCAGTATATTCAGGAATATTACAGCGCCGTAAATCCTTTACATAAGAATTTACAAGGCTGAAGAAATAAAAAGACAATAACAGATACCAACATAAGAAAGTAACTGAAATAAAATACAACAGTTCTGAGCCAATACTGAGAATACAAATATCCAAAGAAAGAAAATTAATACATCACCAAATCCAATCATCACAAATGACGACGTACTCGAGTACTTATTAAAAACAACACAAACAAAAGACGATTAAACCCGGCCGGAACATCACTCTGCACCCTCGTCGTCATGCAGCTTCAGTAGTTGTTTCCCTGCTCTCCTGGATCCTGAACATAAACAAATGTTCGCCCCCGAAGGGGTTAGCACAATGATGCTAGTACAAGTACGATAATCATACAACAATGATTTAATCAACAATAATCATGACAAGTTTCTCCAACGAGAAATAATAACAACACATATCACATCATAACAGTCTCAACATACTCATGGTATTCCAACGATCCAGCGCACACAACTATAGATTCCCATGATGATTCCGTCGGACCAAAGCATGGTAGAACTACTTGTCCAATGATCCAGCTCACACAGCTATAGATTTTCCATGATGATTCCCGTCGGATCAACGCATGGTGGATAATTAATCACAACACATGTACACAGTACAATCATAACATAACTGCATAATACGAACAATTCTAATTAAAGTACTTTCCTCGATTCGATGACAAGAATTAAACTTCCACGAATATCAAAACGCTCGAAGGTCGCCCCTTTCAATCAATCACGTTGTTAAGCTCGAACCTTATCAAAAGAAATAATATAGAATTCATCTCACGTCGATCGAACATCTAGCAATCCAAATTACGGTCGAAAGTTCATAAAACGTAATCTGTCTGACCTGCTTAACGTACATTACGTACCCTTGGTAGCGTACGATAAGCCTACTCGTTAGCGTACGTAAGCCTCGAAGACTAGCGTACGCTAACCATGTATCGACGTTCCTCTCTGATCAGCCGACTGACTACCCTGATGATATAATGTATGTTACGTACCAAACGTAGCGTACATTAACCTTACCTGTTAGCGTACGTAAGCTGCAGAGCATAGCGTACGCAAAACAAGCATCCGACAGTCTCTCACTGATCAGTAGACTATTCTGATTGATGATGAAGCGTATGAAATCCTCAGTGATTAACGTACGTTACCCTTCTACATATCATGTTCATACAATTATGAATGATCTTACGGATTCAAACATCTTCGAATCCAAGGATACGTATATCATCATGGTGATCATACTCCAACCTTGATTATAAATTCACATACATAATTCGGAAGGCCTATGGTTGACATCAATATCTTATATCATTCAAACTATCATCTTGAAGTTTGTTTAACAATCCATCTTTACAAGATACAACAAATCCTTACATGATCAATCACCTAGGTTCATCTATCAATAATGATGTTAATACCAAGTCCGTGATTACTACGAAGACACCTTCCAAATTTGGATTACCAATCTCAGAAAACTTCCTTTACTTGTTCATCGTAACAAGATTCAAATTATGATGCTCTTAACTGAGGCACTTAAAACATAATCATCTCAACTTCTAAACATGATGTTTGGTTGAATGAATCATCTTGGAACTTAATATCTTGATAGCATGATCATCATATCCTTAAGAACACGAAACCAAGATTGTAGATAGTATAACATACCTTAAGATGAAGAAAACATCGAGACAATAGGTAGAATTCAACTCCGGTTGCTTGTGTGCCAATCCAAGATGTTTGTCCACTTCAGTGATCAGTCATAAGTGATATCCAATCTTTAATGATCAAGTATAGATGGTCTATATGTGTTTAAGGAGGCTGGGATCTCTCTGGGCACGAAGTATGTTGATGGCTAAGTGAAATAAACGAGCTGAAATGAAATGGGGTGATGTCTTATTTATAATTTTCTGACCTTAACATACGTTAGCCTTCATGCATAACGTACGTTAGTCTCTTAGTGTGCGCTACCCTCTATTCTTAACGTATGCTATCGTCACCGATAGTTAACTGTCTTGTTTCTGAACTTCATTACGTACGCTACACTTACTATGTTACGTACGTAACCAATACTATTAGCATACGCTACATGCTTACCTTAGCGTACGTTAAAATCCGTTGACTTAAAAAGTGTCCAGGTTCATGCCGTGTGAATTTGGTAAGCATCTGGCCGAGCCCACTACCAGCTGGCTCATGTGCTAGCCACCCTACTCAATTATTGACCTCTTTACGTATGCTACGCTTCATTCGTAGCGTACGCTATACTTGTCAACATAACGTACGTTAAACTTTCCTCTTAACGTACGTTAACACGTATTTGCATGAAAAATTTACGTGATGCTATTATCATGCACATGGATACGTATATGAGAAAGATCATACTTCGATATTAATATCACAAATCCGAATAATACAAGGTTCAATTACAGATGAAATACTCAACAATTAATCCGGATATAACATACTCTCCTTCTAAAAAGGAGTTTCGTCCCGAAACTCAAGATGAAAATAACTCTGGAAATCTGGACCTCATGATATCTTTCGTCCAGTAGAAGATTCAGCAGCTACTGCAGCCCCTGCTTCTTCAGGCAAAACTTCAGGTTGAGGAGTTACTCCCAAGTGGCTTCTTCCACTCCGTGGCGCGACCACTGAACCTTAACCAAAACGATCGGTTTATTCCTAAATTGCTTAACTCGACTCTCGAGTATCCTGATTGGTCTCTCTTCAAACGTGCCATCATGAACGACTTCGATTTCGCCGAAATCAATGACATGACTAGGATCTGGTATATACTTCCGTAACTGGGATACATGGAATACGTTATAACCATGGCTCAGTGACGGCGGTAATGCCAATCTGTATGCCAACTCTCCAACTCTCTCAAGAATCTCGAACGGTCCGATATATCTAGGACTCAACTTTCCTTTTCTTCCGAAACGAAAGATTCCCCGAGTAGGAGAAATCTTTAAAAGTACGTGATCTCCAATACTGAACTCTAACGAGCGACGGCGTACGTCTACGTAATATTTCTGTCGACTCTGGGCGGTCAACAACCTTTCGCGAATCAAGGTTATCTTCTCTCGTGTCTGCACAATCAATTCAGGTTCTGTTCCAATCAAGTTTGATGAATCGTCCCAACATAGGGGTGATCTGCATTTCCTCCGTATAATGCCTCAAACGGTGCCATCTTAATGGAAGCATGCCAACTATTGTTGTAGGTGAATTCAATCAATGGTAGATGAACTTCCCAATCAGTTGACCAATCTAAGGCACAAGCCCTCAGCATGTCTTCCACCGTTTGAATAATCCTCTAGGATTGTCCGTCTGTCTACGGATGATAAGTTGTGCTGAAGTTTAATTCGGTCCCCAAGGCCTTGTGAACTGCTTTCCAAAAATGAGACACAAAACGACCGTCTCGGTCAGAAATAATGGTCTTTGGCGTACCATGCAATCGAACTATCTCTGCAAGAAACACTCGTGCCAACTTTTATGGTCCCCACGTGTCCTTAATGCCTAGAAAATGAGCTGATTTGGTTAAACAGTCAACTATCACCCAAATCATGTTCATCCCTGTTCTGGTCTTTGGCATATTAGTGATAAATTCCATCGATATGTCCTCCCACTTCCATTTAGGAATCGGGAGCGGTTTCAGCATTCCGGCAGGTCGTTGATGCTCGATCTTAACCTGCTGAAAAGTTAAAATTTTTAAGACATAATCTGCTACATCTTTCTTCATGTTGCCCCACCAGAAATTTTGCTTCAGATCCTTATATACATCTTACTGGTGCCCGGGTGGATAGAATAGGGCGTGCTGTGAGCTTCCTTCATAATTGTCTGCTTCAGAACATCAACATCGGGAACACAAAGTCGGATCTGAAATCTTAAGACTCCATCATCATGAATTACAAATCCTGGGGCTTTTCCCTTGCTCACTTCATCGCGTAACTGAATTATCAGAGGATCATCCAATTGCTTAGATTTGATTTCTTTGGTTAACGATGAAGTTATTTCCATCACACACAGTTGTCCTTAGACTTTTTGCAACCATACTTCAATTCCTTCGCGAATCATTTCTCGTTGAATACTGAGCTTGTTGGGATAACAATCCATGTAGCAAAATTGTCGGGATAACAATCCCTGTATCGAAAGTTTTGATAGAATGTTTTGACAATGTGCCAATCCACCATATAGCAACAAGTTGTATCAAAAAGCTGATCAAAAGGTGTCAATCTGTATCGAAGACTTCTCGTAGTCCCAGCATACAGTGAATCAATCATACAGCAAAGGAGTCTCATAAGACTAAGTATGGAAGCTGTCTCGAATCGACAATATAGCTATCATTCCATACAGTATCCAAACAGGACAAGAAGGAATCTTTGTTATTCGCTAAAGTCAAAGTCCTATTTAAGAAGATATATTTAAATACTGAAGGATAAAGTATTTAAATATTAAGCCATCAGAGATCTTCAATCAAACGCAAAATCCGGATCGTGTTTTCTTCAAAGACATCATCCCGTTGGAATGGATTTTTGCTCAACGGATCTATCTCAACGGATATATTCAATAAGGATATATATATATATATATATATATATATATATATATCCCCAGACTTTGATGATCGGGAGACAACAACTACATGAAAGAAAATGAAGTTATCATCATATACATCTGAGCAAACATATCTCCCAAAGCATAGTGCTATTACGAAGAAGAGATATACAAGTGCTCAAACCGTGAACAACACATCGGCCTAAAAGCTCGAGAAAGTCAAAGGCATTGTTCAAACATTGTTCTACCCTTGAACAAAACCCATCACCTGTGTGGTGAGAAACCTTGCTATTCTGAACTGTGTGTGACGGACTTGCATTGAAGAGACGAAGCTTGAACTGTGTGTGAAGAAGCCAGTCAAGTGAAAGCTTAAACCAATCTATGTGAACAGTTAAAGGCTAAGATCATTATATCAATCTGTGTGAATGATATATTGATTAGGTTTGATTATAAATATGTAGTTGTGTACGTACTTTTTATAATAAACATTTTCACTCATATGTAAAGGACCAGTGGACGTAGATGGGTTTACCTCGAACCACTTCAATTACCGTGTCATTTACCTTCGGCATTTCTTGTTTTAAGATTTATGATTATCTTTAAGTATACACTTCATATCTAGTTGCTGTATTTAAAACAACTTACTTTAACAAGACTTCCGCTACGCACTCAGATTTGAAAACCGTACAGCTTGTTGTTTAAAATACTTTCCAAGCTATATCCTGTATACTTAGTGGCCAACAAGTGGTATCGGAGTGGTTGATTCTAAAAAGAATCAGTCGTATTTTTGATTGAATCAGATCCTTAAATCACTTCTTTTTTTAAAACAGTCTTTTTCTTCCTTATTCTGAAATGGATTCATCATTGATCAATAAAGTTCCTATGTTCTCTATTAACGAATTTGATGATTGGAGAATTAGGATGGAGGCTCATCTTGCAGCAATGCACGAAGAGATGATTTTTGTCATATAGGATGACCCCATAAAGATCATGAAGGTAAATCCGGCCCCAAGAATTGAAGGCCAGGCTCACGCATAAATGCTCGAGAAAGAGCACGAACAATGGACTTCTAACAAAAGAAAATGCGCCAACCTCGACAATGTTACGAAGAATGCACTATTTGTCACTCTTGACAAAGGCACATTCTCTAAGGTAAAGAGCTGCAAATCAGCCAAGGATATCTGGGATAAACTCAAGTTAATTTGTGAGGGAACTGAGCTCTTAAAACAAAACAAAATTTCAAAATTAACTCATCAATTTGAATCTTTTGAAATGAAACCAACTGAAACACTTGAGGAACTTGACCTCAGATTCACTGCATTGTTGGTGAACTTGAAGCATTAGGCAAAATTTATACCCAAAGGGAGAAAAACCTAAAAATTTTCAGATCTCTCCCTGCCCGATGGGACATTAAGACCACAGCTATGCGTGTGTCGTGCAATCTTAGTGAAATATCTACTTTTGATCTCTTTTCTGACCTCAAAGTATTTGAGTACGATATAGACAGGAGAGAGAAAGCTGAAGAATCTCCTGCCAGGACTACAGCCTTAGCCGCTATATCCAACCGAAGACACATCATGCCGAGTTCATCAAAGCCCATTCATAAGAATGTTGACAGCGACGACGACATCCTGTCGCAAGACGAAATGAGGCTCCTTATGCATAAGTTCAAGAAGTTTATCAAGCAGTCGAGCAAGACTCCATACAGGCCCAAGCCTGTACACAAGGTAAGTGCTGAAACTTCCTCTGGTGATGCTAACCTATGTTATAATTGCAGGAAACCAGGACATACGCAAATAAATGTCCTCATCCCAAAGTTCAAAGGTTGCCGGAAGCCGAGCAACAAGAACATGATGAAAGAAGACGTGCTTGGAAAAACAAGCTCAAGGCCCTGATTGGTGAATCAGAAGCCTCCCCGCACCATCAAAATCCGAAGAATGTCTTCAGATAGTCACTCACAGTGATTCATCTGATGATGATTTCGAAGATAAAGCCTATATGTGCTTTATGGCCAAGGACATTCCGGAAGATGAAGATAGCGATGATGAGGTAAGCTCAACCTCAGCTATTCCTACCAATGCATCTCATACTTTTGAAAATATGATGAATGAGTTTAAGAACATTCAAAAGGCCCATGAGACTTTGAAAAATGAAAACATATAGCTCCAAATTTCTAACCTAGAGCTGAAAGAAGAAAACGACTTGCTAAAAATAAATTACGAAAATATGTCTGTTGATTGTGAAAATAGCAAAGTCGAGTATGAAAAACTCATGGAGAGCAATCATCAACTTGCTCATGAACTAAGTGAGACTAAATCTCATAGTGAAAGCAATACAAATGATTTTGTTCTGCTTCAAGCCAAAGTGAAAACTCTCGAAAAATGAGAAGGAGAACTTGAGACCATTCTGAAATCTTTCGAGAAATAATCCAAAAGAATGAAAGAAATTCTAAGCACTGGGAAACATGCTCATGATAAAAGTGGCTTAGGATACAACTCATTTTCCAACAAAGGGAAAACTAGTACTGTGTTCGTCAGGGGTGTATCGGAAGAAGTTCCTAGTCCTATGAAGGAATCCGTTGCACCGCGAACAGCAAAAGCTGCCATTCCGCCACCTCAGTCATATTCCAGACAGCGGAATCACCAGCCATTCATACCTGTAAGGCGCATCCAACAGCATGCTCCGAGCATATCAACAGCGCCAACGGCCGTTCAGAAAGAAGGTTGTATCTAAATATCAAAGGCCCGCACGGTAGTACTTTCAGTACAGCACGCCTAGGTATTGGATACAAGAGCCCCGTCATTTCTCGCGACAGCAAGTTTCCGCACAGTATCAACAACAGCGTTGGGAATCCAACTGGATACCCAGAAGGCAAGCTGTTAGGTCGATAAAAATGGCTCCACCTCCAAGACGGCATTTGTACAGGACTTATAATAACCCTGAATTTTACATGCATAATAATTATCATGATTATAGCAACTACGTACATGCCCCACGTAGAAATCGTAACAATGGACCTAAACCATCCTACAGTAAACCTATTGCTGTCAAAAAAATCTGGGTACCTAAAGGCACTAACATCCATGGACCCAACAATCAAGGGGGACCTAAATCTACTTAATTTATTTGCATACAGGACATCCTTGAGGAAGACATTTGGTATTTCGACAGCGGACGTTCTCGGCACATGACAGGAGATAAAAGCAAACTGTCAGATTTCGTAGAAGGTCGCGGTCCAAAAGTACACTTCGGTGATAAATCTAAAGGAAGAACAAGAGGGAAGGAAACCTGCTTGTCGGAAAATTCAAAGTCACCGATGTAGCTTATGTTGAAGTCTTACAGTACAATCTACTTAGTATCAGCTAGTTCTGTGACAAACAATTCTCGGTAAAGTTCTATATAGATCACTGTAGAGTCAAGAACATCCTAACCAAAGAAGTTGTGCTCACAAGAAGAAGATCAGGTAATATGTATATTGCTGACTGGATGCCTACGAGCTCCACAATTCCTTGATTTGTTGCCAAAGGCACTGCAAATATAAGATGCCTATGGCACAAGAGGATGTCACACATCAACTTCAAGACTATCAACAAACTCTCCATACAGGAAATGGTTAGAGGATTGCCAAACATTTCATTCCAGAAAGAAAGCGTATGTGGACCCTGTCAGAAAGGCAAGCAAATCAAGACCACCCTGAAAAGCAAATCCTACCTTTCCACCCACAGAGTTTTAGAAATGCTACATATGGATCTCTATGGTCCTATAGACCCGGTAAGTTTGGGAGGTAAGAAATATTATCTCGTTATTGTTGATGATTATTCCAGGTACGCTTGGATAATCTTCCTAAGCAAGAAGAAGGAAACAACATCAAAGCTGCCCGAGCACCTGAGAAATCTTCAAAATGAAAAAGGGTCGAGTATCGTGTCCATTCATTCCGACAGAGATACGAAATTCACAAATTTCTTTATAGAGCAATACTGTTTGGAAAATGGGACATAGCACGAATACTCAGCTGCCCGCACACCTCAACAAAATGGTGTTGCCGAGCGAAAGAATAGGACGCTGAAGGAAGCAACAAGGACAATGACTGTCGCAAGCAAGTTGCCACAGTGTTTATGGGGCGAAGCCACTAATACAGCGTGCTATACACAAAACCGTTGTATCATCAACAAGCATCACAACAAAACAGCATACGAGTTATGGAACAGCAAAATTCCATTAGTTTCGTACTTTCACATATTTGGATGCAGGTGTTACGTGTTGAACAACGATAAGGATCAACTTAGAACCTTCGATGAGAAATCGGATGAAGGGATATTTGTAGGATATTCCTCTGTTAGCAAAGCTTACAAGATCTTTAATAAAAGAAAGCTAACCATTGAGGAATCACTTCATGTAGTGTTCGATGAACCTCGCCATGATACTACAGGAGTAGAAGACCTTTGTCAGAACATCCAACAACTTTCCATCGTTGATCCACCAACTCCCATAGAACCTGTCGTTGACCTAGAAATCAACCCCTTGGCCGTAAGAATCGCGTAGATGAAGCCGATCTTTGTACAAGCTGAATTCGAAACTATAGCAACTCAAGATACGATGCGGGACCCCGAACTAGAACCCAATGAGAAGATGGTTGAGAGATCACTGCAAGAGCTGATCATTGGAAACATTGATCTTGGTGTTTCTACCGTAGGAGAATACAGTACACAAGGAAATGTACTATGTGCGCAAGAAGACCCAGTCGAGATATCTCCATTTCTGAATGGAAATCTCTATTCGAGCTTAGAAGACTTAATATGTGCACTATTCTTGTATTCTTAGCCCAATCCGAACTGTTTCTACCAAAGAAGCTCTCAACAACTCTCATTAGATTACTTGTTTTTTAAAAAAAATACGAGATTTATTAGTGGATCGAAATATGGGGGACGAGGCCCACTACACGCCCAAAGAGTTTGAGGAGGACGAGCCCCTCTACACGCCCAATATGTAATTAAAGCGACATGGAACTCATTGACAAGCGGCCTATTTGAATCTAACGTACGGAAATTCATTTTTGTCCATCCTAATCATACCACGAATCTGCCCAGATAGTTCCGACGGGCTATAAAGATGAAAGTTTCTGGGCTTGTATCCTTCATTAGCCAAGTGGTTCGCAATGACATTCCCTTCCCGATAAATATGGGAGAACGAGACGTCCATAGAACGACGAAGAGCTGAGATTTTGTGACGGATGCTTTGGACTTGCCAATTACCGATGTTAGGCGAAGTAATAAGAGAAAGAGCAAAAGCCGAGTCTATCTCCAACCAAACCTTAGGAATTTTCCTCTCAAAACAAAGATCCAATGCTCTCCAAATAGCAAACAGTTCAGCAAAATTATTCGTGTGGTTGCCAATGAATTCATGAAATCCAAAAAGAGGGTCGCCTGCATCGTTCCTAACAATCCCCCCAACAGTTGATTCGCTCGGGTTGCCTTTCGAGGCTCCATCCGTGTTGATTTTGGTAACCCCGGGGCTAGGTTTGGCCCATTTGACCAGCGTCAGTTTTTTTTTCCTTTTTTTGTGATTACAATTACAAACAAAATTATAAATAAAATTGCAAGGGCATACAAAGAGACCCAAGATATCTATAAGCGCCGGAGTGCCGAGCCACGCCCGAGGTTTAAGGCTCCTATGGCCTTTGATCATGAACAAGAATGACCAAATGCGGTCACATACGCGTTGAGCCGTGAACGGAATCTTCTTAACCCGCATATCGTTCCTAGAACACCAAATAAACCATAATATGAGTACCGGAATGATATGCAAAATGTGGATGTAACCGGATGCCTTATTAAAACAATTGGAAAGAACTAAATTGATAGAGTTGGTTTGTAAATAGGGAATCCCCACAATGATGTAAAAATTAGCCCAGACCGACGAAGCAACCGGCCCATTGAGAAATAGGTGGGGGAGATCCTCCACGTTACCACAGAAGAGCTTAACTGTTTCGAAAGAAACAATGTATGGTATCTTGTACCTTGACCCACGCATCAATCTGTAATCGGAACCAAATGGATATTTAGAAACAAGAAGGATCGAAATGGACTCATTATCAGGAATATATCCCGACTAGTCGCCCAAGGCTATAGACAGGAAGAAGGCATAGACTACGATGAGACATTTGCCCATGTAGCCAGACTAGAAGCCATTAGGATATTTTTAGTCTTTGCCGCCCATAAGAGCTTCATTGTATACCAAATGGACGTCAAAAGTGCATTCCTGAATGGAGACCTTGCTGAAGAAGTATATGTTGAACAACCACCAGGGTTTGTCAATCCAGAAGGCGAAGACCTAGTATACAGGCTAAGGAAAGCACTGTATGGACTTAAACAAGTCCCTAGAGCATGGTATGAGACTCTGTCCCAGTATCTAACTGATAATGGATTCGAGAAAGGTGCCGTGGACAAGACCTTATTCAAAATATAGGAAGGCGATGACCTTCTAATGGTTCTAATATATGTAGATGATATAATATTTGGTTCAACTAACCTTGCTTTGTGCCAAAGGTTCTCTCATCTCATACAAAGTAAATTTGAAATGAGTGTGATAGGAGAACTTAGTTATTTTCTAGGTTTGCAGGTAAAACAGTTGCCTACAGGGATTTTCATCAACCAAGAAAAATACAGCAAGGAGCTTCTCAACAAGTTTGGAATGAATACTTCCAAATCATCGTCAACCCCCATGAGCACTTCCGTGCAAATTAGTGCTGATGAAGCTGGAAAGCCGGTTGATCAATTACTCTATAGGAAGCTTATTGGCTAACTCCTGTACCTAACGGCTAGCAGGCCCGATATCCATTTTGATGTAGGAGTGTGTGCGCGATATCAAGTATCACCTAAATAATCACACTTCGCAACAGATAAACGAATCCTGAAATACGTCAAAGGAGTCTCATAAGACTAAGTATGGAAGCTGTCTCGAATTGACAATACAGCTGTCATTCCATACAGTATCCAAATAGGACAAGAAGGAATCTTTGTTATTCGCTAGAGTTAAAGTCCCGCTTAAGAAGATATATTTAAATACTGAAGGATAAAGTATTTAAATATTAAGCCGTCAGAGATCTTCAATCAAGTGCAAAATCCTGATCGTGTTTTATTCAAACACATCATCCCGTTGGAATGGACTTTTGCTCAACGGATCTATCTCAACGGATATATTAAAGAAGGCTATATATATCCCCAGACTTTGAAGATTGAGAGACAACAACTACATGAAAGCAAATGAAGTTATCATCATATACATCTGAGCAAACATATCTCCCAAAGCATACTGCTATTCTGAAAGAAGAGATATACAAGTGCTCAAACCGTGAACAACACATCATCAGCTAAAAGCTCAGAAAGTTAAAGTTGTTGTTCAAACATTGTTCTACCCTTGAACAAAACCCATCAGCCCTGTGTGGACTGAGAAACCTTGCTATTCCTGAACTGTGTGTGATGGACTTGCATTGAATAGATGAAGCTTGGAATCTGTGTGTGAAGAAGCTAGTCAAGTGAAAGCATAAACCAATCTGTGTGAACGGTTGAAGGCTAAGATCATTATATAAATCTGTGTGAACGGTATATTGATTAGGTTTGATTATAAATACGTAGTTGTGTACGTAGTATTTATAATAAACATTTTCACTCTGTGTGGAGGACCGGTGGACGTAGAGGGGTTTACCTTGAACAACTTTAATTACCGTGTCATTTACCTTACGCATTTCTTGTTTTAAGATTTGTGATTATCTTTAAGTATACACTTCATATCTAGTTGTTGTATTTACAACAACTTACTTTAACAAGACTTACGCTCACTTTCAGTTTGAAAACCGTATGACTTGTTGTTTAAAACACTTTCAGTCGTATCCTGTATACTTAGTGGCCAATTTGGGAGGTCGAGTCTCCGGCATCTGAATAGAAACAGGCTTGCGGCTAAGTGCATCGGCCACTACTTTGCTTTGCCTGGATGATACAGAATCTCCAAGTCGTAGTCCTTAATCAGTTCAAGCCATCTCCTTTGCCGCATGTTCAACTCTTTCTGACTGAAGATGTATTTGAGACTCTTGTGATCTGTAAAGATTTGACAGTGAGTCCCGTACAG
Source organism: Orobanche coerulescens (assembly GCA_033398695.1). Lineage (NCBI taxonomy): Eukaryota > Viridiplantae > Streptophyta > Magnoliopsida > Lamiales > Orobanchaceae > Orobanche > Orobanche coerulescens. The sequence continues at coordinate 91,776,520 of CM065819.1, forward strand.
GTAGTGTCTCCAGATTTTCAAAGCAAAAACTATTGCTGCTAGCTCCAGATCACGCGTTGGGTAATTCACTTCATAAGGTTTCAGCTGTTGTGATGCATAGGCGATTACCTTCTCATTCTGCATCAATACACATCCAAGTCCTTGGTTCGAAGCATCACTGTAAACTATGAATCCTCCAGTTCCCTGTGGGAGCGCTAAAATCGGTGCCGTCGTCAATATCTTCTTCAATTCCTCAAAGCTAGTCTGGCACATCTCGTTCCACTCAAACTTTTGAGTTTTCTGCAGTAGTCGAGTACGTGGGCGGGTAATTTTGGAAAACCCTTCCACGAACCGACGATAATACCCAGCAAGTCCTAAGAAACTCCGGACTTCTTTCACGTTCTTAGGAGACTTCCAATCCATAAGCGCCCGATTTTACGGGGATCTACTCGGACTCCTTCTGCGATACCACATGGTAGGAACATTACTTCCTTTATCTAGAATTCACACTTAGAAAACTTAGCGTACAATTGCTCGTTTCTCGGAAGGTCTAAAAGCGATCCGCGATTGTTGTGCATGCTCTTAGGGCTCTTGGAATAAACTAGAATGTCATCAATAAATACGACCGACTTTGTCCAAATAGTCTATGAACACTCGATTCATCAATTGCATGAATACAGTGCGTGAGTGAGACCAAACGGCATCACTACAAACTCATAGTGTCCGTAGCGAGTTCTGAACGCTGATTTTGGAACATCGGATTCCTTAATCCTCAACTGATGATATCCCGACCTCAGATCGATTTTAGAAAACACTGTTGCCCCTTGTAACTGGTCAAAAAATCATCAATCCGTGGCAACGGATACTTGTTCTTGATCGTCATCTTGTTCAGCTCTCGATAGTCAATACACAATCGAAGCGATCCATACTTCTTCCGGACAAAAAGAACTGGTGCACCCCAGGGCGAAACGCTTGGCTGGATATAGTATTTGTCCAGTAACTCTTCCAGTTGCTTCTTCAATTCATACATCTCAGTATGTGCCATACGATACGGGCGCCTTAGAAATTGGTGTAGCTCCTGGTTCCAGCTCGATGGTGAATTCTACATCCCGTTGTAGAGGTAGTCCACGTAATTCGTCAGGAAATAAATCTGGAAATTCATTCACAACAGGAATGGATGAGAGCTCTACTTTTCCATCTTCTTCTTCATTGCGTAGCACCAGTATCCGGTACATCCCTATTTCAACAATTTGACAGCTTTCATCGCCTTGATCATCTTTCCTGAGCTTCCTGGTTTCCATCCTTCAAACAGTATTTCAGAACCATCATCAGCTATCAGTGAGATATTTCTCTTTCGGTAGTTTACTATAGCTCCATATCGATTAATCCAATCATCTCCGAGTATCAGGTCGTCTCCTTGCATTTCTATCATGATCAGATTTGAGGCCACTCTTTGCCTCCAAATGATACAGGAAAATCTCTAGTTTCTAAGTTTCCCACAATCCTCTATCGACTCGGTAAATCCACAACATAAGGCTCACAATTATGAAAACCAATAATATTCAAACGATTTACACAAGACAAGGATATAAATGAATGTGTAGCTCCTGTATCGAATAAAACGCTAACTGGCTGTGAAAGGATTTGTATAGTACCTGATGTGACAGCAGCATCCTGGTCGTCTGCCCTCCTCATATCGTACAGATGTGGGGGAACAGATCCAGCACTCGAGGCTCCCTTGCGGTCGAATTGTCCTCTGCCTCGACGACCGAAATTTTGGGGCAGCTGAACACTCTGCTGCTTCTGCTGAATACTTGCTTCCTTCTGAGCTGGCTGTGATGTACGAGTTCCATTAAACTTAGTGGCATCCTTGCAAAACATCGCACGGTGCCCTTCACATTATAATCAAAACATGTAGCTGGAGTATGGAAACAATCACGCCAAAAGTGGCACAGGCGACCACAGTTAAAGCACTTCCTAGTTGTATCCGTCGTGGTTGATATTGCTCCGGAGTTCTTTCTGCTCTTGGATGGGTGCGGAGGTTTTTTGAACGAATGAAAGGATGACTACGCCTTGCGGGGCCCACTGCTCTTGTGCTCTGTGAAACTACCAGAGACTTTTTACTTCTTGGATTCTGCAAACTTTTCCATCGCTGCTTCCTTGATTTCATACGCCAATGCTTTATCCTAATATTGACGAAGAGTGGCACATTCAAAACCGGACATGTACCTATGGATTTCTGGTTTCATTCTCATATCAAAATGGATCATCATTTACACGTCTGTTCTGACCAAGTGTCGAACAAACGTCATCTGCTGATTAAACGTTTTAATTATCTGGGATACTGGCTCGTTTGATGGCTGTACGGAGAAAAATTCCCGAACTTTGGCTTCCCTCACAAGACGAGGGCAATACTGAGCTTCCATCATTAATTTAAATTCTGCCCAGTCAGCATCATGATCTACAGGTCGGATGGCTTCCCACCACTCAGACGCTTCCCCTATCAGAAAGTACTGAGCAATAGAGGCTCTCCGGTCGTCAGGGAAATTAATCCCGGCAAAAAATTTCTCCATTTCTTTTAACCAATGATCCCACGTTGGTGTCTCAGAAAAGCCATTGAATTTGGGTGGTTGCATCTTCGCCACCTCTTGCAGCCATCGGTCGCTTCGATTTCCCATGTCTGGGATACCTTGCTGTCGATCTCCCTATTGTAATCCTACTGCCACCTGCATTCGGTCCACGACCTGGGCAAACTGAGTCATCTGGTTAACCACCTGACGAAGGATTTCGGGCACAGCAGGTTCCGGTTCATTATTAATAGATCTTTGTGGCTCGCCTGAGCTGTGGCTGGCCTGATTAGAAGGCGAAGCTTCTCTTTCAGCATTCCTTCTTCCGCGTCCGGGACCGCGACCACGTCCACATCCACCTCTCAACATACTGTAAGCATAAATACTCAATATACAGGAAACAATTTCGTTCTAATGTTCAAGTATAGAGAAGTATAACATGTAAAGGACGAGATAGAGTTTAGGAACTTACAATCACTGTTCGCACGAAGACGTAGGCAGTACAGTGATGTTATTCACGGCCGGTTACTTTAAAAGACATATATGACCCCTATTTAACCCAACGGACAAGATATCCATAATCTTAGCTCTGATACCATATTCTGTAACACCCCCAATATATTTAGGAATATTACAACGCCGTAAATTCTTTACATAAGAATTTACAAGGCTGAAGAAATGAAAAGACAATAACAGATACCGACATAAGAAAGTAACTTAAATAAAATACAACAGTTCTGAGCCAATAACGAGAATACAAATATCCAAAGGAAGAAAATTAATACATCACCAAATCCAATCATCACAAATGACGACGTACTTGAGTACTTATTAAAAACAACACAATCAACAGACGATTAAACCCGGCCGGAACATCACTCTGCACCCTCGTCGTTATGCAGCTCCAATGGTTGTTTCCCTGCTCTCCTGGATCCTGAACATAAACAAATGTTCAACCCCGAAGGGGTTAGCACAACGATGATAGTACAAGTACGCTAATCATACAACAATGATTTAATCAACAATAATCATGACAAGTTTCTCCAATGAGAAATAATAACAACACATATCACATCATAACAGTCTCAACATACTCATGGTATTCCAACGATCCAGCGCACACAGCTATAGATTCCCATGATGATCTCGTCGGACCAAAGCATGGTGGAACTACCTGTCCAATGATTCAGCGCACACAGCTATAGATTTTCCATGATGATTCCCGTTAGATCAACGCATGGTGGATAATTAATCATAACACATGTACACAGTACAATCATAACATAACTGACATAATACGAACAATTCTAATTAAAGTACTTGCCTCGATTCAATGACAAGAATAAAACTTCCACGAATATCAAAATGCTCGAAGGTCACCCCCTTCGATCAATCACGTTGTTAAGCTCGAACCTTAACAAAATAAATAATATAGAATTCATCTCACGTCGAATGAACATCTAACAATCCAAATTACGGTCGAAAGTTCATAAAACGAAATCTATCTGGCCTGTCTAACGTACGTTATGTACCCTTGGTAGCGTATGTTAAGCCTACTCATTAGCGTATGTAAGCCTCGAAGACTAGCGTACGCTAACCATGTATCGACAGTCCTCTCTGATCAGCCGACTGACTCGCCTGATGATATAACGTACGTTACGTACCAAACGTAGCGTACGTTAACCTTGCCTGTTAGCGTACGTAAGCTACAGAGCATAGCGTACGCAAAACAAGCATCCGACAGTCTCTCACTGATCAGTCGACTGTTCTGATTGATGATGAAGTGTACGAAATCCTCAGTGATTAACGTAAGTTACCCTTCTACATATCATGTTCATATAATTATGAATGATCTTACGAATTCGAACATCTTCGAATTCAAGGATACGTATATCATCATGGTGATCATACTCCAACCTTGATTATAAATTCTCATTCATAATTCGGAAGGCCTATGGTTGACATCAATACCTTATATCATTCAAACTATCATCTTGAAGTTTGTTTAACAATTCATCTTTACAAGATACAACAAATCCTTCCATGACCAATCACCTAGGTTCGTCTAACAATAATGATGTTAATACCAAGTCCGTGATTACTACAAAGACACCTTCCAAATTTGGATTACCAATCTCAGAAAACTTCCTTTACTTGTTCATCGTAACAAGATTCAAATTATGATGCTCTTAATCGAGGCACTTAAAGCATAATCATATCAACTTCTAAACATGATGTTTGGTTGAATGAATCATCTTGGAACTTAATATCTTGATATCATGATCATCATATCCTTAAGAACACGAAACCAATATTGGAGATAGTATAACATACTTTAAGATGAAGAAAACACCGAGACAATAGGTAGAATTAAACTCCGGTTGCTTGTGTGCCAATCCAAGATGTTTCTCCACTTCAATGATCAATCGTAAGGTATATCCAATCTTCAATGATCAAGTATAGATGGTCTATATGTGTTTAAGGAGGCTGGGATCTCTCTGGGCATGAAGTATGTTGATGGCTAAGTGAAATAAACGAGCTGAAATGAAATGGGGTGATGTCTTATTTATAATTTTCTGACCTTAACGTACGTTAGCCTTCATGCATAACGTACGTTAGTCTCTTAGCGTGCGCTACCCTCTATTCTTAACATACGCTATCATCACCGATAGTTAACTGTCTTGTTTCTGAACTTCATTACGTACGTTACACTTTCTATGTTACGTACGTAACCAATACTATTAGCGTACGCTACATGCTTACCTTAGCGTACGTTAAAATCCGTTGACTTAAAAAGTGTCCAGGTTCATGCCATGCGAATCTGGTAAGCATCTGGCCCAGCCCACTACCAGCTAGCTCATGTGCTAGCCGCCCTACTCAATTATTGACCTCTTTACGTACGCTACGCTTCATTCGTAGCGTACGCTATACTTGTCAACATAACGTACATTAATCTTTCCTCTTAACGTACGTTAACACATATTTGTATGAAAAATTTACGTGATGCTATTATCATGCACATGGATACGTATATGAGAAAGATCATACTTTGATTATTGATATCACAAATCCGAATAAAACAAGGTTCAATTACAGATGAAATACTCAACAATTAATCCGGATATTACACAATTAACCATGCCATAGCCAGTATCACCTAGGAAGCTCATCCCTTCACGACCGCTACTAGCTCGATCTCTGAGTACCTAAAAGATAGAGCCCACGATGGGGTCAGCCACAATACTCAACAATGATAATGAAGACATCAACATAAATAATTGCATATCAATCTACTTACAAAGTAAGAATACTTACAGCCGTGGTAACTCATATCAAATCAACGCTTACCTCAATTCACACCTCGCATTCTCAAGTGACGAATGAATTCAAAAATAACCATCTGTACTGTATTCAAACAATGCCAAAATTCTCAAAACATAAATATATCTCCAATATGGAATAATCGGTCCATTTCCAATTTCGTCCGCTAGATTGCACAATCGAATCCCAATTCTGATAAAACTGATAATACACGATAACTCTGTAGACCAACTGCCCCGTACAAGTCCTGGATTTCGATAAAACTATGAATGCTCACACAAACAATAATAATAAACAATCAATGCATCAAACGAGAATATCATTGGCATGGTAGCTCCACACAAGATCAACAAAGGACCAACCACGACCGAGAATACCAACGATATGGTAATTTCCAAAAAGATCAATAAAGGATCAACGACGACCGAGAATACCAACGATAAGGTAAACTCCAAACAAGATTAATAAAGGATCCACGACTACCGAGAATACCAACGATAATGTAAACTCCAAACAGCATCAATATAGGATCAACGACGACCAAGAATACCAACGACATGGTAAAATCCAAACAAGATCAATAAAGGATCAACGACGACCGAGAATACCAACGATAAGGTAGACTCAAAACAAGATCAATAAAGGATCAACGACGACCGAGAATACCAACGATAAGATAGACTCCAAACAGCATCAATAAAGGATCAACGACGACCAAGAATACCAACGATATGGTAAATTCCAAATAAGATCAATAAAGGATTAACAACGACTGAGATACCGACAATAAGATAGACTCCAAACAAGATCGATAAAGGATCAATGAAGACCGAGAATACCAACGATAAGGTAGACTCCAAACAGCATCAATAAAGGATCAACAACGACCAAGAATACCAACGATATGGTAAACTCCAAACAAGATCAATAAAGGATCAACGACGACCGAGAATACCAACGATAAGGTAAACTCCAGACAACATCAATAAAGGACCACAGGTACAGATATACGAAAGAATAAAATCGCAACATATACAAATCATATACATTGGATCTCTAAGATACCTCGACTGTCGAACATACCCGATCATAAATGGGCTATGAATGACCAATCAATACGGTTCAAGAGGGACGTCACGATACGCCCGATCCGGAAATGTGTCCGAGCACAAGCCACCAACGGGTATCTATCGAATACGCGTGTGGTCTTGTACCTAATCAGTCTCACAAAGTACGTTCGTGTGCACGGTTCAATGTGAGGTCGAAACCAACACATGACTACACGTGCCCATCCTGAAAATCCTACACATGACCGATCAGTACGTAAATATGACTCTAGATATGTCACGGTGCAATATGACAACATGACAATGATAGTTTGATAATGAAAGCTCGACATGACCACAATATCGTGTTCTCGTCAGACAACAGTTCACATAATGCTCAACAATGCATATAATATTAGCACATAAACTCCCAAGGTCGCAACCAAGGGCCACAGAAGTATCTACTTGGGAATACTCCGGATCGTGGGTGCCGGATTCTCGTCTTATCCCTCAACACAGTTCCACATGGGTACCATTCAGGTTTTATCCCCAACACATCGGCCCATTAACACAGTTCTAAGAAAAACAACAACACAAAACACACTAAACAACGATGCACACTCATTAAATGAAATATCAGCATACATCATATACAACAATGCAGCAGGATAATTACCATAATTCAGCAATACTAAATTACCTCAAGGTGGAGACACTGAGCTTTCCACGGCCAACATCCCTAAACGAATACATAGTTATCCGAATAGTCCAAAACGAAGTACGGTCCATAACTAATAACAACCACCATCTCGAGTTCAATGTCGGCACGATAAACTATCCTCGATACCCAACATCCCATATTATAGACCGAGGATAACTCACATCTACGTTTTCACCCGACACCTTTAAATCATATACATTATGATTTAGCCCAATCCAAAGCATTATACACATATCATCATCCCGACGAATCATATTCATGATATCATTGCTATATGAATCATAAATGAAATGAAATCAAAACCATTTATTAAACATTATGAACTGAGCAAGCATAACTTGCCTTAATACCGATACGATGAAGCTGTTACCAATCCCATCGTCTTCATTTACAAGCTCTTCAGCCCCGACCAAGGCGATCTATGCATTCTCCAATCTCAATCACAGCACAACGGTTGAATCTATGATCGCTTATTACAACCTAATGCAATAATCAATTAACAACTTGTACGACATCAATCAACAACCGATATAATCAACCAATTAAACTCACGATTCAACGATACCTCAATCATATACAAAACCAAACTGGTCAACTCATACAATTACGAATACAATCCACAGTTCGATAATCAATCAATTCTAACCAGTGTCTCAACATTCTCGATTCCGACTTCAATCTTAATTACGGGTTAACAAGGTTCATCCTTATAAATTCATAGTAAAAACCAATTATCGATTATCATCATAATAATCTCGTCATCTCATAACCATATGCGTACTACATATACGGATATTACACCAAAAATTACATAACTTGGTTCTAGATATGAGTATTCCATATTCATATTCAAAACACCAACACCTTACACATGTTTATCATATAATTCATGAATTCCTCAAGAACATAAATTAATCATATCCAATTAACATCACTTGATCATAATCATCAAGCATAGTCCAGTGTGTTATCTAACCTCTAATCTGTCAAATTCCCCTCATATTCCGATCAATACATACATATCATCATCTCCTTCAACATACACTTCATATATTATCAAGAACCACAACAATGCTACCATATTCATCGTCATACGAAGCAAACAATGATAACAACATCAAGAATCCGAAAACAAAGTGTAGAGTTGATCAACATACCTCAAGAACACAATCAAACACCTCTAGAATACATAATATTTTCATATCTCAAGCTCCACATCAACGACTTCAAGTCCCCAATATGTTTGGAAGAGCCAAAATCAGCCTCGGAGGGTTGAAGGGTGAAAAATGACGTGAACATCTCCAAAAATGCCAAAGGGACGGGTCTCGCATAGATATATAACAACCATTACGTACGTTATGTAATCATCTTAACGTACGCAATCCTCTTTACGTAGGTTAACTTACCTTGTTAACATACGTAACACTATCCCAGGGGCTACTGCCTCAATTCGTGGCATGCATTACGTACGTAATTTCCTTGCCGTAGCGTACGTAATGTAGCTATTGACTTGCTACAGTGACATACTTGTTCACGTACGTAATTGGCTATCCTTAACGTACGTAAAGCTCGATGTTGACTCGCCTGTCCACATTCGCGCCGAAAGTTGCTGACACCGGGCCCACTCGCCGGTCACAGCTCGGATCTATCCGATTCTCTTCATAATGTATGTATGTACTCTACCTAACGCACGTTACACTAGCATCTTTACATACGTAAGCTCCTATGCTTAGCGTACGCTACGCTTGCACCTTTACGTACGTAAGCTCCTATGTTTAACGTACGTAATGGCTTTTATACTTAGCCATTTTTGCTCCTGTCTGTCGTCTCAATATACCGAACACGTACACGCAACATACTGAATACATATACTCGTTCCGATAAAATTCTCATACGATATACCTGATGCACGATATCCTCAAATGTAATTGTCGACCAAGTACGACAATTATACAAATATTCATACAGTATACCTGACATCGAAAGACATATCAAGCATGTAATATCCTAGAATTAAAAATAACCTCGATAGATATACTGGTACAACTGTCACAGTTCCCAAAATTATTCATCCATACTGTATCGGTCCCACTCTGTACAGTACAACTCAGATAAAACAATACGAAAATTCGTAGCGAAATTCTAGGATATTACAGGCAACGAACTTGCCACGCCGACTCGGTTCAGTAATAGAATAAGTCGAGATCCATAAATCTACACTCGAAGGTTCTATCCTTGTAGCATGACACGGAACCTGGTGAAATTCAAGATAGAGAAAAATATAGATATCCTTACTTAACAAGGACTCTTTTCCACAAGAAAACTACATACATAATCCTTATCAGGATTCTACTTCCCATATATATGTAGTCCAATACCACCACGGACTCGACGACTTTCTCTGCAAGTTAGAGTTGCAACATTCATGTATATATATACAGGTATCCGTACACCTATACTGAGACACAGAATTCTTGACTCTCAATATAGTCAATTAATCTTACCTTATATTCACCATACTTGCTCTCACGCCGGACGGCCTTCGCCGGTGAAGCCCCGGCTCAGTTCACGTGTTTTCTTGTGTGTCTATACGACCAGGAAGTTTGCTTGCCGGAATTATCCAAACCGTTTAGATAAAGTCTAATCTGATACGTTTTTGGCAGCATCAAGTTTTTTTTCTCTTGAAATTACTTATTGTCTTGGTGAAAATAGTAGTTGTATTGCTTGAAATTAGTTATTTTTTACTTGTTTTCATTGGTTGTTTTGATTAGTTGTTGACTTGTTGAGTTGTTGCCTTGGTTATTTGTTGAGGTTTAGCTAATTTGTTGTTGAAATATTGAATGTGTTAGGTTAAACTTGGTCTTTTTTAAGAGACCAAGCTCCAATGAATCAAGTGTTGAAGGCTCTACTAAAAGACCATGCTCCAATTAATGATTCCCCTCAGTTTCTAATGTAAATTCACAAACACCACAAACTCCACAACCTACAACTACTCCAAGTACAAGTGTTGATTTAAACGATCTTCCACAAGACCCAGTGGATAGACCAAGGGTTACAACTTGTAATACAAATCAAATAGATGAAATGAGAAATGCATATTTGCTTCATGGTCCTTGTCAAACAAGGGGTCATATATTTCCATCAAAGTTGATAGTGAAGAAGCAAAGACGTTTTGTTGTTGAATAGTTTGATCAATTTGATTGGTTAGAGTATAGCAAAAAAAGGACAAAGCATATTGTTTAAATTGTTATGTGTTTGGAGACTTTATGGGACAACAAGGTGGGAGAGATGCATTTGTTACCGGAGGTTTTAATAGTTGGAGTAAAAAAGAAGCATTGAGGATTTATGTTGGTAATATTGATAGTTTACACAACAAAGCACGACAAAAGTGTGAGTTTCTATTGCAAGGAAAACAACATATTAATGTAGCCTTTAAGAAACAAACCGAAGTTGAGGAGAGTAACTATAAAACTCGGTTACGTGTTTCAATTAGTGCTTGTAGATACTTATTGAAAAATGCTTTACCATTTCATGGTCATGATGAGTCGAGTGACTCTCTTAATAGAGGGCTTTTCTTGGAAGCATTTCCAATGTTATTTTAGAAAATTCTCCTAAATATAATCAACTAACGTGCCCGAGGACTCAAATAAATTGTTGAATGTTCTTCAAAAGAGATAATTTTGAGTTTGCAAAGATATTGGTGAGGATATCTTTGCTTTATTGGTCATGAATCTATTGATGTGTCAAAAAAGGAACAAATGGCTATAGTTTTGACATATGTCGATAGCCTTGGAATTGTGAAGGAAATATCCATTGGAGTTGTGCACGTGAAGGATACATCCTCTTTGACTCTTAAAAACGCCATAAATAATGTATTTACAAGTAATAAGTTGAGTTTTACTCAGGTAATTGCAACTTTTTTGCTTATTATGTATTTTAAATTGAATATTATTCGCTTTATGTCTTATATTTTATTTTTTAATAGGTGAGGACAAGGTTACGATGGGGCAAGCAATATGCAAGGTGCATTCAACGGTCTGAAAGCTTTGTTATTAGAAGCTAAAATTCAGCACATTATGTTCATTGCTTTGCAAACCAACTTCAGTTAGTGATTGTGGTTGTAGCAAAGAACCATGATGGTGTTCGTGACTTCTTTGAGCAAATTTATTTGGTGGTTAATGTGGTATGTGCTTCGTGTAAAAGAAAAGACATGCTACGGGAGAAATTAAGAGAAAGTGTGCAAAAGACAAATGGTAACAGTGAACTTGAAACGGGAAGAGGGTTAAATCAAGAGACTTCTCTTAGTCGAGCGGGAACAAGATGGGGTTCACATTTCAACACAATCACAAGTTTGATGAAGTTATTTCCGGAGGTTCTCGAGGTTCTAGCTTATGTTGAAGAGGAGGGATCGACTTTACATAACCAAAATCAAGCGTGCGGTATCTTATCATATTTAAAGACACTTGATTTCGTGTTTTACTTACATTTGATTAATGAAATTTTAAACCTCACGGGTATATTGTCAAAGTAATTTCAGAAAAAGAATCAAGACATTTTAGAAGCGGCTTCTATGGTTAGAGGGACAATGAATGCATTGAAATCTTTAAGAGATACGGGGTTTGATAAAACTTTGCGAAGGTACTTTCTTTTTGTCAAAAACATAATATTGATATTGTGGATATGACCGACAATTATTTCACTCCGAGAAATCGTAGGACCAAAGTTACTAATCAATATCATTTTGAAGTTGAAATTTTCAACCCGGTTGTGGATATGCAAGTTATGGAATTCGGGGACCAATTTAGTGAAATTAGCACTCAATTACTAGAATACATGGGGGCACTGAGTCCTTGTGATTCATTTGATATATTTGACAAAACAAAATTATTGAAGTTGAGTGGTTGTCCAAAAAATTATTTTGATGATCCGGATAGGATGGAACTTGAAGGTCAAGTTCAGATATATTATCACTCTTTGCATAAAGATGACCGATTCACTAGTTTGAAGGGGATTTCCGACCTTTCCCGTTTGGTGGTGGCAATGGGGAAACACTGTTCTTATCCTTTGGTTTATAGGTTAATATAGTTGGCTTTAGTTTTACCTGTTGCGACCGCAACAGTGGAAAGATGTTTTTTCGCGATGAAGCTCTTGAAGACGGACTTGCGTAACAAATTGGGTGATGACTTTATGAATGATGCATAGATTTGTAAATTTGAAAAAGAAGCGCTTATGAAAGTCAAGATTGAAGATGTAATGGATCATTTTCAAAAAATGGGTATACGGAGATGTCAAATTTAAAATGTAATTTCTAGTACACTAGTTTGTTATATTTAATGCAATCGTAAATTTAACTTTGTTATGTTATTATATTTCGTCGGAATTTTTTTTTGGTGGTACTAGTGCTTGATAATCCTGCGTCCACCCGGCAACTACCACCATACATTTGCCAATTTGGGCCCCACCATATATTAAAGATAGAGTCCATAATGTACTAAACTCTCGAGTGATCATGAACTCATCGAATTTCACAAAGAAAATTTCCCATCAGGTTGTAAAGAATATAGTTCAAATTGAGTGTTTGTTTCGTTACAACTATAAACAAGAGTCAACCACAAACTCTTTTGCACACGGATCTCTACCTTCCATGACTGGTTGTACATCGAGATATCTAGAGTCACTAGCAAGAAGCACTAAAATTTTTAATTTCTGAGAAACTCTCGAGACGCAGGATACGACGACTTATTCTGTCTATAAAAAAGTGTTAGACAAACGTTCATGTATTATCTAAGTAATATTATGTTAATTTAAAATATATTTAAACTTAAAATGGTCATAATTTATATGTCGATGTTCATTAAACTAACATATTTATTTTAACAGCTCTTTTTTAAAATAGCTGTTGAAAAGATCGTCAAATAAACATCTTGATTTACCGATATCTGAATCGTGAATGGATCACTTTTATATCACTTCTTTTGAATAACTGTAGTAATAACGTAGACCCTTTTTAAGTATTGAATATTAAATTTTTTGTTTTTTTAATGTTTTAATGAAACCATCTACCTATATGTTTTAACATGCAATCACCCATATATAATTGTGCGCGTATACATGCATATATACACATTCATTTAGTTAATCTTTGATCAATTTGATGCATACGTACGCATGTATAGACATACTTATATGAGAAGAAATCGCACGAGAGGCTTGGCGTAAAATCAGGTTACATGGTAGTGCAAAGTGCAAGAAATATATGGATACTGGTTGACATGAATCATGGCCCTATTTTGGGCATTTTCATTTGCCTACCTGCAGGTTTCCTCTTTCTTACCATCGTCCCCATATTACATCCCAAAAAAAAAAAAATTGTTCTTTTTTTTTTCGAATTTTTTCCTAGCCCACCAATCCTTAAATACAAATTCTAGTTTTTTAATTAATGGCAACTTCATCGAATCCGAGGAGGACCTCCTCCTCGGGTGGTGGAGATACTGCCGCGGACCGTCCGCTGTCGGTGAAATTCGCCCGCCGCACATCCAGCGGACGTGTCGTCAGCCTCTCCCGCGATGATGAGCTCGACATCCCAGGCGACTACGCGTCTCAAAATAACGACTACATAAACTACACGGTCCTCATGCCTCCCACGCCGGATAATCAGCCCGGAGGAGGCTCATCATCATCATCATCATCATCCGCCACCAATACATCGGCCGACAAGCCCGATGGGCCGACTGCGTTCCGGGGCCCATCATCCAGGTTCCGCTCCGAGTCGCAACGCGTGAGAATGGGCCGCGACCAAGACGGTGGCGGAGGCGGTGACGGCTCGGCTGGAAAGCTGGACCGTAGAATGTCGATATTGAAGAACAATAATAATGATAATAGTAATAATAATAAATCAATGCTGTTGAGAAGCCAGACGCAGGATTTCGATCACAACCGTTGGCTTTTCGAGACCAAAGGGAAGTATGGAATTGGGAATGCGTTTTGGCAGGATGGTGACTCGTTTGATCATGAAACGGGGATGAGCATGCAGGATTTCATGGACAAGCCATGGAAGCCGCTCACCAGGAAAGTTCCTGTTCCAGGAGGGGTTATAAGCCCTTACAGGTGAATTTATACTCTGCCCTTAACTCAAGTTATTCCTTCATTAGTTACGCACTATCTTTTTTGTTAATTTTTTTCTATTTTTTTAACTGAAATTCAAGCACAAGTCGTTGAACTGGATTTTTTTTTTAATTCTGTCATGGCGTTATGGTGGGAGACAGCGTAAAACACAGTCCCATTTGATGGACATGAATCATAATTTGAATATCGTTGGGGCGTTTTCTCAGACTATTGGAGACGACTCAACGTTTTCAGAGAATGATTCATGTTAGCCGATCCCAAAACATTTTGGGTAAGGCTCTGATATTGTTATTGTCGTCGTCGTCATGGCGTTATGGAAAATGATTTAGTACTTAAGCTTTCCATGCTTAAATCGTATACATATGTACTGGGATGGATGAGTATCACAATACACATGTACTCGGCGAAGTGAGTATTTTTATATTCATATATTATTAGTATTTTACTCATAATAATATATATGAGTGGACGAGTATGTATTCGGCAAAAAAGTACATGAGTACTCATGTACTCGGAGAGTACACGACAACTCATGCATTCGGCCAAATGGGCACACAAGTACTTATAAGGTACTCGGCCAAATGAGTACGCAAGTACTCGTGTACTCGGCTAAATGAGTATAGTAGTATTCATATAGCTTTCTGAATACTGCAGTACGCTTTGACCAAGCAATGTGATTAATGAAGTATATTTAAATACAATATAAGCACGGAAGAATTTAAACACCATATTCATTCCCTGTGTCATGGTCAATTGGTCACTTGAAGAATTGTGTTATATAATCCAGCCACGTTCATGATGCAATATTAACAATAATTGAAAATATTAAATAATAAACTTTAAACCCTAAAAATGAATCTGAAAATACTAACAATAATACCTTGAAATTATTCAAAAAAATCAAAGAAAACTGAAAATGTATCTTAAGACTGAAAATTAAAAATAAAATATTAAAAAATTAACTCTAAAAAACTACAAATGAACCGAAAAAATGAAAATACTAAAAAATAAACTCTTAAGAAACTGAAAATTGACTCTTAAAAACCTGAAAATTAACCATAGAAAAACTGAAAATAAACCCTGTTCGTGATTTAATTTGCTTTCATTGAGTAGAGGTTCATAACAATAATCATGACAAGCACTGAATTAACTCTTAAGCATAAAAAAATTGAAAATAAACCCAGTTCATGATATAAATTGCCGAAATTGAGTTGATGTTCATAACAACAATAATCATGACAAGCACTGAATTAACTCTTAAGCATAAAAAAATTGAAAATAAACCCAGTTCATGATATAAATTGCCGAAATTGAGTTGATGTTCATAACAACAATAATCATGACAAACACTGAATCTTTTAATTTTTTTTTATTTTTAATGGAATTTTGATGATTATGAATAAAAGCTGTTACCAAATTCAAGAAATTCCAACTTGCAGTTAAAAGGCAGCTTACTTTCACGTCCAGGAGCTATAATGATTCAAAAAACTTTTGTTTTTTTTTAATCATGCACACAGAGTCCTTATTGTGCTGCGAATGATAGCATTAGCCCTTTTCCTAGCATGGCGGGTGCAGAACCCGAACCGGGAGGCAATGTGGCTATGGGGAACATCTATCGTATGCGAGATATGGTTTGCATTTTCATGGCTACTCGACATCTTGCCCAAGTTCAACCCCATAAACCGAGCAGCAGACTTGGCTGCTCTCAGGGACAAGTTTGACACACCGAGTCCCTCCAATCCGACCGGACGGTCGGATCTTCCTGGAATTGATGTGTTCATATCTACAGCTGACCCTGAAAAGGAACCGCCTTTGGTCACAGCAAACACGATTCTATCGATTCTAGCTGTCGACTACCCGATCGAGAAGTTGTCCGTCTACATATCAGATGATGGTGGTGCCATTCTTACATTTGAGGCTATGGCCGAGGCTGTCAAGTTCGCAGAGGTAATTAATTTTGTCATATCTGTGAAAATATGTTATGCACATGGCGTGTAAATGACTTGAAATATTGCTAATTATTCAAGAGAGTGAAGGACGGCGCCAAAGACAGGCAAGGCGGGCTTAAGCCCATCCCCGGATTTTCTTTCTGTAGTATTGAATTTTTTACCCAAAAATTAAAAATTCAGGATATAATAAGTGAGATATTAAAATTTTGAGGGAGAGTATGTAAAGTTCAAAAAAAGTAAGGATAAATTTTAGTATTTGCATTTGTTTGATTCAAATAAATATTTTTTTTACTAATGTTTTTAAGTCAATGTTTGGTGAATAATTAATAATAACATGATTTTTTTACCCGAGTCGTATCTCGACATATTTCTTCTTCTTAACTTAGTCCGTCCCACATGTAAATCCTGGTTTCGCCACTGTAAGTTAGTGTTTGCAAAAATGAGATGCTTCCCTGAGAAGTTGAGAATCACATTTTTTTTTGTCAAACACTCCTTTATTAGCTAGCTCATCCGATCTCCGATAAGCTGAAAAAAATTCAGAATTTGAAATAGATATGGGTCCCGTTCTGCCGGAAGCACGACATTGAGCCAAGGAACCCAGACAGCTACTTCAGCCAAAAGACTGATCCAACTAAAAACAAAAAACGTCCCGATTTTGTCAAGGACAGGCGGTGGATCAAGAGGGAGTATGATGAGTTCAAAGTGAGGATCAATGGCCTGCCGGAGGTCATAAGCAAACGGTGTAAAATGTACAATAAAAACGAAGAAGCGCAGGAACAGAAGCTCATCAAAGAAAAGAACAGCGGCGTGCTGCCACCAGATCACAAGATTGAAGTCATGAAAGCCACGTGGATGGCCGATGGGACTCACTGGCCCGGAACGTGGTTCAATCCTGCACCTGATCACTCCAAGGGAGATCATGCTGGGATTTTGCAGGTGGTATAAGAAAAATATTTTTACCACGTATGCAAATGCTAAGATTCCTCTTTTTTTTTTTTTTTTTTTTAATAGTGTTTGCAAACACTCACATTTTTGTGACGTCTGTATTTCTCTCCAAAAATACTTAGCACATGATCTTGATCATTTTCTTATATTTCAGATAATGAGCAAAGTGGCTGAAAATGATCCTGTAATGGGCGGACCAGACGAGGGGAGGTTGGATTTTACCGGTGTCGACATACGCATTCCCATGTTTGCTTATGTCTCACGAGAGAAGCGAAAATCTTACGATCATAACAAAAAGGCTGGAGCAATGAATGCTCTCGTGAGGGCATCCGCCATACTATCAAACGGACCGTTCATTCTGAATTTGGATTGCGACCATTATATTTACAACTCTAAGGCTTTGAGGGAAGGTATGTGCTACATGATGGACCGCGGTGGAGATCGTATCTGCTACATACAGTTCCCACAAAGATTTGAAGGGATAGATCCCTCCGACAGATATGCTAATCATAACACCGTGTTTTTCGACGGTAATTAACAAACTGATAAATACTCCCTCATGTTTCAGATTATATGCCGTTTTAACTCTTCAAGTTATCTGTAATTTAAGTGACATTCTACACTTTCCAATGGTAATTAATTGTGTTTTTCCCGATAGTCCATTAAAATCATTAAAATTAACTATACAGTAATAGTCTTTAAAATTTCATTTAGAATTTCAAAGCAAATAATTAAGGGTATAATAAAACGTCAATAATTTTCTTAATACGCATGCATTGAGCCAGATGGACATATATTTTGAATGGGAGGGCTTAGTTTTTGCGTACTTTATATTTGTATCTATTTATATACTAATTTTGTTTCTAATTTGACTTTCACACACACAAGAAAAAAAAAAGAGCATTTTGCAACTTCACCAAAAAATCTATTATTTAGTTGATCAAATTTTAGCTTCTATTTGCAAACACTATCGATTTCTGATTTTAAACTTGTGCGGGAATATGATCCCTTTTTCCAAGAGTAATTGTTTGCTCTGCTAGTCATGTTACAAGTAGGAGTTGGTTAATATTCTGGTACAATTTATTTAAAATACAGGAAATATGAGAGCCCTGGATGGTCTTCAGGGTCCGGTCTACGTTGGAACCGGATGCATGTTCAGGCGGCACGCGCTCTACGGTTTTCCTCCTCCGAGGGCGAACGAGTATTCGGGCTGGTTCGGACAAAATAAGACCCCGGCTAGAAGCATCAAGCCTAGTCAGAACGAGGAAGAGGAGCCCCTGACGGCCAATCACCCCGACTTGGACTTGCCGAACAAGTTTGGAAATTCAACCATGTTCACTGATTCTATAGTTGTTGCCGAGTTTCAAGGACGGCCGCTAGCCGATCATTTCTCGGTCAAGAACGGACGGCCCCCTGGCGCGCTGCTCGCTCCGAGGCCCCCACTCGATGCCCCCACCGCAGCCGAAGCAATTGCTGTCATTTCGTGCTGGTAGAGTTGTTAAACATAACCTCCTCGGCTTTCAACTGTGATAATTATTCATTTTAAAGAGTAGCTTATTTCGTTTGCTGACACAGGTACGAGGACAAGACAGAGTGGGGAGACAGAGTAGGTTGGATCTACGGATCGGTGACGGAGGACGTGGTGACCGGCTACCGGATGCACAACCGCGGGTGGCGGTCCGTCTACTGCATAACCAAGCGCGATGCCTTCCGCGGCACCGCGCCGATCAACCTGACGGACCGCCTCCATCAAGTTCTCCGGTGGGCCACCGGATCCGTCGAGATCTTCTTCTCTAGAAACAACGCCCTCCTCGCCACGACCCGCCTCAAGTTCCTCCAGCGGATCGCGTACCTCAACGTCGGCATCTACCCATTCACCTCCATCTTCCTCGTCGTCTACTGCTTCCTCCCGGCGCTCTCCCTCTTCACCGGCCAATTCATCGTCCAATCTCTGGACATTAGTTTCTTGCTCTACCTTCTCATCATCACCCTATGCCTCGTCTGCATCTCCCTGCTGGAGGTCAAGTGGTCCGGGATCGGGTTAGAGGAATGGTGGCGGAACGAGCAGTTTTGGGTCATTGGGGGGACCAGTGCCCATCTCGTGGCCGTTCTGCAGGGGCTTCTGAAAGTCGTGGCCGGGATTGAGATATCGTTCACGCTGACTTCCAAGTCGGGGGGTGAGGATGAGGACGACATATATGCCGACCTCTACGTGGTGAAGTGGACCGGTTTGTTCATAGTCCCGCTGACGATCATCATCATCAATCTTGTGGCACTCGTGATCGGGTTCGCGCGGACGGTTTACAGCGTGATACCGGAATGGAGTAAGCTGTTTGGGGGGGCGTTCTTCAGCTTCTGGGTGCTGGCACATATGTATCCATTCGCCAAGGGATTGATGGGGAGGAAAGGGAAACTGCCAACGATTATATATGTTTGGTCGGGGCTTATTTCCATTACGGTTTCTTTGCTGTGGATAGTCATCAGCCCACCTCAGGGGAACAATGCCGATGATCCGAATGGGATCAAATTTTGATCAAAAAAAATTCTTGCAGAAGATTACATTATGTAATGATGATAATGTATTGATTTTCAGATTAGAAAGTAGAATTACTTTGCTAGAAATCAAAATGCATGCAGTCCAATAGTATGTTGTTAGATCACAAATTAGTCGAGTGGGGAAAGCACACCTTTTTGTCCTAAGTAAGAGGACAAAAGAAGGAGAATTCGATCTTAGAACATTAAAACAGGATCCGAGAGTGAGAGGAGAGGATTTCCAAGAGCAAGTCCGAGCAAAAATATTTGAAGTTAGAAAAATTCCAAGTACCCATATGAGTAGCAGACTTGTATGTATAGTATATTCACCATTGTATCGGTAGCAAATGATTTTTCATTATGAATCTAATGATGAATATACATGCATATATGGTACCCGTGCAGCTACTTTAGAACTTTCATTAAAGTTTACGATTTGGGTCTTTTTTTTCCTTCAGTTTAAGGAAATGGATAATTTCATGAATTGCCCCCTAGGTTTAGGTTTTTACAAACAAAACTAGAGAAGTTTAATTATAAGAAGGCTAAGCCTTTAGCGATATAATTTTAAGTAATACTACTATATATGTTAGGATTTTTGTTATTATCTTATTTCCTAACATGAGTGATATAATTTTAAGTAATACTACTATATATGTTAGGATTTTTGTTATTATCTTGTTTCCTAACATGAGTGATATGTTTGCAATACAGTGTACATGTTTTCGTGCACTTTCTTGTAGGTCTGGTAGAAGCATGTATGCCTATATAAAGGACCCGAATGCACTTACAAAAAATGGTGGCGAGGCTACATAACTGAAAATTCGGATTTCAAAGAGCAACACAATATTTTACCATTCAAGTTATTCTGTCACCTCTTGATGTGAATGTGGATGCCGTGAAGACTCGAATGACATTCATGACGACATTCCGTTGAACGACTATTTTTCATCCATCTTTTGTTTTTATGAGTGCAGAACTGTTTCGTGCATCTCTTTTTTTTCCCTGGATGAGTCGTGTTGATTAGTTTAATATCAACTCTTCGTATGAGTTTCTCGTGTCTCTAATAGTTGGTTACTTTGTGTTGGCTCGTCTCCGAATATTTTGTTTTGTAGACAAGAGCCTACATGAGTTGTTATTATATTTTTCGCTGCATATACCGTTTATACTCTACTTTTATTCGATATGCCCGAATTATTCAATAAATCCACGACCTACGATTCTTTTATTTTGCATTGAGATCCAACACTTGACTAAACTACATGTTGATCCTGTGTGAGCAAGTCGTTATGAATTTGTTGCACTATTACGATTGTCCTCCCACGCTTGATGTCACAAATTATTCAATTTGGAGGATCAAGATGCGTCACATAATAAAATCACTTCATGAAAAAGCGTGGGGCATAATCCTCTCCAAGTGGTCTCTTCCGAAAGAAATAGACAAGGATGGAGACCTTAAAATCAAAGATTAGTTGAATTTCACTTCTGATGAGGTACAACCTGCGAGTTGAAACTCGAAAACACCTTATGGCTTATACTACTGCTAAGGATGCATGGATTATCTTGCATGGGCTAGCAATTGAATCACTGAGTCCTTGAAGAAGCCATTACTAACTATAGATTGGTGAGCAAGATGCTTGTGTCTCTTTCCAAGTGTTTCTGTATTAAATCATATCTATAAAGGAAGCCCATGATATGTCTACTACTGAATTGACAGGGGTTTTACAATGTTACGAAATGAACTTTCGGTAAAATCCTAGACTTGAATTAAGAATATCGCTTTTCAAGCAAGTCCTAGTGTGGCCACTAAAATTATCGAGACAAGAATTGACAAAAATGATCCGCGTGACGATGAGTTAGCTCTTATTTCTCAAAAAATTGAAAAATTCGCTAAACTCTAGACGCCAAGAACGAAAATTACAAAAATCTTTCATAAATCCACATCGTCAAAAATAAGAGTGTTTTAAAAAGCCATTTGATAATTTATATATATAGAAAACTCTTAGGAGTATTAAGTGTCGTGCATGTTCTGGTTTTGGACAACATGCGTCTGAATGTGCTAACACTTTTATGGGAGACAACGAAAAGTTTAAGTGTTACATTGAGTGGTTTTGAATTGTTGGTTAGAATGCATTTGCGTGCACTGCTGAAATGAAAAGGGCCTTAGAAATTGATCCACATACAGAATGTGACGACATTCTCAGTCACTCTGGCACCCTAGTTCAGGATCTGACGACATTTACGCTCACATTAGACAGTCGTTTTTATTTGGATCTTCTGAACTTCACTGCCCGACTTCTTCTTCTTTTGTCTAATGCACGTAACAAGAATACCGATGAGCATACTCTTGATGACTTGGAACTGAAGAGCGTATATGCAGATTTTTTTAAGTTCTAACCGATTGGCACAAGCATGCACTTTGCATTGTTTAAATAATATCTCTCATTTTTTAGCAAATCAGATATTGAAGTATTATTTGAGCACTTGGTACACATCATACATAGAATAACACATCCACTGATTTATTCAAACATGATAAAATTAAATCAATATGTAATTATACCGTATCAACCGAAATGGAATAAGAATTTAAAAATGGTAGGAAATTAATAAATAAAACTGATCCCATGATATGTACACTTGAAAGAACGAGTAACACGAAAAAACATCTCATCTGTTTATACTCATGTATAGTTCACCTGTACATCATCACGCAATTGAATTCAAGTTCCGTGAAAAAACACGCAAATAAGTCTGAGCGGATGAATGGCAAGGCAAAAAAGGGAAAGTCGCAATGGAGGCGATCACACTAAGAAAACCTAATGTATATGGCATGTATGTTGTATATATCAATACTGGAATCAAGTCAGTAGCGCTTAAATGGTAAGTCCAACTTCCCTCCAAGAACATGTACTCAAAAGCAATGGAAGTGAGGGCATATGGACAAAAAGATGATGAGTGCCAGACAAAGGATAATACCAAACACAATCAGCTTAATCTTCATATTCTGAACCCACATTTTTCTCTTCATTTTGGTCCCTTGGGTTCTAAAATCCTGTGCCTGAAATCCAACACGGTGACACAAACATTATGAACCCCGTCTATATGATAGCTAGAAGGAATGTAGGATCTAGAATGATATTAAAAAAAGAAAAAAGAAAAAAGAAAAAAAGTAGACAACCCTTGGAAGTAAATGTTTTGTGTTCTTGTTTATCCTTAAATATTTAAGTATGGTAACTTGAAAATTCAACTCTTTGGGTTGTACCGAAAAATAATATTTTCCCACCAATTATGTATTTCATGTGGTATGCTCATGAATGTTCCAGTTAATCAAGTGAATGCACGTATATGGCATGATATTACTGTTATGTATACATGAAATTCGTCTAAAGTCGTGATATTTATATATAACAAGAAGTACCACTGGGGTTTGACCTGATTACAACAAACTAAAAAAAAAACACAATTATATCTTTCGGAATTACAAACGCCCCTTTCACATTTGTTTATTTTTGAAAAAAATTACGCTCTAGGTGAGGTATTTGTTAGGTAAATATAGATTTTAAGGTGGTGCTTGCAACATTTTAAGTGGTATTTGTAATTTTTAAAGCAAACTGGAGTCTTTTTGTAATGAGATTAAACATGAGGGGTAGTTTTTCTAACTATTGCCATAACCTTTTTTTTTTTTTTTGTAAAATAGAGCAAGTTAGATTAAATCATAAAATTAATCCTTCAATGATATAAGGATACGGACTAAATACCGACAATTTATGTTTAAGTTTCATAATACTCCCTCCTTTGGTTGGCAGGTTTGCCTTTTTTAAAATTCCCAAAAATGTGTCATGGTTAAAACATGCCATCAATCTTGTTAATAATAAAAGAAGTCAAAACTCCTTAAGTTTGAAGTAAAGTCAAAACCTGCCAACCATGGGAACGAGGGAGTATTTTTCAGCCACTACCAAAATTGAGAGATCAGAATGTAATTTCAATATCCAACTTTAGTACAAAGTATTATAATTTTCAGAAATTATGAAATAATATATTCAAACTTACTAATTCCATACATAACAAATATGTAGCCTGTAAATTGTTGGACACTTAAAATATAGTAATAATTTTCCTCATATTCTTTTCCAGACATTATGCAACCCAAATATGTCACTCAATTTTTTCTCAAAGTTGAGCATTTTCTCGTTATTTAAGTAAAGAGCTTAAAATTAAATTTCAACCTATCTTTATTTACATAACTGTGTCTATTTCTTTTTTCTCTTTTTGTTACAAGTAACGCCTTTTCCTCACAAGTATCGGATGAGTACTTTGCTCTTTTAGCAAAACTTTTAGAATGTTATGTTCCACGGCTTACACTTTTAGAATGTTATGTTCCACAACTTACATGTTGATTCTTCAATATGAATCATGTAATGGTATATGCCTACATCAATTATCTCAAGTCACCGTATTCTCATGATATTTTTCATGAAAGTGAAAAAACTTATAATGATGATGATGACGGGTTTTTGGAATTCTAGCTCGTTTCTCCTTCGCAAAAGGTTGTGACAGAAAAAAAATCTAGCGTAAAATTTTGCTATTTTACTTTTTGCATGAATTTATAGTGCTAATCAATTTTAGACTAGTAATTGATAGTATAGTCATCATGCCACACGACATAGTCAGGGCCGGCCCTGGGAGTAGGCGTGGAGTGCGCCGGCCCAGGGCCCATAGTGTAAAGGGGCCCAATTTTTTTTTTTTTTTAATAGTTATAACTTATAGGCATAGCCCACGCTGCCCACCAGCCCTAGACATTACAAAAAGAAAGAAAAAGTCCCCAGCCCCCAAAAAAGTCTGAACGACTGACCTGAACAGCAGCAGCCTAAGTAATCCTAACTCTAAGCTGCCTCCATCTTCTTCTTCTTACTGTTGCGGCGCTGCGCGAGCCGCGAAGACGACGAAGTGCGACTGTCCGAGCGAGGTGTTTTGTTCTGCGACTGCTAGGCCCGACCCGAGGTGCTCCAACTCCAAGCCTCCATCTGTTCTGCCCTCCGCCATCTGCCGCCGCGCCGCGCGCGAGGCCAGGTGTTTTTGTTCTGATTTTTAATTCCTAGCTTGTTTTGTTTGGTTTGTTGTTCTGATTTTTAATTCCTATCTCGTTTTGTTTGGTTTGTTGCTAATTGTTATTTGCTAATTTGCTAGTGTTAGTGTTGTACTTCGATCAAGATGTATCCTAAAAAATACAAATCTGGCGCTGAAAAACGAAAAAAAAAAAAAAGAAAACTAGATATAAAGTTTACAAAATCACTATACGGAGCTCTTGATAAATTTGTTTTCAAAAAGATAGATGTGCCAAATGCTAATGATATGTCAAATATCAATGATGTGGAAAATGCTAATGATATGTCAAATGATCAATTAAGTGATGTGCGAAATGATAATGATGTGCCAAATGCTAAAGAACAAGAAGAAATTATTCGGTTTGATATTTATGACCCAAGAAATTGGGAAGAATCTTGATAATACATCGAGGGATATTCTAGTTGAAAAGGGCCCTACTAGAGATAGTAGAGAAATGGATCCTAAATTTAAATATCCCTTAGACAAATATAAGAGGCATTTTGCATATTCTTATTATTTCCGAAAATTAAGTAATGGTGTGATACACAATCGGAAATGGTTAGTTTATTGCAAATATATTGATAAGGTATATTGTTTTTGTTGTAAGTTGTTTAAGTCTTCTACTAGTAGTAACTTGAGTTTGCTAGCAACTGGAGGTTTAGGTGATTGGAAGAATATTAGTCAAAGACTCCAAAATCATGAAAATTGTGTTGAGCATATGACTAATATGAATGCTTGGAATGATTTGCGAAAAATATCGGATAAGAATTTGACAATCGATAAGCACGTGCAGGAAGAAATTATGAAAGAGAAAGAACGTTGGAGACAAGTTTTACATAGAATATTTGCAACTGTAAAATGTCTTGCTAAGAATAGTCTTCATTTTCGAGGATCCAACGAAAAATTATATCAAGATAATAATGGGAATTTTCTTGGATTGATTGAAATGATTGCGGAATTCAATTTGATAATGCAAGATCATGTGAGACGCATTCTGGATCGTGAAATTCATTACCACTATCTTGGACATAAAATTCAAAATGAATTTATTTCTCTTTTGGCTAAAAGTGTTAGATGTTCAATTATTAAGATCATTAAAGACGCAAAATACTTTCGATAATTCTTGATTATACCCCATATGTGAGCCATCAAGAACAAATGACACTTATAATTCGTTGTGTGAATATGTCAAATACTAAAATAAAAATTGAGGAGTTCCTTTTAGAATTTTTAAGAGTTGATGATACATCAGGATTAGGACTTTTGAATGAATTATTAGATGTTTTAAAGACTCTTGATCTTGATGTTGGTGATGTTAGGGGGCAAGGTTATGACAATGGTTCGAATATGAAAGGAAAACATCAAGGTGTTCAAAAGAGATTTCTTGAGATTAATCCTAGAGCATTATACATGCCATGTGCTTGTCATAGTCTTAATCTTACTCTTGGCGATATGGCACATTCTTGTGTTTAGGCTATTTCCTTCTTTGGAGTTATTCAGCGCTTATATTCATTATTTTCGGGATCTACAAAAAGATGGAAGATTTTGCTTGATAACATTCCTGGTTTAACTATGAAATATTTGTCTAATACTCGTTGGGAAAGTCGAATCAAGAGTGTTAAAGCCATTAGATTTCAATGTCCCCAAATAAGATTGGCCTTGACGGAATTATATGAATCTTCTAATAATGGCCCGAAGACAAAGAGTGAAGCAGAGAGTTTGATTAATGCACTAGAAAGTTTTGAATTTTTGCTTGGCATGGTTATTTGGTATGATATTTTATTTGCTATTAATATGGTTAGCAAAACGTTGCGATCTAAATCTGTGCATAGACAAAACCATAAATCAATTGGAACATGTGTCTTCATATTTTGAAAAATATCGAGAAGAAGGTTTTATACAAAGTATGAATATTGCAAAAAGTGTTGCACTTGAGATGGATGTTGAGCCTATCTTCCCAACAAAACGTCGTGTGATTAGAAAAAAAACAGTTTGGAGAGAACAATGAGGAACATGAAAGCAAGTCACCTGAAGAATCATTTAAAGTCAACTATTTTCTTGTTGTTGTTGACATGGCAATTAGTTCTTTGAGAAACAGTTTTGAGGAACTGAAGACATTTGCAAGTATTTTTGGATTTTTATATGATTCAAAAAAGATAAAGTCATTGGATGATAATGAGCTAAAAGAATGTTGTGTTAAGTTCCATTCAGTTTTTTCTCATGGCAGCAACTTATCTGATGTTGATGTAGATGATCTATTCTCTGAATTAAAAGTGTTATAGTTCACTTTGCCAACTGAAACAATATCTGCCATTGATATTCTTGAATTTGTCAAACTTGCAGATTGTTATCCGAATGTAGCAATTGCTTATAGAGTTTTACTGACGGTGCCAGTGACTGTAGCATCAGCGGAAAGAAGTTTTTCAAAAGTGAAGTTGATTAAAACCTACTTGAGGTCATCAATGTCACAAGAGAGACTGACTGGTTTGGCAATTTTGTCAATTGAGAAGGATATGTTGGAGAAAATTGATGCTCATGTGATTATATGTGATTTTGCATCTCAAAATGCTCGAAGAAACCGCTTTTTAGGACGTTAGGAATCTTTGTTATATTTTCACTTGGGTTTGATTTTATGTGCCCTAACTTTTTGTACTCTTTGTTATTTCTTTCAATGAATTGGGGTAGAATACTCTTTCCTTAATGGTGTTTTTCCTAATTGGGTTCGCGCCATAAGGTTTTAATGAGGCTCATTGCACATTCCCATTGACGTTTATTATGTTAGATTATGGGGCCTAGTTATCAGAGTTCGCCTAGGGCCAACGAAATGTTAGGACCGGCCCTGGACATAGTTAGGATTAAGGTTCAGTTGACGACGATGACGAGCAGAACTTTTAGAACTACGACGAAATTGTGACAGATGAGAGGCATTTATCCAAAATTCAGTTTTTTAAGGGACGTGGAGCAAAAGGCCAAAAGTCAGATGAAATCTCCTTTTCCATTATGTGATTTCAGTGCGGAAGATCTTACTTGGTACAACAATGGCAAGTTGGAGTATCAAATTGCTATATATCTATAGTGTGTAGGAGTCATTTCCGAAATATAGGCATTTTCGGAGCCGACTGGACTCCGGGCCGCGACACAAGCTTTCCGGGCCGCGGCACATCAATTTGTAAAAACCTTCACCACCTACTGTACTCCTGGCCGCGGCCCATCCCTGCCAGTCAGCGGCCCCCGTTTGATTTGCTGAAACAAGTCCAGCCGCCTGTACTCTGGGCCGCGGCCCCCTCGCAATTTCCTGGGCAGGATTTTTGAAGTGTGCCGTGGCACACATCACCCGGGCCGCGGCACAGAAGGTCAACACGGCTGGATGCCCTCTTCTTAAGCAGTTTTCCTGCGGGATTTTCATTACTATCACCTACACTTTTGAGAGCAGCAAGAAAGAGAGATAGAGAGAGAAACAAGAGAGATAAATACATTTCTTCAATTTCTCGGAGATTTATCGGTCGGATCGTCGTGATATTTTGACAAGAGCTTGGTAGCTATTGGGCAAATCTTTTACCGGAGTAGATCGAGGTTTTGTGTCCGGAAGTTTGGGTATTTCGTTAGCTTTTTTGTGTAAGCTATTTACGGTGTTTTCTTTTCTCAATCTTGATGTTATTGTGTATTCCAAATACTTGAAGATTGTTTATTACCAAGTATTTGAAGATTATTGGTGTATACCCCTAGTTTGTATTAGGAACGATTGTTCATTGTGTATTGGTGATAGTGGATTTAAGCGGCTTCGGTCCCGTGGTTTTTACTCTCGTCTTGAGGGGTTTTCCACATTCAATTATTGTGTCTCGTGTTTATTGTCTTTCGGATATCATTTGTATTGATTATCGAGTTGTAATTGATTTGCTCTACTCGTCGGTAACCACAAAGTTACAATTGAAGAGTGGGAAGTTGTCAAACGAGGGTTTCCGCATTTCTCATTGTGACGTTAGTCGTGTTTTTCCCAACAAAGTGGTATCGGAGCCACGGGATTTGTTGTTTCGTGGTTGTTTATTATCTCAATTGTAAGATGGAAGCCAACACGAGTAGAATGGTTAACTTGAATGGTTCAAACTACCACGTATGGAAGGGGGAGATGGAAGACCTTCTATATGTGAAGGATTATTATTTACCGGTTTTTAGCAAAGATAAACCGGAAGGCAAGTCCGACGTAGAGTGGACTATTTTGCATCGCCAAGTTTGCGGATATATTCGACAATGGGTTGATGACAATGTTTTGAACCATATTAGTGGAGAGAAGGACGCTCGATAATTATGGCACAAGCTCGAGCAATTGTATGCTCGGAAGACGGGGAATAATAAGTTATTCCTCATTAAAAAAATGATGAATTTGAAGTATCGAGACGGGACTCCTCTGTCGGATCACTTGAATGCATTCCAAGGCATAATTAATCAACTTGCGGGAATGGGCGTTAAATTCGAAAAGGAGGTACAAGCTTTGTGGTTATTGGGCACATTGCCGGACACTTGGGAGACGTTTCGCACGTCGTTGTCCAACTCAGCCCCCGATGGTATCATTTCGATGGAACTAGCTAAAGGAAACATGTTGAACGAGGAGGTCCGAAGAAAGGCAGAGAGATCTTCGTCACAGTCGGATATTCTAGTTACCGAAAGACGGGGGAGAGGTCAAAGTAGAGGCCCGAGTAATAGAGGGCCACAAAGGAGTAATTCCCGGGGAAGTATGCCAATGTTGAATGTTACCATTGTGGTAAGAAAGGCATACCAAGAAATTTTGCCGACAATTGAAGAAGGAAAATCGCCAAGGCCGAGAGAATTCACAAAAGAAGGAGAGCGGTAGTAATGATAAAAGCCGAAGTAAATACTACTACCGAAGAATTCTTTGTTTGTTGTGATTATGATATGGTGAACCTTGCGAGAGATGATTCGAGTTGGGTGGTCGATAGTGGAGCTACGTGTCATGTTACATCACGTAGAGATTTTTATTCCTCTTATACTCCGGGTGACTTTGGTATAGTCAAGATGGGTAACGATGGGTTATCCAAAATTGTTGGAGTGGGAGATGTTCATTTGAGATTCGACACCGGTGTGGAACTTGTTTTACGGAATGTAAAACATGTTACGGATATGAGGCTTAATGTTATGTCTGTTGGTTTACTCGATGATGGTTATCATAGTGGTTTTGGCAAGGGAGTGTGGAAACTCACTCGAGGTTCCTTGACTGTCGGGAGAGGAGAAAAGGAAGGGAAATTGTACGTGACACTTCCAAATGTCACGATTAATTGCGTGAACACAATCGACAATAATGATATGGGCGAGCTATGGCATAAGAGGCTCGGTCACATGAGCGAGAAAGGGATGGCGCTATTGTCGAAGAAGGAGGCGTTATCCGGGGTTCACAAGGTACATCTTAAAAGATGCTCTCATTGTCTAGCCGGGAAGCAAGGAAAGTTACTTTTAAGAGTCATGCTCCTTCACGGAAGGAAAATATTCTTGATCTTGTTCATTCCGATGTTTGTGGTCCTATGAAGACTAGGACGCTTGGTGGTTGCCGATACTTTGTCACATTCATCGACGATCACTCGAGGAAGGTGTGGGCATACACCTTGAAAACCAAAGATCACGTGTTAGATGTTTTCAAACAATTTCATGCCTCTGTGGAAAGAGAGACCGGAAAGAAGCTAAAGTGTATTCGGACGGACAATGGTGGAGAATACACCGGGCCCTTTGATGAATATTGCCGAGAGAAAGGGATCCGACATCAAAAGACGCCACCGAAGACTCCGCAACTTAATGGCTTGGCGGAGAGGATGAACCGGACTTTGGTCGAGAGAGCTCGATGTTTGCTCTCACATGCCAGATTGCCAAAGTCATTTTGGGGAGAAGCTTTGAACACGGCGGTTCATGTGATTAATTTGATGCCGTGTGTTCCTTTAGAGTTTGATGTCCCGGAAAAAGTGTGGAGCGGTAAAGACATCTCATACCGCCACTTAAGGGTTTTCGGATGTAAAGTTACACATTCCGAATGATGAGAGATCAAAGCTTGATTCCAAGACGAAGCCATGCATTTTTATTGTTACGGGCTTGATGAGTTCGGATATAGATTGTATGACCCGGCTACTAAGAAGCTTGTTCGGTCAAGAGATGTTTTTGTTGAAGATCAAACGATGAAAGATGTTGAGAATGGAGAGTCGGCTCCACAACACGACTATGATCTTATTGATTTGGACCCCGTTCCTCCACAACATGTTGAGACACCCGGTGGAGAGGATGTCCAAAATGATGAACAACATGATGCCGGTGACAACGATGAGTTGAGACAAGATGATACCGATGGAGCTCATCCCGAGCTACCCGTGACGAACATGCCATCTTTTGTTCCACATAGACGATCGACGAGGGACCGTCATCCCTCCACTCGTTATTCGGCCGATGAGTATGTTTTACTCACCGACGAGGGAGAGTCCGAATATTTTGCGGAGGCTATGGAGGATGAAAAAAAAAGGAATAGATGGATGCCATGCAAGACGAGATGAGTTCCTTGCATGAGAATAACACGTACGAGTTGGTGAAGTTGCCGAAAGGCAAGAGAGCTTTGAGAAACAAATGGGTGTATAGGGTGAAGTCGGAGGAGCATACTTCGTTGCCCCGATACAAAGCTAGACTCGTAGTAAAGGGATTTAGTCAAAAGAAGGGCATTGCTTTTGACGAGATTTTTTCTCCGGTTGTGAAGATAGGATCGATTCGTTTGGTCCTTGGTATTGCGGCTAGCCTTGATCTTGAGGTTGAGCAAATGGATGTCAAGACGGCATTTGTTCATGGAGACCTTGACAAAGAAATTTATAAGAAGCAACCGGAAGGGTTTGAGGTCAAAGGCAAAGAGGATTATGTTTGTAAACTCCGGAAGAGTTTATATGGGTTGAAGCAAGCACCACGGCAATGGTACAAAAAGTTTGAGTCGGTTATGGGGGAGCAAGGCTACCGGAAGACGACCCTAGACCATTGCGTATTTTTCAAGAAATTTGGAGATGATGATTTTATCATCTTATTGCTTTATGTGGACGACATGTTGATCGTTGGCAAGAATGCCGAAAGAATTGCCAACTTGAAGAAAGAGTTGAACAAGTCTTTTGCCATGAAAGACTTGGGGGCCGCTAAACAAATTCTTGGGATAAGAAATACTCGGGATAGAGCAGCCCGGAAATTACACATGTCGCAAGAGCAATATATCGAGAAGGTGCTTAAACGCTTCAACATGGACAAAGCTAAAGTTGTTAGTTCGCCTCTTACTAACAATTTTAAATTGACGAGCAAAGATTGCCCTACTACGAAGGAGGAGATTGAGGATATGGATCAAATTCCTTATGCCTCGGCGGTCGGGAGTTTAATGTATGTTATGGTATGTACTAGGCCCGACATTGCTCATGCCGTGGGAGTGGTGAGCCGTTTTTTATCGAATCGGGGAAAGAAGTATTGGGAAGCCGTAAAGTGGATATTTAGATATTTACGGGGTACTTCCAAATTGGGGATTACATTTGGAAATAGGAAATCGATGCTTGTTGGATATTCCGATTCGGATATGGCCGGTAACGAAGATAACCGAAAATCCACTTCCGGTTATTTGATGACATTTGCAGGGGGAGCCGTGTCATGGCAATCAAGATTGCAAAAGTGCGTTGCCTTATCTACAATGGAGGCCGAGTATATTGCGGCGGTGGAAGCGTGTAAAGAGCTCTTATGGTTGAAAATGTTTTTACGAGAGCTGGGCTTCCGACAACGACGTTACGTGGTTCTTTGTGATAGTCAAAATGCGATTCATTTGGCTAAAAATGCAACTTTTCACAAGAGAACAAAACATATAGATGTGAGGTACCAATGGATCCGAGATGCATTGGAGGATGGTTTGTTTGAACTTGATAAAGTTCATACCGATGATAATGGTTCCGATATGTTAACCAAGGCGTTGAGTAGAGAGAAGGTGAAAGTTGTTCGATCGCCGGGATGGCTAACTCTTCATATATTCCGGAAAGGGGGAGATTTGTAGGAGTCCTTTCCGAAATATAGGCATTTTCGGAGCCGACTGGACTCCGGGTCGCGGCACAAGCTTTCCGGGCCGCGGCACATCAATTTGTAAAATCTTCACCTCCTACTGTACTCCGGGCCACGGCCCTCGTTTGATTTGCTGAAACAAGCCCAGCCGCCTGTACTCTGGGCCGCGGCGCCCTCCTGCTGGGCCGCGGCCCCCTCGCAATTTCCTGGGCAGGATTTTTGAAGTGTGCCGCGGCACACATCACCCGGACCGCGGCACAGAAGGTCAACAGGGCTGGATGCCCTCTTCTTAAGCAGTTTTCATGCGGGATTTTCATTACTTCACCTACACTTTTGAGAGCAGCAAGAAAGAGAGATACAGAGAGAAACAAGAGAAAGAAATACATTTCTTCAATTTCTCGGAGATTTATCGGTCGGATCGTCGTGATATTTTGACAAGAGCTTGGTAGCTATTGGGCAAATCTTTTCACCGGAGTAGATCGAGGTTTTGAGTCCGGAAGTTCGGGTATTTCGTTAGCTTTTTTGTGTAAGCTATTTACGGTGTTTTGTTTTCTCGATCTTGTTGTTATTGTGTATTCCAAATACCTGAAGATTGTTTATTACCAAGTGTTGTTGCCCGAAATATTATCCGAAGATAGATATTGCTGGAATGGTCGAGCAACAGCAAATTACGAGAGCACGTCCGTGGAGGAGCGAAATACACAAGATTTGCCGGGTTTGTTAGGCCCGTGCTTGAATGCTCTCGCGAGATGTTATTAATATGAATACGTTTGAGTACAAATATCAACGTAAGAATGCGATTACAATGAGTGTAAAAGATCCTAATTATCTTGCTCTTGAGCGAAGCTCTGCGTGTTTCGTCTCTGCCGACCGTCTTTCGTGTAAGAGGTGCTGAGAGAGAAGAAAGGCCGAGAGATAGCTGTTGCCAAGAGTGAGAAAGCCAAGTTATGAGTTGAGCTTATTCAGAAGCAGAGAGTGTCCGAGAGTTCCGACCCTTTTCCAAGTGCAGGCAGTCTTCTATTTATAGGAGCTGAGATGCTCTGTTTACTGACGGGCGATCGCCTTTTATGTAATATAATAAGGGGCGATCGTCTTTATATCACATGGGTATGCGCCTTAAAATCATGGCTTCTTTGGCGGCCATTTGTGATCAATGAGGAGCCGGCACGCGTCTGAGTCGTTGTCACGGGCGGTCACACTGTAGACCTTTCTACTGAGTGCAGCCGGTTGGTGGAAAGATCTTGTGTGTAGTCAACGATCCATGTCTTGCGGCGCCTTTTCCGGATCTGCAC
Source organism: Orobanche coerulescens (assembly GCA_033398695.1). Lineage (NCBI taxonomy): Eukaryota > Viridiplantae > Streptophyta > Magnoliopsida > Lamiales > Orobanchaceae > Orobanche > Orobanche coerulescens. The sequence continues at coordinate 91,811,161 of CM065819.1, forward strand.
GTGGGTTCTTTCTTCGAGCTTCGGCCTTCGCCGACTGGACGGGCGATGGCTTCGCGTGGCATGAGGCGGTCGTCATTTTGGTCGGTCATCTTGAGTCGCTCGCCAAGTACCGAGAGATGATCGCCTTAGATGTCGATCGCTCGGCACCGGGACTTGTCCTGGGACCTTCGATCGGCCAATCCGCCTTGGCTGCTGGGCTCTGGCTCGGTCGCCCGGTCCCTGAGGCGATCGCCTATTGAGACGTATAAATCTCGACACAACACCAAGTATTTGAAGATTATTGATGTATACCCCTAGTTTGTATTAGGGACGATTGTTCATTGTGTATTGGTGATAGTGGATTTAAGCGGCTTCGGTCCCGTGGTTTTTACTCTCGTCTTGAGGGGTTTTCCACGCTAAAATATTGTGTCTCGTGTTTATTGTTTTTTGGATATCATTTGTATTGATTATCGACTTGTAATTGATTTGCTCTACTCGTCGGTAACCACAAAGTTACAATTGAAGAGTGGGAATTTGTCAAACGAGGGTTTCCGCATTCCTCGTTGTGACGTTAGTCGTGTTTTTCCCAACATAGTGTGCTTACCAAATTCAAAGCAAAAGGCAAGTTTTATCATATATGTATGTATGTATGTATATATATATATATATATATATATATATATATAATATAATATGACTGCCAAGTATCAACATAGTCGATTTACATCATCATCAACCCAACTATCTAGTTATTTCGTTTGCTTTTGTTCGAAGGGTAGCATTCCCGGATAGGAAAGGTAAAAAATTCTTTAATAAGAAATTTCACGGGACGATTACCAGGTTTAATGACGTCAATAGACTTTTCTGTAATGTAAAATCACATGGAATTCAAACATTGATGAACGCATCGAAGATGTTCCGAACTAACCTGTGATCGGAGATTCTCAGTTTTGTCAACAAGAAGTTCGATCTTCTCTCCACGGTCAAGAACCTGAAACAGAAACAATACAGTTTCAACATCATGGTCAACAAGCATCAATGAAAGAATGGGCATGATTTCTTTATTTATTTTTTATTATTATTTGTGAATTTAAACACCACTACCAAAACTTGCATCGACTGGGGAATGCCAGAAATGTCTGTACCTTCTCAATATTTTCCATCATCACACCCTTTACTTCAGAAACCTGGGCCTTGACCTTAGCAAGTTTGCTAATTTCTTCGGGATGAGTGGTACAATAGTGCATTTGCTCTTTCAGTTTAGGGCTGCAATACCAGTAAGAGTTCGCCGATGCCCAGAAAAATAAAAATAAAACAAAAAAGGCATCAACCAAGATGAAATAACAGCATTTACCCAAATTCTTTTTTGAGACTATTCGGACCTGCAGTTGCAGCTTTACCTCCTCCATATCTCTTGTTAAAATCATCTCTAACACGCTCCAAAAAGGCTATTGGAATTTGCCTGCCAGCAGATTCAACCGCGACCACACAATAGGCTACAAAATGCCGCATAGAAGATAGATTGATAGTTAGCACTAAATGCACAATCCCAGACAAACAATTGTGAATCAATATATAATCTATAAACTCTACATGTTCAAAATCAATGATAATGTAGAATACGAACCTGCTCGTCGTACTCGGTGGATGACACGACAGGATAGTAGCACCACAAGAAAACGAAACAAGTATAGGCACGAATTACATACAGAAATCACACGATAAAGGCACGACAACTTTAATCTTATTATACTTATCAACAAATGAGATAGATTACACGATTGGCACCCCTAACTGAAATTATGAATAGTCAACAAAATGATAACAGGACAAACAGATCAAATCAAAATTAGAGTCCCAAAACCAGGAAAAATAACAATCAATCACCCAAAGAGACATTGGAAAGATAAAAAAAAAAAAAAAAAAAAAAAAAAGATCTGAAATGATGGGTGCATACTAAATCCATTTTCCACAAGGTAATTGAAGGTGTGTCCGTCGCAATTGTAAGTGAACCTGTTACTCGAAGCGGGCAGCTTTTGCAAACATTGAGAGGCAATTGAGGTGAAATTCCCCGTGAATTCTGTGTACTCCGCCAGTATCATCGTCCCCCTCGCCACAAAACTGTAGATCAGCGATTGCTGACCCATTATGCACAATTTGCTTTCGTCACAATGCTTATATATGTGATTATTATTGAAAAGAAAAAAAAAATCCCAAAGAAATGCAATAATTGAGGAAAACAAAAATTGAAAAACGACTTGAAGATGGGGGGCGGAGAAATTTAGATTTGTGTTGAAGGACGAAAGAAAAAATGTGGGTGGTAAGGATGAATGGAATAGAGAAAATTGGGGAAGAGGAATGAAAGGTTAAAGGTTTGTATTCATAGACGCTGGAATTGAACTGATGGGCGAGTCGGTAGTTTTGCGCGAAAAAATCATAAAACACCCGTACAAAAAAATCACACGGGAATTATAAAAAATAAATATATAGTCATTTTGAATATTTCATATACATGTGTCAACACTAAATTTGTACTATATATCATTCTATTTTAAAATAAATATATATACTTGAAAAGATAATTTAATAGTTTAAAAATGATCAACCACTAAAATAAGCCATGTGGAAGTAATATACAAAAAATTCAACATTGACGTGTGTGTATATATATATATATATATATAAATTGTATGTTGTTGTCAATTTTTTTATCGTGGCATTTTGGAGTTATACTGGCATACCGGTTGGTAATATGTCGGATTTTCACTCGGCATATATAGTTATATGTAATGTTTTACATTGGACTTTGCACACGAGAGAGGAACTTTCGTGAGACTGATTACGTACATGATCATATGTATGTCACTGGATCCCACATATGTCAGTGATATGTGCACAGATACACTTCCATCTCGGACGTACTGTGACGTCCTTCTTATGAGCCTTACAATTTAGTTGATGCACACATGTGTGATTGTGTGTGTTTCAATTGTTGAGAGTATAATCGGGTCGATTCATACAACATGTTTGATATTGTATTTTTGATGATTCGAGATTATGATTTTGTTGGGTTTATACAACATGTGTTATTGCGTATATTCTAATTTTGATGGCATTTTGGTTGGTTCATACAACATGCGTGCTTGCGTTTGTTCAACATATTGAGATTTATTATGTTGTGTAAATTGACCATATGGTTTTGACGAAATATATTTTTATCATATTTTAGGGCTAAAGGAGGATGAGTACGATGACGGCGGAGGTTTTCAAGGATACTAGCTAGTGACCTGAGTCTTCTTAATTCTAGTGGTACTCGTTACCTTATTCATGTATTATTCTACTGCGTTTATACTCATATTTTGTATTATTTTGGTTTATTCATTTTCATATGGATTATACTTGTATTTTGGTGATCGTAGATTGATTGGTGTTTGTTAGCTAGAGTACTGTATAAACTCCTTGTTAGAGTATTTTATATCATAATGCGGTTCGATATTACAGTTTTGTTATGTTATGTTGGTTATTGTATTGTGATTCTCCTATTGAGTTCCAATTGGGGGTCCACTATAATATAATAGTCGCCTAATTTTGGGTTTTTTACATACTCAACATATAAAAGCATACCTAAACATATATAAAAAAAGAAAGTAATCAGTATTTGTCTTAGGAGAAAAGACGCTCGACATCTTAATGCAATATATCTGTGTCATAAATAGCAGTATACTCAAGATATAAAGTAAACCTAAAATGTAAAAGGATATAAGTATTTTTTAGGGATAAAAATACATCTGGGCACCTTAAAGCAATATCTATACTTCTATTAAAATAGAGTCGTGACACATGTCACGTTGTAAGTTTTTTGATTTTTTATTTTAAAACAAAGTTTATATATAGAGATGTATTTTTAAATTTCCAAAAAAAAAATTCTAGATATGTATTGTGGGAGTTTTATTCCACAACTTACACTCATCTACAATAAAAAAATCCTTCCTTTATTTTTTTAGCTTAAAATTTTAAATGTTTATAATTTTTTAAATCAAGTTTAATTTTAATGAAAAATATATCAAATTAATTTTTATTTCACAATTTTCAACTAGACGTCCATATGAATATAATAAATTTGATGGATTTACAATAATGACCTATTGCACAAAAAAAATATTAGAAAAATATGAATATTTATTTTCAGTAAAATTAATTGATGCAAAATAAAAATATATTAACTCATTTATTGCTTACATAAAAAATAAATTATGATATTTATTTAATTATAATAACTAAAAATAATAAAACACACACTGCACACACACACACACATATTAAGACTTAATCACATATTACTTTCGTCCCCAAAATTTGTTCCTACTTTTTTTTCGGTATGTCCAGAAAATTTGTTCATGTAATGGACACTAATTGATTTAACACTCCGCTAATGTGGTACTCTTTCTTGAATTATATTACACCTCATAATACACTCAATATACGCTAATATGATACTCATGTCGAAAATCATCAAAAATAAATTTAGAGATCGAGAAATTATTTTCTAATAAGAGAATATCTTATGCGGTGCATCGCACCGGAGAACATCTAGTATTTGTATAATAAATAGAAGCGTAAAATATCTACATAAACAGTTTACTCGACATATAAAAGCACACTTATAAATGTAAAAAAAAAAACTTTGTGAATTGTTTTAGGAAAAAGAAATCTGGCATATTAAAGCAGTACCTATGTATAATAAATAATAGTATAATATGTCTACATAAACAATATACTCAACATATAAAAGCATATCTAAAAGTACATCTGGGCACCTTAAAGCAATATATTTGTATAATAAACAGAAGCGTAAATTATCTACATAAGCAGTATACCCAATATATAAAAGCACACTTATAAATATAAAAAAAAAACTCAGTAAATTGTTTTAGGAAAAATAAACCTGGGCATATTAAAGCAGTACATTTGTATAATAAATAATAGTATAATCTGTCTACATAAGCAATATACTCAACATATAAAAGCATATCTAAAAATATTTAAAAACTAGTATAACACTCGTATAATTACACGGGAATATAAAAAAGAACTCTTATGTAAATATATAATATGTAATTCGTTCATTATAAATTTCATAATACTTCTTTATAAACTACACTATTTGTCTGTTTATGATTACATATTTTTCATCGCAACAAAAGATTTCCAGTCTTTCTTTATCTTCACTCTTGATATATGGCTACATAAACCTAACCATGACCGAATGCGAGTCTTGTAAGATACATACCGACATGAGAGAGCGTGTAACCTTGACTCTTAAATATAGTCATGGTAAAGCTTATAATAAGTGGGAACTGGCGTATTTGAAATTTAAATGGTAATCTGCTATCTAACGGGCTTAATATCAATTGTGAAATAAGTACTTTACTCTCAAAATTGTTCCTCGAATTTTTTGTTCAATAATATGGTTATGGATTTAGATAATTATTAATGATGTGATATTTCATAATCGTGATGGTTGGTCCATATTTTGAATTAGCATAATTGAGACTCTAACTTACGATTTCAAGATGTGATTTGGAATTCTAGAACAGTTGATGCTATTCAAAAAAATCCATTGAATTTACTTGATTTTGACTTTAGATGTCGCAGAGATTTTGCATATACTATCAGAACTGAGATATATCCGTTTGTCTTTTGAAATTATAGACATCACGTCGTTTACTCTCTCCACAATGTCGTTTGTTGGCGTCACGGTTGCTCTTTCTTCATAAAATTAATTTATGGAAATTTACTTATAAGTAAATGATAGTGCTTTCAATGAATTACCGCAATTTGATCTTGATTCAGGATTAGTAAATATCAAGAATATCAATCAAGATTTCTCTATCGACTTCTTCACCCAGCTCACCATCTAAAATTTTGAGGATTCATTCGGAGAAGTCCTTAATTTCTTATAGATGGTGATATGACATTATCTGTCTAATAATTAATCTCATACTCTTGGTCAGTATTATGAGTTTGCAATGATGCCAAAGTGAAGAAGAACTTATACTTGAATAAACGATATATGTATTGTCCTTTAATACAACTCCATATGTAGAATTATACTAAATAATTGTGGCTAGTTTTAGTAATGTTTTTGGAATTTAAAAAACTTTTGGAAATACATAATAGATCTTGACTTATAACTTAAAATAAAGCACTTCTCAATCCTTATATTTGAAAAAAAAATACATAAATTGTTTGGATATAATTTAAAATACAAAAAAAAATTCAAAACTTTCAAAAATATATAGTTGATTTCAAAAGTAGATAAATGAATAAATCTTTTAAAACTTAAAAAATAAAAAATCACTTAAAATTATTTAAAAAAAATCACTTAGAGTACCTTTTAATTATATATATATATATATTCAACACTTCTTTCAGTTGATATTTCTTTTATTGATATACATAATTATAGTGACTAATTAATACAAACTAATTAATTAATGGAAATATATAATATTTTTACGAGATTTTAGGTCTAAGTTTTTAATATATAGTGCACACTACTATATTAAATTCTCTTTGTTTGGAATTTATATTTTTTAAATAATGAAAACTTAAAATATTTCTGTAATGTAATCAATTCCTATTTATTCATAATTCATATTCCTTAATTCGTAGAAATTAATAAGGTAGGTAAGAGTTATTTGAGGTATACTTATAATGTAATTAATGCAATGATGATTAGGCGAGTAATTGATTATGTGTCAGCTGAAGCATGAAAGGGTGACATATAAGCACACGAAGCACCAGCAAAAGACATGTGGCAGCCGAAGCATGAGAAGCTGCCATTTAGGCTCAACGTATTCTGCATTAGTATATAGGGGAGATTTATAAACTATACATGTTGAGAATCTTAAGAAATATGTAAATTTTGTAACATACTGTTATTTGAGCTTACTTGGAAATGAAATTAACTTGAAGGGATTAAGTAAAATTAACAAAAAAAATATTAAGAATTATCTAAAAATTAAATATTAAGAAATCTGAAGGTGAAAAAGACAAAATCGATTATGTGTTTTCAAAGGAAAAGATTTAACAAAGAACAAAATTTGTCCGAGTGTTTTTTTTCTCTGTTTTTCTTGCTTTTATTTTACCGGAGGAATTGATTATATTTATAGAAATATTTCATATTTTCATTAATTAACAACATAAATTCCAATCAAAGACAAATTTAATATATCAGTTTGGACTATATACTAAAAACTTAAACCTAAAATCTCGCGGAAATATTATATATTCCACTAATTAGTTAGTTTATATTAGTCAATCACTATAATCAGATATATCAATAAAATAAATATCAACTGAAATGAAAGATGCTTGGGAGTATTGCAAAAGAAGTATTGAATATATATAACTAAGAAGGTACTTGAAGTCCTAATCAATTAAATAAGTCAAAATACTCTTATTAAAAATATTATTGAAAGTGTAGAAACAATGGTTGTAATCATTATTTATAAATAAATCAAAGAACTTATGAAATAAATCAATTAGTCTATTTTAGTTTTAATCTTATTTAATTAATATAAAATAACAAAATAAATGAAAAACTTATATTTACGAAATTATATAATTACTGACTTTATGAATTTTCAAAGAGATATTTCAAATATATAAGAAATTAAATTGTCCGAGTGTTTTTTTTCCTCTGTTTTTCTTGCTTTTATTTTAGATATGTAAAACTAATTGAATATCACTTTTATTGTGTTTTTCTAGCTTTTCAATTTTCATAATTTCTAGCTTTCCTCTGCAGACCTATTTTTTAACCTAGTGAAAGGATATGCTTTCTTGCAGATTTTTTTAAGCGTACAATAATTTAGGTAACATTATTTACTACTTATTAATTGAGGTAATTAATTTAGATAATTAATAAATAGGTTAGGAAATGATGATGTGTTAACCAAATCATGAGAATATGACACATGAGCAACCGAAGCATCAAAAGATGACATGTGGCAGCTGAAGCATGGGAAGCTGCCATGTAGGCTCAGTATATTCTGCATTAGTATATAGGGGGATTGATACTTAGACATATGTAGAAGTAGTATAATCAATATATATTTGAATTTATTGCATTGTTATTATGTGTTCAACATGCTCCTACTTTAGACTTATTTACATTACTATTATATATTCAGCATACGACTAACTTGACTTATCATTCTCATTATATTATTTCTATTATTGTTGTTACATTGCTTTCATTACTTTTGTTACACTACTTTTATTCTTTTTTACACAAAATTTTGTTATTCTTCTTACACTCTTTAATTATTATCGCAACACTGCTTTCTTTACTGTTATCTTTTGCTTTCATTGTACACCATTTTTATTATTATAATACGCTTCCTCTTTTTATTTTTTGTATTTTCAGTATACAATATGCATATTAAATGATAGATAAGGAAAAGGCAATTAATTTGGTCTTTTTTTTTTATCAAAATTGGATAACAAATGAGTAAGTTATTCTATTTTAAATAAAAAATATTTATTTGTACTTAAAATAGGAAGGCATGGGCCACATATGACATTAATACTCATTCATCTCATCTGCCCACATATGCTAATCTAACAACTCACAATAGTTCTTAGTTCTCATTAGGGTAATGATCCACTCTTGATTCAATTCATGAATGGTCTTATAAAAATACATAATCATTGTAAGTAATTTGACTACGAGTCCTGCTTAACATGAATAATGCTTAGCATAGTTGGTAACTCTTCAAGAGTTCCAATTATCATAATCATATATAGTATGAATATTGATCAGTATTCAACAAACTTTATTCAAATATGCTCGACTGCATGCCAAATAACAAAGTGTTAACATTAATCTAAATCATATTAGATTTTTTGTCCATTTTGATCAAATATTTTATTTTCGACATTAATCAATATTTTCGATATTAATATATCTAGATTATTATGATCTTTATTTGTATCAAGTGTTATTGTTAAATCTATCGATATAGGCTTTGAATTTTGTAACAAAATTCGTAGAACGTTCTATAATTTAATTCTCTTCTAGAGTATGCTCTTCAAGAGCGACATCTTCATAACGTTGAATTTTGTCATAAATGTTTATTTTTGATCTTCGGAGATATATGATATATTTCTGACTGTTTAGGTGGGCTAGCCTTAAATTCAATTGTAGTAATTTCATGTGTCTTTCAAGACATCAATTTTCAGCTGGATTTATTTAAAATTCTTCTGGAATATATACATATAATTGATTGTAATTTCTGCAAAATCAATAATTATTTGAGCTTCATTTTCAAAATACTTTCAAATAATTTTTTTGATCAGTTGGTAGATTCCTCCCCCTAATCTCGGGAACGATACTGTATTAAATCAATCTTATCCATGTATCACTCATTAATACTTCAGGTATTGTCATATTAGGGACCCTACCGACATAATTTTAATATTCACTAGGAGCCATAAAAGAGGGTACGTGCATTGAATTACTTGTGAAAATTTAAAATAATACACTTTCGTCGTTATCAAATCATAAATATTTAAATATGTAAACTTTAAGTTTACTGTGATGATGATTCTTATTCAAAATAAGAATAAAGACAATTATATAATCCTCGAATTCATTCTTGAATGAGTTTGTGAAATAATTAACATTTACTTCATTGAATTCATGATATGAGAATATACTTCAAGAGATATAAATAATATTCGATTTTTCAACATTAAAAGATAGTAATATTTTCTCCTTCAGAGAGAAGTATTGTATCGTTTGAAGATAATTTCTTTTTCTCAATTGTATCTTTATGCACTATTTGCATATCAATGATACGACCATCACTAACACCAAATATAATACTATTATTATTACTCTTCTTCGGGAAGAAAGTGATATAATTGTTATGCAATTTATCCACCATCTATAGGATGCTTGAAGAAAATTGGTCAACTCAAAACATTATGATTTTTAAGTATATAAATATACTACAGGACATTACCATTAATTTATGATATTTATCGTACACCATGTATGGATTTGACTAATATATCTTCCGAATATATCATATAAATAAACAACATGTGATTAAATAAAATACAGACATGATATAAATAAACATTATTATTAAACATGTAATCTTATGCATACAAATATTAATTGTATTGGGACTCGTATACTTTTGATCTAGTAAGTGGTGAATTTTATTTGTCATTTATTTTGAAAGTTTTTCTAATACTAAATTCTTTTTAGAAATTATAATTGTCATTTGTTCTATTTATTATCTCGGTATCATACATATTTCAACAAATATTTTTTAAACACAATAAGTACTTTAGATAATAGTACATAATCATCGACCTTTTAGTGAGATTATAGTGGTTCTTCAGGAATCCTCAATACTTTACATTATCACTTATATTTTTTTTTCTGACTTGAAAAAATATCATTCACTTTTAAAAATATTGTGCATGTTTGCATTATGACGAGATAATAAATTATGATCACTATTTAATCCTAAAAAGTCGGCGTTCATTTCGCATAAAGAATAAATAAATAAATAAGCCAACAATTTTAATGGTGGAAATATCTTGAGGATATTTGACATTTTTATAACTAATTTTGTAACAAAGATCAATTAAGATCATACTTCACCTACGAAATCAATGATGTCATATCTCATATTGATTAACATTCATAATATATTATAAAAAAAATATTAAACTACACAGTAGATAAAATTAGATATTTGACATATAATTCATGAATTATCCTTTTCTTGTCCTTATTATTATTAATTGATAATACCCACTTCAAGGGATACAGTCTATATGTAAATATCCACTATAATGGGTAAACTCTTAATGATTTATCTACTTCAGCTGAAATTATCTACTCCTGAAGATAACTTATGCGTAATATTGGTATATGAGTCACGTAATATCCAAATTTGTTATTTTGCAATTTAATGTTATTCACTTCCAGGAACAATTATCAATAAATTGGATAGGAATATTCAGTCACTCATTAATCTTGCTACCGCTGGAGCATAATCAAATTGTGATTGTGGAGTATATCATCTATACAATCTCGATTGAAAATATTCTCAAATCATATTCACATTTTGATTTGAGATATAAATTATATTTTCCTTGAGGGATAACATTATGCAATATCTCATTCTTACATTAAAATATATGCTACAACAAGAGTATAGTGATTTAATTTATGCTATTATTATTTATAAGTAACAAATCAATATTCTTCAGGAATATTGCATTGTTACCAAATTATGTATAAATAAGAATTATTTATTTAGAATAAATAATATTCTTCAAGAATATTATAATTAATTGTGTTACTTCGGGAGCAATAATTTTAGGAAATATAACTAAATATTAGAAAGGAAATAAAATAATATGAAAATTAAACAAGATTCAAATTAACTAAATTAAAAAAATTACTCCTTGAAGAGTACTTACAATATTCTCCAAGAACATTGTTTTGTTATTTCATGAGGAATCCACACACGTTTTTAGATTTTTTACCGCTTTTCATGAACACATCATATACAACTAGAATATGACGAGATAATATTGTGTTTATTGAAGAACTACAATAAATTTTTTTATCTTATTAATCTCCTGAATAATTAAGAGTAGTTAGATCGTATTTTTTCGAGAAACAACGATGAATATGATTTAATAATAAATTTAGATCATCAAATATATTTGCTCTATATGATGATGTTAGAATTCAAAAGAAAATTATATATAAACACATTGGTGGATTTATGAGCATGTAAGAAAATCCAACCAAAATAAAATATAGATGCGCATAGAAATATCAAATTAAATAACAACTTTTTGGGTTCTCGAAATCATCACATGTTATAAAATGTTTAAAGAAGTAAATAAAATTAATCCCGTTAACCGACAGCTAATCTGAACTTTCTTCAAGAAACACTTTTCAAAATCTGCACCATTAAATTTGTAGATATGTTTGTCAGGAAGGTGTTCTACAAATATTATACTGATCTGACAGTTTTTTTTAAACCAAAAAAACGTCCAGTGTGGACGGGGGTTGAGGCGGGACCCACCAACCTGTAGATAAGAAAAATCAAGAAATACAAAGTATCAGCCCCGAATTATGACCGAAAATGGGACATAATTCGGGTCCAAACATCGGAGAAATCTACGGCCCGCTAAAGAAATACAAAGTGCACCACAAATCGTGGGCTAATGTGCGGACCCGTAGACCAAAATAACTCAACTCCGAATTATGACAAAAAATGGGTCATAATCAGGAAACTAAAATCTAAAGTGCATACGGCCCGCTAGATCAGTACAAGGTGCACCACTAAAATCGTGGGCTACTGATCTGACAGTTAACAAAGAGGGAAATACGATTTTCGCAAGGCCTCGTAGCGCAAAAAATTGACTCGCGGAAAATATATTTTTTTTCTTTTGGGAATTTTGGAAATACAGAGAGAAATAAAAAATCTACTACTAGAGCATCATGTTCATAATGTGTTATAAACTTGAGAGAATGAGAGAAACATGGGAGGAGAGGAGAGGGAGGAAAGACACCAATCTAATTGTATATTTATTATGAAAACCATAAACCTCCATTTATATTTATAAATCTAAGGTCAAGGATATATTAAATATTTACTAAATACACGATTTGTTTACAATAAATTTATAATTAATAAAAAATATATATTTATCATCATATACTTTTCAAGTAGGATAGATATGACTCATTTTGAGATGAGGGGGAGCTCCGTCCTCTATAAAACTAATATGGTCCTCATGCGATGCGCATGTTAATAATTTATAAGAAAATGATTAGGAATTAATTTTATAATATCTTATTATAAATAACTAATATCATTGAATATTTGAAAAAATAAAAATGTTTTGAATGTTATAAATATTGAGATAAAAAGGAAAATATAAGAAAAGATGAGAGACACGAATGAAATTGTCATATCATTATGAAGGCCATAAGCCTCTATTTATAGGTACACATCTAGGGTTTCAGGGGTATATTAGTCATTCACTAGATACATGACTTATTTACAACACACTCCTTGAATAACTATTTACATAAATATCTGCTGGAATAACCGGCAAAACAAACATCACTGACAATCATAAATAACATATAATGATACAAAACCATAATCCCAGTAGAAATGCCTAAGTACTCGCGAGTACTTTCTATAAGTTCACAAGTTTAAAGAAAAACAACCGCATCAAAAGGACAACAGAAATAAAGAGACTCAATTGCACACGTCATCAACCCTGGCCAGCATCTTCGTAATGCCCCAATGCCCGATCGTCCGGCTGAACATAATCTGAAATTCATAACAAGAATTTCCCCACAACGGGTCCCCAAATGGGTTAGCAATTACGCTAGTACAAGTAACCAAATGAACAACTTACACCTTAGACATATAATCAAAGCATGCAAATCGTAAAGCCTCACTTTGAAACGCACATTTCCGGAAATGCCATAACCCAAAACACATTTATAAAATGCACAACAATTAACCGCGGCCCCACGCCTCTGTGGACCCCTACCGAGACTCCGTTGGATCTAACCCGTAGTGTTTAAAATCCAAGCTCGCGGATCCACGCCTCTGTGGACCCATACCGAGACCCCGTCAGATCTAACCCGTAGTGAGCATACACACACACGTTACTAATGCAATACTATCATGTTAAGAGTGTAAGTTCATAAGAGTACTTGCCTCGATATTACGACGAAAAGACGGAAGGAAACAATCGCGGTTGCGAGAATTTGGACACACCAAACCTAGACGATTCGTCAAACACCATCACAACCAATTCAACAAGAATAACAATAACGGAAGACACCCGAACCCCACCTACGATTCATGTAAGTTCGTACAAAACAACGACGAGGACGGATCGCAACCGAACCCTCTTGATTTCACAAGTACCATGAAATTACCATGAAATCATAGGGAAAATAAGAATACCACTAAGATTAATCATATTCATCATGGATTAATCAACGATACGGAACGAATCGGACGAAAACTCACACTACGCCATAGATGACTTTCTACAACACTTAGAGGGGGGGTGTTACCTTCTTGGATGTTACTATAGCTATGAAATTTTGGACCTACCACAACGTTCGGGTTATGGTGTTACCAAATCCTGAAATATATGTTACTCTAGCTATAAAAGGTGTAACTCTCAGTAACACCATGAGATGTGTTACCTTAGAGTATTAATAAATAAAATTTTGAATTTTATATAAAATTAATGATTTAATAAATTTTTAACTTTAAAATTAATTAATTTTAATAAACCATTGAATCTATTTTTATAAAAAATTATTCTATCAAATAATGAATTATATATATATTTTATAAATAATAAAATATTTTTAATAAATTTAAATTGAAAAGGTTTTAAAATAAAGTAATACTTAAAAATTAATAAATTTTGATTTAAATAATTAAAAAAATTATTAAAAAAATAAAAGCTTGTAATAACTATGAATAGTTACAAAATAATTAAAATAAAAAATTTAATGTCTATATATAATAATAATTTTAATCATTATAAAATACTATGATATAATGACTGAAAATAAAAATAAAATTATATTGCATAAAATTGAATTGATTATTAATATTAATTGAAGAGTTAACATTATAAATGCACTAGTAGAATAAACATCAAAAACTTCGGTACGTCTCACTTCGGTAATGTACATTAGCAAAGTAAAAACAAATAACTGTTCCGAGAATTATTATTCCCGTGATGTGTCTTACCTAATACTGATTGTAGATACATAGATTGAAGGTTCTAGATCCTTCTAGAGGTAGTAGGATCCTATTAGATGTCTTACCTTATCTAGGAATCATATGTATGGAAGGACTCTCATTGTAATGGCTATATAAAGGCTCCTCTATCAGTGTTATGAATACAATTGATTTGCTGTCTTTTATTTTCTCCTCAAACACGTTATCAACACGTACTTTACCAATAGAACAAGAAAAATCGACAAAATCTGAAAAATCCGAAAAAAAAAAAAAATTCTCTGCAAACCCTACCCGTCGCCGTCTTCTTCCCCGATCCAATTCATCCCAGATTCTACAACACATCAACCGGTCGTCGTCATCCTCTGCAAATCGGAACCATCTTCTTCACCTAGATCTGATTCGCGACCCCCAGTCCGAAAGAAACCTAACCCCCGATCACGAACCACCATTGCAGACTGCCCTAGCCATATTCTTTACGAGCTGCAATCAAGGACGAAATAGCCGGAATCTATGATTTGCTCTTCAGTAAATTCGACGTCGATCGAAAGGGTACGATCGATCCTCGGGAGTTCGTGGATCTGATGAAGGAGATCATGCTAGCGAAGGCGCGTGGGATTGGGAACTCGCCGGTGCTGCTTCAGTACGACCCGCTCAAGTGCAGTCCAGATTTCGGCCCGCCGGCGCCCAACCCGTTTCTGCCCAGCCCGACCAAGTGCTGACTCGACCCAGTGCTGACTCGACCCAGTGCTGACCCGACCCGATTCTTGGTGACCCGACCCGCCCAACGATCCGTTGCACCGTTTTAAATTGATTGTTGCCTAAAGCTGCGACCCGATCTGATCGAAGCACCATCGGATTTTCCTATGGTTTTATGCACGTGATATTTACTGTTTGAAAACCTAGTGCAATCGAGACAAAACCTATCAAAATCGAAAAAACGAAAACGGAATTTCCGCACAGAAATTTTCTGCACAGCGCAGTCGTACGAAAATCACGTTTCCCGATTCGTTAACCGTCGGATCGGTGTGAAATTTTGACAGCAACTTCCCAACACAAATATCTGTATATTCAACGGTGGAGATCAGATTCGGAGTAATATTGATTACTAAATCTGCTGCCGAACAGAAGCAGATTTTTACGAGAAAATTGGAGATCCGACCTCATCCAATACCGAGCTGCTGCATCGCCGCGCTCGAGTCCTTTTTCGGCCGAATTATCGAGCCCAGTAGCCCTATCCGGGCGTTTCTCAACTCTCTATTTTCCTAATTCATGATTCATTTATCATTAACTTGTATGTTTATGAATCTAACTATGTTTATGCTTTACGTGGCATATAGGAAAATACGTTGCTCATGATGATGTGCACGCTATGGAGAAAAGCCATATTTGTTATCCCGTTCAAGGGTAAAGTAAATATGGAACCGGATATCACGAAAATATGTTGCTCATATGGAGAGAAGCTCCCGTTTAAGGACCAAAGTAAATATGGAACCAAGTACCCGTAAGATTTTATTAAGTTCCCGTTTTTCAATTCCTCTCTTTTGGGAAATTTTTTATTTGGGGAATTGGGTATTTGGGTTCTTTATCTCCCACGCTACTTTTTGGTGGATGAGACTATGAGAGGTGGTATCACTCTTGTATATCGAAGTAAACTATGTGACGGTCCTGGGGGAGTCACGGATAATTGTTGAAAGTCGATATTTGTGGTTGTTGCATACACCACATTTTGGGTGCAATTTGATATCGCCGTTTTGTCAATTTTAAACCAACAATTGAAAAAAAAATGAACATTGTCGGTAACGGTAAAGTTATGACTCGTTCATGATTAGTCACGGATTTATGACGTACAAATGGGACAAACATCGATTGCGACGGATATGTCGTGGTTAAAATCGATTTGTGACGGAATTGTCACGTTGAATTGAGCGACCACCACGTTGGTCTTGACCCAATCCCATACTTGGAAAACTCTATCTTTCATCTTATTAAAATAAAATATTGCATGTGGGTGTAGACATGCACCGTCTCCTTGCAACATGATATATGAAAGAATGTACGAGTAATTCTCATGAATTTTAACATATAAAGCAATGGCATATTGCGTTAAGTACATGAATACATTGACCTCGATTATAGTTCGTATGACTATAGGTCCGAATATTTTTCCGAGTATTTGTAAAGGCATGTGCCTTATACATTTGACTTTGTTTAGTCGATCTCATTGGATGGTCAAGACAAGTTGGTTATGGTATATTCATCATGTCTCATGGTTCAAAATGCTTAATTGTAATGCACCGCATTGAATCCATATAACATGGCTATTATGACGTATGCTTGCAAATTGAGAATTAAAATACTTGGTTGATTGATGCACTTCGGTGGATTTTGTCTACACTTTTGATCATGACTAGGCGCATCCTTCTTGGTATTTGTTTATGCTTTGAAAGTTCAAACGGAATCAGTGGTTTTTAAACAAATTTTTAGTCAGACCGACATTCCTACTTTCTCTGCAAGTCTACCAAGTTGGAGTTACCGAAAGGATCATTAGTCGAGATAAGAAATCGAACACCCTACTGCGTTTAAACGCACATATGGCTGTCATTGCCATGTTTTTGCATCAACACTTATGCCATTGGATATGGTCTCAACCTTGTTTTCTCACTAAACTTGGGAAATACTAAACAGCCCATTAAAACATGCACTGTGATCTGAGTTTAATGATCCGTGTGGTGTACAATATATGGATAGAAAGATACGGAAGTCTAGTTTCCAGAACATCTGACTGTTCGTCCATAGCCTTCCTAACAAGGGAGTTATAGCTGTTTTAGTGAATAAAGGTCAAGCTGCGCGGAATTTTATTTCCAGCGATTGTGCTAACTTTTGTCCCAACCAACTTGGTTCCCATCTTGAATTTGCAAGTGGTCTTATGACACACGTTTTTCAACCTCTTTTTGGCCGAATTTGCCATAGATGATGCAGTTTTTGGCATGCGTTGTACGCTAAACTATCATCTTTCAAAAGTTGAAAAATAGTTTCCTTGGGGAAGCCCAAAATACGCACCCTTATAAGAAGGTCGAGCGTGTGCATGGTAGTGTTACACCATGCTTGTGTCGTAATTTTGCCCCTTAGGCATATAACCTTGCCATGTTATGCACTCAATATGATAGATCATTTTGATCGTATCTGGTATAAAATCTCTATGGTGTTAGAGTGTTCGCTATGCTCATGTTCGTAAAATTTTGCAAGCGAAATTGAGTGCGTATTAAGCTATTTTCAAGGAACACGATATTTTTGGATTTCGGTTTATAAATCCATTGTGACTATGATGACTAGGTCATCACAATCAATGAGTGGAATAATGCTCAAGTTGTTGAATGCCGAATGGCGTTTTTCTAGTCACATATGTTCCGTAAAAATTGAACCATGTTATGACTCGATGACATATATGCCAAAGTGTATCACTCATAGCATCTTATTGTGATTTGTGAGAAATAAAATCTTATGCATCACTTGTATTGGATATGTGAAAAGAAAAAATATTCATGAGTCAATATGGTCCAGCTTGCATCGGTTTGTGTAACCAGAAGATGTATTGGGACATTGACACATTTAGGCTTTAATAGTCCGGAATTTGGACAGTTTGATGATCCATATACCACGGTATTGTCATGGACATCATTTTCTTTGAACAAAGAAACCAGTTGGATCAAAGACACCAAAGTACGTTGGTGGAGTCGTGAGCAAGGCTCATGACCGATGATGATATTTATGTCATTCGCGTCTTGTTTTAATAAACATGTGTGACGCCAAAGACCCCCCCCCAATGATCCTTCTTAGCCATGTTCATTGATTTAAGCCTATTCTTTGGCACGATTAGGAGACGACACCCTCCTATGCTAAAGAGAATAATGTAGCGACTCGCATAAGCATGGTGCTGAGTCTTCCCTTTTCATCGAGTCCTTATACATACATGATCATAAGTATTAGCCTGGGTGGCTTATGATGCTATGATGGTGTTCACAAATGGTCGTACTCAAGTAATAACATTTATATGTTATGTTGTTCCTTTGACAATGATTGATAAGTTGATGAAACCTGAGTTATGGTTGTCCAACTTGCGGACCAGTCATTGTAAAGGTCGGTTCACCCACTTTTAGACCAAGTCTTAAAGTGAAATTTTAACGAGTACTTCCTAACATCCAAGGCTACCTTCTCACAAATTTTGGTACCATTTGGAGACTTGGAAGGAGGTGAACCAGTTAAATGAAGTCTTCACATACCACCAGCCGTCCGAACGACCAGTTCGATGTCATTTCGACCAGTTTTTGACCACAAGGTTGATGGTTTTGGAATCCTAAACACCCGTTTATACATGCTCACGAAATTTTGAGGTGTTTGGGGCTGGTGAAGGGAGTGAACTCTTCAAGAAAGCACTAGAGTTTCGGTAAAACCAACGGCCTATCATCGGTTCAATCGTTTCTTCATGTTCGATCCCGGTGGTGCATGGTGGCGGTTTTGTTGGATTCTCAAGACCAGTAGCTACGGTTATGTAGCATAGGTCAACATGTCATATTCACCTATACCTATCATCATTCAAATGCTTAGTTACAAGTGTAACCATATGCATTTTGTTAACTGGATTGTGTTAACAATGAAAACCTTTATCGTCCACATGTTCATGTGCCAAAGTGCGTTACCACAATGCATTATGACGGGTTATAAATGATGAATATGACATGCGCTTTCACTCATAGTCTGCTTAAAAATATACCTTGGCAGACGATCTCGTAAGTCACTTTGATGAGCCAGTCTTCCCATCGTTAGGGGGAGATGCGAACGATCATGTTCGAGTAGAACGACTTGAAATTGTCGTAGTTTGTCCCTACTGTGCCTCACCAAGTTCCCTAAAGTGACGAGATTAAATACATGCTGCAAACATGTCTGCAAGGATTGTGTCCGGTCATTGACACGCTTTTAGTGTAACTATCGCAAGTGCACGATATCGTATCAAGTAGTAAAGTGGACTTTTTGAGTCCGGTTTATCGATCCCACAAGGAAGTTTTGTTATAATTTGAATTATACACTATTAGTCTATTTTTATAGATACTTAAGATGAGTGAAACACACAATTAAAAAGTTTGGTTTAATAATTGCAAAGAAATTGCAATAATAGTTCTAATATTATAAAGAAATAAAAAGATTTCAATATTAATAGATTGATTAATGATAAAATGAAATAGTTGGGATTACAAACTTAGTTCGTCATTAGTTATAAAAGATGTATTGGAGATCATAAGATGAATTTACTTATTATGTTGTGTAGATTCGATTTTCCTTAAAAAGACGGTTTCTCTTTCGAACTATAAAACGCCCCTTACATATTGAATCAATCCACTATATTTCTATGTTGATTGGCTTCAATACATAGCATTAGGATTTGTGAAAATAACTCAATGAATCATCTAAGGACTAGGGGTATATTTCTATCCCTAGAACAACTTAGAGTGAAGATCATTTGATCTAATCAAACATATTTTCTTTGAAACATATGAAGACCATAAATATCTTCATTAATTGGCCAAATAAATAAAGATTGTTAAAACAATGAAAATCACACACAATAATAAGTAATTCACAATAGATCTTTTATACAAACATAAATAACATGACTAACCTTGTTTATAATCCCAACTTAAGGAACTTAGCCCATAAAGGGTTTATTACACATATTACAAGCTTTGATGGTCATGTTTAGTTGAATCAAGAGAAAGAATTGATCCTAACTCCCTTAGTAGATAAAGGAGATAGAAGCAATAAACTCTCTGAACAACATATGTTGTACCACACTAACAAAGATCACTCAAGAACACAAGTGTGTTCTTCACACAAAAAGAAAAGTTTACAAGAAAATGGAAAATTATAAGATGAATGGTAAATGATGAAGGATCTAAGGGTCTATTTATACAACTAAAGTCATCTAATAGCTCCAAAACTACTGCATTATTACATTAGATCGGATCAATGCCACCATCCCTCAATAATACACAAAAAGTATAAAAAATTAGACAAATCATAGAAATCATCAAGAGTTACTAGTAACATTCGGGAGTTACGACCGTAACTAGGGTGACTTACGGCCGTAACCCCCAGATGTTACGGCCGTAACGTGGCTTCGTAAATTTCCTCATTTGAAGCTTTGATAGTTACGTTTTAGCGAGAATTCCTCGGACTTTGCGTTTTTGCCCCAGATCTTCTTCGGATGATAACTTTTGATATATAACTCGATTTTGAATCGGAAAGACCGCGAATTCGTCTCGGAAAGCCCTACAACATGAATATATCAAAATTAAATAAAGAGAATATTTATTAAACATGTTGTTTCTTGAGTAATTCAGTTATTTAATCCGATCATCATCCGAAAAAATAAAATAATTAAAACTAATAAATTAAAAGCAAAAAACGAGTAGACTAGTTCAATTATGGGTGAATTTTATCGATACAAACTATGGATAAGTGTACAAAACTGACACTTATCACACCCCCAAACTTGAATTCTTGCTAGTCCCGAGCAAGACTCTTTATTATTCACACTCCAAAAATAAAAATAAAAATCACTAAAATAAGAAAATTAATACACACATAAATTAAAATATAAAAAGAGAAAAGGAGATCAAAATGCCATTAATAAACAACAACCAGCTTTATACAGTAGATAGAAATGAATCAAGATTCAAAATAAATCTACTAATATTTTTGAAGTTAAAACACGGTTTTTATTTTGTAATTCCAAAATATAAGGTTTCCCCCCAATAGGTTGATTATTTCTTTCCCACTCGTGATACACATGACTCCCTTTAATGGTTGCTCTCGATCACTCGTTTATTTTTCGACTCAATATGAAGAAGAATTTTATTGGCGTCATCAAATATTGTGATTTTCACAAAATTGAGTGTATTGAAATTCAGCTGCTAATTAATTCAAATCTGCTCATAAACTACATCCCCTTTAGTGATAGCTTTCACACCGTTATTTGCTAACGTGTAGCTCTTTTCACTAACACAATTTCTATCTCATTATTTTTCTTTCGTAAAAAGGTGATAGCTTTCACACCGTTATTTGCTAACGTGTAGCTCTTTTCACCAATTTTTCTGAGACGGCAGCTACGCACCAACAATGGTTAGTCCTTTATTTTTCGCAAAATTTAAGACTTCCAAAATTAGGCGGTATTCTGCTCAACACTTCTCCTTTTCGTCATTTATTTTTTTAGATGATAGCTTTCACACCGTTATTTGCTAACGTGTAGCTCTTTTCACCAATGACTCCTTTTTTTAGGGAATAGAATTTTTGCAGAAAATCATTTTTTAATTAAGCATGAAAAATCAAAAACTCCACAAATTAAGTAAATTTCAGTTTTATTTTTCATCAACCAATTGATTCTTCTTTTCTCAAGGTAACGAATGACTCGATTTTATATGATAATTACAAGGCTTGGAAAGAGAGATTAAGGCTCAAAAATTTTTGGAATATACAATTTTTTTACCGGTTAAAACGATTTTAGAAGCTTGTATATAGCTAATTTATTTGTGTTTTGGCCAGATCTAGAAATCTCATAAATCAAAATACTATAAATATATATATATATATATATATATATATATATAATAAAAAAAATTAAGGCAAATAACCAAATCAATCAAAACAAACCAAAATAATTAAACAAACCACCCCCAAACTTGAAAATAAAACTGTCCTCAGTTTAAAAATAAAAATCAATGCAGAAAAGCAGAATACTCCCTGTTAAGAAAGTTGATGTCTGAGCTTACACCTTTTAGAATCTGCAAGAGAATAAATATACTAGGCACACAACAAAAGAAAATAAAATATACTCGTAAGTTTAACACAATTTTTAAGATGCGCATCAAGAAAGTCCGAAGAGTCGCCTTACGCTGCCATCAAAGTTTTTATAAAAGCAAAACACGAAATAAACATTACAGTAATTAAAATACATAGATCGCGAATAGATGCGCGTCAAGAGATCAAGAAGAAACTCCTTAAGCTGCCATCATTTAGCACGATTATTACACACGATAGAAAGTAAAAATACAAGAGGTCCGACATGGGTTATCAAAGGGAGAGGAATGAATCCACTTTTCGTTTTCTGACGGTAAAATCTTCTACTCAGACAATTTTAGCTAGAGCTGGATCTGGTTGAGGAACAAATTCATTGAGTTTTTTGATTAGTTCTTCTGGTGTTGTTGCAACGACTATGATTCGTTTTGCACGCTCGGAAATAAAACCCTTTTCAGCGGAGTAGTCGATGAAAGACAGTAAACCATCAAAGAAACCATTGACATTAAGCACTCCTATTGGTTTTTGATGAACATTTAGCTGGGCTCTGGTAACCACATGAAAAAGTTCCTCAAGGGTGCCAAAACCACCGGGAAGGGCGATAAAGGCGCCCGAATTATTTATCATGTGAGTTATGCGATCTTGCATATTCACAGATCTAAACTCATCTCCAATAGTTGACCCGGTGATTTTACTTTCAGCCAGAGGTTTTGGGATTACTCCCAACACTCTTACTCCTTCCATATAGGCGACATGACTCGTCCCATTAATCCTAGACTTCCTCCTCCGTAAACTACATGAATGCATTTTTCTCCTAAGGTACGACCCAAGTTGTGGGTGCTTGATGAAGCATGCCTCTTTTCCAGAACTAGATCCACCAAAAATGCAGACTGTGTAAAATTTTTTTGTTGAAGATGATGACTCCATTTTTGAAAAGAAAAAATTTTTTTTGGTGAGAAACAGAGAAAAGTGCAAGTTTGAGGGATGAATGAAAGAAACCAGTAGAAAGTTTATTTATAGAAGAAAAAGAAGGTAAAAATTGTTTAACAAGTTTGTGATTGCGTTTGATTGTGCTTCAACTTCTCAATAGAATAATGAAAGCTTTTATCGCGTATCACATTTTTTATTCAGAAAATCTCACCACACGACAAAAATAAAAGATACTTACGCATATGTACAGTAGTTGTGATTGTGGCTCACATCTTCCTCTGATTTTATGTTCAGAAACGGCCTAAACGCCTTCTATGAGTCGGGGAGAAGCTTCCCATCCAATTTTCTTACAAATTGGCAAACAGGGTCTTTTAACGTCAGATTCCCAAGACGTTGTTCATATTCTGGTTTGAATTTATTCCACAAACATTGAATTCCGTAATACACAAGTCCACTAGGATGCGTGTCAAGAGAAATTTCGATATTATCTAAATTCTCCTTATTGGACCATCATTAATGAACTGAATTTTATCTTCTCTGTTTGTAGATGGAATTCCTAAAGATCGACATTTTGCATTACAGTTCCATCTAGCACATTTATAGCAAACGGCTAGAATCTTTGCTCGTCGTTTCTTGGCATATGAACTTTTTCCAAGCCCTGGTAAAAATCTAGTTGGTGTTTCGTGAATTCACCTTCTATTCTTACTTTGGCTTCGATAATGAATCTTATGTCAAAAGGTATGCTTTTATTAGTAAGCAACCTCATCCTTTCAAGCCTTGTCTTGTAAATTTTTAAAATTGCATTTTTGCTTAGAAAGGGAAATCTTTTTTCAATTTTAAACAATGTTTCATCCATGATAAAAAAACAAAAATAAAAAGACAATGAAAATAATTAAAAAAAATAAAAAATATATACAAATATCGGTTGTTGTGGGAAGCGAAAAATCCGACTTTAATAGTCACGAGTACCGTTATCCGCCACTTGACCGGACAAACACAATTTAGTACTAAGTTACAACGTCGAGAAATTTGTACCTACAAAAATAGTTTATAATGTAAGATTTCAAATATAACTTATACTTCCCCGCAACGGCGCCAAAAACTTGACACGCTTTTAGTGTAACTATCGCAAGTGCACGATATCGTATCAAGTAGTAAAGTGGACTTTTTGAGTCCGGTTTATCGATCCCACAAGGAAGTTTTGTTATAATTTGAATTATACACTATTAGTCTATTTTTATAGATACTTAAGATGAGTGAAACACACAATTAAAAAGTTTGGTTTAATAATTGCAAAGAAATTGCAATAATAGTTCTAATATTATAAAGAAATAAAAAGATTTCAATATTAATAGATTGATTAATGATAAAATAAAATAGTTGGGATTACAAACTTAGTTCGTCATTAGTTATAAAAGATGTATTGGAGATCATAAGATGAATTTACTTATTATGTTGTGTAGATTCGATTTTCCTTAAAAAGACGGTTTCTCTTTCGAACTATAAACGCCCTTACATATTGAATCAATCCACTATATTTCTATGTTGATTGGCTTCAATACATAGCATTAGGATTTGTGAAAATAACTCAATGAATCATCTAAGGACTAGGGGTATATTTCTATCCCCTAGAACAACTTAGAGTGAAGATCATTTGATCTAATCAAACATATTTTCTTTCGAAACATATGAAGACCATAAATATCTTCATTAATTGGCCAAATAAATAAAGATTGTTAAAACAATGAAAATCACACACAATAATAAGTAATTCACAATAGATCTTTTATACAAACATAAATAACATGACTAACCTTGTTTATAATCCCAACTTAAGGAACTTAGCCCATAAAGGGTTTATTACACATATTACAAGCTTTGATGGTCATGTTTAGTTGAATCAAGAGAAAGAATTGATCCTAACTCCCTTAGTAGATAAAGGAGATAGGAGCAATAAACTCTCTGAACAACATATGTTGTACCACACTAACAAAGCTCACTCAAGAACACAAGTGTGTTCTTCACACAAAAAGAAAAGTTTACAAGAAAATGGAAAATTATAAGATGAATGGTAAATGATGAAGGATCTAAGGGGTCTATTTATACAACTAAAGTCATCTAATAGCTCCAAAACTACAGCATTATTACATTAGATCGGATCAATGCCAGCCATCCCCTCAATAATACACAAAAGTATAAAAATTAGACAAATCATAGAAATCATCAAGAGTTACTAGTAACATTCAGGAGTTACGGCCGTAACTAGGGTGACTTAAGGCCGTAACCCCTGAATGTTACGGCCGTAACGTGGCTTCGTAAATTTCCTCATTTGAAGCTTTGATAGTTACGTTTTTAGCCCAGAATTCCTCAGACTTTGCGTTTTTGCCCCAGATCTTCTTCGGATGATAACTTTTGATATATAACTCTGATTTTGAATCCGGAAAGACTGCCGAATTCGTCTCGGAAAGCCCTACAACATGAATATATCAAAATTAAATAAAGAGAATATTTATTAAACATGTTGTTTCTTGAGTAATTCAGTTACTTAATCCGATCATCATCCGAAAAAATAAAATAATTAAAACTAATAAATTAAAAGCAAAAAACGAGTAGACTAGTTCAATTATGGGTGAATTTTATCGATACAAACTATGGATAAGTGTACAAAACTGACACTTATCAGTCATGGACGTTCGTCACCTATGAATGGTGATATAGTAACAGCACAAAATGTGATAGATGGTGTTACTAGGCCGTGGATCTCATAGAGTATTGGGATGCCACTTGGTTCGATAAATACTCTCGCTAAGAATGTATGCGAGTTTGGTACATGAAAACTTGATCATATGATCAAATGAACTCATCCGTCTCATGTGATTCTGGATTATAGTCATCATTGGGGACGCCTCAGTGAATGCCAATCCATAAAGAGTACTCTATGAATAAAGCCGGTACATGAGGACGTGGAATATGAGTTTAATCGAACCATACTTCGTTGAAAATCTACAACGTTGTAGCCTTGGCCTAAAATGGAAACACATGCGAATCTAGTATAAACAAAGTGATAGCCCTTTGTTGAAGTGGTGCCGACACTCCAAAGATAAAATCTATCTGTATACCTTGTTAAAGCGAGTGAGAGAAAGAGTTAAACTCACTTCATGGCGCGAGGTTTCTCATGAACGCACTGGAATCGACTACGATGACACGAAACTTAGTTGTGCTATCGTAATGGATGTTATAGCATCCACTATCTTTTCAGTTAGATAGTTTCCCAAAAACTGACGTGCAGCTTGTGGTTAAATCTTATCTTAGTGGGGAACTAAGTTAAGTGATAAAAAGGATCTCGTGGTGGATCAGACTCAAATCAAGTGGCTCCTGACCACGGAGTGCGACGACAAGTGATCTTAGTGGTCATGTTTAGTTGAATCAAGAGAAAGAATTGATCCTAACTCCCTTAGTAGATAAAGGAGATAGAAGCAATAAACTCTCTGAACAACATATGTTGTACCACACTAACAAAGCTCACTCAAGAACACAAGTGTGTTCTTCACACAAAAAGAAAAGTTTACAAGAAAATGGAAAATTATAAGATGAATGGTAAATGATGAAGGATCTAAGGGGTCTATTTATACAACTAAAGTCATCTAATAGCTCCAAAACTACAGCATTATTACATTAGATCGGATCAATGCCACCATCCCTCAATAATACACAAAAGTATAAAAATTAGACAAATCATAGAAATTGTCAAGAGTTACTAGTAACATTCGGGAGTTACGGCCGTAACTAGGTGACTTACTACCGTAACCCCCGAATGTTACACCGTAACGTGGCTTCGTAAATTTCCTCATTTGAAGCTTTGATAGTTACGTTTTTAGCCCGAATTCCTCGACTTTGCGTTTTTGCCCTGCATCTTCTTCGGATGATAACTTTTGATATATAACTCGATTTTGAATCGGAAAGACCGCCGAATTCGTCTCGAAAGCCCTACAACATGAATATATCAAAATTAAATAAAGAGAATATTTATTAAACATGTTGTTTCTTGAGTAATTCAGTTATTTAATCCGATCATCATCCGAAAAAATAAAATAATTAAAACTAATAAATTAAAAGCAAAAAACGAGTAGACTAGTTCAATTATGGGTGAATTTTATCGATACAAACTATGGATAAGTGTACAAAACTGACACTTATCAGTCATGGACGTTCGTCACCTATGAATGGTGATATAGTAACAGCACAAAATGTGATAGATGGTGTTACTAGGCCGTGGATCTCATAGAGTATTGGGATGCCACTTGGTTCGATAAATACTCTCGCTAAGAATGTATGCGAGTTTGGTACATGAAAACTTGATCATATGATCAAATGAACTCATCCGTCTCATGTGATTCTGGATTATAGTCATCATTGGGGGACGCCTCAGTGAATGCCAATCCATAAAGAGTACTCTATGAATAAAGCCGGTACATGAGGACGTGGAATATGAGTTTAATCGAACCATACTTCGTTGAAAATCTACAACGTTGTAGCCTTGGCCTAAAATGGAAACACATGCGAATCTAGTATAAACAAAGTGATAGCCCTTTGTTGAAGTGGTGCCGACACTCCAAAGATAAAATCTATCTGTATACCTTGTTAAAGCGAGTGAGAGAAAGAGTTAAACTCACTTCATGGCGCGAGGTTTCTCATGAACGCACTGGAATCGACTACGATGACACGAAACTTAGTTGTGCTATCGTAATGGATGTTATAGCATCCACTATCTTTTCAGTTAGATAGTTTCCCAAAAACTGACGTGCAGCTTGTGGTTAAATCTTATCTTAGTGGGGAACTAAGTTAAGTGATAAAAAGGATCTCGTGGTGGATCAGACTCAAATCAAGTGGCTCCTGACCACGGAGTGCGACGACAAGTGATCTTAGTGGTCATGTTTAGTTGAATCAAGAGAAAGAATTGATCCTAACTCCCTTAGTAGATAAAGGAGATAGAAGCAATAAACTCTCTGAACAACATATGTTGTACCACACTAACAAAGCTCACTCAAGAACACAAGTGTGTTCTTCACACAAAAAGAAAAGTTTACAAGAAAATGGAAAATTATAAGATGAATGGTAAATGATGAAGGATCTAAGGGTCTATTTATACAACTAAAGTCATCTAATAGCTCCAAAACTAAAGATTATTACATTAGATCGGATCAATGCCACCATCCCCTCAATAATACACAAAAGTATAAAAATTAGACAAATCATAGAAATGTCAAGAGTTACTAGTAACATTGGGAGTTACGGCCGTAACTAGGGTGACTTACGGCCGTAACCCCTGAATGTTACGGCCGTAACGTGGCTTCGTAAATTTCCTCATTTGAAGCTTTGATAGTTACGTTTTTAGCCCAGAATTCCTCAGACTTTGCGTTTTTGCCCCAGATCTTCTTCGGATGATAACTTTTGATATATAACTCTGATTTTGAATCCGGAAAGACTGCCGAATTCGACTCGGAAAGCCCTACAACATGAATATATCAAAATTAAATAAAGAGAATATTTATTAAACATGTTGTTTCTTGAGTAATTCAGTTATTTAATCCGATCATCATCCGAAAAAATAAAATAATTAAAACTAATAAATTAAAAGCAAAAAACGAGTAGACTAGTTCAATTATGGGTGAATTTTATCGACACAAACTATGGATAAGTGTACAAAACTGACACTTATCAGTCATGGACGTTCGTCACCTATGAATGGTGATATAGTAACAGCACAAAATGTGATAGATGGTGTTACTAGGCCGTGGATCTCATAGAGTATTGGGATGCCACTTGGTTCGATAAATACTCTCGCTAAGAATGTATGCGAGTTTGGTACATGAAAACTTGATCATATGATCAAATGAACTCATCCGTCTCATGTGATTCTGGATTATAGTCATCATTGGGGACGCCTCAGTGAATGCCAATCCATAAAGAGTACTCTATGAATAAAGCCGGTACATGAGGACGTGGAATATGAGTTTAATCGAACCATACTTCGTTGAAAATCTACAACGTTGTAGCCTTGGCCTAAAATGGAAACACATGCGAATCTAGTATAAACAAAGTGATAGCCCTTTGTTGAAGTGGTGCCGACACTCCAAAGATAAAATCTATCTGTATACCTTGTCAAAGCGAGTGAGAGAAAGAGTTAAACTCACTTCATGGCGCGAGGTTTCTCATGAACGCACTGGAATCGACTACGATGACACGAAACTTAGTTGTGCTATCGTAATGGATGTTATAGCATCCACTATCTTTTGATTAGATAGTTTCCCAAAGCGCGTGCGGCTTGTGGTTAAATCTTATCTTAGTGGGGAACTAAGTTAAGTGATAAAAAGGATCTCGTGGTGGATCAGACTCAAATCAAGTGGCTCCTGACCACGGAGTGCGACGACAAGTGATTGTCGGGGACGCATACTAAGTATATACTTGATTTGGAAGAGATATGAAGCTTTTGCGTGTAAAACTAAGGGTTTATAGTGATGTACTCTTGTGAGACTAAGAGATTCCGCTAAATCCAAAGTTAAGAATGAAAGGATCTTGGGGACACTTGATGATGCGTATTCATCAATCGGTTTAAGGCAATCTAAGGGACGGTTTCCCTAAGAGACGATAAAGTAATGCCTATATGATTCCCAATGATTAGTCGAAGTCATCATAAGACTTGGCTCACTTAAGTGATGATGCAGTCTTAAAAGAAAAGTACGGTATTATGTACTCATGTTTGACTCGATGTACTCATTCGTAATAATCCAGTAAAGCCACTGTGATGATGGCCTAGGATGCGCTCCGCAATGTCTGTGATTGACAATAAGCTTGAAGCTCGCTCTATCTCGATAAAAAGGACACTTGAAAAATGATACCCGAATCTGCCCAGAATGTGTTGGTCTATCTCCCATATGACCTACAGGGCAGCTCACTTGATGGAAAATGGTGAAATTAGTGCCATTGGAAAGGTTTGTGTCTACTTTCCAAGGAAACCAACCATTTGATCACATCCATCATGTTGAGTGACATATGACTATTGTTGCAAAGTAGGACAGGATATGTCCGGTAATTTGCTGAGTCAACTTCGATAGAGCTTTGTGATCTTCTCAGGTCGATCTAGGTTATGTACTGTATGTGAATGAAAAGCTATGGGTGTCTAGTTTTCATAAGTTCTTACAGTTTCGTTGATACCTATTGAATCGAAGAAGTTATGACTGATTTGGTGCATAGAGGTCAAGACTTTAGAAAACATGATAAGTCTTTAGCGACTCTGCACTTTGGATGTGTCGCGCTCTTTTTGTCCTTAGACCAAGGTTTGTTTTTCCCATTGGGTTTTCACTTGGTAAGGTTTTTAACGAGGCGACCTATGAGAACATCCAGACAATGATGCGTTGTACTACATTCAACTTAGACCAAGAGGTATTTTTCCCACTGGGTTTTTCCTTGGTATAGTTGTGAGGGCAACTTGGCATCTGACTCCTATGATTTGAGGTACTCATCAGGGGGAGTCGTTATGTATACATCAGGAGGAGTATACATGACATGTTATCTTGGTGCGTTGCAATCTTTTTCTCATCAAGCCTTTATTTTTCCCATGGGGTTTTGTTTTGGCTTGGAATAGGTTTTTACGAAGGCAACATCTTTTGCACCATTGTTGTATTAGTGCTCGACACAGGGGGAGTGTTCCGGGAATTATTATTCCCGTGATGTGTCTTACCTAATACTGATTGTAGATACATAGATTGAAGGTTCTAGATCCTTCTAGAGGTAGTAGGATCCTATTAGATGTCTTACCTTATCTAGGAATCCTATGTATGGAAGGACTCTCATTGTAATGCCTATATAAAGGCCCCTCTATCAGTGTTATGAATACAATTGATTTACTGTCTTTTACTTTCTCCTCAAACAATAACAACTTTGCTTTTCAATTGACTGAAGTAAAAAACTCACATAGACTTCAATAAATAGTACCAAACAAAAAAGTGTATGTCTTGAGACTGGAAATTGAAGAAGGCATTGGCCCAACCTAGGGGTGACATTTCGGAACCGAAAACTGAACCGAGAAAACCCGAAAAAAAACCAAAAAATCGAAACCGAAGAAGACCGAACCGAAAAATAGAAAAACAGAACCGGACCGAAATAGTTCGGTTCGGTTCTCGGTTCTGGGATGGACCGAACCGAACCAGACCGAACTGGACCGAAATCAAATTCAGTCATATTATGCTAATATGTTAGTAGTTATAATTGATCTATTCACTCTCAAGTTCTCTACACAACACCGGCCCTAATTCTAGCTTTCAGCATTTCCGTCGAAACTCAACAATCAACCAAGTCGCAATGAAGATAAGATCCCTTAGACATAGTTGCTGGGGTTCGAGTCCGAGCAAGCGCGGGGTTTTAATCCGGCCATTACTCCAGCAAGGAAACTTGTGTGGAGGCGGTACGGTTTCCTCCGGAACCCGTAGCCTCACTTGTCACCAGCGTGGATCCGGTTAAGACAACATAGTCTGGGCTAGTGGTGGTTAGGGCCCTCTGTTTGGAGGGTGGTTGAGTCTAAGTTGAAATTCACCGTTCAAAAAAAAAAACCAAGTCTACCACCGCCTCAGCTCCCTTTTTCTTCCTTGCTCCTCGCGGCTGCCGCTGTGGACTTGAGCTCGCCGCCCTTTGTCGGCCTCAACTCAACAACATCAAGAATTCCTAATCTCCTCTGCTCCCTTTTTCTTCCTTGCTCCTCGCCGCTGCCGCCGTGGACTTGAGGTCGCCGCCCGTTTCTCAGGCTCAACTCAACAACATCAAGAAGACCTAATCTATTCGTTAATTTGCAGCCCTTGTTATTCTTCTTCGTTTTTGTAAGTTTGTTCATTTTTGTTGAATTTTAATTTATGGATCTAAAAATCGAAATACTGAGATTTGTGATACCGAAACTTGATGTCAAATTGATTCATTTTTTCATTAATTAATGGATATTTGGAAATTTTGTGATGTACTGAATTTGACTAGGCAAAAATAAGATGAACAAAAATGGGTGAGAAAATGTTATTATACGTGTTTTTATAGAATTAAAATAATTTCATGGAGCCCAAATCTAATTTTGCATTTTATTCTATTTTAGAGACTAGAATTTTATCTGTTGGTTGTTGGTGGTGTTTGTTGGTAGTACATGTGATAGAGAAGGATCAAAAAATACTGCTATTATGCTAATGTGTGGGTTTTTCATATACTGGATAGAACCGCGGGTCTTTCATTATGGACATGGAGTATATGGTAACGTTATTGTTTCATAATAGGATAATTATTTTTCAGTTTATTAAAATATTTAAGTGCGATGTGCACAGTGACATTTTAATTCCCAGAATGGTTGTCCTGTTTTGTGGAATAGTTTTGAAAGGGTTAAGTGCCTTATTTCTTATTGGTCAAAGAATAAAAGTTGTTGGATTATGCCTTGTTCATGGGGATGTCGAATATGGTATACACAAAACATGTGAATTGGGAATAATGTTTGATTTAGTGTAACTAGCTCAAATTATTTTGCGCAAGTGCAGGGCTGTTTTAGAATAAATGCTACGAATAGTATAGACATGAGTTTAAGTTGAATTGTGAATATGTATTATACTTGAATATCTAAATATATATTACGGATAGTATAGACATGAGTTTAAGTTTCAAATATCTTGATGTTGCTATAGCTAGAAATTTTCTGACGAGTTTCTCTATAACATAATGAATTTGTAGGAAAAACAAGAGTTTATGTTTTAACTTTTGATTTTATTTAAGGAAAGCAATTTTCACCAGTGGCTTAACAAGAAGAAATGATAACTCGTTATGGTTCTCTGTTTTTATAGGCTATGACTATAACCGCTAAGATCTCACTTAAGGGTTATTTCAGAAGGCATCGTATATCTGATCTCATATGTACTTATTCTCCGAACCCTTGAAGCTATTACAAAAATTGCTCAAGTGTTTTAATAATTGTTGCACTAAGTTATTTTATGATGTCACTTCGTTGATGGGATTGTACCGTGTGACCTTCTATTTTCAGTTATTTGAAACTTTTTTTGGTTATTTATATTTATCGATATCTTTATTCCTTCATTTAATAAATGTGTTTTGGTATTGTTCGTGAGTGATGTCCAGATAAGACCATCAAATTAAGTATGTGTGGATTCTGGTCTCTTGCAATTTTTGACTTGCTTGCTTCAACCATCTCAGCGTTTCTAATTCTGTAGATAATTATTGATTATGTAGATATTATTTTTCCCATATTTGGTTATTCCATAATATATTACTCGTCAACCAGTAAAGATTTCGAGGGTGGTTTTTCTTGTAAAAATTACTTCTCTGCAAGGAAATTGTCGCTAAAACTCATTGATATAAATTATCCCATTTAGATGTTTGGACGAAATGTATGGTTTATTTGTGCAACTCGTTGTCCATAATTGCAGGAAAGTGAAAGTGAAGATGAACTATTCGATGAAGGCGATGACGATGTTGATGATGAGCATGAACCAGAGGTCCAAGAACAGCCTCAACTGATGTTGAAAAATCCTGTTGAAGCTTCTCCATCACCTAAGGAGGCTGAAAGACAGCTTTCCAAGAAGGAAAGAAGGAAAAAGGAACTTGCTGAACTGGAAGCTATTCTGGCTGATTTTGGAGTTAACTAAAAAGAGAAAGCTGAAGATGAGCCATCTGGTAACAATGCTTCTGCTCCTTATACTATTTTGTTCATCTCATTGAAGGAATAGTTCTTTTATGTTGCCTTTAAGTTGAAGGATTTGGGTTTGAGTAAATTGATTTGGTGAAAAAGATTTCTAATCACCTAATTTAAGATGGATATGAAACCTACCTCAATAATCAAAAGAGTAGCTTAAAATAGGAGGTTAAAGATTCGGAATACATTTGTCCAGGAATTACACAAACAAGCTAAATAGATTTGGAATCCTTATGTTTCAATTCCTTCAGTCCAAGGTAAGCCAAACCCATTTGGTATGTGGTACGACTCTTGTATTGGTACATGGTAGGGATTTGGAATCCTTATGTTTCAATTCCTTCAGTTCAAGATAAACCAAACCCATTTGATATGTGGTAGGACTCTTGTATTGCTACATGGTATCTTATATGCCGTTTCAAAGACATATTGTATGCAAGAGCTCTACTCTGATAATCCTTCAAGGTGGTTCAGGCGAGCCCAGACATGTAGTCACGAATCTTCAGTTTCATCCGTCTGGAAAAGTGGAAAATCTTGTCGCTCTCCTCTCTAACTTGGGCCTTCACGAAGCCCAACTCCCGGTTGTAATCAGTAATAGCTTGAGAAACAGGAATATCCCGAGGCTGAGCATCATAAAAAGCATGGACTCGAGCATGTTTAACTGGCCACGGGCAATATTCGGTCTCCATCAGGTCTTTGAACTCGACCCATGAAGCAACATGGTCCTTAGGCTCAACAGTCTCCCACCAGTCAGTAGTGTCCCTAGTGAGAAAGTACTGGGCAATAGGGACCTTGCGATACTCGGGACAGTTGGTGGCAACAAAGACCTTGGATATCTCCTTGATCCACCCCTTCCAACCAATCGGGTCTGAAGCCCCCGAAAACTGAGGAGGATGCATCTTGGTGACATCCTGAAGACAACGATCTGCTCCACCCCAAGTAGCATGGGCCGGAGTCGAGTTCTGAACCGCCTGAGCTATCGCAGCCATTTGGTTCACCATTTGTTGCATCACAGCTGCAACACCAAGATCGACGCCACCACCGGTTGCGTCCTCCTGAGTAGCACTATGCCTCTAATGACCATCAGTACTACCAGCCCCAGAATTATGTGACGTGGCCGCCTCACTGGCTCCCCACTTCCCCGACTGCGTCCACGACCACGGCTGCGACCCCTACCTCAGCCTCTCCCAGCATCCATACTGAAGATAAGAGATAGCAATAGCAATACGATGATAAGTACGAGAGGAAAAACAGTCACAGTTCAAGAATTGAAAGTACGATATAAGGAAATAAGGAATCGAGTACGGAAAACTTACGAGCACTGGAAGTACCGAGATGATGGCAGCGGGGTGACAATGTGCAAAACAAAACACAACTAGACCCAATTAACCGACAAGCCTAGGTATCCATAAACCTAGTTCTCCGATACATTTTTCTGTAACACCCCCAAGATATTCAGGGAATACTACAGTACCATGGATCCATACATGGGACCCACCAGGTGTAATACCCCGATTTTTCGGATATATTTTTTTCATTTATATGTTGGATATCGTTGATGGATATTTATGCTTGAGAACGTTGTGAACATTTGATAATGTTATTGAATCCGTATATGTATTCATTGTGCCGTATGTTCGATTGGTATGTCGAGATATTGGTTGAGGATAGCTGAATATGGCTAGGCACAACAACGATAGCGCACGCTATAAGTGTTTCATTAGTGCACGCTACTGAGTACAGGTAGTGCACGCTACGAAGTATTGATAGCATACGCTAAGAGGTTTGGTTACGTACGCTAAGGAGGACCCCTAACGTACGTAACGACTTGCTGGGTTAGTTCCGGAAGGTGGCCGACAGGTAGGCCCAGGTTGAATTTTGTATTCAGTTAGCGCACGCTAACGCATGTTGGTTAGCGCACGCTAACATCAGATCGCCAATAATGGAATCTTAGCTTTCGGCGGGTGGACCCGGCCATGTTCGACGCGTGTCCAGATAAGGTCAGCGAGTGTTTGTCGTGTAGAGCTAGCGCACACTAAATCCGTATGATTAGCGCACGCTAATTCCAGATCGGTCAAAGGAATCCCGGTAATCGCAGATGCTTTCGGCATGTGGGGGAACGATACTATAGCAAGTCAACTTCGGATAGCGCACGCTATGGTCAAGGACTTGCGTACGCTAGGCATGATGTTTTACGTACGTTAATGTATGGGCATTACGTACGTAAGCTAGTTTACGAAGCGAGGCAGTAGCCTCTGGGCTTTGATTGCGCACGCTAACAAAGCCAGTTAGCGCACGCTAAACATGAGATGTTAGCGCACGCTAATAATGAATATTATAAAAGGGGACAGACGGGTATTGTGAGTCATTTCGTCCATTCTTCTTCCTTCAGTCGGGAGAGAGAGAGTTGGGAGTTATTTGGGATTCCCAAACACTGTATAATGATAATCTTTAACAACATTAGATTGAGAGCTTGGATTCAAGCCTTGTTCTTCAAGTTTTTCATGATTCTTTGGATGGAGTTCTAGGGTTCTTCTTTTTGGTTCGTCTAAACCAGGTAATCTTCGTATTCCTTTGTTAATGGTTCATTTTTCTTGGATGATTACATGTGAGGAACATGATGGATAATCATATAACGATGTTATATGGGATTTTATGGATTTTGATAAGAACTTCGAATATTTCTTCATATTATTAAAGATGATGATTCGTTTAAACCGTTTTGAGATGGATTTTTGGATCATAATACGAGGTTGAATTCCAGATTGTGCATGTTATGATCCTTGTTACCGAGTTGGTCCGATTATTGACATGATTATTGTTCTAGGGTAATTAATCAATAGGTATAACCGTTGTGCTTCGTTGGAAGGCCGTAGATTCCGTACAGTCGGGGCTGAAGAGCTCATAGACGAGGGCGATGAGTTCGGTGTTGGTTTTGTCATGTTGGTATCTAGGCAAATGTTTACTTGTTCGGTTGTAATGTTTTGATTAGTAATTCCATTTATATTTCATAATTATTTTATGTTGTATTGCATATTAACGAATGTTCAGTGATGTTCTAAAAGGATTAGAATACACAGTTGATGATTGTTGAGATACTTGGACAATCTTGCGAAGATTGTAGTATTCGGATATTGTTGATGTCATTTTGGATATTCTTGGTCTGTGGTATGCATTCCGGAAGGAAGTCCGGATAGAGGTATGTTTTATGGTAATCGTACATAGAGGATTATGTAGGAGAAAGTATTCGGTATTGAGGTATTATACGGTATTGTTGTGATACTGGGATTTTTATGGTATTATCGTGATATTGGGATTTTGACGAGAATCGTTGGTTTACCGGAAGTGGTAAGGTTATCATTGAGGTTATTATTCTCATGATGCATGGCATGTGAATATTTATGTTTATGTACTTGCGGTTATTTGTCGGGCATTATTGCTGACCCCGTTGTGGGACTCGTTTTTCAGGTATTGAGGACTTTGATGGTAGCGGTCGTGAGGCGAGGATTCCGGACGATACTGGCTATGGCATATTGTTGGGGAATCGTGTATTTTTTTGTGTATATCATTATTGATGTATATGTATCTTGGACTGTATTTCTATCCGCTGCGTGAGTTCTTTCAAATGGCTTTCGGCTTTATGCCAACTGAGTTTGATTTCGAAAACCGATTCCCTTAACCGAGTTTTGGCCTTGATTGTCTTGACGATAGTTGGTGTTTTCAAATGTTTTTGTGAGTTTTGATATAAAATACTACCGTCATCGGCCTTCTTGTCGTTCTTGTAATTGGTTTTTAGCCTGGTGGGTTCCGACGCGGGGCCCACGACGTGTAATACTCCCGGATGGTTTTGGGGGTGTTACAAATATGGTATCAGAGCCCATGGTTTTGTGATAACCGGGCATGTGTGTTATGTGGCTCTACCAGTGTGGTAGTTGCGTGATTTTTGTGTACCTGGATTTCTGGCTATTTTGAACTGTATTATTTTGGTTCTGTGTGATTTTTAGTCATCACAGTGATGTGTGGGTTTGGGGATTGTTGGTGTTCCCGAGACCGACGAGGCGAGTGAACGCCGGTGCCGTGGTCATGTGCAATGTGCGGCTCAATCGGGAAGTGAACGCCGGTGCGAGGCACGTGCAATGTGCGGCTTTCGATGTGGAGTGGGCAGCGGTGATACGTGCATGTGACAAGGAGCGGCTCATGCGCTTTAGGTGAGGAGACACAGCATCACAGATCCCACAAAACTCGACAGTGCTCTAAACTTGTTGTGGTCTTGGCGGAGACCAATCGTTTTCAAATTGTGATTATTCCTGTTTTGGCATTCTTGTTGTGTCGAGATTTTTTGAAATGGTGTCATATGCTAGTATCACGGGAGATCTTAGACTTCACAGACCTGTAAGTATGTTGTTCGGATTATTCGATAATTCTTGGTTATCTTGGTGATTTTGGATTTTTATGTTGTTGGCGACAGGTTGCAAGTTTCGAGGACAAAACTTATTTGTAAGGGGGGTAGAGTGTAATACCCCGATTTTTCGGATATATTTTTTTCATTTATATGTTGGATATCGTTGATGGATATTTATGATTGAGAACGTTGTGAACGTTTGATAATGTTATTGAATGCGTATATGTATTCATTGTGCCGTATGTTCGATTGGTATGTCGAGATATTGGTTGAGGATAGCTGAATATGGCTAGGCACAGCAACGATAGCGCACGCTATAAGTGTTTCATTAGCGCACGCTACTGAGTACAGGTAGCGCACGCTACGAAGTATTGATAGCGTACGCTAAGAGGTTCGGTAACGTACGCTAAGGAGGACCCCTAACGTACGTAACGACTTGCTGGGTTAGTTCCGGAAGGTGGCCGACAGGTAGGCCCAGGTTGATTTTTATATTCAGTTAGCGCACGCTAACGCATGTTGGTTAGCGCACGCTAACATCAGATCGCCAATAATGGAATCTTAGCTTTCGGCGGGTGGACCCGGCCATGTTCGACGCGTGTCCAGATAAGGTCAGCGAGTGTTTGTCGTGTAGAGCTAGCGCACGCTAAATCCGTATGATTAGCGCACGCTAATTCCAGATCGGTCAAAGGAATCCCGGTAATCGCGGATGCTTTCGGCATGTGGGGGCACGATACTGTAGCAAGTCAACTTCGGATAGCGCACGCTATGGTCAAGGACTTGCGTACGCTAGGCATGATGTTTTACGTACGTTAATGCATGGGCATTACGTACGTAAGCTAGTTTACGAAGCGAGGCAGTAGCCTCTGGGCTTCGATAGCGCACGCTAACAAAGTCAGTTAGCGCACGCTAAACATGAGATGTTAGCGCACGCTAATAATGAATATTATAAAAGGGGACAGACGGGTATTGTGAGGCATTTCATCCATTCTTCTTCCTTCAGTCGGGAGAGAGAGAGTTGGGAGTTATTTGGGATTCCCAAACACTGTATAATGATAATCTTTAACAAAATTAGATTGAGAGCTTGGATTCAAGCCTTGTTCTTCAAGTTGTTCATGATTCTTTGGATGGAGTTCTAGGGTTCTTCTTTTTGGTTCGTCTAAACCAGGTAATCTTCGTATTCCTTTGTTAATGGTTCGTTTTTCTTGGATGATTAAATGTGAGGAACATGATGGATAATCATATAACGATGTTATATGGGATTTTATGGATTTTGATAAGAACTTCGAATGTTTCTTCATATTATTAAAGATGATGATTCGTTTAAACCGTTTTGAGATGGATTTATGGATCATAATACGAGGTTGAATTCCAGATTGTGCATGTTATGATCCTTGTTACCGAGTTGGTCCGATTATTGACATGATTATTGTTCTAGGGTAATTAATCAATAGGTATAACCGTTGTGCTTCGTTGGAAGGCTGTAGATTCCGTCTAGTTGGGGCTGAAGAGCTCATAGACGAGGGCAATGAGTTCGGTGTTGGTTTTGTCATGTTGGTATCCAGGCAAGTGTTTACTTGTTCGGTTGTAATGTTTTGATGAGTAATTCCATTTACATTTCATAAGTATTTTATGTTGTATTGCATATTGACGAATGTTCAGTGATGTTCTAAAAGGATTAGAATACACAGTTGATGATTGTTGAGATACTTGGACAATCTTGGGAAGATTGTAGTATTCGGATATTGTTGATGTCATTTTGGATATTCTTGGTCTGTGGTATGCATTCCGGAAGGAAGTCCGGATAGAGGTATGTTTTATGGTAATCGTACATAGAGGATTATGTACGAGAAAGTATTCGGTATTGAGGTATTATACGGTATTATTGTGATATTGGGATTTTTATGGTATTATCGTGATATTGGGATTTTGACGAGAATCGTTGGTTTACCGGAAGTGGTAAGGTTATCGTTGAGGTTATTATTCTCATGATGCATGGCATGTGAATATTTTATGTTTATGTACTTACGGTTATTTGTCGGGCATTGTTGCTGACCCCGTTGTGGGACTCGTTTTTCAGGTATTGAGGACTTTGATGGTAGCGGTCGTGAGTCGAGGATTCCGGACGATACTGGCTATGGCATATTGTTGGGGAATCGTGTATTTTGTTGTGTATATCATTATTGATGTATATGTATCTTGGACTGTATTTCTATCCGCTGCGTGAGTTCATTCAAATGGCTTTCGGCTTTATGCCAACTGAGTTTGATTTCGAAAACCGATTCCCTTAACCGAGTTTTGGCCTTGATTGTCTTGACGGTAGTTGGTGTTTTCAAATGATTTTGTGAGTTTTGATATAAAATACTACCGTCATCGGCCTTCTTGTCGTTCTTGTAATTGGTTTTTAGCCTGGTGGGTTCCGACGCGGGGCCCACGACGTGTAATACTCCCGGATGGTTTTGGGGGTGTTACACCAGGCTGATTAAGAAGTACCACTTGTCTAAATATCTTAGTTAGCGAGAAAACATACATCACCAGAACGAAAAAAAATAAATGGAACGCCCGGTATAACCGGAAAAACAAACATCACTGACAGTCATAAATAACGTATAATGATACAAACCATAATCCCAGTATAAATGCCTAAGTACTCGCGAGTACTTTCTATAAGTTCACAAGTTTAAAGAAAAACAACCGCATCAAAAGGACAACGGAAATAAAGAGACTCAATTGCACACATCATCAACCCTGGACAGCATCCTCGTACTGCCCCAGTGCCTGATCGTCCGGCTGAACATAACCTGAAATTCATAACAAGAATTTTCCCACAACGGGTCCCCAAAGGGGTTAGCAATTACGCTAGTATAAGTAACCAAATGAACAACTTACACCTTACACATATAGTCGAAGCATGCAAATGGTAAAGCCTCAGTTTGAAACGCACATTTACGGAAACGCCATAACCCAAAACACATTTATAAAATGCACCACAATTAACCGCGGACCCACGCCTCTGTGGACCCCTACCGAGACTCCATCGGATCTAACCCGTAGTGGTTAAAAGCCAAGCTCGCGGATCCATGCCTCTGTGGACCCCTACCGAGACCCTGTCGGATCTAACCCGTGGTGAGCATGCACACAAACGTCACTCATGCAATACTATCATGTTAAGAGTGTAAGTTCATAAGAGTACTTGCCTCGATATTACGACGAAAAGACGGAAGGAAACAATTGCGGTTGCGAGAATTTGGACACGCTAAACCTAGACGATTCGTCAAACACCATCACAACCAATTCGACAAGAATAACAATAACGGAAGACACCCGAAACCCCACCTACGATTCATGTAAGTTCGTACAAAATAACGACGAGGACGGATCGCAACCGAACCCTCTCGATTTCACAAATACCACGAAATTACCATGAAATCATAGGGAAAACAAGAATACCACTAAGATTAATCATATACATCATGGATTAATCAACGATACGGAACGAATCGGACGAAAACTCAAAAACCCCCAAATATCCCAAAATAGGGTTCTAGGAGATTACCTTGGATTAAGGATGAAGAACAAGTGTTGGTATTTTTAATCTACACCAAGAACTTAAGAAAGATGTTAGCTTGGAGTTGCAGGACTTCGAATCGCCGGAGATCACCCAAGAATCGCCCAAGAACCGGAGAGAGAGAAAGAAATGAAAAAGTGACAAATCTGGGTCAACTCTCTGGTTTATATAGCCAGAGAGTTTTAGCGTGTGCTAACGATTAGAGTTAGCGTGTGCTACCCAGCTAGAAACCAGTCCAGAACCTACGGTTCTGGCCCGTTAGCATGCGCTATCAGAGGATAGTGTGCGCTAACAGCCCCTCGATAGCGCGCGCTATCGGGCCATAGCGTGCGCTACCTGGACACCAGACCGAGTCCAGAAACATACTGCCCAGTACTGGACTGCCGGATTAGCGCGCGCTACCGGACACCCAGCGCACGCTAAGCCTAAACAATAGCATGCGCTAGAATACATTCTTAGCGTGCGCTAAGCTGCTCGTCCAGAGAGCAGAGAGCAGAAACAACTCACTGCCACTGCTGTGCTCGAGTCGCTAGCGCATGCTATGAAACTTATGTAGCGTGCGCTACTAAGTGATGGTAGCGTGTGCTATACAACAATGATAGCGTGCGCTAACGAGTGCAGACAGCAGCACAGACAACACTCAAGGATGGAAAACAGCAAATTCCATCTCGGATGAAAACAACGCGCATCCGACACCAAACAACGGGCCGAAGGAGACACACGAACAACAAGACCGAGTCAGAACCAAAGCGCTAAAAGAAAACACGATTCCGACTACCCGAGGGTTCGGAAAACTACAACGTTAGTAATCACCCCAAAACTTTGGGAAATTACAAACGACCCAAAATATCCGAAACACACGATACATGATCGAAACAACAAACGAAAGCTCACAACATGCATAAAAACATGAGACGGATCCGCGGCAACCCCAAAACGGCAGTTCCGTACAACGATTACGAGAATCGAACGAAATAGCGACAGAAATGACATTAAACACGGAATTGAGTAAAACAAGTCCGAAACAAGCTCGGATGACAAAAAGTCCAATATTAAGTATTCTCGAAATATCAATACGGTTACAAGCGAGTCACTAAAAATGAAAAATACACCAAAAATGAAAATATCGGGAAAAGAAAAATGCGGATATTACATTCTACCCCTCTGAAAATAAGTTTTGTCCCGAAACTTAAGAAACAAACAACTCGGGGTACCTAGAACGCATGCTATCCTCAGTTTCCCAAGTTGCCTCCTTGACACCATGCCTCGACTACTGCACCTTGACCAAAGGAATGGCCTTATGCCTCAGTCGCTTCTCCCGGTGCTCTAAAATCTTCAAGGGGCGCTCCTCGAAGGTAATATCCTCGACGACATCAATCTCACCAAAGTCGATGATGTGACTAGGATCTGGAACATATTTCCTCAGCTGGGAAACATGGAAAACGCTATGAACGTAACTTAAGGCCGGAGGCAACGCAAACGGTATGCCAACTCACTGACTCTCTCGAGAATCTCAAAGGGCCCAATGAATCTCGGACTCAACTTTCCCTTCTTCCCGAAGCGGAAAACTCCCCTCGTCGGCGACACCTTTAGCAAAACGTGGTCTCCCACCTCGAACTCCAAAGGTCGACGACGGACATCGGCATATG
The DNA here is from genome assembly GCA_033398695.1 of Orobanche coerulescens. Taxonomy (NCBI): domain Eukaryota; kingdom Viridiplantae; phylum Streptophyta; class Magnoliopsida; order Lamiales; family Orobanchaceae; genus Orobanche; species Orobanche coerulescens. The sequence continues at coordinate 91,855,100 of CM065819.1, forward strand.
ACTTATGTCGACTCTGAGTAGTCAACATCCTCTCCCGAATCAATTCTACCTTCCGCCTCATCTCCATAGCGATATCCGGTTCGGTCCCAACCAAATCGGATGCCTCGTTCCAACAAATCGGCGATCGACATCACCGCCCATAAAGCGCCTCATACGGTGCCATTCGAATCGACGTGTGCCAACTATTGTTGTACGTGAATTCGATAAACGGCAAATGGTCCTCCCAATCACTGCTCCAATCGAGAGCACAAGCACACAACATATCCTCAAATGTCTGGATAGTGCGTTCCGACTGCCCATCTGACTGAGGATGAAAAGAAGTACTCAGACGCAACCGAGTGCCCAATGCCTTATGTACCGCCTGCCAAAAATGCGATATAGAACGGCCATCATGATCCGAAATAATAGACTTCAGATTACCGTGAAGCCTCACAATATGCGCAATAAACACACGAGCCAACCTCTCCGGGCCCTAAGTATCCTTGATGCCCAGAAAATGTGCCGACTTGGTCAGATGATCCATAATCACCCAAACCATATTCATACCGGACTTCAATCTCGGCAAGCTTGTGACGAAGTCCATCAAAATATCTTCCCATTTTCATTCCGGAACGGGAAGCGACTGCAATAACTCGGCTGGTCGCTGATGCTCGATTTTGACCTGCTGACAAGTCAAACATCTCGCTACAAACCGTGCGACCTCCTCCTTCATGTCATTCCACCAAAAGTTCCTCCTCAGGTCCTTGTACATCTTACTCGAACCAGGATAAATTGAGTAAGGCGTAGCATGGGCCTCTCGCAAAATACTCTGCCTCAATTCCAAGTCGTTCGGTACACAAAGCCGACTCTGGAATCTCAACACACCATCCTCGTGAATCACAAACCCAGGAGACTTCCCCTTAAGAACATTCTCTCGAATTTGAGTAATCATTGGATCCTCCAACTACTTAAGCTTAATTTCATCGATCAACGACGACGAAATCTCCAAAGCGCAAAGTTGCCCGACAGTTCCTGGCAACAAAATCTCAACACTCAACTCGATCAAATCCCGCTGAAGCTCAGATTGAGACGTAAGTATCTCAAGCGTCCGCAACGCAACTGGTTTCCGACTCAAGGCATCCGCCACAATGTTCGCCTTGTCCGGATGATAAAGGATCTCGAGGTCATAATCCTTAATCAACTCCAACCACCTCCTCTGCCTCATATTCAACTCTCGCTGAGTGAATATGTACTTCAGACTTTTATGATCGGTAAAAAGCTGACATGCATAGCTAAAAAGATAGTGACGCCATATTCTCAGCGCAAAGACAACTACCGCTAACTCCAAATCGTGAGTAGGGTAGTTGAGCTCATACGGCCTCAACTGTCTCGACGCATACGCAATAGTCTTGCCATTCTGCATCAGCACGCACCCAAGACCCTGACCTGAAGCATCGCTATAAACAGCAAAACCCTCGTTGCCAGATGGCAATGCTAGAATCGGGGCTGAAGTCAAACGCCTCTTCGAAACTCGACTGTCTTTCGTCATTCTAGACGAACTTCTCAAATTTCTGAAGCAACTGTGTAAGTGGCCGAGCCAGTTTCGAGAACCCCTCGACAAACCTACGATAGTAGCCAGCCAAACCCAAGAAACTACGGACCTCCTGATCACCAACGATCCTATCACCGTTAGGAAGCTTAACGATGAAAGGATCACAAGGCGTTAAACAGTCGAGACTCAAACGGCATACACACTCCAAAGAGATGAATGAATGCGTAGCACCCGAATCAAAAAGCACACTGACAGGATGAGACTGGATATGAATGGTACCTGTGGCCACGGTGGCTGCTGGATCATCGGCCCTCCTCATCTCGTAAACTCGCGGATGAGCGGAGCCGACACTGGAATCTCCCCCTCTAGCGGGCTGACCCCGACCTCTTCCTTGACTGTCATTCGGAGGAGGCTGCGTAGCAAATGACCCCTGGTTCACACTCGGTTCCCTAGGCACTAGGAAGGAAGCCTGGGCACCAAGAGTTCTCTCTCTCTCAGCATAAAAAGCAGCCTTGTGGCCCGACTGGCCACACTGATTGCACGTCAACAAAGGACTCGGACAAGCTCGACTGATGTGGCACGGTCGGCCACAGTTAAAACACTTCACATCACGTGAAGGAATCTGCGGACCCATGAAACCCCGATAGAAGCAGTGGACCACCACCAGCAGGAAAGTTAGCAGACTGAGATTTCTGCTGACCTCCACCCTTGTGGCCCGAAAAATTTCCGGCGGACTTCTGTTTCTTGCTCTCACGAGCCGCCTCACTGGCCGTCAAAGACATATCGTATGCAAGAGCTCTACTCTGATAATCCTTCAAGGTGGTTCAGGCGAGCCCATACATGTAGTCACGAATCTTCAGTTTCATCCGTCTGGAAAAGTGGAAAATCTTGTCGCTCTCCTCTCTAACTTGAGCCTTCACGAATCCCAACTCCCGGTTGTAATCAGCAATATCTTGAGAAATAGGAATATCCCGAGGCTGAGCATCATAAAAAGCATGGACTCGAGCATGTTTAACTAGCCACGGGCAATATTCGGTCTCCATCAGGTCTTTGAACTCGACCCATGAAGCAACATGGTCCTTAGCCTCAACAGTCTCCCACCAGTCAGTAGCGTCCCTAGTGAGAAAGTACTGGGCAATAGGGACCTTGCGATCCTCGGGACAGTTGGTGGCAACAAAGACCTTGGATATCTCCTTGATCCACCCCATCCAACCAATCGGGTCTGAAGCCCCCGAAAACTGAGGAGGATGCATCTTGATGACATCCTGAAGCCAACGATCTGCTCCACCCCAAGTAGCATGGGCCGGAGTCGAGTTCTGAACCGCCTGAGCTATCGCAGCCATTTGGTTCACCATTTTTTTCATAACAGTTGCAATACGAAGATCGGCGCCACCACCGGTTGCGCCCTCCTGAGTAGCACTATGGCTCTGATGACCATCAGTACTACCAGCCCCAGAATTGTGTGACGTGGCCGCCTCACTGGCTGCCCCACGTCCCCGACCGCGTCCACGACCACGACCGCGACCCCTACCTCAGCCTCTCCCAGCATCCATACTGAAGATAAGAGATATCAATAGCAATATGATGATAAGTACGTGAGGAAAAACAGTCACAGTTCAAGAATCGAAAGTACGATACAAGGAAACAAGGAATCGAGTACGGAAAACTTACGAGCACTGGAAGTACCGAGATGATGGCAGCGGGGTGACAATATGCAAAACAAAACACAACTAGACCCAATTAACCGACAAGCCTAGGTATCCATAAACCTAGTTCTCCGATACCATTTTCTGTAACATCCTCAAGATATTTAGGGAATACTATAGCACCGTGGATCCGTACATGGGACCCACCAGGCTGATTAAGAAATACCGCTTGTCTAACTATCTTAGTTAGCGAGAAAACACACATCACCAGAACGAAAAAAATAAATGGAACGCCCGGTATAACCGGAAAAACAAACATCACTGACAGACATAAATAACGTATAATGATACAAACCATAATCCCAGTAGAAATGCCTAAGTACTCGCGAGTACTTTCTATAAGTTCACAAGTTTAAAGAAAAACAACCGCATCAAAAGGACAACGGAAATAAAGAGACCCAATTGCATACATCATCAACCCTAGCCAGCATCCTCGTACTGCCCCAGTGCCTGATCGTCCGGCTGAACATAACCTGAAATTCATAACAAGAATTTCCCCACAACGGGTCCCCAAAGGGGTTATCAATTACGCTAGTACAAGTAACCAAATGTACAACTTACACCTTACACATATAGTCAAAGCATGCAAATGGTAAAGCCTCAGTTTGAAACGCACATTTCTGGAAATGCCATAACCCAAAACACATTTATAAAATGCACCACAATTAACCGCAGACCCACGCCTCTGTGGACCCCTACCGAGACCCCATCGGATCTAACCCGTAGTGGTTAAAAGACAATCTCGTGGATCCATGCCTCTGTGCACCCCTACCGAGACCCTGTCGGATCTAACCCATAGTGAACATAGAAACAAACGTTACTCATGCAATACTATCATGTTAATAGTGTAAGTTCATAAGAGTACTTGCCTCGATATTACGACGAAAAGACGGAAGGAAACAATCGCGGTTGTGAGAATTTGGACACACCGAACCTAGACGATTCGTCAAACACCATCACAACCAATTCGACAAGAATAACAACAACGGAAGACACCCGAAACCCCACCTACGATTCATGTAAGTTCGTACAAAATAACGACGAGGATGGATCACAACCGAACCCTCTTGATTTCACAAATACCACGAAATTACCATGAAATCATAGGGAAAACAAGAATACCACTAAGATTAATCATATACATCATGGATTAATCAACGATACGGAATGAATCGGACGAAAATTCAAAAACCCCCAAATATCCCAAAATAGGGTTATAGGAGATTACCTTGGATTAAGGATGAAGAACAGGTGTTGGTGTTGTTAATCTATACCAAGAACTCAAGAAAGATGTTAGATAGGAGTTAGAGGACTTCGAATCGCCGGAGATCGCCTAAGAATCGCCCAAGAACCGGAGAGAGAGAAAGAAATGAAAAAGTGACAAATTTGGGTCAACTCTCTGGTTTATATAGCCAGAGAGTTTTAGCGTGTGCTAACGATTAGAGGTAGCATGCGCTACCCAGCTAGAAACCAGTCCAGAACTTATGGTTCTGGCCCGTTAGCGTGCACTACCAGAGGATAGCGTGCGCTAACAACCACTCGATAGCGTGCGCTATCAGGCCATAGCATGCGCTACCTGTACACCAGGTCAAGTCCAGAAACATACTGCCCAATACTGGACTGCCGGATTAGCGCACGCTACCGGACACCCAGCGCGCGCTAAGCCTAAACAATAGCGTGCGCTAGAATACATTCTTAGCATGCACTAAGCTGCTCGTCCAGAGAGCAGAGAGCAGAAACAACTCAATGCCACTGCCATGCTCGAGTCGCTAGCGCGCACTACGAAATATATGTAGCGTGCGCTACTAAGCGATGCTAGGGTGCGCTATACAACAACGATAGCATGCGCTAACGAGTGCAGACAGTAGCACAGACAGCAAATTCCATCTCGGATGAAAACAACGCGCATCCGACACTAAACAACGGGCCGAAGGAGACACACGAACAACAAGATCGAGTCAGAACCAAAGCACTAAAGAAAACACGATTCCGACTACCCGAGGGTTCGGAAAACTACAACGTTAGTAATCACCCCAAAACTTTGGGAAATTACAAAACGGCCCAAAACATCCGAAACACACGATACATGATCGAAACAACAAACGAAAGCTCACAACATGCATAACAACATGAGACGGATCTGCGGGAACCCCAAAACGGCAGTTCCGAACAACGGTTATGAGAATCGAATGAAATAGCGATGGAAATGACATTAAATATTGAATTGAGTAAAACAAGTCCGAAACAAGCTCGGATGACAAAAAGTCCAATATTATATATTCTCGAAATATCAATACGGTTACAAGCGAGTGGCTAAAAACAAAAAATACACCAAAAATGAAAATACCGGGAAAAAAATGCGGATATTACAAATTGCTGGTCCCAAAAATGATGAAGACTATCCTCACTGTACCAACAAGAATGTTTTCTAGCGCGCTTTGTCCTCACTCACGCACACCCATGAAACTTCCCAAGGAGTCACCCATCCCACAACTACTCTAAGTCAAGCACGCTTAACTTTGGAGTTTCTATGAGATGACTACCAGAAAAAAAGATGCATCTTGTTGGTATGAATAGTCCAAATCAATTCATTTAACCACTTTCTAGTACAGATCTCATAGGTCGGATCGCAATTCGCGCATTTTAAGCCCATACAGGCAGGATGTTGGATCAAAGCCCAACAACTACTCATTCTTTCTTTAAATCTTGAGGTCTATTACCGATCTTTGTAATGTCCTCATTATGCCATGAATATGCCTCGCCAAAATCTTATTAGGAAAAATCCTAATGAAGGAAAAAGAGTACATTATTCATGTTAATATGCCATCCTAGTTGTCTCGTTAAAACCTTGCTAGGAAAACCCAATTATAAAACCTCAACCAAGGAAAAAAGAATGCAACGCGTATTTTTATATAAATATGCTTCAGGCATTTCAAAAATCCTCAGCGAATTAGCGTAGGTATCATATTCAGTGCAAGTTGCAATCTCGAACTCACATGTTGGTGAGACATGCCATCTCTTCTGGTTAAACTCATCAACCATACACACTCTAAACTTACTTCATGTGTTGTAATAATTTCATCATGATTGAGAGATGTTGCTAGTAAGACTTACTTCATAGATTTTTGGTGGCAAGCTTTTCAGGAGTCCCAAATAAATTTATGTCATCAACTTATACTACTATAATTGCAAATCCGTTATTTATTTTCTTTATGAAAATTCTAGATCGGACAACATCGTTTATATCGTCTCTCTCATTGATCCACACATCACTTGTAGATGACGAATGGAAAAGAAATATGCTTCATCATATCTCCTTCTCGCTAGACACCACATTGACTTATGCAAATAGTTGGGAGAACTTATTCTTCTATTATAGCCCACAATTCTTTGAGATCTAGTGGATGATTGATCTCATTTCAATGCATTCTCAATGCATTATAAATACAGAGAACCATATAAATAAAATATCTTTTTATTTGCAGATAGCATTGAAGTTTTCAATACATTCTTTCAATGTTGACCATTAGATGATGAATTAAGCCCTGATTATAAATTAGTTCATATAGAACTAGTTGTATCACCCCAAATATCAAAAGGGACATTACACGCCGTAGAACCTTCACAAGGTCTACGAGGCTAACATATGAGGCATAACACAAAATAAATCCCATAAGACACCTTAATAATAATATGTAGGGCCGCGACATCGGCCAAAACAGTTTAATTCAACACCAACAAAACAGAAAATGACATGCATTCAATTTCTCACGCAGGGGACTTTAACAATATTTGAAAGACAATCAGACCAACACCGACACCAAGTAAACACAATAACAAAACATCTAACATAGACTCGAGCCTCATCATCATGCTGGTCCATCATTTACATGCGTATCCCATGCCAACTCCTCAGCTCGACCGATACCTGAGATGCATAAAACGCATTTCCCCCATTTAAGGGGTTAGCATTCGAATAGCTAGTGCAAGTACACAATTACACTACATTATATACAGATACGATTCAACACAGTCATCTCGTTTAGAAAACATTTGAAAATCATATTCCAGAATATTCTATTGACATCAAACAGTAAATCATCTCATATCAATATCACAAGCATCCACACTTGGTAACCCGTGGCCGTACCCCTTAGTATCGACCCCCAGATGCCCCGTCGAACGCTCCGGGTGGGAAACAACTTCTGCGGCCGTACCCCTTAGTATCGGCCCCATACGCCCCATCGAACGCTCCGGGTGTAAGAGCAACAACTCACACACGTATCATAATTCAACATTCATATCACAACCGTAACACACATAACGAAATCTAATACATATACTTGCCTTGAATAAAACGACGTGAAGGAAACGGCGAAAGGAAAGGTTTCGGTCCGAATAATCTTCACCAATTCGCTCTTATCATAATAGCGATATACAAACAATTTCAGTATTGCGGAAATGTAAGGATTCATCCTAGTTCTACCCGTTGGGATATTTCATCGGTCACTACAAAGTCATAATCAATTCTAATCTATTAACAGTGAAAACCTTGAAGTTTAATCTGTTAAACTATAATGAAAGCAAGTGATTACGATTACACAATCGTAATCTAACAACTTATCGAAGCTAAATCGGGTTCAAAGGGTAAAATTATGCCAAAATCCCGAAATCCCCCAAAAACTAGGGTTCTAGGAATATACCTCGATATGAAGATGAACAACGGATGATTTGATGCTAGAATGATGATATGATGCCTGGATATACCTCCCCAATAGAGTTTGGGTGCAATCGGACGAACCCTATACTTGTAAATGACTCCCGTCGCGAAGAGAAGAAGAGAAGGATGAAAAATGAAGGAGAAAACCGCTGCCTAGCTTAATATACTGGGTAGTGTTACGGCCGTAACATGTGCACCATTACGGCCGTAATGGTGCTCCAGAACCCACTGGACCAATTTCACGCCATCATTATGGCTGTTACGAAGGTGGCATTATAGCCGTAATGCATGGAGACTTATGGCCGTAATACATGCGACCTTATGGCCGTAACTTGGCCCTGAAAGTTGGTCAGACCTGCATTTTGAAAAATAATGGCTCGACAACCATCGGAAATGAAAATGCAAGGGTAGGTCCACCGGATATACTAAAGTTCCCTACTGATGAGTTAAGCATAACAACCATCACATGCCTTCGACCACCCGAAGGTCGGAATAAACGAGTATTAACATCAACACTCCAAATAATAAGAATTTACAAAAATGACCCAAACATTCGAAAATCTAACTCGAGACCTGAACGACAACTCAGAAAGTTGCAACATATCCAGAATCATTAAAGGAACTTGAAGAAGAGATGAAACATCAGTATAGAACGAGATTTACGAGAATTGAGGCTCAATGTGGAAAAGTTACACAATAAGTAGAATCTCATCAAAATAACTCCGAAACTCGTCCGGATGGTCATGGATACAGAACAAAATAGTTTCAGAATTCCAAAACAATAGCAAGCGAGTCGTCCGAAATGAAAATACACTAAAAATAGAAATTACTAAAAATATAAAGTGCGGATATTACATTCTCTCCCCCTAAAAATAAGTTTCGTCCCGAAACTTACAACGCGAATAACTCAGGATATCTCGACTTCATATTCTCTTCCGTCTCCCACGTGGCTTCCTTGGATCCATGTCTCGACCATTGCACTTTAACCAAAGGAATGGTTTTGTGCCTAAGTTGCTTCACACGACGCTCCAAAATCTAAATCGGTCTCTCTTCAAAGGTAATGTCGGGACTCAACTCAATCTCTCCAAAATCAATATTATGGCTAGGGTCCGGTACATACTTCCTAAGCTGGGAATCATGAAACACGTTATGCACGTGACTCAAGGACGGCGACAATCCTAACCGATATGCAAGCTCCCCAACTCTCTCTAAAATCTCGAACGGTCCAATATATCTTGGACTAAGTTTACCCTTCCGGCCGAAGTGGTAAACTCCCCGTGTCAGCGACACCTTAAGCAAAATATGGTCTCCCACCTCAAACTCCAACGGTCGACGATGCGTGTCGGCATAAGACTTCTGTCGACTCTGGGCTGTTAACAACCTATCATGAATCAAAGAAATCTTCTCTTTCGTATCAACTACCATATCTGGTTCAGTTCCGATCAACTCGGATGCATTATCCCAACACAACGGCGATCTGCACCTCTTTCCACAATGCTTCAAATGGTGCCATTTTGATCGAGGCGTGTCAACTATTGTTGTACGTGAACTTGATCAACGACAAGTGCGAATCCCAATCATCTTTCCAGTCTAAAGCACAGGCTCTTAACATATACTCCAGCGTCTGTATCATCCACTCCGACTGTCTATCTGTAACACCCCAAACTAGGCGGCTATTACAGTACCGTGGACCCTCGGCTGGGACACACCAGGCGAATGAAAATTAATGAATTAAATAATATAACTGTAGTACCGAACCATATTATATTACCAATTACTCCGATGAGGAGTTTCAAGTACAATACACCCAGGAATACATAATACATATATATTTCATATGAAGATGAAATATACAACACTGAATAAATGAAAGTCCAAACGGAAAGTGCAGCGGAAAATACATATGAAGAAAACATGAATAACTGAAAGGACTGGGGCCCCCTACTAGTATCACTGGAACTCCTTGCCGTCAACGTTCTCTTCCCGTGCCTTTGCCTTGCCATGACCTAAAAACAACATCCCCAATGGGGTCAGTTACATAAAACAACAATCCTCAAGAGTTGAACAGATACAATAATCACATGTCTTAGTTATGAAATGAGGGCTGAAAGAGGGTCATCATAGTACGCCCGAGGTGGGACGTGCAAGTGCACAAGTAGCCGAGTGTCCAAAAATCCGCATATACACACGCACTTGGCCTAGTTAGTCTCACGGAGGCACGTCCACACGTATACCACACGGAACGCAATACGATCCTGAAAGGTCACAAGAATAAAAGCGACCACAATGAATGATAATGAATAGAAATCCGACAAGGCCAAGAGTGACTCACCGGGGTGAATTAATAACGCAATGAGTGATAGCTCAAATGAAATGATTGGAACCGTCGTTCCTCGTGAATTAAATGATTAGTATGATAATTACAAGCCTCAACATGATTGATACACTATGAATGAATTATATGTATGAATGAACAACAACGAGAGGAATGATTATCCTTTTAACTAAGCAAGAATTAACTTGCCTCAATACCGGTGATGAAATGTCCTTCCCCGAACAAACATCCTTAATGGAATTATCGGTCGCTCGAACAAGCTTGAATAACACAATTACCAACAATTTGCTTAATATACTCATCGATGATGATCATAACCAACTAAAGAAGTCGATACAACAAACGCAAACTCATTGGGGCGTTTTGACAAACACGTTGTAAACAATCTTCAATTATTTACAACCAAAACTCCATTGTATAGATACTAAGCCTCCAAGGCGTGGTCCAATCCAACAAAACATCCTCAGTACAATCAATAATCCAAAAGAAAAACACAACTCGAGGTAACGACAACATCTAATCGAAACCCCCAATTCCAAATCAACATTTAAAGTGTTCTTCAATAATCCTCCACAATCCAATGAAAATTCATAAAAACTCATAATCATACGTATATCCCTACACATATCATGATTATAACATTCAAAACATCATACTCCATCTCAAAATCGAAATCTAGGGTTTGAAGAAATTACCTTGGATTTAGGATGAAAATCCCAAGTAGATGTTGTTAATATACACCAAGAACTCGAGGAGGAGCATATCTCTGAGATTGAAGATGCCAAATCCCCCAAAAATTGCCCGGAAATCGCCCACGGAGATAAGTAAGGAGAAAGGAGAGGAAAATGAACTTCTCTCCAAAAATCCGCTGGTAAAAAGGGGCTGCCTGACTCGCGTGCCGCGGCGCGGACTAAGTGTGCCGTGGCCCGCGGCTAAAATTTGCGAGCAGGCATCCAGGCCGTGATGCGGCACAGCAAGCAGTGGGCCACGGCGCGCGGTACAGCCGTTCCAGGCTCGAGTCTGCAAGGTGTGTGCCGCGGCGCACACTGTTCGCGCCCAAAAAGTGAAGAAAAATGACTGGAAAAGAGAATAAACGTAATAGAACCCAAAATTTTGGAACATTATGTAATGATTCAACACGAAACTCGATCGAAACACCAATAAAGGTTCACAAACTCCATAATAACATGAAATGGAATTGCGGGAACCCCAAAACGGCGGTTCCGAGTGATGATTATGAGAATTGGTTCAAAGTAGCACGATCCGAACAAGAAAGAGTAAATTCGAAATGATATGAACTCCAAGATCAACATCAACTTACTGAACAATTACAACAATTATGATAATATTCTCGTCTCGATTCTCAAACAGGGTTGAACGATGAATACAAACAAATGAACATGAATGATGAATGATTAATAAAGAGTGTAAATTACTGAGTGACAGTTTCTGAATGATAATAAATGAATTCGCAATCGGGTATTACATACTCCCCTCCTAAAAAGAGTTTCGTCCTCGAAACTAAGGGTCAAACAATTCGGGATAACTCTCCCGCATATTATCCTCGGTTTCCCAAGTAGCCTCTTCGACTCCATGTCTAGACCACTGAATCTTTACCAAGTGAATCGCCTTGTTCCTCAACTGTTTGATTTGCTGCTCCAAGACTCGTACAAGATGCTCCTCGTACGTATAATCATCCACCATCTCAATTTCATCGAACTAAAGTATGTAGCTCGGGTCGGCAACATACTTCCGCAACTGAGAGACGTGAAACACATTATGAACTCGGCCTAAAGCCAGAGGTAAAGCCAATCGATAAGCCAGACTGCATACTCGATCCAAAATTTCAAATGGTCCAATGAATCTCGGACTCAACTTTCCCCTCTTCCCGAAATGAAAAACACCTCGACTCGGGGATACCTTGACCAAAACGTGGTCACTGGCCTCGAACTCTAATGGTCGATGACGATTATGTGCATATGATTTTTGTCGACTCTGGGCGGTCAACAAACAACTCCTGATCAACGCTACCTTCTCGCGGGCGGCTATTAGCATATCGGCCTCAGTGCCGATTGATTATGATAAATCATCCCAGCACAAGGGGGATCGACAACGACGACCGTATAAGGCCTCGTAAGGTGCCATCTTAATCAAAGCATGCCAACTGTTATTGTACGTGAACTCAATCAACGGGAGTTGGGCTTCCCAATTATCTTTCCAATCGAGAACACATGCCCTCAACATGTCCTCTAACGTCTGAATAGTTCGCTCTGATTGTCCGTCGGACTGAGGGTGAAAAGCTGTTCTGAAATTTAGTTGAGTTCCCATGGCACAATGAAAGGATTTCCAAAAATGTAACACGAATTGCTCGTCACGGTCAGAAACGATACTCTTAGGAGTACCGTGCAATCTCACGATCTCTCTAATGAACAATTGGGCAAGTCTCTCAGGACCCCACGTATCCTTAATCTCAAGGAAATGAGCTGACTTAGTTAAACAGCCCACGATTACCCAAATTGTATTCATGCAACGACGACTCGTTGGCAAACTCGTGATGAAGTCCATTGAAATATCCTCCCACTTCCATTCTGGGATAAGAAGCGGTTTCAGCATACTGATGAGTCGATTTTTGATCGTCTCATTCTGTTCTATTGTGTTTTTGTTTTGTAGGTATCCATACGAAGATTGTGGTGAAATATGCGCTTTTATGGCCAATATTGGAGTTTATGACGATCAAAAGCTAAAACGGGGCCTAAAACGACGAAAGATTTAAGCAGTATCGGTCAAATCTCCTAAATCCCAGAATCTCCACTCCGAATTGAGATGTATTCTCCTTTGATATAAATTCCTCGTGAAATTAGCTTCGAAACGGTATATCATAAGCTAAAATCCGAGGTGTATTGATACAAGAACGAAGGACCAAGCCGAAGAAGACCAAAAACCGGACTTGGCTGCACCAGACGACTCAACTTGGCTGCACCAGGCGACTCGACTCGGCTGCAACGGGCGCTCGGCTGCAACAGGCAACTCGGACGTGCCATGGGACACGGCCGGGTCTCATTCCAGCAAGAATTTCATTTTCCAGAAGAGAACAACTCGACCGTGCCTTTTGGGACACGGCCGAGTCGCTATCGGCCATTTTGCACCTTCCCGCATAGTGCAACATGGCCGTGTCATGGGACACGGCCGAGCCTCAGCACAGAGCCTATTTCGTTTATCCTGCGTAGCACGACACGGCCGTGTCCCAGGACACGGGCCGTGTTTGGTTCATGTCACTTTCCTTGACATTTTTGCACACCTTTAAGCCTTTGTTTTGATTTTTTGGCTATAAAACAAAGTGTAGTGACCCCTTGAGGAGGTGTGCTTATCTTGTGGAAAAGATATTTTGTGGAAAAACACAAGATTAGGGAGGAAAAACACCAAAAGAGTGGAAAGAGAGAGATTTTCATCATCTTCCTTGTATGTTCTTGGAGTGAAAAATACTTTTGTGAGATATAATAATTCCTTGTATAATTTTGTTGTGAGTTCTTGTAAGAAGATCATCAAACCTTCATTAGGAATTCTATTTCGGAATTTACAAGGGAAGTTTTTACCATGTTTTGTTCTTCAATTTCAATTATTGTTGTTGAATTAATCATGTGTGGCTAAACACTTCATATGGGTTTTTAGATATAGCCACACACATGTTTTTGATTGTTAGTTCCTTTTGACTTTTCAAGTAAAAGTTTGGGATTGTTCCTCTTGTTTGTTCTTCGAACTTTGAATTAGATCATCAAACCTTTTTCATTGTTGTTATTATTATTCAAATAGAGGGTTTTTGTCGGTGTTCGCCATCAAACGACCCGATAGAAACGATTGTGAATGTTCTCGAGCTTTTTCGCGCAATCTTTTAACGATTTACCTCATCAAAAGTAGTCGGTTAATTGATTGTTAGCTAGGGTTTCGTCCCCATCAAAAGAGTATCCCTTAATTTTCGTTGAGAACAATCGTGATTTTTAGAATTACCGCCATCAAACGGATTTCTTTTAATCGTGAGCAATCGATAATTCCAAACCTTATTTATTTGGGTATCGGAACTAATAATTGATTACATGTGTGTCGGTGACTCTAAATTCCCATATTAATCTCATTATTGTTATCTCTCATTTATCCGACTATCAAATTGGTGTTGTTATCACTTAGTTTAATTTAATTTTGTGCATTAGTAATTGTAATCATATCAACCTATGATGTATTTTAATTTATTTTACTTTTGTTCATTCGACTATTTGTCGAACATTATCGAATTTTAAACCGTTTCCAATTCCTCGAGAGATCGACCTCGGAGTTACTTGCCGCTTACTACAAGAGCGATTCGTACACTTGCGAGTATTTAATTTGAATCCATCAAGTTTTTGGCGCCGTTGCCGGGGAATTGGCGTTTAATTTTTGATTTGGTTTTAACAATAGTTGAACTATTTATTTTTCGTGTTTTTGGCGTGTAATTATTATTTATTTCTTTTTGATTTATTCATTTTCTTTGTTTTTATTATTTTCGTTTCCTTTATTCTCTAAAAATTTTGTTCTAGCTCTTTGATATTGCAGCGCTCGGTAGAAGATCATTGGGAATCTGCTTCTACCATTGATCAACAAATGCTATATAATTGGAACACACCCGAGAAGACTAACACGTTGCGACATGGACTACGAGAGGAATTACAGTTATCGGGGTTGTGGAATAAGTTATTATGATCATAATTTCAAGGAATTTGAACATGAACGAAGAAAAGTTTGTTATGCATATGGAATGAATGGGCACGGAGCTAATGTTTGCCCATATAGCTATGACTGCGAGCAAGAACAGGAGCAATCTTATTGGGCTATGTGGCATAATGAAGAAACGCCCGAGTGTGAGGAGAGGAGAAATAATTATGGAGGAAACGCAAGAAACGCACCACTCCCGAACACTTATCATCCTGGGCTAAGAAACTATCAAAATTTCTCGTGGAGAAACAACAACCCTATGCCATACGACACAAGCGCTCAAGCCCAATACAATGGAGGAAATCCAGCCCAACAAACAACGCAAAGTGAACCACCTCCACAGCAACGGAACTCTCTTGAAGAGAGTATTATGGCATTCATTAAGGAAAGTAAAGAAGATCAAGCTCTGAACAATAAAAGGTTCGAATTTTTAGAAGTTTCGATGAAGAAAATGGAGACTCAAATTGGGCAACTCATTACCGATGCACACATACAAGAAAGGGGAAAACTACCAAGTCAGCCCGAGCGGTCTCAATCTATCACCACCCTTCGGAGCGATAAAGTGATAAATAAGGAGGACCTAGAAAGCTTTGACATAGAAGTTCTTTTCATGGAGAAAGAAGTTCCCACCGCGAAATTAGGAGCGAGTATTAATTTAACACAAAAACCAATATACTCGCAACTAGGTTTGGGGGAGGTGATAGCCCCGATGGATTTCGTGATACCAAACATAGAAGAAACATCACCAACAAAAATCACGTTACTTATTCTTCAAGGAAGACATTTCATGGTGACGATGATAATGAAAATTGAAATGGTGACAAAAGCGCTCACAATGGAAATCCATGGAATCACTATCCACATCCTGACAAAGGAAAATGAGCGAAAAATGATGAGCTATGTGGATGGACCTGGCACATTTCCATTTAATCCCGGATAGAAGAATCCGAAGAAGTCGAGCTAAAGACTATAAAAAAGCGCTGCTTGGGAGGCAACCCAAGGGAGTTTTCTTTAATTTTTATCGCTTTTATTATTATTATTATTGCATTAATTTTTTTTTTGTCTATGGCGTGTGTAGGTAATCTAATAAGGAGGGTATTTATGGGAGGAAGAAGCTTAGCCTATTGAAAGTTGAGACCCGAGCACAAAAGCATGGTGCCCCGCGATCAAAAACCACACTTCTAATCCGGTAGTTTTATTTCCTTTCTTTTTAATTTGTATTTTTGTATTTTTCCTGACTTAATCTTTTTGCTTGGAGATAAGCAAAGGTTTAGGTTTGGGAGGGTGCAACTTCTTCGATTTTTATTTGTTTTTAGTTTGCGTGATGTTTGTTTCTTTTCTTTATTTTTTTTTCTTGCGTGATGTCGTAGTTGGATTATAATAACCTTGTTAACTGTTGGGTATATGGATGATTAATCGTGTTTGTACTTGACTCGTGGAGTTTTATAAATCTAATTGATTGTTTGGCCTTGCGTGTGAATGTATAGTTTTTGGTTACTTGATTTGACGTGTAAGGAATGAGTATGGTAGTCCAAAAGCCGTGAGTTCTTGTGCCTAATTGAACCGTTCACTTTTAGCGGTGAAATTCTTTCATGAGTGAATTCTCTTCTTATGGATTGTATTCTTTAGAACTTGCATGATTATGTCGGATGACGTGTTGATATTTACATACACGAGAAATGATTAGGGCTGCCCATTTTTTTTCTTGAACCTACTTATCTAAAAATATCCACCAATTCATATCAATATCCTTTGCTAGCCTCGTTGAGCCTTTAGCCGTATTTTTGTTCGAAAAACCCGCATCTTATAGCTCCATATCCAAAAGCCATAACTTACCCAAGTATTGGTCCTTGTAAGAGCATGAGAGGGTATATTTGAAAAACGAAGGTGTGCAAAGTTTGTGGTGTATAGAGGCAAAAATCTTCTCTCTCGTTCCCCTGAAAATAATAAGCCCCACAAAAAAAAAAGTGATCCTAATAATAATAGTGGGATAGAAAAGATAGGGTAGGAGAGGAGTGAGCCTTAGAAAAACAAAAGGGAAGTCGATGGGTTGTGAGAAATAGGCCAATATCATAAGAATTGCACTTAACAAGGCCTAGAAAAAAAGAGAGATATATATGGGAGAATTGAAGTAGAATGATCGATCTTGCTTTGAGTGTTTATTTCATATATGTGAGGATTGTATATGCTCTACTTGGACTGAACTTGTAACTACTAGCCAAATTTTCCCAACCCGAGCCACAACCCCATTACAACCCAAAAGTAAGACCCTATGACTCATGTTTTGTGAATATTGATGCGTTTGATGAAGAGAAGAAGTGCAAGCATATAGTAGAACTTTCCATTCGAATCGAGTTGAGCGTATTGACCTATCTAAACACTTGAGAGATGAGTGAATCGATAAAATTCCGTGAGGGACTACTAAGACTTGTTTTCTTGCATGTTAGATTAAGTGTCATTGCAATCCATTCATTTGTGAGTTTACGCTTTCATGACGAATTACGAGATTTCACGATACTTTTACATTCCCGGTTGATTGTATGTATACCCGATGATTAACTTGATTATTCAATCCTTCTCGTTTTCTTTGTCGTGTGTTTTATTTATTTTTGCTTGGGGACAAGCAAAGTTTAGGTTTGGGGGGATTTGATGAGTCAATTTTTGATCGTCTCATTCTGTTTTATCGTGTCGCACTTTCGTTTGTTTTCGAGTGTTTTTGCTCTTTTTACGCGTGGTATGTTGTGTTTTTGTTTTTTAGGTATCCGTACGAAGATTGTGGTGAAATATGCGCTTTTATGGCCAATATTGGAGTTTATGACGATCAAAAGCTAAAACGGGGCCTAAAACGACGAAAGATTTAAGCAGTATCGGTCAAATCTCCTAAATCCCAGAATCTCCACTCCGAATTGAGATGTATTCTCCTTTGATATAAATTCCTCGTGAAATTAGCTTCGAAACGGTATATCATATGCTAAAATCCGAGGTGTATTGATACAAGAACGAAGGACCAAGCCGAAGAAGATCAAAAACTGGACTTGGCTGCACCAGGCGACTCAACTTGGCTGCACCAGGCGACTCGACTCGGCTGCAACGGGCGCTCGGCTGCAACAGGCAACTCGGCCGTGCCATGGGACACGGCCGGGTCTCATTCCAGCAAGAATTTCATTTTCCGGAAGAGAACAACTCGACCGTGCCTTTTGGGACACGGCCGAGTCGCTATCGGCCATTTTGCACCTTCCCGCATAGTGCAACACGGCCGTGTCATGGGACACGGCCGAGCCTCAGCACAAAGCCTATTTCGTTTATCCTGCGTAGCACGACATGGCCGTGTCCCAGGACACGGGCCGTGTCCCAGGACACGGGCCGTGTCACTTTTTGGTTCATGTCACTTTCCTTGACATTTTTGCATACCTTTAAGCCGTTGTCTTGATTTTTTGGCTATAAAACAAAGTGTAGTGACCCCTTGAGGAGGTGTGCTTATCTTGTGGAAAAGATATTTTGTGGAAAAACACAAGATTAGGGAGGAAAAACACCAAAAGAGTGGAAAGAGAGAGATTTTCATCATCTTCCTTGTATGTTCTTGGAGTGAAAAATACTTTTGTGAGAGATAATAATTCCTTGTATAATTTTGTTGTGAGTTCTTGTAAGAAGATCATCAAACCTTCATCAGGAATTCAATTTCGGCATTTACAAGGGAAGTTTTTACCATGTTTTGTTCTTCAATTTCAATTATTGTTGTTGAATTAATCATGTGTGGCTAAACACTTCATATGGGTTTTTAGATATAGCCACACACATGTTTTTGATTGTTAGTTCCTTTTGATTTTCCGGGTAAAAGTTTGGGATTGTTCCTCTTGTTTGTTCTTCGAACTTTGAATTAGATCATCAAACCTTTTTCATTGTTGTTATTATTATTCAAGTAGAGGGTTTTTGTCGGTGTTCGCCATCAAACGACCCGATAGAAACGATTGTGAATGTTCTCGAGCTTTTTCGCGCAGTCTTTTTACGATTTACCTCATCAAAAGTTGTCAGTTAATTGATTGTTAGCTAGGGTTTCGTCCCCATCAAAAGAGTATCCCTTAATTTTCGTTGAGAACAATCGTGATTTTTAGAATTACCGCCATCAAACGGATTTCTTTTAATCGTGAGCAATCGATAATTCCAAACCTTATTTATTTGAGTATCGGAACTAATAATTGATTACGTATGTGTCGGTGACTCTAAATTCCCATATTCTCATTATTGTTATCTCTCATTTATCCGACTATCAAATTTGTGTTGTTATCACTTAGTTTAATTTAATTTTGTTCATTAGTAATTGTAATCATATCAACCTATGATGTATTTTAATTTATTTTACTTTTGTTCATTCGACTATTTGCCGAACATTATCGAATTTTAAACCGTTTCCAATTCCTTGAGAGATCGACCTCGGAGTTACTTGCCGCTTACTACAAGAGCGATTCGTACACTTGCGAGTATTTAATTTGAATCCATCACATACCCGCCGGTCGCTGATGTTCTATCTTGACTTGCTGACAGGTCAAACATCTTAAAACAAATTCTGCGACTTCTCGCTTCATATTACTCCACGAATAATTTTGTTTCAAGTCTTTATACATTTTGCTAGACCCCGTATGGATGGAATAAGGGGGTAGCATGAGCCTCTCTTAAAATAGAGCTTTTCAACTCCTCATTCGCCGGAATGCATAATCGGTTCTTAAATCGCAAAAGTCCATCCTCGTGGACCACAAATCCAGGGGCTTTCCCCTGGCCACATCTTCTCGAATGCACAACAAAAATGGGTCTGAACCCTATTTCATTCTGACCGCCTCCTCCAGTGGCGATGAAATCTCTAACATACAAAGTTGCCCTTGCACTCGCTGTAAACAGACCTCGATCTCAGACCTTAGGAATTCCTGTCGAAGTTCCTCCTGAACGGTCAAGCGAGCAAGCATTTTCTCCTGAATGGACTTACAACTCAAGGCGTCAACGACAACGTTCGCCTTACCCGGGTGGTATTGTATCTCAATATTATAATCTTTAATCAGTTCCAACCACCGTCTCTGTCGCATGTTTAACTCATTCTGAGTAAATATATACTTTAAACTCTTATGATCGGTGAAAATCTGACAGGTGATGCCATAAAGATAATGACGCCAAATCTTCAATGTGAAAACCACGGCCGCTAACTCCAGGTCATGGGTCAGATAATTGACCTCATAAGGCCTCAGTTGCCGCGAAGCATAGGCAATCACTTTCTCGTTCTGCATTAATACACATCCAAGACTGTGTCCTGATGCGTCACTATAAACCACGAATCCCTCCGTCCCTTGCGGTAAAGAAAGGATAGGCACTGAAATTAAACGGCTCTTGAGTTCCTCAAAACTCTGCTGACATGTGTCAGACCACGTGTATTTCTTATCCTTCCTCAAAAGGCTCGTCATAGGTTGAGTGATTTTAGAAAATCCTTCCACAAATCGCCAGTAATAGCCTGCTAATCCGAGGAAGCTTCAGATTTCCTTAACATTCTTCGGAGGTTGCCAATCTCGGATAGCCTCCGTATTTTGAGGGTCGACACGAACCCCGTCTGATGAAATCACATGTCCGAGAAACGTCACCTCGGACATCCAGAACTCGCATTTGGAAAATTTTCCATAGAGTTGCTCTCGTTTCAACACGTCGAGGACCTAATGAAGGTGAAGTTCGTGCTCCTCTTAGTCACGAGAATAAATCAAAATGTCATCTATGAAAACAACCACGAACCGATCTAAATAGTTGATGAAAACTCGGTTCATTAACTCCATGAATACTACAGGTGCATTAGTTAACCCAGACGGCATTACTACAAACTCGTAATGCCCATAGCGTGTTCGAAATGCCGTTCTTGCGATATCCGACTCTCGAATTCGCAACTAATGATACCCAGATCTTAAATTGATCTTGGAAAATACTGAAGCTCCCTGAAGTTGATCTAAGAGATCATCAATGCGGGGTAGGGGATATGTATTCTTGATCGTCACCCTGTTCAGCTTCCGATAATCAATGCACAAGCGAAAAGAACCATCTTTCTTCTTGACAAACAACACTGGTGCTCCCCACGGGTATGCACTCGGTTGGATATAACCTTTCTCGGTCAATACCTCCAGTTGATTCTTCAGTTCCTGCATCTCGATCGGGGCCATACGATATGGTGCTTTCGATATTGGGGACGTACCAGGCTCCAACTCTATCGTGAACTCAACATCTCTCTGTGAGGTAAACTAGGTAACTCGTCTTGAAATACATCGGCGTAGTCTCTCATTACAGGGATATCCGCCAACGTCACTGATGATTTATCGGTCTTGGTCATATAACACCAATAACCGACACAGCCCTGATTGAGTAATTTCACCGCTTTCATCATATTATTGACTCTTCTGGAACGGCTGGGGTTCCCCCCTGAAATACACACTCAACTCCGTCGTCTGAAATAATAGTGACCATACGCTTACGGACACTAAGGATGGCATCATGACGATCCATCCAATCAATACCCAAGATTACATCGTCTTTAGCTAAGTCTACCACGATTTGGTCTGCCAGCCATTCACAGCCCTCAAGCTGAATCGGACAGTTCTTAACTTCATGATTCCCGATAATTCTTTTAGCGTCTGGTAGACTAATGACATAAGGTTCGCAACTAGTAGCACTATCCAGATGTAGTCTACTCAAACATAACTCGGAAATGAATGAATGCGATGCGCCAATATCAAAAAGGGTACACACAGGTTGAGATAAAATTTCGAGTGTACCTGAGATCATTTAGGCCTCTGGGTCGTCGGATCTCTTCATCTCGTAAATTCAGGGCTTGCCAGTCCCTGAACCGGATGCTCCTATCTGATAATTATGGGCTCCGCCTTTATTTGCTCCCGTCGTCTTATACGACGCAGACTGAGTAGCCTAATTCTGAACAGCCGACTGCTTCGGGGTCTGAGATGCCGTCGGGGCAGGTCTGGAATATCTTCGGAAGACACGGGCCTTATGCCCGGCAATCCCACAGACGTTGCACGTGATAGTCTGTTTCGGACACTTAGTGCTGTAATGACCCTGTTCTCCACAGTTGAAACAGATGATGGCCGAACTGGCCGCTCGGGACTGAGATTCCGCAGGTTTAGGCGCCATAGGAGGTTGCTCAGAAAAAGTAGAACTCGTGCGAGGCTTCTAGAAGGTTTCCCGACTGCTCTCAGACTGATTATGATTCTTCGATTTCTTGCAAGCAGATGAAGATTGTTGCTTAGCAATTTCCTTAGCAGTAAGCTCATAAGTAAGAGCTTTTTCGATGAATTCGGCCAGAGTGGCACAATGATGATTAAGAAATTGCATCCTCATACAAGGTTTCAACCTCTTACTAAAGTACTTGATTTTATCCGCCTCGGAGTGGATAACTGATGAGGCAAAGGGAAGTAGCTCGTGAAACTTCTCGGCGATGGCGAGAACATCTTCCTACGCTGAGGGGTCGGGATTGAGTAGTTCCGATAATTTGGCATCCCTGAGTGGGGCCGGATAATATCTTTCCAACATGAGGGTCTTAAACTAGTCCCAAGTGCAAGATCCGTCGGTGGGCTTTAGAGATAGCCACCAAGAGTGAGCGCTCTTACCTAGATAGTAAGCCACAACTGAAACTTTGTGTCCTTCGGGACACTCTACCATAGCAAATAGCTTCTCAAAATGTTCAAGCCAGTGAATAATATCTTCCGGCTCAGATGAGCCCTCAAAAATAGGTGGCCTCTGGCGAGAGATGTCGCCGATAATACTGCTCACACTCCTCTCTTGCCTCTGAGGTAACGGCGGAGGAGCCTGCTGAGTCTGAGCGGTTGAATTCTCCATCGTCTCCATCAGACGTGCCATCTGTGTCATCTGGGCCATCATGCCCTATATAAAAACAAATGGGTCCACCCGAACACCTTCCAATTGAGCTGCATCTCGGGTACGACTCCCTGACAGTGAATGATTATCTACTGGTGAATGAGTAGCATCACCAGCTGAGTTGGCAGCATCGCTGCCTGTTGAACTAATGACTTCCCTCGTGTTCGTTCGAGTGTTCACACGAGCTCCTGGGTTTCGGCCTGCACCGCGGCCTCTCCCCATGCGTCCTCTGACAGCTCTATCCATACTGAAGTAGGAAAGTCAAATGATAATTATAGATCTCGCATGAATATCGCATTATTATTACGTTATGGAATGATAATAATGAGCATACATGCTCTAATACAATGAACGCATTAATAATGCAATAAAATGATCGTCGACATTACGCCGTAATAGGATAAGATCGCATGAAGGATCAACTGAGGTGACATGATTATCTGATGAAATTCCCGAAATTATTATCTTGAACAAGTTAACAAGATTGATAATACGATCCACAAGATTAACAACTGAGCAATGAGAATGACTGAGTGATAAATGAGTTAACATGATCGGCAAGATCCAAAAGAAAATGATGAATGAGGATTGTTGTCTGAAGAATGATGAATGAGTTGATTCTTATTGCCAGAAACTATATCATGGCGTCATAAATCATACCGTTGTTTTAGTCTAGGGACTTGGCGCTTGCACAGGTCACACGTGATGCGAAAGTCCAATGATACTAGTCTGATGAACGATGATTTTCAATGAGACATGACTCAGATGGGTAGTATTCAAAACCACTCTCCGATACCAACTCTGTAACACCCCAAACTAGGCGGCTATTATAGTGCCATGGACCCCGACTGGGACCCACCAGGCGAATGAAAATTAATGAATTAAATAATATAACTGTAGTACCGAACTACATTATATTACCAATTACTCCGATGAGGAGTTTCAAGTACAATACACCCAGGAATACAGAATACATATATATTTCATAGGAAGATGAAATATACAACACTGAATAAATGAAAGTCCAAACGGAAACTGCAGCGGAAAATACATATGAAGAAAACATGAATAACTGAAAGGACTGGGGCCCTCTACTAGTATCACTGGGACTCCTCGCCGTCAACTTTCTCTTCCCGTGCCTTTGCCTTGCCATGACCTAAAAACAACATCCCCAACGGGGTCAGTTATACAAATCAACAATCCTCAAGAGTTGAACAGATATAATAATCACTTGTCTTAGTTATGAAATGAGGGCTGAAAGAGGGGCATCATAGTACGCCCGAGGTGAGACGTGCAAGTGCACAAGTAGCCGAGTGTCCAAAAATCCGCATATACACACGCACTTGGCCTAGTTAGTCTCACGGAGGCACGTTACCGTGTGCACAGTCCAATGTGCCCGGATTACCCGCATAAACACATGACCATAGTGTGCCCGACTAAAAATTGCACACGTATACCACCCGGAACGCAATACGGTCCCGAAAGGTCACAAGAAAAAATGCGACCACAATGAATGATAATGAATAGAAATCCGAAAAGGCCAAGAGTGACTCACCTGGGTGAATTAATAACGCAATGAGTGATAGCTCAAATGAAATGATTGGAACCGTCGTTCCTCATGAATTAAATGATTAGTTTGATAATTACAAGTCTTAACATTATTAATACACTATGAATGAATGAACAACAAGGAGAGGAATGATTATCCTTTTAACTGAGCAAGAATTAACTTGCCTCAATACCGGTGATGAAATGTCCTTCCCCGAACAAACGTCCTTAATGGCATTATTGGTCGCTCGAACAATCTTGAGTAACAAAATTACCAACAATTCGCTTAATATACGCATCGATGATGATCATAACCAACTCAAGCAGTCGATATAACAAACCCAAACTCATTGGGGCGTTTTGACAAACACGTTGTAAATAATCTTCAATTATTTACAACCAAAAATCCATTGTATCGATACTAAGCCTCCAAGGCGTGGTCCAATCCAACAAAGCATCCTCAGTACAATCAATAATCCAAAAGGAAAACACAACTCGAGGTAACGACAACATCTAATCGAAACCCCCAATTCCAAATCAACATTCAAAGTGTTTTTGAATAATCCTCTACAATCCAATGATAATTCATAAAAACTCATAATCATACGTATATACCTACACATATCATGATTATAACATCCAAAACATCATACTCCATCTCAAAATCTAAATATAGGGTTTGAAGAAATTACCTTAGATTTAGGATGAAGATCCCAAGTAGATATTGTTAATCTACACCAAGAACTCGAGGAGGATGATATCTCTGAGATTGAAGATTCCAAATCCCCCAACAATTGCCCGAGAATCGCCCACGGAGAGATGGAAGGAGAAAGGAGAGGAAAATGAACTTCTCTTCAAAAATCCGCTGGTAAAAAGGGGATGCCTGACTTGCATGCCGCGGCGCGGATTGAGTGTGCCGCGACCCACAGCTAAAATTTGCGAGCAGGCGTCCAGGCCGTGCCACGGCACGGCAAGCAGTGGGCCGTGGTGCGCGGTACATCCGTGCCAGGCTCGACTCTGCAAGGTGTGTGCCGCGGCGCACAATCCCTTGTGCTGTGGCGCACACTGTTCGTGCCCAAAACGTGACAAAAAATGACCGGGAAAGAGAATAAATGTAATAGAACCCAAAACTTTGGAACATTACGGAATGATTCAACACGAAACTTGATCGAAACACCAATAAAGGTTCACAAACTCCATAATAACATGAAATGGAATTGCGGGAATCCTAAAACGGCGGTTCCGAGTGATGATTACGAGAATTGGTTCAAAGTAGCACGATCCGAACAAGAAAGAGTAAATTCGAAATGATATGAACTCCAAGATCAACATCAACTTACTGAACAATTACAACGATTATGATAATATTCTCGTCTCGATTCTCAAACAGGGTTGAACGATGAACACAAACAAATGAACATGAATGATGAATGATTAATAAAGAGTGTAAATTACTGAGTGACAGTTTCTGAATGATAATAAATGAATTCACAACTTGGTATTACACCATCTTTCTGAGGATGGTAGGATATACTGAGTCTCAACTCAGTTCCCAAAGCTCGATGAATAGCCTGCCAAAAATGGGATATAAACCGGCTATCTCGATTCGAAACAATACTCTTAAGAGTCCCGTGCAACCTCACGATCTCTGCAATAAACACCCGTGCTAGTCTCTTCGGCCCCCAAGTATCCTTAATGCCCAGAAAATGAGCTGATTTGGTTAGTCGATCAACAATAACCTAAATCATGTTCATTCCAGTCCGAGTCCTAGGCATACTGGCAACGAAATCCATGAAAATGTCCTCCCACTTCCACTCCGGAATGGGAAGTGGTCGTAATAACCCCGCGGGTCGCTGATGCTCGATCTTAACCTACTGACAGGTCAAACACTCGCCACAAACTCGCTAACGTCTGTCTTCAAATTGCTCCACCAGTAGTTACCTCTTACATCCTTGTACATTTTGCTCGTACCAGGATGTATGGAATAAGGCGTAGTATGCACTTCACTCAGATATTTATTTATTTGTGTTGTTATTATGAGTGAGTAATTTTCTTTTACTGAGGTTATGATGAAACCATGTCTATATTATTATTAATATTTATATAATAATTCCAAATAAATGTTTTTAACGATTATGATTTTCGCTTCAATAGGGGAATATTATTTCATCAATTATATCACGTATTTTTGATAGTTATAAATTCCCAATTGCTTTGTGATTATTGATATTAGTTAATTTCTTTGACTATTTGTTTCCATTAAATTGGATACATATAATGCTTAGAAATTACATTTTTCAAGTGAAGGAAAATCTATATTTGAATTATAATTTTGTACTTATTGTTAAATCTATAGGGAAATAGTGAGATTGATTTCAGAATCTATTCCCTGAATTTCTTGGAATTAAAATATAAATTAAATAATAAATAGACATTGGTGGATTCTAAACCCTAGTAAATTATTTAAAATCAATTTATCTAAAATCTACTTAAAAATTACTAGTTATTTAATGCAATTATTATAACATTCCAATATCAAATTATTTGGGACTAGGTTAGAATTTAATTTAAATTTGGTTTAAAACGATAGGAATAATTTTACTTCACTATCATAGTCCTCCCTGTGGAATCGACCTTGCACCGCATATCTACATCGAATAAATCGTGCGCTTGCGAGATTAGACTAAAGAATCAACCAACAACAAGTTTTTGGCGCCGTTGCCGGGGAGGCGCAAACGAAGTACAAGAAGACTGTCGTCACCAAGTTAGTTAAATTCTTCTACTAGTTATTTATTTTACTACTTTTCTTTATTATTATCTGTCTTTTTAATATCCGTTTTAGATTGTGTTAGTATAAATAATAGTTAGTAGTAGAATTTATTTTACGTTCATAAAAAAAATTCTGAAAAATAATAAAAACTTATCATAATAAATATAAAATATAAGTAATAATAATAAAAACTACTGTTCATTTTCTTAAAAATAATAATAAAATAAAAAATAAATAAAAAAGTCCAAAAATATATAAAAAATACAAAAAAATCTGAAAAAATTTAAAAAATTCAGAACTTATTTATTTTTATTTATAAAAAGACCTGAAAAATAAAACAAAAAGTTTCAGACTTTAAGGTAATATTTTTGTAATTTTGGAATATTAATATTAAAAAATTCAAAATTTTTAATTTAAATTCGAAAAAATAAAAAATAAAAAAAAGATATTAAAAAATAATCTGGACTATTATTTTCCATAATAAATACAAATATTAATTATTTTATTTTATTTTTAAAAGTAAAACCTGCTAGTTTTATTAAATAAATTTACTTTTCATAAAAATCTAAAAAAAAAATCAGATTAAGAATTAATAATTTAAATAATCTGGAATATATATAATAAAAAAAATCTGAACTTTGAATTTTTTTTAATAAAAACAAAATTTTTTTCTTAAATAAATTACAATATTTTAATAAAAAAAGGGGGAAAATACTAAAAAAAAATTAAAAACCTGAAAATTTATAAAAAAAATAGAAACGAAAATTTGTAATAAAAAATATTTTTATTGTTTGCATAAATAAAATAAAAGTTTGTAATTTTTATTTTTTTTTTCTAAAAAAAATCTGATTTTTTTTTTGTGAAAAAAATAAATAATATATCTGGATATATATATATATATATATATATTAGCTCAATATTATTAGTCTAAAAATATAATAAAATTATAATAAATATAAAAATATAAAAACTAAATATAAAATATAAAAAACAAAAAAAAAATCAGAATTTTTTTTAATTCTTATATCTTGTCTTTAGTTTTAATAGAATCTTCTAGTGGTAAATTTAGATTGTGTTTTTAGTTGTTATTTTCTATTTACAGTATTCTTAGACATTTAGTTTAGTTGCAATATTTCTCGTCCTACAATTTAGTTTATCAATAGATATTGCTTCCGTAGATCAATTAGTAAATTTATTCCTTTGCAATCTATTACATCCTATAATTTTAGTAATAATTATAATAATTATCATTATTATTATTAATAAATAATAATAAAAATATAAAAAGTCAAAAAATAATAATTAAAACAATAAAATCCTTTAAAAGATTCAACAAGGGATTGATATTTTTCACTCACTACTTTGTTCGATTTGAATAGAGAAAAGCTAAATATCAATCTTGTACAAACTTATTTTGAAAATCGATTGAATTTTGGCAAAAAGGGCTCTGTTGTACATGCCGAAGAAAGTTGGATTTTAAGTGCGACCATTGTGACGCCTCCAACGATCTGGAAGTTCGATCGACTATCATAATTTGGTTTGTATGCAAAGTTAAAAAAAAATTGAAATATTGGTGAATGCAAGTTTGGCAATGAAATAATAAAGGTCGATTAACGAGAATAAGATTGTCCTTAACTAAAATTGAAGTTCAACAAACGAAACCGATACCAAAAATGGACGAAATCGAAAATCGGAATAATCAAGTTGCAAAAGAGAAAACTTTAATAGAATATTTTTCTCCAGTAAGTGCTAATTCTCCTTCTTGCATAGTGTTGCCTACGACTAATGCAACTCATTTCGAACTTAAACCATCAATAATTCAACTTCTTCCATCTTTTCACGGTTTGGAAAGAGAAGATCCCTATATGCATGTCAAGGAATTTCTCGACATTTGTTCTACTTTCCGATTCCAAAATTTCTACGATGAATCATCAAACTTAGATTATTTCCATTTCCTCTCAAAGATAAATCAAAATTCTGGCTAAATAATCATCAATAAAGAACAATTACTAGTTGGGACCAACTAGTGAATAAATTTCTCGCAAAATTTTTTCCAATGTCCAAAACTGATAGTCTTAGAAGAGAAATATCAGAATTTTTCCAAAAAAAAAAATGAAGAATTTTATGAGTGTTGAGAAAGATTTAATGATTTAATCCTTAAGTGTCCCCATCATGGTTTTGAAATATGACGTTTGGTAAAATATTTTTATGACGGTTTAACTCCAAACAATCGCCAATTAATCCAATCAATGCATGGTGGAAAATTTCTTCACCTTATTGGAGACGAAACTTGGAATGCACTAGAAAATATGTCAATTAATTCACAACAATGGAATTCACTCGACTCTAGAGCCAAATCGATGCATACGACCCCAAAAAAAGGTGGAATTTACGAGGTTAAACAAGATGTTGAAATAAAATCTACTATAGATGATTTAGTACGAAAAGTGGATGCGTTAGTCTTGAAGCAATCCATCCCCTCATCAAACTCAAAAAATAAATTTTGCATTTCATGTGCGGAATCATTTCATTCATCTCAATCTTGTCCCTCTGGTCCAAAAAATCAAGAAATTTTTAATGAAGAAGTCAATGTGTTACATTCATATGGAAAATCTTCGGACAGTCCATTTGCTCCAACTTATAATCCAAATTGGAGAAATCATCCAAATTTTGCATGGAAGCAAAATATGCCTCCAATGAATCAAGGAGGACATCAAATTAATATGTCAAATCAACAAAATGTCCGTCCTAATCAATATCCTCCAAATACATATCAGTATCCTTCTATAGTGTAACACCCCCAATCTGCTCAGGGATATTACACGTCGTAGACCCTATCCTCAAGGATCTACCAGGCTAGTAACAACATAAAACATCTCGACAATGTCTTTAAGGCCAAAATGACTCAGTAGACTGATTTGGTCTTTCAATAAAGACATACAACTCAAACTCATTACATGCCCACGCAGGGGTCAAATACAACACACTCCCGTACAACGGGGAAAAGATACTGTAGTGGAAAAGAAAATACAACTAGACCAATACGACAATCAACGGATCCTCGTGTGATTAGTATCGTTCATCTTTCATCATCCTTCGTGCCGACCCTGTGTTATGCTCCCAAACCTGAATGCAAAAACAGACATCCACCCCCCGAATACTCGGGGGTTAGCAAAACTCCACTGTTTTGCTAGTGCAAGAACAAAGTGCAAATACGATCCATACAATTCACATTCCATGAATAACAATAACCAGGAATCCTTAAAGATTCAAACGTAACAAAAAGTACTTCCCGAGGCGAGAGTTTGGTAAATATTTACAAAACTGAAAGATCGCAAATAAAGGGAAAAAATTTATAAAACAGTTTTAAAGATGCCATCGAGAGTTTAAATAGAAAACAATTTAGGATTATCAATCCTTCTCTTTCCAAAATTAACAGGGTCCTCGACCAGCAGGCGGAAAGCAATTTGCAAGAAAATCACTCAATCAACACAAACGAGTCTTCACAAATATTTCCCACGGGGTTCTCGACCCAATCCAAATAATATCAACAAGAGATCAAACATCTCAACATCACACGGGCTCCTCGACCCAAAACACAAAATATCAACACAGTATAATCAAGGACACAGCCTTTCGTCCGCCCAAAAACTGCTCAAGACTCCTGATTAATTAACCCTCGGAGATCTCGTCAAATGCCCTTGGTTAATTAACCCTGATACCAACATTTGAAACAAGTTGAAACATACTATCAGAAAACACGAATCATGGTCTATATCGAGACCAGCATTTTGAAAAGAGTTGAAAGTATTTGAAAATACGATAATCATTCGGTAACGGGGTCTTAGCTAAACACTCAAATATCCGTTACCAATAAGCCTGCCAGGTGCCTCCACTGAAACACCTGTGCACCGGCGTTCACTCCACATGTCAGCCGCACATTGTCCGTGTCCACCGCGCTGGCGTCACTCCCATAAGAGCCGCCCCTTGCACGCGCATCAGGTAAACACCGGCGTTCACCAACCATATGGAGCCGCACATTGCAGCGTACACCAGGCCGGAGATCGCACGCCCCGCCCTCAGAGGTTCCCGGATATGACGTCTCTCACAACAAGTATTCACATTGTCACAAACATCAAGCACACAGTCATCGTTGTAACAATTACCAAATCAATTCACCAATTCACATAGTTTATCCGTCAGTCCACGACCACACGAATAAATAACAACACGCACGTCAACCATAACGCGATAGAAAGAAGCAATATACGTACACCGCCTTATAAAGCGCAACATCAACGCCAAACATATCCAAAAGATTCACGTAGTCACTTATAACCCACACAATTTACAAAACACACGCATTTTGAAAACAAGCCTTTAGCGAGTCTAGCCGAATCTTTTGAAAGTTCAAAATAAACGATCAAACAACCACATAGAGACGATCACTAATTATCATATCCACAAAACAAGAATTGTATGGACAAGGTACTTGCCTCGAAATCGGCACGCAAGTATTCCGACGAACACGGCTCAATCGGAAAGCTTCAAAAAGCCCGATGCTATCGAAAAGGAAGACGACGACGAACGGAAGGGTTCAATGTAACACCCCCGATCCGCTCAGGGATATTACACGCCGTAGAACCTTTCCTCAAGGATCTACCAGGCTAGTAACAACATGAAACATCTCGACAATGCCTTTAAGGCTAAAATGACTCAGTAGACCGATTTGGCCTTTCAATAAAGACATACAACTCGATTACAACTCATGCCCACGCAGGGGTCAAAACACAACCACACCCGTACAACGGGAAAAATATAGCAGCGGAAAAGAAAATACAACTAGACCAATACGACATCAACGGGTCCTCGTGTGATTAGTATCGTTCATCTTTCATCATCCTTCGTGCCGACCCTGTGTTATGCTCCAAAACCTGAATGCAAAAATAGACATCCACCCCCCGAATACTCGGGGGTTAGCAAAAATTCACTGTTTTGCTAGTGCAAATACAAGTGCAAAAATACGAGCCATACAATTCACATTCCACAAATAACAATAACCAGGAATCCTCAAAAATCCAAAAGTAACTAAAAGTACTTCCCGAGGCAAGATTTTGAGTAAAACTTTCCAAATCCGAAAGATCACAAATAACGAGAATGGTTTGCAAGATGGTTTAAAATACCCTCGGGAGTTTTAATGAAAACAAATTAGGATTATCAAATCCATATCTTTCCAAAAATCAACGAAGTCATGACCCAAAGGTTTTGTTTTCGCAAATAGAAAACCGCCAACAATTCACGGGCGAGCCCAAAATCACGTGTCCTCGACGGACATAAAAATCAACAAGACATAATCGCGCACGCGCATCGCCTAGGACCGGGACGAAGCCACAAATCCCACTCGAGGCCTCGAAGGACCCTCCCGAGCTGGCTAGCTAAACAAATCACAACATCTCACGGTTGGATCAATCACTTGTTGCATCCTGGCCACATGATCGCATGCCATGTGCCACCGTAGATTAACTTTGGCGCTCACGGTTGGATCAATCACTTGTTGCATCCTGGCCACATGATCACATGCCATGTGCCACCGTAGTTTTTCTTAGGCTCTCACGGTTGGATCAATCGCTTGTTGCATCCTGGCCACACGATCACATGCCATGTGCCACCGTAGGCCCCACCCACATCCACACAATCACATATATAGCACAATACAACAAAGATATCCAAACAATTCACTCAGAGGCATCAAACACTTAGCAAAGCACCACGTCAAACCACAATGCACCGAAATGAAATAATATACGTCCACACGCAATACCAAGTGCAACATCAACACCAAACATATCCATAGAATTCACATAGTCATTCATAAACCACACTATTCACAAAACACAACGTGTTTTGAAAGCAAGCCTTTAACAAGGCTATCGAATATTTTCGAAGTTCAATTCAAATGACCAAACAAACACATTTATACGATCACTAATTATCGTATTCATAAAACAAGAATAGTATGGACAAGGTCGAATAAGAACAACGCGGAGAATGGACCGAAGTAGGTTGACACGAACCGACTACGAACCCGCCGACTCCACCGAACGACAATCCGCAACAAAGAACTACGAACGAAGACAATAACAACGAAAATGAATTCCAAAGTACGACCCAAAGCCGCTGAATTCAAAGAACAAATGACGAAAGTTCAAGGATTTCCCCCAAAACGGCCAATAACACGATTCATCCCGACAAAACACGAAAACAGAATTCCAAGTTGAAATATGGATATACAATCCATAGAATGTGTTTAACAACATCATTTAACCACAATCGATCCATCAAAAACGGATGAAAAACGAGATCGAGAACAAATCCCCCAAAAAGTCGATTCGAAGGAAATCAAGAAATATACTTCGATTCGACGAAGAACAATGGATTAAATGATGTTAAACATAATAATACTACCAAGATTAATCATACCCATCATGAATTAATCAACAACACGGGACGAATCGGTCAAAAATGCAAAACCCCCCAAATTCACGAAATTAGGGTTCTAAGGAAGATTACCTTGATTCGCTGGATCAAAGGATGATAACGGATGATTGATTGATGATATGAACTCAAGAACTTCATGGATTTGTTGTTAAACAACATGGCTCCATGGTAAGATCACCCTCAGCCGCGTAAGAGAAGGAGAAGAAGGAGAAAAATGGCCAAAAACCCGTGTGCAGGACCTTAAATAGGCTGCACAGTGTGCTGCGGCACAAGCCCAAAAATGGCTCCCAGTGGTCGGCAGTGTGCCGCGGCACCCGGTACAGTCGGTTTGGCCGAAAAATGCCACAGAGTGTGCCGCGGCCCTGCCGGCATGTGCCGAAGCCCACGGTACGGCCTGCTCGGCCAGAAGCTGTCGAGCACTACCGGCCGTAACTCGGCCAGTGCCGGCCTGGGCCCAGATTGCCCGGCCATGACTCGGCCGGGGCCAACTCCGACGGCCCGAATGACCCCGAAACCCAAACCTGAATACGAACGGTTACGACGTACTCGCAAAGACGAATCTAAGAGCTAAGAGAACACACAATTCCGACCACCCGAAGGCTCGGAATTCGAAAATGGAAATAATTACCCAAAACTTTAGGAAATTACGAAAATGGCCCAAAACGTCCGAAAATCACGATACGCGATCGAAACACCAAACCAAAGCTCGCAACATGAATAGTAACATTAAATGAACTTACGAGAAACTCGAAACAACAGTTTCGGACGAGATTCGCAAGAGTCGAACTCAAGTGCGGAAAAGTCGCTAAAAAGCTCGGAACTCAACAAAACGATACCGAAACGAACCCGGATGACAAAAAGTGCAGAATTAATCATTCTCGAAATGACGAAACGGTCATGAGCGAGTCGTCAAAACGGACTCCGGCCGAAATTTTTTTTTTTACCGAAAATCGAAAATTGCGGATATTACATTCTACCCTCCTTAAAAGAAGTTTCGTCCCGAAACTTAAAACAAGTAGGGAGAAGCAATATTCCGCCAGGAAAACTCAACGAGATACGCAAGGAAACGCGTAACTTACGCCCATCGACGAAACGTTACAAGCAACGCAAAGGAATATACGGCGTGAAAACACTCTTCACGACGACCAACATAACGTCGCCGTTAGGGATATAATAAAACCAACAAGTGACAAGCGTCATCAAATGGATAATACAATCAAGTCAATTATCCGAACAATCACAAAACACAACGAACGAAAATCAAATCGATTGACCAACCCAACGGTACATCAATCAAAACGCGAGCCAATCGCTGAACAAATACGGAATTCCACCGCCCAAGGGTTGGAAGATCGAAAACGAGACTAATTTCCAGAACATAAGGAAATTAGGAAGGAGTCTTGAATGCTCAACAATCATGAAACGAGAACAAAAACCGAACAAACAAACGACCGAGACAACAAAAATCGAACAATCATGTCCGAAACACGAAGGATAATAAAATTCAAACAACAACTCCTAGGATTATCTGGTGAGAACAACAAGACATGAATTCCCATAAGATCCACAAGAAAGGGAATAGCGATTGAAAAGTCACAACGACAAACGAGTTATTCCGAAACAATACCACACTCGTTCGATCAACAAAAGCAAGGGATAGGGAAAGTTCAGAAAATGTCAACGAACATAAACGAGTCGACAGAGTCGAAAATACAGAAATTCAAAATCTGATCCACGTCGAATAGAAAAGTTAATAGAACCAAATTATGTCAATTCCGAACAAGGTTCACAAGAATCGAACCGAACTCGAAAAAGTCACAGCGATAACTAGATCGACCCACAACAAGATCACAGTTCGTTCGGACGATGAAACCGAAATACAGAACAAGTTCATAAGGTATCAACGAACATGAGCGAATCGATAGACTGGAGAAAGAGAAAATACAGAAGTAAAAAATAGTACGGGTATTACCTCCGACCTCATCCACGAAATTCACAAAAACAGGAGCAAGGTAACAAGACATTAAACAACCGACACATAACGGAACATTTACCGATGCCCACGGCCATATCAAACCAAGATCTAACAGCTCGCACATGCGCGACAACGCAGAAATCACTACGAGGCGACAATATTCAATACCAACATCCCACCTCTCACAGAGGCTAACACAACAAATGTGTGGAAAGCGACTCAATGCTCACACCGCCAATTCGATCATACTCGGGAGCAAACATCATAATGAGAATGCGAATATCATACATACGTACCCAGCCCTTAAATGGAAATGGTTAGGTTTTAAAAACGAAAACCTCATTTTGAAAATAATTTTAGAAGAACATCGGTTGATCTTGAGTATCACCTTTCAAAAAGTAGTATAAACACCATTATCGAGACTTTGAAAACCATTTTGCCTTTGATAAAACGAGGACACTTTTCTTTTAGTGAAAGACTTTCAGAAATATTCGACCCTCGGGTCTAAGCAAAGCATTTATAAATAATTGAAAATGTCTCAAATTATTTTGTTCCTCGAGGTAGAAGAATTTTGAAACATATTGTGGCATCTTGGAAGTACCACGAGAAAACGATTCATTTTAAAAGTATGTCCCGAAATTTATTTTCTAAGATACTCAAGGTTTTCAAAAATAATTCAATGGGCTAGAATGCCCAAAAAATGCTCATGTAACAATATTCGTTTAAACAGATTATAATATACGCATCAAATCGTACAAAGTCAAGACAATACATGTCTTTTGCCGGGAAGACAAACTGTCAATTATCACAGTCAAAAGGACATAAATAATGACAACACTCCTCATGTAAAAGAAATAAGAGAATCACACGAATGCATCACGAAACCAAGAATCTACATGAAGGTTCCATCACTTAACACAAAATCAAACAAATAACTCGTGTCACACGAGACACAATACAAATAAGGGAGACTTACATCCACAGGTCGCACGAAGATGATGATCGCCCCACGATACTAATCACGACCAACCAACTCAGACGACGCATCGCGACACGACTCAGTCGGATAAAATCCGACGAAACAAGACTCAAACAGCACGACTTGACCCGACAGCCTAGGTTTCCTCAACCTAAGCTCTGATACCATTTATGTAACACCCCCGATCCGCTCAGGGATATTACACGCCGTAGAACCTTTCCTCAAGGATCTACCAGGCTAGTAACAACATGAAACATCTCGACAATGACTTTAAGGCTAAAATGACTCAGTAGACCGATTTGGCCTTTTAATAAAGACATACAACTCGATTACAACTCATGCCCACGCAGGGGTCAAAATACAACCACACCCGTACAACGGGAAACATATAGCAGCGGAAAAGAAAATACAACTAGACCAATACGACATCAACGGGTCCTCGTGTGATTAGTATCGTTCATCTTTCATCATCCTTCGTGCCGACCCTGTGTTATGCTTCAAAACCTGAATGCAAAAATAGACATCCACCCCCCGAATACTCGGGGGTTAGCAAAACTCCACTGTTTTGCCAGTGCAAATACAAGTGCAAAAATATGAGCCATACAATTCACATTCCACAAATAACAATAACCAGGAATCCTCAAAAATCCAAAAGTAACTAAAAGTACTTCCCGAGGCAAGATTTTGAGTAAAAC
The DNA here is from genome assembly GCA_033398695.1 of Orobanche coerulescens. Taxonomy (NCBI): domain Eukaryota; kingdom Viridiplantae; phylum Streptophyta; class Magnoliopsida; order Lamiales; family Orobanchaceae; genus Orobanche; species Orobanche coerulescens. Next base: position 91,892,508 of record CM065819.1, read on the forward strand.
TTTCCAAATCCGAAAGATCACAAATAACGAGAATGGTTTGCAAGATGGTTTAAAATACCCTCGGGAGTTTTAATGAAAACAAATTAGGATTATCAAATCAATATCTTTCCAAAAATCAACAGGGGTCACAGCCCAAAGGTTTTGTTTTCGCAAATAGAAAACCGCCAACAATTCACAGGGCCAGAGCCCAAAATCACGTGTCCTCGACGGACATAAAAATCAACAAGACATAATCGCGCACGCGCATCGCCTAGGACCGGGACGAAGCCACAAATCCCACTCGAGGCCTCGAAGGACCCTCCCGAGCTGGCTAGCTAAACAAATCACAACATCTCACGGTTGGATCAATCACTTGTTGCATCCTGGCCACATGATCGCATGCCATGTGCCACCGTAGATTAACTTTGGCGCTCACGGTTGGATCAATCACTTGTTGCATCCTGGCCACATGATCACATGCCATGTGCCACCGTAGTTTTTCTTAGGCTCTCACGGTTGGATCAATCGCTTGTTGCATCCTGGCCACACGATCACATGCCATGTGCCACCGTAGGCCCCACCCACATCCACACAATCACATATATAGCACAATACAACAAAGATATCCAAACAATTCACTCAGAGGCATCAAACACTTAGCAAAGCACCACGTCAAACCACAATGCACCGAAATAAAATAATATACGTCCACACACAATACCAAGTGCAACATCAACACCAAACATATCCATAGAATTCACATAGTCATTCATAAACCACACTATTCACAAAACACAACGTGTTTTGAAAGCAAGCCTTTAACAAGGCTATCGAATCTTTTGAAAGTTCAATTCAAATGACCAAACAAACACATTTATACGATCACTAATTATCGTATTCATAAAACAAGAATAGTATGGACAAGGTCGAATAAGAACAACGCGGAGAATGGACCGAAGTAGGTTGACACGAACCGACTACGAACCCGCCGACTCCACCGAATGACAATCCGCAACAAAGAACTATGAACGAAGACAATAACAACGAAAATGAATTCCAAAGTACGACCCAAAGCCGCTGAATTCAAAGAATAAATGACGAAAGTTCAAGGATTTCCCCCAAAATGGCCAATAACACGATTCGTCCCGACAAAACACGAAAACGGAATTCCAAGTTGAAATATGGATATACAATCCATAGAATGTGTTTAACAACATCATTTAACCACAATCGATCCGTCAAAAATGGATGAAAAACGAGATCGAGAACAAATCCCCCAAAAAGTCGATTCGAAGGAAATCAAGAAATATACTTCGACTCGACGAAGAACAATGGATTAAATGATGTTAAACACAATAATACTACCAAGATTAATCATACCCATCATGAATTAATCAACAACACGGGACAAATCGGTCAAAAATGCAAAAACCCCCAAATTCACGAAATTAGGGTTCTAAGGAAGATTACCTTGATTCGCTGGATCAAAGGATGATAACGGATAATTGATTGATGATATGAACTCAAGAACTTCATGGATTTGTTGTTAAACAACATGGCTCCATGGTAAGATCACTCTCAGCAGCGGAAGAGAAGGAGAAGAAGGAGAAAAATGGCCAAAAACCCGTGTCCAGGACCTTAAATAGGCTGCACAGTGTGCCGCGGCACAGGCCCAAAAATGGCTCCCAGTGGTCGGCAGTGTGCCGCGGCCCGGCGGGCGTGTGCCGCGGCACCCGGTACAGTCGGTTTGGCTGAAAAATGCCACAGAGTGTGCCGCGGCCCTGCCGGCATGTGCCGCGACCCACGGTACGGCCTGCTCGGCTAGAAGCTGCCGAGCACTACCGGCCGTAACTCGGCGATCTTGGCAGGCCCCAGTTGCGACCATGACTCGGCCGGGGCCAACTCCGACAGCCCGAACGACCCCGAAACCCGAACCTAAATACGAATCGATGATATGGTTACGACGTACTCGCAAAGACGAATCTAAGAGCTAAGAGAACACACAATTCCGACCACCCGAAGGCTCGGAATTCGACAACGGAAATAATTACCCAAAACTTTAGGAAATTACGAAAATGGCCCAAAACGTCCGAAAATCACGATACGCGATCGAAACACCAAACCAAAGCTCGCAACATGAATAGTAACATTAAATGAACTTACGAGAAACTCGAAACAACAGTTTCGGACGAGATTCGCAAGAGTCGAACTCAAGTGCGGAAAAGTCGCTAAAAAGCTCGGAACTCAACAAAACGATACCGAAACGAACTCGGATGACAAAAAGTGCAGAATTAATCATTCTCGAAATGACGAAACGGTCACGAGCGAGTCGTCAAAACGGACTTCGGCCGAAAAAATGAATTTACCGAAAATCGAAAATTGCGGATATTACATTCTACCCTCCTTAAAAGAAGTTTCGTCCAGAAACTTAAAACAAGTAGGGAGAAGCAATATCCCGCCAGGTAAACTCAACGAGATACACAAGGAAACGCGTAACTTACGCCCATCGGCGAAACGTTACAAGCAATGCAAAGGAATATACGGTGTGAAAACACGCTCCACGACGACCAACACAACGTCGCCGTTAGGGATATAATAAATCCAACAAGTGACAAGCGTCATCAAATGGATAATACAATCAAGTCAATTATCCGAACAATCACAAAACACAACGAACGAAAATCAATACGATTGACCAACCCAACGGTACATCAATCAAAACGCGAGCCAATCGCTGAACAAAGACGGAATTCCACCGCCCAAGGGTTGGAAGATCGAAAACGAGACTAATTTCCCGAACATAAGGAAATTAGGAAGGAGTCTTGAATGCTCAACAATCACGAAACGAGAACAAAAACCGAACAAACAAACGATCGAGACAACAAAAATCGAACAATCATGTCCGAAACACGAAGGATAATAAAATTCAAACAACAACTCCCAGATTTATCTGGTGAGAACAACAAGACATGAATTCCCATAAGATCCACAGGAAAGAGAATAGCGATTGAAAAGTCACAACGACAAACGAGTTATTTCGAAACAATACCACACTCGTTCGATCAACAAAAGCAAGGGACAGGGAAAGTTCAGAAAATGTCAACGAGCATAAACGAGTCGACAGAGTCGAAAATACAGAAATTCAAAATCTGATCCACGTCGAATAGAAGAGTTAATAGAACCAAATGATGTCACTTCCGAACAAGGTTCACAAGAATCGAACCGAACTCGAAAAAGTCACAACGATAACTAGATCGACCCACAACAAGATCACAGTTCGTTCGGACGATGAAACCGAAATACAGAACAAGTTCATAAGGTATCAACGAACATGAGCGAATCGATAGACTGGAGAAAGAGAAAATACAGAAGTCAAAAATAGTACGGGTATTACCTCCGACCTCATCCATGAAATTCACAAAAACAGGAGCAAGGTAACAAGACATTAAACAACCGACACATAACGGAACATTTACCGATGCCCACGGCCATATCAAACCAAGCTCTAACAGCTCGCACATGCGCGACAACGCAGAAATCACTACGAGGCGACAATATTCAATACCAACATCCCACCTCTCATAGAGGCTAACACAACAAATGTGTGGAAAGCGACTCAACGCTCACACCGCCAATTCGATCATACTCGGGAGCAAACATCATAATGAGAACGCGAATATCATACATACATACCCAGCCCTTAAACGGAAATGGTTAGGTTTTAAAAACGAAAACCTCATTTTGAAAATAATTTTAGAAGAACATCGGTTGATCTTGAGTATCACCTTTCAAAAAATAGTATAAACACCATTATCGAGACTTTGAAAACCATTTTGCCTTTGATAAAACGAGGACACTTTTCTTTTAGTGAAAGACTTTCAGAAATATTCGACCCTCGGGTCTAAGCAAAGCATTTATAAATAATTGAAAATGTCTCAAATTATTTTGGTCCTCGAGGTAGAAGAATTTTGAAACATATTGTGGCATCTTGGAAGTACCACGAGAAAACGATTCATTTTAAAAGTATGTCCCGAAATTTATTTTCTAAGATACTCAAGGTTTTCAAAAATAATTCAACGGGCTAGAATGCCCAAAAAATGCTCATGTAACAATATTCGTTTAAACATATTATAATATACGCATCAAATCGTACAAAGTCAAGACAATACATGTCTTTTGCCGGGAAGACAAACTGTCAATTATCACAGTCAAAAGGACATAAATAATGACAACATTCCTCATGTAAACAAAATAAGAGAATCACACGAATGCATCACGAAACCAAGAATCTACATGAAGGTTCCATCACTTAACACAAAATCAAACAAATAGCTCGTGTCACACGAGGCACAATACAAATAAGGGAGACTTACATCCACAGGTCGCACGAAGATGATGATCGCCCCACGATACTAATCACGACCAACCAACTCAGACGACGCATCGCGACACGTCTCAGTCGGATAAAATCCGACAAAACAAGACTCAAACAGCACGACTTGACCCGACAGCGTAGGTTTCCTCAACCTAAGCTCTGTACCATTTATGTAACACCCCCGATCCGCTCAGGGATATTACACGCCCTAGAACCTTTCCTCAAGGATCTACCAGGCTAGTAACAGCATGAAACATCTCGACAATGCCTTTAAGGCTAAAATGACTCAGTAGACCGATTTGGCCTTTCAATAAAGACATACAACTCGATTACAACTCATGCCCACGCAGGGGTCAAAACACAACCACACCCGTACAACGGGAAAAATATAGCAGCGGAAAAGAAAATACAACTAGACCAATACGACATCAACGGGTCCTCGTGTGATTAGTATCATTCATCTTTCATCATCCTTCGTGCCGACCCTGTGTTATGCTCCAAAACCTGAATGCAAAAATAGACATCCACCCCCCGAATACTCGGGGGTTAGCAAAACTCCACTGTTTTGCTAGTGCAAATACAAGTGCAAAAATACGAGCCATACAATTCACATTCCACAAATAACAATAACCAGGAATCCTCAAAAATCCAAAAGTAACTAAAAGTACTTCCCGAGGCAAGATTTTGAGTAAAACTTTCCAAATCCGAAAGATCACAAATAACGAGAATGGTTTGCAAGATGGTTTAAAATACCCTCGGGAGTTTTAATGAAAACAAATTAGGATTATCAAATCCATATCTTTCCAAAAATCAACAGGGGTCACATCCCAAAGGTTTTGTTTTCACAAATAGAAAACCGCCAACAATTCACAGGGCCAGAGCCCAAAATCACGTGTCCTCGACGGACATAAAAATCAACAAGACATAATCGCGCACGTGCATCGCCTAGGACCGGGACGAAGCCACAAATCCCACTCGAGGCCTCGAAGGACCCTCCCGAGCTGGCTAGCTAAACAAATCACAACATCTCACGGTTGGATCAATCACTTGTTGCATCCTGGCCACATGATCGCATGCCATGTGCCACCGTAGATTAACTTTGGCGCTCACGGTTGGATCAATCACTTGTTGCATCCTGGCCACATGATCACATGCCATGTGCCATCGTAGTTTTTCTTAGGCTCTCACGGTTGGATAAATCGCTTGTTGCATCCTGGCCACACGATCACATGCCATGTGCCACCGTAGGCCCCGCCCACATCCACACAATCACATATATAGCACAATACAACAAAGATATCCAAACAATTCACTCAGAGGCATCAAACACTTAGTAAAGCACCACGTCAAACCACAATGCACCGAAATGAAATAATATACGTCCACACGCAATACCAAGTGCAACATCAACACCAAACATATCCATAGAATTCACATAGTCATTCATAAACCACACTATTCACAAAACACAATGTGTTTTGAAAGCAAGCCTTTAACAAGGCTATCGAATCTTTTGAAAGTTCAATTCAAATGACCAAACAAACACATTTATACGATCACTAATTATCGTATTCATAAAACAAGAATAGTATGGACAAGGTCGAATAAGAACAACGCGGAGAATCGACCGAAGTAGGTTGACACGAACCGACTACGAACCCGCCGACTCCACCGAACGACAATCCGCAACAAAGAACTACGAACGAAGACAATAACAACGAAAATGAATTCCAAAGTACGACCCAAAGCCGCTGAATTCAAAGAACAAATGACGAAAGTTCAAGGATTTCCCCCAAAATGGCCAATAACACGATTCGTCCCGACAAAACACGAAAACGGAATTCCAAGTTGAAATACGGATATACAATCCATAGAATATGTTTAACAACATCATTTAACCACAATCGATCCATAAAAAATGGATGAAAAACGAGATCGAGAACAAATCCCCCAAAAAGTCGATTCGAAAGAAATCAAGAAATATACTTCGATTCGACGAAGAACAATGGATTAAATGATGTTAAACACAATAATACTACCAAGATTAATCATACCCATCATGAATTAATCAACAACACGGGACAAATCGGTCAAAAATGCAAAACCCCCCAAATTCACGAAATTAGGGTTCTAAGGAAGATTACCTTGATTCGCTGGATCAAAGGATGATAACGGATGATTGATTGATGATATGAACTCAAGAACTTCATGGATTTGTTGTTAAACAACATGGCTCCATGGTAAGATCACCCTCAGCCGCGGAAGAGAAGGAGAAGAAGGAGAAAAATGGCCAAAAACCCGTGTGCAGGACCTTAAATAGGCTGCACAGTGTGCCGCGGCACAGGCCCAAAAATGGCTCCCAGTGGTCGGCAGTGTGCCGCGGCCCGGCCGGCGTGTGCCGCGGCACCGTCTGATCGGTTTGGCGAAAAATGCCACGAGTGTGCCGCAGCCTGCCGGCATGTGCCGCGGCCACGCAGTACGGCTGCTCGGCCGGAAGGCTGCGAGCACTCACGTAACTCGGCGGTGCGGCTGGGCCCAGATTGCCCGGCCATGACTCGGCCGGGGCCAACTCCGACGACCCGAACGATCCCAAAACCCGAACCTGAATACGAATCGATGATACGGTTACGACGTACTCGCAAATACGAATCTAAGAGCTAAGAGAACACATAATTCCGACCACCCGAAGGCTCGAAATTCGACAACGGAAATAATTACCCAAAACTTTAAGAAATTACGAAAATGGCCCAAAACGTCCGAAAATCACGATACGCGATCGAAACACCAAACCAAAGCTCGCAACATGAATAATAACATTAAATGAACTTACGAGAAACTCGAAACAACAGTTTCGGACGAGATTCGCAAGAGTCGAACTCAAGTGCGGAAAAGTCGCTAAAAAGCTCGGAACTCAACAAAACGATACCGACACGAACTCGGATGACAAAAAGTGCAGAATTAATCATTCTCGAAATGACAAAACGGTCATGAGCGAGTCGTCAAAACGGACTCCGGCTGAAAATTTTTTTTTACCGAAAATCGAAAATTGCGGATATTACATTCAACACGGTTTCTTTGCAAGAAACACGACCCTAACAGCATACAGTTAATAAATCAACGATCATACGATGAAGAATAATCGTAGAACGCCCGAAAACCCCTCTATGATATTCTACCGGACACCTTCAAGGCGTCGATCAAGAACTCGACCAAAACAACGAATCGATACGATCCAACCATGGAATAACAAGGGAAATGATATAATACATCTAAATAATCATCAATCCATCATAATCCTAAGTTAAATCGGATAAAACGGATGAAATCAACCAAAATACCCAAATTCCCCAAAACTAGATTTCTAGGAAATCGACTGGTCAGTAGATCGGAGGATGTTATAGGATGGATTATTGATGATATGAACTCCAAGACTTCATGGATTGATTGTCCAACAACATCTCTCCATGATTAACCAAGCTCGGTAGCGGAAGGGAAGAAAACGAGTGAGAAATGGTGAAGAAAAACGTCGGTGGCCTTAAATAGGTGATCACCTGTGTGCCGCAGCCCGAAGTGTGCCGCGGCACGGGGCGAATCTGCCCCGGTGATCGCGGCGTCGCGGCCGGACGAGTGTGCGCGGCGGTGACTTCAGCAGTGTGCCGCGGCCCTGCCGGCATGTGCCGCGGCTCACGGTACAGAGGGGTTGGCCGATAATTGAAACATGAGTGTGCCGCGGCTCGAACGGGTGTGCCGCGGCAGTGACTCAGCAGTGTGCCGCGGCCCTGCCGGCATGTGCCACGGCTCACGGTACAGGCTGCTCGGCCAAAACTGGAAAATGAGTGTCTAAGCTATTTTGACCATAACTCTCTCGTCCGGACTCCGATTGACTCACCGTTTGAACCATTGGAAAGCTAACTTGATGCTCTATAATATTGAAAATATTCCAAATCTTTGGAGTTTCCAAGAATTTATGGTGATTTTACAAAGTCGAACTCATACTTGGAACAATCGTTTAATAACACTGAACTCAAGAAATCGACACCGAAACGAACTCGGATGACAAAAAGTTTAGAATTAATCATTCTCGGAATGACGAAACGGTCACAATAGAGTTGCTAAGATGGACTTCCGCCAAAAAGAAAATTACTGGAAATCGAAATCGCGGATATTACATACTACCCTCTTTAAAAGAAGTTTCGTCCCAAAACTTAAAACAAGTCGGGAGAAGCAATATCCCGCCAGGAAAACTCAACGAGATACACAAGAAATGCGTAACTTACGCCCAACGGCGAAATGTTACAAGCAACGCAAAGGAACATACGGCGTGAAAATATGCTCCACGGCGACTAACACAACGCCACCGATAGAGGCATAACAAAATCAAAAAGTGACAAGCGTCATCAAACAGACAATACAATCGAGTCGATTATCCGAACAATCACAAAACACAACGAACGAAAATCAATACGATTGACCAACCCAACGGTTCATCAATAAAAATGCGAGCCAAACGCTGAACAATTACGGAATTCCACCGCCCAAGGGTTGGAAGATCGAAAACGAGACGAATTTTCCGAAGGAGTCTGAACGCTCAACAATCACGAGACGAGATCAACAAAAACCGAACAATCAAACGATCGAACCACAATGGTCGAGTCAACAAAAAGCGAACAATCATGTTCGAATCACGAAGAATAATAAAATTCAAACAACAACTCCAAGGTTCACATCTCGTCTCGAGACAATATATGATCCGGTAAAAACAACAAGATGTGTATTCACATAAGATCCACAGGAAAGGGAATAACCAGATCGACCTAAAACAAGATCACAGCTAGTTCGAATGATGAAACTGAAATACAGAACAAGTTCAGAAGGCATCAACGAACACGAGCGAGTTGTTAGACATGACAAAGAGGAAATGCAGAAGTCCAAAAACAATATGGGTATTACATTCAACCTCTCATAAAAGAAAGGTCATCCCCGCAACTCACAACAATTGAATCAAGGTAACAACACAAAAGCAGCCGACAGAAACATCTCTCATGGGCTCCTCAGAGCCGATCCTGATATCTGTGCTGAAGTGCGAACTCCGAAAGTCTCGGTAGCCAATTCGCAAAACTGAATTATGTGTCCCTCAAGTCCGCACTTGAAACGTGTTACTGACGAGAAGGACAGTTTACACGTGCATGCCCTGGAACATCACGGTTGAAATGCCTCGGCTCGGTGATTAGTGCATAATTGATCTAAAATTCATATACAAAATATTTATTTTTCCGGGCATAATTGTACTGATTTGTGATTAAAAATACATATTTTACAGATATGTCCAAACATGAGCTAAAAATGGTTATTTTATAGATTACTGACATGAAGCATCAAAAAGGACGGAAAACAAGATCAAATCCAACGACGGGAATTTTTCAAGGCAAAACGACCATACAACACGGCACAAAAAGGACCGTGTTATGTAGGCCGTTTCACATATGGCGCAACAAGGGCCGTGTCTTGGGCTGTTTCACACACGGATGACATTTAGCACCGTGTCCTCGCGCGTATTCCGGAAGAGACCGAGTCACCACAAAACGGCGCACAACACGGGGCAAACTGGGCCGTTTTTCATCGCCGTTTTTTAGCAGATGCCATGCAAAATTAGTCCACTTTTGACCAACTTGTAAACTCAACCACAAGATATTTTTTTGGTTAAAAATCTGAAAATTCAAAGACATGGGTGAAGTGTGAACAAAGAATTAAAAAATGATATTACAATAGATATTTTGAATTAAATAATCAATTGTATTCTTGAAAATCACCTATAAAAGGACATCTTCATCCATTGCAAAAAAAATCATCTTCTTGCTAAGAAATACTCATTTCTTTTAGCAATATATTTTCCTTAGAACTCTCAATTTTAGTTTGTATTTGATTTTTGGTTTGAAGTTTTTCTTTCATTTAGTTTGTAATTGAAAAGTGCTTGATCAATAAGCACTTAGTATTTTACTTAGTGTTTTACTTTCAATTTTTGTAAGCTTGTAACCTGTAAACAAGTTTGAAGTTATATTTTGAAGTTTGTTTCTTGCACTTTGATTCATCATATTCAAGTAAGTTTTATCTATTGTCATTAAGTTCTAGTAATTAAAAGTTTCTATATATTATATATATATATCAATTATTTCTATTATAATTTTAGTTTGTATAAACCGATGAGTAGCTAATCTTTCTTCCTAGGGGAAGGGGGATTTCTATTAGGTTATATATTGAGTATTTGATTGATTTAAACTATTTTTAGGACTAATTGGTTTAAATAGAGATTGATCATATCCTATTTTTACTAATGAAACCTTCTTGATTGATTGTTGAGTGAATTGGAAACATATCTTTTCAATCTATCAAATGTTAATCTTGTTATCAATATCTTAAGATTGCGAAAGTGGTTAAGACACCTTTAAATACGAAAGTTATGAGGTGAAAAGTTGATTACTCGATGAACGATCATTTATCCTAAAAATAGTCAAGTTAGAGAAATGAAAGGACTAATTGGTTTAAATAGAGATTGATCATATCCTATTTCTACTAGTGAAACCTCCTTGATTGATTGTTAAGTGTATTGGAAACACATCTTTTCAATCTATTAAGTGTTAATCTTGTTATCAACATCTTAAAAAAGCAAAAGTGATTAAGACATCTTTGAATACGAAAGTACAGAGGTGAAAAGTTGATTACTCGATAAATATTCGTTTTTCTTTTATATCCATATAAATCTATTCCTATACTTAATTAAATACCTAATTTAATGAACCCGTAATCCCCTACATTTTATAAATTCCCAACTCATTTTAATTCTATTCATTTTCACTAGTTAAAAATAGTCTAGTATAAATAGTATTAATATAAATAGTCTAGTTATAAATAGTCTTAATATAAATAGTCTAGTTAAAATAGTCTTATTAAAAATAGTCTTATTAAAAATAGTTTAAATTAAAAACAGTGCATTTAATTTAGTTTTAATTTAAAACCCAAAAATATATTTTAGAATATTTTAGTATTTATTTCTCGCAATTTGTAACAAAATATTTACGAAGCCCTGTTGGACAATCCTCGAGAGAAAAGATCTTGGTAGAACTTACCACAAACTACTTCTACCTCGTATATATTTGCAAGCGACTCAAAAACTCCTATTTTTAGGATAAGTTTTTGACCGATCAAATTTTGGCGCCGTTGCCGGGGATTGTTTTAGGCCAAATATAATTTTTTGTATACTTTTGTTTATATCTTGTTATTTTATTTTTCCTTATTTCTGCATCTTTTATTCTTCTGTCCGGTCAAGTGGCGGATAACGGTACTCCGTGACTATCAAAGTCGGATTTTTCAGTTTCCCACAACAACTGATATTTGTAGATATTTTATCGTTTTTCATTTTAATTTTTTTTTTGTCATGGACGAAACATTGTATAAAATTGAAAAAAGATTTCCCTTTCTAAGCAAAAATGCAATTTTAAAGATTTACAAGACAAGGCTTGAAAGGATGAGGTTGCTTATGAATAAAAGCATACCTTTTGACATAAGATTCATTATCGAAGCCAAAGTAAGAATAGAAGGTGAATTCACAGAAACACCGACTAGATTTTTACCAGGGCTTAGAAAAAGTTCATATGCCAAGAAACGACGAGCAAAGATGATAGCCGTTTGCTATAAATGTGCTAAATAGAACTGTAATTTAAAATGTCGATCTTTAGGAATTCCATCTACAAACAGAGAAGATAAAATTCATAAGGATGGTCTGAATAAAGAGAATTTAGATGATATCGAAATTTCTCTTGACACGCATCCTAGTGGACTCGTACATTACGGAATTCGATGTTTGTGGAATAAATTCAAACCATAATATGAACAACGTCTTGGGAATCTGACATTAAAAGACCTTGTTTGCCAATTTTTAAGAAAATTGGATGGGAAGCTTCTCCCCGACTCATAGAAGGCGTTTAGGCCGTTTCTGAACGTAAAATCAGAGGAAGATGTGAGCCACAATCACAACTACTGTGCATACGCATAAGTATCTTTTATTTTTGTCGTGTGGTGAGATTTTCTGAATAAAAAATGTGATACGCGATAAATGCATTCATTATTCTATTGAGTAGTTGAAGCGCAATCAACGCAATCACAAACTTGTTAAACAATTTTTACCTTTTTTTTTTCTTCTATAAATAAACATTGTGCTTGTTTCTTTTATTCATCCCTCAAACTTGCACTTTTCTCTGTTTCTCTCTTAATAAATTTCTTTTCAAAAATGGAATCATCATCTTCCACAAAAAGATTTAACTCAGTCTGCATTTTTGGTGGAGCTAGTTATGGAAAAGATGCATGCTTTACTGAAGCAGCACACAACTTGGGTCGTACTTTAGGAGAAAAATGCATTCATGTAGTTTACGGAGGAGGAAGTCTAGGATTAATGGGACGAGCTGCTGCTTCTGCCTATATGGAAGGAGTAAGAGTGTTGGGAATAATTTCAAAACCTCTGGCTGAAAGTAAAATCACTGGGGCAACTATTGGAGATGAGTTTAGATATGTAAATATGCAAGATCGCATAACTCACATGATAAATAATTCTGGCGCCTTTATCACCCTTCCCGGTGATTTTGGCACTCTTGAGGAACTTTTTCATGTGGTTACCAGAGCCCAGCTAAATGTTCATCAAAAACCAATAGGTCTGCTTAATGTCAATGGTTTCTTTGATGGTTTACTATCTTTCATCGACTACTCTGCTGAAAAGGGTTTTATTTCCGAGCGTGCTAAACGAATCATAGTCGTTGCAACAACACCAGAAGAGCTAATAAAAAAACTCATTGAATTTGTTCCTCAACCAGATCCAGCTCTAGTTAATATTGTCTGGATGGAAGATCTCACCGTGAGAAAACGAAAAGTGGATTCATTCCTCTCCCTTTGATACCCCATATCAGACCTCTTGTTATTTTTACTTTCTGTCGTGTGTAAAAATCGTGCTAAATGATGGCAGCTTAAGGAGTTTCTTTTGATCTCTTAACGCGCATCTATTCGCGATTTATGTATTGTTATTTTTATTGCCGTAATTTTTTTTTTTTGTTTTTAATAAAAGCATTGATGGCAGCGTAAGGCGACTCTTCGGACTTTCCTGAAGCGCATCTTAAAAATTGTGTTATACTTCTGGGTATATTTTTATTGTTGTTGTTGTTTGCCTCGTATATTTTTTTCATGCAGATCCAAAAAGGTGTAGTTCAAGCATCAATTTTCATAACAGGGAGTATTTTTTTTTCTCTCTTGCTTTTTATTATTTTTTTTAAAAACTGAGGACGGTTTCTTTTTCAAGTTTGGGGGTGGTATGTTTTAATTATTTTGGTATGTTTTAATTATTTTAGTGTGTTGGTTTTGATTATTTTAGTGATTTGCCTTAATTATTATTATTATATATATATATATTATTTTGATTTGTGAGATTTCTAGATCTGGCCATAAACACCAATAAATTAGCTATATACAAGCTTCTAAAATTGTTTTGACCGGTAAAAAAAATTGTATATTCCAAATTTTTTGAGCCTTAATAATCCTTTCCAAACCTTGTAGTTATCATATAAAATCGAGTCAGTCGTTACCTTGAGAAAAGAAGAATCAGTCGGTTAATGAAAAATAGAACTGAAATTTACTTAATTTGTGGAGTTTTTGATTTTTCATGCTTAACTAATAAATGATTTTCTGCAAAAATTCTATTCCCTAAAAAAAAAAGGAGTCATTGGTGAAAAGAGCTACACGTTAGCAAATAACGGTGTGAAAGCTATCACCTAAAAAAATGACAAAAAGGAGAAGTGTTGAGCAGCAACAGCTGCCTAATTTTGGGGGTCTTAAAATTTTGCGAAAAATAAAGGACTAACCATTGTTGGTGCGTAGCTGCCGTCTCACAGAAAAATTGGTGAAAAGAGCTACACGTTAGCAAATAACGGTGTGAAAGCTATCACCTTTTTAAAAAAAAAGATAGAAATTGTGTTGGTGAAAAGAGCTACACGTTAGTAAATAACGGTGTGAAAGCTATCACTAAGGGATGTAGTTTATGAACAGACTTGAATTAATTAGCGGCTGAATTTCAATACACTCAATTTCGTAAAAAATCACAATATTTGATGACGCCAATGAAATTCTTCTTCATATTGAGTCGAAAAATAAACGAGTGATCGAGAGCAACCATTAAAGGGAGTTGTGTGAGTCATGAGTGGGAAAGAAATAATCAACCTTTTGGGGGGAAAACCTTGCATTTTGGAATTACAAAAATAAAAACCGTGTTTTAACTTCAAAATCGTTAGTAGATTTATTTTGAATCTTGATTCATTTCTATCTACTGTATAAAGTTGGTTATTGTGTATTAATAGCAGTTTGATCTCTTTTTATCTTTATATATAATTATTTTTGCTTAAATTTGTGTGTATTATTTTATTTTGTGTCTTATTTTAATTTTTTGTGTGATTAATAAAGAGTCTTGCTCGGGACTAGCAAGAATTTAAGTGTGGGGTATTTGATTAGTGCATAATTGATCTAAAATTCATATACAAAATATTCATTTTTCCGGGCATAATTGTACTGATTTGTGATTAAAAATACATATTTTACAGATATGTCCAAACATGATCTAAAAATGGTTATTTCTGATTGCGACATGAAGCATCAAAAAGGACGGAAAACAAGATCAAATCCAACGACGGGAATTTTTCAAGGCAAAACGACCATACAACACGGCGCAAAAAGGACCGTGTTATGTAGGCCGTTTCACATACGGCGCAACAAGGGCCGTGTCTTGGGCCGTTTCACACACTGCCGGCATTTAGCGCCGTGTCCTCGCGCGTATTCTGGAAGAGACAGAGTCACCACAAAACGGCGCACAACACGGGGCAAACTGGGCCATTTTTCATCGCCGTTTTTTAGCAGATGCCATGCAAAATTAGTCCACTTTTGACCAACTTGTGAACTCAACCACAAGATATTTTTTTGGTCAAAAATCTGAAAATTCAAAGACATGGGTGAAGTGTGAACAAAGAATTAAAAAAAATGATATTACAATAGATATTTTGAATTAAATAATCAATTGTATTCTTGAAAATCACCTATAAAAGGACATCTTCATCCATTGCAAAAAAATCATCTTCTTGCTAAGAAATACTCCTTTCTTTTAGCAATATATTTTCCTTAGAACTCTCAATTTTAGTTTGTATTTCATTTTTGGTTTGAAGTTTTTCTTTCATTTAGTTTGTAATTGAAAAGTGCTTGATCAATAAGCACTTAGTATTTTACTTAGTGTTTTACTTTCAATTTTTGTAAGCTTGCAACCTTTAAACAAGTTTGAAGTTATATTTTGAAGTTTGTTTCTTGCACTTTGATTCATCATATTCAAGTAAGTTTTATCTATTGTCATTAAGTTCTAGTAATTAAAAGTTTCTTTATATATATTATATATATATATATATATATATATCAATTATTTCTATTATAATTTTAGTTTGTATAAACCGATGAGTAGCTAATCTTTCTTCCTAGGGGAAGGGGGATTTCTATTAGGTTATATATTGAGTATTTGATTGATTTAAACTATTTTTAGGACTAATTGGTTTAAATAGAGATTGATCATATCCTATTTTTACTAATGAAACCTTCTTGATTGATTGTTGAGTGAATTGGAAACATATATTTTCAATATATCAAATGTTAATCTTGTTATCAATATCTTAAGATTGTGAAAGTGGTTAAGACACCTTTAAATACGAAAGTTATGAGGTGAAAAGTTGATTACTCGATGAACGATCATTTATCCTAAAAATAGTCAAGTTAGAGAAATGAAAGGACTAATTGGTTTAAATAGAGATTGATCATATCCTATTTCTACTAGTGAAACCTCCTTGATTGATTGTTAAGTGTATTTGGAAATACATCTTTTCAATCTATTAAGTGTTAATCTTGTTATCAACATCTTAAAAAAGCAAAAGTGATTAAGACATCTTTGAATACGAAAGTACAGAGGCGAAAAGTTGATTACTCGATAAATATTCGTTTTTCTTTTATATCCATATAAATCAATTCCTATACTTAATTAAATACCTAATTTAATGAACCCGTAATCCCCTAGATTTTATAAATTCCCAACTCATTTTAATTCTATTCATTTTCACTAGTTAAAAATAGTCTAGTATAAATAGTCTTAATATAAATAGTCTAGTTATAAATAGTCTTAATATAAATAGTCTAATTAAAATAGTCTTATTAAAAATAGTTTAAATTAAAAATAGTGCATTTAATTTAGTTTTAATTTAAAACCCAAAAATATATTTTAGAATATTTTTGTATTTATTTCTCGCAATTTGTAACAAAATATTACACGAAGCCCTGTTGGACAATCCTCGAGAGAAAAGACCTTGGCAGAACTTACCACAAACTACTTCTACCTCGTATATATTTGTGAGCGACTCAAAAACTCCTATTTTTAGGATAAGTTTTTGACCGATCACTCGGCATACCGAAAATACAAATGCTAGATATAATGGAACATAACATCTCAAAACAACAAACCGGAGATGCCAACTTGGCATAACATATCAACATATACTAAGATCACAACAACCACGTATGTACACAATCATACAAACTCAAGTCCTAACCGCTCACATAGGTGCGATAACACGCAAGCCACCATGAAATGACAACATTAAAGATCGTCATCACACCTCCCACAAAGGGCTAACAAAACATATGCGTGGCAACGACTCAACGCTCACGCCACCAATTCAATCACAAATCGGGGTTAACACCGTAACGAAAGTTCGAAAACCATATATGCATTTTCTGTCCGCAAACAGGAATGATAGGTTTTAAAAACGAAAACGACCTTTTGAAAACAGTTTGGAAACACCAGTTGATCTTGAGTATCATATTACAAAAATTTGAGCAAACATCATTTTCGAGACTTTGAAAATCATCTTGCGTTTAAACAAAAATGAGGACACTTTCTCTTAGTGAAAAACTTTCAGAATATTCGACCCTCGGGTCTAAGTAAAAGTGTTTCTAAATAATTGAAAATATCTCAAAATATTTTTGGTCCTCAACTGAATTTTTTTTTTTTTTGAAATATATTGCGGCACTAGAAAGCATCTTGAAAACGCCGCAAGAAAATAATTCGCTTTAAAAGTACGTCCCGAAATTTAATTTTCTAAGATACTCAAGGTTTTCAAAAACTCAATAGGCCAGAATGCCCAAAACTCACAAAATCCTTTATCAAACCGTCATAAGACATTCAAGGCCAAAGTGCCAAAACTCGATTTAGGGAATCAGTTTTACAAATTAGAACTCAATTTTCAAAATACGGAAAGTCATTTTGAAAGGACTCACGCAGCGGATAAAATACAGTTCGAACATGCACAATCCAACAACACTACTTCTCATATGAACAAAATATGAGAGTCAAATAACCACATATCACGAAATAAAAATCCATAAGAGGATTCCATCACTTAACGGCTAATCATACAAGTAACTTGTATCAGACGAGGCACAAACACAAAGAAGGGAGACTTACATCCACAGGTCGCACGAAGATGATGATCGCCCCACGATACTAATCACGACCAACAAACTCAGACGACGCGTCGCGACACGACTTAGTCAGACAAAATCCGACAAGACAAAACTCAACAGACACCACTTGTAACACCCCCAATCCACTCAGGGATATTACACGCCGTAGACCCTTTCCTCGAGGATCTACCAGGCTGATAACTAAAATCAAACATCTAAACATCGCCTTTAAGGCTAAAATGACTCAGTAGACCGACTTGGTCTTTCAATAATAACATACAACTCAATTCCAAACACATACCCACGCAGGGGTCAAAATACAATAAACTCCCGTACAACGGGAAAAGATACCGCAATGAAAAGAAAATACAACCGACCAATACGACATCAACGGAACCTCGTGTGATTAGTATCGTTCATCTTTCATCATCCTTCGCGCCGACCCTGTGCTATGCTCCAAAACCTGAATGCAAAAATAGACATCCACCCCCCGAATACCCGGGGGTTAGCAAAACTCCACTGTTTTGCTAGTGCAAGTACAAGTGCAAATACGAGCCATACAATTCACATTCCACGAATAACAATAACCAGGAATCCTCAAAAAATCCAAACGTAACGAAAAGCACTTCCCGAGGCAAGAGTTTGGTAAAATATTCTAAAACCGAAAGGTCACAAATCAAGGGAAAACAATTTATAAAACCGTTTAAATGCCATCGAGAGTTTTGATAGAAAACAACTTAGGATTTTCAAATCCTTATCTTTCCAAAAATCAACAGGGTCACAGCCCAAAGGTTTTGTTTTCACAAATAGAAAACCGACAATAATTCACAGGGCCAGAGCCCAACATCACGTGTCCTCGACGGACATAAAATCAACAAAACATAATCGCACACGCGCATCGCCTAGGACCGGGACGAAGCCACAAATCCCACTCGAGGCCTCGAAGGACCCTCCCGAGCTGGCTAGCGAAACAAATCACACACATCTCACGGTTGGATCAATCGCTTGTTGCATCCTGGCCACATGATCGCATGCCATGTGCCACCGTAGATTATCTCAGGCTCTCACGGTTGGATCAATCGCTTGTTGCATCCTGGCCACATGATCGCATGCCATGTGCCACCGTAGACCTTCAACCGTATCCACACATTCACACAAATAACATACCACATCAAGGATATTCAAACAATTCACCCAGAGCATCAAACACTTAGCAAAACACCACGTCAAACCACAATGCACCGAAATGAAACAATATACGTCCACATGCAAATACCAAGTGCAACATCAACACCAAACATATCCATAGAGTTCACATAGTCATTCTAAAACTACACCTTTCACGAAACACACGCGTTTTGAAAGCAGGCCTTTAACAAGGCTAAACCGAATCTTCTGAAAACTCATTTCAAACAATCAAACAACCACATAAAGACGATCACCAATTATCATATTCACAAAACAAGAATAGTATGGACAAGGTACTTGCCTCGATATCACGAGCAATGGAAAAATGAACGGATACGGCCGGGTAGCCCTCAATTTCCCGAACACTATCTAGAACGCGATAACACCAAAATTACTACGGGAAAACACCACATGAATCATCAATCACCAACGGAATTCAACATCGGAATCATCGAGCACCTATAATCCTCCGTAAGGAATAATAAAACATGATTACGACGAGAATCAAGGCCGAAAACAACGGAAATCCCAACAAACTATCAAAGGGAACTCATTCGAACATTTAATCGAACATTAAATGTTCAAGACCCTTCAAGAACAAAGAAATCACCCCTCGGGTCGAACGAACCAAAGATACGAGTATCCAATCCATAGAACAAGTTCAAAACAACGTTTATACAACAATTAATTGATCAATAACGGATTGGAATCGAAATCAAAAAGGAAAATCCCCAAATCTACAAAAACAAGGGTTCAAGCCAAAAGACCTTGATTTGGATGAATAATTCAAGTAGAGGTCGAAAATCTACAACAAGACTTGAGGTGGATGATCTCTACAAGTTTGGGAGCACTCAAATCGCCCAAAATCGCCCTTAGAATCGCCTAGAATGGGAGGAGGAAGAAGAGAGGAGAAAATGAATGTTTCTCCTCGAAAATCTGCTAAAAAACGCAGAAAAAGCCCGTGTACCGTGGCACAGGACAAGTGTGCCGCGGCCCAGGGCCAAAAAAAATGCCCAGGAATCAGCTTAGTGCCGCGGCACAGCTGAAGTGTGCCGGGGCACACGGTGTAATATCCGGTATTTTTTCTTTCCCTTGTATTTTCATTTTTGGTATATATCTCGGTCATAGTGACCCTCATGTATCTTTCAGTATGTCCTTCCTGTCGACTGTTGAATTGTATTCTCGTTATTGTTCGTTGTTTCAACTTTCTTCATATGAGTTCGACTTTGTTAGATCACCATTAATTTTTGGTGACTCCAAAAATTATGAATCTTTGCAATATTATAGAACATCGCGTTAGCTTTCCAATGGTTCAAACGGTGAGTCAATCGGAGTCCGGACGAGAAAGTTATGGTCGTTTCAGTTTTTGGCCGAGCACTTCCAGGAGCCTTTCGGCCGATAGGGGGTCGATAGACTCACCGTCGGCATTGGGTATGGATATCGGTTGGGCCTATCGGCCGATAGGCTGGCCGATAGGTAAATTTCTTCACCTTCGAACTTCCAGGAGCCTTTCGGCCGATAAGGGGGGTCGATAGACTCTACTGCCGGCATTCCGTATGGGTATCGGTTGGGCCTATCGGCCGATAGGCCTACTGATAGTTCACTGTGTTACACTATAAATGTGTTGTTCTGAGCGAACAGCTCATTTCAATCGCTAGTTTTCCTAAGCGCCGCGAGAGAGAGGATATAGAGGGGGAGAGTTCTTCATCCGGGGGTCGATTTTCATCATTTCTTTTCGGTTGTGAGGCTCGGATAATCAATCTAACGCGTGTTCTACGGATCTTAACACTTGAATCACTCAAGGTAATATCTCTTGAAACCCTACCTTTTTGGATAATTGGGGATTTTGGGGTTTTGTCCGATTCTTTCCGTTTCGTTGATGGATTCATGATGAATATGATTATTCTTGTTAGTATCTTTAGTTTCCTACGGATTCATGGATATTTTGTGGATTTTTACGGAATCGAGAGGGTTTGGTTGTGGTCCGCCCTCGTTGTTATTTTTGGTATGAATATACATGAATCGTAGGCGGGTTTCAGGGTGTATTCCATTTCCGTAATCGTCTAGAGTTGGTTGTGATTGTGTTGTTCGAATCGTTAGGTTCATTTCCGCCGGTTCCTTGCGGTCGTGTTCAACTCTTCCGTTCCGTTCGTGTCATCGTCTAATTAATCGAGGCAAGTATCCTTATGAACTTATAATCTTGACATAGTAGTTTTGTATGAGAGATTGTGTGTGTGTATGCTCACTACGGGTTAGACTCGACGGGGTCTCGGTAGGGTTCCACGAAGCTGTGGACCACGAGCTTGCTTTTAACCACTGTGGGTTAGATCCGACGGGGTCTCGGCAGGGATCCACGAAGCTGTGGGTCCGCGGTTAATTGTGGTGCATTTTTACAAATGTGATTTGATATTGGCATTTCCGGAAATGAGCGTTTTGGAAACTATGATTTCTTGATGGCATGCATTACTATATGTGTAAGATGTAAAATGTTCATTTGGCTACTTGTACTAGCGTAATTGCTAACCCCTCTGGGACCCGTTTTGGGAAATTCGTTTTATGAATTTGGTCGGGTTCATCGGGACGAGCGGGCTGGACCAAGATTACGGATGATGGCCATGCGTGATGATTGTGTATTAGAGATTTCTTAATGTCTCTTGTCTTTTCATCTTTTATGGCTTTTGAACTAATAGTTTGTACTCGAGTACTTAAGAGTTCTTGTTCGTCAGTTGTATTGTTGTGTTTATGTTGTGTTGGATGATGATGTTATATTGGCCGGTTGAACGGGTGGATTGTTACATTTTGCGTCTTTATGACGTGGTGTTATTTTATCGTTTACGTGAGTCGTTGTGTGTGATCTTTGTTCGGCTGGTGGGTCCCATATAGGGATTCACGGCGGCGTAATATACCTCGGATATCCCGGGGTGTTACGAGAAAATGGTATCGAGCACTAGGTTTATGGATACCTAGGCTTGTTGGTTTATTGGGTCTTGTGGTGTTTTGTTTTGCACATCATCGTCACGTTGCCATGATTCCGTACTACCGGTGTCCGTAAGTTTTCCTTCCTCATTCATTATTTCCTTGTATCGTACCTTTGATTCTCGACTTGTAATTGTTCTTCTCTCGTACTTACCCTCGTATGGCTTTTGCTACTTGTTTAACTCCGGCATGGATCCGGAAGAGGTCGTGGTTGCGGTCGTGGTCGTGGGCCGGCCGGGGGCGTGGGGCGGCCGGTGGGGCGGCCACGTCACGATCTTCGAGGCCAGCGATGCGGCGGCCGTCATAGCCATGCTTCTTCTCGAGGCGTGCGATCTTGGTATTGCGGCCGTTATGCAACAGATGGTGAACCAAATGGCGGCGATAGCTCGGGCGGTTGAACCGGATCAAGCCCATGCTAATCGGGCGGAGCGGACCGTTGGCTCCAAGATGTCATCAAGATGCATCCTCCTCGGTTTCGGGAGCTTCAGACCCGATTGGGTGGGAAGGGTGGATCAAGGAGATGTCTAAGGTCTTCGTTGCCACTAATCGTCCCGAGGACCGTAAAGTCCCTATTGCTCAATATTTCCTCACCGGGACGCTATGGGTGGTGGGAGGCCGTTGGGCCCAAAGACCATCTTTGCTACGTGGGCTGAGTTTCAAGAGTCGATGGAGATCGAATATTGCCGTGGCGATCGGACAGGCTCGGGTACATGCTTTTATGATGCTCAACCACGGGATATCCCCGTAGCTCAAGCCATTGCTGATTTTAACAAAGAGTTGGGTTATGTGAAGACCCAAGTTGTCGAGGAGAGTGACAAGATTTTCCATTTCTCCAGACGGATGAAGTTGCCGATCCGGGACTATATGTCGGGGCTCGTATGCACTACATTGAAGGATTATCAGAGTAGGGCCCTTGCTTATGATATGTCGGTGACGGCGAGTGAGGCGGCCCGCGAGAGTAAGAAGCAGAAGTCCGCTGGGAACTTTTCGGGCCACAAGAGTGGGGGTCAGCAGAGATCCCAATCTGCTAACTTCCCCGCCGGCGGTGGTCCAGCTTGTTCCGCTGGGGGTCCTCGTGGAACTACCAGTGCTCCTTTTCGTGATGTGAAGTGTTTCAATTGTGGTCGTACGGGCCACATCAGTCGTGTTTGTCCGAACCCTTTGCTAACGTGTAATCAGTGTGGCCAGTCGGGTCACAAGGCTGCTTTCTGTGCCGAGAGAGAGAAAATTCTTGGTGCCCGGGCTTCCATTCCAGCGCCTAGGGAACCAAGTGTGAATCAGGGATCGTTTGTTCCTCAGTCTCCGCCGAGTGCTAGTCGGGGGAGAGGTCGGGTCAGCCCTCTAAGGGGAGCTTCCAGTGTTGGCTCCGCCCACCCGCGTGTCTATGAGATGCGGAGAGCCGATGATCCAGCGGCTACCGTGGCGGCAGTACCGTTTATATTCTTTCTCATCCTGTCAGTGTGCTTTTCGATTCCGGAGCTACGCATTCATTCATATCCTTGGATTGTGTACGCCGTTTGAGTCTCGACTGTTTGATGCCTTGTGAACCCTTCATCGTTAAGCTTCCTAGTGGTGATAGGATCGTTGGCAATCAGGAGGTTCGAGATTGTTCTGTAGTTATTTGTGAGAGGACTTGGCCCTCTAATCTTATTGTTGTGAATATCGAGGGTGAGGATTTGATTCTTGGTGATGATTGGCTCGAGCGGCATGGTGCGATCATGAACTACCGCACGAGAATCATCACTATGTTAGCCGAGGACGGCACCGAGCACTCTTTCGCGGGGCGAAAGAGGGGAAACCAGAAATTTGTTATTAACGCCTTGAAGGCGATGAGACTCCTGCGAAAGGGGTGTACCGGCTATTGGTGCTACGCCTTGAAGGCGGAGAGTGGTGGAGTCGAGCTTTCATCGATTCCAATCGTTAATGAGTTTCCTGATGTCTTTCCTAACGAGTTACCGGGATTGCCACCAGATCGTGAGGTCGAGTTCACTATAGAGTTAGAGCCGGGTGCGGCTCCTATTTCGAAGGCGCCCTATCGCATGGCACCTTCGGAGATGTCCGAGTTGAAGAAGCAGTTGAGTGAGCTTCTTGAGTCGGGGTATGTTCGACCGAGCGCCTCGCCTTGGGGCGCACCGGTCCTGTTTGTGCGGAAGAAGGATGGTTCGCTACGTTTGTGTATCGACTATCGCGAACTAAACAAGGTGACCATCAAGAACAAGTATCCTTTGCCGAGGATTGACGACTTGTTCGACCAGTTGCAGGGAGCTGCGGTATTCTCGAAGATTGATTTGAGATCGGGGTACTATCAGCTCCGGGTGAGGGAAGTCCGACGTGCAGCGACTTTTCGGACGAGATACGGACATTATGAGTTTGTAGTTATGCCTTTGGGTTAACTAACGCGCGGTGTTCATGCGATTGATGAACAAAGTCTTTATCGAGTATTTGGATAGGTGTGTGTCGTCTTCATTGTGATATTCTTATTTATTCGAGGAACGAGGAAGAGCATGCCCATCATTTGCGGGTAGTGTTAGACATTTTGAGGACCGAGCAACTCTATGCGAAGTTCTCGAAATGTGAGTTCTGGCTGAAAGAAGTGATGTTTTTGGGCCACGTGATTTCAGCCGAGGGAGTTCGAGTAGATCCGCAGAAGATTGAGGCAGTGTTGGATTGGGCATCGCCCACAAATGTGAATTCTTGGGTTTGGCTGGCTACTACCGTAGGTTCGTCGAGGGTTTCTCAAAACTAGCTCGACCACTTACACAGTTGCTCCAGAAATCCGAGAAGTTCGTCTGGACCGATGAGAGACAGTCGAGTTTTGAGGAGCTGAAGAAGCGTTTGACTTCAGCCCCGGTTTTGGCATTGCCATGTGGCAACGAGGGTTTTGCCGTTTATAGCGATGCTTCGGGTCAGGGTCTTGGGTGTGTATTAATGCAGCACGGCAAGACCATTGCCTATGCGTCGAGACAGTTGAGGCCGTATGAGCTGAACTACCCTACTCATGATTTGGAGTTAGCGGCAGTCGTTTTTGCGCTCAAGATTTGGCGTCACTATCTTTTCGGCTCCACATGTCAGATTTTTACCGACCATAAAAGTCTGAAATACATATTTACTCAGCGGGAGTTAAATATGAGGCAGAGGAGGTGGTTAGAGTTGATTAAGGATTATGACCTCGAAATCCTTTATCATCCGGGCAAGGCGAACGTCGTGGCCGACGCCTTGAGTCGGAAACCAGTTGCGTTGCGAACGCTTGAGATCCTTACATCTCAGTCTGAGCTTCGGAGGGCCTTGATCGAGTTAGATGTTGAAGTCTCGTTGCCGGGAGCTGTCGGGCAACTTTGTGCTTTAGAGATTTCGTCATCCTTGATCGACGAAATTAAGATGTAGCTATTAGAGGAACCGATGATTAATCAAATCCGAGAGAACGTTCTTAAAGGAAAGTCTCACGGTTTGTGATTCACGAGGATGGCGTTTTGAGATTCCAGTCGGCTTTGTGTGCCGAACGACTCGAGTTGAGGCAGAGTATTTTACGGGAGGCCCATGCTACACCTTATTCCGTTCATCCCGGTACGAGTAAGATGTACAAGGACACGAGGAGGAACTTCGGTGGAATGATATGAAGGAGGAGTCGCACGGTTTGTGGCGAGATGTTTGACTTGCCCGGAGTCAAAATCGAGCATCGGACCATTTGAGTTATTGCGATCACTTCTGTTCGGAATGGAAATGGGAAGATATATCGATGGATTTCGTTACGAGTTTGCCGAGATCGAGGTCGGGCATGAATATGGTATGGGTGATTGTTGATCGCCCGACCAAGTCGGCACATTTTCCGGGCATCAAGGACACGTGGGGCCCGGAGAAGTTAGCTCGTGTGTTTATTGCGCAGATCGTGAGACTTCACGGTACTCAAGTCTATTGTTTCGGATCGTGACGGCCGATTTGTATCGCACTTCGGCAAGCGGTGCATAAGGCGTTAGGTACCGGTTGCGTTTGAGTACCTCTTTTCATCCCGATCGGATGGACGGTCGGAACGCACTATCCGGACATTCGAGGACATGTTGCGCGCTTGTGCCCTCGATTGGAGTAGTATTTGGGAGGAGCATTTGCCATTGATCGAATTCACGTACAACAATAGTTGGCACGCGTCGATTCGGATGGCACCGTATGAGGCACTTTATGGGCGACGATGTCGATCGCCGATTTGTTGGAATGAGGCGTCGATTTGGTCGGGACCGAGCCGGATGTCGTTTTAGACGAGGCGGAAGATAGAGTTAATTCGAACGGATGTTGGCCCGAGTCGGCGAAGTCGTATGCCGACGTCCGTCGTCGACCTTTGGAATTTGAAGTGGGAGACCACGTTTTGCTAAAGGTGTCGCCGACGAAAGGAGTTTTTCGTTTCGGGAAGAAAGGGAAGTTGAGTCCGAGATTTATCGGCCCCTTCGAGATCCTCGAGCGAGTAGGTGGGTTAGCATACCGTTTGGCGTTACCTCCGGCCTTGAGTCATGTTCATAGTGTTTTCCATGTTTCCCAGTTGAGGAGATATGTCCCGGATCCTAGCCACATCATCGATTATGGTGAGATTGATGTCGCCAAAGATGTTACTTTCGAAGAACGCCCTTTGAAGATTTTGGAACATCGTGAGAAACAATTGAGGCATAAGACCATACCTTTGGTCAAGGTGCAATGGTCGAGACACGGTGTCGAGGAGGCAACTTGGGAAACCGAGGATAGCATGCGTGCTAGGTACCCCGAGTTTTTTGTTTCTTAAGTTTCGGGACGAAACTTATTTTTAGAGGGGTAGAATGTAATATCCGGTATTTTTTCTTTCCCTTGTATTTTCATTTTTGGTATATATCTCGGTCATAGTGACCCTCATGTATCTTTCAGTATGTCCTTCCTGTCGACTGTTGAATTGTATTCTCGTTATTGTTCGTTGTTTCAACTTTCTTCATATGAGTTCGACTTTGTTAGATCACCATTAATTTTTGGTGACTCCAAAAATTATGAATCTTTGCAATATTATAGAACATCGCGTTAGCTTTCCAATGGTTCAAACGGTGAGTCAATCGGAGTCCGGACGAGAAAGTTATGGTCGTTTCAGTTTTTGGCCGAGCACTTCCAGGAGCCTTTCGGCCGATAGGGGGGGTCGATAGACTCTACTGTCGGCATTCTGTATGGATATCGGTTGGGCCTATCGGCCGATAGGCTGGCCGATAGGTAAAGTTCTTCACCTTGAACTTCCAGAGCCTTTCGGCCGATAAGGGGGTCGATAGACTCTCTGCCGGCATTCCGTATGGGTATCGGTTGGGCCTATCGGCCGATAGGCGGCGATAGGTTCTATTGTGTTACACTATAAATGTGTTGTTAGCGAGCGACTCATTTCATTCGCCAGTTTTCCTAAGCGCCGCGAGAGAGAGGATATAGAGGGGGAGAGTTCTTCATCCGGGGGTCGATTTTCATCATTTCTTTTCGGTTGTGAGGCTCGGATAATCAATCTAACGCGTGTTCTACGGATCTTAACACTTGAATCACTCAAGGTAATATCTCTTGAAACCCTACCTTTTTGGATAATTGGGGATTTTGGGGTTTTGTCCGATTCTTTCCGTTTCGTTGATGGATTCATGATGAATATGATTATTCTTGTTAGTATCTTTAGTTTCCTACGGATTCATGGATATTTTGTAGATTTTTACGGAATCGAGAGGGTTTGGTTGTGGTCCGCCCTCGTTGTTATTTTTGGTATGAATATACATGAATCGTAGGCGGGTTTCCGGGTGTATTCCATTTCCGTAATCGTCTAGAGTTGGTTGTGATTGTGTTGTTCGAATCGTTAGGTTCATTTCCGCCGGTTCCTTGCGGTCGTGTTCAACTCTTCCGTTCCGTTCGTGTCATCGTCTAATTAATCGAGGCAAGTATCCTTATGAACTTATAATCTTGACATAGTAGTTTTGTATGAGAGATTGTGTGTGTGTATGCTCACTACGGGTTAGACTCGACGGGGTCTCGGTAGGGTTCCACGAAGCTGTGGACCACGAGCTTGCTTTTAACCACTGTGGGTTAGATCCGACGGGGTCTCGGCAGGGATCCACGAAGCTGTGGGTCCGCGGTTAATTGTGGTGCATTTTTACAAATGTGATTTGATATTGGCATTTCCGGAAATGAGCGTTTTGGAAACTATGATTTCTTGATGGCATGCATTACTATATGTGTAAGATGTAAAATGTTCATTTGGCTACTTGTACTAGCGTAATTGCTAACCCCTCTGGGGACCCGTTTTGGGGAAATTCGTTTTATGAATTTCAGTCGGGTTCATCGGGACGAGCTTTGGACCAAGATACGGATGATGGCCATGCGTGATGATTGTGTATTAGAGATTTCTTAATGTCTCTTGTCTTTTCATCTTTTATGGCTTTTGAACTAATAGCTGTACTCGAGTACTTAAGAGTTCTTGTTCGTCCAGATTGTATTGTTGTGTTTATGTTGTGTTGGATGATGATGTTATATTGACCGGTTGAACCGGGTGGATTGTTCTGTTTTGCGTCTTTATGACGTGGTGTTATTTTATCGTTTCTGTGAGTCGTTGTGTGTGATGCTGTTCAGCCTGGTGGGTCCCATATAGGGATTCACGGCGCTGTAATATACCTCGGATATCCTGGGGGTGTTACACACGGTACAGTCCACTCCAACACGAAAAAGGCACATCGTGTAGTCTTAAATATTTCGACCATAACTCCCTCGTATGGACTCCGATTGACTCACCGTTTGAACCATTGGAAAGCTAACTTGATGCTCTATAATATTGCAAAGATTCAGAATTTTTGGAGTTTCCAAGAATTAATGGTGACTTTACAAAGTCGAACTCCCACGTGAAAAAGTCGATTAAGGACACGGAACTCAACAAAACGACACCGAAACGAACTCGGATGACAAAAAGTGCAGAATTAATCATTCTTGAAATGACGAAACGGTCATGAGCAAGTCATCAAAATGGACTTCCTCCGAAAAAAGAAAATTACCGAAATTCGAAATTGCGGATATTACATTCTACCCTCCTTAAAAGAAGTTTCGTCCAGAAACTTAAAACAAGTAGGGGGGAGAAATATACCCGCCAGGAAAACTCGACGAGATACACAAAAACAGAAAACTCGCGCCCAACGGCGAAACGCTGCAAGAAACGCAAAGAGACATACGGCGTGAAAACGCGCTCCACGACGACCAACACAACGCCACCGTAGAGACATAATAAAATCAATAAGTGACAAACGTCATCAAATAGATAGTACAATCAGATCGATTATCCGAACAATCACAAAACACAACGAACGAAAATCAATACGATTGACCAACCTAACGGTTCATCAATCCAAACGCGAGTCAAACGCTGAACAAACACGGAATTCCACCGCCCAAGGGTTGGAAGATCGAATACGAAGGAGTCTGAATGTTCAACAATCACGAAACGAGATCAACAAAAACCGAACAATCAAACAATCGAACCACAAAGATCGAGACAACAAAAATTGAACGATCATGTTCGGATCACGAAGAACAAGAAGGTTCAACCGACAACTCCGAGGTTCACATCTCGACTCGAGACAAAACATGATCCGGTGAAAACACCAAGATGCACACTCACATAAGATCCACAGGAAAGGGAATAACAATTGAAAAGTCACACGACGAACGAGTAATTCCGAAACAATACCACCCTCGTTCGATTAACAAAAGTAAGGGACAGGGCAAGCTCAGAAAATGTTAACAAACATAAACGAGTCGACAGAGTCGAAAATACAGAAGTTCCAAATCCGATCCACTTCGAATAAAAGAACTAGTAGAACCAAAAGATGCTACTTCCGAACAAGGTTCACAAGAATCGAACCGAACTCGGAAAAGTCACAGCGATAACCAGATCGACCCAAAACAAGATCACAGCTCGTTCGAACGATGAAACCGAAATACAGAACAAGCTCAGACAGTATCAACGAACACGGGCGAATCGATAGACTGGAGAAAGAGAAAATATAGAAGCCAAAAATAATACGGGTATTATATTCGACCTCTTCTAAAAGAAAGTCGTCCCCGCAACTCACAATAACGGAAACAAGGTAACAACACAAAAAGCAACCGACAGAAAAATCTCCTATGGGCCTCTCAGAGCCGATCCTGATAACTGTGCTGAAGCGCAAACTCCGAAAGTCTCGGTAGCCAATTCGCAAAACTGAATTCGGTGACCCTCGAGTCCACACTCGAAATGTGTTACTGACGAGAAGGACAAATTGCACGTACATTCCCCCGGCACATCACGATTGAAACACCTCGGCTCGGCATACCGAAAATACAAATGCTAAATACAATGGGGCATAACGGCGCAAAACAACATAGCGGAGATGCCAACTCAGCACAACAAAGAATCATAACACATATCATATACAACGATTACCATCGTAAAGTAATATATACACATACACCACACCAACGACGGTATCGTTCGGCGACCTCAACAGCCCGAACGATAACCAGCACGTAATTACAAACATCATGAAACAATCGCACATGTACACCAACGTACAAACCCAAGCTTCAACATCTCACACTCCTGTGACACACGCAATCCACCACGAGGCGACAACCATTAAATACCAGTTCACACCTCTCACAGAGGGCTAGTACAACAAACGCGTGGCAACGCCTCAACGTTCATGCCACCAATTCGATCATACTCGGGAGCAAACACCATTACGACAACGCGAACATCATACATACATTCCCAAACGCAAATGGGAATTGATAGGTTTTTAAAAAAAAAATGAAAACCACCCTTTTGAAAATAATTTAGGAAAAACACCGGTTGATCTTGAGTATCACCTTTCAAAAAAAGTAAAAACGTGAAACATCATTATCGAGACTTTGGAAAACCATTTCGCATTTGATAAAAATGAGGACACTTTCTTTTAGTGAAAAGCTTTCAGAATATTCGACCCTCGGGTCTAAGTAAAAGTGTTTATAAAACATTGAAAATATCTCAAAACATTTTGGTCCTCGAGGTAGCAGAATTTTGAAACATATTGTGGCACCTTAGAAGTACCGCGAGAAAACAATTCATTTGAAACGTACGTCTCGAAATTTATTTCTAAGATACTCAAGTTTTCGAAAATAATCCAATGCCAAAAAGGATGATGCCAAAAAGGCTAGAATGCCCAAAAATTTCAGGTAATTACATAAAACTTTATAGCGCCGTGGGTCCCGCGCCGGAACCCACCAGGATAAAACCATTTACAAAAACGCCAAAAAGGCTGATGACGGTAATATTTCAAAAACTTACAAAAGCCATTTATAAAATACTAAATACCGTCATAAGAATTTCGCCAAAGCGATCAAGGCCATAATGCCAAAACTCGGTTAAAGGAAGCATTTTTTGAAATAAAACTCAGTCGGTAAAATACCGAAAGTCATTACAAAAGAACTCACGCAGCGGATAAAAGAAATACGGTCCAACATACACAATCGAGCAACACTACTCCTCATATGAACGAAATATGAGGGTCAAATAACCACATATCAAGAAATCAAAATCCATAAGAGGATTCCATCACTTAACAAATAATCATAAAAATAGCTCGTGTCACACGAGGCACAACACAAAGAAGGGAGACTTACATCCACTAGTCGCACGAAGATGATGATCGCCCACGATATTAATCACGACCAACAAACTCAGACGACGCGTCGCGACACGACCCAGTCAGATAAAATCCGACGAAACAAGACTCAAACAACACGACTTGACCCGACAACCTAGGTTTCCTCAACCTAAGCTCCGATACCATTTATGTAACACCCCCAATCCACTCAGGGATATTACACGCCGTAGACCCTCTCCTTGAGGATCTACCAGGCTGATAACTAAAATCAAACATCTAAACATCGCCTTTAAGGCTAAAATGACTCAGTAGACCGACTTGGTCTTTCAATAATAACATACAACTCAATTCCAAACACATACCCATGCAGGGGTCAAAATACAATAAACTCCCGTACAACGGGGAAAAGATACCGCAGCGGAAAAGAAAATACAACTGGACCAATACGACATCAATGGAACCACGTGTGATTAGTATCGTTCATCTTTCATCATCCTTCGCGCCGACCCTGTGCTATGCTCCAAAACCTGAATGCAAAAATAGACATCCACCCCCCGAATACTCAGGGGTTAGCAAAACTCCACTGTTTTGCTAGTGCAAGTACAAGTGCAAATACGAGCCATACAATTCACATTCGACGAATAACAATAACCAGGAATCCTCAAAAAATCCAAACGTAACGAAAAGCACTTCCCGAGGCAAGAGTTTGGTAAAATATTCTAAAACCGAAAGGTCACAAGTCAAGGGAAAACAATTTATAAAACCGTTTAAATTCCATCGAGAGTTTTGATAGAAAACAACTTAGGATTTTCAAATCCTTATCTTTCCAAAAATCAACAGGGTCACAACCCAAAGGTTTTGTTTTCACAAATAGAAAACCGACAATAATTCACAGGGCCAGAGCCCAACATCACGTGTCCTCGACGGACATAAAATCAACAAAACATAATCGCACACGCGCATCGCCTAGGACCGGAACGAAGCCACAAATCCCACTCGAGGACTCGAAGGACCCTCCCGAGCTGGCTAGCGAAACAAATCACATACATCTCACGGTTGGATCAATCGCTTGTTGCATCGAGGCCACATGATCGCATGCCATGTGCCACCGTAGATTATCTCAGGCTCTCACGGTTGGATCAATCGCTTGTTGCATCCTGGCCACATGATCGCATGCCATGTGCCACCGTAGACCTTCAACCGTATCCACACATTCACACAAATAACATACCACATCAAGGATATTCAAACAATTCACCCAGAGCATCAAACACTTAGCAAAACACCACGTCAAACCACAATGCACCGAAATAAAACAATATACGTCCACACGCAAATACCAAGTGCAACATCAACACCAAACATATCCATAGAGTTCACATAGTCATTCTCAAACTACACCATTCACAAAACACACGCGTTTTGAAAGCAGGCCTTTAACAAGGCTAAACCGAATCTTTTGAAAACTCATTTCAAACAATCAAACAACCACATAAAGACGATCACCAATTATCATATTCAAAAAACAAGAATAGTATGGACAAGGTACTTGCCTCGATATCACGAGCAATGGAAAAATGAACGGATACGGCCGGGTAGCCCTCAATTTCCCGAACACTATCTAGAACGCGATAGCACCGAAATTACTACGGGAAAACACCACATGAATCATCAATCACCAACGGAATTCAACATCGGAATCATCGAGCACCTATAATCCTCCGTAAGGAATAATAAAACATGATTACGACGAGAATCAAGGCCGAAAACAACGGAAATCCCAACAAACTATCAAAGGGAACTCATTCAAACATTTAATCGAACATTAAATGTTCAAGACCCTTCAAGAGCAAAGAAATCACCCCTCGGGTCGAACGAACCAAAGATACGAGTATCCAATCCATAGAACAAGTTCAAAACAACGTTTATACAACAATTAATTGATCAAAAACGGATTGGAATCGAAATCAAAAAGGAAAATCCCCAAATCTACAAAAACAAGGGTTCAAGCCAAAATACCTTGATTTGGATGAATGATTCAAGTAGAGGTCGAAAATCTACAACAAGACTTGAGGTGGATGATCTCTACAAGTTTGGGAGCACTCAAATCGCCCAAAATCTCCCTTAGAATCGCCTAGAGTGGGAGGAGGAAGAAGAGAGGAGAAAATGAATGTTTCTCCTCGAAAATCTGCTAAAAAACGCAGAAAAAGCCCGTGTGCCGCGGCACAGGACAAGTGTGCCGCGGCCCAGGGCCAAAAAAAACGCCCAGGAATCAGCTTAGTGCTGCGGCACAGCTGAAGTGTGCCGCGGCACACGGTACAGTCCACTCCAACACGAAAAAGGCACATCGTGTAGTCTTAGCTATTTCGACCATAACTCCCTCGTCTGGACTCCAATTGACTCACCGTTTGAACCATTAGAAATCTCACTTGATGCTCTATAATATTGCAAAGATTCAGAATTTTTGGAGTTTCCAAGAATTAATGGTGACTTTACAAAGTCGAACTCCCACGTGAAAAAGTCGATTAAGGACACGGAACTCAACAAAACGACACCGAAACGAACTCGGATGACAAAAAGTGCAGAATTAATCATTCTTGAAATGATGAAACGGTCATGAGCGAGTCATCAAAATGGACTTCCGCCGAAAAAAGAAAATTACCGAAATTCGAAATTGTGGATATTACACCACTGACCCGACAGCCTAGGTTTCCACAACCTAAGCTCTGATACCATTTATGTAACACCCCCAATCCGCTCAGGGATATTACACGCCGTAGACCCTTTCCTCAAGGATCTACCAGGCTGGTAACAACATAAAACAACTCAACAATGCCTTTAAGGCCAAAATGACTCAGTAGACCGATTTGGTCTTTCAATGATTACATACAACTCAAACTCATTACATGCCCACGCAGAGGTCAAATACAACACACTCCCGTACAACGGGGAAAACATACTGCAGCGGAAAAGAAAGTACAACTAGACCAATACGACAATCAACGGATCCTCGTGTGATTAGTATCGTTCATCTTTCATCATCCTTCGTGCCGACCCTGTGTTATGCTCCCAAACCTGAATGCAAAAACAGACATCCACCCTCCGAATACTCGGGGGTTAGCAAAACTCCACTGTTTTGCTAGTGCAAGAACAAAGTGCAAATACGATCCATACAATTCACATTCCACGAATAACAATAACCAGGAATCCTTAAAGATCCAAACGTAACAAAAAGTACTTCTCGAGGCGAGAGTTTGGTAAACATTTACAAAACCGAAAGATCGCAAATAAAGGGAAACAATTTATAAAACAGTTTTAAAGATGCCATCGAGAGTTTAAATAGAAAACAATTTAGGATTATCAATCCTTCTCTTTCCAAAATTAATAGGGTCCTCGACCAGTAGGCGGAAAGCAATTTGCAAGAAAATCACTCAATCAACACAAACGAGTCTTCACAAATATTTCCCACGGGGTTCTCGACCCAATCCAAATAATATCAACACGAGATCAAACATCTCAACATCACACGGGGTCCTCGACCCAAAACACAAAATGTCAACACAGTATAATCAAGGACACAACCTTTCGTCCGCCCAAAAACTGCTCAAGACCCCTGATTAATTAACCCTCGGAGATCTCGTCAAATGTCCTTGGTTAATTAACCCTGATACCAACATTTGAAACAAGTTGAAACACACTATCAGAAAACACGAATCACGGTCTATATCGAGACCAGCATTTTGAAAAGAGTTGAAAGTATTTGAAAATACGATAATCATTCGGTAACGGGGTCTTAGCTAAACACTCAAATATCCGTTACCAATAAGCCTGCCAGGCGCCTCCACTGAAACACCTGTGCACCGGCGTTCACTCCACATGTCAGCCGCACATTGTCCGTGTCCACCGCACCGGCGTCACTCCCATAAGAGCCGCCCCTTGCACGCGCATCAGGTAAACACCGGCGTTCACCAACCATATGGAGCCGCACATTGCACAGACACTGTGCCGTAGATCGCACGCCCCGCCCTCAGAGGTTCCCGGATATGACGTCTCTCACAACAAGTATTCACATTGTCACAAACATCAAGCACACAGTCATCGTTGTAACAATTACCAAATCAATTCACCAATTCACATAGTTTATCCGTCAGTCCACGACCACACGAATAAATAACAACACGCAAGTCAACCATAACGCGATAGAAAGAAGCAATATACGTACACCGCCTTATCAAGCGCAACATTAACGCCAAACATATCCAAAAGATTCACGTAGTCACTTATAACCCACACAATTTACAAAACACACGCGTTTTGAAAACAAGCCTTTAGCGAGGCTAGCCGAATCTTTTGAAAGTTCAAAATAAACGATCAAACAACCACATAGAGACGATCACTAATTATCATATCCACAAAACAAGAATTGTATGGACAAGGTACTTGCCTCGAAATCGGCACGCAAGTATTCCGACGAACACGGCTCAACCGAAAAGCTTCGAAACGCCCGATGCTATCGAAAAGGAAGACGACGATGAACGGAAGGGTTCAACACGGTTTCTTTGCAAGAAACACGACCCTAACAACATACAATTAATAAATCAACGATCATACGATGAAGAATAATCGTAGAACGCCCGAAAACCCCTCTATGACATTCTACCGGACACCTTCAAGGCGTCGATCAAGAACTCGACCAAAACAACGAATCAATACGATCCAACCATGTAATAACAAGGGAAATGATATAATACATCTAAATAATCATCAATCCATCATAATCCTAAGTTAAATCGGATAAAACGGATGAAATCAACCAAAATACCCAAATTCCCCAAAACTAGATTTCTAGGAAATCTGACCTGATTCGGTAGTTCAGAGGATGTTATAGGATGTATGATTGATGATATGAACTCCAAGACTTCATGGATTGATTGTCCAACAACATCTCTCCATGATTAACCAAGCTCCAGCCGCGGAAGGGAAGAAAACGAGTGAGAAATGGCTGAAGAAAAACGTCTCCTGGCCTTAAATAGGCTGATCTGCACTGTGTGCCGCGGCACAGGGCCGAATTTGCCCCCAGTGATCGGTAGCGTGCCGCGTCCCGGACGAGTGTGCCGCGGCAGTGACTCGGCAGTGTGCCGCGGCCCTGCCGGCATGTGCCGCGGCTCACGGTACAGAGGGGTTGGCCGATAATTGAAACATGAGTGTGCCGCGGCTCGGACGGGTGTGCCGCGGCAGTGACTCGGCAGTGTGCCGCGGCCCTGCCGGCATGTGCCGCGGCTCACGGTACCGGCTGCTCGGCCAAAACTGGAAAATCAGTGTCTGAGCTATTTCGACTATAACTCTCTCGTCCGGACTCCGATTGACTCACCGTTTGAACCATTGGAAAGCTAACTTGATGCTCTATAATATTGAAAAGATTCAAAATCTTTGGAATTTCCAAGAATTTATGGTGATTTTACAAAGTCGAACTCATACTTGGAAAAGTCGTTTAATAACACTGAACTCAAGAAATCGACACCGAAACGAACTCAGATGACAAAAAGTTTAGAATTAATCATTCTCGGAATGACGAAACGGTCACAATAGAGTTGCTAAGATGGACTTCTACCAAAAAAAATTACCAAAAATCGAAATCGCGGATATTACATATAGTGCCAAAGAAACCATCTTTGGAAGATACATTGCAACAATTCATGCAATCTACTCAACAAATGTTCCAATCAACTCAGCAAGCTGTACAATCAAACTCACAGGCTATTTCTAAGCTTGAAACACAAATTGGTAAACTTGCAACAACTTTAGCTGAAAGAGAAAAGGGAAAATTTCCGAGTCAGTAGATCCCTAATCCTAAAGGACAATATGAAGTAAACTCTTCTAACGCAGAAGTTCAGTCCATAACTACCCTTAGAAGCGGAAAAGAAATACAAAAGCCTGACTATGATCCGGAAGAAAAATCAAATGAACCACAAGTTTCAAAACCAAAAGATTCTAAGGAAAAAGAAAAGTCTTATGTTCCAAAACCTCCATTTCCTGAAAGACTTATTCCAAAAGATAAAAGTGCGCAATACAAATATATAATGGAAATATTTAAATAAGTTTGAATAAATATTCCATTCCTTGATGCTATTAAACAAGTGCCTGCTTATTCTAAGTTCTTGAAAGATCTTTGCACTATAAAAAGAAGAACAAATGTTCCAAGAAAGGCATTTTTAGCTGAACATGTTAGCTCAATAATCCTAAGTAAAACTCCTGTTAAGTATAAAGATCCTGGTAGTCCTACAATATCTTGTGTCATTGGAGATCACATCATTAAACGAACCATGCTTGATTTAGGAGCCATTGTGAATTTATTACCATATTCTGTTTATACACAACTTGGATTAGGGGAGCTAAAATCAACATATGTGATACTTCAACTAGCTGATAGATCTATAAAAATACCTCGAGGAATCGTAGAGGATGTTCGGATTCAAGTAGATAAATTCTACTTTCCTGTTGATTTTATAGTCATAGACACTAAACCTGTTGAGAATACCAAAGATCAAATCCCTGTCATTTTAGGAAGGCCATTTTTAGCTACTTCAAATGCATTAATTAACTGTAGAAATGGCATCATAAAATTTTCTTTTGGAAATATGATTGTTGAACTAAATATGTTTAACATTTATCAACAACATGATGATCATGATGATGTCTGTGAGGTAAATATGATAGAGAGTATGGGTCCTTATTTCTTTCCAAAAATAGATGATGATGATCTTTTTGAAAGTTGTCTTGCTCATTTTGGCTCAGATTTTGACATCGACAGTTCAATTAATGAAGTAAATTCTTTACTAGAGTCTACACCATTATTGGATAATGATAAATGGAAAGTTAAAACTGAACCACTTGAGAGTCAAATGAATAAAGAAGTACCTATTGAGGATTCAAATATAGAGCTCAATCCATTACCTAAATCTCTAAAATATGCATTTTTAGGACCATCAGAGACCCTGCCTGTTATCATAGCATCTGATCTAGATGAAGAACGAGAAGATAAATTAATCAATGTCCTTAAAGAACATAAAGAAGAAATAGGCTGGACCATCTCCGATATTAAATGTATTAGTCCTTCTATATGCATGCATCGAATTCACCTTGAAGAAAATGCGAAAACTTCCCGATACTTTCAAAGAAGACTAAATCCTAATTTGAAAGAAGTTGTAAGAGCTGAAATAATCAAACTCTTAGATGTAGGGATCATCTACCCTATTTCTGACAGCTCTTGGGTTAGTCCTGTTCATATAGTTCCAAAGAAATCTGGCATAACTGTAATCACGAATGAAGAAAATGAACTTGTTCCAACCAGAATTCAAACTGGATGGAGAGTCTGTATTGATTACAGAAAATTGAACTCTGTTACAAGAAAAGATCACTTTCCACTTCCTTTTATTGATCAAATGCTAGAAAGGTTAGCCGGTCATGCTTATTATTGTTTTCTTGATGGATATTACGGATATAACCAAATTCCCATTGCTCCTGAAGATCAAGAAAAAACCACTTTTACCTGTCCTTTCGGCACTTTTGCTTACCGACGAATGCCATTTGGTCTGTGTAATGCACCTGCTACTTTTCAGCGGTGTATGATGAGCATTTTCTCTGACATGGTTGAGCGGTTTTTGGAAATTTTTATGGATGATTTTTATGTATTCGGGTCTAGCTTTGATGAATGTTTACACCACTTAACCCAAGTGTTGGTTAGGTGTAAGGAGAAGGATCTTGTCCTAAACTGGGAAAAATGTCATTTTATGGTTAAAAAAGGAATTGTCTTAGGACATGTGATTTCTGAAAAAGGAATTGAGGTGGACAAATGTAAAGTTGATTTAATATCCAGTCTTCCACCCCCATGAACGATTAAAGAAATTCGGTCATTCTTAGGCCATGCTGGTTTTTACCGTCGATTCATCAAAGATTTTAGCAAAATCTCAAGGCCATTATGTAATTTACTTTCAAAAGACACACCTTTCGTATTTGATGATCATTGTCTAAAAGCTTTTAAGACACTCAAATCTATGTTGAGCTCTGCACCTATCATCAAATCTCCAAACTGGAATCTTCCTTTTGAAATAATGTGTGATGCATCCGACTATGCCGTCGGTGTAGTATTGGGTCAAAGAGAAAATAAATTGCCAACTGTAATATATTATGCAAGTAGAACTCTAAATGATGCCCAATTAAATTATTCTACAACTGAAAAAGAATTGCTTGCAGTCGTTTTTGCCTTAGACAAATTTCGACCTTACTTGATTGGTTCGAAAGTCATAATTTACTCTGATCATGCTGCATTAAAATATCTTCTTTCTAAGAAAGATGCTAAACCTCGCTTGATCCGTTGGATTCTATTGTTACAAGAGTTTGACTTAGAAATTCGAGATAAAAAAGGTTCTGAAAATGTTGTTGCTGATCATTTGTCTAGGCTAATCGTGAATTTTACTGATAAAGAACCTCCAATTAATGAAACTTTCCCTGATGAACAACTCATGTCTGTTTCTCAAATACCTTGGTATGCCTACATTGTCAAATTACCTTGTTACTGGTAACATGCCATCTCATTGGAATAATCAAGATAAAACAAAATTTTTAAACGAAGTAAAAAAATTCTTTTGTGATGATCCATATTTGTTCAAATATTGTCCTGATCAAATCATTAGGAGATGTGTGCCAGAACATGAACAACAAAATATCATTTCCTTTTGTCATGATCATGCATGTGGAGGTCATTTTAGTTCAAAGAAAACAACTGCTAAAATTCTGCAATGTGGTTTTTATTGGCCAACACTTTTCAAAGATACACATTCATATTGCAGCACATGTGATAGATGTCAAAGATTAGGTCAAATTTCTAAACGAAATATGATGCCTTTAAACCCAATTTTAATTATTGAAATATTTGATGTTTGGGGCATAGATTTTATGGGACCTTTTTCAATTTCTTTTGGCAATCTTTACATCCTTGTGGCCGTCGATTATGTTTCAAAATGGGTAGAAATTGCTTGCAAAACAAATGACCACAAAGTCGTGGTAAAATTTTTGAAAGAAAATATTTTTTTCTAGATTTGGAACACCACGAGCAATTATAAGTGATGGAGGAAAACATTTTTGTAACCAATTTTTGAATCATTTGCTTAAAAAATATGGTGTTACACATAAAGTTGCTACTCCTTATCACCCTCAAACAAGTGGACAAGTTGAAATTTCAAACAGAGAAATCAAACATATTCTTGAAAAAACTGTTAATCCTACAAGGAAAGATTGGTCTTTGCGATTGAATGATGCATTGTGGGCTTACCGTACTGCTTTTAAAACTCCCATCGGATTTAGGCTTGTCTTTGGAAAACCATGTCATTTGCCTGTTGAATTGGAACATAGAGCATACTGGGCCATAAAACGATTAAATTTTTCATTAGACATGGCTGGAATTCATAGGAAACTTCAACTAAATGAATTGAAAGAAATCAGAAATGATGCTTACGATTGTGCAATGAAATATAAGGACAAAATTAAATTTTTTCATGATAAACACATTTTGAGAAAAACTTTTTCTCCTGGTCAAAAAGTCCTTCTTTTTAACTCTCGTTTGTTATTATTTCCTGGCAAGTTGCGTTCACGATGGTCTGGTCCATTTATTATTCGTACGGTCTATCCTCACGGAGCTGTAGAAATTGAAAATCCAAAAAATGGTAATATTTTCAAAGTAAATGGTCAACGGTTAAAACCATACATGGAATTAAAATCTTTTGAGGTAGAAGAGGTTCTTCTTAATGACCCCGATATTGTGAATTAATACTTCATTGTGTTTGTCTGGTCAAGTGGCGGATAACGGTACTCCGTGGCTAGTAAAGTCGGATTTTTAGTTTCCCACAACAACTGATTTTGTAGATTTTTTTTAATTATAGAAACGTTGAAAACAATTGAAAAAAGATTTCCATTTCTTAGCAAAAAAGTCATTTTGAAACTTTACCAAGCCAGAGTTGAAAGGATGAGGTTGCTTATGAATAACGACATACCTTTTGATATTCGATTCATTATTGAAGCCAAAGTGAGAATAGCGGGTGGATTCACGGAAACACCAACTAGATTTTTACCAGGGCTTGGAAAAATTTCATATGCCAAGAAACGACGAGCAAAAAAAATCGCCGTTTGCTACAAATGTGCTAGGTGGAACTGTGATTCAAGATGTCGATCTTTAGGAATTCCTTCCACAAACAGAGAAGATTGTTGCTACCCAAAATATTATCCGGAGATAGATATTGCTGGAATGGATGGATAGCAAACAGATGCAAGAGCACTTCCGTGAGAAAGATAAATAACATAAGATTTGCTGTTAGTCCCGAGCTTGAATGCTCTCGCGAGATATTATTAATACTAATATTCGGGGATACAAGTACTAATGTAAGAATACAATTACAATGAGTGTAAAGATTCTTGTTATCTTAGTTAGTGAGCGTGTAGATTGCCGGAAGAACCAGATTTGATGCTCTGTGAGTTCTTGTAACAAAGGAGATGAACAGTCGCGGCGGTGAGAGATCGACAGTCTCTCACGGCGAGTATTTAGCTGGATGCTTAGGCTCCTGGGCTTATGAATCTCTTGGAATCTGTCTAGTGGAGACTTGCTGCCTCTGCTGATCGTCTTCTGGACGAGAGATTCGGAGAGTGAAGTCCTGAGATGGATTCCGGCGAGAAAGCAGGGAGCTTGATGGTATGTGTGTTCTACTGTATTTCGTGAATGTATTCGGAATGTAGGTGGATGAGTTGTGAACGTAAGTAAATGAGTTCTCAACTGTTGGTGAAATGAATTCCGAACCTTTTTCCAGTAGGAGGAGGTTCTCTATTTATAGGACTTGGATATGCCGAGCGATCGCCTTTTCTGTATTATAATAATCGGGCGATCGTCTTTTAGCACATGGGCTTGTCTCCTTAAAGTCTGCAGGAGTTGTTGGCAGTCAACCGCGCGGTCCAATGAGAAGCCTGTACGCGTTCTGAGTTGCTGTCACGGGCGGTCCCACTGACAACTTTCGGCGCGCCTGCCGGTAGGTGACAGGCTGTGGTCAAAGGTTTTGTCTGTCAGCAAAAGATCTTGTCGGTCAGCGCCTTTTGTGGATCTGCACGTGGGTGCTGTCCTGAGATCCAGTCTTCGATGACTTTGACGGGTGATCATCTCTGTTCGGGCGTAGTCCGATTGTCCTTAGCCGGACACTATAGTCGATCGCCAGATGCCAAAGGGCGATCGCCTTGGGAGTCGATCGCTAGGTACCTGATGGTGGTCTGGTTCCTTCGACTTGGCGAGCTAGCCATAGTTTGACTGGAGTTGACTTGGTCGCTCGGCCTTATAGTCGATCGCCTGTCGGGATGAATAAATCTTGACACAACAATTGCCCCCCAGCTCGCTCCTATGTTGGAAACGTGGGGTGAGGTGGTTTTCTTGGCGATCGCTGAACTTTTGACGAGCGACTCTGTGTTTAACTGAACTGGCGATCATCTTTGAGCTGATATATTCTGAGTTTGGACGACCTGGTTGGCCGCTAAACTGCGCGGGAAATGGCAATGGGCGTGGAAAAGTCTCCGCGCACGTGTTGGACTTCTATTGGAGGATACCAACGGTCATTAATGACTCCTCGGCTGACGCGTCCTTGAAAAGACGCGTACGCGGGTCTCGAGGGGGTCAATTAATGCGACGTTTGGGGTCCGAGCCCTGAGATTTTCCCTTATTGCAAACGAGTCCCTGCCTTCTCCTATAAAAGGGCACAGTGCTGCAGTCTTCGTCCTCACGCGCACTTACTGGAGAAAGAAGGACTTGCTGTCGATTTTTCTGAAGATCTTAGTGCCGATCGTCGTTCGATTTCTCCTTCGGGTAAGAAAAATCCTTTTCTCCTTTCTTTCTTTGAGAATGGCCGGAACGTCATCATCTCATGGAGTGGGTACCAGTTCTGCCGCCGGGACATCGACTCTCCGGGGAGGACCTTCTTCCGACTTCCACCTGGAGACGGCCGCTGAGGCTATTCGGGCCGGAATCGACCCTGCTGAAATCGAGGCTTTATTTAATGAAGCCTATGTTGCTAAGGAGGCGGCTGCTGAAGAAAGACGATCGCAGATAGAGAGAGATCTGGCGATTAGGGCTTACTGGGAGCAGCATAGCGCTTTCGGCCGGGCCTATAAGGCCTTTGCTGAGATAATGGAGAAGTTGGCCGGTCCAACTCCGAGATTCGATTTCCGGGGATACTCGGTCGCCTACCCTTATCAGCTTCCCAAACGGTCGCAGTACCGGGTTGCGCAGCGATCCTTGTGGTCGCTTGGCCAAATACGGAGTTCGACGACCAGGAAAGATCCGCCGTCGGAGGACAAGGTTCCATGTTCCTTCGAGATGTGGACATGTTCGCGCCGGGAGAATGAGCGAGCCGATCAGCCTCCGATGGGTATGGTCGCCGTGAATGAGGCGATTATGGAGGCCGGCTGCGCTTCCTCTATCCTTTGTCTCTACCACTTGCCGCCGCTTGGAACGTGGCGCCACTTGGTGACGTCGAACGCCTGGCTCCAAATTATCTGCACTCTCACCCTTTTCGGCGGTCACCGCCTGTACCGCCTCCCATCGCCGTTGGAGATGAACCATTTGTTCAAGCTGACGGCTCAGAAAGGGTCGGTCGGCGGTTACCATATTCAGGGCCGATCTGGTCGGGTAATTCACGGATTCTTGAATAAGATGCGGGGCGATCAGACGAAGTGGTTCTGGGTCGCCGGCAAGTGGAGGGCTTCTGCGAGCGACAATCCTTGGAGCCGAGATCCTGCGAGTTTCGGGAGAGGAATCCCGGTAAGGGTTTAGACTCTCCCTTCATTCGGATGCGTTT
This sequence comes from Orobanche coerulescens, assembly GCA_033398695.1. Lineage (NCBI taxonomy): Eukaryota > Viridiplantae > Streptophyta > Magnoliopsida > Lamiales > Orobanchaceae > Orobanche > Orobanche coerulescens. Next base: position 91,937,126 of record CM065819.1, read on the forward strand.
TGGACTGATCTAATTTGATTTCGGTTTTGCAGGTTTTCACATTCCGGCGGTCGAGGAGCTGCCATTTGACTTCCTGGTTGTCTGGGAGCGGATAAGGAGCTTGTCGGACGACGACCTTGACGCTAATCGGATCAATAAGGAGAGTCGTTGGTTGTCGGCTCGGCTATTCCGCTTCCCGAGACATCTCTCGGTACCAGGTATGAGTTTCTGCGACCTTCACTTTCTAGGCGATCGCCTTACTTGAGGAAAGTATCTAACTGTTGATCGATCGTATTAACTGTAGAGGTTCGCTTTCCTCGCTTTTTGGAGCCTCCGCCGGAGATCGCCATGTCGAATCCTGGAGTTCTAGGCCGTCTCCGCCACAAGAGGTCGTCTCGGGCCCCACCTGTTGCGTTGCCAATTGTTCCGGAGGCGGAACCTCGCGTAGAGCCAATCGTGGCTGAGGAGGGAGTTCCGGAGGAGGGGCTTCGAGCGAATCGTAAAAGTCCGAGGCCGTAACAAACTTCGGTTCCTGCCCCTGGCAATGAAGTGCCGATCGCCGCGCCTCCGATCACCATTGTCGCTCCGGGGAATGAGCCGCCCTCTGCGGTTTTCATGCGGGAGATGGCGATCGCGGACGCTGAGACTCCTCGAGGGAAACCGTATTTCGGTCGGGACCCCGAGAAGGCTGAGAGATAGATTGCGTTTTTGTGTTGAAACTTGCAATTGCGTAGGAGTTGTGTTAACTTTGTTGTATTGATGTAGGATCCGTCGCACAGATCCGTCTTGCCCACCGATGGTCGTGGATTTCCTAGCGAGCCGATCTCCTCGCCAGTCCTGCGACATCCCTCCATACGTTAGCAAGGCCGCTCGCTCGCCAAGGCCCGGACGACCGATCTGATGCGATCGCTCGTCGCCGATCGGGGAGTTCGACGCAGTCGTTCTCGCCCTTTCTCTCCAGCGACCATGGCGGCCGCCTGTGCCGCCAGAGTTTGAGGGGCGACCTTCCACTATTCGCCTGCAGGCGGATCTCGAGGCGGCTCGGAAAGAGAACGCCGAGTTTGCCGATAAGATCGTGGCGATGGAGAAGGACTCTTTGGAGGCGGCCAAGCGGGCGAGCCACGAGCTTGAGGTGGCGAAGAAAGAAACCGAGTTGTCTCGTCTGGCGGTTGACCAATTTCGGGACCAGATGCTGAATGCCGTCCGGGCGCAGAAGGTTGCTGAAGAGGAGGCCAATCGCCAGAAGGTGACGATCGCTCGGTTGACAAATGAGCCGTGAGTCGAAGGAGAAGGTTGCTGCGAGGAGGCCGAGCTCCGTGGGTCGCAGGGCGATGGCGGAGCTGAAAAGAGAGGTAGAGGCGACCAAGGTGACCCCTTTCAAAACTTGGAGTTTGTCGTGAGTTCGCCTATTATTCGGCGTCACGACTCGATCCGAGCAGCTAAGAAAGGAGGTTTGGAGGTCGGGCCTCTGGCTGAGAACTTCAAGGCGTATGCGTTGGAGCATCCTCTCCATTCAGCTTTCTCCTTGCCTATCTTGGATCTTGCGGACATCGGCGTAGATTTGAGCTGGTATCCGACTCCAGCCAATCTTGCTCATCCCGATGCTCCGGAAGATGAGGGGACCGCACCGGATGCTGATGGCGAAGGCCAGGCAGGGGCCTGAGGCACTTTATTTTTGATGTTTTAGCTTATTTCCTTGTAATTTGTAGCTTTCTTTTGTAGCATTTAGGCCTTCGGGCGACCATGTACTCTGATCTTTTCAAGCAATGAACTGAATGTTTGATTATCTTCGATTACTTGAATGATTGTTATTTTTGAGTCTTTGTTTGACTTTGTACAAGTGTGTGAGGAGAGATCGTTGCGAGGGTAGTTCCAAATGAATTGATAAACTCATAAAGATAACTTTTACAACAAATTCGATTGCTGCACAACATCTGAAAAAATGACGATCTCCGTATGTGGTTGAATAGCGACGATCGTCGTATAGGTAGTCCGCACTCTTCCCCCTTGTTTTTATTCACTTAGTGGAAGTAAGGGGATGAAAATAATTCGTTGAGTGAGCGGTCTTCAACTTTGTCGAATCCTCGAGGACGGTCGTCCGTCTTGAGGAACCGTGCACGATCGCGGAGTTCGATGGACCGACTCCTTGATCACGTCTTGATGCGCGAAGACATTGAGTGTCTCGTGACTCACTTTATTATGAGGGTCCTCTGTAGCCGCGCCGCCTCGTATTTAAACGAAGGGCGTGCGGTCTCGGTCTAGAGGAGTCCTTGCGCGGGGCAGCATCGGATGATTCAACTCCACGCCCACGGCTTGTTTAGCTCTGCTTCCACCTCGTCCCACCATGAAGATGGCGAACCTCGACGGTGTACGTTGAGACGGGGGTTGTGGCGATCTCGTGCCTTAGTCCATCATGTTAGATGGTGAACTGTAGATGGCGAGTGAGTCCTCCAGTTTCATATATGAGGAGGTAGATCGGGGAGAAATTTCCGAGGTTCCCTTCTCTTGATTAAAGCATGTAGAGGCTGTCGCCGAGGCTGATCCAGGGGTCGGCTCGTATGAGCTTTCCAGCCTGTTTCGTGTTCGACTCGGACGATCGTGTATAGAGATTGGTAGGGGCTTCGGCTAAGCCAATAAGCTGTCCAACTTGCCCTCCTCGAACAATCTCCAAAGCTGTTTGAGGAGGTCGCGACATTGGTTGGTGTTGTGGCCGGGACTCTTATGGTAGGCACAATATTGATTGTTGTCTAGGTGACCGTGGTCCCTTATCGCCTTTGGCTTTTTGAGCTTTTCGTGCCCCTTGATGGCATAGAAAATATGTGCCGGAGTTCGGTTGAATGTATGGAGGAGATGGCCTTCCATGTCCTCGAAAGCCTTGAGATCTCCGGGTGGCTTGGCGATCGCCTTCTTTGCTTTGGCGATCGCTATCTTCTGGACAGGAGGTGGCGTTTCCTCGCCTAGGTGGAGGGTGAGTAGCCTTTGCCTGGCCAGAAAGTTGGCAGCTTTAGCGCGGAAGATCGCATAAGTTGGGGGAATATCCTTGGAGAGATGTCTAAACATGGGAGAATGACCGTAGAATCCCCCCATGACCGAATAGAGAGCGAGCTCGTCACTGACGGGTTCGCCGGTGAGGATGATTTCGTCTACTCGGTCAATGTAATCTGCGTCGGTTTCGTCTTTCCCCTGCCTGATTTTCATCACGCGGTAGGGGCCTTCTGGTCTGGCGACCTTGCTGGCGAAGTATGACGTGAAGTCATTCGCCAGTTTCTTAAAGGAGGTGACTGATCATGGTGGTAGTGAGACGTACCACCTATGGGCCAGCTCGCCCAATGTTAACGGGAAGATCCGGCACTTGGTTGCATCAGATGCCCCACACCCAGTCATGTAGATTCGGAATTTACTCAGGTGGGTTTCGGGGTCCGATCTCCCCTCATACAGAGGTGTTTTGGGAGGAGCGATCGTTGGTTGTATGGGGGCAAGCTCGATGTGGACCGCGAGTGGCTCGGTCGGCCCGGTGATCTTTTTGCTGGCGCTTGCCCCAGTGTCCAAGAGTGCTTTCATCTCGTCGAGCTGGCGTTGTATAGCGGCCATCGCCGTGGCCTGACTGCTTGCGGCTCGGCGCTCGGAGCGGGAGCCGAGGCGATTGAGTACTGATCCCCTGGCGATCGGGGCGGGAATCAGATGGCTGACCTGCGTTCGGCTGTGAGGTGGGTAGGTCGAACTCCTGGTGACGGATTCGGGTTCCGTCTTTTCGTGGTTGGAAACTGAATGCCCCGGTCGCCAGGATGGGTCGCGCCCCAAGCGATTGAATATGGATCCGTCCGGTCGTGCGAGAGCCTTTTCTCGCTAATTGGGGCTTTCTGACGATCGCTCGCTCAGTAGCCCATTGAATTTCTGTTTTCCCATGCGGCGGACGATCGAGGGAGTTATTGCGGGCGACGCGCATGCTCTCCGTCGCTCCTCTAGGATGGCCACAGCCTCCTCGATCTGTTCCTCGGTTTGGAACTGATCGAGTGAGAGGTTGGGGCCATCTCTCGGATGCGGGATCGAGAGTCTCGTGTTGCTGCGGCTTCCCCCTGTCGTTGGCTGGGGTTCGGACTGAACCGGGATATGGTGTCCGGCAGTTCGGAGAGCGGCTTTCTTCGATGTACCGGCGGATGTCATGATTCTGAAGGTTTTCTTTGAAGTGCAGTGAGTGTCACTTCAAGTATATGCCCCGAGAACAGTGAGTGTTCTTCGGGACGGTAGAAATAAAAATTTGAGGGTAAGATGTCCTTCCTCTAGCGCCAATTGTTGCTACCCAAAATATTATCCGGAGATAGATATTGCTGGAATGGATGGATAGCAAACAAATGCAAGAGCACTTCCGTGAGAGAGATAAATAACACAAGATTTGCCGGGGTTGTTAGTCCCGGGCCTGAATGCTCTCGCGAGATATTATTAATACTAATATTCGGGGATACAAGTACTAATGTAAGAATACAATTACAATGAGTGTAAAGATTCTTGTTATCTTAGCTAGTGAGCGTGTAGATTGCCGGAAGAACCAGATTTGATGCTCTGTGAGTTCTTGTAACAAAGGAGATGAACAGTCGCGGCGGTGAGAGATCGACAGTCTCTCACGGCGAGTATTTAGCTGGATGCTTAGGCTCCTGGGCTTATGAATGTCTTGGAATCTGTCTAGTGGAGACTTGCTGCCTCTGCCGATCGTCTTCTGGACGAGAGATTCGGAGAGTGAAGTCCTGAGATGGATTCCGGCGAGAAAGCAGGGAGCTTGATGGTATATGTGTTCTACTGTATTTCCGTGAATGTATTCGGAATGTAGGTGGATGAGTTGTGAACGTAGGTAAATGAGTTCTCAACTGTTGGTGAAATGAATTCCGAACCTTTTTCCAGTAGGAGGAGGTTCTCTATTTATAGGACTTGGATATGCCGGGCGATCGCCTTTTCTGTATTATAATAATCGGGCGATCGTCTTTTAGCACATGGGCTTGTCTCCTTAAAGTATGCAGGAGTTGTTGGCAGTCAACTGCGCGGTCCAATGAGAAGCCTGCACGCGTCCTGAGTTGCTGTCATGGGCGGTCCCACTGACAACTTTCGGCGCGCCTGCCGGTAGGTGAGGTACAAGCTATGGTCAAAGGTCTTGTCTGTCAGCAAAAGATCTTGTCGGTTAGCGCCTTTTGTGGATCTGCACGTGGGTGCTGTCCTGAGATCCAGTCTTCGATGACTTTGACGGGCGATCATCTCTGTTCGGGCGTAGGCCGATTGTCCTTAGCCAGACACTATAGTCGATCGCCAGATGCCAAAGGGCGATCGCCTTGGGAGTCGATCGCTAGGTACCTGATGGTGGTCTGGTTCCTTTGACTTGGCGAGCTAGCCATAGTTTGACTGGAGTTGACTTGGTCGCTCGGCCTTATAGTCGATCGCCTGTCGGGATGAATAAATCTTGACACAACAAAGATAAAATTCAGTACATCAAGGATGGTCTGAATAAGGAGAATTTAGATGATTTCGAAATTTCTCTTGACACGCATCCTAGTGGACTCGTACATTACGGGATTCAATGTTTGTGGAATAAATTCAAACTAGAATATGAACAACGTCTTGAGAATCTGACGTTAAAAGACCCTGTTTGCCAATTTGTAAGAAAATTGGATGGGAAGCTTCTCCCCGACTCATAGAAGGCGTTTAAGTCGTTTCCGAACGTAAAATCAGAGGAAGATATGGGCCACAATCACAACTATTGTACATACACGTGAGTATCTTTACTTTTTGTCGTTTTTTTAGATTTTTTGAATAAAAATTGTGATATGCAATAAATGCATTCATTAGTCTATTGAGTAGTTGAAGCGCAATTAATGCGGTCACAGATTTGATAAATCTTTTTACTTTATTTTGCATCTATAAATAAACATTGCAGTTGTTTCTTTTCTGCATCCCTCAAACTTGTATTCTTGTCATTTTCTCTCTAAGTAATTTTCTTTTCAAAAAATGGAATCATCTTCCACAAAAATATTTAACTCCATCTGCATTTTTGGTGGAGCTAGTCATGGGAAAGAGGCTTGCTTTACTGAAGCAGCCCACAACTTGGGTCGTACCTTAGGAGAAAAATACATTCATGTAGTTTACGGAGGAGGAAGTTTAGGATTAATGGGACGTGCTGCTGCTTCTGCCTATATGGAAGGAGTAAAAGTATTGGGAATCATTCCAAAACCTCTGGCTGAAAGTAAAATCACCAGAGCAACCATTGGAGATGAGTTCAGAGCTGTAAATATGCAAGACCGCATAACTCACATGATAAATAATGCTGATGCCTTTATCACCCTTCCCGGTGGTTTTGGCACTCTTGAGGAATTTTTTCATATGGTTACCAGAGCCCAGCTAAATGTTCATACGAAACCAATAGGTCTGCTAAATGTCAATGACTTCTTCAATGGTTTACTATCTTTCATCAACTACTCTTCTGAAAAAAGTTTTATTTCTGAGCGTGCTAAACGAATCATAGTCGTTGCAACAACACCAGAAGAGCTGATCAAAAAACTTATTGCATTTGTTCCTGAACCAGACCCAGCTCTAGCTAATATTGTTTGGATGGAAGATTTCAGTATGCGAAAACGCAAAATTGATACATTCCTTTCCCTCTGATATCCCACTTCATTCCTCTTGTTGTTTTTACTTTTTAGCGGGTGTAAAAATCGTGAAGATGATGGCAGCTTAAGGAGTTTCTTTTCTACCTCTTGACGCGCATCTATCCACGATTTATGTATTATTATTTCTATTACTGTACTTTTTCTCGTTTGTTTTTAATAAAAGCATTGATGGCAGCGTAAGGCGACTCTTCGGACTCTCTCGAAGCGCATCTAGGTTGTTTGTGTTATACTTCTGGATATATATTTTCTTTTGTTGTTTTGCCACACTTATTTCTTGCCGGTCCAAAAAAAAAGGGCTTGAGCGAAGCGTCGTCTTTCATAAACAGGGAAGCCTTATTTAAACCCTTACTCCATTGTTCTTTTTACACAATAAGGATATTGTTTATCATTAAGTGTGGGGGAAGGTGTGTATATATATATCTATATCTATATATATATATTTATAAAAAAAAGGTTGAAAATCACGGCACCATTTTCTTGAGAAAACGTTAGTGAAAAAATCATTTTTGGGATGTTTCACTGGTTTTGATAATGGATTTTGATGAAGGTGTATGGGATTCAGTACACAACACCCTTTTTGTGAGTTTTGAGCCTTAGAGCAATCCTTATATATACGCTCTATATTTTTTGTTGTGTGGTCAAACATATTATGTTCATTCTAGAACTTGCTCATTTATACATTTCGAGTCTACATTCAAAAACTCTTGCATTAAGATGATAAAGGCAATTAGGATTAACCCCTTGTTGGCTTATATTTTTCCACCCATTACATTTTACCCTTAGAAGCCCCATTGAGCCTGAGCCTATTTCTTTGATCAAGCACATTACTTTAACCATTATCCATTCTTGTTGATGACTCATCTATTTGCACCCTCTAGTCAAAGATTTAATTGTGAACTAGATGTGTGACAAATAGGGACCGATGTTCATAAGAGTATTGTGGAGATTAAGAGCTTTTGTTGAAACTGAAAGAGTGTGAAGTACATTGGAGTATTGAACCGAATAAAAAAAATATAAAAAAACGGCCTGATAAAAAAAAGCGGGAGGTCAAGTGCGAAAATCATCACTATATATACATAAAATAGCACTTGAACTATCCCTTGAGTGATACATAATTCCTTCCAGAAGATCCATTGCATACTTTTTCTTACACAAGAGTATGACCTTACCAGATGAATATTCCATTACCATGTACAGAATAACTTGGGGATGATAGTTTGAGAGTTTTCATTACAGAAGGGGGGGTGTTGATTGTTATTTGTAGGATTTGTTATGCATCTAAATTCACAATTGATCTTGGCTAGCAAACCTCATAATTTTCCCTTTATCCTACCCATACCCAAAGCCACGTTACAACCAAAAGAAAGACCTTTTGATTTATGCATGAGTTTATTTTTAAGTAGTGGAGATTTGATATTTGACCAAACATATGGTAATGACACATTATGCTTTGATATGAGTGAACTCTTCTCGAATATCCCGTATATACACTTGAGTGAAGAGTGATATCCACTTTGAGGGTATTGAATCTTTTGGCATTCGATTCTCAATGAAGTTGTTAGAATTTGGTGCGGCATCCTATTTTTCTCTGATCTCACTCGGGTCATGATCACTTGTTCTCTCTTGATATTGGTTTTGTCATGATTTTTTTATAGCATATGAGTATTATAACTCGGGTATAAGATTTGCCCGAGGACGTGCAAAAGATAAGTGTGGGGGAATTTGTTTAGCATATTTTGAGTAATATTTTTATTAGTATTTTATATATATAATTGTGTGTTATGTGATAATTTATTTGTTTTACCATATATTTATATTATTTCATTTTGTTAGAATTTTCTATAATTTTTTGTCATTTTAGGATAATTAATTGAAATTAAATTATATCTGCAGGTTAACCAACCGGTACAAGACAGATCAATTGGTTCAAGGGCGATATTTTTACAAAATTCAAATATAGTCACGACTGGTTTCATTTTATTCGTCTCGTCGAGACGATCGTTTTAAAAAAAATTCATCAGAATCTGAGTTCGTATGAAGAAGTTATGACCGTTCGAAGGACAATTAAATAGACAGACCATATTGTGCCACGTGTCAACACCCGATTGGACCAGAAATTCAACTCTCTGCTGATGTCATCCATGACATCAGCATTAATTGGCAGCCGTGTATTATTGGGGGTGGGATTTAAAATATTAAAAATTATTATTTTATTAATTTTGTAGTAGTATAAATAGGGGATGAATGTGTAGTGTTTTGGGAGGAGAAAAAAGGAGAAAAAAAAGTAGAAAATAGGAGAAAAAAATAGAGAGCTATTATTGTAAGAGAGAGAAATAAAAATATTGTGTAATAAAATTATATTATTAATAATATTATGGAATATTTATTTATTTGTGTTGTTATTATGAGTGAGTAATTTTCTTTTACTGGAGTTATGATGAAACCATGTCTATATTATTACTAATATTTATATAATAATTCCAAATAAATGTTTTTAACGATTATGATTTTCGCTTCAATAGGGAAATATTATTTCATCAATTATATCACGTATTTTTGATAGTTATAAATTATCCATTGCTTTGTGATTATTGATATTAGTTAATTTCTTTGATTATTTATTTTCCATTAAATTGGATACATATAATGCTTAGAAATTATATTTTTCAAGCGAAGGAAAATCTATATTTGAATTATACTTTTGTACTTATTGTTAAATCTATAGGGAAATAGTGAGATTGATTTCAGAATCTATTCCCTAAATTTCTTGGAATTAAAATATAAATTAAATAATAAATAGACATTGGTGGATTCTAAACCCTAGTAAATTATTTAAAATCAATTTGTCTAAAATCTACTTAAAAATTACTAGTTATTTAATGCAATTATTATAACATTCCAATATCATATTATTTGGGACTAGGTTAGAATTTAATTTAAATTTGGTTCAAAACGATAGGAATAATTTTACTTCACTATCATAGTCCTCCCTGTGGAATCGACCTTGCACCGCATATCTACATCGAATAAATCGTGCGCTTGCGAGTATTAGACTAAAGAATCAACCAACAACACTAATGCACATAACTGACCCCGAACTTCGATATCCTGAAAAATCAAATCTCGCTGGATCCTGCTTTGAGGCGTAAGTATCTCTAACATCTGTAGAGCCATCAGTTTACGACTCCACGCATCTTCCACAACATTGGCCTTGCCCGGATGATAGAGAATCTCGATATCGTAATCTTTAATTAACTCCAACCACCTACGCTGTCTCATGTTCAACTCTTTCTGACTGAAGATATACTTCAGACTCTTGTGATCCGTGTAAATCTTACACGACGACCCATAGAGATAATGCCTCCAAATTTTTAAGGCGAAGATGACCGCATCTAACTCTAGATCATGCGTAGGGTAATTTGCTTCGTAAGGTTTCAACTGACGGGGTGCATAAGCAATTTGGGGGTGATTACTTCTGTTATCGTATTCCGAACCTTCGGGTTGTCGGAATCGTACTTTCTTTTAATGCTTGAATCCGTCGCTCTGCACTCTTCGCAGGCATGTCCTCGTCTTGTGTTTTGATTGTCGTTTCGCGGTTTCGTCGCGCTCGTACGCGACGAGCTGAACTTAGCAGTTTTGGAACTGCTAAGTGACTTACGTACGCTATGCTATAAGCATAACGTACGTTATCATCATGTGACTTACGTACGTTAAGACCTTCCCTTTACGTACGTAAGGGTCTTACTAGTTCCAACATTGAGTTCTGGCCGTCGATAGCGCACGCTATGTGTTGATCATAGCGCACGTTAACTGTGCTCCTTACGTACGTTAAGCCCTCGCCATAACGTACGTAAGGGTCTTCGCTATTTTGGGCGGAGGGTGCAGTTATCGATTACGTACGTAATCTTTGATGCATTACGTACGTAATACAGGTAACGTACGTTATTCTTCTTGGTTAACATACGTAACTCATGCGCAGGTATTTATATACCGGGGGTTGACCGTGTTCGTCATTTTTCACCCTTTCTTCACTCCTCCGCGGCTGAGGCGATTTGTGGGCGATCTAGGGGCGATTTTAGAGTCCTGTAACTCTAAATTTACATCTTCCTTTAGTTCTTGGTGTTGATTAACATCATCAATCCGTGTTCTTCGTCTGCGATTCGAGGTAATCATCTTGTAAACCCTTCCTTTATATTTCGTGACTCTTCGAGTGTCGGGTTATTCTTCTTGATTCTTTTTGTTGTATATCATCAATTGGTTATATTGATTCTATTCCTATGATTTGATTCGTATTTCTTACCATATTTGGGTCCGGATTATGTTCTTGTTGTTCTTAGGGAAGTATTGAACCCCAAGTGTTCGATCTTTTGTTTCTACGAATTCTTGTTTGGAATTTCGTATATTTTCCATCCCCCTTATGATCGACTTCGTAGTAATTATATTGTTCTTGTGATTTCGACCTAGTTGGAAGATTCAAGGGTTGCCGGTCAAGCTTTTCCGTCGTTTCGCGTGCTTTGGATTTGAGGCAAGTACCTTTATATACGAATTATAACTATGTGAAATCATTGTTGCCGAAGTGTGTGAATTATATATATTTATATGTTAAATATATGTATGTATAAAGGTATACGTGTATATATATATATATATATATATATATATATATATATATGTAAGTATGTATGTATATAGATAAACACATACAAATGTCGTGTGATTAATATCGATGCTAGTTGATGTACTCAACTTGGATTAAAGTACGAATCATATTTATAGAGATAATATAGTAAGATTTGTGTATTCGGTTGAGTTACGATATAAGGATATATGTGTAATTTCGGTTGGATTTGCCGAAGACTTATTGTGTTGAGTCTTGACTAATAACGTGCGTATTGTTGTTTATTTGTGTGGTTGGGGACTGACGGATAAATTATGTGAATTGGTGTATTAATTTGATAATTGTTGCAATGATTGATTGTGTACTTGATGTTTGTACCAATGTGAATACTTGTTGTGGGAGATGTCGTATCCGGGAACCTCTGAGGGCGGGGTGTGTACTCCGGCCTGGTGTACGCTGCAATTTGCGGCTCCATATGTTTGGTGAACACCGATGTTACCTAATGCGCGTGCAAGGGGCGGCTCTTGTGGGAGTGATCGCCGGCGCGGTGACATGTTCAAGGGGCGGCCAACATAGTGGAGTGAACACCGGCGCACAGGTGTGCAAGGGAGGCGCCTGGCAGGCTTATTGGTTACGGATGTTTGAGGGATAGCTAAGACCCCATTACCGAACGATTTTCATAATTCAAAGTTCTTCAAACTCGCTTTAAAATGTTGGTCTTGATATAGACCGCGGCTCGTGTTTCTGAAAGTTTGTTTCAACTTGTTTTCAATGTTGGTATCACGGTTAATTAACCAAGGATATTTGACGAGATCTCCGAGGGTTAATTAATCGGGGGTCTTGAGCAGGATTTGTCGAATGAGAGGTTGTGCCTTTGATTGTACTATGATGATTATTCTGTGTATTGGGTCGAGGACCTCGTGGGATGTTGAGATTTGGTCTCGCGATGATATTATTTGGATTGGGCCGAGAACCCCGTGAGATGTTGTAATGTTTCACTTGTGATAGTGTTTTATAAATCGGGTCGAGGACCCCGAATAACGTTGTAATGGTTTTCTTGCAAATTGTTTTCTACATGCTGGGTTGATGACCCGAGAGCTTTTGAAGTTATTTTCTAAAAGTTTTCCCATTCGATTTTCAAACCCCAGGGCGGCCCGAGTCAATAATAACGTTTTCAAATTATCTTATCAAAATGCTTTTCCTTTATAAGAGGGGATTTTCAAACTAGATCTTTTGACTCCTTGGGCTCGTTAAAAGTTTCATTGGTGTTATGTTCCGTAAAGAGAATATGACTATGTGATTATCTTTCACCTTGTGTATGCGAGTGCTATTCTGTGTTGACTATGGGAATGCCTGGTTTGTATTAAGGCTTCGCGGCTGTTGAGTTTTGTGTTGTTATTGTTCGTATATCTTGTATATTATGTACTTGCACTAGCAAAATTCCAGTTTGCTAACCGCCGAGTTTTTGGGGGGTGGGTGCCTGTTATGCGCTCAGGTTTTGGCACCTCGGGAGCGGTCACGGGATTGGCTTGGAAGGAGATGAAAGACGACCATGCTAATCACACAAGAGTCAGAGTCTTTTTCTTTTGTTTTATTTTGGTCGAGTATTCACCCTTGCATGGGTGTAGTTTTCATTTATTAAATTGAGTTGTCATTTCTCTATATTCAAGTTTATTATCGTCATTGAGATGTGAATGTCATTAATTCTGAATTGTCTAATGACCTTGTCGGTCTGCTTTGTAATTAGATTGACCCCGGTCGGTCAATCTCTGAGTAGTCTATTGGAGTTTAGCCTGGTAGATCCTTGTGAGAAGGGTCTACGACATGTGACATTCCCGGTCGTAATCTGGGGGTGTTACAGATATGGTATCGGAGCTTAGGTTTGCGAAAAACCAAGGCCGTGGGGTCAAGTCCATGTCCTGTGTAAGTCGCGCGTGTCAGAGTTGTGATTAGTATCGTGGTTCCAACATCATCTTCAGGCAATCCATTGATGGTAAGCCTCCCGATCGTAAGTCCCCTTATATACGTATTTGATTATATCGTGCTAATGTGTTTAATGCGAACAAGGGGTTGGAACTTGTTGGTGATATTATTGTTTTAGGATATAACATGCGTATACGGTCCGATTGAGAATGGTTATGTAGTATGCTTCGGAAGTCGAGTGTACTTACAAATTTATACATTTTATTACATAAATCTTTGAGTGTTAATTTTATCCGCTGCGTGAGTATTTTGAAATGGCTTTTGGTATCTTGCAAACTGAATTTTATTTCGTAAAACCGATTCCCTAAACCGAGTTTTGGCATTTTTGTCTTCCATGTTTTGACGGTATTCTTATAACGGTTTTTGGTATTTTATAAATGACTTCTGTGATTATTTGAAAATACTACCGTCATCGGCTTTTTGGCATTTTGAACGTTTTAAAAATGATTTTCAGCCTGGTGGGTTCCGGTGCGGGGCCCACGGTGCTGTAATGTCACGAACATTTTAAAGTGGTGCTACGAAATTTTATAATATTGTGAAAACCCATGATTTAATGTAGTCATGTCAAATGGTCACGTATTTCGGTGAAAAATCCTTTCGATTAGACGTTTTGGTAGAAGAGGAAATATTTTCAAATTGTGGTATATTGTACGACTGATTATTTGATAATGCTGAACGGTACTATCTGTATTAGTATGTCGAGCCTTGGCGGACGTAAGTGATGACGGAAGTGGAAGCGACAAGGTGGTTCGTACGACAACTATCCATGCTACAGTGAAGGAGTATCAAGATCAAACGATATCCTATGAAATCTCCTCAGTGATCGAACCCTCGAGCGAAGCAAAGAGACCGAGGACATCGGGAAAATTTCTGGGCGGTGAAGAGACTAAGGCTCCCAAGCCCTCACGTCGTTCGAAGGCGTCGTCTTCGCGGTCAGGAGTGAGCACTGGAAATCCCAAACCAGCATCGTTGATTCTCGGTAAGAAGAGAAGATGTTTCAACTGTAACTGTCAGGGACATGTTCGTGCAAATTGTCCCTCTCCACTCTTGACTTGTTACCGGTGCGGGTGTGAAGGTCATCGGGAGAAACACTGTGAGACAGTTTCCGAATTGGCAAAGAATGCCGCCCTAAGAGAGAACAGAGCTAGTGACCGGAAAGTGTCCCGAAACCCTATGTTTCCTTCTGAAGATCCTAGCATGGGAGAATAAACATTTTGTACTATGTCTTAATCGTTGCTGTTTCAAACAATCGTGAATTCGATCGTTTTTTGTTTCATTGCTTTACGTTTCCAACTCTTGTTGTTCTAAGCTTCGGGGTCGTAATATCTTTTTAGTATGTGGGGATGTATTACCCGTACTTTTCTATTGTGTGACCTTTCATTGTTGATAATTCAATTGTGATCCCCTCGACGATTTTAAACTACCTTGTTTTACTTAGCCTACCGTCCTCCGAACGAATTTCGGAGCTGTTTTGCTAAATCTCGTGGATTATTGTGGTCTTTTCACATCCGAATTTGATTCTTGCAAATTTTGTTTGAAACTATTGTTCCATTGTTCTCTATTTTAAGTTTCGGGACGAAACTTCTTTTAAGGAGGGTAGAATGTAATACCCGTGATTTTCTCTTTCGGTACTTTTTCGTTTTTGGTATCTTTCTGGTTTCCAGAAGCTCACTTGCGAGCGTTTTGGCAGTTTGATAATGTTTCGTTCTGCGCGTTTGGTCATCCGAGTTGTTCCAGGTCTGTTTTACCCGAATCCGTGTTTTGAGCGACTTTTCCCGCTATTTGGTTCATTTCGTGTGATGATGGTTCGAAACTATGATTTCGTGTTTCCTATAAGTCCATTGAGCTTTATTATGCGTGTTGTGAGCTTCGGTTTGGTTGCTTGGTGTCATATCGTGATTTACGGATGTTTTGGGCCGTTTCGTAATATCCCAAAGTTTGGGGGTGATTACTTCTGTTATCATATTCCGAACCTTTGGGTTGTCGGAATCGTACTTTCTTTTAACGCTTGAATCCGTCGCTCTGCAATCTTCGCAGGCATCTCCTCGTCTTGTGTTGTAATTGTCGTTTCGCAGTTTCGTCGCGCTCGTACGCGACGAGCTGAACTTAGCAGTTTTGGAACTGCTAAGTGACTTACGTACGCTATGCTATAAGCATAACGTACGTTATCATCATGCGACTTACGTACGTTAAGACCTTCCCTTTACGTACGTAAGGGTCTTACGATTCGAACATTGAGTTACGGCCGTCGATAGCGCACGCTATGTGTTGATCATAGCGCCGCGTTAAGCGTGCTCGCACGTGCGTTAAGCCCTCGCCATAACGCACGTAAGGGCCTTCGCTATTTTGGGCGGGGAGAAGTGCGGTTATCGATTACGTACGTAATCTTTGATGCATTACGTACGTAATACAGGTAACGCACGTTATTCTCCTTGGTTAACGTACGTAACTCATGCGCAGGTATTTATATACCGGGGGTTGACCATGTTCGTCATTTTTCACCCTTTCTTCACTCCTCCACGACTGAGGCAATTTATGGGCGATCTAGGGGCGATTTTGGAGTCCTGTAACTCCAAATTTACATCTTCCTTTAGTTCTTGGTGTTGATTAACATCATCAATCCGTGTTCTTCGTCTTCGATTGGAGGTAATCATCTTGTAAACCCTTCCTTTATATTTCATGAATCTTCGAGTATCGGGTTGTTCTTCTTGATTCTTGTTGTTGTATATCATCAATCGGTTATATTGATTCTCTTCCTATGATTTGATTCGTATTTCTTACCGTATTCGGGTCCGGATTATGTTCTTGTTGTTCTTGGGGAAGTATTGAACCCCAAGTGTTCGATCTTTTGTTTCTACGAATTCTTGTTGGGAATTTCGTATATTTTCCATCCCCCTTGTGATCGACTTCGTAGTAATTATATTGTTCTTGTGATTTCGACCTAGTTGGAAGATTCGAGGGTTGCCGGTCAAGCTTTTCCGTCGCTTCGCGTGCTTTGAATTTTAGGCAAGTACCTTTATATACGAATTATAACTATGTGAAATCATTGTTGCCGAAGTGTGTGAATTATATATATTTATATGTTAAATATATGTATGTATAAAGGTACACGTATATATATATATATATATATATATATATATATATATATATATATGTAAGTATGTAATTATATAGATAAACACATACAAATGTCGTGTGATTAATATCGATGCTAGTTGACGTACTCAACTTGGATTAAAGTACGAATCATATTTATAGAGATAATATAGTAAGATTTGTGTATTCGGTTGAGTTACGATATAAGGATATATGTGTAATGTCGGTTGGATTTGCCGAAGACTTATTGTGTTGAGTCTTGATTGATAACGTGCGTATTGTTGTTTATTTGCGTGGTTGGGGACTGACGGATAAATTATGTGAATTGGTGTATTGATTTGATAATTGTTGCAATGATTGATTGTGTACTTGATGTTTGTACCAATGTGAATACTTATTGTGAGAGACGTCGTATACAGGAACCTCTGAGGACGGGGTATGTACTCCGGCCTGGTGTACGCTGCAATGTGTGGCTCCATATGTTTGGTGAACACCGGTGTTACCTAATGCGCGTGCAAGGGGCGGCTCTTGTGGTAGTGATTGCCGGCGCGGTGACATGTTCAAGGGGCGGCCAACATAGTGGAGTGAACGCCGGTGCACAGGTGTGCAAGGGAGGCACCTAGCAGGCTTATTGGATACGGATATTTGAGGGATAGCTAAGACCCCATTACCGAACGATTTTCATAATTCAAAGTTCTTCAACATCGCTTTTAAATGTTGGTCTTGATATAGACCGCGACTCGTGTTTCTGAAAGTTTGTTTCAACTTGTTTTCAATGTTGGTATCAGGGTTAATTAACCAAGGATATTTGACGAGATCTCTGAGGGTTAATTAATCGGGGGTCTTGAGCAGGATTTCTCGAATGAGAGGTTGTGCCTTTGATTGTACTATGATGATTATTCTGTGTATTGGGTTCAGGACCTCGTGGGATGTTGAGATTTGCTCTCGCGATGATATTATTTGGATTGGGCCAAGAACCCCGTGAGATGTTGTAATGTTTCGCTTGTGATAGTGTTTTATAAATCGGGTCGAGGACCCCAAATAACGTTGTAATGGTTTTCTTGCAAATTATTTTCTACATGCTGGGTCGATGACCCGAGAGCTTTTGAAGTTATTTTCTAAAAGTATTCCCATTCGATTTTCAAACCCCAGGGCGGCCCGAGTCAATAATAATGTTTTCAAATTATCTTATCAAAATGCTTTTCCTTTATAAGAAGGGATTTTCAAACTAGATCTTTTGACTCCTTGGGCTCGTTAAAAGTTTCATTGGTGTTATGTTCCGTAAAGAGAATATGACTATGTGATTATCTTTCACCTTGTGTATGCGAGTGCTATTGTGTGTTGACTATGTGAATGCGTGGTTTGTATTAAGGCTTCGCGGCTGTTGAGTTTTGTGTTGTTATTGTTCGTATATCTTGTATATTATGTACTTGCACTAGCAAAATTCCAGTTTGCTAACCCCCGAGTTTTTGGGGGGTGGGTTCCTGTTATGCGCTCAGGTTTTGGCATCTCGAGAGCGGTCACGGGATTGGCTTGGAAGGAGATGAAAGACGACGATGCTAATCACAGAAGAGTCAGAGTCTTTTTCTTTTGTTTTATTTTGGTCGAGTATACACCCTTGCATGGGTGTAGTTTTCATTTATTACATTGAGTTGTCATTTCTCTCTGTATTCAAGTTTATTATCATCATTGAGATGTGAATGTCATTAATTCTGAATTGTCTAATGAACTTGTCGGTCTGCTTTGTAATTAGATTGACCCCGGTCGGTCAATATCTGAGTAGTCTATTGGAGTTTAGCCTGGTAGATCCTTGTGAGAAGGGTCTACGGCATGTGACATTTCCGGTTGTAATCTGGGGGTGTTACAACAACTAGAATCGACGACATGTCAACTCCCCCATCTTCCGCCTTCAGAGCGTAACACCAGTAGCCTATACAACCCTGGTTCAGAAGTTTCATCGCTTTCAAGGCACTAATCACATTTCCCGATCTACCCGACTTACAACCAACGAGAGTATGCTCTATGCCATACTCGGCCACTATCGATATAGTACGAGTCCGATAGTTCATGATAGCACCGTGACGATCCAACCAATCGTCCCCGAGGATCAAATCCTCACCCTTAAGGTCTACAACAATGAGATTTGAGGGCCAATCCCGGCTCCCGATCCTCACTGGGCAATCTCTAACTTCCCGATTACCAACCATACGATCCCCATTAGGCATACCCACTACGAACGGTTCACACTCGAACAAGCAGTCAGTACCGATACGGCATATACAATCCGAAGTAATAAAAGAGTATGTAGCACCCGAATCAAAAAGCACCGAAACTGGATGAGAAAGGATCTGAGTGGTACCTGATGCCACCGGGACGTCTGTCTCCTCCGCACATCTCATCTGGTATAATCGGGGGTGTACTGGGCCCGAACTCGATACCACATGGTGATCTGACTGACCCCGACCCCTACCACAGCTCGAACTCTGAGGAACCTGAGTGACTGGAGTCTTCTGGTCTATGCTAAGCTCTTTCTGAACGGCAGTGGTAGTCTGAGCTCTGGCGGCTCTGGTAGCCCTCTCTCAATGAGCTGCCCGGTGCCCGGTTTGCCCGCAAGTAAAGCAAGTAACTAAAGGAAAGGGACAATCCTTCACCAAATGCTCGTATTGGTTGCAGTTAAAATAAACTCTGCCGCCAGGTGAAATGGATTGGACTGAACGTTTACTTTGAGACCCTCCGGCCTGATGAAACGGCCTCTTCCCAGATGCAGGAGCAGACTGAGACTTCAAAAATCGACCACCCTTACCGGATGAAAAACTGCCAGTTGTCTTCTGCTTCTTGGCCTCGGAACCCAACTCTGACTCTGGGACTGCCATCTCAATCGCTAGAGCGCGATCCTGGTACTCCTTAAATGTGGCACACATGAGTGGTGCCATGCTTTGTCTGATATGCAGCTTCATGCGCATATTAAAGTAGCGAATCTTATCAGCCTTGGTACTCACTTGCTCTTTCACATATCCCAATTGCTGGTTATAAGTGATGATGGCCTGAGAGATCGGTACATCCTGAGGCGTAGTAGTAAAGAACTCCACGATCCTACGCTCCTGAACCAAAAGTGGGCAGTACTCTGCTTCCATAGCAGTCTTAAACTCCTCCCAGGTAGCTAAACGGTCCCTGGGCATCACAGCTTCCCACCACTCCGCAGCTTCCTTATCCAGGAGGTACTGAGCAATAGGTACCCTCTTGTCGTCAGGACAAGCCACGGCATCGAACGTCCTACCCATCCAAAAATGCTAATTCTCCCAACCCAGGGAGTCAGTAGAACCAGCGAAGCGAGGGGGGGTGCATTTTGTTTACTTTCTAAAGCCATTTACTAGCTTCATCTTCTGGAGTCGGGGGCGGATTATGACGTGCACCCTGAGCTATCTGAGCGAGCTGAGCTACCAACTGCTGAAGTACAGCAGTAGCTCCGATGTCTGCATTAATACCCGACGGCTGATCCTGACTGACTGATAAATTCTGCTTCCCGTCAGAACTCAAGGGTAGAGTGTTCGGCACTGAAT
Organism: Orobanche coerulescens; assembly: GCA_033398695.1. NCBI lineage: Eukaryota > Viridiplantae > Streptophyta > Magnoliopsida > Lamiales > Orobanchaceae > Orobanche > Orobanche coerulescens. The sequence goes on from CM065819.1 coordinate 91,957,015, forward strand.
GAGAGGCCGAATCTGCAGAGGACTGAGAAAGCGGAACTTCCTCATTACTAGCACCACGGCCTCGGCCGCGTCCCCTAGCTGGTCTACCGCGACCTTTCAACATACTAAAGAAAAGAATTGAAAAGAACAAGATCAGAAAAATTCACAGTCTACAAAGTTGCTATCACAACTCACAATTCCAATCTACGCAAGGGAAATGAATTACAGAAATGTAAGAGTTCGAGGAGACTTACAGCCACGGGTCGCACAAAGAGATGGTAGCACGATGATGTTGGGCTCAACAACTGACTCTTATGACATGACTGACAGGCCCCAAATTAACCAACAACCTAGGTATTCATAACCTAAGCTCCGATACCATAAATGTAACACCCCAAATATCAAAAGGGACATTACACGCCGTAGAACCTTCACAAGGTCTACCAGGCTAACATATAACGCATAATCCACAAAATAAATCCCATAAGACACCTTAATAATAATATGTAGGGCCGCGGCCTCAGTCAAAATAGTTTAATTCAACACCAACAAAACAGAAAATGACATGCATTCAATTTCCCATGCAGGGGACTTTAACAATATTTGAAAGACAACCAGACCAACACCGACACAAAGTAAACACAATAACAAAACATCTAACATAGACTCGAGCCTCATCATCATGCTAGGACATCCTTTTCATGCATATTCCGTGCCATCTCCTCAGCTCGACCGATACATGAAATGCATAAAACGCATTTCCCCCATTTAAGGTGTTAGCATTCGAATAGGTGCAAGTACACAATTACACTACATTATATACAGATACGATTCAACACAGTCATCTCGTTTAGAATTACTTTGAAAATCATATTTCGGAATATTCTATTGACATCAAACAGTAAATCATCTCATATCAATATCACAACCATCCACACTTGGTAACCCGTGGCCATACCCCTTAGTATCGACCCCTAGACGCCCCGTTGAACGCTCCGGGTGGGAAACCACTTCCGCAGCCGTACCCCTTAGTATCGGCCCCCAGACGCCCCGTCGAGCGCTCTAGGTGGAAGAGCAACAACTCACACACACAATATCATAATTCAACATTCGTATCACAACCGTAACACACATAACGAAATGTAATACATGTACTTGCCTTGAATAAAACGATGTGAAGGAAACAGAAAAAGGAAAGGTTTCGGTCCGAATAATCTTTACAAATTTGCTCCTATCATAATAACGATATTAAAACAATTTCAATATTGCGGAAACGTAAGGATTCATCCTAGTTCTACCCGTTGGGACATTTCATCGGTCACTACGAAGTCATAATCGATTCTAATATATTAACGGTGAAAACCTTGTAGTTTAATCCATTAAACTATAATGAAAGCAAGATATTACGATTACACAATCGTAATCTAACAACTTATCGAAGCTAAATCGGGTTCAAATGGTAAAATTATGCCAAAATCCCGAAATCCACCAAAAACTAGAGTTATAGGAATATACCTCGATTTGAAGATGAACAACGGATGATTTGATGCTAGAATGATGATATGATGCCTGGATATACCTCCCCAACAGAGTTTGGGTGAAATCGGACGAACCCTATACTTGGAAATTACTCCCATCGCGAAGAGAAGAAGAGAAGGATGAAAAATGAAGGAGAAACCCGCTGCCCAACTTAATATACTGGGCAGTGTTACGACTGTAACATGTGCACCATTACGGCTGTAATGGTGCTCCAGAACCCACTGGACCAATTTCACGCCATCATTACGTCCGTTACGAAGGTGGCATTACGGCCGTAATGCATGGAGACTTATGGCCGTAATACATGCGACCTTACGGCCGTAACTTGGCCCTGAAAGTTGGTCAGACCTGCATTCTGAAAATTAATGGCTCGACAACCACCAAAAATGAAAATGCAAGGGTAGGTCCACCGGATATACTAAAGTTCCCTACCGACGAGTTAAGCATAACAGCCATCACCTGCCTCCGACCACCCGAAGGTTGGAATAAATGAGTATTAACATCAATACTCTAAATAATAAGAATATACCAAAATGACTCAAACATTCAAAAATCTAACTCGAGACCTGAACGACAACTCAGAAAGTTGCAACATATCCAGAATCATTAAAGGAACTTGAAGAAGAGATGAAACGTCAGTATAGAATGAGATTTATGAGAATCGAGCCTCAATGCGGAAAAGTTACACAATAAGTAGAATCTCATCAAAACAACTCCGAAACTCGTCCGGATGGTCATGGATACAGAACAAAATAGTTTCACAATTCCAAAACAATAACAAGCGAGCCGTCCGAAATAAAAATACAGTAAAAATTGAAATTACTAAAAATAGAAAGTGCGGATATTACACTAGTAAGATATACGAGTGCAATAATTGCACTGAGATGTGATGCTTCCGGACCATGAATCTCTTCATCATTATTTGGTATAAATATGTCCTTAATAGGATCATGTGACTGATCAATCATTTTGATGAGCGTGTTTCATCCGCGCAAAATCGCTTTAATAACTTTTAGGTACAAGTGGGTTGATATACAAACAATACATTTTCCAAGTGTTTGTAACCCAAGGTATATTCTAGATATTTCAATACGATCTCAAATTATCTTCTCAAATATCCAAGTGTCAATTGGATCTCTTCTGGAATTCCAATCAATCTAAGATCATTCATATCTATATATGACATTGAGTCATTAATATATCTTTCTTTAGTCGAATAATATTGCCTAACATGGTTATTTCAAATTCGACTATACTATTTGAATCTATTCAAAGACTTGTAATTTGAAGTAATACATATATATATTTAGATTTTGATATATATGCTTCAGGCATATCATCCTTGTAGGATTTCATGTATCCATGAGACAAATTTTTATGTACTTCCAATCTCACTCAATATCTATATATAATTCAATTCATGAGTTGTCTTATAAAAAAATATAATAACCACAAGCAATTTTCACTACAAAAGGTGTGCTTCATATCTCATGTTTGCATGAGTAATGTTTAAAATTATTGGTACCTCTTCAAGAAGTCCATGTAACGCCCCCAAATCCCATTGAGTTATTACAGTGCCCTGGACCCCACATCAGGAGATCCACCAGGCGAACATGACTAAAACACAACAAACTGACCCAACTGGGAAAACACAGTCCCTACTATGATATCCGACATATTATTCCGATATGGAATTTCAACGACAAAATTGGGCCTACATGGCCAAAATACAAATACAACAACATCCATGAGCCTTGCTCGGATAATACAAAATAAAACAACTGACGAAACTGGAGTACTCCAAACTATCTGACCGACATAAACACCAAAACAACTCGGACTAGTATCGCTTGAATTCCTCGTCGCCATCGTCATGTCCCTGTGTCTCAACTCTCTTCTCGCAAGCAGCTAACACATGAAAACATGTTCCGGCCCCACGGGGTCAGTCATCCAGATAATGAATATCAAATAGATGTACAACATGGTATGCATCCAAAGGCAGAATAAATGGTACAACAATGGTAATACGAGATGCTCACAAACCAAGGTAAGAACCGAGCATTCATGAAACACTATGCCCACGACGTACGATCGGTATCTGCTCAAAAAGTTAGATCATAAGTGCCCAACGGCTAATCATCAACATAGAACACAACAATGAATTACCTGAAGGTAAACCAAACCAGAACTGAAATAATTACAAATCACAATGCCCGAAGGCTCCAACGGAAATACCAAAACATCATAATGGCCTGAAATTCCTCAGCCGAAGCTGCAAAAGATCACAATGGCCTGAAACCCACTCACCGAAACTGCCAAAATATCACGATGGCCTGAAAGCCACTCAGCCGAAGCTGCCAATCAACACAATGGCTCGAAGCCAAAGAGCCCGAAGCTGTATCACATGAGGGCCGAATCCACGGCACGAAGCCATATCACAATGATGGCCAAAGCCACAGCATGAAGCCATATCACAATGAAGGCCGAAGCGACGGCACGAAGCCGTATCACAATAAGGGCCGAAGCCACGGCACGAAGCCGTATCACAATGAGGGCCAAAGCCACGACACGAAGCCATATCACAATGAGGGCCGAAGCCACGGCACGAAGCCGTATCACAATGAGGGCCAAAGCCACGGCACGAAGCCGTATCACAATGAGGCCATCCAATGACCGTGACCTGCTGAATTGCAGGTGCTGGGGAAACCAACCGCGAAGGTTCAAGCCCCGGACTTACCCATCGAGCACTAGCCGAGACTAGCCTCCAAAACACATTTAATCACAAACGGAAACGATCACAAGATTACCGAATTCACAAGAACTATTGTGTGCTGCCTTGAGTCGACCAACATGACAACGATAACTCACGGATGGGCACCATCCTCAGCGGTCCCAATTCAATACCTCGATTACCTTTAGAACGGCTAATCGATAACAATGATATCACGGATAGAAAATGTCCTCGACAGTCCCAATTCAATACATCGATTACCTTAGAACGGTCAATCGATCACAATGACTCAACGGATGGAAAATGTCCTCGACAGTCCCAATTCAATGCATCGATTTCCTTAGAACGGTCAATCGATAACAACGACTCAACGGATGAGAAATGTCCTCTATAGTCCCAATTCAATACATCGATTACCTTAGAATGGTCAATCGATAACAACGACTCAACGGATGGGAAATGTCCTATGCAGTCCCAATTCAATACATCGACTACCTTTAGAACGGCTCAATTGATAACAACATTGCAATTAGAACAGATGTCCCGATGCCTTTAATCGACCACCAGAAACAGAGATGATACTCGAATACATCAAGGCCTTTAATCGGCTAATACAAAATCAACAGAACACCGATATCATTAACAATGATCACAACGATATCTCAATGGAACATCAGTCAACAATAATCATCGATACATCGATACCGCAAACCGGCCATAGACAACAACATAATCCAACAAGTATCTCAATGCCTTGAACCGGCCGTTAACGAACAACAATAACAACAAGACTATCAATCAACAACTTTACCGAAGGGTTTTGTATCAAATAATTCCCTGACATCAACAGATCATGAAGAGTCTATGTCTCGAAATGATACAACACATTCATACACATATATGATAACATTTATCTCATTGACTAGTACAAGTATAAAACTTGCCTCAAACTGAAGGCGATGAAATCCTCTAATGAATGACAAACGGCATCCTCCGTCGATCATAAGCACTCGAACAACCTTGAATGAAATACAATTCATTCAATAACACAAAATCAATAGAAAACAACACCAAAGACAGTCCCGATTCAATCACGAATTGGTTAAACTCTACAAACGAATATCATAGTTCTCAACTATGAATTCTAACATCCTCTAACACCTAAGTGATCAATGAACATGATCATTATGTTCTTAACACTTGTGAAAAACAATTCAACAAGGATTATCAAGAACAACATCAAATCAATCATCTCAAAATGATAATATCACCAATATCTTCATCAATACCTCAAGAACATCATCATCATCACAACAAACATGATGTCTCCACCAAAATCAATCACCAATTCCTCAAGAATTTTGGATTAATCAACAAGATTAACTTAATCATTTCAAAATTATGATAATCACATCCTAAATCGTCATAAATCCTTACTAAAATGGTTATAATCTCTCAAGAACACAACCAATAACAATAATCATCTCAAGGCTATGTTAATCATCTAAAAATCTTAACATAACTCTTCCTAGACATGATTATAACCTCCAAGTATTCTTAAACATCAAGAACACAATCAAACTCAAGCTATATCATCATGTTCTTCATCATAAGTTCATCAAAACTATGAAGAACCATACCATCCTCCGACAAATCATCATCACACGAACTACACAACAACAACATCAACATAATCTCGCATTAAACACAAGATTAATCAACATACCTCTAAAAAATGAAGAACAACCTCAAACCATAAAGAATCCACTCCAATCTACAAGTTCCTAAGCTCCAATCCAAGTTATGAAGCTCCAAATCAAGTTGGAAGAGACTAAGTATCAAGAACAAGTCCAGAGAGACGATTCTAGGGAGAGGAAATTGGTTTTGGTTCGTGAAGAAATGAAATAGGAAACCAAGATATATAATCTGACAAGCTCATTACGGCCGATATAGCACCACCTTAACATACGTTATGACCGTTAGCGTACGTTATCGCCTCAACGCAGCGTACGCTACATAGTCCAAAACTCACTGCCTCAAAATGGGGTACCCATTACGTTTTACGTACGTAACAAACCTCACCATTACGTACATTAACCTCAAGGTGTAGCGTACGTAATGTGCGTTGACCTGCCTGTCCCAATCGAACTCTGCGAATCCAGCCTGGCCCGATCCCACACGCAGAAAGTCAAATGCGATCTGATACCCCTTGTTACGTACGTAACACTCTAGGTTTAACGTACGTAAACCTCAGCTCATAGCGTATGTATTGTTAAACATTTAGCGTACGTTATGGCTAGTATACTTAGCCAAAATTCCAAACTCACCAAGCAACATCTAAACGACGAAACGAAACCGACGACAAGTATAAATATTTCGATTCTGAAATATCCCAATATTATATACATTGTATCAGTCAGATAATACAACACTTATAAAATTTCAAATGAATACGTACAACACAACAGTGAAACGAAAAAAAAATATCCCCGGATATTACAGTCCAATCATCATAATCATATAATGTATGAATATTCATCCATATTCAACGAACTTTATTCAATATGCTATTTTGAACTGCATGCCAAATAACAATGACATTAATCTAAATCATATTAGATTGTTTTGTCCATCTTGACCAAATATATTATTTCTAACATTAATTAACTTAGATCATTATGATCTTCATTTGTAACAAGTGCCATTGCTAAATCTATTGATATATGCTCCAGATTTTATTGTAACAAAATTTATAGAACGTTTATAATTTAATTCTCTTCAAGAGTATGCTCTTCAAGAGCGACATCTTCAAGACGTTGAATTTTGTCACTAATATTTCTTTTTGATCTCCGGAGATATAGAATATATTTCTCACCACTTAGGTGGGATATCTTTAAACTCAATTGTAGCACTTGCATGTGTCTTCCAAAACATCAATTTCCAACTGAGTTTATTTAAAACTCTCCTAGAGTATGTAGATATAATTGATTGCAATTTATGCAAAATCAATAAAAATTTGAACTTCTAATTCATAATTTTTCAAATAATTTTCTTGATCGCTTGATACTTTTCTTGTAACACCCCTAGACCATATGGAAATATTACACGCCGTAGACCCTCCCCGCGAGGACCTACCAGGCTAAACAACACATAACTACCAAACTTTAACCGACCGAAGTCAGTCATTACAATAATACAGACCATTAAGGTCAATTACAATACAATCACACGGACCGATGAGGTCATACGACTAACGCAACAAGATGAAATAGAACTTTTTACAACAAATAGCCACGCAGGGGTAAAATACATGACAGCGGAAGTCTGACTATAACTCGGTCGATACAACGTAACCCGACCAACTCTCAACTCTTGATTAGTATCGTTGCTTGTTACTTCCTGTGCCGATCCTGTAACTGCTTCTCCGAACCAGCATGTACCTGGACGCAAAATAGACATCCACCCCCCCGATTACTCGGGGTTAGTAAAACTCCATTGTTTTACTAGTGCAAGTATAATAATATACAAAATGTATCAAGCAGAAAGCAATCACAAATTAGGTAACACAATTTAATTGTCAAAACATTCTCGAGAGGTTTTATTAATCAGAAAACAAATGGTGAAGTTTTAAGAATTAAAACTCGGCATCTCGGGAGTTTTTAGAACATAATTGCCTCTGGACCTCGAGTCCTAATTTACAAAACCTTTTTCGTAAATCATCAAGGCCTCAGCCCGGTTCTTGTTTCAAAACACATTAGTGAAATATCATCATGTGTCCGGGATCTTAACATCGAAACATTATCCGCACAATCACTGTTCGTACACATCATGTACCGAACTCCAGAGGTCCCACGGACCGTACCTGGACCACAAATACTATTCGTACACCTCATGTACCGAACTCCAGAGGTCCCCCGGACCGTACCTGGACCGCACACACTGTTCGTACACCTCATGTACTGAACTCCAGAGGTCCCACGGACCGTACTTGGACCACACACACTGTTCGTACACCTCATGTACTGAACTCCAGAGGTCCCACGGACCGTACCTAGACTACACACACTTACATTTTCCAAGCACATACCAAACAACGCAACACATCACCACGAACAACACACCTTAAACAAACATGTTCAAACATCCAATCGTACACCAGAATTACATGTCCAAATATGTGATCAATCCAACACAATAATCACAATCATCGCCATACCTCAAATCCAAGCAATCAAGCCCAACACGAACCACGCAACTAGCATGACCAACACGGCTTCACAAGTTTAAACAAGCAAGGATGTCATGAATACCAACAAACATTCAACTAATCAAGCCGTACGAATCATATCCACGAAGATAAACCAAATCATAGTAAATACAATATATAAACTCATCCACAAGACACAAATCGTATAAATAGAATACTTGCCTTAATAATCGATATCAAACACTCCGAAGAATACGACTCAACCGGGAAACTCGGACCCCGAAGAAAACAACAAATGGGAGGGTTCCGACTCGAGTTCTTCACAAGGATTTCATCCCTAAGACATATCATCAATAAATCAACGGTCGTACGAGGAATAATAGTCGCATAACACCCAAATCTCCCCTCTAAGTCTTTTCATCGAACACCTTCAAGGCGCCGGTTAAGAACTCAACAAAACGACGGATCTATGGCAATTGAACAATGGAACAACAAGGAAAATGATAGAATATAACTTAATAATCATCGATCCGCCTCAAATCTGAGATACTACGGGTTAATCGGACAAAACCAAGCAAAACCCCCAATTTTCCCAAAACTAAGATTTTAGGAAATCTAACCTTGATTCGCTGGATCAAAGGATGTTATAGAAGGATTAATCAATGATATGAACTCCAGAACTTCATGGATTCGTCGCCTGACAACATGCCTCCGACCTCTCCAAGCCTCCAGCTGCGGAAAGAAAAGAAAGGAATGAAAAACGAGTGAAAATATGACTGCTAAGTCATATTTATACGGGCGTGTACCTAGCGTGCGCTAGTTTTCCGGACTAGCGTGGGCTATCGGCTAGTATTAGCCTAGAACCTTTGGCCGGGGCCCGCACGACCCGGCAATGCTGACCTAACCTGCCGACCGGAAGCTGCCTGCCCGACCGCGATAGCTCGCGCTGCGCGGATGCTAGCATGCGCTAGCCGACCTGTCCAGAACACTCTAGACTAAACTGCTCGGCCAGGTAACGTGCGCTAGTCGGCCGACAGCATGCGCTACACCTGCCGATTAGCGCGCGCCACGACCGACAGTAGCATGCGCTACCTGCCGATCCTCCCCGAGTCCAGAACCTCAGAAACCTCTCTGCCCAGCCCGATAGCGTGCGCTGGTCGGCCGAAAAGCATGCGTTATTCTTGCCGAGTTAGCGTGCGCGGCCTTCCGGCATTAGCGTGCGCTACGCCGGTTCCTGGCGTGCCTGCCCGGCCATTGCCCAGCACTTCCGACAGTGCCTGCCGCACCTGTCCGACCAGTACCCAGCACTTCCGACATCGTCTGCCGCACCTGTCCGGCCAGTGCCCAGCCGCCATGACCCGACGACTCAATTTCTGAAAATGCACGGAACGAACACGACGAAATGCTCGCGGACAACATTATCGATCCGAAATGAAATACCATGCAACAATTAATCACACGCGACCATATAAACACAAAAATCAATCATCGATAAAATAATACCGACACTCGAAAACCGAGAAATATCCAGAGAAATCCCAAAATAACAGGAACGAAAATCTCGGGTATTACATCTACCCCCCTGAAAACAAGTTTCGTCCCAAAACTTAAAACAAAGACATCGCAGTGCTATAACAAAACACTACGCTCAACATAAAAATATCAACTCGCGACCCCGTGATCCACAGTCACGTGTCTCCATAAGCTAAACAACCCACACGGACTCATACAACTCGAAAACATCGATCATCATGCATCAAACATAAAATCATTAAATAATATGTCTACACACGGAAGACCATCCGCACTACAAAGACAAAATATTATCATTGGGCATCATTGGGCCCTCGAGAAGTATGAATGGAATTCCGGTTCCCTACCATCTTAGGAACGGTCTCACAGTACTGGTCTCGATGCCCTTCCCGTCCACAACTATAACAAGTTACCGGCGGTTTCTTACAACACGCACGCTCGTGGCCCAGCACATTACAGTTGAAACATCTTGGGGTACTGCCCGAAATCAAAGACGCCGACCTGGGTCTTTTAGACTCTCCAGCTGACCGACAAGGTCCCATACTCATCTGATACGAGGCTTGTGATTTTAAAGTCCCAATTTCCTTACTTCCTGAGGCATCATCATAAATCCTCTGTTTCTTCGCTACAGCTACCGACTCGATAGACAATACAGCCATTTCAAATGCTAAGGCTCGCTCTTGATAATCCTTCAACGTAGTACACATAAAAGGAGCCATACATTGCCGAACACGAGGTTTCATATGCATATCGAAATAACGAACCTTATCTGCCTCACTTCTCACTTGATCTCGAACATAACATAACTGCCGATTATAATCGACTATTGCCTGAGATATCGACACATCCTGGGGCGTCGCAGAGAAAAACTCGACAATTTTATGTTCTTTAACAGGTGGCGGACAATACTCGGCCTCCATGGCAGTCTTAAATTCATCCCAACTAGTTGTCCGATCATTAGGCGCTACGGCCTCCCACCAGTCTGCAGCTTCCTTATCGAGCAGGTATTGAGCAATAGGTACTCTCCTTTCGTCCGGACAAGCTACAACATCAAATGTTTTGTCCAACTGGAAGAGCCAGTTTTCCCAACCTAACGAGTCCGAAGATCCTACAAAACGGGGAGCGTGCATTCTCATCACAACTCGTAACCACTTACTAGCTCCATTATCCCCATCTGGGTTCTCATCCCGGTGCACGTTCTGATTCATCTGTGCCAAATGATCAACTACCTGACGAAGGATAGTGGTGGCGCCAACGTCAACATTACCGCTGGCTGATTGTCCCTGATCACGCGACTGGTCATCCCGACCATCTGTACTGAGCTGATTGGCACTCGATGACGAGCGAGTCGCCCGTCATGCTCCTGATTACGACCATTACTACGACCACGTCCTCGGCCTCGACCTCTCGGCATAATAAACGGACCGACGATCGGAAAACAAAACAAACATCACATAATCATTATAGGACAACAAACAGCAACACAATAAAATATTCACTCCGAGTCATTACGCGAATACACAAGCTAACATTGCAACCATAGAACTAAATTTTCACAATTAATCTACACATCCACATAGACAGAAATGCATGACCTTTACCAAACAAACATTGTCAAAACTATATACGTATCATTGGGGTCAACATTTGTAACATTCTTTAAAAAATAAAACTTTCCGAGGTATCCGTTCGAATGATAATATGCTGAAATTCTTGAGTTTGAAAGATTTTTTCCAAAATGAAACTTTTGAAAAAAATTATTTTAATACCTCGGTTGTTTAATTAAAACCATGATTCCATTATCATAACTATCTTGTTTTGAAGTCATTTGCAAAACAACGTTTCGAAACATCACTTGACTCGATAAACGATATCATCAAAATAACCTATAGGGTAACCACATGTTACCACGCCACACCATCACAAATACAACGCACATGATAATTCGTGGCCATGCCCCTTAGCATCGACCCCCCAGAGGTTTCGCCGAACCATCCCCGGGTGGAAAACCGCTTGTGTTCGCACTAATCATTACCACTGATCAATTATCACATCCGAATAACGTCATAGGATAATACAATTAAAACAGACCTTGCAGTCACAACACCTAAGTGTACACCTAAAATTCGCTACAAGAAAGGTAGCAATTAATAACACGTCCATAATATCCATGGAATAAAACGATCGACAAAGAGCACAGATATCACTGTAATAACCAAATTACTGTCGTGACAGTCACAAGCTTACGGCCGTAATAACATGTAGTTTACGGCCGTAACAACGAGGAGCTTACGACCGTAACACCTAAGAGCTTATGGCTATAATGGTAAACATCTTACGGCCATAAGCACTAGCGGCAGGACAACAGAATTGTCCCCGTAGCCCCGAAACGTCTTCGAAGGTTAAGGTTCGACTCCCAACAATATATCCCGGCATTTAGAAACACTTACAAAATTCCCCGACATCCATACCAACATAACAAACTTGTCGCAATGACTTTGCCCCCACACGAATGCATAACGTTTTAAATTCCAAAATTCAAAGTCGTTTTGCAAAGTAAAATTTTTCCAAAAATCCTTTCGATCATATGCAAAAACGACGGTAACGGTTTTCAATGTCCGAAGTATTTTAAAACACATTCTTCAGATACCATCTGAAGATGTCATTTGAAAATACGTGACTCATTCATCAAAGTTCAACCGATTTCAAAATTCATACGAAATCGTTGTTTATTCGTGCCATCGAAATATTTTCAAAAATTGATTCTTTTAAAACATACTCAAGCTCATAAAATCCTTTAGAAAGTCATTTTAAACCTTCACGCAGCGGACTTAATTAAGATAATCAGACTTGAAATCACGTGCCAAATCGGCAACCGAGATTGCAATTTTAATCAAATACCATTCGTGAACACCAAGTTCAAGCATACGTCAAAACCATCCATATGAGTTCCTCACGAACTCCGCCATTGATACAATCCCGGGATCACACTAAAGTTCACAGTTTTCACATCGTATTGCACCATTTGGTGTCCAACCATCAATACATTCAACTCAATACACAAACAGCATACCATGAATACCAACCATGGATTCCATTTCACAACACCATGCAAACAAAAATTATGCACCACAATTATCGCATATAAATGAAATCACGAAACATCGATACCTCGCATAAAAAAGGAGACTTACGTCCACAGGCCGCACAGAGATGACGATCGCCCACAATACTAATCTCGCCCGACAATACATATGACACGTTGTGACCACGCACAACTCAACTTATCACCCGACAACTTGAATGACAAGACATCATATTACTCGACAAACCACGACTCAACTTGACCCGACAGCCTAGGTTTCCACAACCTAAGCTATGATACCATAATTGTAACACCCCCATACCATATTGGAATATTACACGCCGTAGACCCTCCCCACGAGGACCTACCAGGCTAAACAACACATAACTACCAAACTTTAACCGACCGAAGTCAGGTATTACAATAATACAAACCATTAAGGTCAATTACAATACAATCACACGGACCGATGAGGTCACACGACTAACACAACAAGATGAAATAGAACTTTTGACAATAAATACCGACTCAGGGGTAAAATACACGACAACGGAAGTCTGACTATAACTCGGTCGATACAACGTAACCCAACCAACTCTCAACTCTTGATAAGTATCGTAGCTTGTCACTTCCTGTGCCTATCCTGTAACTGCTCCTCCGAACCAGCATGTACCTGGACGCAAAACAGATATCTACCCCCTGATTACTCGGGGGTTAGTAAAACTCCATTGTTTTACTAGTGCAAGTATAATAATATACGAAATATATCAAGCAGAAAGCAATCACAAATTAGGTAACACGATTTAAATGTCAAAACATTCCCGAGAGGTTTTATTAATCAGAAAACAAGTGGTGAAGTTTTAAGAATTAAAACTCGGCATCTCGGGAGTTTTTAGAACATAATTGCCTCTGGACCTCGAGTCCTAATTTACAAAACCTTTTTCGAAAATCATCAAGGCCTCAGCCCGGTTCTTGTTTCAAAACACATTAGTGAAATATCATCATGTGTCCGGGATCTTAACATCGAAACATTATCCACACAATAACTGTTCATACACATCATGCACCGAACTCTAGAGGTCCCACGGACCGTACCTGGACCACACATACTGTTCGTACACCTCATGTACCGAACTCCAGAGGTCCCCCGGACCGTACCTGGAACACACACACTGTTCGTACACCTCATGTACCGAACTCCAGAGGCCCCACGGACCGTATCTGGACCATAGAAACTGTTCGTACACCTCATGTACCGAACTCCAGAGGTCCTACGGACCGTACCTGGACTACACACACTCACATTTTCCAAGCACATACCAAACAACGCAACACATCACCACGAACAACACACCTTAAACAAACATGTTCAAACATCCAATCGTACACCGGAATTCCAAATATGTGATCAATCCAACACAATAATCATAATCATCGCCATACCTCAAATCCAAGCAATCAAGCCCAACACGAACCACGCAACTAGCATGACCAACACGACTTCACAAGTTTAAACAAGCAAGGATGTCATGAATACCAACAAACATTCAACTAATCAAGCCGTACGAATCATATCCACAAAGATAAACCAAATCATCGTAAATACAATATATAAACTCATCCACAACATACAAATCATATAAATAGAATACTTGTCTTAATAACCGATATCAAACACTCCGAAGAATACGGCTCAACCGGGAAACTCGGACCCCGAAGAAAACAACGAACGAGAGGGTTCCGACTCAAATTCTTCACAAGGATTTCATCCCTAAGACATATCATCAATAAATCAACGGTCGTACGAGGAATAATAGTCGCATAACGCCCAAATCTCCCCTCTAAGTATTTTCACCGAACACCTTCAAGGCATCGGCTAAGAACTCAACAAAACGACGGATCTATAACAATCTAACCATGGAACAACAAGTAAAATGATAGAATATAACTTAATAATCATCGATCCGCCTCAAATCTGAGTTACTACGTGTTAATCGGACAAAACCAAGCAAAACCCCCAATTTTCCCAAAACTAAGATTTTAGGAAATCTAACCTTGATTCGCTGGAACAAAGGATGTTATAGAAGGATTAATCAATGATATGAACTCCAGAACTTCATGGATTCATCGCCTGACAACATGCCTCTGACCTCTCCAAGCCTCCAGCCGCGGACAGAAAAGAAAGGAATGAAAAACGAGTGAAAATATGACTGCTCAGTCATATTTATACTGGCGCGTCCCTAGCGTGCGCCTTCCGGACTAGCGTGTGCTATCAGCCAGTATCAGCCTAGAACCTTCGGCCGGGGCCCGCACGACCCGGCACTGCTGACCCAACCTGCCGAACCTAACCTGCCTGCCCGACCGCGGTAGCGCGCGCTGCGCAGATGCTAGCATGCGCTAGCCAACCTGTCCAGAACACTCTGGACTAAACTGCTCGGCCAGATAACGTGCTAGTCGGCCGACAGCGTGCACTACACCTGCCGATTAGCGCGCACCAAGACCGATAGTAGCGTGCGCTACCTGTCGATCCTCCTCGAGTCCAAAACCTCCGAAACCTCTCTGCCCACCCCGATAACGTGCGCTGGTCGGCCGAATAGCGTGCGCTATTCCTGTCGAGTTAGCGTGCGCGGCCTTCCGGCATTAGCGTGTGCTATGCCGGTTCCTGCCATGCCTGCCCGGCTATTGCCCAGCACTTCCGACAGTGCCTGCCGCTTTGTCGGCCGATTGCCCAAAGACTTCGATAGTGCTGCCGCTGTCCGGCGGTGCCAGTACCATAACCCAACGACTTGATTTCCGAAAACGTATGGAATGAACACGACGAAATGCTCGCGGACAACATCATCGATCCGAAATGAAATACCATGCAACAATTAATCACACGCGACCATATAAACACAAAAATCAATCATCGAGAAAATAATACCGACACTCGGAAACCGAGAAATATCCGGAGAAATCCCAAAATAACCGTAACGAAAATCTCGGGTATTACATTTCTCCACCTAATACCGGGAATGATACTGTCTTACAATAACGATCTTATTCATATCACCCCTCAATATTTCAGATATTGTCATAAAGAGGATCATACCCGACATACTTTAATATTCAATTGGAGCCATAAAGGGGGATAAGTACACTGAATTACTTGTCGGAATTCAAATCAAATCATAAATTATTCAAATATATAAACATTAAGTTGACTGTGATGATGATTCTAATTCAAAATAAGAATAAAACAACTATGTCAATCTTGAATTCGTTCTTGCATGAGTTTGTGACATAATTAACCTTTATTTTATTGAATTTTTAATACAATAATCTACTTCAAAGAGATATCAATAATATCCTATCTTTAAACATTAAAAGATAGTAATAGTTCCTCATTGAGGAAGAAATATTATCTTTCAAGAGCATTTACTTTTCTCAACTGCATATTTATGCTTTACCAATGCTACAAGTATCATCATCAATATTATATATAACGACTATCATTATTTCTCTTCTTCCATAAGAAAGTGTAATAGTTGTTATGAAATTAATCCAACATCTCTAGGATGTTGATGATGTTGGAAAATTTGGTACCTTCGCCGTTTGAAATTTACGCGAAGTATAATAGAGTTATCAAATTCTTTTACATTGTGGAAGCGTATTAACTTGCAGAAAGTAAATGGCACAAGATTTATAGAGGTTTGGCCAAACGTGCCTACGTCCTCTCTTCGTATCTTTTTCCTTAGGCTTAAGATCAACCTCTGCGCCTCGTCTTCTATCAGTCCAAGGGATACGTTATAATCTCGTCTTCTATCGGTCCGAGATAAACTGTTACACTCTTGTCTTTATGTCGGTACAAGATAAACCATTTTTCTTTTCTATTGGAACAGGAAGCAACCTATCTAGATTTCTATTGGTACTAGACAAACCTCACTTGGATTTAGATATGATTCTAATAATACCAGATCAATGATCCTAATAACACTGAATCAATCTACAATCCGTATCTTTCCTCTCGTGTATGTTTTCGTGCATGAACATTAAAACACTATCAATTAAGCACAATTACAACAACAAAGATATACACAAAGATATTTGATCAATATATGATTTGCTTGAAGTTGTTGTGTTGAATAATACCAAATGACTTGGTATTTATAGGCTCAAAGCCTCAACTAGACGTTAGCCCACTGCCTCTCTTTAGCGTGTGCTATGCTTCATGCATAGCGTACGTTAACACCATTACATACGTTAGTGGTTTCCTGTAGCGTGCGTTATCTGCTTGTAGTTTCAGTCCAGTGGCTTCTGTCCAACCTTTTACGTACGTTAATCCTTCTTTGTTACGCACGTTAAATACGTTGTGTTGCGTATATTAATATTGATATGTGGCGTACATTAAATTCTCAAAGTTATAGATCCTTTTTTACTTTGACTCAGAATCTTCCAACGAGTGTCTTGCTTGAATTCGTATTCAAACACAATTACCTATGTTAACGTACGTTATATTTGCCAGATTGCGTACGTTAAATCATCATGTGATTGTAATATCCTAGAATTTCTCTATGAATTTTTCGGATTATTTTATCTGATTTGTACTATACAGAGTAGGACCGATACAGTATGGATAAATAATTTTGGGGAACTGTGATAGTCGTGCCAGTATGTCTATCAAGGTTACTTTAATTCTAGGATATTATATGCTTGTTATGTTTTTGGATGTCGGATATACTGTATGAGTAGTTTTAAATTGTCGTCCTTGGTCAACAATTGTATTTGAGGATATCGTGCATCAAACGTATCGTATGAGAATGATATTGGACCGAGCATATGTATTCAGTAGACATATTCAGTATGTCGAGACGGACAGGAACAGTTGGATTTTTGGCCAAGTATAGAAGGCCATTACGTATGCTAGCTTTAAAGACTTACGTACGCTAAATTCTACGATTTACGTACGTTATGCGTAAGGCGTTACGTATGTAACAAGAGGAATCGGACAGGTCCGAGCTGTGGTCGGCAGGTGGGGCCCTGTGTCGGCAGCTTTTGGCCCGGATGTGGATAGGTGAGTCAACGAACGGATTTACGTATGTTACACAGGGTGTATTACGTACGTAATACGAGTATATTATTGTAACAAGTCAACGTACGTATTACGTACGCAATGGATTAAGTGTTACGTACGTTAGGAGGCAGCTGGCCGAGTCGTGGCCGAGGACTCGCTGGGTGGCCGATCACTATCGGCAGTGACTCGCAGGGATGGCCGATCACGGTCGGCAGTAACTCGTTGGGCGTAAGGACTGGCCAATAACGACCGTAAGGTTGTGGACGGGTACGGCCGTAAGGGCCTATTACGTACGTAAGGCGACTGCCGGTAACGGCCGTAAGGCTGTCAGCCAAAATGGACAGGCGGGTAGCCATGGCCGGTTACGGCCGTAAGCCATGGCCGGTTACGGCCGTAAGGTACCGACAGGTCTCGCCTATTTAAGGCCTAGACCAGGTCACTTGGCCATTTTCATCTTTTTTCTTCCTTTCTTCGCGATTTCTTCAACAAAAATTGATGGATTTGATTGAGAACATCATGGAGCAACATATTTTGGAAGTTTGATTCATGTCTAACATCATCTTTTGCCCAGAGCGAAGGTAAGAACACTTGAACTCTTGGTTTTGGGAATTTTTGAGGTTTCATGGTGTTTGGGCCGATTTCTTTCGTTTTAATTCAAATTATTGATGGAACTTTGTTGTAATCTCGGAATCATTCGTTACTCTTGAAGTTTTGTGGAACAAATTCGAGAATTTCTCCATTAATAGATTAAATTGGATTATGCCCTCAAAGTGTCCGATAAAATTCTTCAATGGGTAGAACTTGGGAAATTCTATGTGTTCTCGTAGAATTGTAATTGAATTGATACCGTTGTGAATTAAGAACGAACTTTTGAAGGAGGTTGGGTCGGGACTCTTTCCTTTCGTCGACTTCTTCGCACCGTGTTAATCAAGGGAAATGTTTACTTGTGTATTTCATCTTCTAAGAGGTATGTCAGATAACTCCTATCTTCGATTCGGATTTTGACATTGTAGTTGATGTTCTTCTTTGTGTAATGATGATTATGGTGTTGTTTTTGTGAATCTTGAAGTTGTATGAATTGTAATGGTTGGTTTCGTATGGTCGAGATGTCATTAAACCGTCGAGTTTGATTTGGTTAGTCATATTGGTTATTGATTGTTATCGGAGTGTTGTTGATTGATTACTTCAATAGGTTGATATGCTTGATCGTGGGTTACGACCGTTGTGTTGCGGTTGAGGTTGAAGAATTCATAGATTACCCTTGGTCGGAGCTGCGGAGCTTGTAGATGATGATGGCGGGATTGATAGCGGCTTCGTCGAATTGGTATCAAGGCAAGTTATGCTTGCTCAGTTCATAATGATTAATAAGTGATTTCGTTTTCATTTCATTTATGATTCATATAGCAATGGTATCATGGAATATGAATTGTCGGGATGATGGTATGTATATTATGCTTGGACTGAGATAAATCATAATGTATATGACTTTAAAGTGGAACCGGAGACGTGAATTATATTTGGTCTATTGTGTGAGAGATTAGACATCAAGGTTAGTTATCATGCCGACTGTACTTCATTTTGGATTATTCGAATAACCGTGTATTCGTTCAGGAATGTTGGTCGTGGAAAGGTTAGCGTCTCCAGCTTGAGATAAATTAATATTGTTAGGTTATGATAATCATCCTGTTGCATTATTGCATGTGTGTGTTGATATTTCATGTGGTGGCCGATGTGTTGGGGATAAAACCTGTATGGTACCCGAATGGAAATGTGTTAAAGGATAAGACCTAAATGGCACCTATGTCCGGAGTATTCCTGAGTAGATGCTTCTGATCGCTAAGAATTCGCATAGTATGGTTTTCAAATCCGATCAATTTTAAAATTTGTAAAACCTCGAAGTAATTCCAAGGTGTCGAACCCAAGGGAATTGATGTGTCGAAAATAAAGGAAGTAACTCTACTCAAAATTTGACTGCTATTTAGGAATCCGAAAGTTTGTTTTGATTCTAATTATCTAACTTTAAAAATCGAAAAATAAAAATTAAATATAAGATGAATTATCTAAATCAAGCAAATAAACAAATTAGCAAGATAAAATCACAAGTTGAAAGCTAATTGATCCTAGGGTAGTATCATCTAATTGAGTTCACACAATCCATTCACATTGATTCCTTTTCCCCAAATTTTAATTCAATCCTAGAAATAATCACTCAGCCGATCTAGAATTCCGATCAAGGCAACCTAGAAAGATAGTTAATTTTAAACCCTTTTCCCGCTAAGGCTCAAAGAATTTAAATCACTTAAAAAGCGCCAACTTATTTATCTATGATTTATCTTACTCCACTTAGGTCTTAAGATTAAATCATATTGTGTATCAAGTATTTCCACTAATTAATTAATCCTTCCGGGCAAAATCAATTAGCTAACATGCATCGATTAAGGGCCCTTTAATCTAGCATGAGATTTGACACATCTTGATCACAAGTCTAGGATGAAAGGTAAAAAGGTAATCAAAGGAACATCATGTGAACATCAATTAAATTTACTAACCTAGAATCAATCAATGAATTTAGCAGGACATAATTGAAATTAAACAAGAAATAGATGAAGAATGCATATTATTAATATGAAAGAGAGATTACAACCCTTACGGATGAACTCCGAGTCTTCAATCTCAGAAAAACAATAATAATTCTGCCTCCAAAAGTTCTTGTATCCCAAGAATTAATCTTGCCAAAAATGTAAAAGATTGCAAAAGATGATAAAAGACGCAAACGAATGATCCAAGATGATGCTAGATAGTAAAACTAGGTCTAGCCGGAGGTTTATATAGCCTAAGGGGTTAAAATCCCGATTAGCCTAATCTAGGAAACAAAATCTCTCCAAAAGAGTTATAATCCGTCAAAACACGAGAGTCATTGGGCGGCTATCGGATCGGCCTATCGGCCGATAAATTTGGCCGATAGTTGATTCGTCGATCGACTTCACTCGGTAGGGCACGAACACCTTTCGGACCTTTATCGGCCGATAAGCGGGCCGATAGGGTGGTCATCTCTTGCAAAATCGTTTCTTCCGTCCGTTTGACTCGACTCTCGGTCCTTTGTCTCGTTTTGGGTCCTTTTGGCTCTAAAAACCTGCAAACACACTAAAACCAACCCAAACGCGTAATACGGCTCGACTAATCATAAATAAGCCAAATACGAGCACATTAATCACGAAACGAGATAAAAACCTAGTATAAAATCCTAGAAATAAGTGGTAAAATTACCACTTATCAAACCCCCCCAAACTTAAACCTTGTTCGTCCCGAACAACAAAAAGAAAAGAAAAAGAAAGTCGTGAATCATCGTGCAACTCATAGTGTTCAACCTAATCAATACTATCCTGTAATTCTCTCTAAATAATCCGAGTGTCGTAAAAGCGAGCTGCACTCAGAATAATGATTCCGCAAAGTAGTCAAGTTCAGTCCTAATCATTCGTTCATGAAGAAAATCCAGCTCAAAGATTAACAAAACGTGAGTCAAATTGACCGTCAATATGAAAGGCTAAAATAAACAAGCTAGTTCGTCCCGTTACACAGTCTAGTGGCACAATTTTCACGAGTTTCATAACAAATAAACCTCGGACAGTATTCCCTTAAATATATGTTCAAGAATTTGATTCGGGTTGACCACTAGGTTAGGATCTCGGGATGTTTCATCGGGGTAATCCTAGGGTGGAACTTCCATTCTCATGTATTAGGAAACCGTTTTACGTAAAAGACACTCATGGGGCACATGGATGCTTCTAGTTACTAAGTTCCCGTCTACAGCGGAGAAACAACTCGAATATATAATTTCCGCATGTCCGAATCAAGGTCGCCGTTTTGCGCGAGAGTAAACAGCGGGTCACGCGAATACCCCCGGTTACTAGGCTTCCTATCATTGGCACATGTGATATATCTAAATCACTAGTCTAATCATAGTCGTCGTTTTACGCGAGGGCAAACAACGGGTCACGCGAATGCCCCCGGTTACTAGACTTCCCTTCATAGAACAACATTATCTCGATTTTTGGGAAAAACTGACCGCCTCTAAACTCAATCTAAGTGCCAACACGACTAAAGAAACAGTACGACTCACTATCCGGAAGATGTAACCAAACGTATTGACGGTGATTTTAAAACAAGTATGTATCGTCTCTTATCTGCCAAGACCTCTACAATCACGAAAAATTTTGGACCTAAATGAATACTATGCAAAACAGAAATAACTGACTACAACTCGACTAAAACTCGACCGTTTCTTCAGAGAGAAAAACAGTGTCGTAACATCGGTATCACACAAATAGAAGCACGAAAGATTTACTAATAAAGAAAAACTAAGACAAGCAAGGCTATCTAAAACAAACAACGAAAAGCAAATAAAAGCAAACACGAAAGCAAAACACTACTACGACCTAAAAAAAAAATAGAAACTAGCAAACACACCAAACGAAAATGAACATAACAAAAACTAAAAACTAAGCAACAAAAGCCAAAACCACGCAACACCAATATGATAAGCACAAATAAAAACAACGGGCACCAACACAAGCAAATAAAGATACAAGGCAAACAAGGTACTCACACGTAAAGAAATTAACAAAGCCGCACTTCTACCCCCCCCCCCCCCAAACTTATTTCGCATCCCAAAGGAGGAATAAGTTTGAAAAGAAAAGTGGCTTTGTTAGCAGAGTACTGATCACCGTGGCGGAAATGGCGGGTTTGTCGGAGAGATCGGATCATAGCGTGCATGTGAATCTGGGAAAGGAGCAAAGTTGTACATCTCGTGTAGAATTCTGTTGTAGTGGTCCTCTGGCCCACCTATCTTCCTGCCTCTTCCTCTCTTGCTCCCTCCAAGCAATCTCCTCTTGTCGCCACACTCTGTCCTCTTCGGCTCGTTTCTCCACGAGCTCGTACAACTCATTGACCCGAGTGGCAACAACACCCACCCGAGTCTCAACCTCGCCCAGCCGAGTTCCCAAAGAACCAAACTCGGTTGTCAAAGAACGCATACTCGCCAAATGATAATTATCTTGCGCCTGCATACTCTCTTCGTGCATCTCTCTCTCTCAAAAAATCTCGACTCAAAAGCATCAAAATCCGGAGCCCTCATCTGAAAACTACTACCTCCACCGGTGGGAATCTCGTCACGGCTACCCCCCTCGGGTATATCATCCATCTCCTCCTCGGCTCCCTCCAAGAATGGCTCATCAATGGTCACCTCCCGGCGTTGCCTCTTACGAGAGGCATCCAACGGTCGGATAAGTGCCAAATGACCCGCGGAGCTCATACTCCACCTCGCATATACATCGGGCGCGTCGCCCATCACAGAAGTCAAGGTCGGAGAGGGGAGTCGGAAGAGGGACACGGTTTTGTTCCGACCGTGCAATTTCCAGTCGAACCCCTCGGTGAAGGCAAGCATCTCTTGCCTCTGTAGTGTCGGTCTATCCAAATAGATGTCTCGGGACACCGGCTCTCCTCTAATGTGCACCCCAAGATGCTCCGCGATAGGGGTCACGAACACCCCAATAAAATGGATCCCCAATTCGAAATTCAACAAAACTCCAAGAAGAATCCGTGGTTCTCATATCGGGTGGGATATCGGTCGATGTGGTCTGCCTATCGACCACTGCTTGTAACATAAATTTTTTTTTAATTTTCCTCAGCCTATCGGCCGGGCCTATCGGCCGATAGGCTCGTCCGATAGGATTGTCTGTCTCAAAAATTTTTTTCAACTTTTTCTGGTTCGCAAACTTGGTCCCGTTTTTGCTTGGATATGGCGATTAAAGACCTGCAAGTATCCAAAACTCGGCGTGCATGGATTAGAACTTAACAAAACTAACAAAGCTACTACGAAACTAGAAACTACAAAAATCACGCAAACGAAAAATCGAAAACAAACGAATAAAATGAACTAATATACATACGTTGGGTTACCTCCCAACAAGTGCTACGTTTAACGTCTTTAGCTAGACGATACCTCATTCATTCCGGGTCTTCAGCGATAAATCCCCTTGAGCGGGTTTGTTGATATCCAGATAGCATACGTCCTTCTCATTAGATCGACTCTCGTTCGCCTCCAACATTCGAACATACTTTGGCAAATCCTCGTAAATTTCTTCAACATCGGAGTGTGAGTAAATGGATTGTGAAATGCAATGCTCCAACAAGTCGGTCGGGGGCGGCATAATAGACTCAATTTCAAAACATTCCTCGGGCGCATCATCGGGCTTCTTCATCGCGTCATAGATGGAAATTTTCATATTTTGATCATTAACCCGGAAGGTAAGATCACCCTCTTGGACGTCGATAAGTGCTCTCCCCGTCGCTAGAAACGGTCTCCCAAAGATCAATGGTTGATTCTCGTCCTCGGGCATATCAAGAACTACGAAATCGGCCGAAGACTAAGTGTTGGACTCTAACGAACACATCCTCCACAATTCCCCTCGGATAAGCGATCGGCCGGCCCGCCATGAGTAGAGAAATGGTAGTCGGCTTCATCTCCCAATCTTCAACTTCTTAAGGATGGATAGAGGCATAAGATTGATGCTTGCCCGAGATCACACAACCCATTACTAACGTTTGGTCGCCAATCTTGCATGTCAAAGTAAAACGTCCGGATCCTTACGCTTGAGCGGAGCTTGTTTTGAATGATAGCGCTACACTCCTCTGTCAAATGTATTGTTTCAAACTTTGCCAACTTCCTCTTGCTTGCCACAGCGTCTTTCAAGAATTTAACGTACCCCGGCATGTCTCTCAAAGCGTCTAGAAGTGGAATGTTGATATTCACCTTTTGAAACATGTCGATAAATCGTTGAAGCTTTTCATCATATCTCGACTTGGTTAATCGCTGTGGAAATGGAGCTTTAACCTCAAAATCCTTCACATTCGAACTTCCAGGAGCCTTTCGACCGATAGGGGAGTCGATAGGATCAACTGCCGGCATTCTGTCTGGGTATCGGGTGGGCCTATCGGCCGATAGGCTTGGCCGATGGGCCTGCTGCATTTCATCTTCTTTCTCGTTCTCGGCTCCCGTTTCTAATACATCCTCGTTTCCAGATTCCTTAACTCCAGCCCCATGATTACTGTACCTTGTCCCACTCCGAAGCTCGATTGCGTTGCATTATTGCGTCTTCGGGTTGGTCTCGGTACTGCTCGGAAAATGGCCCGGCTTATGAAATCCGGCTTGGGCGTTCGCCATTTGACTCATTTGGGTCTCCACCATCGACATCTGCTTTGTCAAGGCTATCACTGAGTTTCCAATAGATGTCACACTATGCTCGAGAGCCCCGAACCTCTTGTCTGCTTTATAAATAAAATCTTTTTGACTTGCCTCTAACCGTTCCAACATCTCTTCCATCGGTGTCTTAGCAATCGGCTCTTGAATAACCCCGTTTTTCACGTTAAATCCCGGTGGTGGCTGGAGAGCATTGTTCGGGTTGGCATAGGAGAAATTAGGGTGGTTTCGATTGTTCGGATAATAGTTTCCCCTATTTCCCCCTTGCGGGAAGTTTCCTCCTTGCACGTAATTTACATCCTCCTCAATTGCAATAGGCTCGTTTAGCTCTTCAAAAACTGCATTGACTCCCAAAGTCTTCTTTCTTAGTATCTCAAGCTCTTTTTGTTGTCTTTCAAATTTTGTCTTCAAATCACCGTAGGCGTCCTCGTCACCGGATGGAACCTTTCTTCTCGTCATCTTCCTATCGGTCACCTCCTCGTAATCATTGTTGACTGCTAGCTCGATGAGATTCTTGGCCTCTTCATAATCGTTAGCAAGAAATCCCCCTTTCGATGAATAGTCCAACTCTCTTCTAGCCTTCCTCGTCAGACCCCGATAAAACCGAATGTAAATTTCCTCCTTGTCAATTCCATGCTGTGGGCATTTGCGAAGTAGCTTCTTAAATCGGATCCATGCCTCGTATAAGTATTCATCCTCATATTGCTCGAATTGCAAGATATCGTTGATTTGTTTTTGCACCTTCGAGGGAGGATAGAACTGTGCTAAGAACAACCGAGTCATCTCTCTCCAAGTACCAATTTCCTTCCGATCTAGGCTCTTGTACCAATCTAGCGCATCGTCTTCTAAGGAGAACCGGAATAGGCGGAGCTTAATGACATCCGGAGGCACTCCGTTTTGCTTGATGGTGGCACATATGTCCAAAAACGACTCAAGGTGAGCGTTTGGATCTTCATTAACTCATCCTCCGTATGTTTGAGACTTCACCGTAGCGATGAGAGACGGCTTAAGCTCGAAGTTCTTGGCATCAATCTTCCCCCAACCTCCTTTTTGATAATCGTCCAGCTTAGGTCGAAAGCGGGCATTCAAAGGGATCTTCTCGGGACGAGCGAGTTCTCGTGGTGGGTCAACAATGCCGGCCATGGTATCAACGAAAAGTATGGAAACAGTCTCGGTTCTCGCTTCTTGCTTCTTCCTACTCAAAGACTTCTCGATTTCCGGATCCAAAGGAAATAAGTCATTTCCTTGGGATCTCGTGATCATGCACCGCCTACAAGGAAGAGAAAACAAGATGTGAGGAAACGAGATCGAAAATTAATAATAATAGTAAACAACCTAAAGTAACAATCTCTTCTTTTTCGAATTATCCCCTTAAGTTTTCTATCAATTCCCCGGCAACGGCGCCAAAAATTGATCGCTAAGAATTCACGTAGTATGGTTTTCAAATCCGATCAATTTTAAAATTTGTAAAACCTCGAAGTAATTCCAAGGTGTCGAACCCAAGGGAATTGATGTGTCGAAAATAAAGGAAGTAACTCTACTCAAAATTTGACTGCTATTTAGGAATCCGAAAGTTTGTTTTGATTCTAATTATCTAACTTTAAAAATCGAAAAATAAAAATTAAATATAAGATGAATTATCTAAATCAAGCAAATAAACAAATTAGCAAGATAAAATCACAAGTTGAAAGCTAATTGATCCTAGGGTAGTATCATCTAATTGAGTTCACACAATCCATTCACATTGATTCCTTTTCCCCAAATTTTAATTCAATCCTAGAAATAATCACTCAGCCGATCTAGAATTCCGATCAAGGCAACCTAGAAAGATAGTTAATTTTAAACCCTTTTTCCCGCTAAGGCTCAAAGAATTTAAATCACTTAAAAAGCGCCAACTTATTTATCTATGATTTATCTTACTCCACTTAGGTCTTAAGATTAAATCATATTGTGTATCAAGTCTTTCCACTAATTAATTAATCCTTCCGGGCAAAATCAATTAGCTAACATGCATCGATTAAGGGCCCTTTAATCTAGCATGAGATTTGACACATCTTGATCACAAGTCTAGGATGAAAGGTAAAAAGGTAATCAAAGGAACATCATGTGAACATCAATTAAATTTACTAACCCTAGAATCAATCAATGAATTTAGCCAGACATAATTGAAATTAAACAAGAAATAGATGAAGAATGCATATTATTAATATGAAAAGAGAGATTACAACCCTTACGGATGAACTCCGAGTCTTCAATCTCCGAAAAACAATAATAATTGCTGCCTCCAAAAAGTTCTTGTATCCCAAGAATTAATCTTGCCAAAAAATGTAAAAGATTGCAAAAGATGATAAAAGATGAAAAATAATGATCCAAGATGATGATAGATAGTAAAACTAGGTCTAGCTGGAGGTTTATATAGCCTAAGGGGGTTAAAATCCCGATTAGCCCTAATCTAGGAAACAAAATCTCTCCAAAAGAGTTATAATCCGTCAAAACACGAGTCATTAGGCGACTTATCGGATGGCCTATCGGCCGATAGCCGGCCGATAGTTGATTCGTCGATCGACTTCACTCGGTAGAGGGCAGAACACCTTTGACGCACCTATCGGCCGATAGCCGGGCCGATAGGTGGTGCATCTCTTGCAAAAATCGTTTCTTCCGTCCGTTTGACTCGACTCTCGGTCCTTTGTCTCGTTTTGGGTCCTTTTGGCTCTAAAAACCTGCAAACACACTAAAACCAACCCAAACGCGTAATACGGCTCGACTAATCATAAATAAGCCAAATACGAGCACATTAATCACGAAACGAGATAAAAACCTAGTATAAAATCCTAGAAATAAGTGGTAAAATTACCACTTATCAAACCCCCCCAAACTTAAACCTTGTTCGTCCCGAACAACAAAAAGAAAAGAAAAAGAAAGTCGTGAATCATCGTGCAACTCATAGTGTTCAACCTAATCAATACTATCCTGTAATTCTCTCTAAATAATCCGAGTGTCGTAAAAGCTTAGCCGCACTCGAATAATGATTCCGCAAAGTAGTCAAGTTCAGTCCTAATCATTCGTTCATGAAGAAAATCCGGCTCAAAGATTAACAAAACGTGAGTCAAATTGACCGTCAATATGAAAGGCTAAAATAAACAAGCTAGTTCGTCCTGTTACGGTCTAGTGGCACAATTTTCACGAGTTTCATAACAAATAAACCTGGAAGATTCCCTTAAATATATGTTCAAGAATTTGATTCGGGTTGACCACAAGGTTAGGATCTCAGGATGTTTCATCGGGGTAATCCTAGGGTGGAACTTCCATTCTCATGTATTAGGAAACCGTTTGACGTAAAAGACACTCATGGGGCACATGGATGCTTCTAGTTACTAAGTTCCCGTCTACAGCGGAGAAACAACTCGAATATATAATTTCCGCATGTCCGAATCAAGGTCGCCGTTTTGCGCGAGAGTAAACAGCGGGTCACGCGAATACCCCCGGTTACTAGGCTTCCTATCATTGGCACATGTGAAATATCTAAATCACTAGTCTAATCGGAGTCGTCGTTTTACGCGAGGGCAAACAACGGGTCACGCGAATGCCCCCGGTTACTAGACTTCCCTTCATAGAACAACATTATCTCGATTTTTGGGAAAAACTGACCGCCTCTAAACTCAATCTAAGTGCCAACACGACTAAAGAAACAGTACGACTCACTATCCGGAAGATGTAACCAAACGTATTGACGGTGATTTTAAAACAAGTATGTATCGTCTCTTATCTGCCAAGACCTCTACAATCACGAAAAATTTTGGACCTAAATGAATACTATGCAAAATAGAAATAACTGACTACAACTCGACTAAAACTCGACCGTTTCTTCAGAGAGAAAAACAGTGTCGTAACATCGGTATCACACAAATAGAAGCACGAAAGATTCACTAATAAAGAAAAACTAAGACAAGCAAGGCTATCTGAAACAAACAACGAAAAGCAAATAAAAGCAAACACGAAAGCAAAACACTACTACGACCTAAAAAAAAATAGAAACTAGCAAACACACCAAACGAAAATGAACATAACAAAAACTAAAAACTAAGCAACAAAAGCCAAAACCACGCAACACCAATATGATAAGCACAAATAAAAACAACGGGCACCAACACAAGCAAATAAAGATACAAGGCAAACAAGGTACTCACACGTAAAGAAATTAACAAAGCCGCACTTCTCCCCCCCCCCCAAACTTATTTCGCATCCCAAAGGAGGAATAAGTTTGAAAAGAGAAAGGAGTGGCTTTGTTAACGGAGTACCTGATCACTGTGGTGGAAATAGCGGGTTTGTCGGCGAGCTCGGATCATAGCGGGCATGTGAATCGGGGAAAGGAGCAAAGTGGTACATCTCGTGTAGCATTCGGTTGTAGTGGTCCTCCTGGGCCCACCTATCTTCCTGCCTCTTCCTCTCTTGCTCCCTCCAAGCAATCTCCTCTTGTCGCCACACTCTGTCCTCTTCGGCTCGTTTCTCCACGAGCTCGTACAACTCATTGACCCGAGTGGCAACAACACCCACCCGAGTCTCAACCTCGCCCAGCCGAGTTCCCAAAGAACCAAACTCGGTTGTCAAAGAACGCATACTCGCCAAATGATAATTATCTTGCGCCTGCATACTCTCTTCGTGCATCTCTCTCTCTCAAAAAATCTCGACTCAAAAGCATCAAAATCCGGAGCCCTCATCTGAAAACTACTACCTCTACCGGTGGGAATCTCGTCACGGCTACCCCCCTCGGGTATATCATCCATCTCCTCCTCGGCTCCCTCCAAGAATGGCTCATCAATGGTCACCTCCCGGCGTTGCCTCTTACGAGAGGCATCCAACGGTCGGATAAGTGCCAAATGACCCGCGGAGCTCATACTCCACCTCGCATATACATCGGGCGCGTCGCCCATCACAGAAGTCAAGGTCGGAGAGGGGAGTCGGAAGAGGGACACGGTTTTGTTCCGACCGTGCAATTTCCAGTCGAACCCCTCGGTGAAGGCAAGCATCTCTTGCCTCTGTAGTGTCGGTCTATCCAAATAGATGTCTCGGGACACCGGCTCTCCTCTAATGTGCACCCCAAGATGCTCCGCGATAGGGGTCACGAACGCCCCAATAAAATGGATCCCCAATTCGAAATTCAACAAAACTCCAAGAAGAATCCGTGGTTCTCATATCGGGTGGGATATCGGTCGATGTGGTCTGCCTATCGACCACTGCTTGTAACATAAATTTTTTTTTTAATTTTCCTCAGCCTATCGGCCGGGCCTATCGGCCGATAGGCTCGTCCGATAGGATTGTCTGTCTCAAAAATTTTTTTCAACTTTTTCTGGTTCGCAAACTTGGTCCCGTTTTTGCTTGGATATGGCGATTAAAGACCTGCAAGTATCCAAAACTCGGCGTGCATGGATTAGAACTTAACAAAACTAACAAAGCTACTACGAAACTAGAAACTACAAAAATCACGCAAACGAAAAATCGAAAACAAACGAATAAAATGAACTAATATACATACGTTGGGTTACCTCCCAACAAGTGCTACGTTTAACGTCTTTAGCTAGACGATACCTCATTCATTCAGGGTCTTCAGCGATAAATCCCCCTTGAACGGGTTTGTTGATATCCAGATAGCATACGTCCTTCTCATTAGATCGACTCTCGTTCGCCTCCAACATTCGAACATACTTTGGCAAATCCTCGTAAATTTCTTCAACATCGGAGTGTGAGTAAATGGATTGTGAAATGCAATGCTCCAACAAGTCGGTCGGGGGCGGCATAATAGACTCAATTTCAAAACATTCCTCGGGCGCATCATCGGGCTTCTTCATCGCGTCATAGATGGAAATTTTCAGATTTTGATCATTAACCCGGAAGGTAAGATCACCCTCTTGGACGTCGATAAGTGCTCTCCCCGTCGCTAGAAACGGTCTCCCAAAGATCAATGGTTGATTCTCGTCCTCGGGCATATCAAGAACTACGAAATCGGCCGGGAAGACTAAGTGTTGGACTCTAACGAACACATCCTCCACAATTCCCCTCGGATAAGCGATCGACCGGTCTGCCATGAGTAGAGAAATGGTAGTCGGCTTCATCTCCCCAATCTTCAACTTCTTAAGGATGGATAGAGGCATAAGATTGATGCTTGCCCCGAGATCACACAACCCATTACGGAACGTTTGGTCGCCAATCTTGCATGTCAAAGTAAAACGTCCCGGATCCTTCTGCTTGAGCGGGAGCTTGTTTTGAATGATAGCGCTACACTCCTCTGTCAAATGTATTGTTTCAAACTTTGCCAACTTCCTCTTGCTTTCCACAGCGTCTTTCAAGAATTTAACGTACCCCGGCATGTCTCTCAAAGCATCTAGAAGTGGAATGTTGATATTCACCTTTTGAAACATGTCGATAAATCGTTGAAGCTTTTCATCATATCTCGACTTGGCTAATCGCTGTGGAAATGGAGCTTTAACCTCAAAATCCTTCACATTCGAAATTGCAGGAGCCTTTAGACCGATAGGGGAGTCGATAGGATCAACTGCCGGCATTCTATCTGGGTATCGGGTGGGCCTATCGGCCGATAGGCTTGGCCGATGGGCCTGCTGCATTTCATCTTCTTTCTCGTTCTCGGCTCCCGTTTCTAATACATCCTCGTTTCCAGATTCCTTAACTCCAGCCCCATGATTACTGTACCTTGTCCCACTCCGAAGCTCGATTGCATTGCATTGTTGCGTCTTCGGGTTGGTCTCGGTACTGCTCGGAAAATGGCCCGGCTTATGAAATCCGGCTTGGGCGTTCGCCATTTGACTCATTTGGGTCTCCACCATCGACATCTGCTTTGTCAAGGCTATCACTGAGTTTCCAATAGATGTCACACTATGCTCGAGAGCCCCGAACCTCTTATGCCGCTTTATAAATAAAATCTTTTTGACTTGCCTCTAACCGTTCCAACATCTCTTCCATCGGTGTCTTAGCAATCGGCTCTTGAATAACCCGTTTTTCACGTTAAATCCGGTGGTGGTGGAGAGCATTGTTCGGGTTGGCATAGGAGAAATTAGGGTGGTTTCGATTGTTCGGATAATAGTTTCCCCTATTTCCCCCTTGCGGGAAGTTTCCTCCTTGCACGTAATTTACATCCTCCTCAATTGCAATAGGCTCGTTTAGCTCTTCAAAAACTGCATTGACTCCCAAAGTCTTCTTTCTTAGTATCTCAAGCTCTTTTTGTTGTCTTTCAAATTTTGCCTTCAAATCACCGTAGGCGTCCTCGTCACCGGATGGAACCTTTCTTCTCGTCATCTTCCTATCGGTCACCTCCTCGTAATCATTGTTGACTGCTAGCTCGATGAGATTCTTGGCCTCTTCATAATCGTTAGCAAGAAATCCCCCTTTCGATGAATAGTCCAACTCTCTTCTAGCCTTCCTCGTCAGACCCCGATAAAACCGAATGTAAATTTCCTCCTTGTCAATTCCATGTCAGGCATTTGCGAAGTAGCTTCTTAAATCGGATCCATGCCTCGTATAAGTATTCATCCTCATATTGCTCGAATTGCAAGATATCGTTGATTTGTTTTTGCACCTTCGAGGGAGGATAGAACTGTGCTAAGAACAACCGAGTCATCTCTCTCCAAGTACCAATTTCCTTCCGATCTAGGCTCTTGTACCAATCTAGCGCATCGTCATCTAAGGAGAACCGGAATAGGCGGAGCTTAATGACATCCGGAGGCACTCCGTTTTGCTTGATGGTGGCACATATGTCCAAAAACGACTCAAGGTGAGCGTTTGGATCTTCATTAACTCCTCCTCCGTATGTTTGAGACTTCACCGTAGCGATGAGAGACGGCTTAAGCTCGAAGTTGTTGGCATCAATCTTCCCCCAACCTCCTTTTTGATAATCGTCCAGCTTAGGTCGAAAGCGGGCATTCAAAGGGATCTTCTCGGGACGAGCGAGTTCTCGTGGTGGGTCAACAATCCCGGCCATGGTATCAACGAAAAGTATGGAAACAGTCTCGGTTCTCGCTTCTTGCTTCTTCCTCCTCAAAGACTTCTCGATTTCCGGATCCAAAGGAAATAAGTCATTTCCTTGGGATCTCGTGATCATGCACCGCCTACAAGGAAGAGAAAACAAGATGTGAGGAAACGAGATCGAAAATTAATAATAATAGTAAACAACCTAAAGTAACAATCTCTTCTTTTTCGAATTATCCCCTTAAGTTTTCTATCAATTCCCCGGCAACGGCGCCAAAAATTGATCGCTAAGAATTCACGTAGTATGGTTTTCAAATCCGATCAATTTTAAAATTTGTAAAACCTCGAAGTAATTCCAAGGTGTCGAACCCAAGGGAATTGATGTGTCGAAAATAAAGGAAGTAACTCTACTCAAAATTTGACTGCTATTTAGGAATCCGAAAGTTTGTTTTGATTCTAATTATCTAACTTTAAAAATCGAAAAATAAAAATTAAATATAAGATGAATTATCTAAATCAAGCAAATAAACAAATTAGCAAGATAAAATCACAAGTTGAAAGCCAATTGATCATAGGGTAGTATCATCTAATTGAGTTCACACAATCCATTCACATTGATTCCTTTTCCCCAAATTTTAATTCAATCCTAGAAATAATCACTCAGCCGATCTAGAATTCCGATCAAGGCAACCTAGAAAGATAGTTAATTTTAAACCCTTTTTCCCGCTAAGGCTCAAAGAATTTAAATCACTTAAAAAGCGCCAACTTATTTATCTATGATTTATCTTACTCCACTTAGGTCTTAAGATTAAATCATATTGTGTATCAAGTATTTCCACTAATTAATTAATCCTTCCGGGCAAAATCAATTAGCTAACATGCATCGATTAAGGGCCCTTTAATCTAGCATGAGATTTGACACATCTTGATCACAAGTCTAGGATGAAAGGTAAAAAGGTAATCAAAGGAACATCATGTGAACATCAATTAAATTTACTAACCCTAGAATCAATCAATGAATTTAGCCGTATAATTGAAATTAAACAAGAAATAGATGAAGAATGCATATTATTAATATGAAAAGAGAGATTACAACCCTTACGGATGAACTCCGAGTCTTCAATCTCCGAAAAACAATAATAATTGCTGCCTCCAAAAAGTTCTTGTATCCCAAGAATTAATCTTGCCAAAAAATGTAAAAGATTGCAAAAGATGATAAAAGATGAAAAAGAATGATCCAAGATGATGATAGATAGTAAAACTAGGTCTAGCTGGAGGTTTATATAGCCTAAGGGGGTTAAAATCCCGATTAGCCCTAATCTAGGAAACAAAATCTCTCCAAAAGAGTTATAATCCGTCAAAACACGAGAGTCCGCTGGGCAGCCTATCGGACTGGCCTATCGGCCGATAGGCTGGCCGATAGTTGATTCGTCGATCGACTTCACTCGGTAGGGCACGAACACCTTTCGGACGCACCTATCGGCCGATAGGCTGGGCCGATAGGGTGGTCTGTCTCTTGCAAAAATCGTTTCTTCCGTCCGTTTGACTCGACTCTCGGTCCTTTGTCTCGTTTTGGGTCCTTTTGGCTCTAAAAACCTGCAAACACACTAAAACCAACCCAAACGCGTAATACGGCTCGACTAATCATAAATAAGCCAAATACGAGCACATTAATCACGAAACGAGATAAAAACCTAGTATAAAATCCTAGAAATAAGTGGTAAAATTACCACTTATCAGCTTCCGTGACCCTTGGCTGCTGTCTTGGGAGTTTATGTGATATTGTCCGGAGTATTCCTGAGTAGATGTTTCCGTGACCCTTGGCTGCTGCCTTGGGAGTTTATGTGCTATTATCGTATGCATTGTTGAGCATGTTGTGAATTTTTGTGTGCCAGAATACGACATTGTGGTCGTGTCGGTCTCTCATGATCGAGTTATTGTTGCCCTCTTGGAAAATCTTCTGTGTAACACCCCCAGATTTAACCGGAAATATTACAGCGCTGTGGGCCCCGAGATGGAACCCACAAGGCTAAAAGAAATTTTTGCAAACATTTACAAGTGCCGAAGAGGCTAACGACAGTACTATCTTTAAAAATATTCGAAGACGTTAAAACTCGTTTATCAAAAGCACCGTAAAACCTCATTTTGAAAAGGGCAAGGCCCAATGGCCGGAACTCAATAGTTTAAAAAACGATTTCCAAAGTAACTCATGATACTAGATATCAAAAAGTCATTTAAAATACTCACGCAGCGGAAAGGACAACCAAGTAAAATTACTCTAGCAGCGGAAAACAATAACTGATCAGGAATTCAGTTCATAAAAACATGCCCTAGCCAGTATCCTTCGGGAAGCTCATCTCTTCACGACCGCTACAAGCTCGATACCTCAAGAACCTAAAAAGAAAGCCCACGACGGGGTCAGCCATAATATCCAACAATGATATCAATCATATCACATTAATAATTACATACCAATGAGAATACAAAATAAGAATACGACCACTGTAATCTTATCGTCATAACTTTACTTACTCAAATAATTCTCAACAGAACAACCATTATCGCATTTCACATCTCGTACTCGATTACCGAATCAATTTGAACACAATGTCTGTATTGTACCTCAAACAATACTCAAGGTTCTCAAACTATCATCACCAACTCACGATACGGGAATATACCAGTTCTGACCAATACGATCCATCGAATAGAATCATCAAATCCCAGGACGACAACCGATTATCCATCAAAAGACAAATACCAAAGGAAAATACGGAACATACCTCAAGATATGAAATGCCACGACAATCATGTCAGTCAAATCCGAGGTCGGATCAATACCACACATGGACATGGTCCTAACACAAGACCTACAAATGCATACTCATATGACAACGTCAATATGGTCAAAACATTATCAACAGTGTATACTCAATGGAAATCCCATGACCCAGCGCCCTCAGCATAGGTCCCAAGATGATCCTACTAGATCAACACGAGGTGGATAACCAACAATATACATATATACAACAACATATGCAAAACCAACGATGCGAATCCATATGATTCCATCAACACAACACTGGGTACTCCAACGATCCAGCGCCCTCAGCATAGATCCCAAGATGATCCCGTCAGACAATAACGAGGTGGAAGAACCTGTCCAATGATCCAACGCCCTCAGCATAGATCCCAAGATGATCCCGTCGGACCATAACGAGGTGGACATCTGATCCAACGCCCTCAGCATAGATCACACGATCCCAACGGATCAACACAACATAAACAACATAAACAATACACATATGCAAATCAATATGTTCATCGACACGAACAACACATGACTCAAAAACATGAACGACATTATGACAAAACAACTAGGACGACCTCATGTTCAGCAATATGAAAGACAACCTGCATGATCAACACTAAATCGAAATCAAAACTAAGATACTTTTCCCGAGTCCTTCAGGAGCAATCTCGATGTCAAATCATCACCGGCGATTATCCTCAATGCTCGATGATCCAAACGTAATGTAACATTGATACCCGAACATACCAATAACCGAGATAAAGCATATACATTATGATTTAACTCCCAGAATCGGAAAAACAACATATAAATCAAATCTCGAGAATTCGCAGTAATAGTCGTTGCTATATGCATTATAAACGAAATGAAACTGAAACCATTCATTAAACATTATAACTGAGCAAGTAATCACTTGCCTCGATACCGATACCACGAAGCTGTTACCGAACCCATTGCCTTTGTCTACGAGCTCCTCAGCCCCGATCAAAAGCAACACAACGGTCGTAATCCACGATCAATTATCGCAACCTAATGCAATAATCAAATGACAACACATGCGATAATAATCAACAACTGACAAAACCAACTAATCGAACTCAACGGTTCAATAAAAAACTCGATTAAACGCAGCCTGAACAAACCAAATCAAACCATCACGAATTCATAATCACAACACAAAAAGACTGTACTGTCTGCCTACTTAGCGCACGTTAAACGCATAACGTAGCGTGCGCTAAGTTGCTCCCGTTAGCGTGCGCTAATGCTGTACAGTGGCATGCGTTCCAAGCATCGTCTAACACTTCCATCATATCAATGAACAACTCATCTCGATATTAAGGATTTCATAACATATTCGATTCCAACTTTAATCTTTAAACCCGAATCAACAAGATTCCTTCTTGTTCATATTTGGTAAATTCATAGAACAATTTACCGGTTATTATCATGAATAATCATATTCCAAAATCATCCGAATTCACGTTCATAATCCATAAAATGACATAATCCGATGTGTTCTAACATCTAAAAATCCTTATTCATCATGTTCTTCGACATACAATTCATATAACTTCAAGAATCACAACAACAACACCATAATCGTTACCATATGAAGTAACCAACGACAAAACATCAAAAATCCGAATTGAAGAAGGGAAATACATCAACATATCTCTTGAATTCCATCCAAAACCATACGAAACATATCAATACTCATATATTGATAACAACACTAACTTAGTTCGGTAATCCAACTCGTTATCATGCTCATCAACTCGAATATATGATAATCATAAACTCAAGAACATCAATAATCAATCCAAACGAAATCCAAAGATGAAGAGTGATTACCTTTTTGAAGGAATGGATTGATTTCCAAGGTTGAATCCAATTCCAAGAATCGCCAATGATTTAAAGAACAAAGCTTTAATCCATGACTTCCATCTTTAATCTGTTAAAGCGGATCATCCCTTAGTGTTTAGGAACTCCAAATGTCCTCCCAAGGTTCTCTCTATCGGTTGCAAGAAGAGAATAGACGAAAATGAGGAATGATAGCCAACTACTCATATATACCCTGTACATTATTAACGTACGCTAACCTCTTCATTTAACGTACGCAACAGCCTTAGCGTGCGCTAACTGACCGTTGTTAGCGTGCGCTATCGCAGTCCAGAGGCTACAGTCTGGCTTCGTACATGTGCTTACGTACGTAATGCCCATGCATTAGCATACGTAACCTGTTTAGCATACGCAAGTCCTTTCATTTAGCGTGTGCTATTATCCGTTGACTTGCTACAGTCTACACCTACCACGAAGATGCTCATGACCCACATGCCGAAAGTGCTGACGAGGATAAGATTCCTTTTTGTCCAATATACAATTAATGTGCGCTAACCTTTAAGGTTTAGCGTGCGCTAGTACTACATTACAAACATCCGTTGACTTATCAAAACGTGCGCCGAAAGTGGCCTGGTCCACATGCATATTCCTTCCGATCTGACTGCATTAGCGTGCGCTATAATTTTACCTTTAGCGTGCGCTAACCCTGCTTGGTAACGTGCGCTAAGTTTAACTATTAGCATGCGCTAATAAGGCTATACTTAGCCATTTACGCTGATCTTGCTCGTCGTCTCAACATACTAGATA
This sequence comes from Orobanche coerulescens, assembly GCA_033398695.1. Taxonomy (NCBI): domain Eukaryota; kingdom Viridiplantae; phylum Streptophyta; class Magnoliopsida; order Lamiales; family Orobanchaceae; genus Orobanche; species Orobanche coerulescens. Next base: position 91,995,835 of record CM065819.1, read on the forward strand.
TGTATACATGACGCACTATATCCTTTGTTGACCAAGTACGACAATTATACCAATACAGATGTCTCAGTTTTACAATTATTTTATCCATATTGTACAGATTCCACGCTGTACAACAAAACTCGGATAAAATAACATTAAACAATCGTAATAGAAATTCCAGATATTACATTCTGATCCTTGTTGGATATGCGTTTCTTCGAGATTTGTTGTCATGTTGTATCGTGGCATATCTGGAGTCAGATATGTTCTGATCATTCATGTGTAGGATTTTCGGGACGGGCACGTGTAGCATATGTTGGTTTCGACCTCATATTGAACCGTGCACACGAGACGTACTTCGTGAGGCTGATTAGGTGCGAGACCAGACGTGTATTGATCAATACCTGTAGCTGGCTTGTACATGGACACATGTCCAAATCGAGCGTATCGTGACGTCCATCTTGAGTCTTATTGATTGGTCGTTCACATTCCATGTATAATTGGATCTGTTCGATATTCGGGTTGTCTTTGAAATCCCATATATATAATTTGTATATGGTTGACGATTTTATTCTCTCGTGTATCTGTCCCCTTTGATCCTTTTCTGATCTCGTTTGGAGTTACCATATCGATGGTCAACTTGTTTGCTATCGATCCTTTATTAATCTCATTTGGAGTTCCCCCTATCATTGGTAGTCTCGTTCGTTATTGATCCTTATTGATTCCATTTGGGAGTTTGCCTTACCATTGGTATTCTCAGTCATTGGTCCTTTATTGATTCCTGTTGGAGTTTACCGTGTCGTCGGTATTGTCGGTTATTGTCTCATTATTGATCTTATTGGAGTTTACCGTGTCGCCGTATTCTCGGCTATTGTTCCCTTGTTAATCTTATTGGAGTTTACCGTGTCATCGGTATTGTCAGTTATTGTCTCTCTATTGATCTTATTGGAGTTTACCGTGTCGTCGGTATTGTCGGTTATTGTCTCCTTATCGATCTTGTTGGAGTTTACCGTGTCGTTGGTATTCTCGGTTGTTAATCCTTTATTGATCTTGTTGGAATTTACCGTATTGTTGGTATTTCCGGTTGTTGATCCTTCATTGATCTTGTTGGAGTTGCCACATCATGGTATTCTCGTTCTTGGTTGGTCCTTTGTCGATCTTGTGTGGAGTTATCATTTCATTGATATTTCCGTTTTGATGCATTGATTATTTATCATTATTATTGTGTGAGCATTCATGATTTGTATGGGTATCCAGGACTTGCCTTTGTCTCGGAACAGTTGGTTTACAGATGTGCCGTGTGATATCGGTTTTATCAGAATTGGGATCCGATTGTGCGATCCAGCGGACAGAATCGAACTTGGCCAGATTGTTCCATATTGGAGATATGTTTATGTTTGAGAATCTTAGTATTGTCTCGGGTACAGTACAGATGGTTACTTTTGAATTCATTCGTCACCTAAGGACGCGAGATGTGGATTATGGTAAGGATTGATTTGATATGAATTGTGACGGGTTGGTAAGGTTACTTCGGTAAGATTACATTGGAAATATTTTTACCTTGTAATTACATTGATATGTAATTGTTTATGTGATGTGATCGTTACCATTGTTGAGTATTATGGCTGACCCCGTCGTGGGCTTTATCTTTTAGGTACTCGGAGTTCGAGCTAGTAGCGGTCGTGAAGGTATGAGCTTTCCGGTGATACTGGCTATGGCGCGGTTATTGGGATTCGAGTGTTCTTCTGGTTTTTATAATTCCACTGCAAATGTATTGAATTATGTTTCTATTCGCTGCGTGTGTAATTTTATAATGGCTTTCAGTATTTTTCCAACTCATGTTTACTTTCTAAATGCCCTTTTTGGCATCTTTGCCTTGTACTTTCAAACGGTATTTTTTGACGGTAATTATGAACAACGTTTTTAAAAATATTTGAGTATTTAAAACATTACCGTCATTGGCCTTTTGGAATTTTTAAACGTTTGCGAAAATGATTTTAGCCTTGTGGGTTCCAATATGGGTCCCACGGCGCTGTAATATTACCGGTTGGTTTTGGGGGTGTTACAGAAGATGGTATCGGAGCTTGGGTTTCGTAAAACTCGGGCATGTGTGTTATGTGGCTCTACCGGTGCGGTAGTAGCGTGACTTTTGAAAATGATTTTCTGACTTTCGAGTCGAACCAATTTTTGAAGTTTCAAAAATTTTTGAAATATTTTCAAATTGCTATTTGTTATATTGGTGTGTGTTGGCATTATGCCGATATTTTGTATGGGAGTCGTATGCTAGTATCACAGGAGATCATCGACTTCACGGACCTGTATGTATGTCCTTTCAGTTATTCGGTTTGATGATGATTATTTGAGCATGGTGATATGATTTTAAGATATTTCGGGATTGAGATATTGATATGACAGGTGTTGAGTTTCGAGGATGAAACTTATTTAAGTGGGTAGATATGTAATATCCTAGAATTTCGCTATGAATTTTTCGGATTATTTTATCTGAGCTGTACTGTACAGAGTGGGAACGATACAATATGGATAAATAATTTTGGGGAACTGTGACAGTCGTGCCAGTATGTCTATTGAGGTTACTTTAATTCTAGGATATTACATGCTTGTTATGTTTTTGGATGTCGGATATATTGTATGAGTAGTTTTAAATTGTCGTACTTGGTCGACAGTTGTATTTGAGGATATCATGCATCAGACGTATCGTATGAAAATGATATTGGAACAAGCATATGTATTCAGTATGTGCGTAGACGTATTCAGTATGTTGAGACGGACAAGAACAGTTGGATATTGGCCAAGTATAGAAGGCCATTACGTACGCTAGCTTTAAAGACTTATGCACGCTAAATTCTACGATTTACGCACATTATGCGTAAGGCGTCACGTACGTAACAAGAGGAATCTGACAGGTCCGAGCTGTGGTCGGCAGGTGAGGCCCTGTGTCGGCAGCTTTCAGCGCGGATATGGACAGGTGAGTTAACGAACGGATTTACGTATTTTATACAGGGTGTATTACGTACGTAATACGAGTATATTACTGTAGCAAGTGAATATACGTATTACGTACGCAATGGATTAAGTGTTACGTACGTTAGGAGGCACCTGGCCGAGTCGTGGCCGAGGACCCGCTGAGTGGCCGATCACGGTCGGCAGTGACTCGCAGGATTGGCCGATCCCGGTCGAAAGTGACTCGCTGGGCGTAAGGACTGGCCGATAACGGCCGTAAGGTTGTGGCTGGGTACGGCCGTAAGGGCCTATTACATACGTAAGGTGACTGCCGGTAACGGCCGTAAGGCTGTCGGCCAAAATGGACAGGCGGGTAGCCATGGCCGGTTACGGCCGTAAGCCATGGTCGGTTACGGCCGTAAGGTACCGACAGGTCTCGCCTATTTAAGGCCTGGACCGGGTCACTTGGCCATTTTCATCTTTTTTCTTCGTTTCTTCGCGATTTCTTCAACAAAAATTGATGGATTTGATTGAGAACATCATGGAGCAACATATTTTGGAAGTTTGATTCATGTCTAAGATCATCTTTTGCCCGGATCGAAGGTAAGAACACTTGAACTCTTGGTTTTGGGAATTTTTGAGGTTTCATGGTGTTTGGGCTGATTTCTTTCGTTTTAACTCAGATTATTGATGGAATTTTGTTGTAATCTCGGAATCATTCGTTACTCTTAAAATTTTGTGGAACAAATTCGAGAATTTCTCCATTAATCGATTAAATTGGATTATGCCCCCAAAGTGTCCGATAAAATGCTTCAATGGGTAGAACTTGGGAAGTTCTATGTGTTCTCGTAGAATTGTTATTGAATTGATACCGTTGTGAATTAAGAATGAACTTTTGAAGGAGGTTAGGTCGGGACTTTCCTTTCGTCGATTTCTTCGCACCGTGTTAATCAAGGGAAATGTTTACTTGTGTATTTCATCTTCTAAGAGGTATGTCAGATAACTCCTCTCTTTGATTCGGATTTTGACATTGTAGTTGATGTTCTTCTTCGTGTAATGATGATTACGGTGTTGTTTTTGTGAATCTTGAAGTTGTATGAATTGTAATGGTTGGTTTCGTATGGTTGAGATGTCATTGAACCGTCGAGTTTGATTTGGATAGTCATATCGGTTATTGATTGTTATCGGAGTGTTGTTGATTGATTACTTCAATAGGTTGATATGTTTGATCGTGGGTTACGACCGTTGTGTTGCGGTTGAGGTTGAAGAATTCGTAGATTACCCTTGGTCGGAGCTGCGGAGCTTGTAGATGAAGACGGCGGGATTGATAGCGGCTTCGTCGAATTGGTATCAAGGCAAGTTATGCTTGCTCAGTTCATAATGTTTAATAAATGATTTCGTTTTCATTTCATTTATGATTCATATAGCAATGGTATCATGGAATATGAATTCTCGGGATGATGGTATGTATATTATGCTTGGACTGAGATAAATCATAATGTATATGACTTTAAAGTGGAATCGGAGACGTGAATTATATTTGGTCTATTGTGTGAGAGATTAGACATAAAGGTTAGTTATCATGCCGACATTGAACTCGAGGTGGTGGTTTGGTATTAGTTATGGATTGTACTTCATTTTAGATTATTCGGATAACCGTGTATTCGTTCAGGAATGTTGGTCGTGGAAAGGTTAGCGTCTCCAGCTTGAGGTATCATCCTGTTGCATTATTGCATGTGTGTGTTGATATTTCATGTGGTAAGTGTGCACCATTGTTTGTTACGTTTTGTGATGTGCTCTTTCATTGAGCCGTAATCTGTGGAGCCGATGTGTTGGGGATAAAACCTGTATGGTACACGAATGGAAATGTGTTAGGGGATAAGACCTAAATGGCACCTATGTCCGGAGTATTCCTGTATAGATGCTTCTGTGACCCTTGGCTGCTACCTTGGGAGTTTATGTGATATTGTGCAGAGTATTCCTGAGTAGATGCTTCCGTGACCCTTGGCTGCTGCCTTGGGAGTTTATGTGCTATTATCATATGCATTGTTGAGCATGTTGTGAACTGTTGTCTGCCAGAATACGACATTGTGGTCGTGCCGTTCTCTCATGATCGAGTTATTGTTGCCCTCTTGGAAATTCTTCTGATCCTTGTTGGATATGCATTTCTTCGAGATTTGTTGTCATGTTGTATCGTGGCATATCTGGAGTCAGATACGTTCTGATCGTTCATGTGTAGGATTTTCGGGATGGGCACGTGTAGCATATGTTGGTTTCGACCTCATATTGAACCGTGCACACTAGACGTACTTCGTGAGGCTGATTAGGTACGAGACCAGACGTGTATTGATCAATACCCGTGGCTGGATTATACACGGACACATGTCCGGATCGAGCGTATCGTGACGTCCATCTTGAGTCTTATTGATTGGTCATTCATAGTCTATGTATAATTGGATCTGTTCGATATTCGGGTTGTCATTGAAATCCCGTATATATGATTTGTATATGATTGACGATTTTATTCTCTCATGTATCTGTCCCCATTGATCCTTTTCTGATCTCGTTTGGAGTTACCATATCGATGGTCAACTTGTTTATTATCGATCCTTTATTAATCTCGTTTGGAGTTCCCCCTATCATTTGTAGTCTCGTTCGTTATTGATCCTTATTGATTCCGTTTGGGAGTTTGCCTTACTGTTGGTATTCTTGGTCGTTGGTCCTTGATTGATTCCTGTTAGAGTTTACCGTGTGGTTGGTATTGTCGGTTATTTTCTCATTATTGATCTTATTGGAGCTTACCGTGTCGCCGTATTCTCGGCTATTGTTCCCTTGTTAATCTTATTGGAGTTTACCGTGTCGTCAGTATTGTCAGTTATTGTCTCTCTATTGATCTTATTGGAGTTTACCGTGTCGTCGGTATTGTCGGTTATTGTCTTCTTATCGATCTTTTTGGAGTTTACCGTGTCGTTGGTATTCTCGGTTGTTGATCCTTTATTGATCTTGTTGGAATTTACCATATTGTTGGTATTTCCGGTTGTTGATCCTTCATTGATCTTGTTGGAGTTACCACATCATCGTATTCTCGTTTTTGGTTGGTCCTTTGTCGATCTTGTGTGGAGTTATCATGTCATTGATATTTCCGTTTTGATGCATTGATTGTTTATCATTATTGATTGTGTGAGCATTCATGATTTGTATGGGTATCCAGGACTTGCCTTTGTCTCGGAACTGTTGGTTTACAGATGTGCCGTGTGATATCGGTTTTATCAGAATTGGGATCCCATTATGCGATCCAGCGGACAGAATCGGACTTGGCCAGATTGTTCTATATTGGATATATGTTTGTGTTTGAGAATCTTAGTATCGTTTCAGATACAGTACAGATGGTTACTATTGAATTCATTCGTCAACTAAGGACGTGAGATGTGGATTATGGTAAGGATTGATTTGATATGAATTGTGAAGGGTTGGTAAGGTTACTTCGGTAAGATTACATTGGAAATATTTTTACCTTGTAATTACATTGATATATAATTGTTTATGTGATGTGATCCTTACCATTGTTGAGTATTATGGTTGACCCCGTCGTGGGCTTTATCTTTTAGGTACTCGGAGTTCAAGCTAGTAGCGGTCGTGAAGGGATGAGCTTTCCGGTGATACTGGCTATGACGTGGTTATTGGGATTCGAGTGTTTTTCGGGTTTTTATAATTACGCTGCAAATGTATTTAATTATGTTTCTATTCGCTGTGTGTGTAATTTTATAATGGCTTTCAGTATTTTTCCAACTCGTGTTGACTTTCTAAATGCGTTTTTTGGTGTATTTGCCTTGTACTTTCAAACGGTATTTTCTGACGGTAATTATGAACAACGTTTTTAAAAATATTTGAGTATTTAAAACATTACCGTCATTGGCCTTTTGGCATTTTTAAACGTTTGCGAAAATGATTTTAGCCTTGTGGGTTCCAATATGGGGCCCACGACGCTGTAATATTCTCGGTCGGTTTTGGGGGTGTTACAAATATACTTCAGGTAAGTCTTGAGGTGAATTTATATTACATACGTTGTGATACATGCATAGCGTACATTATGTCTTTATTCTACCGTGCGCTAGTCTTGTCTGCCCAGCTTGTGCGTCTTCGACTTCTTTGTTGTTTTATTTCGTTCTATTGTTGTTTTCTTTGATCAACAACACCTCAATAACTCATCATCAAAATCTTTTTTTAATTATGTGGAATAGGATGTTCCAACAATCTCTCCCTTTTTGATGATGACAAAACAACCATCTTCGATGGGATTTTATACCTACAAAATTAAAACAATACAGATCAAAGTTTTCGGCTTTGTCCATTCCGTTAGTTTCTCCCCATCTTTTCTTTTCTCCATTTCTACTCCTTCTCACTTTTTTATTTTTCGACTTCTTCTTTTATTTTCTCATGTTTCTTCGTTTTCTATTTTCTCCTCTTTTCTTGATCGGGAGATTTTTTTTTCTCGTCATTCTTCCATGACTCGTATTCTTCTGTTCTCATCATTTTTATCGACATTCTCACCCTTTCTCATACTCTCTCCTCATACTCTCTCATCATCTTCTCCCGCTTTTTGTCATAATCAAAAAGTGCAATAATAATCAATGAAATTTATAATAAAAATTAAATATGACAATTAACGGATAAACTCCCCCTGAAAGATAGATTTCCCCACTTTTAAAAATAGTAACTCCCTCAGAGTTAAATACCAATTGTTAAAAATGATATAAATTATCAAAATACCAATTGATGGAAATATATTAATTGTGATTTTTGGGGATCCAACCGAGAGTTGGTTTTTCTTTTGAAACATAAACGATATTCGGTAAAGTGGTTCCTTTAGGAATCCAAATTTTCTTAATTTTTATCGTCCATCTTGAGCTTTTGCAAATCGAAATATTGTGCCCAAGTTTTAAATATTTTTCACATCGGGGTATTTTAAAATTTAAGGATCCAGTTTTATTATTCGTTTTGAATCCTAACCCCGGTTCATTTAAAGAAAATTTTTGAACGGAAAGCATTTGTTCAAATTTGTCATTTCCGCAAGAAAATTTGTTCGTTAAAACCTTAAGTTCTTTTTGAACTTTCAAAAGATCATCCTTTAATTTATTTTCATTTTCAAGACATTTAGATTGATCGGTTTCAATAAATTTCCCTTTTTCATTTATTTTGGAAATTTCGATTTCCAATAATTTGTTTTTCGCTTTTAGAGATTTATTATCAATTAAAGCATTTTGAAAATCGGTATGTAAAAGTTCGAATGCTTCAAATAATTCATCGTGAGACGAAGTACTAACCTGGCTTTCGACGTCGCTTTCGTCGAATGAACTTCTTGCTATAAGTGCGAGGTTATTTTGATTATATTCATCATCATCCGCTTCGTCACTCCATGTAGCTATGAGAACTTCCTTCTTAGGATTTGAGGCTCGACACTTTTTAGCAAAGTGGCATGGTTTACCATAGTTTCGACAGTTATTGTCGAATTTCTTTGACTCGCTCGAGTTGATGTCTTTTCTTTGCTGGTTCAATAAGTTTTGGTACTTATTTATATTTTTGACATAATATGCCAATTCTTCATCGTCTTCGTAGGGATTTCATGTTTTCATGACATCTTTGCTTCCAAGCTATCGATCTTTCCTTAGGTTTCGGTTTGGCGTTCTGAGATTTAAGAACTATCTCATAGTTTATTAGCGATCCGACAAGGGCGCTAAAATCAAGATTATTGAGATCCTTCGATTCCATAATAGCTGTAACCGTCCTGTCCCATTCAACAGGTAGTGATTGTAAGATTCTCTTGACTTTTTCACTACTCGATAGTGGTTTCCTGAAAGAAGCAAGTCCATTGGTGATGACCGAAAATTTGTCGAGTATGTTGATGATGGACTCGTCACCCTTCATCATGAATAACTCGTAGTCATGAAGAAGCATATTAATCTTCGTCTCCTTGACTTGAGTTGTTCCCTCGTGTGTGATTTCAAGGATTTTCCAGATTTTAGAAGGGTTGGGAGAATTGGCTTATTCAGTTGGGGAGGACATTTGATGTCGTAGATTGTACTGACGACAGGAGGGTACCTATTGCCCAATACCTCCTAGATAAGGAAGCTGCGGAGTGGTGGGAGGCTGTGATGCCCAGGGACCTTTTAGCCACCTGGGAGGAGTTTAAGACCGCTATGGAAGCGGAATACTGCCCACCGCCGGTTCGGGAGCGTAGGATCGCAGAGTTCTTTACTGCTACGCCTCAGGATGTACCGATCTCTCAGGCCATCATCACTTATAACCAGCAGTTAGGATACATGAAAGAGCAAGTGAGGATTCGCTACTTTAATATGCGCATGAAGCCGCATATCAGGCAGAGTATGGCACCACTCATGTGTACCACATTGAAGGAGTACCAGGGTCGTGCTCTAGCGATTGAGATGGCAGTCCCGGAGTCAGAGTTGGGTTCCGAGGCTAAGAAACAGAAGACTACTGGCAGTTTTCCAGGCAGTAAGGGTGGTCGGTTTTCAAAATCACAATCTGCTCCAGTATCTGGGAAGAGGCCATTTCATCAGGCCGGAGGGTCTCAGAGTAACCGTACAGTCCAGTCCACTGCACCTAGTGGCAGAGTTTGTTTTAACTGCAATAAATACGAGCATGTGGTGAAGGATTGTCCACTCCCGTTAGTTAATTGCTTTACTTGTAGGCAGACCGGGCATCGGGCAGTACATTGTGAGAGGGCTACCAGGGCCGCTAGAGCACCGACTACCACTGCAGTTCAGAAGGAGCATAGTGTTGCTCAGGGGACTCCAGTCACTCGGGTTCCTCAGAGTTCAGGACGTGGTAGGGGTCGGGGTCATCCAGATCGCCGTGCGGTATCGAGTTCGGGATCAGTACACCCCCGGTTATATCAGATAAGATGCACGGAGGAGACAGACGCTCCGGCGGCATCAGGTACCACTCAGATCCTTTCTCATCCAGTTTCGGTGCTTTTTGATTCGTGTGATACTCACTCTTTTATTGCTTCGTATTATGTATATCGTATCGGTATTGACTGTTTGTTTGAGTGTGAACCGTTCGTAGTGGGTATGCCTAGTGGGGATCGTATGGTTGGGAACCGGGAAGTTAGAAGTTTCCCACTGAGGATCGGGAGCCGGGGTTGGCCCTCGAACCTCATTATTGTAGACCTTAAGGGTGGATTAGATCCTCGTGGACGATTGGTTGGATCGTCACGGTGCTATCATGAACTATCGGACTCGTACTATCTTGATAGTGGCCGAGGATGGCACGGAGCATACTCTTGTTGGTTGTAAGCTGGGTAGATCCGGGAATGTGATAATCGCCCTGAAGGCGTTGAAACTTCTAAACCAGGGTTGTGTAGGCTATTGGTGTTACGCATTGAAGACGGAAGATGGTGGAGCTGTCATGTCATCAATTTCAGTTGTTAGTAAGTATCCTGACATATTTCCGGATGACTTGCCGGGATTACCACCGCAGCGGGAAGTTGAGTTCCCTATTGATCTAGGGCCGGACGCGGTTCCTGTTTCTCGAGCATCGTACCGTATGGAACCGTCGGAGATGTTCGAGTTGAAAAAAAAGTTGTGGGATTTGTTAGATAAGGGGTATATTCGACCGAGCGCTTCACCTTGGGGTGTGCCTGTGCTTTTTGTTAAGACGAAGGATAGATCGCTTCATTTATGCATCGACTACCGAGAGTTAAACAAGTTGACCATTAAGAAAAATACCCTTTACCTCGGATCGACGACTTGTTTGATCAGCTTCAGGTAGCGATGGTCTTCTCGAAGATTGATTTACGATCGGGCTACTACCAGTTGAGGAGTCAGGATAGTGATATACCGAAAGATGCCTTTCGGACTAGATGTGGCCATTACGAGTTTGTGGTTATGCCTTTCGGGCTAACCAATGCCCCAGCAGTGTTCATGCAGTTGATAAACAAAGTATTTATTGAGTATCTGGACAAATTCATCGTCGTCTTTATCGATGACATTCTTATCTATTCCCGGAGTCAGGAGGAACACGATGTACATCTCCGAATTGTGTTAGGCATTTTGAGAGCTGATCAGTTGTATGCAAAATTTTCTAAGTGTGAGTTTTGGCTCAAGGAAGTGACATTCCTCGGGCATGTGATTTCAGCAGAGGGAGTTCGGGTTGATCCGCAGAAGATAGAGGCGGTGTTGGCATGGGAACCGCCTAAGAATGTAAAAGAAGTGAGGAGTTTTCTAGGACTTGTGGGCTATTATCATAGGTTCATTAAGGGATTTTCTAAGATCGCTCGACCACTCACGCAATTACTTCAGAAAACCCAGAAGTTCGAGTGGAACGCGGACAGGCAGGATAGTTTTGAGGAGTTGAAGAGACGGTTGACTACCGCACCAGTTTTAGCTTTGCCTCAGGATAACAAGGATTTTATGGTTTATAGTGATGCTTCGGGCCTTGAACTCGGATGTGTTTTGATGTAGAGATTTAGAGTTATTGCTTACGCATCTCGTCAGTTGAAACCTTATGAAGAAAATTACCCCACACATGATTTGGAGTTAGCTGCGGTCGTTTTTGCTTTAAAGATTTGGAGGCATTATCTCTATGGTTCGTCGTGTCAGATTTACACGGATTGCAAGAGTCTGAAGTACATCTTTAGTCAGAAAGAGTTGAACATGAGGCAGCGTAGGTGGCTAGAATTAATCAAAGATTATGATCTTGAGATTATTTACCATCCGGGCAAGGCCAATGTAGTGGCGGATGCTTTGAGTCGTAAGCCTATGGATCTATATATGTTAGAGGTACTTACACCTCAAATTAGAATCCAGAGGGATTTGATTTGTCAGGATATCGAGGTTTGGGATCAAAACGTTCAAGGTCAGTTGTGTGCATTAGAGATCACTTTGTCGTTGATTGATGATATCAAGGCGAGTCAGTATGATGACCCACTTTTAGTCTAATTGAGAGAGGATGTGAGGAAAGGGAAAGCTCTTGGGTTTGTGGTTCAGGATAACAGAATTTTGAGATAGAGACAGATTGTGTGTACCTAGTGATGTCGAGTTGAGACAAAGAATCTTTAAAGAAGCTCATACTACGCCTTATTCCATACATCCTCGTACAAGCAAAATGTACAAGGATGTAAGGAGTAACTACTGGTGGAGTAACATGAAGACGGATGTTACCGAGTTTGTGTCGAGGTGTTTGATCTGTCAGCATTTTAAGATTGAGCATCAGCAACCCGCGGGGTTATTGCAACCATTTCCTATCCCATAATGGAAGTGGGAGGATATTTCTATAGATTTCATTACCAGTATGCCTAGGACCCGGATTGAGATGAACATGATTTGGGTTATTGTCGATCGACTAACCAAATCTGCTCATTTTTTGGGTATTAAGGATACTTGGGGACCGGAGAGGCTAGCACGGGTATTTATTGCAGAAATTGTGAAGTTGCATGGGACTCCTAAGAGTATTATTTCGGATCGAGATGCCGGTTTATATCATATTTCTAGCAAGATGTTCATCGGGCTCTGGGGACTGTATTGAGAAGCAATACATCCTACCATCCTCAGACAGACGGGCAGTCAGAACGGAGGATTCAGACACTTGAGGATATACTGAGAGCATGTGCCTTAGACTGGAAGGACAATTGGGAGTGACACTTATCGTTGATCGAGTTCACGTACAACAACAGTTGGCACGCTTCGATCAATATGGTACCATTTGAGGCATTATACGAAAGAAGGTGCAGATCGCCGTTGTGTTAGGATGATACATCCAAATTGATTGATACCGAACCAGATTTAGTCGTTGAGACGAGAGATAAGATTGCCTTGATTCGTGGTAGGTTGTTAATAGCTCAGAGCGACAGAAATCCTATGCCGACTCGCGTCGCCGACCGTTAGAGTTTGAGGTTGGAGACCATGTATTACTGAAGGTGTCGCCGACTCGAGGAGTTTTTCTCTTCGTTCAGAAGGGTAAACTTAGCCCGAGATATATTGGACAATTCGAGATTTTAGAGCGAGTTGGAGATCTTGCATACCAATTGGGTTTACCACCGTCATTGAGTCACATGCATAACGTATTTCATGTTTCCCAACTTAGGAAGTTTGTACCGGACCCTATCCATATGCGCATGAAGCCACATATCAGGCAGAGCATGGAACCACTCATGTGTACCACATTGAAGGAATACCAGGATCGCGCTCTAGCGATTGAGATGACAGTCCCGGAGTCAGAGTTGGGTTCCGAGTTTAAGAAATAGAAGACTACTAGCAGTTTTCCAGCTGGTAAGGGTGGTGGCCAAATCACATTCTCGCTCCAAAGATTTGGGAAGAGGTCGTTTCATCAGCCGAGGGTCTCGTAGTAACTGTCACCCATTCCACTGCACCTGGCGGCAGAGTTTGTTTTAACTGCAATCAATACGAGCATGTAGTGAAGGATTGTCCACTCCCGTTAGTTAATTGCTTTACTTGCGGGCAGATCGGGCATCGGGCAGTACATTGTGAGAGGGCTACTAGGGCTGCTAGAGCACCGACTACCACTGCAGTTCAGAAGGATCATAGTGTTGATCAGGGGACTCCAGTCACTCGGGTTCCTCAGAGTTGAGGCCGTGGTAGGGGTCGGGATCAGCCATGCAGTATCGAGTTCGGGCTCAGTACACCCCCAGTTATATCATATGAGACACACGGAGGATACATACGCTCCAGTGGCATCAGGTACCACTCAGATCCTTTCTCATCCAGTTTCGGTGCTTTTTGATTCGGGCGCTACTCACTCTTTTATTGCTTCGGATTGTGTATGTCGTATCAGTATTGACTGTTTGTTTGAGTGTGAACCGTTTGTAGTGGGTATGCATAGTGGGGATCATATGGTTGGGAACCAAGAAGTTAGAGATTGCCCAGTGAGGATCGGGAGCCGGGATTGGCCCTCGAACCTCATTGTTGTAGACCTTAAGGGTGGATTTGATCCTCGGGGAAGATTGGTTGGATCGTTACGGTGTTATCAAGAACAATCGGACTCGTACTATCTCGATAGGGGCTGAGGATGGCACGGATCATACTCTTGTTGGTTGTAAGCCGGGTAGATCCGGGAATTTGATTATCGCCGTGAAGGCGATGAAACTTCTAAATCAGGGTTGTGTAGGCTATTGGTGTTACGCATTGAAGACAGAAGATGGTGGAGCTGTCATGTCATCAATTTCAGTTATTAATCAGTATCTTGACATATTTCCGGATGACTTGCCGGGATTACCACCGCAGTGGGAAGTTGAGTTCCCTATTGATCTAGAGCCGAACGCGGCTCATGTTTCTCGAGCACCATACCGTATGGCATTATCGGAGATGTTCGAGTTGAAGAAACAGTTGGGGGATTTGTTAGATAAGGGGTACATGTTGAGATTCGGTGCCTAAAACGAAGGCCCAGCGGAAGTGGTAAAACCAAAATTAATTCGATCCAAATCCCTACGAGGATCGATCGAGCTACGTATATACGAATAAAAACGAAACACAAGATGATACAAGAGACATACCCTTGTAGTCCGTTGATTAAATGGTATCCTTCTCTTGAGCTATTCCCCAAGCTTTAGTTGCTCTCCACGAATCCAATCCGCTTGAAGCTCTTGGATGATCCAATGCCGAAATACCGCATCTCTATTTGCCATGTGCTTGAGAAACGAATGGAATGACGATCACCTTGCTATCCTCTAAGGATACGGATAGATCTAGGATGATGAAGCTTTTGATTACAACACACTAAGTGTATAAATCACACACTCTCAATATATCTTGAATTTTCTCCAAGAGAACTCAAGAATAAGGTGAAGAAGATGATGAAGACTTGAGAAGAATAATTTTCTCTCTCTCTCTTTTCTTAACTCACGTATGAAAGCCTTGTGCAAGGAGTGAGAGGAGTCTTCCTTTTATTCTTCATCATATCCTCCCCAAATCAAGACCAAAAATTAATATGAATTAACTAAAAGATCTTGTCCCCTTGACACTTCAAGTCATCCACTAATTTAGGTGGAGACTATGACCAAAGGAAAGGGGAGGGAAAATGGGCGGCCATCTATAAGGAGCCGGGACGAGTTCGGCCCGTTTCAGACTCCCGTGAGTCCAAACAGATAAACTCCTATTCCGTTCCGATGTATTCGTGTCGATTAATTAATCCAATCAATTAATCACATTAAATACATAATAACATAATTAATTTATCCAGGAAATAATTATATCTATGAATTAAATTAATCACCCAGTAATTTATTTAATTCATTAGGCCGTAAATCAAATTATCCAATAAATTGATTTTAACATCTAATGTCCCAAATTAGATATCTAATATCTAATATTTATAATGAGAGATTAAGCTCGATTCATTCCATAGGCAATCCTATTACGCGACTCAGAAGGTCCGTCTCAGTCAGCAATGAGAGGAACCAAAGAGTAGTAGCACCACCTAGCCAGCCTGGCGGCCTACACTGTACCCCAACTGAGAACGAATGATTGGGATCATTCAAGAACCATTCTATCGTGAATACCAGTATACGTATAAACCCTTCTTTCAAATGTCCCGATCAAGTTATAGGGTCACGGTCAGTCAAACCCTATATGTACTTGACTCTATGCATGCGTTACTGCAAACCGAGATCATCGAGCTCTCGTGTATCTAATACAGCTAGCTCCAATGCTTTGGCCAAAGACTTATGATCTCATCTGCTAATAACCGCATAGGACATATAACCCGTTCACTAACAGGAGAAAGAATTCTATCTTGGTATTCAGTAGGACCTGATACTTGCCCATCAAGATGCACGTCGAGGTTGACCCCCGCCTTCCGGTTTATAGGTCGAACTACTATAATGAAAATATTGACGTCACAAGCACATCCCTACTAAATCCTCAAGTCGAAGGTTCACGAATACCTATCACAACCTTTCGATTCCATCATTGACTGTCCCGGAGTGAAATCCGTGTGACAAATCGAGGGTGAGTCGGTTAGAGTATACTAATCTAATTAGCATACCTATAACGTGTGCTCCCACTAACCATTAGTGTTCGACAGGCACTCTCCTTGTCAAAGAACATGTTATACAAGTCTTCACATAAACTTAACGCCCAGTCAAGTTTCATCGACTTGCGAACGATTAAGTATTTGAGCTTTAAACCCTTCCAGTGCCGACCCCCTTATCCAATAAGGAGTGGAACATTTTGCTCTCAAATACACGGACTAGTTTCTACATGTATATTTACGAGTTAGGAATGTCAGTAACTTCTAGTAAATAAAGAAACATCCATTGCCTTATATTGATGATTTTCATAATAACAAGTACAATGCCCTCACTCAACATCCTCTGAGTGGCATTCGAGGGCATACTCCTAACAATCTCCCACTTGCACTCAATGCCACACACTATGGTATCTAATACCTATGTTCTCCAGATGACGCTCCAAGCTAGTCTGATAAAATGGCTTGGTCAGTGGATCAGCGACGTTGTTGGCTGAGTCTACTCTATGCAGCACAATGTATCCCTTGCGAACAAATTCTCTTACGAGATGATACTTCCTCTTAATATGTTTGGTGCTGTTGTGAAACCTCGGCTCCTTGGCCTGCGCTACAGCTCCGTCGTTGTCGCAAAGACAGAATAAAAATTTCAAAGACATGGTATCACTTGAAGTTCTCCTAGAAACTTCTTAATCTTAACCCTTCCTTGAAGCCTCCGAGGCCGCTTTGATACTCACCGACAGGTGGAATCAGCAGTCGCGCTTTGCTTGGCGCTACGCCAAGATACTGCTCCTCCATTAAGAGTAAATATGTAGCCAGAAGTAGACATCGAGTCATCCTTCAGTCCTTGGAAGTCCGAATCAGTGAATCCTACTACATCCAATTCTCCACCGCCATACATCAGAACCATATCTCTAGTCCTTCTTAAGTACTTGAGAACGTTCTTTACGGCAGTCCAATGTTCCCTACCTGGGTTTTTTTGAAACCTGCTCACCACGCTTACAGCATGCGCGATGTCAGGTCTCGTACACAACATAGCATACATAAGGGTACCCACGGCCGAAGCATATGGTATATTACTCATTTGCTTTTGTTGTTCCTCACTTTGAGGACACATCTTCAAGGAGAGTTTTATTCCATGTCGCATCGGTAGGAACCCTCTTTTAGAATCATCCATTATAAATCGCTTTAAGATCTTATCTATATAGAGGGCTTGGGAAAGACCTATTGTTCTCTTCACTCTATCCCGGTAGAGTCGAATTCCAAGAATATAGGTAGCTTCTCCTAAGTCTTTCATGGAGAAATTACTCGAAAGCTAAGCTTTCACAGAACTAAGCATTCCCACATCATTTCCTATTAGTAGAATGTCATCCACATATAGTACTAAGAATGCGATCTTGCTCCCACTAACCCTATGGTATACACAAGGTTCCTCTTCATTTTGCTCGAAGTCAAACTCTTTGACCGCCTCGTCAAAACGAAGGTTCCAACTACGCGACGCTTGCTCCAGTCCATAAATGGAACGCTGAAGCTTGCACACTTTCTGAATATCGACTTCGGACACAAAGCTTTTAGGTTGCTCCATATAGATTTCCTCCTTGAGGAATCCATTAAGAAAAGCCGTCTTTACGTCCATTGCCATATCTCATAATCGTGGTAGGCACCTATAACAAGCATCATGCGAATAGACTTGATCATGGCTACGGGCGAGAAGGTATCGTGGTAATCGATCCCTTGCTTTTGGGTATAACCCTTTGCCACAAGTCTGGCCTTATAGGCGTCAACCTTGCCATCACCATCAGTCTTTATCTTGTATATCCACTTGTTCCCAATGGGCACTATGCCCTTGGGGCGGTCTACCAGAGTCCATACCTGATTGACATGCATCGAGTCTATTTTAGCTTCCATAGCTTCGCGCCATTTTTCGGAGTCTACATCAACCATCGCCTGGTCATAGGTCGTTGGGTTGGTCTTTTGGCTATCACTTGGAACCTCATGCAGACCCAGCTCCTCCAAGTGCACAAGCCCATACCTCTCAGGTAAATGAGACACCCTACTAGACCTACGAGGTGGTTGTACTTGTATTTCAGAAGGTTCAGTTCCAGTTTCTTGCACAGGTGTCTCCTGAGGAGTTTCATTGTATTCTTCCAAAGAAATACTTCTACCTGCTCCGCCTTCCTGAATGAACTCATCTTCCAGGAAGTGTGCTTGTAAAGCAACAACGATCTTTCGATATTCGGGCATGTAGAATAGATACCCGAACATCCCAGATGGGAATCTAATGAAACGTCCCTTCGCGGACCTAGCTTCCAACTTTTTCACCTTGGTCTTCTTGGCATAGGCGGGACATCCCCAAATCCTAATGTGATTAAGACTTGGTTTCCTGCCCTCCCACATCTCATGTCGAGTTTTAGGAACGGATTTGGAAGGACACCTGTTCAAGATATAAGCGGCAGTCAGGAGTGCATACCCCCATAGATAAATCGGTAAGTCAGTATAGCCCAGCATGGAACGGACCATGTTCAACAGGGTCCGGTTCCTTCTTTCTGACACACCATTTAACTGAGGACTACCTGGAGGTGTTAGTTGTGAAACTATTCCATGTTCCTTAAGGAACTCGTCAAACTCTGTACTCATATACTCGCCACCTCGGTCCGACTGAAGTGATTTGATATGATTACCAGTTTGTTTCTCGACTAGGGCCTTGAATTCATGGAATTTCTCAAAGGCCTCGGATTTATGTTTCATTAAGTATACATAACCATACCTAGTATGATCATCTGTAAACGTAATGAAATATTGATATCCGTCATATGCTGCTTCCAAAGCACCACATACGTCGGTATGGATTAATCCCAGTTTATCAGCGGCTCTTTCAAAAGTCCTTGTGAAGGGGGACTTAGTCATTTTGCCTTTAAGGCAAGATTCACAAGTAGGAAAGGATCCGATCCCAATGGACCCATAAGTCCATCCTTTTCCATTTTGTAAACCTTGGTCAGACCAACATGACCAAGTCTAAGATGCCATTTCAAAACTTGCTTGGTTTCATCCCTACCACGTTTTCTAGTCACAGTATTCACAACTACTTTATTGCTGAGATTTAGATGATACAATCCATTTAACAATGTAGCAGTGCCCACTAGTTTATTTTTGAAATAAATTTTGCAGGAACCATCATCAATGAAAAATGAAAAGCCTTTTCGGTCCATGACCGGAATGTATACAATATTTTTATGCCCCTTGGGCAAAACAAGTACATCTTCTAAAGTCAAAACAAAGCCGGATTCCAAACCCAAAAGAATTGATCCTATGTCGGTTGCCTCGACACTATGCCCGCTTCCGACTGTGATCATAACTTCTCCAGGTCCAAGCTTCCTACTTTGTTCCAGATCCTGATTCACGGTACAAATATGAGAACTAGCACTTAATCCAAAGATTCAGAAGTAGAAAATACAAGAGCGTAACAATTTGTTTCCAAAACTAAAAGTTCTGTACCTGAAGTGCCATGAAGAATCGGACAGTCTCTAGCCCAGTGGCCCAACTCACCGCACTTGAGACAGGCATCCTTCTTCTTCTTGCCTTTTGGAACCATCGGGGCCTTGCCCTTTTCCTTAAGGTCCTTAACTTGTGGTCTAGTCTGCTTCTTGGTCTTTTTCTTCTTATTCTTAGACTTCCGAGGTCCAGAATAAATCACAAGGGCAGATTCCTTCATCCGCGGAGTCTTTATCTGAGACTTAGCGGTCACCAGTTTGTTCATTAGCCCAGCTAAGTTACACGTAATCTCATTGCAGTTGAAGTTCATAACTATTAGGAATACTTGTTAGATTTTGATGATGTCGTTAATATGATTCAAATGTTTATTACTTGGCAAAATGTAAAGAAGAACCAAATGAGTATCTTTTATAGGCCAAAATAAGTTAGGCTAAAATCGGCTAAGTACTAAAGAACAACTGAGTTCATCAGAGAGGTACAGCCGAGTTAAGTCAGAGAAGTTCTGGTCAACAAAAATCATCAGGGATGTTTGACCAGACTGCAGTCAAGTGACCACAGATAAGTCATCTGATCAGGCGAGTCCCAAAAAGTGAACATCTGAGAAGCCCAGACTGCAGAGAAGTTAACTTCACATCAGCCTACTTGAGATCAGCCAAGTACTCCAAGTCCACGTCAGCATGCGTTGAAAAGTCAATTATTACGGAAAGTCACATGCAACGTGAAGACACAAATTGGAGAGATTCCCGCTAAAGATATGAATTGAATAATTCATCCAGGCCTACCACTGAAGACTTTAATCTTATTATACTCAAAAGATTTGGCGCCTCACATGCAAAGTCTTCACAACGGTCGAAAGATGGATTAAATTATGGGAATCTAGCCTTGCAACGTTTAGAAAGAAAACAATGAAGTCTACCTCTCCAACGGACGGATTTGTTGAAAAGATTTGCAACGGCTATGAAAGAATTGCTCAGAGATCGTGACCTATATATATCCGAAGATTTGAAACTGAGCATTACCTACAATCACATATAACATCGGTGCGAACATACTCTCAAGCAATCAAAGCAATCTAAAAGCGAACTATAGCATCGAGAAAAGAGCAGTTCTCAAAAGTTCATACTTGAAGAAACTCTTAGTTGGAGAAGACAAAAACTCGTGTCTTAAATCCCGAGTTCGGGGTACTTCACTGGTTGAAGTTCGAGACTGTAAAGGCATCCAAGGATCGAGGATCAAGAGGTGCAAGGCAGTCAAGGGTATTGCGACGGCAAGGATTTCCACTAGTTGGAAGCTGTTGTAATTTGGTTGAATCACTGTAATCTTTATCACTGGTTGACAATTATAGTGAATTCATCTCCAACTGGTTTGGAGAAAAGTGGATTAGTAGAGGATTACCCCACCTCTGAGACCACTATAACTGCCTGCGTATTTTACTATTTTATAGCATCATACTATAACTGCTGCATTCATTGTTAAGTGTTTCATTAGTTGTTTTGAATTCGTCATCAGCTGACTTCCGCACGTATTGAGAACAAAAGACTCTAAGTCATTTACATATCTATCAGCTGAAGAAACTTACTCTTTGTGAAAAAGAGTTTAAGAGTTTCAATAAGTCTATTCACCCCCCCTCTAGACTTATTCCTGGACGACTTGTGACCTACAAGTGGTATCATAGAGGTTGGTTCATTTAGTGCACGAACCAGATCTATATCAGAGATATATTTTACTCTCATTATATAATGGAACACATGCATTCTAGATTACCTGTGTTTTCAGTTGACGAGTATGATCTTTGGAAGATAAGGATGCAGGCACACTTATCTTCAATCCATGATGACATGTGGTGCATCATAGAGGACGGTCCTTACACCTTCGAGAAAGACAACACTCCCGAGGAGATCGCAGCAGGGAAGCCAGAGAAGATCCCAAAGAAGAGGACAGAGCTGACTCCCGAAGAAAGAAAGCTGGCTAACCTTGATAACCGGGCCAGAGACGTGCTGTATCAAACTCTTGACAAATCCACCATGGTCAAGATCAAGAATTGCAATAATGCAAAAGAAATCTGGGACACATTAGCCCTAATGTGTGAAGGAACGGAGCTGATCAAAGAAAACAAGTTGTCGATTGCTATTCAAAAATTTGAAAACTTCAAAATGAAGAATCGCGAATCCATAGACCAAGTGGACACAAGGTTCACTGAGATTATCAATGAGATCAACTACCTCGGCAAATCTTATGGCAACAGGGAAATGGCGCTGAAGGTCCTAAGATCTCTCAATCCTGAGTGGAGCATGAAGGCAGTGGCCATGAGAGAATCCAAGGATCTTAATAAGATAAAGATCCAAGAGCTGTTCTCCGATCTAAAGGCTTATGAGTTCGAACTCCCAAGTTCATCCTCAACCGAGCCTGCACAGAAGGGAATAACCTTTGCAGCCGAATCCCCCGCCAAGAGCTTATCTGATGTAAAGCCTCCAAATCCATTAGATTTTGATGAAGAGATGGCGTTCATAATGCAGAGGTTTAGTAACTTCCGGAAGAACTACTCCAAATACAAAAGAATTATAAGGAGAATCCCAGAAGGAACCAGAAAGCCGGAAGCTGGAAAGTGGAGTGCTATAACTGTCATAAGACAGGACACATTCAAATCGACTGTCCTGATCTTAAAAAGGACGAGAGCAAGAAGGAGGTGAGCAGAAAAGAAGATAGAAGGAAGGCCCTCATCGGAGAAGATCAAGAGCGTATAGAGTCCAGCAGCGGATTCTTCTCAGATGATGACGAAAAGTATGATTGTCTGATGGCCAACCTAGCTGATGAAGAGGTAACATCAAAACCCTCTGGTTCAAATAATAGTTCAGCCATGTCACAAGATATGGATCTGCACGAATCTGTAAATCAGCTACTTAAAGATTTTGAGACACTTAAATATGCACATCTATCTGTATCAGCCGAGAAGACTCAGCTGCAAGATGAGAATTGGCAGCTGAAAAATGATTTTGAAAAACTCAGCCTAGAATTAAATAAATCCAAAACTGATTTTGAAAACCAGGCTGCAGCTAATTTGAAAAACCAGGCTGATGTCACTACAGCTGAGATAAATCGACTAACTGTTTTAATTAGAGAAAAATAAGCTGCACTTGCTCATGTGAAGGCCGAATTTACTAAGCTGACTCAGGTAAATAAGACTCAGGCGTAGGAAATAACCTCCCTGAAAGCGTCTTTAACTCTGGACGAATTGTGTACTAATAAAAGGCCATTATATTCCAGATCAGGCCTTGGATATCATCCTCACACTCCCTCTAGTTCTAAAACCACTTTCGTTAACGGAGAAACAATTGTCTCGACTGCTGAGCCTACATACAAACCGATATTTAAAAATAGGCAACAACCAAGTCACAAGTCTAGGCTGCAGCCAGGGTTCACAAAGCATCCACCTAGACAAGCGACTAGGCAATGGCCCAGACAGAAGCAGCAGCCCAGACAACATGCCCACTATTATCAACAACTCCCCAAAAACAGATTTCAAAATGGGAGGGGCAGATGGATACCTCAAGGTTATCCTAATTTCCAAAATGAACAAGTGTGGAGACCTCAAAGATTTAATAAATGGTCTCAGCCAAGGTTTAGAAATGTCCCACACTATCAATATTTTGAGGAATATCCGGTATACAATCCTAACAGGAGATACACACCTAGACCTTACACACCTTACAAGGGTAATAATAATAACAATTTTCACAATCCAAGGAGAAATCAATTCTCCAGGAAACCAGCTAACCCTAGAGGACCCACACAGACTTGGGTACCTAAATCTCTGCTTGTTTGATTGCAGAAAAGGTGGAAGGACTACAACCACATCTCAACAAATTCAAACTTTGGAGGTGAAGAATGGTTTGTAGATTCTGGATGCTCAAGGCACATGACCGGGAACAAGAAGATGCTGTCTAAATACACCAAAGAAAGAGGTCCTGACATAACTTTTGGAGATAGCTCTAGAGGTCAAACAAAGGGCTTTGGAGAGCTGCACCGAGGAAATATTGTGATATCCAAAGTTCACTATGTTAAAGGGCTCAAATATAATCTCCTGAGCATAAGCCAGTTTTGGGATGAGAAGAATCTAGTAGTCTTCACCATTTGGAAATGTATGGTGATAGATATCCTATCCGGAGAGGTGAAGCTACAAGGATTCAGAAGGAGAGACGTCTATATGATAGATTGGAACACAGGAACTCCCAATACCTGTTTTCAATCTAATACAATAGCTGAGAACGGATGGCTGTTGCACAAAAGATTATGTCACCTGAACTTCAAAGCCATCAACAAAATTAGTTCTTAGAAGCTGGTCACAGGACTCCCAGAGGAAGCATTCAGGAAGGAAGCTATTTGTGATGCATGTCAGAAAGAAAAGCAGACCAGAGAATCATTCAAGCCAGTCCACCCGACAACCCTCACAACATGGATCTTAGATCTACTCCATATGGATCTATTTGGTCCTATCAAGCCGAGGACTCTAAGTGGCAGAAAACATGCACTAGTAGTAGTGGATGATTATTCAAGGTACACTTGGATTATCTTCTTGTATAAGAAGAGTGAAACCTTGACCAAGCTAACTGAGCTGCTGAGAAGGATCCAGAATGAGAAATCCCTCTCCATCATCAAGATCAGATCAGATAGGGGAGGAGAGTTTCTCAACAAGGCGATCACTGATTACAGCAATCAGAATAGGATCCAGCATGAGCTCTCTGCAGCCAGGACCTCCCAACAGAATGGTGTTGCTGAAAGAAGAAACAGAACCCTGAAGGAAGCAGCCAGGTCCATGATTGCAGAAGCGGACCTGCCCAAGAGGTTCTGTGCTGAAGCTATCAACACAGCTTGCCATACTCAGAACAGGAGTATGATAGTAGGGAGATATGGCAAAACTCCCTATGAGGTTTGGAATAACAGAACTCCTACTGTTGCTTACTTTCATGTTTTTGGTTGTAAGTGTTTCATCCACAACAACGGTAAAACACAACTAAATGCCTTTGATGCTAAAACGGATAGTGGTCTCTTTATGGGATACTCACAAAGAAGCAAGGCATATAGAGTTTTTAATAAAAGAACCTTAGTTGTGGAGGAAACACCCCATGTTGTATTTGATGAATCTACTGTTGAGTACAGGAAGCAAGTTGAGCTAATTGAGAATAAGCTCAAATCAGAAACCCTCGAAGAAGTCATTGTACATGACACATGAATGGTGGACTCAGCTGCAGATCAGCCCGATGACCCAACTGTAGCTGCTGAAGACCCAACTGCAGATCAGATAGGAACACCAAACCTACCTGATTCAGTTGCCGCTGATGAAGACCCAGCTGTAGCTGATAAAGACTCACCTGCAGGCCAGAACAGATCCCAACCTGCATATGACAAGACGGTAGCTGACCCAGTTGCAGACCAAGGAGACCAGATCCAGGCTGATGCAGACAGAGAGGAAATTCACCAGAGCAATTCTACAGGGGGAACAGGCCCTGAAAAAGATGACATTCCCAAGTGGCTTAAAGACCATCCAATCCAGCAAATTATTGGGAAGCTGACTGACGGAGTTAAGACAAGACAATCTACCTTACCCGCAGGGATGGCAATGTTCTCTTGCTTCATGTCACAAATAGAACCCAAGACAATAGAACAAGCCTTGGAGGATTATTCTTGGATAAATGCCATGCAAGAAGAACTTGAACAGATGGAAAGGAACAACGTTCGAATACTAACAGACTGACCAGATCACAAGAAGGTTATTGGAACCAAATAGGTGTACAAAAACAAGAGCGACGAAGATGGAGCTGTTATTAGGAATAAAGCCAGACTTGTTGCTAAAGGTTATGCACAGTGTGAAGGAATAAATTTTTATGAAACCTATGCACCAGTTGCAAGACTAGAAACCATCAGACTATTCCTCGCATATGCTGCATTCAAGGATTTCGAAGTCTACCAGATGGATGTAAAGAGTGCATTTCTAAATGGCATCCTAGAAGAAGAAGTCTACGTGGAGCAGCCCCAGGATTTGTCAAAGGAGACAAAGTCATACAAGCTACTGAAAGCTCTATATGGACTTAAGCAAGCACCAAGAGCTTGGTATGAAACCCTATCCGTATTCCTTGAGAAGAACGGTTTCTGCAAAGGAAAGGTATACAAGACCCTATTCAGAGTGGAGCACGAAGGCCACATATTGATAGTTCAGATATATGTGGATGATATTATATTTGGCTCAACCAACCCAGAGCTGTGTGAGAAATTCTCAAACCTCATGCAAGGAGAGTTTGAGATGATCATGATGGGAAAGCTTAACTTCTTTCTTGGATTACAAGTTAAGCAGATGGAGAATGAAATTTTCATCAACCAAGCCAAATATACCAGAGATCTAATCAAAAGATTTGAAATGGAATCCGCCAAGCCAGCAAGAATCCCTATGAGCACAAGTACTCACCTAGATGCAGATGAGGGAGGCATATCAGTGGATTCAACCCACTACAGAGGACTTATTGGATCATTGTTATACCTCACTGCAAGCAGGCCAGACATATCTTATGTCGTAGGAGTTTGTGCACGATTTCAATCCAAGCCAAAGCAGTCACACCAAGATGCAGCCAAGAGAATAATTAAATACCTTAAGTCTACTGTCAATGTTGGACTATGGTATCCAAAGGATGATAACTTTGAGCTGTCAGGATATTCAGATGCAGATTTCGTAGGATGCAAAATTAATAGGAAGAGCACTAGTGGAACGTGCCAATTCCTAGGAACCAGACTGATATCCTGGTTTAGTAAGAAGCAGGTTTCTAACTCTATCTCCACCACAGAGTCAGAATACCTAGCTGCAGGTAGTTGCTGTGCCCAAATCTTGTGGATCAGACAGCAGCTAAGGGACTACAATATCATTGCCAATGAAGTCCCTATCTGGTGTGACAACAATAGTGCTATTGCAATAACCAACAATCCGGTTCTGCATTCAAGGACCAAGCACATTGATGTTAAGCATCATTTCATAAGAGACCACGTGCTTAACAAGAGAGTCAGAGTTGAAAGAGTCAGCATAGACTATCAAATTGCTGATATCTTTACCAAACCTTTGCCAGAAGAAAGGTTTTTGGAGCTGAGCAGAAATCTTGGTCTACTAGATTGGGAATCTAGTACAGAAGAAAAAGCCAGCTGAAGCAGATCAGGCGAAGGACGGACTTAGCTGATCAAAGGAATCAGAACCTACCTGAAGACGAAGGACAGACGAAGAAACCTAGCTGATCAAATCTCAGGCGAGAAGTCAGAGGAGTCAACTCACCTGATAAAGAGCAGTCAACGGTCAACCAGCTAAGTTTTCTAATCTTAACCGACTTCTGAATATTTTATTATTATCTGCTATATGTATAATAATATTATATTAATTTTGGTTCACAAGTGGCGTAATACTATATGCTTTAAATACACGTGGCAATCACATGATGAATCGACCTCCACTGTGACCAATTAAAATCCAACCATCCAATTTTAAAATCAAAACCTGGACCACCGATTAAAATTTGAAATTTAAAAAGGAATCTAAAAAGACGGTCCACTGATTTAAAATAAAAGATTATTTAATTCCAACGTCGTTTCATTTTCTTTTTAAGGACGGAAAAACCCTTCACTTTATCTTTACCAGTCTTTCATAAACCCTAATTTACAGAGCGAAAAATCTTTTGAACTCTAAATACACTCAGAAATTCTCTACATTTGCAGAAATGGAAGCTTACTTTGAAGGAGTAAACATGAAGGCTGTCAAGGACCAGATCATCTTCTCACTGGTCGTTGATTTTGAAGGGCTCTTGGAATCAAATCTTGAAAATTACGACGTCCTTGACCTTATTCGTTCGATGAAGCTAAATGGGATCTACCCATTTATGGATATCAGCCCCAAACACCTGTACAAAGAGGACGTAATCGCATTTTTCCGTGAAGCCCATGTGATTGAAGAAGGAATTAGGATAAATATCGGCGGAATTCAAGTTGACATATCGCCGGAATCGATTCGGAAAGTTTTTGGTATGAAGCATCGTGGAATAGCGGTCGAGGCCCTCAAGCAGTCAGCAACCGACACCTGGATGAAGATTAAGGCAGACGACCAGCCGACGAAACTAAAGCTCACAGCCAAAAGGAGCGGCCTGGAGGACCAGCCTGCTCCGGGCAGCCTGGAGACTCAGATTGTTCCCCTCCTCACTCCAGCATTCATTTCAGAAGAGGAGGAAGCAGGTTTAAGTAGTTTCATCCCTGAGGCTAATTACACTTTTCACCTGCTAGACAACAACCTTTTCAACTTATCCCTAGAGCAATTACAGTTAGTCAAACCACAAGCTCTAAAACACTCCTTTATCTACATTTTTGAAGAGTGGAAAGGTTTTAAATCACTGTCTTTTACTGAACTTCAAACCTATGTTGAAACCAGTGGTTGGGGATATCCCCAAGCCACAGAGGATGTACTGATACATTTTTGCAAAGTATCAGACACTATTTTGATTCTTCAGGAGAATTGGTTCATGTCCAATTTCAAAACCAACATGGACCAATTTATCCACTCCATAATGTATAGCATTTTTGATGGATATTTTGGAAAAGAAGATGAGGAGGAAGAAGAAAAGGAAATAAGAATAGAAGAAGTGAATGGAGAAGTAGAAGAAGAGGTTATTGTCAATTATGATGAAGAAGAGAAGCAGAAAGAAAAGGAAGGAGGAGAAAATATTTCAGTTGAAAAAGAAATTGGAGAAGAAGTTGAAAAGACGGAAGAATTAGTAGATGAAGAAGAAGAAGAAGAAGAAGGAGAAGAAGTTGAACAGGAGAATGGAGGAGAAAAGGAGGATGAAGAAAAAGATGAGGACAAAGAGGATGATAAAGATGATGATAAGGATGATAAGGATGACAATGATGATGATGATGCTGATAAAGATGATGGAGGAGAAAAGGAGATTGGGAAAGAGAAAGAAAAAGAGAATGTTGAAAAAGAAGAAAAGGAGGAGGAAGAAGAGAAGAAGTCAGAAAAGGAAGAAGAAGAAAAAGGGAAAGAGCCAGAAAAGGAGCCTGAAAGAGAAGCTGCAGATAAGGCTGGGGCACCTGCCCGGTATACCAGCCTAGATGCAGACCTGGCTGAAGATTCCAGATCGGGGACCCCTGAACAGACCCCATCTGGAATACCAGCTGCAGACATGAGCCTGCAGTCAGGTGGGTCGTCTGCGCACCTACCTGCAGGAGTAGAGGGATCAGGCGAGTACTCTCCACCAACATCACAGATTTCACCTGCGATGACCGAGCTGATAAGACAAATTGTTAAGGACACCATTGGAGAACTGCTTGCATCTCAGATCACCCCTGATCTCTAATCTATCAACGCAAAAATCGATACTTTGCTGCAGCGGGAAGTTCCCCAACCTCCTCCTCCTACATATAACAGAATACCTTTTGGCATGTCTGACTGGATGCATCGAATGGAGAAGCAGTTGACCACTTTGGTTGATGCTGGCAAAAAGGGGGAAGAAAGGATTCAGGGGGAAGGTAGCATTCAAGGAGAAATAAGGGAAGATATGAGAACTAAGAGGAGGCAGGATGTCCAGTTGATCACTGCTGGGACATCTTCAGCCAAGAGGAAGGGAGAAGCTACAGAATCAGAACAGGGTGATGATCAGCCTGCAGGCAAAAGAAGGAGGAACAGAGGAGGATTCGAGCCTACTCTAGAATGGGAAGGCAAAGATTTGTGGTACGTTGAAGATTTTGTACCTACCGAAGCTTTACCCATGTGGGGATCTGCAAAGAAAAGGTTCATCAAAGATTACTATATCTGGGAAATACTCCAGGATAGTAGCTGCTCTCCACAGCAGATTTTCATCAATTTCATGGAAGAAGCTCATCCACAACTCTGGCCATCCTTCTAAAACATGCAGAGGCACGCAACGCATATCCCATAATCCCTCCTTTCAGGCCGAAGGATCCTCCCACTTTGGAGAAAGGTAATGTTTTAGATGAACTTGCACTCCAAAGAAAGATCAAGAAACTATGTGTTGAGAACAAGTTCTCATCTCAAGAAGAGCAAGATTTTGCAGCTCTAGTCGTAAGAAGAAAGTATGGTATTGTTCCTGTTAAAATAAGACCAATTGGAGCTAAACCATTCAGACCTACCAAGCAGCCTATCCGAAGAGGCAGAGGCAGAGGCAGATGACTTACATTTATTTTTGTACTTGTAAAATTCTCTTGTAAATTTAAGACATGTATTTGTAATCAATTCAGAAAATTTTATAACAGTCTTTTGAATGACAATTTCCAGTTGTCTCAAAAACTAGACTGATTTTAGTTTATGTCTTGCACTCAAGTGCAGACTTGTTCATTTGAATATTTGCTTAAGTTTTGCCATCATCAAAATAGGGGGAATTTGTTAGGAATACTTGTTAGATTTTGATGATGTCATTAATATGATTCAAATGTTTATTACTTGGCAAAATGTAAAGAAGAACCAAATGAGTATCTTCTATAGGCCAAAATAAGTTAGGCTAAAACCGGCTAAGTACTAAAGAACAGCTGAGTTCATCAGAGAGGTACAACCGAGTTAAGTCAGAGAAGTTCTGGTCAACAAAAATCATCAGGGATGTTTGGCCAGACTGCAGTCAAGTGACCACAGACAAGTCATCTGATCAGGCGAGTCCCAAACAGTGAACATTTGAGAAGCCCAGACTGCAGAGAAGTTAACTTCACATCAGCCTACTTGAGATCAGCCAAGTACTCCAAGTCCACGTCAGCATGCGTTGAAAAGTCAATTATTACGGAAAGTCACATGCAACGTGAAGAGACAAATTGGAGAGATTCCCGCTAAAGATATGAATTGAATAATTCATCCAGGCCTACCACTGAAGACTTTAATCTTATTATACTCAAAAGATTCAGCGCCTCACATGCAAATTCTTCACAACGGTCGAAAGATGGATTAAATTATGGGAATCTAGCCTTGCAACGTTCAGAAAGAAAACAATGAAGTCTACCTCTCCAACGGACGGATTTGTTGAAAAGATTTGCAACGGCTATGAAGGAATTGCTCATAGATCGTGACCTATATATATCCGAAGATTTGAAACTGAGCATTACCTACAATCACATATAACATCGGTGCGAACATACTCTCAAGCAATCAAAGCAATCTAAAAGTGAACTATAGCATCGAGAAAAGAGCAGTTCTCAAAAACTCGTGTCTTAAATCCTGAGTTCGGGGTACTTCACTGGTTGAAGTTCGAGACTGTAAAGGCATCCAAGGATCGAGGATCAAGAGGTGCAAGGCATTCAAGGGTATTGCAACGGCAAGGATTTCCACTGGTTGGAAGCTGTTGTAATTTGGTTGAATCACTGTAATCTTTATCACTGGTTGACAATTATAGTGAATTCATCTCCAACTGGTTTGGAGAAAAGTGGATTAGTACCCACCTCTGAGACCACTATAACTGCCTACGTATTTTACTGTTTTATAGCATCATACTATAACTGCTGCATTCATTGTTAAGTGTTTCATTAGTTGTTTTGAATTCGTCATTAGCTGACTTCCGCACGTATTGAGAACAAAACTCTAAGTCATTTGCATATCTATCAGCTGAATAAACTTACTCTTTGTGAAAAAGAGTTTAAGAGTTTCAATAAGTCTATTCACCCCCCCTCTAGACTTATTCCTGGATGACTTGTGACCTACAATAACAAACTGTGAGAAGGAATCAGGGAGAGACTGCAGGATAAGGTCGGTTTGGAGAGAAGTATCCATTTTAAAATCAAGAGCCTCCAATCTCTCGATCATGGATATCATTTTGAGGATGTGTTCCCCAACCTTCTCACCTTGCTTCATCCTTGCACCGAACAGTTGCTTGGATATCTCATATCTAGCAGTTCTACTGTGCTCACCATAAAGCTCGGTTAAGTGAGATAGAATCTGCCTAGCAGAAGTCATTTTCTCATGAGCTCTCTCAAGCTCATTAGACATGGAAGCCATCATATAAGCACGTACTTTCACGTCATCCTTAACCCACTTTTCGTGGTTTTCAATCTCTTCCTGATTGGCTCGGGTCCGCACAGGAGGCGCCGGAATGTCCGTCTCCAAGAGTATCCCAATGCCTCTATACTGAGGACAATCATCAGATTGCGGAGCCAATCCACAAAGTTAGGTCCCATTAAGGTGTTCTTTTCGAGTAGAATTGCGAGTGGATTCATTGTCATATTGAGATTTGAGTCTGCTTTAATTACGATAGATTAATTAGTGACTCGTTTAATTATGTTCTGAGTATAGAATTAAGGTCTTTTCTATTCTTGTTACCCAGCTCCCACTATTTTTATCAGAATAACACACTCCCATGTGAAATCCGGAAGTATCGTCGCTCTTCTTCATAGTGGTGATTGAGTTCTTTATAAATCTTAATAGAGGGCAACCGAACAGGTTTCTAGTCTATTAATTTTCATAAAGTGGTGTCCAACACCAACCCATATAATGGATGATTCGATCTTCTTTTTCCCCTTGTTCACTCCCCTCAACCTATACGGTTTCTATGGTTCGTGAACAAGTTAAGTTTATACCATCGACGCAAATCAGTTTCACAATTGAATCTTATCCGGCAACCTATCAGGTTTCTAGGGATAAAATTTGCTCCAACTGAAGGCATCTAATGCGCTTTCGGTAATTTACCCGTCCTCCCCGAACGACTACCCCGATAACTCGGAAGCATAACACATCCGGTTTGGATTTCAATTTCCCGAAAGCTCGATGGAGGGAAGGAAAACCTTGAAACCTTATAAACTTAATAATTTATCGTGGGAGAATTTTCGCGATTAACGTTACACTTTGCACATTAATCATTTAAGCGCATTTGTGGCATTCATACGATATGAAACAGCCATTCACAACCTAGTTGCTACCAACATGTGATTCATGGATCGTTCCTAGAAAACAAAAACTCCGTAATCTAATTACAAGTCTTCGTCTTGAATCTTCGTCTTCTCGAAACAGATCTTCCTCTGGTCTTCGTCATTACATATAAATTTTACAATGAAAATTGCATCCTAGATACAAATATTTCTAGTAAAATAAATAGGCTCAAAACGGCATTTACAACCCAATCGAATAAAACGAACGATTCAAAACTAAGTCCACGAACCACATCCCCATTCAAAAGCATTCAACCAATAAATACTATCTAAATGGAAAGCGTAGAGATACATTGATCCAATCAACAATACGAACCGATCCAATCGATTCACAAAATCGGTAATATGAAAACGTTCAAAATAATTCGGTCGATCACAAGTATTCTAATAAATCAATTTTCCCTTATAAAATGAAATACCATATATCATTTTAATCATATTAAATCCAATTTAAAATGTGGGAAATTAATTCTTAGGAATTCACGAAGAAAACAAGCCCGAAAAGGGTCCGAAAGGGGCTGAAACGCGCCCGAAACGACGCTGGGCAGCAAGTAAGGCTGCCCATCAGCAGTGGGCCATGGCCCCCTGAGACCTGGGCCGCGGCCCACAGTACAGAAACATAAGGTGGGCTGTCCAGCAGCCCTGGGCCGCGGCCCCCTCCTTCCGGACATCTCCCGGATCGTCCAACGGTATTTCAGGGCTAGGTTTTCGACCGGATATCCAATATCTATATTTTTCAACATTCATATCTTCAATATTAATCATATTTCCTAGAAAATGAAAATTTATATTTAGACATAAACTTACGAAAAATACAACTATAACGAACAAAAAACATATACCACGATTATGACTAAAATGATTCCAAACCATTCACCATCTAATCGAGCATTCTAAATGCCAATATCGTATACACGATCGCAATACCTATGCTCTGATACCACTACTGAGATTCGGTGCCTAAAAGGAAGGCCCAGCGGAAGCGGTAAAATAAAAATTAATTCAATCCGAATCCCTACGAGGATCGATCGAGCTACGTATATACGAATAAAAACGAAACACAAAATGATACGAGAGACATACCCTTGTAGTCCGTTGATTAAATGGTATCCTTCTCTTGAGCTATTCCCCAAGCTTTAGTTTCTCTCCACGAATCCAATCCGCTTGAAGCTCTTGGATGATCCAACGCCGAAATACCGCATCTCTACTTGCCACGCGCTGGAGAAACGAACGGAATGACGATCACCTTGCTATCCTCTAAGGATACAGCTAGATCTAGGATGATGAGCTTTTGATTACAACACTCTAAGTGTATAAATCACACACTCTCAATATATCTTGAATTTTCTCCAAGAGAACTCAAGAATAAGGTGAAGAAGATGATGAAGACTTGAGAATAATAATTTTATATCTCTCTTTTCTTAACTCACGTATGAAATCCTTAGTGCAAGGAGTGAGAGGAGTCTTCCTTTTATTCTTCATCATATCCTCCCCAAATCAAGACCAAAAATTAATATGAATTAACTAAAAGATCTTGTCCCCTTGACACTTCAAGTCATCCACTAATTTAGGTGGAGACTATGACCAAAGGAAAGGGGAGGGAAAATGGGCGGCCATCTAGATGGAGCCGGGACGAGTTTGGTCCGGTTCGGACTCCCGTGAGTCCAAACAGATAAACTTCTATTCCGTTCCGATGTATTCGTGTCGATTAATTAATCCAATCAATTAATCACATTAAATACATAATAACATAATTAATTTCTCCGAGAAATAATTATATCTATGAATTAAATTAATCACCCAGTAATTTATTTAATTCATTAGGCCGTAAATCAATTTATCCAATAAATCAATTTAAACATCTAATGTCCCAAATTAGATATCCAATATCTAATATTTATAATGAGAGATTAATCTCAATTCATTCCGTCGTCAATCCTATTGCATGACTCGATAGGTCCATCTCAGTCAGCAATGGGAGGAACCAAAGAGTAGTAGCACCACCTAGCCAGCCTGGCGGCCTACACTGTACCCCAACTGAGAACGAATGATTGGGATCATTCAAGAACCATTCTATCGTGAATACCAGTATACGTATAAACCCTTCTTTCAAATGTCCCGATCAAGTTATAGGGTCACGGTCAGTCAAACCCTATCTGTACTTGACGCTATGCATGCGTTAATGCAAATCGAGATCATCGAGCTCTCGTGTATCCAATACAATTATCTCCAATGCTTTGGCCAAAGACTTATGATCTCATCTGCCAATAACCGCATAGGACATATAACCCGCTCACTAGTGGGAGAAAGAATTGTATCTTGGTATTCAGTAGGACCTGCTACTCACCTATCAAGATGCACGTCGAGGTTGACCCTCGCCTCCCGGTTTATAGGGTCAAACTACTCTAATGAAAATCTTGACGTCACAAGCACATCCCTACTAAAACTTCAAGTAGAAGGTTCACGAATACCTATCACAACCTTTCGATTCCGTCATTGACTGTCCCAGAGTGAAATCCGTGTGACAAATCAAGGGTGAGTCGGTTCGAGTATACTAATCCAATTAGCATACCTATAACGTGTGCTTCCATTAACCATTAGTGTTCGACAGGCACTCTACATGTCAAAGAACAAGTCATACAAGTCTTCACATAAACTTAACGCCCAGTGAAGTTTCATCGACTTGCGAACGTTTAAGTATTTGAGCTATAAACCTTTCCAGTGCTGACCCCCTCATCCAATAAGGAGTGGAACGTTTTGCACTCAAATACACGGACTAGTTTCTATATGCATATTTACGAGTTAGGAATGCCAGTAACTACCAGTAAATGAAGAAACATTAATTTGCCTTATATCAATAGTTTACATAATTACAAGTACAATGCTCTCACTCAACATCCTCTAAGTGGCATTCGAGGGCATACTCCTAGCAGTACATTAGACCAAGCGCTTCACCTTGGGGTGCGCCTGTGCTTTTTGTTAAGAACAAGGATGGATCGCTTCGTTTATGCATCGACTACCGAGAATTAAACAAGTTGATCATTAAGAACAAATACCCTTTACCTCGGATTGACGACTTGTTTGATCATCTTGCGATTGTCTTCTCAAAGATTGATTTATGATCGGGCTACTACCAGTTGAGGATTCGGATATTGATATACGACTGCCTTTCGGACTAGATATGGCAATTACGAGTTTGTGGTTATGCCTTTCGGGCTAACCAATGCCCCAGCAGTGTTCATGCAGTTGATGAACAAAGTCTTTATCGAGTATCTGGAAAAATTCGTCATCGTTTTTATCGATGACATTCTTATCTATTCCCGGAGTCAGGAGGAACATGATGTACATCTTCAGATTGTGTTATACATTTTGAGAGCTGGGCAGTTGTATGCGAAATTTTTTAAGTGTGAGTTTTGGCTTAAGGAAGTGACATTCCTCGGGCATGTGATTTCAGCGGAGGGAGTTCGGGTTGATCTGCATAAGATAGAGGCGGTGTTGGCATGGGAACCGCCTAAGAATGTAAAAGAAGTGAGGAGTTTTCTAGGACTTGTGGGCTATTATCGTAGGTACATTGAGAGATTTTCTAAGATCGCTCTACCACTCACGCAATTACTTCAGAAAACCCAGAAGTTCGAGTGCAACGCGGACAGGCAGGATAGTTTTGAGGAGTTGAAGAGACGGTTGACTACCGCACCAGTTTTAGCTTTGCCTTAGGGAACAAGGATTATGTGGTTTATAGTGATGCTTCAGGCCTCGGACTCAGATGTGTTTTGATACAGAGAGATAGAGTTATTGCTTATGCGTCTCGTCAGTTGAAACCTTATGAAGCAAATTACCCTACACATGACTTGGAGTTTGCTACGGTCGTTTTCGCTTTTGGAGGCATTATCTCTATGGTTCATCGTGTTAAGATTTACACGGATCACAAGTGTCTGAAGTACATCTTTCTTGAGATTCTTTACCATCCGAGCAAGGCCAATATAGTGGCGGATGCTTTGAGTCGTAAGCCGATGGCTCTACATATGTTAGAGGTACATACACCTCAAAGTAGAATCCAGCGGGATTTGATTTTTCAGGATATCGAGGTTTGGGTTCAGAAAGTTCAGGGTCAGTTGTGTGCATTTGAGATCAATTCGTCGTTGATTGATGATATCCAGGCGAGTCAGTATGATGACCCACTTTTAGTCCAGTTGAGAGAGGATGTGAAGAAAGGGAAAGCTCCTGGGTTTGTGGTTCAGGATGATGGAATTTTGAGGTTTAGAGGCAGATTGTGTGTACCTGGTGTTGTCGAGTTGAGATATAAAATCTTGAAAGAAACTCATACTACGCCTTATTCCATACATCCTGGTACAAGCAAAATGTACAAGGATGCAAGGAGTAACTACTGGTGTAGTAACATGAAGACGAACGTTACCGAGTTTGTGTCGAGGTGTTTGACCTGTCATTAGGTTAAGATCGAGCAACAGCGACCTGCAGGGTTATTACAGCCACTTTGTATCCCAGAATAGAAGTGGAAGGATATTTCTATAGATTTCATTACCAGTATGCCTAGGACCCAGACTGGGAAGAACATGATTTGGGTCATTGTCGATCGACTAACCAAATATGCTCATTTTCTGGGTATTAAGGATACTTGGGGACCAGAGAGGCTAGCACGGGTATTCATTGCAAAAATCGTGAGGTTGCATGGGACTCCTAAGAGTATTATTTCGGAACGAGATGGCTGGTTTATATCACATTTCTGGCAGGCTGTTCATTGGGCTCTGGGGACTGAATTGAGACTCAGTACATCCTACCATCCTATGACAGACGGGCAGTCAGAACGGACGATTCAGACACTTGAGGATATGCTGAGAGCATGTGCTTTAGACTGGAAGGACGATTAGGAGTCACACTTGTCGTTGATCGAGTTCACGTACAACAACAGTTGACACGCTTCGATCAAAATGGCACCATTTGAGGCATTGTACGAAAGAAGTTGCAGATCGCCGTTGTGTTGGGATGATACATCCGAATTGATTGGTACCGAACCAAATTTAGTCATTGAGATGAGAGAGAAGATCGCCTTGATTTGTGGTAGGTTGTTAACAGCTCAGAGTCGATAGAAATCCTATGCCGACTCGCGTCGCTGACGATTAGAGTTTGTGGTTGGAGACCATGTATTACTGAAGGTATCACCGACTCGAGGAGTTTACCGCTTCGATCGAAAGGGTAAACTTAGCCTGAGATATATTGGACCATTCGAGATTTTAGAGCGAGTTGGATATCTTGCTTACCGATTGGGTTTACCACCGTCATTGAGTCACATGCATAATGTATTTCATGTCTCCCACTTTAGGAAGTATGTACCGGACCCTAGCCATATTATTGATATTGGATAGATTGAGTTAGGTCCCGACATAACCTTTGAAGAGAGGCCGATTCATATTTTGTAGCGTTGGATGAAACAACTTAGGCACAAAACCATTTCTTTGGTTAAAGTGCATTGGTCGAGGCACAGATCTGAGGAAATGAGGTGGGAGACTGAGGACAATATGAAGGCGAGATACCTCGAGTTATTTACTTTGTAAGTTTCAGGACGAAACTTATTTTTAGGGGGAGAGAATATAATATCCGCACTTTTTATTTTTAGTAATTTCTATTTTTAGTATATTTTCATTTTGGACGACTCGCTTGTTGTTAGGAATATGCCCTCGAATGCCACTCATAGGATGAGAGAGAAGGGGCATGCAATATAATTCATTTACTGTTTATTTTATTTCAAATGCATTCTTGATTTGGTAAATATTGAAGTGAAGTCCATGTAAATAAATCGAACATTCCATTCTCGTTATCGGATAAGAGAAAATACACTGGAAGTGTTTGAAGTTTATTTACATAAACCGTTCGCAAGTCAATAAACTTAAATGGGCATTAAGTTTTGAGTAAGACTTGTATAACTGATGCTAGGACGTGTGCATGTCTTGATAGCATAGTTATAAGTATATTGGTGGGACCAGTATACTCGAATACGACTCATACTTGATTCAGTCAAACGGTATTCACTATCGGAGAGTTGATGACGAATCGAAAGGTTGTGATAGTATACGTGGACCTTTGACTTGAGGGTTCAGTAGAAGATGTGCCTGTGACGTTTCGTTTGTCATTAGAGTAGTTAGACTCATTTGCTTAATTGCTGAGTCAACCTCGAAGTGCGGATTATACGGGCAGGTAGCAGTATTTACTTTACCCCAAGAAAGGATTCTATCTCCTGTTAGTGAGTAGTCGAATGTCCTATACGGTTAATGGCAAAAAAGATCATAAGTCTTTGGCCAAAGCATTCTGATCTAGTCGTATTAGATACACTAGTAATCAGTCGGTCTTGATTTACATTAACACATGTATAGTGTCTAGTCAACTATAGGGTTTGACTTTACCGTGACCCGAAGACTTGACCGGGACATTTGATGAAGGGTCTATACGTATATGGTATTCACGACAAAATAGTTCTGGAATGATCCCTTCATTCGTTCTCAGTCGGGGTTTACAGTGCGGCCCGCTAGGCTCGCTAAGTGCTGCCCGCACTAGTTGGTTCCTCCCAATGCCGGCTGAGATGGACCTACGGAGTCGCGCATCAGGATCGTTGACGGATAAATATGAATTTATTATCTCTCTATTAATATTATATATTGTATATCTAATTATGATTTAATTGGATAAATCAAATGGCAGGCTTATGAATTGAAATTAAGTTACTGGGCAATTAATTTAATTCATACATAATATTTCTTAGAGAAATATATTTGCATTTGATATAATTAATTAATTAGATTAATTAATTAGTATAAAAGCATAGGTGATAAAACGGAGTGTATTTAACGGAGTCGTTTGACGAACGTCCGGTATACGAGCGAGTGACTCGGCCCGTTTCCTGGCACCTACCTAAGGGGGCCGTCCCTCCCTCTCTCCCACATGGTGCATGTCTTTTTCCTTGTTGATGGTGGTGGAGATTTTCCACAAAATTTCAAATGGTGAAGATGTGGAAACCCTTTTTTTTTCGATTAATCATGTCTTATCTTGTCTTGTGATAAGGTTATATCTTAAATCAAAAACCACACCAATAAGAAGACCAGCAAGCATTCGGCCGAGCTGGAGAGTGAGAGAGGGAGAAATCTCATTTTTCATTTTGTTCATCTTTGAGGTGAAATATAAATAAAAAAAATTAGAAAGAAAAATTCCTTTGAAACTTCCTAGCCGTGTTCTTTCAAGAACGGAGTTTCGGTGATTTTTTCGGTCAAGTTCCATCGCGTGGTGACGTAGAGGCATCGTGCTTTCGGTGTTTGCGACGAGGGGATTTCATGCTTGTGCTCGGGTTCGTGAACAACATCAACTTACGAAGATATTATCAAAGGCTTTAAGGGTATGGGACCATAATCTTTTTATCTTCGTTGATTTAATTTTTACGTATATACGTTTCTTGATAGATCCTGTTTGGGATTCTTTATTATTATTATTCCGCTGCGTATTCGTTTTTGTTTCTGGAATCCCAACAATGGTATCGGAGCGAGGTCAATGATACCGTATATATGATTATTTATGCATTTTGAATGCTATTGGTTGATATTTATGATTTAGAATCATTATTGGTATAATCGGAGATATTTAATTATTCGTTGTAAATTTTGTTTCTATGATTTTATGTGAATTATAAATCTGTAAAACTTTATTTTATTGATTTATAAGTCCTACATAAAAATTAGAAACATCACATTTTAGAAACAAGCCGAACGGAGATTGGACTCGCGGCCAGTGGTCGAGTGAGTCAAAGCGGTGCACGCGGGAGTGGCCGGAGAGGGCTGCCTGCTACCCGGACAGTAGCAGGAAGGTGACTCGCTCCAGCGGGTCACCCTCGACCAGCCCCCTTTTTCGGGCTCCATTTGCGGGCTGGGCCCGTCCCGACTTGTCCGGGACTTTGTTTAGTCTCTGTATTACGTTGTAATATTTTTCTACATTTTAAATTGGATTTAATTTGATTAAAATGAATATTTGGAATATTATTTTAAATGGGAATGATTAAACGAAAATACTATTTTTGGCCGGATTACTTCGAACGAATTGAAATAACAATTATTAGTATTAATTTGATTAATACCATTAAAATTGAATAGATTAGTTTTTATATTGATTGGATTAATACATTAATTGATTATTTAATTTTAATGCCATATATATTAATTGGATTAATATTGTAAAAATTGAATAGATTAATTTTATAGATTAATTGGATTAATATATTAAAATTAATTATTTAATTTCATTGCCGTTGCATGTTGTGTAGAATTCTTATGTGATGGTGATATAGCTCGTGGACTTAGTTTTGATTTGTTCGTCTCGATTGGGTTGTAAAGGCCGTTTTGAGCCTATTTATTTTTACTAGAAAATTTGTATAATAGGATGCATTTTCTATGATGTAATTATTTATTTGGCTATGACGAAGACCGAAGACAATCGACCGAGAACACGAAGAATCGAAAACTGTTTTATTTTCTTTATTTGGTCATTCGCTTGGCCCAGTACTTAGAAAAAAGGTTCATGAGCTATATGTTGGTATTAACTAGGTTGCTATTTACTGTTTTTCATTTTGAATGATTGACAAACTCAAACGCGCTTATAAATGAATTAATGTGCAAAATGTAACATTAACCGCGTAATTCTCCCGACAACAAACAGACTAAGTTTGAAAAAGGTTACGAGTTTTCCTACCCTCCATCAAACTCGTAGAAAATTGATACTCGAGCTGGTGTGCTATGCTTCCGAGTTATCGGGGCAGTACATTTGGTAGAGGTTGAAAAATTCTTCAGTACATTAGATGCCTTCAGTTGGTGATAAATTTCGCCCGTAGAAATCTGATAGGTTGCCGGGCGAGATTCAATAGTCAGACTGATAGACGTTGATGGTCAACAACTTAGATAGTCTGGACTGCCAAGAATCCTGATAGGTTGAGGGCATGAAGACTGTAGGTCACAAGTCGTCCAGGAATAAGTCTAGAGGGGGGGGGGGTGAATAGACTTATTGAAACTCTTTTCCACAAAGGGTGAGTTTCTCAGCTGATAGGTACAGATGACTTGAAGTCGTCTGTAGATAGGTATGCGGAAGTCAGCTGATGACGAAAACAAATAACTCAACAATGTAACAGTTAAGTATGTATGCAGCAGGTAAGTATGATGATGAAAGCAGTAAAACACGCAGGCAGATATAGTGGTCTCATAGGTGGGTTAATCCTCTACTAATCCACTTTTCTCCAAACCAGTTGGAGATTAATTCACTATAATTCTCAACGAGTGATAAATATTACAGTGATTCTTCCAAGCTACAACAACTTCCAACCAGTAGAAATCTTGTCGTTGCAACTCCTTGACTTCCTAGCACCTCCTGATCTCAAATCTTCGGATGCCTATCAGTCACGCACACTTCAACCAGTGAAGTACCCCGAACTCAGGTTTTAAAGACACGAGTGTTGTCTTCTCAAACTCTTGCTCTTTCATGATGTTATTTGTTCGCTTTGATTGCTTTGTTTGCTTTGATTACTTGTAAGTGTTGTTCGCATCATACTGCTCAACTCAAAACTTCAGGTATATATATATGTATATCCTTGAGCTTCCTTCGCAGCCGTTGCAATTCCTGTAACAAATCTGTCCGTTGGAGAAATAGACTTCTTTGTTTTTCTTTCCGAACGTTGCAAGGCTGGATTCCCTTATTTTAATCCATTTCCGACCATTGTGAAGACTTTCACGTTGAGGCGCCGAAACTTTAGATTATAATATGATTAAAGTCTTCAGTGGTGGGTCTCAATGAATATTTAATTCATTTGCTTTCCGGAAATCTCTTTAGTCTGTCTCTTATCTCCCGCATGTGACTTTCCGTGATTTTAACTTTTCAACGCATGCTGACGTGGACTAGATTACTTAGCTGATCACTTATCTGATCTCTTTTTGGTCAATCTGTCTGACATGCAGCCAACCTTCTCTGATGACTTTTCTGAGATGACTTCTCTGATGTCTCGACGAATCTTCTCTGGTCTGAAGTCTTCTGACCTGATGAACTTATCTGATCTGATGGTCAAACTTCAGTTGACTTGACCCCGTCTGATGACTTGACTGCAGTTTGGTCAAACTTCTCTTATAAATATTTGACCAGGATTTCTCTGATAAATCTCTTTCTTCAGAACGTTTTCTGATGATAAGTCGTCTGTGGTAAACCTTCTCTGATCAGTTGAGTTGACCAGGACTTCTCTGATATGAACTTTTCTGAGATTTATACTTAGCCGATTTTTTAAGCCTAACTTACATGGCCTATAGAAGATACTCATTTGGTTCTTCTTTACATTTTGCTACGTATTCAACTATACTTAATTTGGCCTAGATACTGTTTGCGAATTTCGGTGAACGCAAGTGCACGTTGTCATAAACAAGTAATAAAGTGATAAGTATGATATCGTTCCCTCGAGGACTGACTTACTAATTACCGATTTATTCGTATTCCAATTTTATTTGAACTATCGAAATTGGAGATGCAAGCAATAATTAAAGAAAATTAATAAAAGCAAAGAAATAGTAGAATCGATTGTTCGAAGGAAGAAGATCAAATAACGAATTAATCTAGGATTGTGAATCCACCTCAGTTTATCCGAATTACTCTTGATTTAATGAATTTAATGATTTCCCCAATTTATTGAAGGCGAAGATTGCTAAAATACTCTACTGCCTCTCCCGAGGTCGATAGAATTTTCTAAGGCGAATAACACACTCTATTCCTAGGTGAATTAATTCGACAATAGGCAAGAAGCACGAAATCTTCAGGAAAGCCACGTAATTCCTATGAGTATATTCCTATCTCACAAGATAAAACGGTTCTCACCAATTTTTCCTACTAACTCTCCTCTCCCGATTCAAGTTGCGTAATCAAAACAAATCAATCATAGGCCACATAATTGATAGTAATTAA
The DNA here is from genome assembly GCA_033398695.1 of Orobanche coerulescens. Lineage (NCBI taxonomy): Eukaryota > Viridiplantae > Streptophyta > Magnoliopsida > Lamiales > Orobanchaceae > Orobanche > Orobanche coerulescens. The sequence continues at coordinate 92,039,188 of CM065819.1, forward strand.
AACAATTGGGAAAACTCAATAAGAAAGGGAAATATGTTTTAATAATGCAAAATCAAAATTTAATTCATCAAAACCTCGGTTTCATCAAAATCCTAGAATAGGGTTTTATCCTGACATGCTAGAAAATAATACAAAACGAATCGAAGAAAGCATAAAAGAAATCAAACGCAGATGAAGAACTCGGATTCCTCCGTTCTCTAGCTTCCGCTCTCTGCTCCTTGGTGTTTTCTCTTCCTCGATGATCATCCCCCTTTCTCATCTTCAGACCTTAAATCCCTATTTATAACCATCATTCGTCTCCAAAACGCGTCCATGGATTAGGTCGAAAACAGGCTCTAAAAACGGCCCAGAAACGCAGCAAACATATCAAAACTGCCCCGTGGGCCGCGGCTCAGTAAGTGTGTGCCGTGGCCCCTAATGTTTAGCGCCTTAAGCCTGGGCGCAGGTTTTCTTCATGGGCCGCGGCTCAGTAAGTGCGTGCTGCGGCCCCCGGTACAGTGCGTTCGGTGCCTTGGTGTGCCGTGCGTGTGTCGCGGCTCGCTTTCCTTGTGTCGCGGCTCGTGACCAGAAATCGTCGTTTTCGCCCGTTTTTCGTCGTTTAGGCTTCCAGACTCCAATTTCCTGCAAAACATATAAGAATAGTGCATTAAAAGCTCATTTATGCAGATTTAGACTTAAAAATGGATATAAAATAATGATAAATAAGCGCACAAAAATACAACTAACAAATATCCCCAAACTTGAGCATTTGCTTGTCCTCAAGCAAAAATCAATTTTAAAAAGTATCGTGAATGATTGTGCAAATCCATAGTGCTCAACTTAATCAATACTACCCTGAAAATCTTAAAGAATAATACGAGTATCGTAATAGTGAGTCACATCAAGGACACTGATTCCACAAAGTAACCATTTTTAGTGCTAATCAATCGTTCATGTAGAAAATCAAGCTCAAATATTAACAAGCGTGAATTTAATCGACCGCCAATATGAAGGGTTAGATTAAACAAGCCAACTCGCCCAGCCCAACAGTCTAGTTGCAAAAATTCAAGAGTTTCATCATCAAAAATAATCCTCGGACAGCATTCCCTTATGTATGATCATAATAAAGATTCGAGTTAACCACTAGGTTCGGATCTCGGGATGTTTCATCGGGATAAGACTAGGGTGGATTTCCATTCTCATGTATTGGGGAACCGTTTGACGTAAAAGACACTCATGGGGCACATGGATGCTTCTAGTTACTAAGTCCCCCTCTACAGCGGAGAAAAAACTCGAATAGCAATTCCCGCACGTCAAGGTTGCTGTTTTACGTGAGAGTAAACAACGGGTCACGTGAATACCCCCGGTTACTAGGCTTCCCATCATCAGTAATGCGATATCGCTAAACCATTAGTCTATTTAGGGTTGTCGTTTTACGCGAGAGTAAACAACGGGTCACGTGAATACCCCCGGTTACTAGACTTCCCATCATAGAACATGTATAATTTCAACTTTTTGGGAAAAACTGTCCGACTCTAAACTCAATTTAAGTTCCCACAAGACTCATGTTACTGGACGACTAGCTATGCGAAAAGTATAACCAAACGTATAGACAGCGATTTGAAAACACGTATGTCTCCTTTCTTATACGCTAAAATTTCTTAAATAACAAAAAATATAGACCTAAATGAATACTCAGAGGAAACAGATATCGCTGACTGCAAACTCGACCAGAACTCAACCGTTTCTTCAAAGAGAATTCAGTATCATAACATCAGTTTTACACAAGGAAGCATGTAAAATCCACGAATGCAAATAATATCACGACAAGCAAGGCTAGCGTCAAAAACAACGAAAAATAGCAACGAATAAATAAAAAAATAACTGAAAGTAAAACCCCCCCAAACTTAGGACGTACATTGACCTCAATGGACACAACTAGTAATATGCATATGAGAAAAGGTCAAGTACTCCCCTAATGTCCGCTCATGAACTGGTGCCGGCCTCGCCCGACGAGGAGGGTGGTGTGGATGGCCTAACAGGTGGGATGAAGGGCCCGTCCGGGTGCAGTATGTGGCTCGTCCACGCAGAAAGGTAGTCCTGATGGTACGCATCCCTCGCCGCCAAGTGCCTCTCCTCACTTCGATTGGCCCGGCGGGCCTGCTCTCTCATCTCCTCCCGGACAGCTGTGAGGATGCTCTCTCTCTGTGTCCGCATCTCCTCTCTCAAAGCGGCTAGGTGGCTCTCTCTCTCTCTCTCTCCTCATCTCCTCTCTCAGGCTTTCGAACATCACCTGAAGGTGCTCTCTCTCGGGCGGCGGGCTGGACTCCGCCTGCTCATGCGTCAGAAGAAGAGGCTCGGGGGACTACTCAGGTGCCTCGTCAAGAAGAAATCCTCGTCCCCGAGCATGTGCCGGCGCTCCACCCCACTGGTCGAAGTGGGAAATAATGCGATGATCTATTGGACCCTGGGGTGCTAGCGTTGGCTCGTCATCCGACCAAGTCATGCCCGACTGGCGGCATATAGCGCAAATGAGAGAGGGGTGCTTCAGCCCCGTCTTGGCCCCTCCTTGAATGCACTGAAGGATAGATCGGACCAGATGAGGGGCCACATCGAATCTGAGCCCGGTAGTGATAGCATATAGTAATAGAGCACGAGAGAGTAAGACTGAGCAGATCTGCGAGGTGGGATCGACTCGTGCGCAGAGGAAGTATAACCAGGCTCGCCCGAGTCGACTGAGGCGTGAACTCTTAAAGTAGAAGGCTGAAGAACCCGGGGCGCGCGTCTCCCAGACGGAACCGGTCTGTGTTAGTGCCTGAAGTAGAGCCTCCCTCGTGAGGCTACTCATACTCCGCGTATATGCCGTCTCATCCACCATTGGCAACTCGTATAGTCTCCGAATAGCAGCCACCGAAAAATCCACAGTATGGCCTCGGACGACGACCTGAGTCCGAGTATCTGACTGCCCCATCATCTGCCCTGCCCGAATATGTCGCAGTAGAGCGCTAGCATAAAACTCCTGGATGATAGAGATTACAGCCGGCTCGGGAGGCGCAGTGAAACGAGCCCATCCCATCTCGTCAATCATAGTCAGAAGCTCACCGTCCTGGGGGGCGGGAGTGAATCCCCGCTCTGGGATTAATGGTCGAGGCCGGATTTTCTCATTGAATATTTTGTGAATTTTCGGATCGGAGAATTGATGAGATTCCAATTCGGCTTGGCTTCGTGAAGTCTCCCCTATTGCGGGGGACGATTGTGTCCTAGCCCTCGTGTTAATCCTCCTTTTTCTAGCCATGGCGAGGTTCCTGAAAAGATAAACACCGGAAATTACACAATCTTTAAGGAAAACCAGACCACTCTCGACTTAAGATACGCTAAATGTGAATATAGAGTCTTGCACCATCGTAAGAGGAAATTAAGGCTGAGCTTTCAAATTTAAACATGATTTAAGGGCTGGGGTATAGTGTAATTTGATAATCAAATTCGTTGCATATCGTTTTAAAACTTTTGGCTCAAAAATTTTCATTGACGCATTTTATAAAACACTTAACATGCATGGGTGTAAATGAAGAACAAGAATGATAATGGTTTAATCCAACCCCCAACGAAAACGACATCAATCGATAGTCATGCAAAAACATCAATAATCCATAGATAATCAACAACTAACATCATCAATCACACAATAATCACCATATTCCAACTCAATTTTGATAGAACTTTGAAAAACTACTAACAACATAATCAATATTGAATGAAGAATAACACCTTCCTTTTCAAACCATGTAGCAATTAAGATTAAGAATTTAGAATTACCTTGCTTGGATTGAAGAATGCAAGAAGAAGTAGACCTGAAGGTGGGTTGTTCGATCGCCGCGCGAAGAAGAGGAAAGAAACTTACCTTGGTGTCGACCGATCGTGTTTATGAAGGAGACCTGGGCTTTTGAACTTCCGAACAGGGGACGCGGCACAACTTTAGTGAGCCGCGGCCCAGAGTACAGCCTGCCCGGGCTTCTTTCTTCTATCGCCGTGTGCCGCGGCTCAGCGTACGGGTGCCGCGGCTCGTAGTGTAAGTGTGCCGCGGCTCATTTGGTCCGTTCCGCGGCACGGAGAACAGTTACCTGGGCGTTTCAAGGGCATTTGGCATGCCGCGGCTCATTGCCTTTGTGTCGCGTCTCAGGGTTCGGGTGTGCCGCGGCTCAGTAAGGTCGTGCCGCGGCACAGAGTACAGTTCGGTTGTCCTTTTTGTGTCAACTTGTGTGTGCCGCGGCTCGCTTCCATTGTGCCGCGGCTCAGGGTTAAATTCTCCCCTGGGGATATTCCTGCACAGAATTTTGAAAGGAAAACACCAAGAACCTGAGGGATAAGCATATCAAAGCAAAAATATCGAAAAATAAATACTCTAAAATGCATGAAAACACTGAAAAATAAAATCTACAACTAATACTCGGGTTGCCTCCCGAGAAGCGCTAAGTTTATAGTCTTCAGCCGGACCTTTTAAAAAATAATTTGCTTTTCGCAAACACCATTTGAACTCCGCCCCGTCCATCGAACCGTTAATATGTGTTTTAAAATTTTGACCATTGGTCTTTAACAATTCGATTTTCGGTTTGGACACCCAATGTTCTTTGCGAAAAGATTTGAACAAAAACAACTTTCCAAAACACTCATATTGCACATGACTTGGCACCCGTTTCACTTCCAGCTTATTCTCTTTTTTCACGAACGAACTTATGACAGCATTAGAATTTTTCGTTGGTGGATGAACGGTTGATGAAGACGACATGTCCAAATGCCTAAGATATGCGACTCGTTCTACATTTTTCTTAGACGTCGGAGCAACTAACACAGATTCTGAACATTTCGACCAACAACTCTCCCGGTGTGTGTCTTTCTCAAAGATATCAATTTGTGAACACTTCTGATCCTTGCTAGGACACGGGAGAGATCGAAACACTTTGAATGTGACTTGCTCATCTTCAACCCGAAGTATTAATTCACCCTCCTGAACGTCAATAAGGGTCCTTCCGGTGGCTAAGAACGGTCTCCCAAAATAATCACAATCTCATGGTCTTCTTCCATATCAAGCACAATGAAATCAGCAGGGAAAATGAATTTATCGACCTTGACCAAGACATCTTCTATTACCCCTCTCGGGTACTTGATGGATCTATCGGCTAGTTGTAAAGAGACCGTAGTAGGTTTCGCTTCCCCAATTCCTAGCTTCTTGAAAATAGAAAGAGGCGTGAGATTAACGCTAGCGCCGAGATCACATAATGCTTTATCAAAAGACAAGTTTCCAATAGTGCACGGTATAGTGAAGCTTCCTGGATCCTTCAATTTAGGCGGGAGCTTTCTCTGCAAGATTGCGCTGCACTCTTCAGTCAGTGCCACCATTTCATATTCCTCGAGCTTCCTTTTTTTAGATAAGATTTCCTTCATAAACGTCACATAGCTAGGCATTTGTTCTAAAGCGTCGGCAAATGGAATGTTGATATGTAGTTTCTTGAAGACGTCAAGAAACTTGGAGAATTGTTTGTCCAATTTTTGCTTTTGCAAACTCTGTGGAAACGGGACGGGAGGCACATAGGCTGTCGGATTATCTGGAAACAGTTTTGAGCTCTTAGAAACTTGTGATTCCTCGGTCGCCGAATTTTTCTTCCCCTCATCTTCACCTCTCTTTTTGTTCTGCCTGGGCTGCTCACACACTTCCTTCCCGCTTATCAAACCAATGGCATTAATACTCTCTTTGGGGTTCGTCTCGGTTGTACTTGGCAAGGTATCCTCAGGGCGGGCTGTTAACACATTTGCTATTTGACCCAATTAGACTTCCAAGTTGCGAATAGAGGCGGAATGGTTTTGCAAGGTTGCTTCCGTATGGGTCATGAACTGACTCATATTTTCTTCTAATTTCGCCATTGCCTCCTCTAGAGAGATCTTGGGAGCGGGAGGGGGTTGCTGTTGGTGTTGAGCAAACTGAGGTTGGTTTATGTTTTGTCCGTTTTTCCACGAAAAGTTAGGGTGATTTCGCCACCCCGAATTGTATGTGTTGGAATACGGATTATTCTGTCGATTCCCGTTCCCCACAAACTGAGCTTGTTCCATCGGATGTTGCTCGAAAGGATTTCCAACTTGACATTCTGCACTAGGATGAGATCCGTTGCACCAATTACATGATTCAGTGGTAACGGGGGAAAGAGCGTGTGATAAAACTTGAAGTTGCTGAGTCAAGGCGGCAACTTGGGCCGATAGCGTAGATATTGGATCATTATCGGAGATTTCCATCACTCGCTTTGGGTTTACTCGTTCGGAAGGCCACTGATAAGCATTTGCAGCCATCGCCTCCAATAGAGAGTGGGCTTCAGCCATCGTTTTTCCCATTAATGCTCCTCCAGCGGCTGCATCAACAAGAGTGCGTGTAGAAGCACTCAATCCATTATAGAATGTCTGAATTTGCAGCCAATCCGGTAGACCATGGTGTGGGCATCTCCTAAGCAAATCCTTGTATCGATCCCAAGCTTCATGAAGTGACTCCATATCAAATTGCCCGAAAGTAGTTATCTCGTTCCTTAGTCTCGCTGTCTTCGTTGGTGGAAAGAAATTAGCCATAAAGGCTTGTGCTAATTCCGCCCAAGTCGTGATAGAGCCCGGCGGTAATGAATTCAACCAAAACTTGGCTTTGTCCCTCAAAGAGAAAGGGAAAAGCCGCAGACGAATAGCATCATCGGTAACACCGTTATTCTTGAAGGTGTACATATCTCGAGAAATGTAGCGATGTGTGTGTTGGGATCATCATTTGCCAGTCCACAAAATTGGCTTGCTTGCACCATCTGAATAATAGCCGGCTTGATCTCAAAGTTGTTTGCTTGGATGGTTGGACGCTGAATCCCCGAAAAGTTTGCATTGATTTGTGGCATTGCATAATCACGGAGTGCCAGTGTCGGTTGAGCTTGCTGCATAGGATTATCTCCTCCGTGATTTTCTGTGTTATCGGCCATGGTGTCTTTTGTCAGTAGCTCACGTTTTTCCTTCTTGTTTTTCCGAAGAGTGCGCTCGAGTTCAGTATCCAAAGGTATTAGGCCTTCGTTACCGAATTTTCTCATGCACTAATCAGAAATTCCTGAAAAGAAAACAAATAAATAAAAAAAATTACACAAAAATAAAATAATGTTCAAATTAAGACTAGAAATACTGAAATCGACATTAGTAAAATAATCAGTCCCCGACAACGGCGCCAAAAACTTGTTTGCGAATTTCGGTGAACGCAAGTGCACGTTGTCGTAAACAAGTAATAAAGTGATAAGTAAGATATCGTTCCCTCGAGGACTGACTTACTAATTACCGATTTATTCGTATTCTAATTTTATTTGAACTATCGAAATTGGAGATACAAGCAATAATTAAAGAAAATTAATAAAAGCAAAGAAATAGTTGAATCGATTGTTCGAAGAAAGAAGATCAAATAAGGAATTAATCTAGGATTGTGAATCCACCTCAGTTTATCCGAATTACTCTTGATTTAATGAATTTAATGATTTCCCCAATTTATTGAAGGCGAAGATTGCTAAAATACTCTACCGCCTCTCCCGAGGTCGATAGAATTTTCTAAGGTGAATAACACACTCTATTCCTAGGTGAATTAATTCGACAATAGGCAAAAAGCACGAAATCTTCAGGAAAGCCACGTAATTCCTATGAGTATATTCCTATCTCACAAGATAAAACGGTTCTCACCAATTTTTCCTACCAACTCTCCTCTCCCGATTCAAGTTGCGTAATCAAAACAAATCAATCATAGGCCACATAATTGATAGTAATTAAAACAATTGGGAAAACTCAATAAGAAAGAGAAATATATTTTAATAATGCAAAATCAAAAGTTAATTCATCAAAACCTCGGTTTCATCAAAATCCTAGAATAGGGCTCTAGCCTGACATGCTAGAAAATAATACAAAACGAATCGAAGAAAGCATAAAAGAAATCAAACGCAGATGAAGAACTCGGATTCCTCCGTTCTCTAGCTTCCGCTCTCTGCTCCTTGGTGTTTTCTCTTCCTCGATGATCCTCCCCCTTTCTCATCTTCAGACCTTAAATCCCTATTTCTAACCATCATTCGTCTCCAAAACGCGTCCGTGGATTAGGTCGAAAACAGGCTCTAAAAACGGCCCAAAACGCAGCAAACATATCAAAACCGCCCCGCGGGCCGCGGCTCAGTAAGTGTGTGCCGCGGCCCCTAATGTTTAGCGCCTTAAGCCTGGGCGCAGGTTTTCTTCATGGGCCGCGGCTCAGTAAGTGCGTGCCGCGGACCCCGGTACAGTGCGCTCGGTGCCTTGGTGTGCCGTGCGTGTGCCGCGGCTCGCTTTCCTTGTGCCGCGGCTCATGACCAGAAATCATCGTTTTCGCCCGTTTTTCGTCGTTTAGGCTTCCGGACTCCAATTTCCTGCAAAACATATAAGAATAGTGCATTAAAAGCTCATTTATGCAGATTTAGACTTAAAAATGGATATAAAATAATGATAAATAAGCGCATAAAAATACAATTAACAGATACTCATTTGGTTCTTCTTTACATTTTGCCAAGTACTTAAAAACATACATTTGAATAAACAAATAAATATAGGGATGACATCATCAAAATCTAATAAGTATTCCTAACAAATTTCCCCAATTTTGATAATGGCAAAATTTAAGCAAGATATTCAAATGTAGAACAGGTATGCACGTGATTAAGTGCAAGACACAAATCAAAATTCAGTCTTGTTTTGAGACAACTGGTGGTTGTCATTCAAATGACTGTTATAGCATCTTTTAGAGATGTTTTACAAGTACAGTGCTTGAATATAGAAAATTTTTACAAGTAAATTCCAAAAACAAAAATTTACAAATAAAAAATACAAGTAAATTACAAACTCCTATCTGCCTCTACCTCCGCCTCTTCGGAAAGGCTGCTTAGGAGGCCTGAAAAACTTTGCGCCAATGGGTCTCTGGTTGACAGGAGCTACTCCATACTTCCTATTGATAATAAGAGAGGCAAACTCTTGTTCTTCTGTTGATGAGAATTTATGTTCTTCACAGAGTTTCCTGATCTCCTTCTGCAATGCTAGCTCATTCAATTCATCGTTCGATAATGTGGGAGGATCTTCAGGTCTGAATGGGGGAATCATGGGGTAGGCATCCCATTCTTTTGCATATTTTATTAGGATGGTCCAGAGAGTTGGCCATGTTGAGTCCATGAAGTTGATAAACGTCTGCTGTGGGGAGCAGTCTTTATCCTGGAGTAACTCCCAGAGATAATACTTGTCAATGAACTGCTTCCTTGCGTCTCGCCACATTGGAAAAATTTCAGCAGGTAAGAATTCTTCAACATGCCAAAGCTCTTTGCCTTACCATTCAAATATTGGCTCATCCCCCAGCCTGGTTCTCTTCTGCTTGGCTGCAGGTTGGTCATCAGCAGGAGCAGGAGCAGCTAATTCTTTCCTCTTCAGGTTAGACGTCCCAGCTTCAATGAGAGGGAGGTCACTTCTCTATTTGGTCCTAAGCCTCCTTCTGACTACCTCAACAGCATCTTCTTCCCCCTGACCTCTTGCTTCCTTTCCTCTATCTTCCCCCTTTTTGCCAGCATCAACCAATATGGTTAACTGCTGTTTAACTTGGGACATCCAATCAGACATGCCAAGTGGCATTCTGGAATTTGTAGGAGGAGGAGTAGGAACATTCCTCTACAGTAGAGTGTCTATTTTATCATTAATGGTTTTGAGGTCAGGTTTGATCTCTATTGATACGAGCTGGCCAACGGTCTCTTTGACTAGTTGTTTGATCAGGTCAGCCATCTCAAATGAGATAGGTGTTGCCTGAGGGGAATGGTCTCCAGAGCCTTCAACGCCTACAGGTCGCTTGGTGATCGACCTGCCTGTCTGCAGACTCCTGTCTGTAGGAGGATGATCAGATGGGGTTTTATCAGGGGTCCCTGATCTGTCATCCTCATCTTCTAAATGATCTGAGATGGGGGCTTGATCAGGTGCCCCAGGATCATCTGCATTCCCGGCATCATCTTTATCGCTGGCATCCCCCTTCTTCTCTTCTTCTTTTCCTTCATCATTATTATTATCTTTTTCTTTCTCAGCTTCCTTCTCATCTTCTTCCTCATCTCCTTTTTCTTTTTCTTCCTCTTCAACCTCTTCTCCTTCTTCTTCTTCCTCCAACTCCTCTGTCTTTTATACTTCATCTTCCTCAGATTCTTTTTCGACAAATATTTTTTGTTCTTCTCCTTCTACCTTCTCTTCCTCCATAATTTCTTCAATTCTTATTCCTATAACTTTTTCAACTTCTTCATCATCCTCATCTACAATCCCAGCCAAAACACCTTCCATAACAGAAAGGATGAACTGGTCCATGTTGGTTTTGAAATTAGACATTAACCAATTCTCCTGGAGCATTAAAATCACATCTATCTCATGGCAAAAATGCATGAGCGCTTGCTCTGTATCCTGGGGAAAGTCCCAGCTACTCATCTCAACAAAGGATTGTAATTGATTAAATGGAAAAGACTTTAAGGTCTTCCATTCTTCAAAAACATTTACAAAAGAAACTTTGAGTGAGTGGTGTTTTACCATATGTAATTGAGCAACGAATAGCTCCAGAGGATTGTTTTCCAGCAGATTGAATGTGTAATCAGCTTCAGGAATGTTGATGGTTAAGTCTGCTTCTTCCTCTTCTGTCATGATAGGAAGAGTCAGCAGAGGAACGATTTCAGCCTTCAGGCATGGGTGAACATGTTGTTCCTCTTCATCTGGGATAGGGGCAGGTGCAGGTGAGTAAGGTGACTGTTCTGACTCTTCAAAATCCAAGCGTCTAGGCCTCTTGGGAGAAGGCTCAGACAATGATGTGACGTGCACTACCTCATCTGCAGTTGCTTTCCTTTTGAATCGCAGAGCTATAGGGGTGTTGTCTGAGTCTGAGTCTGACTCCTCTACAGGTGGCTCCCTATCTGCAGGTGACTCGCGGACTGCAGGTGACTCATGAACTGCATCTTAGTCTCCGGCATCAGACTCGTCTGTATCCGAGGGGTGTCTGTAGGGAGGAGGCCCACTAGACATTTCCCTTAGCATCTGGGTTGCCTTCCTTTCTCCAACCAATCTCTTCAATGTCACTTGGTCCAGGTGACCAAGTCTTTTGTTAACGTGAAAGGGATCATCATTCCCCTTTGCCTGTCCAAGGTGTTCCAAAATCCAACTTATCTGAGTATCGAAGGCCAACTTGGTCTTAAACCTTTTCTCTTCCTCCAGCCACTGAACTTTGTTGACTTCTCGGACCAGTTGCCTGTAGATGTAATCAGCCCAGTCGATTGGCTGATCCTGGATGAGTGCTCCCAGCACCATGAATTTGGATGACGACAGCTGGTCATAGCTTCCTGCCATTCCCATCACTATCTTGTTCATGATGTCCAACGCATAACGGTATTCTTTCTTCAAATCGCTCCTTTTAACCGTTAGCTTCACCTTAGACGGCTGCTCATTTGACTTGATTTCCAGCCATGTTTCGGCCGTCCTTTATTTTAGGGCTTCAATGGCCACGCCTCGAGATCGCATCCTGAAATCTTCTCCGATAGTCTAAGGGGTGATTGTGACTTCCTCTCCAAACACCGTGCTCTTGATGCCTGATTCCATGACTTCGGCTTCCTTGAAAAATGCGATTATGGCTTCTTTGAAGAGAAATTTGGGGCTGATATCCAAAAATGGGTAAATCCCATTTTTCTTCATTGACCGAATGATATGGTGAAGGTCCGTATCCAGGTTCGCTTCGGGCAAGCCTTCGAAATCGACTACCAGACTGAAAATGATTTGGTCCTTGACGAGCTTCAGGTTAACGCCTTCGAAATATTGGGTGGCCTCCATTTCTGCAAAAGATTAAGTTTTTGGTGAGTGTATTGAATATTCAAAGAAATTTCTGGTTTTGAAAAACTAGGGTTTTGAAAGCTTGAAGACGATAAGATCTGTGAAATGATTTTCTCCGTCTTAAATAGCCAGTCGAAGACGTTTTGAATTTAATATTCAATTAAATTAAGCGGTGGTCCAGCTTTTGAGATTTTAAAAATATGACGGTTGAATTTTTAATTGGTCATAGTGGAGGTCGTGTGAACGTGTAGTTGCCACGTGTAAATAAATAATAATATAATATTCAAGAGTCGGTCAGAGATAGAAAACTTAGCTGGTTGACTGTTTGACTCGTTGACTGTTTTGCATCAGGCGAGTTGTATCGCCTGTGGTTTCGATCAACTAGGTTCCTTCGTCTGTCCTTCGTCTTCTTGTCTGATCTGCTTCAGGCAGCTTTCTCATCTGTACTAGATTCCCAATCTAGTAATCCAAGTTCCCTGCTCATCTCCAAAAACCTTTCTTCTGGCAAAGGTTTGGTGAATATGTCAGCGATTTGGTATTCAGTGCTAACTCTTTCCACTCTAACTCTTTTGTTAAGCACATGGTCTCTGATGAAATGATGTTTGACATCAATGTACTTCGTCCTTGAGTGCAATACTGGATTGTTGGTTATTGCGGTTGCACTGTTGTTATCACACATATTGGGACTTCATTTGCAGTGATGTGTAGTCCCTTATTAGTTGTTGTCTTATCCATAGAATCTGGGCACAACAGCTACCTGCAGCTAGGTATTCTGGCTCTGTTGTTGATATTGAGTTAGATACCTGCTTCTTGCTAAACCAGGATATCAGTCTGGTTCCTAGGAATTCGCATGTCCCACTGGTGCTTTTCCTATTAATTTTGCGTCCTGTGAAGTCTGCATCTGAGTATCCTGAGAGTTCAAAGTTATCATCTTTAGGATACCATATTCCAACATTGACTGTAGACTTAAGGTATTTGATAATCCTTTTAGCTGCATCCTGGTGAGACTGATTTGACTTGGATTGAAATCTTGCACATACACCCACAGCATATGATATGTCTGGTCTGCTTGCAGTCAGATAAAGGAGTGATCCAATAAGTCCTTTGTAGTGGGTTGAGTCCACTGATATGCCTCCTTCATCTGCATCTAAGTGTGTGCTTGTGCTCATAGGAATTCTTGCTGGTTTGGCTGATTCCATTCCCAATCTATTGATTAAGTCTCTTGTGTATTTGGCTTGATTGATGAAAATTCCATTATTCATCTGCTTGACATGCAATCCTAGAAAGAAATTTAGCTTTTCCATCATACTCATCTCAAATTCTCCTTGCATGAGATTTGAGAATTTCTCACATAGCTCTGGGTTGCTTGAGCCAAATATTATATCATCCACATATATTTGTACTAATAATATTTGGCCTTCATGCTCTACTCTGAAGAGAATCTTGTCCTCCTTGCCTTTGCTAAAACCATTCTTATCTAGAAACACAGAGGGTGTCTCATACCATGCTATTGGTGCCTGCTTGAGTCCATATAGAGCTTTTAGTAGCTTGTAGACTTTGTCTCCTTTGACAAATCCAGGGGGATTGCTCCACAAAGACTTCTTCTTCCAGAATCCATTGAGAAAGGCACTTTTCACATCCATTTGTTAGACTTCGAAATCCTTGAATGCTGCATATGCAAGGAATAGTCTGATGGCTTCCAGTCTTCAACAGGTGCATACGTTTCATCAAAATCTATTCCTTCACATTGTGCATATCCTTTGGCGACTAATCTGGCTTTATTCCTTACAACCGCTCCATCTTCATCACACTTGTTCTTCTACACCCATTTGGTGCCTATAACCTTCTTGTGATCTGGTCTGTTTTTTAGTTCCCAGACATTGTTTCTCTCCATCTGGTTGAGATCTTCTTGCATTGTATTGATCCATGAGTAATCCTCCAATGCCTTCTCTATTGTCTTGGGTTCCATTTGAGACATGAAACATGAGAACATTGCCATTCCTGCTGGTATTGTGGATTGTCTGGTTATGAATCCATCAGTTAGGTTTCCAATTATTTGTTAAATGGGGTGATCTCTAAGCCATTTGGGGATTTCTTCTTCTTCAGGGTTTGTTCCCCCTATAGAGTTGCTTTGGTGGACTTCTTCTCTCTCTGCTTCAGCTTGGTTCTGATCTCCTTGGTCTGCAACTGGATCAGCTACGGTCTTGTCATTTGCAGGTGAGAATCCTGTCTGATCTGCAGATGGGTCTTTATCAGCTACAGATGGGTCTTTATTAGCAGCAACTGGATCAGGTAGGTTTTGAGGTCCTATCTGATCTGCAGTTGGGTCTTCAGGCTGCTCTGCAAGTGAGTCCACCATTCCTGTATCATGAATGATGACTTCTTCTAGGGTGGCAGATTTGAGCTTATTCTCAATTAATTCCACCTTTTTCCTGTACTCAACAGTAGATTCATCAAACACAACATGAGGTGTTTCTTCCACAACTAAGGTTCTTTTGTTAAATACTTTGTATGCCTTACTTATTTGTGAATATCCCATAAAGAGACCATCATCAGTTTTAGCATCAAAAGCATTCAGTTGGGTTTTACCATTGTTGTGGATGAAACACTTACAACCAAAAATATGAAGATATGCAACAGTTGGTGTTCTGCCATTTCAAACCTCATAGGGAGTTTTGCCATGTCTCCCTACAATCATACTCCTGTTTTGAGTATGGCATGCTGTGTTGACAGCTTCAGCCCAGAACCTCTTTGGCAGGTCAGCTTCAACAATCATGGACCAGGCAGCTTCCTTCAGGGTTCTGTTTCTTCTTTCAGCAACACCATTCTGCTGTGGGGTCCTGGCTGCAGAAACCTCATGCTGGATCCCATTCTGATCACTGTAATCAGTGATTGCCTTGTTGAGAAATTCTCCTCCTCGATTTGATCTGATCTTGATGATTGAGAGGGATTTCTCATTATGAATCTTCCTTAGCAGCTCAGGTAGCTTTGTCAAAGTTTCACTCTTTTTATAGAGAAAAACAATCCATGTATATCTTGAGTAGTCATCTACTACTACTAGAGCATGCTTTCTTCCAATCAACGTCATTGGCTTGATGGGGCCAAATAGGTCCATATGAAGTAGATCTAGAATCCTTGTGGTGAGAGTGGTAGGCTGAACTGATTTGAATGATGCTCTTGTTTGTTTCCCTTTCTGACATGCATCACAGAGAGCTTCCTTTCTGAATACTTCTTGTGGAAGTCCTCTGACCAATTTTTGATAACTAATCTTGTTGATGGCTTTGAAGTTCAGGTGACATAGTGTTTTGTGCCATAGCCATCCATTCTCAGCTATTGTCTTGGATAGAAAACAGGTGTTGGGAGTTCCTGTGTTCTAATCTATCATATAGACATCTCTCCTTCTGAATCCTTATAGCTTCACTTCTCGGGATAGGATATCTATCACCATGCATTTCCAAATGGTGAAGACTATTAGATTCTTCTCATCACAAAACCGACTTATGCTCAAAAGATTGTACTTGAGCCCTTTGACATAATGGACTTTGGATATTGTTATGTTTCCTCTGTGCATCTCTCCAAATCCTTTTGTTTGACCTCTAGAGCTATCTCCAAAGGTTACATCTGGCCTCTTTCCTTGGTATAATTTGACAGCACCTTCTTGTTCCCAGTCATGTGCCTTGAGCATCCACAATCTACAAACCATTCTTCACCTCCTATATTTGAATTTGTGGAGATGTGGTAGTAGTCCTTCCACCTTTTCTGCAATCAGACAAGCAGAGATTTAGGTACCCAAATCTGTGTGGGTCCTCGGGGGTTAGATGGTTTTCTGGAGAATTGATTTCTCCTTGGATTATGGAAATTATGGTGATTGCCCCTAAAAGGTGTGTATGGTCTGGGCCGATATCCTCGGTTAGGATTGTGTACTGGATATGCCTCATAAAATTGATGGTGTAGGCCATTCCTAAATCTTGGCTGAGACTATTTATAAAATATTTGAGGTCTCCACACATGTTCGTTTTGAAAATTAGGATATCCTTGAGGTTTCCATTTGCCCCTCCCATTTTGAAATCTATTTTTGGGGAGTCTTTGATAATAGTGGGCATGTTTTCTAGGCTGCTGCTTTTGCCTTGGGTATTGCCTACTCTCTTGTCTAGGTGGCTGCCTTGTATACCTTGGCTGCTGCCTAAACTTTTGACTCGGTTGCTGCCTATTTTTAAATACAAGTTTGTAAGTTGGCTTAGCAGACGGGACAAGTGTTTCTCCCTTGATAAAAGTAGTTTTAGAACTAGAGGGAGTGTTGGGGTCATATCCAAGGCCTGGTCTGGAATATAGTGGCCTTTTATTCAAACACAACTCATCCAAGGTTATAGAAGTTTGAAAGAAGTTATCTCCTTAGCCTGTGTGTTATTTAGCTGTGTCAGGTTAGCAAACTCAGATTTAACATGAGCAAGTGCAGCTGATTTCTCACTATTCAAAACAGTTAATCTTTTGATCTCAGCTGTAGTATTATCAGCCTGGCTTTTCAACTTGTCTTTAGCCTATTTTTCAAATTCAGATTTGGTTTTAATTAACTTTAGGATGAGTTTTACAAAATCATTTTCCAGCTGCCTATTCTCATCTTTCAATTGGGTCTTCTCGGCTGATACAGTCAAGTGTGCAGATTTTAATTTCTCAAAATCTTTGAGAAATTGATTGACACACTCATGTAAGTCCATATCCTGAGACATGTTTGAGCTGTTATTATTTGAAACTGAGGGTTTGGATGTTACATCTTCATCAGCTAAGTTGGCCATCAGGCAGTTGTACTCCTCATCATCATCAGAGAAGAATCCACTGCTGGAATCTACTCTCTTGGTCTTCTCTAATGAAAGCTTTTCTCTTGTCTTCTTTTCTGCCCACTTCCTTCTTGCCTTCATCTTTCTTGAGATCAGGACAGTCAATTTGAATATGTCCTGTCTTGTGGCAATTGTAGCACTCCACCTTCCATCTTCCAACATTTTGATTTCTCCTGAGATTTTTTTTATAATTCTTCTTATATTTGGAGTAATTCTTCCGGAAGTTGTTGAATGTCTGCATTATAAATGCCATTTCTTCCTCAAAATCTGGGAATTTGGAGGCTTGACTTTAGATAAGCTCTTGGCAGGGGACTCAGCTGCAAACGCTATTCCCTTCTCTGCAGGCTCGGTTGATGATGAACTTGGAAGCTCAAACTCATAAGCCTTTAGGTCAGAGAACTGCTCCTGGATCTTCATTTTGTTAAGATCATTGGACTCTCTCATGGACACTGCCTTCAAACTCCATTCTGGGTTGAGAGATCTTAGAACCTTCAGGGCCATATCCCTGTTGCCATATGTTTTTCCGAAAGAATTAATTTCATTAATAATCTCTGTGAATCTTGTGTCTACTTGGTCGATAGACTCGCCATTCTTCATCTTGAAGTTGTCAAACTTTTGGGTAGCGATTGACAACTTGTTCTCTTTTATTAGCTCAATTCCTTCGTACATGACAGCTAGAGTATCCCAAATTTCTTTGGCATTCTTGCAATTCTTGATCTTGACCATTGTTGATTTGTCAAGAGTTTGGTACAGCATGTCTCTGGCCCGGTTGTCCAGATTGGCCAGCTTTCTTTCTTCGGTGGTCAGCTCCGTCCTCTTCTTGGGGATCTTCTCTGGATTCCCGGCTGCAATTTCTTCTGGATAGTTGTCCTTCTTGAAGATGAAAGGACCGTCTTCAATTATGCACCACATGTCATCTTGGATAGAAGATAAATGTGCTTGCATCCTTATCTTCCAAAGATCATACTCGTCAACTGAAAAGACAGGTAATCTAGAGTGTATGTGTTGCATGTGTTCAATTTCTAATGAGAGATTAAAGTATATATATCCTCGATATATGGATCTGGTTCTGAAAAATTGAACCAACCGCTTTGATACAACTTGTAGGTCACAAGTCATCCAGGAATAAGTCGGGGGGGTGAATAGACTTATTGAAACTCTTTTCCACAAAGGGTGAGTTTCTCAGCTGATAGGTACAGATGACTTGAAGTCGTCTGTAGATAGGTATGCGGAAGTCAGCTGATGACGAAAAGAAATAACTCAACAAAGGAACAGTTAAGTATGTATGCAGCAGGTAAGTATGATGATGAAAGCAGTAAAACACGCAGGCAGTTATAGTGGTCTCAGAGGTGGGGTAATCCTCTACTAATCCACTTTTCTCCAAACCAGTTGGAGATGAATTCAGTATAATTCTCAACCAGTAATAAATATTACAATGATTCTTCCTAGCTACAACAACTTCCAACCAGTGGAAATCTTTGTCGTTGCAACTCCTTGACTGCCTAGCACCTCTTGATCTCAAATCCTCGGATGCCTATCAGTCACGCACACTTCAACCAGTGAAGTACCCCGAACTCAGGTTTTAAAGACATGAGTGTTGTCTTCTCCAACTAAGAGCTTCTTCAAATAAGAACTTTTGAACTCTTGCTCTTTCACGATGCTATTTGTTCGCTTTGATTGCTTTGTTTGCTTTGATTGCTTGTAAGTGTTGTTCGCATCGTACTGCTCAACTCAAATCTTCAGGTATATATAGATGTAGATCCTTGAGCTTCCTTCATATCCGTTGCAATTCCTATAACAAATCTGTCCATTGGAGAAATAGACTTCTTTGTTTTTCTTTCCGAACGTTGCAAGACTGGATTCCCTTATTTTAATCTATTTCAGACCGTTGTGAAGACTTTCATGTTGAGGTGCCGAAACTTTAGATTATTATATGATTAAAGTCTTCAGTGGTGGGTCTCAATGAATATTTAATTCATTTACTTTTTAGAAATCTCTCCAGTCTGTCTCTTATCGCCCGCATGTGACTTTCCGTGATTTTTGACTTTTCAACGCATGCTGACGTGGGCTGGATTACTTGGCTGATCACTTATCTGATCTCTTTTTGGTCAGTCTGTCTGACGTGCAGTCAACCTTCTCTGGTGACTTTTCTGAGATGACTTATCTGATGTCTCGACGAATGTTCTCTGATCTGAAGTCTTCTGACCTGATGAACTTATCTGATCTGATGGTCAAACTTCAGTTGACTTGACTCCGTCTGATCACTTGACTGCAGTTTAGTCAAACTTCTCTTATAAATATTTTGACCAGGACGTCTCTGATAAATCTCTTTCTTCAGAACGTTGTCTGATGATAAGTCATTTGTGGTGAACCTTCACTGATCAGTTGAGTTGACCAGGACTTCTCTGATATGAACTTGTCTGAGATTTATACTTAGCTGATTTTTTAAGCCTAACTTACATGGCCTATAGAAGATACTCATTTGGTTCTTATCTATATTTTGCCAAGTATTCAACTATACTTAATTTAGCCTATAGAAGATACTCATTTTGTTCTTCTTTATATTTTTCCAAGTACTAAAATACATACATTTTAATAAACAAATAAATACAGGGATGACATCATCAAAATCTAATAAGTTTTCCTAACAAAGACTAGGGGTAAAAGAAGATCAAATCATCCGTTGGATGGGTTGGTGTTGGACACCACTTTACAGAAATTAATAGGCAAGAAACCTGACAGGTTGCGTCTATTAAAATTTGTAAAGAACTTGATCACCACTAAGAAGTCGATCTTACCATGACTTCCGGGTTATAACATGGGAGTGTGTAATTCCGATAAAATTAGTGGGAGCCGAGATAAGAAATATACAAGCCCTTAAATTCTATACTCGGTCATAATAAAATAAGTCACTAATTTAATCTTGTCTAAATCAATACAGAGAAACAAAACTATATCTCTCTAAAAATGGCAAAGAACCCACTAGCAATACTACTTGAAAAGAATCTCCTAACTGGCCCCAATTTTGTTGACTGGTTGCGGAATCTGGTGATTGTACTCAGCATGGAGTCTCTGGGATACGTCTTGGAGGCAGACATTCCACCGACTCCAATCCAGAATAGGGGTAATCAGGAAGAGATTGACGTCAATGAAAAATGGGTCAAGGATGACGTGCTGGTCCGTGGCTTTATGATGGGCTCAATGACTAATGAGCTGCAGAGAGCACACGAGAAAATGACTTATGCTAGGCAAATTCTTGCACACTTGACCGAAATTTATGAAGAGCATAGTAGGACTGCTAGATATGAGATATCGAAGTAGTTATTCAGTGCTAGGATGAAGGAAGGAGAGAAAGTAGGAGCACGTCCTCAAGATGATCTCTATGATTGAGAGGCTCGTGGTGCTCAACTTTAATATGGATTTATCCCTTCACATTGATCTCATCCTTAAATATCTACTGACTCCTTCATGCAGTTTGTAATGAATTTCGACTGTAAGGAGATATCATGCAAATTAGCTGGGCTAATGAATAAACGGGTGACGACACAGTCTAACATGAAGACTAAACCGAGGGAGGCTGATCTTGTGATTTCTTCTGGGCCTCGGAGGTCCAAGAACAAGAAGAAAAAGACTTACGAGCAGTATAAACCCAAGAAAGGGGTGCAGAAAGGAAAGGACAAGGCCCTAAAGGTTCAGAATGTCGGTGGTCCAAAACCTACGGACAAATGTGGACCCACGGGTTTTTCCTCATTTTCACCATCCTTCATCCTAGTTCCGAGAGAGAGGGTTTGTGGGAGGAAATTTTCATCATCAATCACTTGAGTACTCTATTTTCATCATATTCATTCGGTTGTGAAGCTCGGATTGTCGATCTAAAGCGTGTTCGTCGAATCAAAGTACTTGGATCTTCAAAGGTAATATTCTTCAAACATCTTGGATTTCAATTTTGAGTTGGGATATGATGTTTTGGATGTGATAATCATGATATACGAAGAGATATTGAATGCGGTGAGTTAGGCCACTAGCGTAGGACTTATCCAAATATTAATGGCGCATCAGGTACGAAACTTTTTGCTTTTGAAACCAATTGTTCCGTTACTGTATATTCTGCTTCATGGATTCTGGATTAAGGTGCTACTTCTCATATTTGTACTATGAATCAGGATCTGGAATGAAGTAGGCAGCTTAAAGCTGGGGAAGTGATGATCACTGTCGGAAGCGGACAGTGTCAAGGCAACCGTTTATTGGATCACTCCTACTGGGTTTAGAATCTGGTTTTATTTTGACATTATATGAAGTACTTGTTTTGCCCAAGGGGCATAAAAAACATTATATCCATTCCAGTCTTGGACCGAAAGGATTTTCTTTCTTCATTGGCAATGGTAGTTGTAAAATTTATTTTTGAAATAAATTGGTTGGAACAGCTACGTTGTTGAATGGTTTATATCATCTGAACTTACAAAATAAATCAGCAGTGAACACTATAACTAGGAAACGTGGCAGGCAAGATACTAATCAAGATCTTAAGTGGCCTTAGACTTGGTCATGTTGGTCAGACCAAGGTTCACAAAATGGAGAAAGATAGACTTTTAAGTCCATTGGGTGTAGAACCCTATCCAACTTGTGAATCCTGCCTTAGAGGCAAGATGACTAAGTCCCCCTTCACAGGGACTTTTGAAAGGGCTGCTGAAAAACTTGGATTGGTACATACCGATGTTTTTGGTGCTTTGGAAGCAGCCCGAGAAGGATATCAATATTTCATAATGTTCACGATGATCATACTAGGTATGGGATTGTGTACTTGATGAAACATAAATCCGAAGCCTTTACTAAGTTCAAGGAATTTAAGGCCCTAGTTGAAAAACAGACTGGATGTCATATCAAAGCACTTCAGTCGGACCAAGGTGGCGAATATAAGAACACAGAGTTTGATGAGTTCCTTAAGGAACATGGAATAGTTTCACAATTCACGCTGCCAGGAACCCCACAGTTAAATGGTGTTTCAGAAATGAGAAATCGGACTTTGTTGGACATGGTCCACTCCATGTTGAATTACACTGATTTACCAATTTATCTATAGGGGTACGCCTTACTTACCGCTGCCTATATCGTTAATAGATGTCTTTCTAAATAAGTTCCTATCACTCCGCATGAGATGTGGAAGGGTAAGAAACCAAGTCTTAATCACATAAGGATTTGGGGATGTCCAGCCTATGTCAAGAAGTCTAAGGTGGACAAACTGGAAGCGAGGTCCGTCAAGGGACATTTCATTGGATACCCAGAGGACTTAATGGGTTATCTATTCTACATGCCAGAAGACCATAGGGTCGTTGTGGATTTACAAGCGCACTTCCTTGAGGATCAATTCATTCAGGAAGTGGCTCGGGTAGAAATATCTCTTTGGAAGAGCATAATAAAAGTCCTGAGGAGGCATCTGATCAGGGATCACGAACCAAACCTATTGTAACACAATCTCCACTTCGAAAGTCTGATAGGGTGTCTCACTTACCTGAGAGGTATGGCTATACACATATCGAGGAACTGGGTCTCCACGACGCACCTGATAGCCGTGAGGACGACCATGTCACCTATGACCAAGCGACAATGGATGTGAACTCTGGAAAATGGTAAGAAGCAATAGAAGCTGAGATAGACTCGATGCATGCCAATCAGGTCTAGACTCTAGTAGATCTAACAACTGGCATGAAGCATATTGGAAGTAAATGGATCTATAAGAGGAAGACAGATGGGGATGGCAAGGTTGACGCCTATAAGTCCAGGCTTGTGGCAAAGGGTTATACCCAAAGGGAAGGGATCTATTATCATGATACCTTCTCGCCTGTAGCTATGATCATGTCGATTCGCATGATGCTTGCCATTGCTGCCTATTACGATTATGAAATATGGCAAATGGACGTCAAAACGGCTTTTCTAAATGGATACCTCGAGGAGAAAATCTATATGGAACAACCTAAGATTTTGTGTCCAAAGCTAATACTCATAAAGTGTGTAAGCTACAACAAGCCATTTGGGCTGAAGCAAGCTTCTCGGAGTTGGAACCTTTGATTTGACGAAGCAGTCAAGGACTTTGACTTCGTGCGACATGAGGAGGAACC
Source organism: Orobanche coerulescens (assembly GCA_033398695.1). NCBI lineage: Eukaryota > Viridiplantae > Streptophyta > Magnoliopsida > Lamiales > Orobanchaceae > Orobanche > Orobanche coerulescens. Next base: position 92,062,013 of record CM065819.1, read on the forward strand.
ATGTGTTTACAAAAAGGTCAGTGGGAGCAACATTGGGTTCTTAGTACTATATGTAGATGAAATTCTACTAATAGGAAATAACATAGCAATGCTCAGCACTGTGAAAGCTAGGCTTTCTAAAACGTTCTCCATGAAAGACTTGGGAGAAGCTTCCTATATTCTAGGGATCCGTCTTTACAAAGATAGACCGCGAATAATGATAGGACTTTCTCAAGCCCTCTATATAGATAAAATTCTGAGAAGATTCAAGATGGATGAATCTAAAAGAGGGTTCCTTCCCATGCGACATGGAATTCATCTCACCACGAAAATGTGTCCTTAAAGTGAGGAAGAAAAAAGAGAGATGAGTAAGGTTCCCTATGCCTCGACAGTGGGTAGCCTCATGTACGATATGTTGTGCACGAGACCGGACTTAGCCTATGCTGTTACTGTTAGTATGGTAAGTCGTTTTCAAGCAAACCTGGGAAGGGAACACTGGATTGTCGTCAAGAACATTCTTAAGTACTTGAGAAGAACTAGAGATATGGTTCTTACTTACGGTGGTGGAGAACTGAAGGTGATTGGATTCACCGATTCTGATTTTTAAGTAGACAAGGACGACTCTAAGTCGACATCTGGGTATTTGTTTACTCTAAATGGAGGAGCAGTATCTTGGAGAAGCTCCAAGCAAACCGCTACTGCAGATTCCACCTGCCAAGTAGAGTATCAAGCAGCCTCAGAGGCTAGCAAGGAAGCATTTTGGATGCAGAAGTTTGTGTAAGAACTTCAAGTGGTACCTAATGCGGAGCTGCCTATATCACAATTCTGTGATAATGATGGAGCTGTCGCCCAAGCCAAGGAGCCGAGGGCTCACCACAACACCAAGCATATAGAGAGAAAGCATCACATCGTTCGAGAGATGGTTGAAAAATTATATGTTTCGTTGCAAAAAGTAGAGTCAGAAGAAAATGTCTCTGACCCGCTGACTAAGCCATTATCTCAGGATGTCTTGGAAAGACATCTGAAGAACATGGGTATTGGGTACCATCATGAATGACATTGAGTGGAAGTGGGAGATTGTTAGGAATATGCCCTCGAATGCCACTCAGAGGATGAGAGACAAGGGTCATTGTACTTGTAATTATGGAATTGTCAATAAAAGGCAATACGATTCATTCACTGTTTATTGTATTTCAAATGCATTATTGATTTGGTAAACAATAAAGTGAAGTCCATGTAAATAAATCGAACATTCCATTCTCGTTATCGGATAAGATAAAATGCACTGGAAGTGTTTAAAGTTTATTTACGTAAACCGTTCGCAAGTCAATAAACTTAAATGGGCATTAAGTTTTGAGTAAGACTTGTATAACTGATGCTAGGATGTGTGCATGTCTTGATAGCATAGTTATAAGTATATTGGTGGGACCAGTATACTCGAACATGACTCACACTTGATTCAGTCACGCGGTATTCACTCCCGGAGAGTCGATGACGAATCGAAAGGTTGTGATAGTATACGTGGACCTTTGACTTGAGGGTTCAGTAGAAGATGTGCCTGTGACGTTTCGTTTGTCATTAGAGTAGTTAGACTCATTTGCTTAATTGCTGAGTCAACCTCGAAGTGCGGACTATACGGGTAGGTAGCAGTCTTTACTGTATGCCAAGAAAGGATTCTATCTCCTATTAGTGAGCAGGCGAATGTCCTATACGGTTAATGGCAAATAAGATCATAAGTCTTTGGCCAAAGCATTCTGATCTAGTCGTATTAGATACATTAGTAATCAGTCGGTCTTGATTTGCATTAACACATGTATAATGTCTAGTCAACTGTAGGGTTTGACTTTATCGTGACCCAGAGATTTGACCGGAATATCTGATGAAGGGTCTATACGTATATGGTATTCACGACAAAATGGTTCTGGAATGATCCCTTCATTCGTTTTCGATCGGGGTTTACAGTGCGGCCCCCTAGGCTGGCTAAATGCTTCCCGCACTCGTTGTTTCCTCCCAATGCCGGCTGAGACGGACCTATGGAGTCACGCATCAGGATCGTTAACAGATAAATATAAATTTATTATCTCTTTATTAATATTAGATATTAGATATCTAATTATGATTTAATTGGATAAATCAAATGGCGGTCTTATGAATTGAAATTAAGTTACTGGGTAATTAATTTAATTCATAAATAATATTTCTTAGAGAAATATATTTGTATTTGATATAATTAATTAATTGGATTAATGATAAAACGGAGTGTATTTAACAGAGTCGTTTGACGAATGTCCGGTACACGAGCCGAGTGACTCGGCCTGTTTCCTAGCACCTACCTAAGGGCGCCGCCCCTCCCTCTCTCCCACATGGTGCATGTTTTTTTCCTTGTTGACGGTGGTGGAGATTTTCCACAAAATTCCAAATGGTGAAGATGTGGAAATCTTTTTTTTTTATTAATCATGTTTTATCTCGTCTTGTGACAAGGTTATATCCTTAGATCAAAAACCACACCAATAAGAAGACCAGCAAGCATTCGGCCGAGATGGAGAGTGAGAGAGGGAGAAATTTCATTTTTCATTTTGTTCATTTTTGAGGTGAAATATAAATAAGAAAAATTAGAGAGAAAAATTTCTTTGAAACTTCCTAGCCATGTTCTTTCAAGAACGGAGTTTCGGTAATTTTTCCGGTCAAGTTCCGTCGTGTGGTGACATAGAGGCATCGTGCTTTTGGTGTTTGGGATGAGGGGATTTCATGCTCGTACTTGGGTTCGCGAACAACATCAATTTATGAAGATATTATCAAAGGCTTCAAGGGTATGGGACCTTAATCCTTTTATCTTCGTTGAATTATTTTTTTCGTATATACGTTACTTGATCGATCCTGTTTGGGATTCTTTATTATTATTATTCCGCTGCATATTCATTTTTGTTTCCGGAATCCCAACACTTGTATGTGTGGCAGTAATCTGAAACCATTTTGTTTTGCATTCATGACCATCGAGACCAGTTTCGGAGTTCTTTTATGAAATTTTTCTTATTGTGTAACTTTTCCGCGTTGAGGCTCGATTCTCGTAAATCTCGTTCTAACCTAGCATTTAGTTACCTTTGCGGGTACCTTTAATATTTCTGGTTATGTTACAACTTTCTGAGATTGTTGTTCAGGTCTCGAATCTAGATTTTCGAATGTTTTGGTCGTTTTGTAAATTCTTATTATTTTGGGCGTTGATGCTAATATTCGTTTATTCCGGCCTTCGGGTTGTAACACCCCGAGATATTCGGAATAATTACAGCGCCGTAAACCCTTTAGATAAGGATTTACAAGGCTAATTTTAAAAGAAGTGTAAAAATAATGCAATCGAACAACTGAAGTCCAAATACAGATTTGATTCAACCGATCAAATGAGTTAACTTATACAACCATATCGAAATGACCTTATTAAAAACAGACGTACTCGAGTACTAAACGAACCAAGAAGACAATTCACAATAACAATAACATCAACCACATCACTGAGCCATTTCATCGTCTCCGTTTGCATCGTGGTTGCCTCCCCGCTCCTCGGCTACCTGAACATCAAAACAATGTCCACCCCCGAAGGGGTTAGCAAAACAATGCTAGTAAAAGTATCATCATACAATAAATCATCAATGCATCATAAAACATGCAAAACGGACTTCCGCCACCGTAATCCAACGATGCGAATCCTCACGATTCCATCAACACAATACAGGGTAATCCAGCGATCCAGCGCCCTTGGTATAGATCCCCATGATGATCCCGTCGGACCAACGCATGGTGGAAAACCCGTCCAACGATCCAGCGCCCTCAGCATAGATCTCCATGATGATCCCGTCGGACCAACGCATGGTGGACATTCGATCCAGCGCCCTCAGCATAGATCCTCATGATCCCCTCGGATCATTTATACCATAAATCAATCAACTATGCATACACATATGCATTTCAATATGTTCATCAATACGAACAAATAACAATGAATATCACGAGAATTTTCAGAAATACATCTCATATTCAACAATATGAACAAAACCACAAGTATGATAAATCGAACTCGTCATATGATACTTGCCTCGAAAAGGGCAAGGACGAAACACTTCAATGATCTCGACACACTCGAAGGCCGCCTCCTTCGATCAACGTAACAAGCTCGAACCTTAACAAAAGGAATGATATATAAATCATCTCAAGTCGAACGATGGCCTAACAATTCGGTCTACGGCCGAAAAGCTCAAAATAAACAATCTGCCTGGACTGCTTAGCGTGCGCTACGTACTCTACGTAACGTGCGCTAAGCCGGCCTGTTAGCGTACGCTATCGTGTAAGACTAGCGTGCGCTAGCTACGAACCGACAGTTTGAATCGGCCGATACATAACGTACGCTATGTACGTATTGTGCGCTAACTGAACCCCGATAGCGCACGTTAACTCACATATGTTAGCGTGCGCTAATCTTGCATGGCAGAATACTGCTAACGAAAAACTGGGTTGAAAGGTGGTGAATTTCATGAACTCTATGGTGATAATACAAATTACCCTCGGGCATATCATGCTAATGAGGTTTGTGGAAGTTCTATGATTATGAGGTACAAATATACGGATAATCATCTCAACATCATAATTTATCTTCGATCTTCAAGAAATATTCCAAGTTCCGATTATTCCAAGTCCCAAAACATATGATTCCTTACGTAAAACATACGAACTAGGTAATCTTCATATACTGGTCGATTGGTTTTGAAGATACATAACATGCTTAGGAATCCACATACAAAAAGGTTCAATGGATCATACGATGAATAAGTGTCGAAACGTCGTAAATATCCTTCTAACACATGATGTACAACTAATAACGAATCTAACTGACTAGATGAACACGATCAACATCCTATAGAACACTACTAGTATTGGTGAAGAATCACCTACCTCAAGGTAGTGAAGAACACGGAGGAAATTGAAGCAATCCAACACCGAAGGCTTGAACACCAATCTCCAATGATATACGATCTTCAATCACGAACTAGGATGTTGATATGAAGTGTTTAGGATGAAGGAAGTTATGTTCTAAGTGTAAGAATTCGTGTAATGGAAGAAGAAAGAACTGAAATCACGAATAGGATGCTGTCCTATTTATAAGAAATGGCTATTAGCGCGCGCTAGACCCTGCTCGTAGCGTGCGCTAACGGCTCACTGACTTAACTGTACTCAGCACTTAGCGTGCGCTACGCATATACCTGTAGCGTGCGCTAAGGCGTTGACTCGGCTTTTCCCGAAAGCCGTCCAGGTACATCCCGACACGATCCGACAGGGGTCCCCCGGCCAGATCTCACCTGCCGCACGTCTCAATCAAATTGACCACGCATAGCGTGCGCTAATGACCCACAGTAGCGTGCGCTATGAATCCACGTTAGCGCACGCTAAACATAGCCGATAGCGTGCGCTACATGCGCAGAATAACAATCTTTAAATCACAAACACGAAATTATACGCTCGACAACATTGGATTATGAAATACGGAGAATAGTACTCAGACAAAAGTACACTCATTACAATACCACAAGTTCCAATTACATAACAGAAATCTCGGGTATTACACGGGTGGCCGGAGGCATGTGATGGTTTTATGTTTATCTCGTCAGCAATAGATCTTTGTACATATGTGGTTTCATCCCTTGTACTATCATTCCGGTTGTTGGCGAATCATTGTTTCAAACCAGCCTGACCTGCTGCCAGGGCTGAGTTACGGCCGTAAGATGGTACGCATTATGGTCGTAAGATTTTATACATTACAGTTGTAATGTTCTTTCTGTAGCGGCCATAATGTAGTTGAGTATATTGGCCAGTGAGGTCGTGAATACCATTACGACCGTAATGGTATAGGTATTACGGCCGTAACACCTGCCCAGTTTATAAACTGGGTAGCGACCTTTTTCTTCATTTTTTTCACCATTCTTCTTCTTCTTACGGAGCGATCCTTCAGGCTAAGAATCGTCCATTTTGCATCCAAACTCCATTATAGAAGTTTATTCAAGCATCATAACATCACTCTAACACCAAATCATTCGTGGTTCACCTTCAAATTGAGGTATATTCTTAAAACCCTAGCTTTTGTGGAATTTGGGGTCTTGTTGTGATTTTTATCCTTCTAGTCCGATTTGGCTTAAATGATTGTTAGATTATGATGGTGTAATCGTAATCCCTTACTTTTCTTGTAGTTTTGCGGATTGGAATTCGAGGTTTTCACCGTTAATAGATTAGGATAGATCATGACCCCTTAGTGTTCGATGAATTGTTCCAACGGGTAGAACTTAGGGCGAAATCTTACGTTTCTGCAAAGTTGTGGTTGATTGTATATCGTTATTATGATAGGAGCGATATTTTGAAGATTATTCGGACGAAACCTTTTCCTTTCACCGTTTCCTTCACGACGTGTTATTCAAGGCAAGTACATGTATTACATTCTGTTATGTGTGTTACGTTTTCAATACGAATGATGAATTGTGATATCGTGTGTGTGTTGTTGTTCTTCCACCCGGGGATGGTTCGACAGGACCTCTATAGCCGATACTAATGGGTACGGCCGCGGAAGTGGTTTCCCACCCGGAGCGTTCGACGGGGTGTCTGGGGGTCGATACTAATGGGTACGGCAACGGGTCACCAAGTGTGGATGGTTGTGATATTGAGGTGAGTTGACATACTGTTTTGATGTCAATGTGATATTCCGGAATATGATTTTCAAATGATTTCCAAATGAGATGACTATGTTGAATCGTATCTGTATATAATATAGTGTAATTGTGTACTTGCACTAGCTACTCGAATACTAACCCCTTAAATAGAGGAAATGCGTCTTATGAATTTCAGGTATCGGGCGAGCTGAGAAGCCGGCACGGGATACGCATACAAAGGATGGCCCAGCATGATGATGAGGCTCGAGTCGGTGTTATTATTTTTATTGTGTTTATTCAGTTGTTGGTTGATGTAGTCGAGTAAACGTATGATTGGTTAATGATGTCGTTGAAGTCCCCTGCGTGGGCATTGAATACATTTCACTCTCTGTTTTATTAGTATTGAACTAAAATGTTTTGGCAGAGGCCGCGGCCCTATTTATTATTATTAATGTGTCCTATTGGATTTCTTTTGTGGATTATATGTCATGTGTTAGCCTGGTAGACCTTGTGAAGGTTCTACGGCGTGTAATGTCCCTTATGAGATTTGGGGTGTTATAGACGCTTTTCTCAAGGATCTACTGTTAGGGTTGTATACTGCAAAGCATACTTTATGCTTGTATACCTTATTGCCCTGTAACTACCTATGAGAATATTAACAACATTTAATCACATGTTTTGCATATTTATTCACATTATGGTTATGCAAATAAAATGTCTAATTATTTTATATTGTAGATAATGTGGTGTGTTGGTGTCACACGGAAGATCACATTATTGGTGCTTTATAAAATAATATAATAGTTCACAACCTATGTAATTATTAGACAAATTATATGAAAGGTTGTAGTGTATGCTTGAGATTAGTTGGTCTTGACTATTAACATACATTAGCGTATTTGCATACGTTGAACTGGATCGAGGTGAGATAGTGTCTTCTGTACTGACTGTAAGAAGAGCGTAAATCTCGGATAATTATTATTTCTTAATTCTAAGTATATAATATTTAATTGTGTATTTATAATACTTATTGCTTTGATTTACCATGGGTGAGAGTCAAAATGATCGACTCAATAAGCTTCGTACCTTGGGCAATAATGTTATTTATATGTTAGTTATTATTATTACTAGAAATGGTGTCCCATTAAGGAGCTCGATAATGATTATTATATTAAACACTGCAGGTAGATTTAATTCTGATATAATAATAAGGTTCGAGTGGTACTATTCTTGGATAAGATATTAATTAATTAAAGCTGCCAGTAGCTTATAATTAATTAATGGACATTCGATATCTTAAATACGGAAAATAACATATTTAAATAAGGAGCCCGATTTTGTAAATTGGGATTTGGGTTGTAAGTGCAATATTAATTGTTTAGTGGATTGAATTGATATTAATAGACTCAACATATTAGGAAAGGTCCTCATAAGGAAATTTGAGGTCTATTAGGAGTCCTTCCCTAATCCTCCTTAAAATCCCTAGTAGTAGTCCAAGAGCCTATAAATAGGACATCAAATGTGGGGGTTCGGCCGAAATATATTCACAAAAGGTTGTGAGATCAAATTTTTCTTCTTGTGTTTAATTATAGATCTAGACTTGTGTCTTTGATTCTACAATTTAGATAACACATTAATTTTCTAAGAGTGTTCAATATTAGAAAGCAAGAAAAAATCCAGTGACCACAAACAAGGTGATTTCGGCCGATCTCATTGTTGTCCAAGTAAGATCCGGTAGCTCGTTGCCCACATAATGTCCGGGTTAAGATGGATCATGCTCTAGAAGGTCTAAAGGTAGAAATACAAGGTGATCAAGACAGAAGCAACCACTTCACTTCAAAGGTAATATCCTATGATCTTTTAGATCTAGATTAGGATATTTCAACTCCAACATATTTATTTAATAAATAATAAATAATATTTAAATTGCTTATTAATCTTAGTAATTAATTAATTAGCATGCCTAAATAGATCTTATGCTCGTGGATGCGTAAAACGCGTTTATCAAACTTCCCAAACTTCGCTTCCGCTGTGTTTAATTTCCAACAAATGGTATCGGAGACGAAATTTTAGGTTTTTGCTATTTTAATTAATTTTGGTGATTAATTGATAGCAATTTAAATATTCATGTAATTTGATGTTGGTGTATTTTTCTAGATGTGTTCTTGCAGGGAATATGATCCAATTATCGTGGTTTATGTGAATGGTTTGTTTATTTATTTTTATTATTTATGCAATTGTTGTTTTTGGCCCGGTTTGAGGCATGTAATGCTTTTTCCCGTGAGAAAATCTGCGGGTAGGTCTAGGTGTTTTATTTTTTTTCGTGTAATCTTGCTGTAATTTTGATGTATTTTATTTTGTGTAAAATTGTAATCGAATTCGGAAAAGACGGGATCACGAAGAAATAGAGCAGAACCGGGACTGCCGGACTGCTGGGCAGCCGCGGCCGACAGCAGCGAGCAGGCGCTGCCGAGCAGCACACGGATGCCTATCGAGCAGCGCCGACCTGCTGCCGAGGACCGCGGGCAGCCTGGTCCGGGCCGGTTCGCCGGTTCGGGTCGGGTCCTCCAATTTTGGTTCAGTCCGTTTTGCGTCGTTCGTTGCGTCCGCTGGAGAGTCAAGATTTAGAATTAAACTTTTTTTATGTAATTAATTTGCATAAAAGTGAAATTTTAATTTTGGAAATCCACGACCCTACCGGGGAGGAGTGACGAGATGCTTGATTCAGTAGGAGAGATCGAGTTGAAGACTTTCTCGGATTCAACTCAAGGAAGAAGACCATGATAATTGGATAATTTAATTATCCATGCTTTATTTGGTTTTTCTTGTTTTGATGTATGGCATGTATGAATGTATGTGTGATATGTTTTCTGCATGTTAGGACGAGAAAATTAAAAACCTTTAGGGTAAAATAACTAAGTGATTAAATTGATTTGATTTATCAAATCAGCCTCCATAATTAATGTCACACCCCCTAGATTTGTCTATCAGAGCCATTGAATAGGGTATCAAAACTTTTTGGTCAGTATCTTTTACAAATTTAACTTTTTCAATATCTCGCGTCTTCTTCTCTCTCATTCGAGCAAGTTTATAGATATCTTTTTCCCCTTCTTTTGTATCTAATCTTGCATATAATTCTTGATTGACCTTTGATCGGGTATTTCGCACTGCCTTTTTAGCTTCTGTTCGAGCTTTCTTGTACTTATCATAATTCTCATCGCTCGAGCATTTAAAAAGAAAAAATAGTAAGCCACAAGCAAGTTGCAAAACACTAAGAAAGCCTCACATGAATCACCTTCCAAAACCAGGGCAATATCCCAAAGTATAAAATTTGGAGTTCATAAGTACGGCTACAAATTCATGTAATAAATGGAAGTAGTTGACATAAACAAGAGAATAACCACGAAACAGCTGGTTAAGGAAAACACTAGAAATAGAGTTGTATAATATGTTCTCACTTGATAAATAAATGCACAGACCTTTTGTCAAGACTATAAGCACGGGATTTTTCAAATTTTTCTTGACTGATTACTCCAACCAATATTTTGGGAAGAGTTGTCAACTTAAGAGCAGCGTGCTGTCTCGAATCAAGATAACTCTCAAATAAATACACCAGTATCATGAAACCTGCAGCATTTGAAACAAAAAATAGGAGCCAAAAGCCCAAATAACAAGATATAGGCATTGGTAAGGAGAAAAACAAAAAGGGATAATCTCCTCAAGATAAAGTACATTGACATCATTATCGTGAAGCAAGAGTACGCTTGTGAAGGAAAAGAATATCACTAAGTACTGAAAATAAAATCGCCTTACATATATAGAATCCAACAACTCATTCAATTTACAATAAAATTTATAATAGACAGAACATAAAGGGTTAACCATATACACGTGTCCATAACTATATGCCAATATATCTAAAACATACAAATACACAGATATATATAGGGGAAATATGCACCAACGACAGCCTCCATGTAATATTTTGTGCGAGTGAAGAATGGTGAGAGGGAATGGCGAGAGATATTTTGGCAAGAGACTCCATCATATTGTGGGTTTTGACGAAATGTGTTGAGACTGTACAAAAAAAACCTCGAATCGAATCGAGCTTAATTGAAATTATAAATTGAATTGGATGCTCGTTACATATCAAGACGGGAGTACTATGGAAATTCAACAAGAGAGAAAGAGGGAGGAAGATGGAGGGGAGAGCTGTTTGAGCTCACCAAATAAAATGAAAGCATGTAAGAGAAATGCAAGATAATATTAATGTCAGGTCAAATCGAATTTTCTCGGTTTGTCCTTTCAAGTAGAGAGCCAAACCTAAAGCAAATAAGTTTTGTAATAACTGTGTATTTTGCGTGTCGTTTTGGTTTTATATTACTATATTGTGACTAGTTGAATTAGAGGGACATGAGGACTAATATTGATATATTCATGGTTGATAATCATGGAATTTGGTGATTTTCAGATTTCATTCGTTTTGGCTGATCTTTGTGAATTTTATGCTGGAAGCAATAGTAGCGCGCGCTAGACTGTATTTTTAGTGCACGCTATCAACGGACGAGTAGTGCACGCTACCCTTGTGAGTAGCGTACGCTAGGCCTGCTGGGCAGTGAGGCCTGGAGAGTTTTCTGGACTCTGGAGTGGGGCATTAGCGCACGCTATGGACAGACTAACGTACGCTATTTCATCGCTCTAGTGCACGCTATTAGTATATTAGCGCGCACTGAGTCGGCAGGGCAGTGAGGACAGATTGTTCTGGACTGCGGGCGATAGCAGGTAGCGCACGCTATATTCCGGGTTTAGCGCGCGCTAGTCATGCGCGATAACGCTCGCTAATATTTCTGAGTAGCGCGCACTACCGAAGTCAGACAATGGGTTCTGTACTGCCTGCCTAACCCGCCAGCGCAAGCTAATTTTTAGCCTTAGCGCGCGCTAGTTTCTCCCCAGTATATATATGCTGGGCAGGCTCAGATTCGTCATTTCTTCCCATCCTTTTTCTCCTCCGGCGGCTGGGCATGCTTGATCATTGGAGAGTGCATATTTTGGTCGGATTTCTTCATCCAACAATAATTTTGAGTTCCTAACACCAAGTTATCAACATCTCATCAACTTTCACCGTCCAAATCAAGGTAAAATCCGCTGGAACCCTAGTTCTTCATATTTTGGGGTTTTTTGTTGAGATCTTTGATTCTAATCTATTCTAGCTCCGATTTGTGCTAGATTGTGATGTTGTAATCATAATCCTTCGTTTTTCTCCAAGATTCACGGATTTAACCCCAAGTTACCTTCCATAGTTTGGGTTCGAGATATGTTGCCTTCGTAGTGTTTAAATAAATGTCCTTAGGGTAGAACTTAGGGTGAATCCTTCCGTTTCCGTAGTGTTGTATTTTGATTCGGTATCTCGTTGTGTTAGGGTCGAATTGTTGAAGGAAGTTCGGACCGTACGTCCATCCGTTCGTTGTTTCCCGTGTCGTTCGAATTGAGGCAAGTACTTTGATTGTGTTTAATGTACTTCGTGTGAATATGTAAAAAAATGGGATTTGTGCCAATTGTTGATTGAGTGTGTGTGAGCCGAGTAAAACCAGTGAGGGTCCCCTGGGGTCTGGTAGGCTGCGTTTCCCTACGGATCACTCGGTTGGGCTATACAACCAGAGAGAGCCTGACGAGGTCTCTTGGGGTGCGTATCTTGTGAGATGCGGGGCCAGTATAGCTCACGAGGTTGTTTTGTGATGATGATTGTGATGTGGTATTCCGGAATATCTGTAATGACACTGTGATTTATGTTGATTATTCACTTGTTGTACATATTCTAGAATCATTGTACTTGCACCGGCTTATTGCTGACCTCCTCTGGGGTGGATATACTTTTGTGTATTCAGGTACAGCTCCAATTGAAGAGCCAGCACAGGGCGGACACGAGCTTGGCACGCAACATTGATATCGTGTACCCCTTTTTGAGTTATTGGTTATATTGTCATGTTCATGGTCGTGTTTTACATTTTGTACTCGCGCGGGTACTGTCGTGTGATGTTGTTGTACCAGATACGAAATGTTGTATCAGTTGTGGTCCTACGGGGCGAGATGTTTTTGGTATTGTGTTGTATGTCATTTTGAAGTTGGTTTGTTTAATAAAAGAATAAAGTTGTGGTTTGTAAAACTAAATGAGTTCTTACGTTAGTCCAAGCCTGGTAGATTCTCCAAAAAGAATTTACGGCGCTGTAATATTCCTATAAATCACGGGGGTGTTACAAAATATGGTATCAGAGCCTAGGTTTATGGATACCTAGGCTGTCGGTGTTTTGGGTCTATTAAATTGAGTCAGTTGTTGTCTACGATATCATTGGCATGCTACCACCCCGTGTTGCCTGTGCTGGAAGACTCTTCGGATGTTGGTTGTTTCTTTCCTTCGGAAATAATTACCTTAATATTGTGCAATATATTATTGTAATCGTTTCCTTGTTGAACCATTCTTATTCTTCAGTATGCCGAGAGGTAGAGCTATCCATCAACGCGGTCGTGGTCGAGGCCGTGGCAGAGTAGTAGTGTCTGAGTCCGAGAGGTCCGTTTCAGAATCGGCATCTCGTTCTGCGACTAGGTCAGACCCGATCCCTTCGGGAGGTTCAGATGGAGGCTCGGAGGCCGAAGTGCCTAACGTTCTTCAACAAGTTGTAACGCAAGTGCACCAACTGGCACAAGTGGTGCATAATATTAATACTGGCAAGACGGTTGAGGATCGATGGGCTTCAAGAAGTTATGAAGATGAACCCTCCCAGATTCGATGGTCCCGGTGAAGCGAACGACTGGGATTATTGGTTAGTTGAGCTAGAGAAGATCTTTGACGGTATTGGTTGTCCTGAAGCCAAGAGAGTCCCGATTGCTCAATATCTGACAGTTGATGACGCTTCGGACTGGTGGCGAGCTGTTAAGCCCAAGGACCGTGATGTCACTTGGGAAGAATTTAAAGAATTGATGGAAGCTCAGTATTGTCCAGCGCTGGTACAGTTAGCAAGAGTCAGTGACACTACCAAAAAAAGTACTTTAGCCGACGACCCGAAAAAAAACGGCCGACGACTATAAAGTGTCGTCGGCTAAACTTCGCACTTTAGCCGATGACTCAGTTTGCCGTCGGCTAAAGGGTTTTAGCCGACGACTTGGCGGAGGTCGTCGGCTAAATGTAGAAATAGTCATCGGCTATATTAAAGAGGTTTAGCCAACGATCGAGATAACGTTTGGCCGACCGAAATAAAAAATAATATACTTTAGCCGACGACCTAGATCTAGGTCGTCGGCTAAACTCCTTCCGATAAAAAAATAATATTGTAATGGAAATAAATCGGTTTCAGAATATAAAAAATACTTGAAGTTCCGGGTTTTTTAAATTAGAAAAAATCGGAACTTCATGTATTTTTTTAAAATTCTGAAATATTATTAATATTAAAAATCGGAATTTTTTTATTCAAAAGTGGAAATAAATTTTTTAATAAAAATAAAAATCTGAATATTGTATTTTATTTATTAAAAAAATGCTAGTATTTAATAAAAATAATAATATTTGATTTTATTTTTTGGAATTCTAAATATAAACTCGGTTCTAAATAATATTTTTTGAAGGCGACTAGCTTGACCAACACGATCAATCGTCTTTGTCCGACCGACCATCACGATGCAGGTTCCTGTCGTTAGCGAGTTGCGCACGAGGCTATTTCTTCGATTCGTTGGACGCATTTGCCTACGACTCGAAAGCATTTCCGAACCGTCCCGAGGAGCATGTAAGTCTTTTTTATTTTATTTTAGTAATAAAATAAATGCCTTTGTATCATACTTTTATTGATATTCAAATATTTATTTTCATATTAACTTAGGAGCGTGTGCGGGAGGAGTCTCGAGAGGATGCTTGCCGAGATTGCTCGGGAGCGATATCCGGACTTAGCGAGACCGACCTCGATCTGCCATTGGACGGATCGATCGGGCCGATCCTTATGTTCACGCTAGGGTGTGGGATACCGTCTACCCTCCTAGAGGTAGTCGGTCGCACTAAGATGATGGGAGCCGAGGGTCACCATGCATTGAAAGATACCCCGGCTTCAGGCGCCCTCGCGGACGGATGCACGGATGCCTATCTCGAGGAGCGATTGAGGCGGAGAGGGAGCTCCGAGCCGAGAATGAAAGGAGGACTCAGACACGGTTACATGAGAGCGAGCAGAGGGCGAGTCGCAGTTAGAGAGTTTCCGAGAGGCGACGAGCCATGATGGACTATATGATGGCCGGCTCGGACCATTACTCAGGCTGGACTGCAGGCACCTGCTCCACCGCCTTCTCTCTTCGGACAGACCCCATCTTCACAGCCTCGTGACGAGGATCTAGGGGATGGTGGTAATCCTTCTACTACTACATTTCGGCATTTAGATGATTTTGGCAGTGGATTGTAGTTGTGTTGTTGTAGTACTCTTGTATATTTATATTTGTGTTACAATTGTGTAAGTGATTTTATTGACGCTACTAGTATGTTGATGAAATTAATATTCTTGACTGTGTTGTGCGTTGTGATGCATATAATGTTGGGCATATTATTAATGGTATTAGTTGAATGTGTTGCGCGTTGATTGTTGTTGATAATGAGAGCTGCTATATAAAAATTGCAGGTGCAAAAATACAGGTTTTGGGATCCCAAAATATGAATTAAATTTTTTTTAAAAAAAAGGGTTTTAGCCGACGACATATAAGATGGTCGTCGGCTAAAGTAATTTATTTTTTTTTTAAAAAAAAGGGTTTTAGCCGACGACCTATAAGACGGTCCTCGGCTAAAATAATTTAATTTTTTTTTTTAAAAAATGGTTTTAGTCGACGACATATAAGACGGTCGTCGGCTAAACTCTTTTTTTTTTTAAAAACGATTTTAGCCGACCGTCTCTTTACGGTCGTCGGCTAAAATTTTTTTTTTTCCCAATAGGTTTAGCCAACGACCGTCTAGTAGTTGTCGGCTAATTTTGGAACTTTAGCCGACGACTGCACAAAAGTCGTCGGCTAAACCTTGGCGGACGAATATCGGTCGACGGTTTTTTAGCCGACGGCTGGCATGATTAGCCGACGACTTTGGGGTTTAGC
Source organism: Orobanche coerulescens (assembly GCA_033398695.1). NCBI lineage: Eukaryota > Viridiplantae > Streptophyta > Magnoliopsida > Lamiales > Orobanchaceae > Orobanche > Orobanche coerulescens. Next base: position 92,077,786 of record CM065819.1, read on the forward strand.
TGACCACTTTAGGTCGTCGGCTAAAGTCTGGTTTTTGGTAGTGTGAGTTCTTCAGAGCTCAACCCGAAGATGTTCCTATTTCTGAGGCAATCAAGACATACAACAAGCAGTTAGTGTATGTCCAAGATCGGGTTAAGGATGAGATAGACAAGATACTTCATTTCGACGCAAGGATGAAACCGGAGGTCCGAAAGTATATGGCGGGACTTGGGTGTACTACTTTGAGAGAATATCAGGATAGAGCACTTGCTTATGAGATGGTGTCAGTTCCGGTTCCTACAGTTTCGAGCTCGAAGAAACCGAAATTTTCTGGTAGTTTTCGAGGTAGTGGATCGCATAGGCCTCAACCTTCCGTGTAATCTTCTGTTGGTTCCTCTCAGCCTAGTGGAGGAGTGTCGAAAGTTTGTTTTAATTGTGGAAATCCGTGACATATCAGTTCTCGTTTCACTTCTCGCCCCATTGATTGTTTTAAGTGTGGGAAGCAGGGTCATCGCGCATTATATTGTGAGTCAGTGGGCAGAATCTTCTCTAAACAATCTCCTACTCCGGACGGCACAGTTACGGGTCAGCCAACTCCGAGTGTCGGACGCGGCAGTGGCAGAGGTAAGACCGAGCGTAAGGGGGCACCTAGTATTGGATCAGCTCCACCTCGATTGTATGAGATGCGGCGGACTGATAACGTAGGGACTGCAACTACGTCAGGTATTGTTTATATTTCGATGCACCCGGTAGATGTATTGTTTGATTCTGGAGATACTCATTCTTTTATATCATTGTCTTGTGTAAATCGTTTGGGTCTAGACGGTCTCTCTGCATGCGAACCTTTTATTGTTGGGCTGCCAAGTGGGGAAAGGATAATTGGGGATCGAGAGATTGCCAATTGTCCTGTAACCATTGGCAGTAAAGATTGGTCATCTGATTTGATTGTGATCGATATGATGGGAGAGGATTTAATCCTTGGTGATGATTGGTTAAATCGGCATGGAGCAATAGTAGATTATCGTCGGAAAATAATTTCGATAGTCGTGCCGGATGGCACTGAACACGTTTTTGAAGGGCAGAAACCTGGTACTTATGGGAAGATTATTCGAGCCATGAAGGCGATGAAATTATTGCGACAAAGTTGTACCAGTTATTGGTGTTACGCATTGAAGTCGGAAGTTGGCGAGGTACAGTTGTCCTCTGTTCCAGTTGTGAATGAATTTCTAGACGTATTTCCGGATGATTTGCCGGGATTGCCACCACATCGTGAAGTGGAGTTCGTCAGCGAACTAGAGCCCAATGCAGCACCAATATCCAATGCACCGTACAGAATGGCCCCATCGGAAATGTTAGAGTTGAAGAAATAATTGGGTGAATTGTTGGACAAAGGTTATATTCGGCCTAGTGTGTCTCCATGGGGTGCACCGGTATTGTTCGTACGAAAGAAAGATGGGTCCTTACGGCTATGTATTGACTATCGTGAGTTGAATAAACTCACTATCAAGAACAAGTATCCGTTGCCAAGAATTGATGATTTATTTGACCAATTACAAGGGACTATGGTTTTCTCCAAGATTGATTTGAGGTCAGGATATTACCGACTGCGAATTCGAGATTCGAATATCCCCAGGTCGGCATTTCGAATGAGGTATGGGCATTACGAATTCGTAGTTATGCCATTCGGTTTAACAAATGCCTCGGCGGCCTTTATGCAGCTTATGAACAAAACCTTTATCAAATATCTCGATAAATTTGTGGTGGTGTTTATTGATGATATATTAATCTATTCCAAAAGTGAGACGGAGCATGCCGAGCACTTGAGCATCGTGTTGAGTATTTTGAGGGCTGATAAGCTTTATGCTAAATTTTCTAAGTGCGAGTTCTGGCTTAGAGAAGTTTCTTTTCTGGGACACATCATCTCAGCCAATGGTATTCGAGTAGACCCTCAAAAGGTTGAAGCAGTCTTAGCTTGGGAGCCTTCACGGAATGTTAAGGAAGTTCGGAGTTTTCTGGGATTAGCGGGCTATTATCGTCGATTTGTCGAAGGATTCTCGAAAATTACTCGACCGCTCACCCTATTATTGCAGAAGACACAGAAATTTGAGTGGAGTGATGAGTGTCAAAAGAGTTTTGACGAGTTGAAAAAGTGGTTGACTATGTCTCCGATCCTAGCCTTACCACAAGGAACGTAAGGTTTCATTATTTATAGTGATGCTTCTAAACAAGGATTGGGATGTGTATTGATGCAAAATGAGAGAGTAGTGGCTTATGCGTCTCGACAATTAAAGCCATACGAGATGAATTATCCTACTCATGATCTTGAGTTAGCCGATGTGGTGTTTGCGTTGAAAATTTGGAGGCATTACTTATATGGTTCTTCTTGTCGAGTATATACGGATCATAAGAGCTTGAAGTATATATTCACGCAGAAGGAGCTCAATATGCGTCAGCGGCGATGGTTGGAATTGCTTAAATATTATGATCTTGACATTCTTTACCATCCAGGTAAAGCGAACGTCGTTGCCGATGCGTTAAGCCGCAAGTCAGTCGTGTTGCAGAAGTTGGAACTACTTACCATTCAACCGAAGCTCAGACGAGAGTTGATTGATTTGGAAATTGAAGTTTGGCCTCACAGAACTCAAGGACAGTTGCGTTTCCTTGAGATTACGTCCTCCGTGATGGAAGATATTAAGTCCTAACAGTTAGATGATCTCTCAATTGTGCAACTTCGGGAAGACAGTGTTAGAGGAAAAGCTCCTGGATTCTTAATCGATGAAGACGGAGTTCTTCGATTTCGAGGTAGAACTTGTGTATCTAATCCGGATGATATCAAATAAGTGATTTTGAATGAAGCACATTCTACTCCGTAATCCATTCATCCAGGTATGAGTAAAATGTATAAGGACTTGAAGAAAAATTTTTGGTGGCTGAACATGAAGAAAGATGTAACGGAGTTCGTGTCGAAATGCTTGACTTGTCAGCAGGTTAAAGCGGAACATCAGAGACCTGCCGGTAAATTGCAACCGCTACCAATTCAGGAATGGAAGTGGGAAGATATAGCGATGGATTTTATTATGGGAATGCCAGAGACGCGAACTAGAGTGAATATGATTTGGGTAATCGTTGATCGGCTAACCAAATCCGCACACTTTCTGGGCATTAGAGATACTTGGGGATCGGATAGGTTGGCTCGGTTATTTATTGCGGAGATTGTGAGACTCCATGGTACCCCAAAAAGTATAGTGTCTGATCGCGATGGGCGTTTTGTGTCGCATTTCTGGCAAGCAGTACATCGAGCACTCGATACCATACTGAATTTCAGCACCGCTTATCATCCCCAGACAGATGGACAGTCGGAGAGGACGATCCAAATGCTGGAAGACATGTTGAGGGCTTGTGCGTTGGATTAGAAAGAAGATTGGGAGACTCATTTACCATTGATTGAATTTGCGTACAATAACAGTTGGCATAGTTCGATTGGGATGGCTCCGTTTGAAGCATTATATGGAAGACAGTATAGATCGCCAATCTGTTGGGACGAGCCGTACGAGTTACTTGGAGTAGAACCGGACTTGGTGGTTCAAACACGGGAAAAAGTTGCAATTATTCAGCAAAGGTTGTTGACCGCTCAGAGTCGACAAAAGTCATATGCCGACGTTCTTTGTCGATCGTTAGAGTTTCAGGCAGGAGACCATGTGTTTTTGAAAGTATCGCCGACTCGTGGAGTTCTTCGGTTTGGTAAGAAGGGGAAGCTTAGTCCTCATTATATTGGCCCCTTCGAGATCCTGGACAAGGTAAGCGATGTAGCTTATCGACTAGCGTTGCCTCCAACGCTTAGCCATGTTCACAATGTATTCCATGTTTCGCAACTACTCAAGTATGTTCCTGATCCCATCCATGTTATTGACTATCAAGAGATTGAAGTTAATGAGGATGTCACATATGAAGAACAACCGGTATCCATATTAGAGCGCCGAGTGAAACAGTTGCGACGGAAAGTAATTCCGTTGGTTAAGGTCCAATGGTCTAAACATGGAGATGAGGAAGCCACCTGGGAAACCGAAGGAAATATGCGTGCCCTCCACCCTAAGCTTTTCGAATCTTAAGTTTCGGGATGAAACTTCTTTTTAGGGGGTAAGGGTGTAATAACCGTGTATTTTGCGTGTCGTTTTGGTTTTATCTTACTGTATTATGACTAGTTGAATTTGAGGGACACGAGGACTAATATTGATATATTCATGGTTGATAATCATGGAATTTGGTGATTTTCGGATTTCGTTCGTTTTGGCCAATCTTTGTGAATTTTATGCTGGAAGCAATAGTAGCACGCGCTAGACTGTATTTTTAGCGCACGCTATCAGCGGGCGAGTAGCGCACGCTACCCTTGTGAGTAGCGTACGCTAGGCCTCCTGGGCAGTGAGGCTTGGAGAGTTTTCTGAACTCTGGAGTGGGGCGTTAGCGCACGCTATGGCCAGACTAACGTACGCTATTTCATCGCTCTAGCGCACGCTATTAGTAGGTTAACGCGCGCTGAGTCGGCAGGGCAGTGAGGACAGATTGTTCTGGACTGCGGGCGATAGCAGGTAGCGCACGCTATGTTCCGGGTTTAGCGCGCGCTAGTCATGCGCGATAACGCGCGCTAATATTTCTGAGTAGCGCGCGCTACCGAAGTCAGACAGTGGGTTCTGTACTGCCTGTATAACCCGTTAGCGCACGCTAATTTTTAGCCTTAGCGCGCGCTAGTTTCTCCCCGGTATATATATGCTGGGCAGGCTCAGATTCGTCATTTCTTCCCATCCTTTTTCTCCTCCGGCGGCTGGGCATGCTTGATCGTTGGAGAGTGTAGATTTTGGTCGGATTTCTTCATCCAACAATAATTTTGAGTTCCTAACACCAAGTTATCAACATCTCATCAACTTTCACCGTCCAAATCAAGGTAAAATCCACTGGAACCCTAGCTCCGATTTGTGCTAGATTGTGATGTTGTAATCATAATCCTTTGTTTTTCTCCAAGATTCACGGATTTAACCCCAAGTTACCTTCCATAGTTTGGGTTCGAGCTATGTTGCCTTCATAGTGTTTGAATAAATGTCCTAAGGGTAGAACTTAGGGTGAATCCTTCCGTTTCCGTAGTGTTGTATTTTGATTCGGTATCTCATTGTGTTAGGGTCGAATTCTGGAAGAAAGTTCAGACCGTACGTCCATCCGTTCGTTGTTTCCCGTGTCGTTTGAATTGAGGCAAGTACTTTGATTGTGTTTAATGTACTTCGTGTGAATATATAAAAAATGGGATTTATGCCAATTGTTGATTGAGTGTGTGTGAGCCGAGTAAAACTAGTGAGGGTCCCCAGGGGTCCAGTAGGCTGCGTTTCCCTACGGATCACTCGGTTGGGCTATACAACCAGAGAGAGCCTGAGGAGGTCTCTTGGGGTGCGTATCTTGTGAGATGCGGGGCCAGTATAGCTCGGGAGGTTGTTTTGTGATGATGATTGTGATGTGGTATTCCGGAATATCTATAATGACACTGTGATTTATGTTGATTATTCACTTGTTGTACATATCTAGAATCATTGTACTTGCACCGGCTTCTTGCTGACCCCCTCTGGGGTGGATATACTTTTGTGTATTTAGGTACAGGTCCAATTGAAGAGCCAGCATAGGGCGGACACGAGCTTGGCAGGCAGCATTGATATCGTGTACCCCTTTTTGAGTTATTGGTTATATTGTCATTTTCATGGTCGTGTTTTACATTTTGTACTCACGCGGGTACTGTCGTGTGATGTTGTTGTACCAGATATGAACTGTTGTATCAGTTGTGGTCCTACGGGGCAAGATATTTTTGGTATTGTGTTGTATGTCATTTTGAAGTTGGTTTGTTTAATAAAAGAATAAAGTTGTGGTTTGTAAAACTAAATGAGTTCTTACGTTAGTCTAAGCCTGGTAGATTCTCCAAAAAGAATTTACGGTGCTGTAATATTCCTATAAATCACGGGGGTGTTACACGTTTGAGAACACTTCAATTTCATGAGACCTGGGACACCTCACTACATTTCAAAGTCACTGCAAAAGTAAACCAAGTGTGTTTGTAGGAATGTCCATCTATCCACTATTTTCAACCTAATACACGGTAGACTGCACTAACAGGCTTCCTTAACGTATAGGGAAACAATTAAGGATCAGCTAAATCTGAACAACATAAAGCCAACTACAAAAATAGGTGCTAACTTGGCATTTTTGACAATGTTAGGAAAAACATACCAAACCACTTAGATAGATCAGCTGCAGGCACATGGAAGTATGTATACACACGGCAACAAAAAATGTAACTACTCCATGAATACTAAGTGCAATTATAAAATAGAATATGTATTCACCTTGAACAGTATGGCTCGGTGCCTACAAAGCCCCATAGATAGATTACCAATTGGTATCACAACGTATTTCTTAACATCCTTCCATCTCTGGTGCATCATTAGCGACGGGCGGCGAGTCGGTGATGGCGGCGGCGGAGGGCTGCCACGCCTTGGAGACAACCGGCAAGCACTTCATAAGCTAAATAAATCGGTCAGCTTTGGCCGTGTCGAGATTAGCGTTTCCGTTACTGCAGTTATCCTCCATGAGACGAGGGTTTACGGGTGAGAAGATGCATAATGACTAATGTGGAAAAATGAATAGATGAGGACGACATCTCAGTGGAAAAAAGATAGATGAAGTAGGCACGAGGCAACCCACCGAACGAAACCCTACCAGAGAAGAGAAATTATAAAATCGGGAAGAAGAAGAGGAAACACGCGTGATGCGATTTTGTGTGAGAGTAATATTTGTGAATATATTTCTAATTATTTGTGAGAGCGGGAAATTTTTTAGCCAAATACCCTTTTATCTAAGGCAACACGGACATAATGTTGCCATTGTTACTCCGCTTTTATGTAAGGCAACATTGTTCCATATCAAAGGCAACATCAAATTATAATGTTGCCTCACATCTAATTTTTTCAAAATTTAACCACTTAAGGCAACATTTTGATGGCAACACCGAAAAAAAGTATTGCTGAAGGCCATATATGGTGTAGTGTCAATGTCTTACAACTTCAAAGATAAGCATATCATCATGATGTCATACTCCAATCTTTGATCACAATTTCTCTTACGTAATTCAGTTATTCTGAAGTTGATAATCTAGTTACCAATATCATCAACATATTCCAGCTTCATCATGAAGATTAATTTATTAAATCAACTTCAACCTTTGGTGATCCTTCTTCTAATTCCGTTAAGCAAACGTGATACCAATAATAAATCTAGGACCATTATGGCAACACTATTCAATACGGATTATCAATCATAGAACATTACTCTCATCATTTGACAACACATGATTCCAACTATGAAGTTCTCAACAATGATATCTTAAGCATAATCATCCCAACTTCTAAACATGATGTTAGGTTGAATAAATCATCTATGGAACTTAATATCTTGATAGCATGATCATCATATCCTTAAGAACATGAATCTAAGGTTGGAGATAGCATTAACATACCTTAAGATGAAGAAAACACCGAGACAATAGGTAGAATCCAACTCCGGTTGCTTGTATGTCAATCCAAAATGATTCTCTACTTCAATGATCAAGTATAAGTAATCTCCAATATTCAATGATCAATAAAAAGGTGTTCTAATGGTATAGAAAGTGGCTGGGAACTCTCTGGGGATGAAGTAGGTTGAAAGCCAAGTGAAATAAATGAATAAAATGAAATGGGGTGATGTCTTATTTATAACTTTCTGACCTTAATGTACGTTAGCCTTCATCCATAACGTACGTTAGTCGCTTAGCATACGCTACCCAGTATACTTAGCGTACACTATCGTCACCGATGGTTAATTGTTCTCATTCTGTACTCGATTACGTACGCTACACCATCAGGTTACGTACGTAAGTAACGCCCATTAGCGTAGGCTAGACACATTCCTTAGCGTACGTTAACAATCGTTGACTTCAAAACTGTCCAGATTCATCCGAGGGAATCTTATTCGGACCCATCGTTCGGCTGGAGCATGTGCTATCCGCCCAACTCAATTATTGGCCTCTTTACGTACGCTATGCTTCATTCATAGCTACGCTATCTTTGGCTGATACCGTATGTTAATCTTCCTTCTTAGCGTACGTTATCACGTACTTGCATGAGAAAATTTACATGTTTCTATAATCATGCACAAGGATACAAATACGAGAAATATCATACTTTGATTATTGATATCACAAATCCGAATAATACAGGGCTAAATTACATATGAAATACTCAATAATTAATCCGAATATTACATTAACGACAATGCATTGCATACGTATGGGCGTTGACCTAGCTATCCAAATCAAGCCAAATAATCCAGCACTGCACGGCCCCACATTGAAGAGATAAATTTACCACTAGAAGTGGGGTTGAATAGTGGTAATGCGGAATAACAAAATTTCTTGCGAATAAATGAAAAATAGGGTGGAAAATAAGGACTCAAGGATTTATAGAGGTTCTGCAACTTGCCTACGTCCTCTCTCCGACTTTTCTTTTTCTATTGGCTCAAGAACAACCACAAACTTGACTCGTCTTCGATCAGTCCGAGTACACGACCGTTACAATCGCTTGTCTTCTATCGGTCCAAGCTCAACCTCTCTCTCAATATAAACGTTTGTTTATCTAGTGTTCTATAGGAACTAGATAATCCTCACTATACGAATATGGGAGTATAATCCTAATAATGCCGGATCAAAAATCCTAATAACACCGGATTAGTGACTCTTGATTCGTTTCTTTTACGCTCAAGTGCAACACTTACAATCAAATGAAAGAATACAAGGTATAATAGATATTACAAAGAAAATCACTCTTGTATCTTTCTTTCTCACAACTTATAATATAGTAATCAGTAGCGATTTGAGCTCAAGAATGCTTGTATGCTTGTATGCTTGTATGCTTGAAGTTGTGTGTTTGATACCCAAGTCCTTTGGGTATTTATAGGTGAGAGCCATCCTTCAAATACTGAAAAACGTATTATTAGCGTGCGCTAATAATGTCGACTAGCGTGCGCTATCGACCTTGACTTGGCTTTTCTAAACAGTCACAAAGACTGTTGCAACGGTAAAATTGTATGGCTAGCGTGCGCTAGTCATGAATCCGTAGCGTGCGTTATCGACTGGTCAACAGGTCTTCAATCTTGACTTTGAAAAAGTTGGTTTGTCTCCCCAACGTCTCTTTATCCAACGGCTAGCTTTGAGCTTAGCGTGCACTAGCAAATATGCATAGCGTGCGCTAGCATTAATTAATTCCAACTTTTCCAGATTTCACGGATCTTCATTGACTCTTGCCTTCCAACGGTAGAAAATCAAACGGTAATATGCTGACTCCTTTTAGCGTGCGCTAATGCCTATACCTTACCGTGCACTAAATATTTCTTTCAGTAACGTACGTTACCCTATGTAGCGTACGTAAAGTCCTTGACATATTGAGTCCAGTAGCTACTGGACTAATGACCGTGATATCGGTAGCGTGCGCAAGTAGTGAGTAATAACGTGCGCTACATCCTTGTTTTAGCGTACATAAGTTGATGCATGTAGCGTGCGCAAAATCCATTTCCGATTTCCTTCCAAACCTCACTGTCCTCTGGAATGATACGATAGCGTGCGTTAATATTGATTGTATAGCATGCGCTAACTGGAGGTACTTAGCGTGCGCTAATATTGAATGACTTGCGTGCGCTATCCATCAGATGACTTCACTTGGGTCGGTATTTGTCGACTGTCAGACATGCATTTCTCGATAGCGTGCGCTACTATGAGATGAGTAGCGTGCGCTAACATTATTTAGCTCCTTCAATATAATATCGAACTGAGATTGATCTAATTAAATGTTTTGAATGGAATAATCATCAAAATACTTTTTGAGTCAACAATCTCCCTCTTTTTGATGATGTCAAAACATTTAATTTATACCTGCAAAAACATTTTAAATGATTCGAATCAAGGTAACTTGTTCGATATATTAGTATATCTCGATTTTTGGAGTATTCTCCCCCTTTTTGACATAAACTAAAAGGAACTCCCCATGAATTGTTGCATTGTTAACAAATACCAACGAAAATGCCTTTAACCAAAGTGAAATTATGGAAATAGCAATACACGTAAACAACATATACCAAATGAAGTGAAATGTGAATATCATTAAGATAGAGTTCAAGTAATACATAAAGTTTTCATGACATGAGACATAGAGATCATTCGAATACTAAGATTCTACAACCAAGCATCAAAATCCTAAATTCTAAGGTGCATGATCGGAAGAGTACGATGGGAAAGGAAACAAAGGATGTGTGTAACGGATGAAATCGGAGATCAACCCGCGAACTTCCCGGATTTCCGTGCGTAGAGACCGAAGATCCTCTCGAATTTCAAGCTGAGAGGTCTCGATGCTCCGCATCCGAGCGCAAAGGTCGTTTTCCTCTTCCTCCGTGACGACATCTTTCATCGGGCGCTTCCCTTTGGAAGTGGGCTTCCTCACGAACTCCCCGGTTTGCATCTCTCGAAGAGTATGAGGTCCCCGGCGAGTGATTTTCTCCTCTGCAGTAGGCATGCGCGACCTTTTTTCCACTTGGTCGTCGTCGCCAAGATACGGGAATAGGATCCAGCCTTGGTTGGACGTCCGGACATAGTGCATGGCTTTTAGCGAAGAGTCCGAAATCTCATGACCGAGAGAGACGGGGACAGCCTTGTCTTTCGACAAATCGACGTGGTGAAAACTGAATATGGCCGTGAGAATGGAGTCATAAGGCATTCCAGCCTTGCGGGAGCGAGACACGTAGTTCTTCGACCGAAAAAGGTCTCCCTTCACCTTCATCCAGCTGGTGACGATATCGGCAAAATTCACTTTATCATCATTAAGAACGCGATACACCACATGTTTGTCGACTCCCACTAATTTATGCTGAGTATTCACCTTCGGCATTATGCACTTTGTGAGAGCCACTAAGAGTAGACGAATGTTGATCCCAAAATCATTGTTTTCGAAGAAATCGTCCGTTATGTCAATAACAGCTTTTGAACTAAGGAACTCTTTGACATCGATTTCCCTGTCTCCAGTATCATCGGCAATAGTTTTTCCAGTACACAGAAACCCGTCGGATGATAAACCAAAAATATGCGACAAAATATCCGAGGAAACTTTCACTCGCGTTCCTCCAACAAAACTTCCTAGAACAAGAGATGATGACCCTTCACTGTCGGCCACATGAAGATTGGCGTAGAATTCTCGGACAAGTTCAGGGAAAATAGGTTCTTTACATTCTACAAAACGGGCAATTCCAATTGAAGAGAAGAAATTAGAGATATCGACATTTACCCGTTCCAGACTCGAAAGGTTGAAGAAAAAACAATCCGTAATGTGCTCTTGAGGTAGGATTTCAAAGAATACCCTTGATGCGGTGGATGAGATGAATCGAGTCGCATCATATTGTGCGTTGAGAGGACGTTTTAGGTTATTGTATGTTTTTTCCATGGCTGTTCGATTCTTGCTTGACATCACTCAGAGAGAAATTGAAAATCTGAAGAAGTTTGAAGAATCGGATTTGCGGCTAGGGTTTGCGATTGCGTGCGTTAGGAAGGATGAATGTGTTTCTGGGTCGTACGGAATATATATAGTCAACGGATTTTTAGTTAGCGTACGCTAGGAACATAGGGTTAGCGTACGTTAGGTATAAAATGAAAAGCTTACTGGACTGTCCAGTAGCTAATATGGAATTTGAAAAGTTTTTAATTAGCGTACGCAAGGCAGTGAGGTTAGCGTACGCTATCGAAAGCAGTTTTTAGCGCGCGTTAAGAAAATGAAGCTAGCGCGCGCTAGCGAATGAAGCGAATCAAGGATATTGATTTCTTTAGTAGAAAACTTATTTCAAAAATTGTCTATATGTCCCATACCAAGTTGTAAACGAATGGAATTAAATGATTCTTCGGGAAGAGGTTTTGTAAAAATGTCAGCAAGTTGATCCTTCGTCTCGACAAAAATTAAACAGATATCCTTTTTCTGAACATGATCGCGTAGAAAATGATGTCTAATATCTATATGTTTAGTTCTACTATGCAACACAGGATTTTTACTCAGATTAATTGCACTAGTGTTATCACATAGGATAGGGGTATTTTCAAAATATATGCCGTAGTCGCGGAGTTGATTTTTAATCCATAACACTTGAGCACAGGCGCTCCCTGCAGCGACATATTCGGCCTCAGCTGTAGACAATGCTACACTGGTTTGCTTTTCACTTCCCCAAGATATTAAACATGATCCAACAAAATGACATGTACCACTAGTACTCTTTTTGTCAATTTTACATCCGCCGAAATCGGCGTCACTATATGCAATTAAATTAAAATCCAAGCAAGAAGGATACCATAGACCTAGTCCAATAGTTCCTTTCAAGTAACGAAAAATGCGTTTGCAAGCAGTTAAATGTGATTCCTTGGAATCAGCTTGGAATCGGGCACATAAACATGTAGCAAAAATTATGTCTGGCCTAGATGCAGTCAAATATAACAAGGATCCGATCATACCTCGATATAATTTTTGATCTATGGATTTGCCATTTTCATCTTTTTCAAGCTTTAATGATGAAGACATTGGTGTAGATATCACCTTGCTACTTTCCATATTGAATTTCTTGAGGAGGTCGTTTGAGTACTTCGTTTGATGGATAAAAATTCCATCTTCACATTGCTTGATTTGAAGCCCGAGGAAGAACGTTAATTCTCCCATCATACTCATTTCGAACTCTCCTTTCATAAGATTAGAAAAATCTTGGCACAAAGATTCATTAGTAGCCCCAAATACAATGTCATCAACGTAGATTTCGCAAACAAGTATATCATCATTCAATATTTTAACAAACAAGGTATTATCGACTTTGCCTCTTTTATAATCATTTGCAATTAAAAATTGACTTAAACGATCATACCATGCTCGGGGTGCTTGCTTCAACCCATAGAGTGACTTGTTGAGCTTGTAGACATGATCCGGAAATTGATGATCTTCAAAACCGGGAGGTTGCTTGACGTAGACTTCTTCTTGAATGTACCCATTCAAGAATGCACTTTTCACATCCATTTGAAATAGTTTGATCTTTTTATGGGCGGCAAATGCACATAGCAAGCGGATGGCTTTGAGTCGAGCCACGGGAGCAAAGCTTTCTTCGTAATCAAGACCTTCCTCTTGATTATATCCTTGAGCGACCAAACGAGATTTATTTCGAATTGGATAACCGTCTTCGTCACTCTTAATTTTATGCACCCATTTAGTTCCGATAATTGTTTTATCTTTAGGAGCGGGAACTAAATTCCATACATTATTGTGCATAAATTGCACAAGCTCCTCTTGCATTGCCATCACCCAACTTTCATCATCGAGAGCTTCGGATATATTCTTGGGAACTATTTCGGATACAAAAGCACAATGAGCCATAAATTCGGTGGTTCTCCTTCGGGTTTGGACACCGTCTTCAATGTTTCCAATCACGAGATCCTTTGGATGATCTTTGATGTGCCTCCAATATTTTGGTAAATCAACGATTGTGTTCGTTTCGATTTCCGAAATTTTCTTCACTTCGGGTGAGGGATCCGGAAAAGTACCTGCATCATCAAAGTATTCTACCTTTCTCAGGGGTGAGATCATATCGTTGAATTTAACATGTATGGACTCTTCAACTTTATTCGTTCTAATATTATAAACACGATATGCTTTACTATTAGTACAATAACCAAGAAATATTCCGGAGTCGGATTTAGCATCAAACTTGCCTAAGTTATCCTTGCCATTGTTCAAAATAAATACATTGCAACCAAAAGGATGAAAATAAGCAATATTAGGCTTTTTGCCCTTCCATAATTCATACGGGGTTGTAAGATGAGTTCTACGAACATGAACCCGGTTAATCACATAGCATGCCGTAAAAATTGCTTCGGCCCAAAAATATCGTGGAAGAGAATATTCATTAAGCATAGTCCTCGACATTTCTTCCAAAGATCGGTTTTTCCTTTCAACAACTCCATTTTGTTGAGGCGTTCTAGGGGCCGAAAAGTTATGATTAATACCGTATTTATCACATAAAAGTTCAAACGGAGTGCAATCAAATTCACCTCTGTGATTGGTGCGAATAGAAATTATGGAGAGATTTTTCTCATTTGATACCAAACGACACCATTTAGAAAACTCGGAAAATGCATCATCCTTATGTGCTACAAATCTAACCCAAGTAAATCGACAGAAATCATCAACAATAACTAAAGTGTAAAGTTTGCCATTTAAACTAACATGTCTAGATGGTCCAATCAAATCCATATGCACAAGTTCAAGAACTCGACTAGTGGAAACCTCGAATTTTGGTTTAAAAGATTCTCGAGTGTGTTTCCCTTTTATGCATGATTCACACAAATGCTTTCTATCAAACTTGAGTTTGGGCAATCCACGAACAAGGTCGTGTCTAGATAAAATAGAAATGATAGGTAGAGAAGTGTGCCCCAATTTTCGATGCCATAAATATGCATTGTCATCCAAGGTAATAAGATATTTTTCATTGAATGAACTTTTATCATTAAGATCAACAATATAGATGTTTCCACATCTCAAACCAATGAATGCAATTTTATTATTTCTAAATCCCGTGCAATGCGTTTGCTCAAATAGAATTTTAAAACCTTCATCACAAAGTTGCGAAACACTAAGAAGATTATGATGCAAACCTTCAACAAATAATACTTTGTTGATAGAAGGAGAAGGTTCCTTACCGACTTTGCCGATGCCTTTGATTTTTGCCTTTTGATTATCCCCAAAGGTCACATGTCCTTGTTCTTGGTATTCGAGGTCTTCAAATAAGTCCTCGGAGCCGCACATGTGCCTTGAGCATCCGCTATCAATGTACCACTTGCTTTTCCTTGGTGCCGGTACCTACAAAAGTAGAATTTCTCGGTTGTTTCGGTACCCAAGCCCGTTTGGGTCCTCCAAAGTTAACTATGCTTATAGCATTCGGAACAATTGTCCCTTTAGGAACCCATGTTTGCTTAACTTTGATGGTTCTCAATTTTGAATGAACATTAACATCATGAACTCGTTTGGAAGAATCTTTTGAGTTCTCGGTTTCGGTTTTCTTATTTTGTCAAGGTTGATAAGGGATTGTTCCCGTTTAAAAGGATCGAAACCAAGACCGTGTTTGAGCAAGGGCAATTTTTGAATAGATAGAAGCCTTTCGAATTTCTCGTTTCCGAGAGTAAATTTGTTCAAAATATATTTTAGCTCCTTTTGAGTTTTTGTTAACTCGATTTTCAAAACATTTTCTTTTTCAAGGCATAATGTATAGTCGATCTCGATAGTTTTGCCTTTGTTTTGAAGAGAGGAATTTTCGAGTTCTAGAGATTTTATTTTTCTCTTTAAAGATATGTTTAATTTAACCATCTCGTCATACTCCGTATTCAAGGATTCAGACGCACTCAATAACTCATCATCATGATGAACTTCTTGTGAATCACAAAAATCAAAAGAGTCATATTCGTCATCATTGAGTTTAGAACTTACCTCGATATTACTTTCGGAGTCGAGTGCCATGAATGCAAGATTTGCGTCAAGAGATCTTTCAATCTCCTCCTCGTCATCACTCCAAGAAGCGATTAGGACCTCCTTCTTTTTGAATCTTTCCATTTGAGGTTTTGAAGAGGATCCTCGGCATTCTTTGGCATAGTGACCGGCTTGACCACATTTCCGACAATTATTGTCGAACTTCTTTATGGGAGTATAGCCACTCTTTTTTTGCTCCGGTTTGCCATCCCGACCAAGAAAACTTCGCCTCTTTTGAATTAGGCTTTTATACCTTCTAAAGTTTTTGGCATAGAGAGCGAGTTCCTCGTCGTCTTCATCTTCGGGAACATCTTCCTCAACGTCGCTATCAACATTGAATGCGACTACTCTTTCCCGAGGCTTTGGTTTTGTGCCTCTAGACTTGAGAACGATCTCATAATTGATGAGTGACCCGATGAGGGCACTAAATTCGAGCTTGTTGAGATCTTTGGACTCCATGATCGCGGTGACCGTGGCATCCCATTCTCGTGGCAACGATCGAAGAATTTTCTTAGCTTTGTCGCTGCTCGATATAGGCTTTCCGAAAGATGCAAGTCCATTAGTTATAGCCGAAAATCGATCCAATATATTTGTGATCGTTTCCTCGTCTTTCATGGAGAAAAGTTCGTAGTCATGGAGTAACATGTTGATTTTGGTCTCCTTGACTTGGGTGGTTCCCTCATGAGTGACTTCGAGAATTTCCCAAATTTCTTTTGCGCTTTCATAGGACGATATCATATTGAGTTCTTCGGGATTAAGAGCGCAATAGAGAAGTTGAGTAGCTCGTGAGTTGACGTGTGTGTTTCTACAATCCTCGTCGTTGAATTCTTCGATCTTTTTCAACGATCCATCCTCTTTCTTAGCAAGTTTAGGACCAAGAGCAATAACTTTCCAGATTTCAATATCATAGGCTTGAACGAAGATCGCCATCTTATTTTTCCACGTCATGAAATTGGAACCATCGAAGAAAGGAGGACGGTTGAGAGCATTTCCTTCAATTTGGCCAAGAAGTGCCATTTGCGGATCTTTTTCTCTTAGGTGGTTAAACCTTTAAAAAGAGACCCGCTCCGATACCAACTGAAGAGATAAATTTACCACTAGAAGGGGGGTTGAATAGTGGTAATGCGGAATAACAAAATTTCTTGCGAATAAATGAAAAATAGTGCGGAAAATAAAGACTCAAGGATTTATAGAGGTTCGGCAACTTGCCTACGTCCTCTCTCTGACTTTTCTTTTTCTATTGGCTCAAGAACAACCACAAACTTGACTCGTCTTCGATCGGTCTGAGTACACAACCGTTACAATCGCTTGTCTTCTATCGGTCCAAGCTCAACCTCTCTCTCAATATAAACGTTTGTTTATCTAGTGTTCTATAGGAACTAGATAATCCTCACTATACGAATATGGGAGTATAATCCTAACAATGCCGGATCAAAAATCCTAATAACACCGGATTAGTGACTCTTGATTCGTTTCTTTTACGCTCAAGTGCAACACTTACAATCAAATGAAAGAATACAAGGTATAATAGATATTACAAAGAAAATCACTCTTGTATCTTTCTTTCTCACAAATTATAAAATAGTAATCAGTAGCGATTTGAGCTCAAGAATGCTTGTATCCTTGTATGCTTGTATGCTTGAAGTTGTGTGTTTGACACCCAAGTCCTTTGGGTATTTATAGGTGAGAGTCATCCTTCAAATACTGAAAAACGTATTATTAGCGTGCGCTAATAATGTCGACTAGCGTGCGCTATCGACCTTGACTTGGCTTTTCTAAACGGTCACAAAGACTGTTGCAACGGTAAAATTGTATGGCTAGCGTGCGCTAGTCATGAATCCGTAGTGTGCGTTATCGACTGGTCAACAGGTCTTCAATCTTGACTTTGAAAAAGTTGATTTGTCTCCCCAACGTCTCTTTATCCAACGGCTAGATTTGAGCTTAGCGTGCGCTAGCAAGTATGCATAGCGTGTGCTAGCATTAATTAATTCCATCTTTTCCAGATTTTATGGATCTTCATTGACTCTTGCCTTCCAACGGTATAAAATCAAACGGTAATATGCTGACTCCTTTTAGCGTGCGCTAATGCATATACCTTACCGTGCGCTAAATATTTCTTTCAGTAACGTACGTTACCCTGTGTAGCGTACGTAAAGTCCTTGACATATTGAGTCCAGTAGCTACTGGACTACTGACCGTGATATCGGTAGCGTGCGCAAGTAGTGAGTAATAACGTACGCTACATCCTTATTTTAGCGTACGTAAGTTGATGTATGTAGCGTGCGCAAAATCCATTTCCGATTTCCTTCCAAACCTCACTGTCCTCTGGAATGATACGATAGCGTGCGTTAATATTGATTGTATAGCGTGCGCTAACTGGAGGTACTTAGCGTGCGCTAATATTGAATGACTTGCGTGCGCTATCCATCAGATGACTTCACTTGGCTGCAGCTGACTGACTGGGCTGTATATGCATTTCTCGATAGCGTGCGCTACTATGAGATGAGTAGTGTGCGCTAACATTATTTAGCTCCTTCAATCTAATATCGAACTGAGATTGATCTAATTAAATGTTTTGAATGGAATAATCATCAAAATACATTTTGAGTCAACACACATGCCGAAGGTCGAACGCAATCTGATTCTCATTGTTACGTACGTAACCAACATGGTTTAACGTACGTAACTCTCCATCTATAGCATATGTTAGCTATGTATGTAGCGTATGCTAGGGCTAGTATACTTAGCCAAAAATCGCACTTTCACCAAGCAACATCCAACCGGTAAAAAATAATACCGACGACAAATATAAATATTTCGATCCCGAAATATCCCAATACAATTTGCATTGTATCAGTCCAATACAACATCACTTGTATAAACCAGCATATAGTACAAAGCGTCTTTTTGGAAAAGTCCGGTTCAAGACAAAGAGAGATCTTGATTTTGGGGCCCCACTTGAGGTCATTTTCCCTTTCACCTACTGTAGATTTAGAAAGAAGCAAAGATTCCAAATGAATATGTACAATATAACAGTGGAAAGAAAAATGACCCCCCGATATTACATTTTAAGTTTATAAATGTACTTCAGGTCATTTGAATCTTTTATCACTAATTTATGATATTTATCACACGACTTGTATGGATTTGTACTAATATATCTTTGGGGTATATCATAAATAAGCGACATGTAATTAGAAAAATAAAAACATGATGCAAATAAACCTTAATATTAAATATGTAATTTTAAACATACAAAATTAAAGGTTAATAGGTTAATAGACTTCTGGTCTATTAGGTGGTGAATTTTTCGGTCATTTATTTTAACAGTTTCTCTAATACGAATTTCGTTTAAGATTTGTGTTTATCCTATGTCTCATTTGTTATCTCTATATCATACTGATTTTAACGGATATTTTAGAATTCAATAAGTTCATTCGAGACTTTGGAGATAATAGTACAGAATTTTCAACCATTTTATGGAGGAATATAGTGATTTTTCAGGAACTCTCAAAAAATTTGGCACTACATTTACTCCGAAATTTATCTAAAGATATCATGCATATTTGCACTTTGATGAAACAATAAATTATTACCACTATTTAACCCAAGAACATGTAATTCATTTTCCATATAGGAGAAACAATAAGATAAAGCAAGAATTTTGACATTACAAATATCTCCATGATATTTGATATTTTTATCACTAATTATATGGTAGAGATCAGTTGAAATCATACTCCAGGTATGAAATCAATGATATCTATACCATATTGATAAATACATAATATATCTAAAAGATATTAAAATATTAAACCACACTATCAATAAAATTAAATATTTGACATAGAATCTTACGATATCCTTTTCGTACCCTTACTATTTACAATAGATAATATCCACTTCAAGTGATGCAATCTATAAGTAATTTATCTACAAATAGGAATGAGCTCTATACAATTTATCTACTTCACGATATAATTTCTATTAATATTATATATTTCATAAGAAAACTTCTAGGTATTATTTGCCATGTGCAAATCTACATATTAAAAAAAATAAAAAAAATTACTCCTACAATTATTATCAATAGAATATAAAAGTCATGTTTTCCAGCAGGATTAAACATTATGTCATATGTCACTCTTATATATAAGAGTCTCTATTAGATCAAGAGTATAATAATTTAATTTATAAATACTAGATCCATATTCTTCAATAATATTGTATTATGGGAAACAAAGTAAAAATGTGATTTCTTCTTTTTAGAACAAGTAATGTTTCTCAATAATACTATAATTATTTGTGCTACTTCGAGAGCAAAAAATTTAAGAAATATAATTAAAATACACAATAAAAATAGCAAAAATAAACAATGCTCCATAATAACTAAATTTCAAAAAAAAAAGTCACTTCTTGAA
The DNA here is from genome assembly GCA_033398695.1 of Orobanche coerulescens. NCBI lineage: Eukaryota > Viridiplantae > Streptophyta > Magnoliopsida > Lamiales > Orobanchaceae > Orobanche > Orobanche coerulescens. Next base: position 92,097,836 of record CM065819.1, read on the forward strand.
GAGCACATACAATACTCTTCAGGAATATTGTTTTGTATTTTTCACCAGGAATTTACATAAATCATGGTCTTCTTCATGAACACATCATATCCAACGACGGTATGACGAGATAACGATGTTTCAACAAATTTTTTATCTTAATAATCTTTTGTATTATTAGGGGTTGTTAGATCAGATTTCTTCGAGAAACCACGATAAATATGATTTCGTAATAGAATTTTAAATCATCATATATATTGTTTATATATGATGGTGGAGAAATCAAAATAACTAGAGAAGCTATTAGTTTTGAAAATCTTCACTTTGAAGAAAAATCAAACCGGTTGTTGAACAAGACCTAATTTGTAATTGATTAAAATTAGGTCTAATTTTCAGTTGATAAAAGCAAGATCTAATTTGCAAATTGATAAGAATAAAATTTAATTTGCGAGTTGATAAAAGCAAGATCTCATTTGCAAATTGATAAAAAAAAATAAGATTTAATTTGCAATTGATAAAAATAAGGTTTAATTTGCAATTTGATACGAATAAGATCTAAATTTTTTTGGGCAAATAAATTTTATTTATTTCACCAGTGAAGCTTTACAGTACAAACTTGAAATCATGACAAACTCATGCAAACTCATGCTAGTTTTGCATCCTTTTGACAGCAAATTGTCATAATCAATTGGCACTCCCTAACAATCTCTCCCACTTCCTGTTTGGCCGCTTGAAATTTTCTTCTATTGTGTTCTCTTCTCTCCCACTCCCACTTTCTAAGAATAAGATCTAATTTATAATTGATAACAGTTAGATCAATTATTTATTCTTCCACCGGCACCACAAAACTTTTGAAGGTAGGGCAATCGTGATGCTAGCGTGTTATAAACTTGAGAGAAATGAGGAATCAAGAAAAAATAATGAAATTGTGTACTCATTATGAAGACCACACTGTCTTTATTTATAAATACAAATCCAGGTTTTCCGTCTCAAGAGAAATTGATCATTCACTAATTATTTTCAACTTTTTAGGAACTTTCCTTTGATTTTTTAGTTATTTCAATATTTTATAGTTTTTTATCCTTTGACATTTTTCATCTTATAATTTAAATTTCAGGGGCGTATACCGTGGAAACGTGGCCATTTATTTGAACACAAATCACAACAAGAAGCCGAGTTAGTGGGCTAATTGGACAAAAAGGATCAAATCCAGAAGATAGTGGCCGCCCGATCCAGCTACCCGCTTCATCGCCAAATAGGCTGAAAGTAGTAGGAGTTATGGCTCAAGTCTGATAACCTTCCAAAAAAAAAAAAAAAAAGTCTGATAACCTTCCACTATGTTTTCACTAGAGGTGGCCGTGGGCCGGGTTGGATCGGGCCCGGGTTGAGGCGGCTCCGGCTGGGACTTGGGAGCTCAGGATCGGCCCATGTCTTTGGCGGGCTGGGCGGCCAAAGCCACTGACCGCCCATCCTTGGGCTTCTGATGGGCCGGTCTGGGCTGGGCCGGACCCGGGCCGAATATATAAAAAAAATTAATTTATGTGTTGACATTAAATTAAAAATCAATTTGTCAAATTATATTTTGGATTTTTAAGATAAATTAATTATTATTAATTAAAAAACTGTTTTGACTTTAAAAATTTGCAAAACTTAGTAAAAAAAATTGTTTCAATTTAAAAAAATTCATTTTGAATTTTAAGATATGTAAACATTAAATTAAATAGGGAGAAAATGGAAAAAAATGGACTTGGACTTAATTTGATAAAATTAGATTATTTTTTGAAATTTAAACTAATTTTTAAAATTAAGTTGCCTACGTATCCTAAAAAATCAAAGTCCACGTAGTTCTTTTACTTACCTCTTTACTTACATGGAACATAAAGGTAGGATGATGTGCTCAATCGACGTGTTGGCCACTCCCTGAAGCTCCCGATTCGGATGAAGAATCCATCATCATCCTCGTTGTGTTCGTCTTCTTCTTCCGTCCGTCATTGTTGACGTCTTTCTGCTTGTTCTCAATCTTTTTTACAGACCAGAATCTTCACAACGTCGGGCGATAAAGATGTCTGTTTATCTGTTATAACTCTTCTGCCTGCACTAAAAGCGGACTCCGAAGCAATTGTAGAGGCTGGAACGACAAGGAGATCCCTTGCAATTCTAGCCAATATAGAATATTGTTCTTCACGTAATTTCCACCATTTTAAAATCTCAAAATCGGCATCAAGCTCATGCGAACACGTAAAATACCCATTTCAGATTTGACTAGAAGAAGTTGAAGAAGTAGAGCTTGATGACGATTTTGGTTTTTTGAAAAGAATTGAAGATGTTAATCGATCAAATCTACCTTTATTTTTTGAAGTTGACTGGGAGGTTAGAACCTCCGGTTTATATTTTTTAATGTACAAATCAACTAATGAAGCTAATATTTTGGCACACTCATTTACGTACTCCTCACTATCAAAAGAAGTATTACCTAATGCATTATTATAATAATAATCAATAAGATTGCCGAGTGCTTCTTTTTTCACACCCGGGTCAAGAAGACATGCAACACCATATATGTAAGGAAATTGTGTCAAATACTCTAACCATTTTTCTTGCATTGTAGAAATAACTTTAGATAAATGTATATTATTTTGGTGTTCATTTAAAAAACCAACAATTTTACAATATTCTAAAATAACCAAGTGCACATTAGGTTCATAAACGTAACAAAATAAATATGTAGAATTATTATAAGCGCGTAGTATACTATGAACGATCGTAGAAAGTTCCCAATGAGCCTCATTTATGAGGTCTTGCTCGGCTAAATGTTTTGGATCGGAGTTTTATAATTGAGTAATAATTTCCTTATAAGGAATAGCATCATCGAGCAATTTAAAAGTAGAATTCCAACGGGTAGGTGTATCAATGCTCCATTTTTTTGGTTTTATGTTATGTTCCTTACATAGATGTTTATAATATCTCCTAATATGTTGACTTAATCTTAGTCATTTAATTAATTTTCTAATCGGATTTAAAAGAGGTGAAAGCATATCAATTCCTTTTTAGCTGATAAATTCAAGATATGAGCACAACATCTAATATGCATAAAAATACCGTTTGCAAGTAAAGGCAATTCGTCCAACAAATATTCCATACATTTATTATTCGCGGCCGTATTATCCAGAGAAAGAGAAAGCACTTTATCAAATATATTAAATTCCTTACAACATTCGATTATTCTATCTTTTATATATTTAGCGGTATGTGATTCTTCCATAATATCAAAAGCAATAATATATTTTTCTATCACATATTCAGTTCAATCCAATGAACCGTAATGCAAAGATAAGGTTCACCGGTTGGAGAAGTCCAACAATCACTAGTAAGACATATACAACCTTCAAATCTTTTAAAAAATTCAATTAATTGAGCACGTTGAATATAATATTATTGTTGAATACAACGTTTAAGAGTAGTCCTTGGTATTTTTCTATATGCCGGTTGCATTAAAGTCCTAGTCATATGTTCTAAATTTTCACTTTCACCATGACTTAAAGGCAATTCATCAAGAGTAACATATTTAGCGAATCCGTCAATTAATTTTTGTTGATTGTAAACGAAAGGCATACCTCCACCAGGCACTTTTGAGAAATAGCCGGATAGTTGAGATTGGTCATCCGACCGTTCTTGATCATGATTATCCTTAGTCAAACCGTGGTCATTTGCCAAATGACGAGCTAGTGTTCCGGTTCCGGTACCAATCTTCCACGAAAAAGTAGTAGTTTTCTTTTAATTTTTACATACAAGACAAATCATTTTACAATGCGTTGGTACGGTACCGGGAATACTCTCATAAAATGCCCAAACACATGATTTTTTATTTTTATTTGCAGCTTCGGCCGTAGGCTCGAATGGAGGTGGCATGGTAGTAGAGTCTTGAGAGAGATTGTGAACTAATAACAATTTATAATAATAAGTACTAAATAAATAAACTATAATAAACATAAATAAATAATACACTGTAGAAATAGTAAACTTACCGAAATGCAAGTTGGCATCATTGTCGCCGGTTCCTTCATGATGAACATTCATTGATCCGTCCGTCATAGTAATTTTTTTAATAAAGATAGATTTAGATTAATATAATAATATAAAGTTGTGAAAACTTGAGAACGGTGAAAAATTTAAGAGTTGTGAAAACTTGAGAATTAAGAAGAAGAGAGAATAGAGTTGTTGTTGGTATGGAAAAATGGTTAAGAGGTGTTTGGGTGTTTATAAGATGATTTAAAAAAAAAACTGAAATTCTGGCCGTTAGGTCCGGCCCGGCCCAGCCCATGGGCTACCCGTTGGCAACGGCTAGTGCACACCAACCAATCGGTTGGTGCCACATGGCATGGCCTACCAAACCATTCAAATTTGAATGGTTATTTATGGTGGGCTAGGATGGGCTGAGGGGAGGCTTGGGTGGGCTGGGGGTGGGCTACGGGTGGGCTGGGGGTGGGCCGGGCTCGAGTGGGCTGGGGCTGGGCTGGGGACCGGGCCGATCCGGGCTCGAAGATGGGCCGGGCTGGGCTGGGCCTGGTGTAATACCCGTAGTTTTATTGACTGTTTGACTTTGCCGTCCTCCTTATTTTGTCGCTCTGTAAATGCTTGGAGATGTTGTTGATATTGTTATTGAGTTTCGTATCTTGTTTGGGTCTTGATCGTGTTGTTCTAGACCTTGCGGAAGTATTCTGGGCCAGAGAAATAGCGCACGTTAGGCCTAGGCTAACGCACGCTAATTCTGCCTGATTAGCGCACGCTAGCTTTGAGCCGTAGCGCGCGCTAAGGGGATCAGCCAGGTCAGAACCAGTAACCTGCATGCTCTGGATCGCGGTTAACGCACGCTAGGAGTTGTTAGCGCGCGCTATTCGTGGTTACTAGCGCACGCTAACACCCGTCCGTAGCGCACGCTACCGGGCTGGTCGGCAGAGGCAGTGAGGTTGCCAGGTTTTCTGGAGTATCAGGTAGCGTACGCTAGGCTTCGGCTAGCGCACGCTAAAGCTGTTGCATAACGCACGCTAAGCCATAGCGGTAGCGTACGCTAAGGTTTGAGCAGGACAGAGACAGTAAGTTCTGGACTCCAGAACTGGATGCCACATTTTGGGCTAGCGCACGCTAGAGATAGACGTTTAGCGCGTGCTAACGGGCCGGCAAGCTGGACTACCCGGTGACTTCGCTAGCGCACGCTAATGAAGGAGGCGTAGCGTGCGCTAGACTGGGCAGATATATATATGGCAGTTGACTTTATTTTCGTCATTTCTCACCTTCTTCACTCCTTTTCGACGGGAATCGCTCGGGAGAGACGATCTTGGGCGATTGGAAGCGATCTTCCTTCTAACAACGACATATCTGGTTGGATAACAAGGATTTCACAACATCTAATTCATCCTAACGTCCGAATCAAGGTAAAAATCCTTAGAACCCTACTTTTTGGGAATTTTGGGGTTTTTCATAGATTCGTCCGATTTATCCATTTTGAAGCTTGAGAACCTTGAGATTATGATGTATCTATACCGTATGCATGCTTTTCCTACGATTTTACGGTTTGGATTGTGCCGTTTTCGGACTTGTGAGATTTTGGACGATTTTCCAACCTCTAGTTGATTATCCCTATATTTTTATGAATCGTAGACGGGTTTCGGGGGTTTCTTCGTGTAATTCGAATATGGATAATTGATTATTATATTCCTTGCGAATCGTTTAGGTGCCGGAAGCGCGTTCTTGGACCTACCGAACTCATACCATTTTTCCATTCGATTTCTCGATGTCTCAAAGGCAAGTATATATTTATGATTGTACGTTCTCGACTTTGAAAGTAAGACATATGTTTGGCATAATTATTTATATCCACTCCGGGACGGGCCGATGGGTCCTCTGAGGGTTTCGTAGCCTCTGGTGCGATTCCATGGATAATATGAATTAACCACTTTGGGGCGGGCCGACAGGTCCCCTAAGGGTTCCGTAGCCTCTGGTGCGGTTCCACGGTATTTATATATGTATTGATGACGTATGATATGAACGAACCACTTTGGGGTGGGCCGACAGGTCCCCTAAGGGTTCCGTAGCCTCTGGTGCGGTTCCACGGTATTCATATACATCTTGATGTGATGCTATGAGATTTAGTTATTCCGGAATACTAGTCTTGAATTGATGAATTGATGGTTACCTTTACTTTATTGTCGAGAAGTACTGTGTTTCATACCTAATATACTTGCACTAGCTATTCGACGGCTAACCCCTTTATGGGGGAATCATTTATGTATTTCGGAGTTCGGGAGAGCGGATAGGCAGGTATCGGGTCGGCATGAAGATGATGGGCAAGTGTGATACTGTGTTTTTCCTCCGGTTATGTTTTTGAGTTTTCCATTCAGTGTTGTTGTACTGGAATGGTTATTGAATACTCGAGTACTGTTTTCTTTTTTTTTCATTGATGTTCCGGCCTGTGTTGCCGAGGTATTGATTTGTGTTGTGATGTCTTCGAATACATTGGTTATGTTTTTGAATGCCCGTTGTATTGTTCTTCATCTCAATGTATGTAGACCTTCTCGGTCAAGTTTCATAGTTCCGCGTACGTTTTGCCTTGTGGGTCCCACGGCGGGGCTCACGGCGCTGTAATATACCCCGAATAACTTGGGGGTGTTACAGAATATGGTATCAGAGCTTAGGTATATGGATACCTAGGCTGTCGGTCTTTTGGGTCGAATGAGTCGTCATTTGTTCACAGTATCACTACTCTGCCATCATCACAGTGCGACCGGTACTTGTAAGACCTCTTACTCTTCTGGTGTTTCCTTATTCGTTTTGCTTCTTTTTATTGGTATTCTTGAGAATCGATCACTTTGATGACGTGCGATTGAATTGTGCTTACGTACCTTGTGTGTTCTTGAAGATGTCGGTGGTAGGGGCCGTGTCGTGGTGGTCGTGGGCGTGGGCGAGGAAGGGAGCGTGGCGCGGCCGTTTCCATCGATTGATTGCGAAGTCGACCAACCCCAGTTTGTCGAACTCGGTGCATCCTGACACCGAGAGTCAGCACGACCAGTCAAACGGTCAGAGGAACAACGCGGACGTTGGAGTTGCGAATGCACTTCAACAATTGGCTACTCAGATGACCATTTTAGCCCAAACGGTTCAGCTGAATAATCCGAACCCAAACATGGATGCCCTGCTTCAGAATGTAATCCGAATGCACCCTCCACAGTTTGGCGGTGCCACCGATCCGTTAGGCTGGGAAGATTGGCTAGCGGAGTTGGAAAAGATTTTCAAGGCGGTTGATTGCCCCGAAGTGAGGAAAGTACCGATTGCTCAGTATTTTCTCACTAAGGAGGCTGCTACCTGGTGGAAGGTCATCAAGCCACAGGATCGTATTGCCACGTGGGATGAATTTAAGGAGCTTTTGGAGGCCGAGTTTTGTCCTTGGCCGGTGCGAGAGGGCCGAATCCGAGCCTTTTTCGAGGCTAAGCCACGAGATATTCCCGTTTCGCAGGCGATCGTGGAGTACAACCAACAATTGATCCATGTGAAGGATCAAGTGCGTAACGAGCGTGATAAGATCCGCTATTTTGATATGCGGATGAATTTGGACTTACGGCGGTACATGGCCGGATTTGCTTGTACCACCGAAGAGTATCGGAACGAGCTTTAGCCCATGATATGTTGAACCCGACAATGATACCGTTGAAGAACCAAAGAAGCGAAAGTCACGGGAAATTTTTCTAACTCTAAGAGTGGCAACTTTCGAGAGGTCACAGACGACTACTAGCAGATTACTGCCGGACAGTCGTCACGTTCTAATAAAGGAAAGAGGGGTTACCGTCCTACTCCGGGTACCACAAATCGCGCGGTGACTTGCTATAATTGTGGCCGTTCAGGCCACATTAATTTGGAATGCCACTTCCCACCATTGAAATGTCACACGTGCGGACAGATGGGACATAGAGCGGCTTATTGTTCTGAGCCGAATAAGACTTTGGACACTCGGGCTTCTGCCCCAGCACCACTTGATCAAAGTATGAATCAACGTCAATCTTTTGGTCAACCTCAGCAGAATTTCGGAAGGGGCCGGGGACGGGGTCAGAATGCTGGAGGGGGGAACTCTAGCGTCGGTTCGGTACAACCACGGGTATATGAGATGCGTTGAACAGACGAACCCGACGCGGCGGTGGCTTCAGGTACCATTCATATTTCATCTCATCCAGTCCGTGTACTTTTTGATACGGGTGCTACACATTCTTTTATTTCTTTAGAGTGTGTACGCCGTTTGAATATAACTTGTATGACTGCTTGCGATCCCTTTATCGTGAAACTGCCTAGCAGGGATAGAATTGTGGGGAATCGGGAGATTAGAGATTTTCCGGTGATTATATCCGGTATGGAATGGTTATCGGATCTGATTGTAGTTGATATGGAAGGCGAGGACGTGATCCTCGGCGAGGATTGGCTTGATAGTCACCAAGCGATTATGAATTACCATACCAAGGTTATCACCATGATGACTAAAGACGGATTTGAGTACTCATTTTTGGGACGTAAGTCGAGCCAATCCAAGTTACTTATCAGTGCCATGAAGGCCGTAAAACTTTTGAATAAAGGTTGTACGGGCTTTTGGTGTTATGGCTTGAAAATAGTAGGAAACGAAGTCGATTTCTCTTCACTTCCGGTTGTTAATGAGTACCCCGATGTTTTTCCGGATGACCTCCCGGGATTACCACCGGATCGAGAGATAGAATTTACCGTGGACTTAGAGCCAGATGCGGCTCCGATTTCTAAAGCACCTTACAGGATGGCACCTTCCGAGATGCAAGAATTGAAGAATCAATTGGGAGAACTTCTGGAAAAAGGGTACATCAGACCGAGCGCTTCGCCTTGGGGCGCGCCTGTTCTTTTCGTGAGGAAGAAGGATGGTTCACTACGTTTGTGCATCGACTACCGTGAGCTGAACAAAGTAACCATCAAGAATAAGTATCCTTTACCTCGTATAGACGATTTATTTGATCAATTGCAAGGGGCTGCAGTTTTCTCGAAGATTGATTTAAGATCCGGGTATTATCAACTCAGGGTGAGGGAGTCCGACGTTCCGAAGACGGCGTTTCGGACGAGATATGGACATTATGAATTTGTAGTTATGCCTTTTGGGTTGACTAATGCACCGGCAGTATTCATGCAGTTAATGAATAAAATATTCATCGAGTACCTTGACAGGTGTGTAGTCGTTTTTATTGACGACATCTTGATCTATTCTCGAGATAAGGAGGAACATGCCCGACACTTGCGTTTGGTTTTAGACATTTTGAGAACCGAGCAACTCTATGCAAAATTCTCGAAATGTGAGTTTTGGTTGAAAGAAGTTATGTTTCTCGGCCATGTGATTTCGGCCGAAGGGGTTCGTGTAGACCCGCAGAAGATTGAGGCAGTGCTAGATTGGGCACCGCCTAAAAATGTTAAGGAGGTTCGTAGCTTTTTGGTCCTTGCTGGGTATTACCGTCGGTTTGTCGAGGGGTTCTCGAAACTCGCTCGGCCGCTTACAAAATTGCTCCAGAAGACCGAAAAGTTTATCTGGACGGATGAGAGACAACAGAGCTTCGATGAACTGAAGAGACGATTGACTTCAGCGCCGATTCTAACTTTACCACATGATATCGAGGGCTTTGCAGTTTATAGTGATGCTTCGGGTCAAGGCCTGGGTTGTGTACTTATGCAGCATGATAAGACGATAGCTTTTGCGTCTCGACAATTAAAGCCTTATGAGATGAATTATCCTACTCACGATTTAGAGTTGGCCGCAATTGTCTTCGCACTCAAGATTTGGCGGCATTATTTGTATGGTTCACCGTGCCAGATTTATACCGATCACAAAAGCCTGAAGTATATTTTCAGTCAGAAGGAGCTGAATATGAGACAGAGACGTTGGTTAGAGTTGATAAAGGATCATGATTTGGAAATTATTTACCACCCCGGGAAAGCCAATGTCGTTGCGGATGCTTTGAGCCGCAAATCGGCGTCTCTTCAAATGCTCGAGGTTCTTACATCTCAGACAAAAATTCGTCAGGACTTAATTGAGCAAGGGATAGAAGTTTGGCTTCAACGAGTACAGGGACAGTTGCGTACTCTCGAAATTACTTCGTCCTTAGTTGATGACATCAAAGGGCGGTGGAGTGACCGATGATTTCTCAAGAAGGAAGATGTAATTAAAGGAAAAGCTCTGCCTTTATGGTTCATGAGGATAGTATTACGAGATTTCGGGCGGGCTTTGTGTTCCGAACGATTTAGAGTTGAGGCAGAGAATTCTCCGAGAAGCTCATGCTACGCCTTACTCAATCCACCCCGGGACGAGTAAGATGTACAAAGATTTGAAGCGCAATTTTTGGTGGAATAACATGAAGAAGGATGTTACGGAGTTTGTACTACGGTGCTTGACGTGTCAACAAGTCAAGATCGAACATCAACGACCAGCGGGGTTGTTGAAACCACTTCCCATTCCCGAGTGGAAGTGGGAAGATATCTCGATGGATTTCATCACTGGCATGCCGAGAACTCGGGCCGGAATGAATATGATTTGGATATTTGTCGATCGGCTGACCAAGTCTGCACACTTCTTGGGTATTAAGGATACTTGGGGACCGGATAGACTGGTTCGAACCTTTATTGCTGAGATCGTGAGGTTACACGGTGCCCCCAAGACCATTGTTTCTGATCGAGACGGCCATTTCGTATCGCACTTTTGGCAGGCCGTTCATCAGGCTTTGGGTACTGAGTTGAGATTGAGCACTTCCTTTCATCCTCAGTTGGATGGTCAGACAGAGAGGACGATTCAGACGTTGGAAGATATGTTGCGGGCTTGTGCCTTAGACTGGAGTAATGATTGGGAGCTTCACTTGCCGTTGATCGAGTTTGCTTACAATAATAGTTGGCATGCGTCGATCAAAATGGCACCCTTCGAGGCACTCTATGGTAGGCGATGTAGGTCGCCATTATGTTGGGGCGAGGCTTCTGAGCTAGTTGGGATGGAGCCGGATATGTTGATGGAGACTAAGGAAAAGATTTCTATTATCCGGGACCGATTGCTGGCTGCCCAGAGTCGTCAGAAATCTTATGCTGATACTCGTCGTCGACCCTTGGAGTTCGAAGTGGGGGATCGTGTCTTAATCAAGGTGTCTCCGACCCATGGAGTTTTTCGCTTCGGGAAAAAGGGGAAACTTAGTCCGAGGTATATCGGACCTTTCGAGATTTTGGACAGAGATGGAGATTTAGCATATCGCTTGGCGTTGCCTCCAGCTTTGAGTCACGTCCATAGTGTTTTTCATGTGTCTCAGTTGAGAAAGTACGTACCGGATCCGAGCCACATTATCGACTACAGTGAGATTGACGTAGCCGAGGATATTACCTTTCCGGAGAGACCCGTGAAGATCCTTGAGCGTCGCGAGAAACAACTTCGGCATAAGACCATTCCACTGGTTAAAGTGTAATGGTCGAGACATGGAGTCGAGGAGGCAACTTGGGAGACGGAAGAGAAGATGCGGGTGGAGTACCCCGAACTATTTATTTCTTAAGTTTCGGGACGAAACTTTTTTTCAGAGGGGGAGAATGTAATACCCGTACTTTTATTGACTGTTTGACTTTGCCGTCCTCCTTATTTTGTCGCTTTGTAAATGCTTGGAGATGTTGTTGATATTGTTATTGAGTTTCGTATCTTGTTTGGGTCTTGATCGTGTTGTTCTAGACCTTGCGGAAGTGTTCTGGGCCAGAGAAATAGCGCACGTTAGGCCTAGGCTAACGCACGCTAATTCTGCTTGATTAGCGTACGCTAGCTTTGAGCCGTAGCGCGCGCTAAGGGGATCAGCCAGGTCAGAACCAGTAACCCAGACTGCTCTCTGGACTGGCGGATTAACGTACGCTAGGAGTTGTTAGCGCGCGCTATTCGTGGTTACTAGCGCACGCTAACACCCGTCCGTAGCGCACGCTACCGGGCTGGTCGGCAGAAGCAGTGAGGTTGCCAGGTTTTCTGGACTATCAGGTAGCGTACGCTAGGCTTCGGCTAGCGCATGCTAAAGCTGTTGCATAATGCACGCTAAGCCATAGCGGTAGCGCACGCTAAGGTTTGAGCAGGACAGAGACAGTAAGTTCTGGACTCCAGAACTGGATGCCACATTTTGGGCTAGCGCACGCTAGAGATAGTCGTTTAGCGCGCGCTAACGGGGCCGACAGAAGCCACTGGACTACCCGGTGACTTCGCTAGCGCACGCTAATGAAGGAGGCGTAGCGTGCGCTAGACTGGGCAGATATATATGGCAGTTGACTTTATTTTCGTCATTTCTCACCCGCTTCACTCCTTTTCGACGGGAATCGCTCGGGAGAGACGATCTTGGGCGATTGGAAGCGATCTTCCTTCTAACAATGACATATCTGGTTGGAGAACAAGGATTTCACAACATCTAATTCATCCTAACGTCCGAATCAAGGTAAAAATCCTTAGAACCCTACTTTTTGGGAATTTTGGGATTTTTCGTAGATTCGTCCGATTTATCCGTTTTGAAGCTTGAGAACCTTGAGATTATGATATATCTATACCGTATGCTTTTCCTACGATTTTACGGTTTGGATTGTGCCGTTTTCGGACTTGTGAGATTTTGGATGATTTTCCAACCTCTAGTTGATTATCCGTATATTTTTATGAATCGTAGACGGGTTTCGGGGGTTTCTTCGTGTAATTCGAATATGGATAATTGATTATCATATTCCTTGTGAATTGTTCAGGTGCCGGAAGCGCGTTCTTGGACCTACCGAACTCATACCCTTTTTCCATTCGATTTCTCGATGTCTCAAAGGCAAGTATATATTTATGATTGTACGTTCTCGACTTTGAAAGTAAGACATATGTTTGGCACAATTATTTATATCCACTCCGGGACGGGCCGATGGGTCCTCTGAGGGTTTCGTAGCCTCTGGTGCGATTCCATGGATAATATGAATTAACCACTTTGGGGCGGGCCGACAGGTCCCCTAAGGGTTCCGTAGCCTCTGGTGCGGTTCCACGGTATTCATATATGTATTGATGACGGATGATATGAAAGAACCACTTTGGGGTGGGCCGACAGGTCCCCTAAGGGTTCCGTAGCCTCTGGTGCGGTTCCACGGTATTCATATACGTCTTGATGTGATGCTTTGAGATTTAGTTATTCCGGAATACTAGTCTTGAATTGATGAATTGACGGTTACATTTACTTTATTGTCGAGAAGTATTGTGTTTCATACCTAATATACTTGCACTAGCTATTCGACGGCTAACCCCTTTATGGGGGAAATACTTTTTATGTATTTCAGGTTCCAGGAGAGCGGATAGGCAGGTATCGGGTCGGAATGAAGATGATGGGCAAGTGTGATACTGTGTTTTTCCTCCAGTTATGTTTTTGAGTTTTCCATTCAGTGTTGTTGTACTGGAATGGTTATTGAATACTCGAGTACTGTTTTCTTTTTTTTCATTGATGTTCCGGCCTATGTTGCCGAGGTATTGATTTGTGTTGTGATGTCTTCGAATACATTGGTTATGTTTTTGAATGCCCGTTGTATTGTTCTTCATCTCAATGTATGTAGACCTTCTCGGTCAAGTTTCATAGTTCCGCGTACGTTTAGCCTTGTTGGTCCCACGGCGGGGCTCACGGCGCTGTAATATACCCCGAATAACTTGGGGGTGTTACACCTGGGCTGGAGAGTCCGGGACCGGAACCGCCCGGGTAGCCAGGGGCTGGGTTGGACTGGCCCGGTTGGCCCATGGGCCTAGAAATTTCAGGCTGGACTGAGCCGGTCCGGCCCACTGGCGACCTCTAGTTCTCACTTCTCACTTCTCATGACAAAGTGAAAATATAGGACTCCACATTTATTGCTACCTACTTGTGAATTATTCCGTGTGTTTGCGGTTCACTTTTTTATATTAAAATATATTACGCTCAAAATATAACGAGAGCAACAAAAAATTAAAAATATATTCTAAAAGTATTTTTACACGAATCTAGCAATATAATTTTTATAAATCTGTATATTTATTTTTTTAGAAAATAATCTATAGTCGAGATTCAACCTGAAAAAATAAAAACTGTTATAAACTTGAGAGAAAAAGAGAGAAACTGGAAGAGAAGAAGAATAATCTATGTATTCTTATGAGGGTCAAAGCTTTTATATAGGTACACATCTAGGGTTTCAGGGGTATAAAGGTCATTCATTAATAAATATATTAATTACAACACTCCCCCACTACTACAAAACTTGGAAAACAGACTGGTAGTTAAAGACCTGTTATTTCAATTAACAGGTCTCTTTGACATAAGAAACCCAACATTAAAAATAACGGGTCTCTTATCTACATTGGGCCCACTATATCAAAATGAATAAGAGAGATAAGAGACCCTTCATTGAGTCACTGGTCTCTTTTCCCACATAAAATTAAAAATAAAAAAATTATTATTATCGCTCTCCCAGAACTCTGCCCTCTAGTTCTCATCTTTATCTCTCCTCGCAGAAATACAGAGCACGGTGGTAAGGATTCTCTTCATCGTCTATATCTCTTCCAATTTGGGTTAGGGTTTATATTTAATAATTTTGATTTCTACACAAGTGATAGATTCGTCGGCGGCGAAGTCCATAGGGCGACAGTTTCTTTGAAGAGTTGTGTTTCCACGGGATTAGGCGGATCGATTTGGAAATTTGATGACGAGTCCTACGTAGATGCTTGGTTTTCTATCAAATACGAGCTGATCTATCATACGGATATGGGTGGTTGTTCGACGATCTAAACTTACATTGCGAACAACAATGATGGCTTCTAGTTGACCTTATCGCCGTAAGGTCCATGGTTGACTCCGATTCAGGCGGCGATCGCTGTTTCTATGCTCACCTCACGTCAGCGAACATGAGGCTTCCAGGTTCATGATTCAGAATTTCGAATGTAAATGTATTGTTATGGGTTTATATGATTTTCTGCACTTCAGAATACAAGTGGGATATCGAATTGTTTTTATTTGATAAAAACAAAAAATAAGAACCATAAAAGTTCTAATTAGATTTTTTAGTAGGTTGATTTAAGTAGATGATCCTTTTGAGGTACCCTTTATCAAGATGCACATGTGATTGACGGAATGTTGCCGGATATTCAATTGGATGTCGGGAGAAAATTCATTTGTCATTCGGTTTTGGAGGAGCACCATCTGGTTTATACAGTCGGATGGTCGATTTATCATAATGTGAAATTGGTGAGGGAGCCGACTAACCGCTGCCAAACGGCAGGGATTTGAATTTGGGGAGTTGTTGAGGTACAAGTCGCAAGAAGCGGTCAGAGTGTTGTTGTTGGTTTGGGATGATAAGACTTCTCACAACAATTTCTTTTTTAAAACAGTATGGAATTTGGTTCTTCCAATTGTTACTATTGTAGTGTATGTCTGTGAATTATTGTATAACATATTTGATGATTAATTTTGGCAAGTGTTTGTGGACTCAAGCTATTGCCGATGATTCTATTCCAGGGCATGTTAGTTTCCGTCTAAAATATGAACTAGTAGTTGTTAAATATTTCGAATCTGTAATTTTCGTCTGAAACAATTATGGTTCATCTGCATCACTGGCTATAGGTATTAGGCATTCTGTTAATCCACAAGTTGATCTTCTAATGCAGGAAGGAGAGATGCAAACTCACGATGAAGAAACTCGAAAGTTTTTCAAGCACTCCTCTGTCACGTGTGTGCTGGCCCCTCGTTATGCAAGCAGTAAGCTCAGCTTTTTCAAGCAACAGGCATGCTTCAGTTTTAAACAATTTCACTCTTCGTAATGTTCTAATTTAATAGTAGTTTATAATTCTGGTTTGTTGACAATTGGGTTATTGTATATATGGCCTCAAATCGAGCCACTGCTATACATCTATTGACACCAATGATTTTACGTCTAGTTTTAATGAATGAGTACTTGTGGAACTTAATAAGTTACCATGTTCATGTCCTATCAACTTTATTTCACTCCAACCAATATTTTTCAGGTTTTCTCGTGTGCAACCGAGTCTTTTGTAGTTTGTTGTTGTATCAAAATATAAGAAACTCGGCAAACTTTACTTGGATGTTGATTGCTCTAAATAGCTTGTTAATATTTAATATACTTCTTATCTTATTAATAAAATCCCAAGTGCTGTTACTCTAATTTTCTTATGTACAGTTCTTTTTCTTACATGTAATGGTATTACGTTTTTGGAGATTGAAATAGATGTAAAGAGCGGTGAATTCTTTTAATTATAAATATTAGAATTCGTGCTTTACAAAGTACAAATAATGAAGGGAGTAAATACAGATCTTGGAGGGGGTATTCATTTGTAATTAGACTAATCTTCAGGGATAAGTTTTATAAATTTACTTTAGCAAAATTAGATTGCCATGAATTGGCAAAAAAAGTCCTCTCTGAATTATTGAGATACGCCGCGTCAGTGGGTGAGGAAAAACACAAATAAATGTTCCCTCCCTATGTGTTAACTGATGTTATCTACAGCCAAAGCATGTAAAATATGTGTGTTAATTCATACGCTGATAAAATTTGGCGAAACTCGTCGAACGGTTCTTGTTTTCTTTTTCTCTTGCTAATTTGAAGTAGAATTATTTATTTTTTTGTTTTATTCCATTAGAACTTGTGAAGAAAGAAATGATGGGCCTTTTGTTTTCATTTTGCTTTTGTTATCAGATTATGGGTTAGGTGATTTTGTTCTGCACAAAAATCGTGCTGGTAATTCTATGATAAATAATCTGTTCCGGTATACTTCAGTTTTATGTTTGCTTCGGTTTTATGTTCAGTTTTATGATTGTGTCTGGTAAACAATATTCTGGAAGTATTATATTTCAGTTTTTTGTTTGCTTCAGGTTATTGAAAAAAAACTCACTACATGTTTCACATTCTAGAACTTTGCATTTGTCGATCGAGATTAGCACTTTTTATTTCTAGTTATGCTTATGCTAAAATATATGATCTATGACCCTGTTTCATTATTAAAAATATTATTTATATTACAGTTATTTCCTCAAGAAGCTTATTCATCAGAAAAAGTTGATGAGATAAGAGACGTTTGGGTTGAATATTTGCTCAAGCAAGCGAATGAAGCAGACGAAGAAATCAAAGATGATGGTATGGAAATTGCCTAACGAGTTTTGGTTCAAATTATTATTGTGAATGACTAGATTTCAGGTTATTTTGATGTTTTTATGTTTTTGGAAATTACAAAATATCAAGTGGGAGTTATTTTGTAATGGATTTATGGTACATGGTACAAATTTGATGTGGGTGATTTTTTTGTAATGGGATGCACGGATTTTGAATATGACCTTTTTGTCAATGAATATTGCTGATGTGGTTGATTATTGCTGATGTGGGTGTTTTTTGTAATTAGCTCGATGTATAATGCTGATTTTTTTTTTAAAAAATATAAATGATAAGAGACCCGTTATGTGTAAAAACGGCTCTCTTAGCATAATGACAAAGAGACCGCCTATCTATAATATGCGGTCTCTTTGATATAGCGAAGAGACCTCATTTCTTCTATATCAGGTCTCTTTCTTAATGAAGTATTTTTAAAATTGGTAATGTTAGAGACCACCTCTCTGCAATAACGGGTCTCTTTGATATAGCAAAGAGACCCCCTTTCTGTAATAACGGGTCTCTTTGATATAGCAAAGAAACCTCGTTTCTTTTATACCAGGTCTCTTTCTTACTGAAGTATTTTTAAAATCGTTAATGTAAGAGACCCTCTTTTTGTAGGAACGGGTATCTTTGATATAGCAAAGAGACCGCATCATAAGAGGCGGTCTCTTTATCAAACAGACCCCTGAGATAGAGACCCATCCAGAGGCGGTCTCTAAGGCATATTTGGACGGGTCTCTTTGCCTATTTTTGTAGTAGTGCCCCTTGAATGACCTTTAATACATGCTGCCTCATTAAAATCTTGTCGGGAAAACCCAGTGAGAAAAAACCCGATCGAAGGAAAAAGATTACAGCTACTCCCCCTGAAATCGATTACATAAGATCTTTGAGTTGATGCATTCCAATCTTGTGTACTAGTCTTCTGAATGTTGATGTCGGCAACGCCTTTGTGAATAAGTTCGCCGACTAATCACTTAAGTGAATATTTGATGTATCTATATTTGAGATACAAGTGATATCGTCTTCATACAATACTTCCTCTTGAATATTATGATGTTCATGCCTCATCAAAACTCCTTCGAAAAAACCCTGTGGGAAAAAAACGATAGAGAAAAAGAGTACATAGTATAAATTTGCTCATGTGTTGCATTGGTTGCCTCGTTAAAAACCTTAACTAAGAAAACCCGGTGGGAAAAAAGTTAGAAAGGGAAAAAGAGTACAACCATTTGGTCTTCAGGACCTTTTGACCTCCAGGGTCGACATAATCTTCAAATTAATTTAAAAGTTACCACTTCTCCCCCTCAAGATAACAATCTTGCACTCCAATACTATGAATATAATTTTCAGACATAGAGAGATTTAGTGAATAAATCTGTTAGATTATCATTATTGCTCTTCTGAAGCTCATGTGGAAATAAATTTCATCTTACTTGCCAAATATTATATGCAACACATAAATGGAGAATATTTCTCATCATAATAAATAGGCAGTATGAGAACAAATATGAGATCATAATAGCCTAATAGCCAATATCGAATCTCAATCTTTCTCATGTAATAGACCAATGTGGTTAACACCATTCCACATTCTCCTTCTTGGAGAAATACTAAATTTTGCTAGCATGTTAACTTCAAATTATATATCAGGCCTGATAATGCAATGCTTCAATAGCATACAAGTACGGAACTTCTGGTCCTCATATATCTTTGTTATTTTCTTGAGATCTATATGAGTCAGTATCCACTTCAAGTGGTAAGACAACCTTTAGGTAGCTAAATGGATAAAAAATTTCCATCATATATGCTCGATCTACAAGTCGAGACAATACTAATACTTAGTTTTATCTAAGTTTTTCATTTTGAACTTGTCTTTAGACATGAGTTCAAATAATTCACATATATCCTCTTCAGGAGGAATTCACTTAGTCGGTTGATCCACCAGACTATTTCAAAAGGTATAAATATTTATAACTCAAAATAGTACATGTTGCGAATTTCATGTTCCTATTACTTTAGTAACCTCATGTAACACCCCCAATCCACTCAGGGATATTACACGCCGTAGAACCCTTCCTCAAGGATCTACCAGGTTGGTAACAATATTAAACATCTCAATAATGCCTTTAAGGCTAAAAGGACTCAGTAGACCGATTTGGTCTTTCAATAAATAGATATAACTTGAATACAATACATGCCCACGCAGGGATTGAATACAACACACTCCCGTACAACAGGGAAAGAATACCACAGTGGAAATAAAATACAACTAAACCAATACGACAATGTACGGGTCCTCATGCGATTAGTATCGATCATCTTTCATCACCCTTCATGTCGTTCCTGTGTTATGCTCCCCAAAACCTGAATGCAAAGACAGACATCCACCCCCGAATACTCGGGGGTTAGCAAAACTCCACTGTTTTGCTAGTGCAAGTATAAAATACGAAAACAAGCCATACATGTAATACCCAGTTGTAATTCAGTAATTATCATTCAGTATTTATCATTCAGTAATTGATACTCAGTATTTTCATTCATTATTGATCATTTGTCACTCATTTTCAGTCATGGTATTCATCATTCAGAGTAATTGTATCGTGTATCAATCGTCATTCATCACTAATCTGATTGGAGTTTCGTGCCGTGTTTATCATCATAGTCATTTTCGTTGCGAGCTGTGCGTGAGGAGTAGCGCACGCTACATAATCCTTTTAGCGTACGCTAATTGGGTATAAGTAGCGCACGCTACCACTCAGCTTTAGCGCACGCTAAGGTTACCCTGGCTGCAGTCCATAAGGTACTGGACTGCAGGTGAGTTATAAGTAGCGCACGCTACGAATGGTAAGTAGCGCGCGCTAGTGGGTTGAAGTAGCGCACGCTAATATGAGGTGTAGCGCGCGCTAAGGACGGATCAGGTTGAGTCCAGTGGCTACTGGACTGCACTGGATTAATTCATAGCGCACGCTATGTGTTGTTGTTAGCGTACGCAATCGATATATTAGCGCACGCTAAACAATGGTTTTAGCGCACGCTATCGGGGTCAGATCAGAGGTCAGACAGTTTTCTGGACTCCAGTGCTGGGCATCAATATTTCGTTAGCGCACACTAATAATGGGTCTTAGCGCACGCTAGTAGTATGGCCGTAGCACACGCTACAAGAAGGTACGTAGCGCGCGCTACCGTGTTCGGACAGTGGGTACTGGACTACCCAAATTACTCGTTAGCGCACGCTACGCACAAGGGCTAGCGCACGCTAACCTGGACTGACTATAAATTGGACAGTTTAGTCAGAGTTCGTCATTATTCATCTCATTTCATTCCTTCGGTAGTTTTGGGCGATTTCGAGCGATTCGGAGAGGATTCTTCGAGGTGTAATCATCAATCATCATCTTCAAGCTCATCTTTCGGATTAATCATCATTTCATCATCTTCATCTCATCGAATCAAAGGTATTAATCTCTTGGATCTAGAATTTCGGATTTTTGGGTTTTCCTTCCGATTTCTTCGTGTAAGCTTGGATTATCATTGGAATATGTTGGATATGGATTATCTACCTTGGATAAGTATATTCTTACGGATTTAATGGTTATTTTCGGAATTATTTCAAGAACCCTTGGGGTTGACTTCGGTTATTTTGGGGATTTCCGATTGTCGTTTTTATAAACTTGAATTGTGGACTTCTATGAGATTATTGATGTCATTGATAATGTTGTACTGGTTTGAATCAATCATTTTGGAGTTGGTTCGATAATTTGGGTTTGGTTTTAACCAACGGGTATCTCAACGTTTTCGTTAGAGTACATCTACGAGTTCGGATATTGTTGTATCGACGTTTGGGTCGGTTATGATCGTATTTGAGTCGTGTATTGATCGGTTGTTGGTAACTATTGATGTTCAAGGTTGTTCGAGCGACCGACTTTTCATTTAGGACGTTGTTC
This sequence comes from Orobanche coerulescens, assembly GCA_033398695.1. NCBI lineage: Eukaryota > Viridiplantae > Streptophyta > Magnoliopsida > Lamiales > Orobanchaceae > Orobanche > Orobanche coerulescens. The sequence goes on from CM065819.1 coordinate 92,118,934, forward strand.
GTGGAAGGACATTCTTCATCGGTATTGTGTAAGTTAATTCTTACTCGGTTAAAAGGATATTCATTCCTTTTGTTGTTGTTCATTCATAATCGTAACTCATTCATCATTGTATTAACCGTATCAAAAATTGTCATTGTCAATTAATCACCTCAGTCATAAGAGCAGCGGTTCGATCATTTCATTGAGCTATCATTCATTTCACCATCATTTAATCTTGGTGAGTCATTATTCATTTTCGTTGTCACTTTTGTCATATTGTGGCATTAGGGTCATCTTGGCGTGCCGGTTGGTATGTGTAGGATTTTCATGTCGGGCACATTATAGTCGTGTGTTGGTTGGTGGCCTCACATTGGGTGTGCACACGAGTTGATGGCCGTGAGGCGATTAGGTACAAGACCACACGTGTATTCGATCAATACTCGTTGGTGGCTTGTGCGGACACATTTCCATCCGGACGTAGTGTGGCGCCATTCCTTTGAGCCGTCGATAGTCGATTCATATATCATGTTTGATTGCGTATGTTTCGACAGGATAATTCATAATTTCGGATATATCATGATTGTGTATTTTCAACCCTTGAGGATTGTTGTTACGTATGGCCCGGCCCGTTGGGGATCTTGTTTTAGTCATGGCAAGGCTAAGGCACGGGGAAACACGATGACGGCGAGAGTCAGTGATACTAGTAGGGGCCCGGTCTTTTCGGTCATTATGTTTCTTTTATTTTATTCCGCTGAGACATTCCGTTTGAATATTCATTTCACTCATTGTTGTATATTTTATCTCCATATAAAATATACTTGTATTGATATCATCACAGGTGTGTTGTATAAAACTCCTCATCGGAGTAATTGATGTTGTAATGTGGTTCGGTACTACATTTACTGTGTAATTCATTCATTTTCATTAGCTGGTGGGTCCCGATCGGGGTCCACAGCCGTAATATCCGCCTAGTTTGGGGTGTTACGAGTTGGTATCGGAGCGTGGTTTTGAATACTACCCTCCAAGTCATGTCTCATTTGAAATCATCGTCATCGGACTAGTATCATTGGACTTTCGTGTCACGTGTGACTGTGCAAATGCCGAGCCAATCGGACCAAGAAGCGTAAGATTTCTAATGCCATGGTATAATTTCGGCATTAATCATTCATTCATAATTCATCGATTAACAATCCTCAATCATCATTGTCATTTTGACCAAGGCAGTCGAGTTAACTCATTAATCACTCAATTCATTTCGTTATTCAGTTGTTGATCAGGAAGATCAAATCATTAATCTTGTTAACTCATTCAAGATAATCATTTCAGTAACTTCATCAGATAATCATGTCACGTCAACTAATCATTCATGTAATCGCTGTATTTGAGCGCGTATGCTCATTTTCATCATTTCATAATATAATCATAATGTGATACACATGCGAGATATATAATCATCATATGACTTTTCACTTCAGTATGGAGAGGGCTGGCAGAGGACGTGGAGGACGAGGCCGTGGAGCGGGCCGAATCCCGAGAACTTGTGCGAATACACGTGCAAATGCCAGGAATAATGCTAATTCATCGAGCAGCGACGCTGCCACTCATTCACCTGGACGCGATCATTCACTATCGGGGAGTCGTACCCGGGACACGGCTCAGTCAGAGGGTGTCCGGGTTGACCCACTCGCATTTATGCAGGGCATGATGGCCCAAATGACCCAGATGGCTCAGTTGATGGAGACGATGCATAACTCCGTCAATCAAAATCAGCAGGCTCCTCCGCCGCCACCTCAGAGGCAAGAGAGGGGTGTAAGCAATATCATTAGCGATATCTCTCGCCAGCGACCACCTACTTTTGAGGGCTCATCTGAGCCGGCGGATATTGTTCATTGGCTTGAGCATTTTGAGAAGTTATTTGCTATGGTGGATTGCCCTGAAGGGCATAAAGTTTCAGTTGCGGCTTACTATCTCGGTAAGAGCGCTCATTCATGGTGGCTATCGTTGAAGCCCACAGACGAAACATGTACTTGGGATCAGTTCAAGACTCTCATGATGCAGAGGTACTATCCGGCCCCACTCAGGGAGGCCAAGTTGTCGGAATTACTCACTCTCGACCTTTCGGCGGATGATGACGTTCTCGCCATCGCCGAAAAATTTCAGGAACTTCTTCCGTTCGCCTCATCTATCATTCACTCAGAAGCGGACAAGATCAAGTACTTGACAAGAGGTGAAACCCCGTATGAGACTTGATTACTTAATCATAATTGTGCCACTGCCGAGTTCATTGAGAAAGCTCTCACTTACGAGCTTACGGCTAAGGAAATTGCTAAGCGGCAACCTTAAATGCGCTAGCAAGAAGTCCAAGAACCGTGTCGGTCGGCGGGAGTCGTGCCACTTTCAAGAAACCATGTGCGGGCTCCACTTTTACGAGCGACCTCCCACGGCGTCTAAACCGCGGAATCTCGATCGCGGCGGCGATTCGGCCATCACTGTTTCAGCGTGAGAGCAGGGTCATTTCGGCACTAAATGTCCGGCGATGCATCACGTGCCACAATCGTGGGATTGCCGGGCATAGGGCCCGTTTTGCCGTAGGGACTCTAAACCCACTCCGGCGTCATCTCAAGCCCTGAGTCATTCGGTGCGTAATCAAAGCCACTCGGTCGGCGTCGTTCAAGACGACAGGAGCTAAAGGCGGGCAGAGCTATCGAGGCAGGGCGTCCGGTTCGGGGCGGCAAGCCCCGAATTTATGAGATGAAGAAGACCGATGATCCCGAGGCCGGATGATCTCGGGTACACTCGATATTCTATCTCAACTTTGTGTGTACCCTTTTTGATACCGGTGCATCTCATTCATTCATTTCCGAGTCATGTTTGAGTAGACTACGTGCAGGTAGTGCTACTAGTTGTGAGCCCTATGTCATTGGCCTACACGATGGTAGACGAATTATCGGAAGTCGTGAGATTCAATTGTCGATTGACTTCATGGTCGTGTATGGCGTGGACCTAATCGTAGTAGATTTGCCGAGGGCGACATCATCTTGGGAATTGATTGGATGGATCTTCATGATGCCATCGTTCGTGTCCGAAAGCGTTAGGTCACTATCATTTAAGACGATGTCGTCTAATGTGTGTGTACGGGAGGTAATCCCTACATTGCAGTAAAGTCATTAATTTGATGAAAGCGGTAAGGTTACTCAATCGAGGATGCGTCGGTTATTGGTGCTATATGGCCAAAACCGAGAAATCATCGATAATGTTAACGGATATTCCGGTGGTGAGGGAATATGCGATGTTTTTCAGACGAGTTACAGGTTTGCCTCCACGAGAGGGATGTGGAATTCACGATTGAGTTGGAGCACAGTACGTCCCGATATCGAAGGCACCGTCGGATGGCCCCGAAATGCGGGAATTAAAGAACCAACTTGAGGAGTTGTTCGAGAAAGGTTATATCCGACCGAAGTGCGTCCCCATGGGGAGCACCGGTGTTGTTTGTCAAGAAGAAGGATGGTTCATTCCGCTTATGTATTGATTATCGGGAGTTGAGCAGGTGACGATCAAGAATAAGTATCCCTTACCCGTATTGATGATCTCTTAGATCAACTTCGGGAGCTTGATTTTCCAAGATCGACTTAAGATCTGGATATCATCGATTCGGATTCGAGAGTCGGATATCGCGAGGACGGCGTTCGAACACGCTATGGTCATTATGAGTTTGTGGTTATGCCGTTCGGATTGACTAATGCACCTGCGGTATTCATGGAGTTAATGAATCGGGTCTTCATCGACTTTTTGGATCGGTTTGTTGTTGTCTTCATCGATGACATTTTGATTTATTCTCGTGACCGGGAGGAACACGAGTTTCACCTTCATCAAGTGCTCGGCGTGTTGAGACGAGAACAACTTTATGGGAAGTTTTCCAAATGTGAGTTACGGATGTCCGGTGACTTTTCTCGGACATGTAATTTCATCGAGACGGAGTTCGTGTCGATCCTCGGAAGACGGAGGCTATTCGGGATTGGCTACCTCAGAAGAACGTTAAGGAAATCAAGTTTTCTTGGATTAGCGGGTTATTATCGGCGGTTTGTGGAAGGATTTTCTAGAATCGCTCAACCCTTAACGAACCTTTGCGGAAGGATAAGAAATACACGTGGTCCGACGCGTGTCAACGAAGTTTTGAGGAACTCAAGAGCCGGTTAATGTCAAGACTGTACTTTCCTTGCCGCGAGGCGGAAGGATTTGTGGTCTATAGTGATGCGTCGGACAGGGTCTCGGATGTGTGCTCATGCGAGCGGGAAGGTTATTGCCTATGCTTCACGGCAATTGAGACCTTACGAGGCTAATTATCCGACCCACGACACGGAGCTAGCAGTAGTGGTGTTCGCTTTGAAAATTTGGCGTCATTATCTTTATGGCGTTACATCGGATATTCACCGATCATAAGAGTTTAAAGTATATATTTACTCGAAGGAGTTAAATATGCGCGAGAGGCAGTGGTTGGAATTAATCAAAGATTATGATATCGAGATCCTCTACCACCGGGCAAGGCGACGTTGTCGCCGCGCCTTGAGTCGTAAGTCCGTTCGGGAGCGGATGCTTGCTCGTTTAATAGTTGAAGGAGCTTGACAAGAATTCCTTAGATCCGAGATCGAGTGCAGCTTGGCGAGTTCGAGCGGCTTTGTATGTTAGAGATTTCATCATCACTCGAGGAGGAAATCCGAGAGAATCAGGGTTCGGACCCATCATTGTTGCGCATCCGAGAGGATGTGGCTCTGTGGAAAGCCCTGGATTTGTGGTCCACGAGGATGGACTTTTGAGGTTTAAGAATCGGTTGTGCGTACCGGCGAATGACGAGTTGAAAGACTCGATTTTGAAAGAAGCTCATGCTACCCCTTATTCTGTGCATCCGGGGTCTAGCAAGATGTACAAGGACTTGAAACAAAATTACTGGTGGAGTAATATGAAGCGAGAAGTCGCAGAATTTGTTTCGAGATGCTTAACCTGTCAACAAGTTAAGATTGAACATCAGCGACCGGCAGGTATGCTGAAACCCCTTCCTATTCCCGAGTGGAAGTGGGAAGACATTTCTATGGATTTCATCACGGATTTGCCGACGAGTCGTCGTGGCATGAATACGATCTGGGTGATCGTGGACCGCTTAACCAAATCAGCTCATTTCCTTGAGATCAAGGAGACGTGGGGTCCCGAGAGACTTGCTCAACTGTTCATCAAAGAGATAGTCGATCGCACTGCGGTACTCTAAAAGTATCGTTTCCGATCGTGACGGACGGTTTGTGTCGCATTTTTGGAAATCAGTTCATCGTGCTATGGGAACTCAGCTTAATCTCAGTACCGCTTTTCATCCTCAGTCCGACGGACAATCAGAGAGGACTATTCAGACCTTAGAGGACATGTTGAGGGCATGCGTCCTCGATTGGAAAGACGATTGGGAAGCCCAACTACCATTGATCGAGTTCACGTATAATAACAGTTGGCATGCTTCTATCAAGATGGCACCTTACGAGGCCTTGTATGGTCGTCATTGTCGATCTCCGTTGTGTTGGGACGACCTATCAGAATCATTGGGCACCGAGCCCGATATGCTTATAGCCGCTCGTGAGAAGGTAGCTTTGATCAGGAGTCGTTTGTTGACAGCTCAGAGTCGACAATCATATGCAGATAACCGTCGTCGACCATTAGAGTTCGAGGCTGGCGACCATGTGTTGGTCAAGGTATCCCCGAGTCGTGGTATCTTCCGTTTTGGGAAGAGGGGAAAGTTGAGTCCGAGATTCATTGGACCGTTTGAGATTTTGGATCGAGTAGGCGAGTTAGCTTATCGATTGGCTTTACCTCCGGCGTTGAGCCGAATTCATAATGTGTTTCACGTCTCTCAGTTGCGGAAGTATGTTGCCGACCCGAGTCACATACTTCAGTTCGACGAAATTGAGATCGCCGACGATCATTCATATGAGGAGCGTCCTATGCGAGTTTTAGAACGACGAATCAAGCAGTTGAGGAATAAGACGATTCCTTTGGTTAAAATTCAGTGGTCTAGACACGGAGTCGAAGAGGCTACTTGGGAAACCGAGGATAGTATGCGGGAGAGTTATCCCGAGTTGTTTGACCCTTAGTTTCGGGGACGAAACTCTTTTAAGGGGGGGTGTATGTAATACCCAGTTGTAATTCAGTAATTATCATTCAGTATTTATCATTCAGTAATTGATACTCAGTATTTTCATTCATTATTGATCATTTGTCACTCATTTTCAGTCATGGTATTCATCATTCAGAGTAATTGTATCGTGTATCAATCGTCATTCATCACTAATCTGATTGGAGTTTCGTGCCGTGTTTATCATAATAGTCATTTTCGTTGCGAGCTGTGCGTGAGGAGTAGCGCACGCTACATACTCCTTTTAGCGTACGCTAATTGGGTATAAGTAGCGCACGCTACCACTCAGCTTTAGCACACGCTAAGGTTACCCTGGCTGCAGTCCAGAAGGTACTGGACTGCAGGTGAGTTATAAGTAGCGCACGCTACGAATGGTAAGTAGCGCGCGCTAGTGGGTTGAAGTAGCGCACGCTAATATGAGGTGTAGCGCGCGCTAAGGACGGATCAGGTTGAGTCCAGTGGCTCTTTGGGTACCTTTGGATTAATTCATAGCGCACGCTATGTGTTGTTGTTAGCGTACGCAACCGATATATTAGCGCACGCTAAACAATGATAGTAGCGCACGCTATCGGGGTCCGATCGAGGTCGACAGTTTTACGGACTCGATCTTTGGGCATCAATATTTCGTTAGCGCACACTAATAATGGGTCTTAGCGCACGCTAGTAGTATGGCCGTAGCGCACGCTACAAGAAGGTACGTAGCGCGTGCTACCGTGTTCGGACAGTGGGTACTGGACTACCCAAATTACTCGTTAGCGCACGCTACGCACAAGGGCTAGCGCACGCTAACCTGGACTGACTATAAATTGGACAGTTTAGTCAGAGTTCGTCATTATTCATCTCATTTCATTCCTTCGGTAGTTTTGGGCAATTTCGAGCGATTCGGAGAGGATTCTTCGAGGTGTAATCATCAATCATCATCTTCAAGCTCATCTTTCGGATTAATCATCATTTCATCATCTTCATCTCATCGAATCAAAGGTATTAATCTCTTGGATCTAGAATTTCGGATTTTTGGGTTTTCTTTCCGATTTCTTCGTGTAAGCTTGGATTATCATTGGAATATGTTGGATATGGATTATCTACCTTGGATAAGTATATTCTTACGGATTTAATGGTTATTTTCGGAATTATTTCAAGAACCCTTGGGGTTGACTTGTTATTTTGGGGATTTCCGATTGTCGTTTTTATAAACTTGAATTGTGGACTTCTATGAGATTATTGATGTCATTGATAATGTTGTCTTGGTTTGAATCAATCATTTTGGAGTTGGTTCGATAATTTGGGTTTGGTTTTAACCAACGGGTATCTCAACGTTTTCGTTAGAGTACATCTACGAGTTCGGATATTGTTGTATCGACGTTTGGGTCGGTTATGATCGTATTTGAGTCGTGTATTGATCGGTTGTTGGTAACTATTGATGTTCAAGGTTGTTCGAGCGACCGACTTTTCATTTAGGTCGTTGTTCGTGGAAGGACATTCTTCATCGGTATTGTGTAAGTTAATTCTTACTCGGTTAAAAGGATATTCATTCCTTTTGTTGTTGTTCATTCATAATCGTAACTCATTCATCATTGTATTAACCGTATCAAAACTTGTCATTGTCAATTAATCACCTCGGTCATAAGGAGCAGCGGTTCCGATCATTTCATTGAGCTATCATTCATTTCACCATCATTTAATCTTGGTGAGTCATTATTCATTTTCGTTGTCACTTTTGTCATATTGTGGCATTAGGGTCATCTTGGCGTGCCGGTTGGTATGTGTAGGATTTTCATGTCGGGCACATTATAGTCGTGTGTTGGTTGGTGGCCTCACATTGGGTGTGCACACGAGTTGATGGCTTCGTGAGGCGATTAGGTACAAGACCACACGTGTATTCGATCAATACTCGTTGGTGGCTTGTGCACGGACACATTTCCATCCCGGACGTAGTGTGGCGCCATTCCTTTGAGCCGTCATGATAGTCGATTCATATAGCATGTTTGAGTGCGTATGTTCTTCATGATAATTCATAATTTCTGATATATCACGCTTGTGTATTTTCAACCCTTGAGGATTGTTGTTACGTATGGCCCGGCCCCGTTGGGGATCTTGTTTTAGTCATGGCAAGGCTAAGGCACGGGAGAGCACGATGACGGCGAGGAGTCAGTGATACTAGTAGGGGCCCAGTCTTGTCAGTCATTATGTATATTTAAATTTAATCCGCTGCAGACAATCCGATTGAATATTCATTTCACTCATTTTTTTATATTTTATATCCATAAAAAATATACTAGTATTGATATCATCACAGGTGTGTTGTATAAAACTCCTCATCGGAGTAATTGATGTTGTAATGTGGTTCGGTACTACATTTACCTGTGTAATTCATTCATTTTCATTAGCCTGGTGGGTCCCAGTCGGGGGTCCACGGCACTGTAATATCCGCCTAGTTTGGGGTGTTACAATACATATCATACTCCAAGGACTTAGAAATCATAAACATACTTCCCGAGGTAAATCACTTGATCAAAACGGTTAAATTGAAAGATAGGGGTAAACCCGATATACATCTTGTAAAAACATTTTTACGATCTCGGGAGTTTTGAAAACGTTTAGGGACATAGCCCAAAAGTCATTTTCCCGAAGCACAATTACGATAACAACACACGGGGTCCGCGACCCAATCATACCATCCCGATCACAAGCGTGGGGTTCAAGACCCGATCATATCATAACAACATGTTTCCACAGATTATTCGCGTCCCGTGCTAGCAAGCCACGGACCTCAGATGCTCCCGTAGAACAAACCCGAGTGAATAACCTACAGGGAAACCATACCGAATCACATGTCACCGTAACAACAGTCACGTGACCACAAGCACAGATACATTCGTAACCATATCACAACCATAAGTTATCCCGGCATCGCGCTAACAGGCCACGAACCTCGGAGTCCCCGCAAGACATACCCGATGGATAACCACATAAGTTATTCCCGGCATCATGCTAACAAGCCCCAAACCTCGGAGTCCCTGCAATACATACCTGATGTATAACCCTACGGTCACGCCTGACCCATACTAGCAAGTATGGATCCCGGAGATTCAACGATCCTATCCGGAGGCACATCACATATAACAAGCACACAACAATAATCAACTATCAACCCAAGCAACATTAAGCATCACAACCTCCTTTCAAAGGAGTAACAACTAATATCACCCATCACATTTTCACAGAACAAGTACACATAACAACACGTAATCCTCGGTAAATGATTATGGTTTATTACATTCACCAAATGTGACCATAAGTCTTTCAAAAAACGAAGTTAACACACATAGGCCCAAAACACACTTATTCACGAAGCATCCGAGTTATCGTTCAAAGACAACATTTATCGAGAACATACCGATACTTTTTAACATTCATTAAACATCCGGATTTTACATAAAATCATTTACCAACAATTATGCCTACGAAACATGAAACGTATGGGCAAGATACTTGCCTCAAAACCTCGATCGCAATGAAACGACGGATGGGATGCGGTCGAACAGTCCTGAACCCCCAAACAATATCAAGAACGCAATAGCACCACGAGTACTACGAGAATAACACCACACGAATTATCAATCACCAAACGGGATTCAACCCGGAATCCTAGAGCACCTATAATCCTCCGGAAGGAACAATAAAAACAACGAAGATACGATTACAATGAGAATCAAGGTCAAAACAACGGAAATCCCACCAAACTAACGAAAGGAAACTCATTGGGACATTTAATCGAACACTCAACGTTCACTAACTCCCAAGAACACTCGAATCACCAATCGAGTTGAACAAACTCGAAATATGGATATACAATCCATAGAACATGATTAATAATATTCAATAACATCAATCGATTCATGAAAATCGGACGAACCGCGAAAATCAAGAAGGAAATCTCAAAAGTCAATTCTAGGAGATTTCAAGAAATTACCTCGATCCGACGAAGAACAAGGATTATATGTTGTTAATCCATACCAAGAACTTGAATAAGATGAATTCCCTGAGATCAACCGCCCAAAAATCGCCCAAGAAGGAGAGGAAGAAGGAAAAATGATGAAATGGGCTTGATCCTCACAAAATCTGCAGAAATAGGCTACTCTGCACTGTGTGCCGCGGCACGGGCTGAGTGTGCCGCGGCCCACGGTCACAAAAACGCCCAGCATATCAGCTTAGTGCCGCGGCCTGGTCAACAGGGGCCGCGGCCCGCGGTACTGTAATATCCGCAATATTCGATTATTCGGTAAATTTCTTTTTCAGTCGGAGTCCGTTTTGATGACTCGCTCATGACCGTTTTGTCATTTCGAGAATGATTAATTCTGCACTTTTTGTCATCCGAGTTCGTTTCGGTATCGTTGTGTTGAGTTCCGAGTTTTTTAGCGACTTTTCCGCACTTGAGTTCGATTCTTGCGAATCTCGTTCGAAACTGTTGTTTCGAGTTTCTCGTAAGTTCATTTAATGTTATTATTCATGTTGCAAGCTTTGGTTTGGTGTTTCGATCGCGTATCGTGATTTTCGGACGTTTTGGGCCATTTTCGTAATTTCCCAAAATTTTGGGTAACTACTTCCGTTGTTGAATTCCGAGCCTTCGGGTGGTCGGAATTGTGTGTTCTCTTAGCTCTTAGATTCGTCTTTGCGAGTACGTCGTAACCGTACCATCGATTCGTATTCAGGTTCGGGTTTCGGGGTCGTTCGGGCCGTCGGAGTTGGCCCCGGCCGAGTCATGGCCGGGCAGTCTGGGCCCAGGCCGGCACTGGCCGTGTCACGACCGGTAGTGCTCGGAAGCTTCTGGCCGAGTCACGGCCGGTAGTTCTCGGCAGCTCCTGGCCGAGCAGGTCGCACCGTGGGCCGCGGCACATGCCGGCAGGACCGCGGCACACTCTGTGGCATTTTTCGGCCAAACCGACTGTACCGGGTGCCGCGGCACACGTCGGCCAGGCCGCGGCACACTGCCGACCACTGGGAGCCATTTTTGGCCCTGTGCCGCGGCACACTCCCGGCCGCGGCACTGGCTGGCTATTTGTATTATGGCCCTGCAGTCGGGTTTTTGGCCATTTTTCTCCTCCTTCTCCTTCTCTTCCGCGGCTGAGGGTATGCTCATCATGGAGCCATGTTATTTGACAACAAATCCTTGAAGTTCTTGAGGTCACAACATCAATCAATCATCTGTTATCATCCTTTGATCCAGCGAATCAAGGTAATCTTCCTTAAAACCCTAATTTCGTGAATTTGGGGGTTTTTGCATTTTTGTCCGATTCGTTCCGTGTTGTTGATTAATTCATGATGGATATGATTAATCTTGGTAGTATTATTGTGTTTAACATCATTTAATCCATTGTTCTTCGTCGAATCGAAGTATATTTCGTGATTTTCTTCAAATTGACTTTTTGGGGGATTTGTTCTCGATCTCGTTTTTCATCCATTTTTGATGGATTGATTGTGCTTAAATGATGTTGTTAAACATATTCTATGGATTGTATATCCATATTTCAACTTGGAATTCCGTTTTCGGGTTTTGACGGAACGAATCGTGTTCTTGGCCGTTTTGGGGGAAACGCTTGAACTTTCGTCATTTGTTCTTTGAATTCAGCGACTTTGGGTCGTACTTTGGAATTCATTTTCATTGTTATTGTTTTCGTTCGTAGTTCTTTGTTGCGGATTGTCGTTCGGTGGAGTCGGTGAGTTCGTAGTCGGTTCGTGCCAACCTACTTCGGCCGATTCTCTGCGTGGTGGTTATTCGAGGCAAGTATCTTGCCCATACATTACGTATTTTGTGGATATAATGGTTGCTAAGTGTCGATATGTGCTAAATAAATATCTATAACCATTTTTTAAAATAATCGGTATATTTACCATCATGGTTTTCGTAAAGGTGAACCGTGTGTGTCGGGAATTAATATGCTTAGTTGGATATATGTGCTAGTGACGAGTATAGGATCACCTTACTTTCGTGTGATGTCATTATGTATGATTATGGTGTCGGTAAATGTAAAGTGTAATTCTCTTGTGAAATTATGTGCTTGGAGTCACGTGGTTATGGATGAATATGTGAGTTGTGTGATATTGGTTGTGTCATTCAAAGGTCTTTGTTGAAATCTTGTGCTCCCTTGTGAATTGATATAGTTCGGGTCGTGAGTACGTGTTGGATAATATGGCCATTCTAGCAAGGTACCTCGACTATATATATATTTTATGTGTTTGACCTTTGAGAGTTGTGGTTTTGAAATCGGTGAGTTGTTACTCTTCCACCTGGGGATGGCATGTGGCCTCTGGGGGCCGATACTAATGGGTACGGCCACGGAAGTGGACTTGGGTGCGTCTGTTGATGTTCTTCCACCTGGGGACGGTTCGACGGGACCTCTGGGGGCCGATACTAATGGGTACGGCCGCGGAAGTGGTTTCCCACCTGGGGATGGTCCGACGGGGCCTCTGGGGGCCGATACTAATGGGTACGGCCACGGGTTACCAAGTGTGGTTTCTGTGATATTGACGTTGATGTTTTCGTTAATTGTGATATTGTACGGAGTATCACAATGCTTTATGCTCGGGGTCGAGAGACATTATATATCGAGTCTTGGTGCTTGGCTAGAATGGCATAAGAATAATGTGTTATGTGTAATGTGTCCTTGTAAGTGAATTGAAGCGGATCATCGGGTCGTGGACCCTGTGTTTTGTGACCGGAACGGTTGGGTCGTGGACCCCGTGTTTTGTTAAACGGATTTGTATTTTGGAAAATGAACTTTGGGGCTGTGACCCTAAATGGCTTTCGAGGAATTAAGAACTTTTCAATTTCTGATGTTTTCAAAACTCCCGAGATTTGGAGATATTTTCAAAATGCTTACTTGCTTCGTTTCTGCTTTCAAGACTTGAACTATTTTAACTAAATATATCTCGGGAAGTCTTTCGTTATATTCTCGGAATGTGTTGTGTATGGCTCTATTTGCACTTTATACTTGCACTAGCGAAACAATGGAGTTTTGCTAACCCCCGAGTAATCGGGGGGTGGATATCTCAGATTGTGTCCGTGCACATGCAGGTTTTCGGGAGCAAGACACTGGATCGGTGCGAGGGATGATGAAAGATGAATGATACTAATCACACGAAGGCCAGTTTTGACTTCAGTTAGTCAGAGTCCATTGTATTGTCTTTTCCGCTGTCTTATTATTCGTCGTTGCAAGTATTTTACCCTTGCATGTGTATGAGTCTGGACGAGTTTATGTATTTTGATTTGTAAGTCAGTGACGGAAGACCAAATCGGTCTATTGATTCGTTATTTTGATTCGTCAGTATGTAATGTAATGTGTTGTGTTAATGTCTAGCCTGGTGGATCCTCACGGAGAGGGTCTGCGGCGTGTAATATTCCCGGTTCGATCTGGGGGTGTTACATTTATGGTATCAGAGCTTAGGTTGAGAAAACCTAGGATGTAATACCCACATTTTTCTTTCTTTCTCTTCTGTTTCGTCCAACCGTATCGACTCGACTGTGTTCGTTGATGCTTCTGACCTGGTGATGTTTCCCACCTTTGTCATTCGAACAAGTTCTGATATTGTCCCAAATTGATCTATATATCGTTGTGACCTTTCCAAGTTTGGAAAATTAGTCTCGTTTTCGATCTTCCAACCCTTGGGCGGTGGAATTCCGCATTTGTTCAGCGATTGGCTCGCGTTTTGATTGATGTACCGTTGGGTTGGTCAATCGTATTGATTTTCGTTCGTTGTGTTTTGTGATTGTTTGGATAATTGACTTGATTGTATTATCCATTTGATGACGCTTGTCACTTGTTGGTTTTATTATATCCCTAACGGCGGCGTTGTGTTGGTCGTCGTGGAGCGTGTTTTCACGCCGTATATTCCTTTGCGTTGCTTGTAACGTTTCGCCGATGGGCGTAAGTTACGCGTTTCCTTGCGTATCTCGTTGAGTTTTCCTGGCGGGATATTGCTTCTCCCTACTTGTTTTAAGTTTCGGGACGAAACTTCTTTTATGGAGGGTAGAATGTAATATCCGCAATTTTCGATTTTTTGGTAAATTTCTTTTTCAGTCGGAGTCCGTTTTGACGACTCGCTCATGACCGTTTCGTCATTTCGAGAATGATTAATTCTGCACTTTTGGTCATCCGAGTTCGTTTCGGTATCGTTGTGTTGAGTTCCGAGCTTTTTAGCGACTTTTCCGCACTTGAGTTCGATTCTTGCGAATCTCGTCCGAAACTATTGTTTCGAGTTTCTCGTAAGTTCATTTAATGTTATTATTCATGTTGCGAGCTTTGGTTTGGTGTTTCGATCGCGTATCGTGATTTTCGGACGTTTTGGGCCATTTTCATAATTTCCCAAAGTTTTGGGTAACTACTTCCGTTGTTGAATTCTGAGCCTTCGGTTGGTCGGAATTGTGTGTTCTCTTAGCTCTTAGATTCGTCTTTGCGAGTACGTCGTAACCGTACCATCGATTCGTATTCAGGTTCGGGTTTCGGGGTCGTTCGGGCCGTCGGAGTTGGCCCCGGCCGAGTCATGGCCGGGCAATCTGGCCTGGGCCAGATCGCCGAGTCACGGCCGGTAGTGCTCGGCAGCCTTCCGCCGAGTCACGACCGTAGTTCTCGGCAGCCTCTGGCCGAGCAGCCGCACTGCGGCCGCGGCACATGCGGCGGCAGGCCGCGGCACACTCTGTGGTATTTTTCGGCCAAACCGACCGATCAGGTGCCGGGGCACACGTCGGCCGGGCCGCGCACACCGCCGACCACCGGGAGCCATTTTTGGCCCCGTGCCGCGCACACTCATTGGCCGGGCATGCACACTGCGGCTTATTTATGGCCCTGCAGTCGGGTTTTTGGCCATTTTTCTCCTCCTTCTCCTTCTCTTCCGCGGCTGAGGGTATGCTCATCATGGAGCCATGTTGTTTGACAACAAATCCTTGAAGTTCTTGAGGTCACAACTGTTGTGTCAAGAATTACACTCTCCGACCGGCGATCGCCCCGGAGATCGGGCGACCTAGCTACTGCTGAAAGGCCTAAGGCGTAATCGCCACCGACTGTGCGACCAAGCCTTAGCCCCGCAGACAAGATAAAACGGCCAACCGAAGGTCCCAGGACAAGTCCCGGTGCCGAGCGATCGACATCAAATACGATCGTCTCTCGCACTTGGCGATCGACTCGCGACCGATCATGACGATCATCTCGGCACTTGCCGACCGACCCTTGGTGACCGACCAATGCCGACCCTCATCAACTGGCCGATGGCCATCCAGTCGGCAAAGACCGAGCCTCAGGACGGCACCCACGTGCAGATCCACAAAAGGCGCTGACAGACAAAGACCTGTGACCACAGCCTGTCACCTACCTCACCTACCAACAGGGCCGCAGACCTGCAAAAGGTGCTGACACACAAGACCTGTGACCACAGCCTGTCACCCACCTCACCTACTGACAAGTCCGGCGAAAGTAACGAAGTGGGACCACCTGTGACAGTGACCCCGGACGCGTGCTGGCTCCTCATTGGACCACACAGCTGGCTGCCGGCTGTAGCCTTGGACTTTAGGCAGACTGCCCATGTGACCTTTAGGGCGATCACTCCATTATTATAATGGCCGAAAGACGATCGCCCGCTAGGAGACAAGGCACCTCAGCCCCTATATATAGAAGCCAGCCTGCACTTGGACTCCTCCCTGGCATTCTCGCATTTCACACGCAATACAGAATCAAAACACACAGCACTTGGCTATCTCCAACTCTTGGCAACAGCTATCTTTCGGTACTTACTTCTCCCGGCCTCTCTCATCAAGAAGACGATCGGCAGGGACGAAGAACACCGAGCTTCGCTCAAGAGCCGGATTAACAGAGTCTTTTTACACTCATTGTATCTAGATTTCTCACATTAATACTTGTATCCACGAATATTTGTATTAATAACATCTCGCGAGAGCATTCAAGCCCGGGCCTAACAAACCCAGCAAATCTTGTATTATTCATTTTCTCTCGGAAGTGCTCCCGCAAATTGTTGTTTGTTGTCCGTCTTCCAGTAGTATTAATCTTCGGATAAATATTTTGGGCAACAACAATTGGCGCTAGAGGAAGGGGATCTAACCCTCAAATTTTTATTCCTACCGTCTCGAAGAACACTCACTGTTCTCGGGGCATATACTTGAAGTGACACTCACTGCGCTTCAAAGAAATCTTTCTGAAATCATGTCTTCTGCCTCCGCGTCGAAGAAAGCCGCTGGCCAGCCGGCCAGACACCCCGTTCTGTCCCATTCCGAGCCACAGCCGATGGTGGAAGGCAGCCGCCGCAGTCATAAATGCTCGATCCCGTCCCTGGACGGCGGCCCAAGCCTCTCGCTCGATCAGTTCCGAACCAAGGAACAGATCGACGAGGTCATGGTCGTCCTACAGGAGCGACGGAGCGCTCTCGACGCGCCTCCTGCTATCACCCCCTCGGCCGTTCACCGGAAGTCCAAGCGGAAGCTCAAGGCGTTACTGGCCGAGCGATCGCCTGGAGGCTCCCGTCCGCAAGAAGAGGCGCTCGCCAGCCGGGGCACCTCTGTCTTCGATCTCCTGGGCAGTGACCCGACCTGGCGACCGGGGCAGTCCGGCCCCAGCTACGAGACGACGGAGTTTGAGTCCGTCACCAGGAGCTCGGCCTACCCGACTCCCAGAAGGCAGCCCATCCGTCTGGCTCCCCCTCGCCAAATTGCCGAGGTCGGCAGCAGCGGAGTCCGGAGATCAGTACACGATCGCCTCGGCTCCCACTCCCAAAGCCGATCATCAAGCGATCGAGCCACGGCGATGGCTGCGATGCAACGTCAGATCGACGACATGAAGGCGCTCCTGGAATCCAGGGCAGGCGCCAAGAAGACGATCGCCAAGCCAAGCGAGCCGCTCACGATCGACATCGAGCTCGCCCCCGTGCAGTACAAGATCGCTCCCCCGCAAACACCCGTGTATGCGAGGCGATCGGACCCCCAGATGCACCTGAGGAAGTTCAACATCTACATGACCGGGTGTGGGGCATCAGACACGACTAGGTGCCGAATGTTCCCTCTGACGCTGGACGACCTCGCCCACAGGTGGTACGCCTCATTGCCGCCTCGATCCATTGGCTCTTTTAACGAGCTGGCGCACGTCTTCACGGAGTACTTCGCCACCAGAGTCGTCCGGCCAGAAGGTCCCCTTCGCATGATGCAAATCAAGCAGGGAGAAGAAGAGTCCGACTCGTACTACATCGACCGAGTAGACGTCATCATCCTCAATGGCGAGCCCGTAAGCGATGAGATCGCCCTCCACACGGTCCTAGCAGGATTCAATGACTTTTCGCCTATGTTCAGGCATCTCACGAAGAACCAACCTACGACCTACGCAGCCTTCCAGGCTAGAGCCGCAGATTTTCTGGCCAGGCAAAGGTTTCTTCTTAGCCTGTGAGCAGCGCGATCGGCGCCCGAACTACGATCTCCCGCCCGATCGCCGCTATCGACCTACGAATAACGCGATCGGCAGCTGAGCGACGATCACAGTCTTCCGGCCCGATCGCCATCATCAAGCTACATCAGCAACCCGGAGGACACGATCGCCATCTACAGTCCAGCATCTAACATGACGGACTAAGGCATAAGATCGCCTCCACCGCACATCATAAAGCCATGGTCCTGGTAGTCGATGGAACCGGCTGTTTCGGCCATGCAAGGTCCCTTTGGGCCAAGATCGCCCGCCCTTCGTTTAAATACGAGGCCGGCATAGTCTGAGGGCCCTCCAAAATTAATCAGTGGACACGATCGCCCGCCCTCAAGGTTCACCATATAGCATGATCTACCCGGACAATGCGACGTGCCACAACCCCCGTCTCAACGTACACCGTCGAGGTTCGTCATCTCCATGGCGGGCCGAGGTGGAAGCAGAGCTAAACAAGCCGCGGGCGTGGAGTTGATTCATCCGACGCTGCCCCGCGCAAGGACTCCTCTAGACCGAGACCGCACGCCCTTCGTTTAAATACGAGGCGAGGCGCAGCCTAACAGAGGACCCTCATAATAAAGTGAGTCACGAGACACTCAATGTCTTCGCGCACCAAGACACGGTCATGGGGTCGGTCCATCGAACTCCGCGACTGTGCACGATTCCTCAAACAAGCGAAACCATCAAGTTTCCAAGGGGGATCGGCCAATGTTGTTTTTTGCAGGTACAAGACCGAAAGATAGCTAGTCAATCGACCATGATAGCCCAAGTCCAAAATCCAAAGTCAGCTCAAAAACGGATCGCCCGTCCTCACCTTACACGATCGCCAGCAAGAACCACCTCGCCCCATGTCTTCAACATAGGAGCAAGCTGGGGGGCAATTGTTGTGTCGAGAATTACACTCTCCGACCGGCGATCGCCCCGGAGATCGGGCGACCTAGCCACTGCCGAGCAGCCAAGGCAGAACTGCCGACCAGCGACCAGGCGACCAAGCCTTAGCCCCGCAGACAAGATAAAACGGCCAACCGAAGGTCCCAGGGCAAGTCCCGGTGCCGAGCGATCGACATCAAATACGATCGTCTCTCGGTACTTGGCGACCGACTCCTGGCGACCGACTGGCGGACGATCATCTCTCGGCACTTGCCGACCGACCCTTGGTGACCGACCAATGCCGACCCTCATCAACTGGCCGATGGCCATCCAGTCGGCAAAGACCGAGCCTCAGGACGGCACCCACGTGCAGATCCACAAAAGGCGCTGACAGACAAAGACCTGTGACCACAGCCTGTCACCTACCTCACCTACCAACAGGGCCGCAGACCTGCAAAAGGTGCTGACAGTCTATTTGTGACTTTCGATTCCAGTAATGTCGTATATATGTTCGCAATCATGTTGCTAAAATAGAACCGTTAGCACACGCTAAGAGTAAGGCTAGCGCGCGCTAATGCAGCATGGGTAGCGCACGCTAAATATGTGTTGTAGCGCGCGTTAGTCAGTCTGGACAGAGGCTAGGGAACTACATTTCTTTTAGCCGTTAGGCCTAACCTTAGCAGTCAATCACCCGGGACTGTATTCTATGTGTGTTGTCAAGTAATGACAACTGTTTTGTATGAATGTGCGTTATGATTTTTTTTTTTCGTTGCGCTAAGTGATAATTGATTGGGTTCAGAAAATTGACAAATTATGTTTGCTGCGAGTGTGTTCGAACACGCTTTTCTAAAACTTTCATAAGTTTGTGCAAGTGCGATTAGCCGGCGGCTTCGTATGAACTTTGGAAATTGTTTGAAATTTGCGAGCCGGCCTAGGATTCTCAAATAAAACCTCGACGGTATTTGAAAGAGTTGTTTTAAAGTACCTTGAACATTTTGTAAAATATTACCGTCGTTGATGTTTGTGAAGTGTTAGGAGAATTTTCGAAAATGATTTTAACGTATTGTTGCATTTTCAAATAATTCGAGTGAATGATTTTCAAAAATCTTTCACACCATAAAAATATTTTATTTCAAAAACCAATACGATTTTTATTTTCAAAAATATATAGTGAAATATGAAAAATCTCACTCGATGTAAAGTTCAAACTCGGATTTGGAAATGTTAGAGTATGTAAGAATGATTTGATGATCTTGCATGGTTAACTTGTTAGTTGTTAACGGTGATGATGATACGTAGAGGCATGATGACTTCAAATGATTTCAAATGAGACGGTTAAAGTATGTTGTTTGCAAGTTTTGATGAAACAACCCGAGGTACCAAAAGTACTTTTAAAGTTTATTTTAAATAGCATACAAATCCAAGGATTTTCAAAAGATTTCCCTTAAAGGGATACCTCGTGGATTTTCTTTTCGAGTTGTTATTGGTTACCTTATGTGATATGTCGTGCTGAGTTGGTACTTTACTATATTATTTTGCGAAGTTGTGCAATCGTATTGAGTGGGAATCCGCTTAGTATGCCGATGGGCAGAGGACACTATCGTGACCACGATACTAAAGGCCATGAAGATCGGATGTGGACCAAGAGGATATGGTCGGGAAGGTTGCTATTCCAGCACTTCGTTCTCGTTGTTTAGGTTTCGGGAAGAAACCTCTTTTAAAGGTGATATGATGTAATACCCACATTTTTCTTTCTTTCTCTTCTGTTTCGTCCAACCGTATCGACTCGACTGTGTTCGTTGATGCTTCTGACCTGGTGATGTTTCCCACCTTTGTCATTCGAACAAGTTCTGATATTGTCCCAAATTGATCTATATATCGTTGTGACCTTTCCAAGTTTGGAAAATTAGTCTCGTTTTCGATCTTTCAACCCTTGGGCGGTGGAATTCCGCATTTGTTCAGCGATTGGCTCGCGTTTTGATTGATGTACCGTTGGGTTGGTCAATCGTATTGATTTTCGTTCGTTGTGTTTTGTGATTTTTCGGATAATTGACTTGATTGTATTATCCATTTGATAACGCTTGTCACTTGTTGGTTTTATTATATCCCTAACGGCGGCGTTGTGTTGGTCGTCGTGGAGCGTGTTTTCACGCCGTATATTCCTTTGCGTTGCTTGTAACGTTTCGTCGATGGGCGTAAGTTACGCGTTTCCTTGCGTATCTCGTTGAGTTTTCCTGGCGGGATATTGCTTCTCCCTACTTGTTTTAAGTTTCGGGACGAAACTTCTTTTATGGAGGGTAGAATGTAATATCCGCAATTTTCGATTTTTCGGTAAATTTCTTTTTCAGCCGGAGTCCGTTTTGACGACTCGCTCATGACCGTTTCGTCATTTCGAGAATGATTAATTCTGCACTTTTTGTCATCCGAGTTCGTTTCGGTATCGTTTTGTTGAGTTCCGAGCTTTTTAGCGACTTTTCCGCACTTGAGTTCGATTCTTGCGAATCTCGTCCGAAACTGTTGTTTCGAGTTTCTCGTAAGTTCATTTAATGTTATTATTCATGTTGCGAGCTTTGGTTTGGTGTTTCGATCGCGTATCGTGATTTTCGGACGTTTTGGGCCATTTTCGTAATTTCCCAAAGTTTTGGGTAACTACTTCCGTTGTTGAATTCCGAGCCTTCGGGTGGTCGGAATTGTGTGTTCTCTTAGCTCTTAGATTCGTCTTTGCGAGTACGTCGTAACCGTACCATCGATTCGTATTCAGGTTCGGGTTTCGGGGTCGTTCGGGCCGTCGGAGTTGGCCCCGGCCGAGTCATGGCCGGGCAGTCTGGGCCCAGGCCGGCACTGGCCGAGTCACGGCCGGTAGTGCTCGGCAGCTTCTGGCCGAGTCACGGCCGGTAGTGCTCGGCAGCTCCTGGCCGAGCAGGCCGCACCGTGGGCCGCGGCACACTCTGTGGCATTTTTCGGCCAAACCGACTGTACCGGGTGCCGCGGCACACGTCGGCCATTTTTGGCCCTGTGCCGCGGCACATTGTGCAGCCTATTTATGGCCCTGCAGTCGGGTTTTTGGCCATTTTTCTCCTCTTTCTCCTTCTCTTCCGCGGCTGAGGGTATGCTCATCATGGAGCCATGTTGTTTGACAACAAATCCTTGAAGTTCTTGAGGTCACAACATCAACCAATCATCTGTTATCATCCTTTGATCCAGCGAATCAAGGTAATCTTCCTTAGAACCCTAATTTCGTGAATTTGGGGGTTTTTGCATTTTTGTCCGATTCGTTCCGTGTTGTTGATTAATTCATGATGGGTATGATTAATCTTGGTAGTATTATTGTGTTTAACATCATTTAATCCATTGTTCTTCGTCGAATCGAAGTATATTTCGTGATTTCCTTCAAATTGACTTTTTGGGGGATTTGTTCTCGATCTCGTTTTTCATCCATTTTTGATGGATCGATTGTGGTTAAATGATGTTGTTAAACATATTCTATGGATTGTATATCCATATTTCAACTTGGAATTCCGTTTTCGGGTTTTGACGGAACGAATCGTGTTCTTGGCCGTTTTAGGGGAAACGCTTGAACTTTCGTCATTTGTTTTTTGAATTCAGCGACTTTGGGTCGTACTTTGGAATTCATTTTCGTTGTTATTGTTTTCGTTCGTAGTTCTTTGTTGCGGATTGTCGTTCGGTGGAGTCGGTGAGTTCGTAGTCGGTTCGTGCCAACCTACTTCGGCCGATTCTCTGCGTGGTGGTTATTCGAGGCAAGTATCTTGCCCATACATTACGTATTTTGTGGATATAATGGTTGCTAAGTGTCGATATGTGCTAAATAAATATCTATAACCATTTTTTAAAATAATCGGTATATTTACCATCATGGTTTTCGTAAAGGTGAACCGTGTGTGTCGGGAATTAATATGCTTAGTTGGATATGTGTGCTAGTGACGAGTATAGGATCACCTTACTTTCGTGTGATGTCATTATGTATGATTATGGTGTCGGTAAATGTAAAGTGTAATTCTCTTGTGAAATTATGTGCTTGGAGTCACGTGGTTATGGATGAATATGTGAGTTGTGTGATATTGGTTGTGTCATTCAGTGATGTTGAAATCTTGTGCTCCCTTGTGAGTTGATATAGTTCTGGGTCGTGAGTACGTGTTGGATAATATGACCATTCTAGCAAGGTACCTCGACTATATATATATTTTATGTGTTTGACCTTTGAGAGTTGTGGTTTTGAAATCGGTGAGTTGTTACTCTTCCACCTGGGGATGGCATGTGGCCTCTGGGGGCCGATACTAATGGGTACGGCCACGGAAGTGGACTTGGGTGCGTGTGTTGATGTTCTTCCACCTGGGGACGGTTCGACGGGACCTCTGGGGGCCGATACTAATGGGTACGGCCGCGGAAGTGGTTTCCCACCTGGGGATGGTCCGACGGGGCCTCTGGGGGCCGATACTAATGGGTACGGCCACGGGTTACCAAGTGTTGTTTCTGTGATATTGACGTTGATGTTTTCGTTAATTGTGATATTGTCCGGAGTATCACAATGCTTTGTGCTCGGGGTCGAGAGACATTATATATCGAGTCTTGGTGCTTGGCTAGAATGGCATAAGAATAATGTGTTATGTGTAATGTGTCCTTGTAAGTGAATTGAAGTGGATGACCGGGTCGTGGACCCTGTGTTTTGTGACCGGAACGGTTGGGTCGTGGACCCCGTGTTTTGTTAAACGGATTTGTATTTTGGAAAATGAACTTTGGGGCTGTGATCCTAAATGGCTTTCGAGGAATTAAGAACTTTTCAATTTCTGATGTTTTCAAAACTCCCGAGATTTGGAGATATTTTCAAAATGCTTACTTGCTTCGTTTCTGCTTTCAAGACTTGAACTATTTTAACTAAATATATCTCGGGAAGTCTTTCGTTATATTCTCGGAATGTGTTGTGTATGGCTCGTATTTGTACTTTATACTTGCACTAGCGAAACAGTGGAGTTTTGCTAACCCCCGAGTAATCGGGGGGTGGATATTTGTATTGGTTTTCGGGAGCAAGACACTGGATCGGTGCGAGGGATGATGAAAGACGAATGATACTAATCACACGAAGGCTAGTTTTGACTTCAGTTAGTCGGAGTCCATTGTATTGTCTTTTCCGCTGTCTTATTGTTCGTCGTTGCAAGTATTTTACCCTTGCATGTGTATGAGTCTGGACGAGTTTATGTATTTTGATTTGTAAGTCAGTGACGGAAGACCAAATCGGTCTATTGATTCGTTATTTTGATTCGTCAGTATGTAATGTAATGTGTTGTGTTGATGTCTAGCCTGGTGGATCTTCACGGAGAGGGTCTGCGGCGTGTAATATTCCCGGTTCGATCTGGGGGTGTTACAGGTACAGCCCCCTCCAGCATCAAAAGGCACACGGTGCAGTCTTAGCTATTTCGACCATAACTCCTTCGTCCAGACTCCGATTGACTCACCGTTTGAACCATTGGAAAGATATCTTGATGCTCTATAATATTGAAGAGATTCAGAATTTTTTGAGTTTCCAAGAATTAATGGTGATTTTACAAAATCGAACTCACACGTGGAAAAGTCGTTTAAGGACACGGAACTCAACAAAACGATACCGAAACGAACTCGGATGACAAAAAGTGTAGAATTAATCATTCTCGGAATGACTAAACGGTCACAATAGAGTCTCTAAGATGGACTTCCGCCAAAAAAAAAAAGAAAATTACCGGAAATCGAAATTGCGGATATTACACACTACCCTCCTTAAAAGAAGTTTCGTCCCGAAACTTAAAACAAGTAGGGAGATGCAATATCCCGCCAGGAAAACTCAACGAGATACACAAGAATTGAAAACTCGCGCCCAACGGTGAAACGTTACAAGCAATGCGAAGAAATATACGGCGTGAAAATACGCTCCACGACGACCAACACAACGCCACCGGTAGAGACATAATAAAACCAACAAGTGACAAGCGTCATCAAGCAGATAATACAATCAAGTCGATTATCCGAACAATCACAAAACACAAAGTACCTATTACAAGGAAACACACACAGTCGAGAAAACAGAAAGTAAACACAACCAATTCACAAGGGCAATCACAAACAATTCGGTCTACGCCGAAATCCTCAAAACCACACTAGGCATCTCTGTGTCTTTTCGAAGCAGAGACGTAACCTCGATACCCAAATCTCTCAGTTATCGTCTCGCAATGCACGGCTCGGTGACCTACCTGGCCACACTCGAAACAACAGACTCACGGTGAACGACAATTCTTCGCGGTACGAGATCAGGCAACAACTGTCAGACAACCTCGATCGAACAACAACGATCGAACAACGACTGAACAACAATGCTCGAACAACAACGATCAAATAACAATGATCGAACAACAACGATCGAAAAAAAAAACAATGATCGAGTAACAACGATCGAATAAACAATGATCGAATGACAACGGTCGAACAATGACTCCAAAGTTCACACTTCAACTCAAGACATTAAAAGAGCTGGTAGAAACCAAAATATATTACTTTCGAACAAGGTTCACAAGAATCGAACTGAACTCCGAAAAGTCACAGCGATAACCAAATCGATCCAAAACAAGATCACAGCTCGTTCGAACGATAAAAACTGAAAGACAGAATAAGTTCAGAAAGTATCAACAAACACGAGCGAGTCGATAGAATTGAGAAAAAGAAAATGAAGAAGTAAAAAACAATACGGGTATTACATTTGACCTCTTATAAAATAAATGTCGTCCCCGCAACTCACAACAACAGAAACAAGGCAACAACACAAAAAGCAACCGACAGAAACATTTCCCATGGGCCTCTCAGAGCCGATCCTGATATCTGTGCTAAGGTGCGAACTCCGGAAGTCTCGGTAACCAATTCACAAAACTGGATTATGTGTCCCTCGAGTCCGCACTTGAAACGCGTTACTGGCGAGAAGGACAATTTGTACGTACATGCCCCGACACATTATAGTCGAAGCACCTTGGCATACCGAATATGCAACTGCTAGGTACAATGGAATGTAACGTCACAAAAAAACATACCGGAGATGCCAACTCAGCACAACATATCAACGTAAGGCAACTCACTTACACAGAATCACAGGAACAACAGCATACATTCGTCAATTTCAATGGTTCGAATGATAAACAGAACACAGTTACAAAACATCATGAAACAATCACATATGTACACGATCATACAAACTCAAGTTCTAACAGCTCGCACAGGTGCGATAGCACGCAAATCACCATGGAATGACAATGTTAAAGATCAACATCACACCTCTCACCGAGGGCTATTACAACAATTGCGTGGCGAACGACTCAGCGCTCACACCACCAATTCAATCACAACTCGGGGGTTAACACCCTAACGAAAGTGCGAACATTATACATACATTCTCGGACCGCAAACAGGAATGATAGGTTTTAAAAACGAAAACTACCTTTGAAAAAAAATGATTTGGAAACACTAGTTGATCTAACCTTTCAGTAAGTTGTACAAACATCGTTGTCGAAACTTTGAAAACCATCATGCGTTTGATAAAAATGAGGACACTTTCTTTTAGCGAAAAACTTTCAGAAATATTCGACCCTCCGATCTAAGCAAAGCATTTCCAAAATTACTGGAATATAAAAAAAAATATTTTTTTTGGTCCTCAAGGTAGAAGATTTTTGAAATAGATAGTTGCGCTAGTATGCGCCTCGAAAATACAATCCATTTAAAAGTACGTCTCGAATTTTATTTTCTAAGATACTCAAGGTTTTCAAAAATCTAATAGGCCAGAATGCCCAAAACTCACACGTATCGACATTCACTTACATACGATCATAATACATGCATCAAGTCGTTCAAAACCAAGACAACACCTGTCTTTTACCGGAAACAAACAGTCAAATATCAAAGTCAAAAGGACATAAATAATGACAACACTCCTCATATCAACGAAACATGAGAGTCACATAAACGCATCACGAAACCGAGAATCTACATAAAGATTCCATCACTTAATACATAATCATACCAGTAGCTCGCGTCAGACGAGGCACAAACACAAAGAAGGGAGACTTACGTCCACAGGTCGCACGAAGGTGATGATCGCCCCACGATACTAATAACGACCAACAAACTCAGACGACGCGTCGAGACACACCTCCGCCAGACAAAATCCGACGAGACAAAACTCAATAGACAAAACTTGACCCAACAGCCTAGGTTTCCACACCCTAAAGCTCCGATACCATTTATGTAACACCCCCAATCCACACAGGGATATTACACGTCGTAGAACCCTTCCCCAAGGATCTACCAGGCTGGTAACAACATTGAACATCTCAATAATGCCTTTAAGGCTAAAAGGACTCAGTAGACCGATTTGGTCTTTCAATAAATACATACAACTCAAATACAATACATGCCCACACAGGGGTCGAATACAACGCACTCCCGTACAACGGGGAAAGAACACCGCAGCGGAAGTAAAATACAACTAAACCAATACGAGAATGTATGGGTCCTCATGCGATTAGTATTGATCATCTTTCATCACCCTTCATGTCGTCCCTGTGTTATGATCTCCAAAACCTGAATGCAAAGACAGACATCCACCCCCCGAATACTCGGGGGTTAGCAAAACTCCACTGTTTTACTAGTGCAAGTATAAAATACAAAAACAAGCCAAACATATCATACTCCAAGGACTTAGAAATCAAACATACTTCCCGAGGTAAATCACTTGATCAAAATAGTTAAATCGAAAGATAGGTGTAAACCCGATATACATCTTATAAAAACATTTTTACGATCTCGGGAGTTTTGAAAATATTTAGGGACACAGCCAAAAAGTCATTTTCCCAAAGCACAATTACGATAACAGCACACGGGGTCCGCGACCCAATCATACCATCCCGATCACAAGCGCGGGGTTCAAGACCCAATCATATCATAACAACATGTTTCCACAGATTATTCGCGTCCCGTGCTAGCAAGCCACGGACCTCAGATGCTCCCGTAGAACATACCCGAGTGAATAACCCACAGGGAAACCATACCGAATCACATGTCACCGTAACAACAGTCACGTGACCACAAGCACAGATACATTCATAACCAAATCACAACCATAAGTTATCCGGCATCGCGCTAACAAGCCACGAACCTCACAGTCCCCGCAAGACATACCCGATGGATAACCACATAAGTTATCCCCGGCATCGCACTAACAAGCCCCGAACCTCGGAGTCCCCGCAAGACATACCCGATGAATAACCCTACGGTCACGCCCGACCCATACTAGCAAGTATGGATCCCGGAGATTCAACGATCCTACCCGGAGGTACATCACATATAACAAGCACACAACAATAATCAACTATCAAGCCAAGTAACATTAAGCATCACAACCTCCTTTCAAAGGAGTAACAACCAATATCACCCATCACATTTTCACAGAACAAGTTCACATAACAACACGTAATCCTCAGTAAATGATTACGGTTTATTACATTCACCAAATGTGACCATAAGTCTTTCAACAAACAAAGTTAACACACATAGGCCAAAAACACACTTATTCACGAAGCATCCGAGTTATCGTTGAAAGACAACATTTATCGAGAACATACCGATACTTTTTAACATTCATTAAACATCCGTATTGTAAATAAAATCATTTACCAACAATTATGCCTACGAAACATGAAATGTATGGGCAAGATACTTGCCTCAAAACCACGATCGTAACGAAACGACGGATGGGATGCGGTCGAACAGCCCCGAACCCCCGAACAATATCAAGAACGCAATAGCACCACGAGTACTACGAGAATAACACCACACGAATTATCAATCACCAAACGGGATTCAACCCGAAATCATCGAGCACCTATAATCCTCCGGAAGGAACAATAAAAACAACAAAGATACGATTACAATGAGAATCAAGGTCAAAACAACGGAAATCCCACCAAACTAACGAAAGGAAACTCATTGGGACATTTAATCGAACACTCAACGTTCAATAACTCCCAAGAACACTCGAATCACCAATTGAGTTGAACAAACTCGAAATATAGATATACAACCCATAGAACACGATTAATAATGTTCAATAACATCAACCGATTCATGAAAATCGGATGAACCACGAAAATCAAGTGTGCTGCGGCCCACGGACACAAAAACGCCCAGCATATCAGCTTAGTGCCGCGGCCCGGCCAGCAGGGGCCGCGGGCCGCGGTACAGCCCGCTCCAGCATCAAAAGGCACACGATGCAATCTTAGCTATTTCGACCATAACTCCTTCGTCCGGACTCCAATTGACTCACCATTTGAACCATTGGAAAGCTAAATTGATGCTCTATAATATTGGAAAGATTCAGAATTTTTGGAGTTTCCAAGAATTAATGGTGATTTTACAAAGTCGAACTCACACGTGGAAAAGTCGTTTAAGGACACGGAACTCAACAAAACGACACCGAAACGAACTCGGATGACAAAATTGTAGAATTAATCATTCTCAGAATGACTAAACGGTCACAATAGAGTCGCTAAGATGGACTTCCGCCAAAAAAATAAAATTACCAAAAATCTAAATTGCGGATATTACACCTCAAGTCCGTCAGGGACTTTCATATAGATATTCGCGTCCAATGACCCATAAAAAAATGTGGTGATGACGTCACTAATTGAATATCTATATCCATAATAATTGTCATATGTATATTAAATTACGAGATGTAGTGCCAACGGAAGAATATGTTTTGGGTATGCACTTAAATCCTTGATATGCTAATCTCGCTTATCTTTCACCACTTTATTTTATTTTGCGAGTTAAGCTCTGTCTCAATTGCTTATATTTTATTTAGTGCTTCAGTGTAATACCCCCAAAACCATCCGGGATATTACAGCGCCGTGGGTCCCGCGCCGGAACCCACCAGGTTAAAAACCATTTCAAAAACGTTTAAAAACGCCAAAAGACCGATGACGGTAATATTTTAAATACTCAAATATTTTCAAAACATAATTCTGAAATACCGTCATAGAATACAATTTGAAAATACAAGGCGAAATGCCAAATCTCGACAATTAAAAATGTACGTTAAGCCGCCACTTAAACGTACCGAAAAATAATTAGGAAAAAGAGTTTAACGAAATAACTCAAGTTCGCAAAACGCCAAAAAGGCCCTTTTAAAATACACACACGCAGCAGATAAAGATACCGATAAGCCATTTGGAAATATACACACGCAGCGGATAAATGCTGTTCAAAATACACATTTGCAGCGGAAATAAAACAACCAGAAATAAATACTCAATACTCAGGAACATGCCACAGCCAGTATCACCCGAGAAGCTCACGGCCCCTTCACGACCGCTACTAGCTCGATCTCCAAGTACCTAAAAATAAAACCCACGACGGGGCAGCCACAATACTCAACAATGATGTCGATCACATCATCATAAATAATTACATACCAATGTAATAATATAGTAAGAATACTACCAAAGTAATCTTACCGTAATAACCTTACCAATCCATAACAATCCAATCCTTACCATAATCCACATTTCGCATCCTCGAATGACGAAATGAACTTAACAACAATTATCCGTATTGAATTCCAAAAATACCAACTATCCTCAAAACATCATCATAACTCATAACTGTGGAAATAATCCAATCTGTGCCAAATCCTATCCATCGGATTACACAATCAAATCTCAACCTGGATAAACCAATAGCATACAACATATCTGTAGATCAACTACCACATGATAATGGATACAAATCCCGAAACATCGACATATAGTCTGAATGCTCATACGATCAATAACAATGATCAACCAATACATCAACTGAAAATATCATTGACATGATAACTCCAATACGACCAATAAAGGATTTGATTTAAGTTAAGCACATCCATTTCTTCGTGCTTTCTACCGTCACCTTCCTCTTCTTCCTCGCGGCGTTAGGAACTAAACAGATGAAGTCGCAAGGGGTTCACTTGATTTTCTAGATTCGCCAGTCCTCAAGTTAGGCTTGAATTTGAAAGGATTTAAAAATCCTCTCAAATCCCAAGTTCCAAAATATACGGTTAATATGTCAGATGGGTTGGTTTGTAACATATGAGGGTAAAATAGTCATAAATAAATGAAAAAACACTTTGTAGTAATCAGTTGGAAAAAAGTATGTAGTTAGTTGCTAAAAATAAGATGTGCTTGTTTTAGAGGCCAATGAATGAGTTTGACATGTAGTTATTGGTCATTTTCTTTTTTCACTTATAAATAAAGTAGGTGGGGTATATCATTAGCCACTTGCATATTCCTCGTCCGGTGTTAGCATATTCTTTAAGTACCACTTGCATATCTAAAATATGACTTTTGCAACAATAGGCTTACATCAGCAGTAAGAAAATCAATGTAAAAAAGAAAAAGAAAACGTGATGGCAAACTTGTAGATATATTTCGACTTTACAACAATTTCACGAAAAACCTTTAACACCTGAAATCTCTCGGGGTAATTATAGCGACGTAAATCCTATTGTAAGAATTTACCCACCTAAATTGTGAATGCAACAACGACCAATAATGACAAACGAGACCAATTAATACAAATTCTAACAAAACTAATATACGTATAATAAAATATGGCAGACCGCGAGGTCAATGAATCTTTCCAACAAACTCAACTCCCTAAATAATTACATAGTGCTCTCTTTATTATAATATTACATAATACATGTAAACAACTCCATACTCAACAACTTACAACACCTTGGATCTCTAACATCGCTGCTAGTATCGTCACTCATGCTTCCCTTGTGACTGCTTCTCACGCAACCTGAAATTGAAAAAAATGCTATTTTATACGATGGTTTGTCCTAACTAATGTGAAACCTGGAAACACACTATATTTACGATGATTTTCGGTAACCAATGTAAAGCTAGACAAGGACTATATTTAAGACAGTTTTGTATAATCAATGTAAAACCTAGACATACTATTCAAAAAATGAAATCTATACAGTGGTCTTTGTAACACCCTAATACTTTTAGGACTACTACATGGTGCGGAACCTTACACAAAGGTCTATCAAGCTAATATATATAATTCACAATGACTCACGCAATGCTTTAGAGTAACATAATAAATGAATATTTAGGAAATGCCCCCGATTGAAATGTAACAATTCAAAAATAACAACATCCAAACACAAAACAACCAAATGCCACGTGGGGCGGTAGGGGTCTTAACAAAAATACAAGAACAAAGGCGTACTTGAGTATTTCACACTAAGGGTAACAAAATAAAAACATGCAAAACTTGAGTTAATCATCATGCCTGCACATCCATGCACATCGTGGGCCAATTCCTCTAGCAGATAATCACCTGAAATTTAGTAATCACGTAAGACAACCAGTTCAAAATAGAGTAGCCGCATAAAGTCCGAGATAATGCTGAATCACATACGCCGAGAATATAAGGCCGCAACCTGGATAGAAGTGAAATCACAACCTAAAAAGGCCGAGCTAAGGCAGCAATCTGAATTTCCAAATCACATAGGCCGAAATAAGGTCACAATTTGAAAGCCGAGCTAAGGCCGCAATTTGAGAGGCCGAGCTACAGATTGAAGAAGCTTGATAGTTGACTTGTGGTAAGATTTGCAAAATGATTCCCAAATTCTTCAATACGGCTAGGACAGCTTGGCTGACCAATTTGCATTCAAGATCTCGTAAAATATGGCCTGGAAATCTCGAGCTGGCCAATGGGTATTCACTGTCTGCAAATAAGTTTTCAATATGGATGAGTGCAGCTCAATATGGCCACCATGTATTTACTGTCTTCACCAAGTGTTAAATATGACTGGGTACAGCTCGAGTTGGCCATCACGTACCCGTTGTCTTCATCAAGTGCTCAATACGATTGGGTGCAACTCAATCTGGCCTACAACTCTCTTCATCAAGCGCTCAATACGGTTGGGTGTTGGGCTAGACAACACGTAACCACAGTTTTCATCAAGTGCAGGATATGATTGGGCAAAACTCGAGCTGGCCAGCAAATACCCACTATCTTCATCAAGTGCTCAATGCGGATGGGTGCAGCTCGAGTTGGCAACACGTACTCATTGTCTTCATCAAGTGCTCAATACGACTGGGCGTAGCTCGCTAGTACGTGCCCACTGTCTTCATCAAGTGCTAAATATTGTTGGGCGCAGCTCGAGCTTGCCAGCACGTGTTAGGGATATATACTGCCAAACATACTTTATGCTTGTATTATCTATAAGATTATGTTGTGTCGAGTAATCGGCCAGCCGAAGGTCCCAGGACAAGTCCCGGTGCCGAGCGATCGACATCCAATACGATCATCTCTCGGCGCCTGGCGACCGACTTCTGGCGACCGACTTATGGACGATCATCTCTCGGCGCCTTGCCGACCGACCCTTGGTGCCCGACCAGTACCGACCCTCAGCGACTGGACGAGGACGACCCTCGGTGCCCAGCTAGAGACGACCGCTTCACGACGATCAGGGCCGATGGCCATCCAGTCGGCCAAGATCGAGCCACAGGACAGCACCCACGTGCAGATCCACAAAAGGCGCTGGCAGACCTGTCACTTACCTCACCTACCAACAGGGCTGCAGACCTGCAAAAGGAGCTGACGGACAAGACTGGTGACCACAGCCTGTCACCTACCTCGCCTACTGACAAGTCCGCCGAAAGTAACAAAGTGGGACCACCTGTGACAGTACTTCCGGACGCATGCTGGCTCCTCATTGGACCGCACAGCTGGCTGCCGGCTGTAGCCTTGGACTTTTGGCAGACTGCCCACGTGACCTTTAGGACGATTGCCCCATTATATTAATGGCCAAAAGACGATCGCCCGCTAGGAGACAAGGCACCTCATCCCCTATATAAAGAAGGCAGCCTGCACTTGGATTTTCTGTCGGGCACTCTCGCATTTCACAAGCAAAACACACAGCACTTGGCTTTCTCCAACTCTTGGCGACAGCTATCTTTCGGTCTTACTTCTCCCGGCCTCTCTCATCAGGCAGACGATCGGCAGGGACGAAGAACACCGAGCTTCGCTCAAGAGCCGGATTAATAGAGTCTTTTTACACTCATTGTATTTAGATTTCTCTCATTAATACTTGTATCCACGAATATTTGTATTAATATCATCTCGCGAGAGCATTCAATCCCGGGCCTAACAAACCCGGCAAATCTTGTATTATTTATCCTCTGTCGGAAGTGCTCCCGCAATTGTTGTTTGTTGTCCGTCTTCCAGCAGTATTAATCTTCGGATAAATATTTTGGGCAACAACAATTGGCGCTAGAGGAAGGGGATCTAACCCTCAAATTTTTACACCTACCGTCCCGAAGAACACTCACTGTTCTCGGGGCAGATACTTGAAGTGACACTCACTGCACTTCAAAGAAATCTTTCAGAAATCATGTCTTCCGCCTCCGCGTCGAAGAAAGCCGCCGGACAGCCGGCCAGACGCCACGTTCCGTCCCAGTCCGAGCCACAGCCGATGGTGGAGGGTAGCCGCCGCGGTCAGAGACGCTCGATCCCGCCCCTGGACGGCGGCCCATGCCTCTCGCTCGATCGGTTCCGAACCAAGGAACAGATCGAAGGGGCCCTGGCCGTCCTACAGGAGCGACGGAGTGCTCTCGACGCGCCTCCTGCTATCAGCCCCTCGGCCGTCCGCCGGAAGTCCAAGCGAAAGCTCAAGGCGTTACCGGCCGAGCGATCGCCAGGAGGCTCCCGTCCGCAAGAAGAGGCGCTCGCCAGCCGGGGCACCTCTGTCTTCGATCGCCTGGGTAGTGACCCGACTGAAATCGGGCGGCCTCGGCCCGGCTACGAGACGACGGAGTTTGAGTCCGTCACCAGGAGCTCGGCCTACCCGACTCCCAGAAGGCAGCCCAGCCGTCTGGATCCTCCTCGCCAAATAGCCGAGGCCGGAAGCAGCGGAGTCCGGAGATCGGTACACGATCGCCTCGGCTCCTGCTCCCAAAGCCGATCTACAAGCGACCAAGCCACGTCGATGGCTGCGATGCAACGTCAACTCAACGACATGAAGGCGCTCCTGGAATCCAGGGCAGGCGCCAAGAAGACGATCGTCGGGCCAAGCGAGCCGCTCACGATCGACATCGAGCTCGCCCCCGTGCAGCATAAGATCGCTCCCCCGCAAACACCCGTGTACGAGGGGCAATCGGACCCCCAGATGCACCTGAGGAAGTTCAACATCTACATGACCGGGTGTGGGGCATCAGACGCGACCAGGTGCCGAATGTTCCCTCTGACGCTGGACGACCTCGCCCACAGGTGGTACGCCTCGTTGCCGCCTCGGTCCATTGGATCTTTTAACCAGCTGGCGCACGTCTTCATGGAGTACTTCGCCACTAGGGTCGTCCGGCCAGAAGGTCCCCTTCGCATGATGCAAATCAAGTAGGGAGAAGAAGAGTCCGACTCGGACTACATCGACCGGGTAGACGTGATCATCCTTAACGGCGAGCCCATAAGCGATGAGACTGCCCTCTACGCGGTCCTAGGAGGATTTCAGGGCTTTTCGCCTATGTTAAGGCATCTCACGAAGACCCAACCTACAACCTACGCAGCCTTCCGGGCTAGAGCCGCAGATTTTCTGGCCAGGCAAAGGTTCCTTCTTAGCCTGTGAGCAGCGCGATCGGCGCCCAGACGACGATCTCCCGCCCGATCGCCGTTATCAACCTACGAATAAAGCGATCGTCAGCCGAGCGACGATCGACAGTCTTCCAGCCCGATCGCCGATCATCATGCTACATCATCAGCAACCCGGAGGACACGATCGCCCTCTACAGTCCAGCATCTAACATGACGGACTAAGGCATAAGATCGCCTCCACCGCACATCATAAAGCCATGGTCCTGGTAGTCGATGGAACCGGCTGCTTCGGCCATGCAAGGTCCCTTTCGGCCGAGATCGCTCGCCCTTTGTTTAAATACGAGGTCGGCGTAGTCTGAGGGATCTCCAAATTTAATCAGTGGACACGTGCCACAACCCCCGTCTCAACGTACACCGTCGAGGTTCGCCATCTTCATGGTGGGCCGAGGTGGAAGCAGAGCTAACAAGCCGCGGGCGTGGAGTTGATTCATCCGACGCTGCCCCGCTCAAGGACTCCTCTCGACCGAGACCGCACGCCCTTCGTTTAAATACGAGGCGAGGCGCAGCCTAACAGAGGACCCTCATAATAAAGTGAGTCACGAGACACTCAATGTCTTCGCGCACCAAGACACGGTCATGGAGTCGGTCCATCGATTTCCGCGACTGTGCACGATTCCTCAAACAAGCGAAACCATCAAGTTTCCGAGGGGGATCGGCCAATGTTGTTTTTGCAGGTACAAGACCGAAAGATAGATAGCCAATCGACCATGATAGCCCAAGTCCGAAATCATAAGTCAGCTCAGCAAGCCCGTCCTCATCCTTACAAGATCGCTAGCAAGAACCACCTCGCCCCATGTCTTCAACATAGGAGCAAGCTGGTGGGCAATTGTTGTGTCGAGATTT
Source organism: Orobanche coerulescens (assembly GCA_033398695.1). NCBI lineage: Eukaryota > Viridiplantae > Streptophyta > Magnoliopsida > Lamiales > Orobanchaceae > Orobanche > Orobanche coerulescens. Next base: position 92,154,997 of record CM065819.1, read on the forward strand.
ACACTTTCCGACCGGCGATCGCCTCGGAGATCGGGCGACCTAGCCACTGCCGAGCAGCCGAGGCAGGACTGCCGACCGACGACCAGGCGGCCTAGCCTTAGCCCCGCAGACAACATGAATCGGCCAGCCGAAGGTCCCAGGACAAGTCCCGGTGCCGAGCGATCGACATCCAATACGATCATCTCTCGGCGCCTGGCGACCGACTTCTGGCGACCGACTTATGGACGATCATCTCTCGGCGCCTTGGCGACCGACCCTTGGTGCCCGACCAGTACCGACCCTCAGCGACTGGCCGAGGACGACCCTCGGTGCCCAGCTAGAGACGACCGCTTCAAGACGATCAGGGCCGATGGCCATCCAGTCGGCCAAGACCGAGCCACAGGACAGCACCCACGTGCAGATCCACAAAAGGCGCTGGCAGACCTGTCACCTACCTCACCTACCAACAGGGCCGCAAACCTGCAAAAGGAGCTGACGGACAAGACTGGTGACCACAGCCTGTCACCTACCTCGCCTACTGACAAGTCCGCCAAAAGTAACAAAGTGGGACCATCTGTGACAGTACTTCTGGACGCATGCTGGCTCCTCATTGGACCGCACAGCTGGCTGCCGGCTGTAGCCTTGGACTTTTGGCAGACTGCCCACGTGACCTTTAGGACGATCGCCCCATTATATTAATGGCCGAAAGACGATCGCCCGCTAGGAGACAAGGCACCTCATCCCCTATATAAAGAAGGCAGCCTGCACTTGGATTTTCTGTCGGGCACTCTCGCATTTCACAAGCAAAACACACAGCACTTGGCTTTCTCCAACTCTTGGCGACAGCTATCTTTCGGTCTTACTTCTCCCGGCCTCTCTCATCAGGCAGACGATCGGCAGGGATGAAGAACACCGAGCTTCGCTCAAGAGCCGGATTAATAGAGTCTTTTTACACTCATTGTATTTAGATTTCTCTCATTAATACTTGTATCCACGAATATTTGTATTAATATCATCTCGCGAGAGCATTCAAGCCCGGGCCTAACAAACCCAGCAAATCTTGTATTATTTATCTTCTCTCGGAAGTGCTCCCGCAATTGTTGTTTGTTGTCCGTCTTCCGGCAGTATTAATCTTCGGATAAATATTTTGGGCAACCACAGATTATTAAACATATTTTCATCACATGTTTTGCATATTTATTTACCTTATGATTATGCGAATATTGTCTAATTATTTTATATTTTAGATGATGTGGTGTGGTGTCACATGAAAGATTAAATTATTGGTGCCTTATAAAATTACATAATAGTTCACAACCTAGATAATTATTAGACAAATTATGTGAGGTTGCAGTATTTGCTTGAGATTAGTTGGTCTTGACTATTAGTATACATTAACGTATTTGCATATATTGAACGGGATTGGATTGAGATAGTTTCTTTGATATTGACTATAAGAAGAGTATAAGTCTCGGATAATTATTATTTATTAATTTAGTGTATAATATTTAATTATATGTTTATGAAATTTATTGCTTTGATTTATCATGGGTGAGAGTCACATTCATTATCTCAATATGCTACATATTTTGGGCAATAATATTATGATATGACAGTTAATATTATAGCTAGAAATCGTATCCCAGATCATGCATGTTGATGATGTCCCATTGAGGAGCTCGAGAATGATTATTATATTAAAGCCTATTGGTGGATTAATTTTCGATATAATAATAAGCTTTGAGTGTTACTACTCTTGGACAAGAAATTAATTAATTAGAAGATGCCCGCAGCCTAAATTAATTAATGAACATTCGAAATCTTAAACACGAAAAATAATAAATATAAATAAGGAGCCCAATTTCATAAATTGGGATTTGGGCATGAAGTGCAATATTAACTCTTTAGTTGGACTGAGTTGATATTAGTAGACTCGACAATATTAAGAAGAGATAAATATGAAAACTTGAGGTCTGCTATGAATCCTTGCCATAGTCCTCCTTAAGATTCTTAGTGTAGCCCAAAGCTTGTAAATAAGAGAAATGGGGGCTGCCGTACTTGCTTGCTACAACTCAAGAAATTTTGATTTCCATTCTATGTGTTTAATTGTGGATCTTGACTTATGTCTTTGATTCCACAACTAAGATAACGTATTAATTTACTGTAATAATAGAAACTACAAGAAAAGAAAGAAGAAAAATCGAGGGGTTTAAAGAGGAATTTCGGCCGATCCAACTTGGTGCTCAAGGAGACTTGCTATCTTGTCGCCCACAACACATCCGAAGACAGGCGGGGAATATCATTGAAGATCTAAAGTTCGAAATCTAGAAGATCTACTATCACGGTAGAAGGATAATTATTCCTTGATCGTAGATTTAGATAGTAATAATATATCACTACAAGGAAAACTGGATTTTACAAGTGTTTTTGCCCGTTGCGTGATGTCCTTAAATACCATTGTCTATTGAGATGCCGTCTGTTACGCATATCCACTACACCAAAATCCCAATTTTGTGACTGTCAAAAACTGTCACAAATGGCAAAAACAGTCACAAATGACTATCATAAAATCACCAGTCACAAGTTTTTTTGTGACTGTCAAAAACAGTCACAAGTTTTTTTGTGACTGTCAAAAACAGTCACAAAACAGTGACAAAACCTCATTTATATGACTTTACAATACCACTTTTTATGACAGTCACAAATATCATTTATGACTGTCATTAGCAGTCACGAAATTCATCTTTTGTGACAGTCATTAGGAGTCACGAATTTTAACTTTCGTGACTTCCATGGACAGTGACAAATATCATTTTTCTTGACTGTCTTGTGACTGTTTTTAGAAGTCACAAATGTTGAAAAATACAAAAAAAAAATAATATAACCCCATTTTTCTCTGAATGCAATCTAATTATATTTCACAATGAATTCATAATACAATCCAAACATATTTCTCAAAGTATTCACACAACACTCCAATTAATTTTTACAAGACATAAAATCACAATGTAATGCTCAAAATTAACACGTAAAAAAAAATACGAACCAACCCATTGAGAATAAAATAGGAGGCAAACACTCCCTATGAGGGAAGTGCTTTAGCTACCTTACTCTGCTTCTACTTAGACTTTTACACACAAGTAAAGCACTTATACAACTTATTCACCAAACAGTCTCTGCAACTCTATAGTGACAAATATTGTGCAAATCCTAATCATCGCGGCAGCATTTTATCACCCGAACCTCAGTTAGATCAACACGCATCAACCGGGATCTCCAATTCATCCTCGATAGTTGATTAAACCTGTCAAAATGGTGGACCGGAAAAAAGACTGCAACGGTAGAAGCATTATAGATTAATTTTAAAATGTGAAGCAAACGCTACTGCAACAACAGCAAATCACCCATTGGATTTTATTTCAAACAACAAACCATATTTCACAACACTATTTTCTGAAGAGAAAAAAAAATATATGCACTCACAATTTGGGTAGGAAATTTCCTTCAGTGGAATGAAAATTTTGTTGGCGACCTAAAGCCCTTTCTCTTGAAGTTGTACAATTTTACTAATGTAGCTCCTAATAATCGGCCTTATAAATTGGTTTTAGAACCTACACATCCAAAGGAATTCGATCCTCCAACCTTTACACTACCCACCAGCAGGGGTTATGATATCATTAGGCTAAGCCTTTACTAATTTAGCTCCTATACGAAAGAGAAAAGGTGGAAGGTTTGAAAGCCTCTAGTGAGGTAAACTATAAAGTTGAAAATCAAACTCAACAAACTTTTACTGAAAAAGTAACATCAATTAGAAACCGACTTCAAAAGCCCAAGGGGTATCATTTGCATAACCAATCACTAACTTAGCATAGAATAAAAAATAAAGAGACTTACTACAGTCTCACTAATTGCCTTGTGAAGTAGTTCCTTAAGTATTGCATGAACCTGAAGTGACAATATAAACACAAGATAAGCTTACTGTGACATTTCTTTAGGCAAGCCAAAACAATCCACATCAAACCATGAAACCATTTATAAGGATCAATGTAAGACCGAAAAAATAGATAAAAATGGCTGAGTGTAAATGCCATTGGCATCGACAGCAGAATCTAGATAAACAAAACTATATTTCAGATACCTACCGCATCAACAGCTGCTTCAGCAGGACCTTTAATGGTAATTAAAGCAGTTTCAATTAGACGACGATAACCCTGTTCGGGTGCGATAAGATGAGGCTGATAACTATAAGCTTCAGTGATTAATTTCCGCACATTTTCCATAGCAAGATGCTTGTCAAACTGCAAGCGCTTGAAAGGCCGGTTGTGATTGATTATCAAAAACATTGTATATTTTATCACCACCTGGTCGACTGTCGAGTCAAAATAAAAATATTAAAACAAAATAAAACATGAAACAATATTGGATGATGCAAATACGGAAATAAGAAAAGAGATACATACACTCCGTCTAGGTGCTCTTTGAATATTCCATCAAATATACGACAGATTTCCATGATCATGTACAACTTCCCCTGCAATGATATTCAGCATTTATAAATACGCAAGGGAGCAGGCCAACTTTAAAAAGAAATATGGTATCCCAACTCAAACATGAGATGAAGCATATAGAAGGAACAGTTCTGATATGGTATCCCAACTCAAACATGAGTTGAAGCATATAGAAAGCAAGAATGCCTACTTCAAAGGATTAGTAACTTTGCTGATTGATTAAATGACCACTAGTGTCGACTAGTCGTCCACTAGTCACGACTCGACTTGCTGGAGTCTCCATCTGAATCGACTCGACTTACCGACTTAAAAACTATGATGCAACTTATGTGATTAGAATAGAAATATTACAGTGTGGATCACAAGGATTGTTAGGACTGTTTTAAAAAGCATGCATTAACAAAGTTCTAAAGATATTTATAATGAAAAAGTGCTCATCAAAGTGTTATCCCAATTCAAAATGGAAATAATTTCACTCGTATGCAATTCCCAAAGAATGACCTGGAACCAAATAAACGGATGAAATTCCTTATGCATCAAATGTTGGGAATCTAATGTATGCACAGACTTGTATGAGGACGAGGCTAGACATCATTTTCATTGTTAGAATGTATGGCCAATATCAGAGTAATCTAGGAATAGATAACTAAGAAGCAGCAAAGAAAGTGTGGAGGTAATTGCAATGGGCAATAGACCATATGCTTAGTTGCTTACATGTCGAAGGTTTGATCGTCTTAAGGTGACTGAATATTAATATTCGGATTATGTTGCATGTGCTGATACTAGAAAATCCACATTTGGCTATTCATTCTTATTTGTGTTGAACATATGCAAAGATGACAGATCGCTTCGTCTTGTTCCAAGATATTGCTATTGAAGGAAGGACATTGGCTACGAAATTTTAAATAGAACACAAAACCGATCTTTTCAAAGTCCCCACATCAACGTAATAATTTACTGCATATACGTGTTCTTGATGTTTCGCTTTGTGAATGCCATGTCAATCAACGTAATCGCCATCGCATATACGGTGTTACGATGTTTCGCTTTGTGAATGCGATGACAAGCACAAAGCATCATTTGACTCAAGACGATCTTAATCATCTTGAAAAAATGATTTATACTCATCTCAAGGTAACACCAAAAGAACATATGTGAGTGCGAAAATGTCGATCTCAAACGTCAAAATCTTATACATAACGACAACTCACCATATCAACTTAAACAATCTCATATAATTCAATTGATAGTGTTTGATATAGTTATCACCTTTCTTTAAATCTGCAATTCCAAGAAGCTCAACAAGCTCGACATGATTCTTCATCTTTGGTTCAGTCCGCTTCTCTCCCCATGAACGAATGATGGCATTGTTATCCTAGAGAACATCTCATCAGTCATAACAGAACTAATCATGGGATCACCAAAAATCAAAGAATGAGAAGAACCTAAGACACACCTCATTATTGTTGACAGGTACTGAATCATGTACTAGGTTTCCAATGATAGCCAATTTAGACTGCACAGCTGCTAGGGCTTCATGCACCTCTGCCTCCTTCATTGCAGCCAATTCTTTGTTCTCCTCAATAGAGGCAATCATTGTACTTGCATCTTCTTTCGCCTGAATCCATAAAAGAATTCAGTACAAAGTTCAACACATAAACAAGAAACGTGTTACATATCAGCTCCCTTGATATTTTGATCTATAAATCATATGTTAGTTAAGATGCATCTATAATGAAATTAATACATAGCATCTTCAAGATAGATTCTGGAAAAAACAAGGCCCACTTTCACAATCTAAACTGGCAACGTATTGAAGTAAGCATCTATAGCATATGGCAAATTTCATTTGGGATAACTCAGCCCGTAACGATTGGATTTTATTTCAAACAACAAACCATATAACTCGGAATAACTCAAATTTCAGCTACTCGACATCGACCGCAATGACATCTCAACCGTTCAATCAACAAGCTTTCACAATCATCAAAACAGATTAAATAAAAAATCATCACCACACTACCAGAATCTTACCCGTATGCTAATCAAATCGAACAACTCCAGAAAATAGGAAACCTTGTTCATAAACATTGAAACATCAAAATAACAATAGAGCAGCAACTAGCAAATAAAGAAGAGCAACAACTCTATGTAAACACAAATTAAACAAGGTAGAGCAATAAATAGCAAGCAATGGAATAAGGATTATACTAATTATCATCAAATTCAAAAGAGAAGCCTAGAAGAGGAATAAAAGCGATCTCACCTGAACAGGGTGGTGGCGCTCCGTCGCTCAGCGGTGGTGTGGCATGGCGTTGAGCGGAGCGCGAGTGAGCAACGGCCAGCGGTGGAATCGAGGCATAGCGTGGCGTTGAGAGCAGCGGACCAATAGACCAGCAGTGAGTGAGCAGCGAGCAGCGTGCGGTGTGAGTTGAGAGAACGGGGAGTGGCGGCGCGGTGAGAGACAGAGAGTCGAGAGAGATTTGAGACTTGAGAGAAGAAAATTAGGGCCTTAGGTATTTTAACAGCGTTTTAGTTTTAGGGAATAAGGATTGAAAAGTAATAAAATTTAAATATATAATTATATTATAATAATTTATTGGGAGAGAGAGGGATCGTTTAACCTTGAAAAGTTTATGACTGTTCAAGACAGTCACAATTTTATGACAGTCATTAACAGTCACAAACATTTGGATTTATTACTGTTTGGTCTTTGTGATTTATTGTGGCGATCATAAAATTGTATTATCATTGACAAATACAAATCCAGGGAGTCTCAATGTCACAAAATCCTGTTTTTGGTGTAGTGATCAGACAACAGATCATAAACCATTGTGTAATATATCTGAAGACAACGGCCTGTGTTTTATAAAATGATGTATAATACCTAGAAACAACATCACGTAATAAAACCGTTGTCAGAAATATTGAAACACAATGGTTTCTACGAGACAAACAATTGTTCATTGGTCTCTATACAACAGTTTTATTCAGGTGGACCATTGTTTGTTTGGTTTGTATACAACAGTTTTATTATTTTTCAAGTGACCGTGTTTGTTGATTTCACACAACTGTTTTTGTAACAAGTGTTTATTGTCTGATGATATTTTCAACAAGTGTTTCTAAAAAATGATAAGATTGGCTAATGATAAATGAAACAACATTTTATTTATAACAAAAATTAGAATTTATATAATACTAGCAACTAACCAATATAATCAAAGCGGATAATACGGATACAGATACAGCCATATTCCGAAAGTTTAAATCCATATCCGAATCCGGGAATATCCAAGAAAATCATATCCGTATCCGAATCTCGTGGATATTATCCAAATACGGATAATGTCTGAATCCGAATCCATTTCTCAAAAAATGATCAAAAAATTTTGTGAAATTTGTATTACTAGAAAAACCATGCAGACTACATATTAAAGAGTTACTCAGTTCACTAATTTACAAAGTACAATCATCAAATACATCTTTGTCCAATACTTGCACAAAAATACAAATCAAATTCCTTCTCAAAATAGTACATGATTAAAGATTAAATGAACAAACAAAACCCAAAAGTCCCTTAACAAAACTAAAAGAAAACATCGTTTTCATCCTAAAAATAAACAAATCCCCAGATCTGAACCACCACAAATGCACAATCCAGATCATTGCATGTATGGCTTTAGAGGCCACCGTTAGATTCATAACTGATGTCCTGCACACAACATAAAATCAGTGAGTTACTAACAGGAAAATGAAGAAAGTAGGGACTGTGATATCGAGTTTTGGTACATGTTCAGAAGTAGGTTATGATGAACCAATTGCATAAACCAGATATAAAGCATAAACTGAACATATTAACAACCACAAATCATTAAAACATATTAACACATGCATGAGACAACATTAGACATCAACTAGCAAAGATCTGTAGCACAAACTAAAAATATGTGAAATCATACAAAAATAACTCTAAACATATTAACAAGAGCATGCGATGAATCAACATGGCACTTCCTATCATTAGTGTTGCCACAGAATCTGCTTAGCTTTTGATAAATACAAAGTTCTTTAGCGTAATACTGTTCAAGCATTAGTTACACAGGATACCAAAATTGTAAACTCAGCAAGGGGAACTACATTTCTATCACTATAAAATTTTTATGATCTTAAGCACTGAATTTGATACTCACTAAGATTTATATTCAATTTATATTACAAGGATAGGCAAAGAGCCAGGTCCGAGTGATGCTACATAAACAAATTTGAAAACGTGCAACTTCCATGAGTAAGGCACACTCCTAGACTATGTTCTCATCTTTCAATACATAAGAAAGAAGCGTTGCTAAACTTGAATTTGGATGTCTTGTTTCTTTCCACATAAGATAACAAAGAAAGATGGGGTAAAGTTTATACATGAGATGTATTAGGTACTATTATTAATGACATTTTAGATGTATAGATGGTACCAATTGCTAAGATTTTCGTATAGAATTTGAGGGCCTTTTCATTATGCTAACAGTTAGAAGGTACTCTTTTGAAGATGCATTTCTCCCCGTTAGTTTTGAACAAGACATCAAACTGCATAATGGTCATATCTAACAAATAAATAACCATTTTCATATGTAATATACGTTTAAGCACTTAGTTTCCTAATTCTTGCAGGGGTACTGTCCTCTTATTCTTATATCCGTTCTTCTGGCATATTAACCATGCTGCAAATCTAATTTTTCATTTGCAATAGTATCTTTTGAGATCTGAAAAGTACTTATTTGATCCCAAACACGGCTGCTATGTTTCTTTCAAGGAAAAGATGAAGCTCAATCTAAAGCAATATCTTTGAATCGAGCTGGATTTAAACAAGAAAATTTGAGGCGTACATACATTCACGATCAAGAGAGCTTAAACACACATCCAACATTTTCCAACTCATGCCTGCACATACTTCCATTCGGCTTGTTTGCGCTCGATTCAAACATACCCCTAGGGTCATTGTTGCTCCCATAAGAAATCTGTTTGTCTATGCTCTTATGAAATGTTTTAGGATTTTTTAAAGTTTCTGTAGTTAAAGGTACCACCTTCTAACATTACCAGCTAATCTAACAAATCTTAAAAGTGCCCGCATTCCTAGCTTCAATTTACTTGATGCATTCCACTCAAATGCTAATGTACAGGTCTCATACATAGGAATCTGCAAAAAAGGAACAAATCATATTAGGCTAGTAACTCTAAACCCACATATTAGCAAGTCCAAATATTAATAATCAAACCAGATAAAATTTATTTATCGTATTCTAAATATATATTACCAAGATTGACTACTTAAATATTTATTCACTTAAATTTCTTATTATTCTTAGTAGTTAATTAATTAGCGAATCTAAATAGATATTGTGCTCGTGGATGCGTAAAACATGTTTATCAAATCTTTCCAACCCATGCTTCTGCTGCGTTTTACATCTAACAATTGGTATTGGAGCAAATTTTTAGGCTTTTATTAATTTAATCAATTTATGAAATTGATTGCTAGCAATTTAAAAATACACATATTTTATGATTATTGGAATATTTTTGCTAGATTGATCTTGCAGAGAGTATGATTCAATTACCATGACTAATATGAATGGTTCTTCATAATTTTATTTACGCATTATTGGTTTTTGCACGGTTTGTTAGGAGTATGCTCTCAAATGCAACTGAGAGAGTGAGAACATTGTATTGTTATTATGAATATTATATTAAATAAAGGCATTTATTATTTCTATATAATTGTAAATCACAGGCATTGTGATTTGGTATATAAAATAATAGTCCTTGCATTTGAGAGCAAATATTCCACTCCTTGTGGAGATAAGGAGATAGGCACATGAAGTGTTTAGGGCTCGAATGCTTAACAAATTCACAGGTCGATAAAACTTAACTGGGCAGTAAGTTTAGACAAGACTTGCATAACGTGTACTTTGACATGTAGAGTGCCTATCTTCACTAAGGGTTAGTGGGAGCACACATTATGGTATGCTAATGGGATTAGAATACTCGAACACGACTCACCTCGATTCGGTCACATAGATATCACTCTGGGATTGTCAATAACTGAATCGAAAGATTCTGATAGGTATACGTGGACCTTTTGAAGAGATAAATTCACCACTAGAAGGGGGGTTGAATAGTGGTAATGCGGAATATCGAAATTTCTTGCAAATAAAAGAAAATAGTGCGGAAAGTAAAAGGCTCAAAGATTTATAGAGGTTCGGCAACTTGCCTACGATTTCTCTCCGACTTCTTTTTCTATTGGCTCAAGAACAACCACATACTTGACTCGTCTTCGATCGGTCCGAGTACAACAACCATTACAACCGCTTGTGTTCTATTGGTCCAAGCTCAACCACTCTCAAAATAAACTTTGTTTATCTAGTGTTCTATCGGAACTAGATAATCCTCACTTTACGAATATTGGAGTGTAATCCTAACAATGCCGGATCAAAAATCCTAATAACACCAGATTAGTGACTCTTAATTCGTTTCTCTTACGCTCAAGTATGAGTGATGCAAACAACCAATGAAAATAATACAAAGTATAATAGATATTACAATGTGAATCACTCTTGTATCTTTTCTTCTCACAACTTAGAATGTAGTAATCAGTAGTAATTTGAACTCAAGAATGCTTTAAATGCTTGAATGCTTGAATGCTTAAAGTTGTGTGTTGAGATACCCAAATGATATAGGTATTTATAGGCTTCAATCTTTCTTTGAATTCTGACATTTTCATTATTAGCGTGCGCTAATAGCACTTCCCTAACGTGCGCAAACGGCCTCTGACTTTGACTGATCTGATTGGTCATAATAAACTGTTCCAATGGTAAATTTATGGCTTGCGTGCGCTAGTCATTCCAAAGTAACGTGCGCTAACGTTAGGTCTTCAACTTTGACTTTGAAATGTGTTGGTTTGTCTCCCCAACGTCTCTTTTCCAATGGCTAAAAATGTACTTAGCGTGCGCTAGCAATTTTGCATAGCGTGCGCTAGTATTATTTAATATCAGCTTTTCCAGATTTCACGGATCTTCTTTGACTTCTTCGTTCCAACGAGTAGAATATCCAACGGTAGAATTTTGACTGATTTAGCATGCGCTAATGTGTATAATGTAGCGTGCGCTAATTCTTGGTAATAGCGTGCGTAAATCTTCGTACGTAGCGTGTGCAAATTATGTCCTCTTTCTTGTCCAGACTTCACTGTCCTCTGACTTGAGATGCGATAGCGTGCGTTAATAATATGGTATAGCATCACTACGCCATAGATGGCCTATCGCCACCTCATGGGCATGGTGTTGCCTTCTCAGGTGTTGCAGTAGCTATGAAATTTTTGCCCTATGGCAACCTTGTAACCTTGGTGTTACCGTAGACATAAATCTGTGTTGCTGTAGCTATAAATAGGTGTTACACACTGCAACACTATGCCTGTGTTTCCTTAGACTATTAATAAATAAAAAGATAAATTTCTTTGAAAATAAAAATTATACTTTAAGACTAATTAAAATTTAATAAAACCAAAAAATATTTTATATAAAATATGTATCCATTAAATAAATACTATATTTATTTATTTTCAAAATTTTCTTACAAAAATTTTATTAAAAAATTAAAAAAATAATATGTAAAAATTTATTAAAACAAAAAAATATATTTTATAAAAATATGTCTTCATTAAATAAATACTATTTTTTTTCAAAAATTTTTTATATGTAATTTTATTAAAAAAATAAAAAATAATACTCCCTCCATTTTTTTAGATGTCGTTTGACTTTTTGGCACACATTTTTAGGTGCTTTGACCATATAGTTAAAATTATTATCTTTAAATAATTTTTTTTTGTGAATTAAAATTTAGATTGTACATTTTTATTCAAAAAATAAAATTTAAAAAATGATAAATTTAACTACCCGGTCAAAGCAACTAAAAATGTGTATCAAAAGGTCAAACGACATCTAAAGAAAAATGGAGGGAGTATATGAAAACATATAATTATTTAACATATAATTTATTTAGAATACTTCAATACTACATAACCCTACTCAATTTATTTAACATATAATTTATTTATAATACTTCAATACTACATAACCCTACTCAAACATCGATCCCTCTTTTATCCTCCATAGCCGCTCCCCTAACCTTCACACCTTGCGCTACTCCCTCGACCCCAGGGGCGTAGGGAGAGGGTGGCTCTAGTAGGCTGAAGCCCAGCAGTTAAAAAAAAACTTAGAAGGTTTTGTGTTGACTTAGACTTTGTTTAAATTAGCCCACTAAAGACCCACCAAAAACCAAAGCCCATTTTTTTTAAAGCTTAAACCCATTTGTATATATCCAATATTAATCCATTAAACTTATACAATACCCATTTAGCATTTGGGGATATCTTTCATCGGCTCATTCTAATTTCCAAGGAGAAGGAGACCACGGTAGTCAAAGTCAAACAAACAACCGGCGCACCAGTCCACTCACGGCTCACACATTGGACTGCGCCGACGACTTTATGAGAGAGAGCCACCGGCCGCGATCGCGAGGCTCGAGCGAGTGAAGCGACTATCAGACTGTGGAAGGCTGCGGTTTCTTGTGTTGTGCAAGGGCAGCAAGGCTGAGGTAGGAAATCAAATTAATTGGTAAAATGATTGGTTTAATTGATTTTTTATTTTAATTGGTAATTGGTTTTAATTTCTTGTAATAATTTCTGGTTTAAAATGATTTATGGCTGGTTCCTAGTTAGGGTTTTTACCTCTTTAATTAGAATAAGTGTGGTTGAAAGGTTGAAATTAATTTTGAAATGATTTAGTGAATTGATAGGTAATTCCTCGTTAGGGTTTTTACCTTTTTAATTAGGAACAAGTGTGATTGAAAGGTTGAAATCAAATTTGAAATGATTTACTAAATTGATAGTAATAGGTTTAATATCTGTTGTTTCCCCTAATTCATTTAGTTGCAATTTGTAAAGGGCTTAAAGGGTTAGGGGTTTAGGGTTACGAGGTTATCATTTGATTTAGTTAGTTGATATATATCACAATTGATTTAAATAATTTACTACTATTATTTATTAATTTAGTTCACCAATTTGGGATTGAATCATTAAATTTAAAATTGGAATTGGAATTGTGTTAATGAGACTTATGTATTCAATTCAGTTAATGGAATTGAATAGCAGATTTAATGAGCAAGCATTGGAGCTTCTTCAATTGTGTGAGGCTTTGAATCCCATTGATGGGTTCAAATCATTTTACGAAGATGCCATTTGTTCTTTCGTGGAGAAATTTTATCCTTTGGATTTTACTGAAGACGAGGTAGATGATTTGAGGAGGTAATTGGATCATTATAAATGGGATGTGGTTCGTAACTCACAATTTCAGAACCTTGATTCTCTTCCTAAGCTGTGTCAAATGTTAGTCGAAACAAAGAAGTCACGTCATTACTTTTTAATTGATTGATTGATCCGTTTAGTATTGACTCTTCCAGTTTCTCTGACAACAACGAGCGAGCTTTTCGGCAATGAAACTCATCAAGACGCCACTTCGCAACAAAATGGATAATGAATTTCTAACGAATTCCATGGTCATTTACATCGAAAGGGAGATTGCTCGTAGTTTCGATATAAATTTTATTGTTGACAAGTTTTATCGTCTATGGAGTAGGAGAGTGCGACAAAAGTAGTACTTTTGGCTATTTGTATTGCACATTTTGGCATTTTGTCTCTTAGATGTTGAACATCAAGTTATTGCCTTACGCTATATATATTGAAGTTGTATTATGGTTTTATTTTATATGTTAGTTCTTTGTTCTTCTTTCGAATGAGTTGCAACAAAAATTTTGACAGCCCACCAGTGGAAAAAATCCTGGCTACGCCCCTGCTCGACCCTCACCCCTCGCCGTTTCACCCTTGCAGTGCTCCATCGCCGGTGCTCCCTCACCGCTGATCCATCTACGATCTCTGCTCTCTCTCGATCTCTGCTCTGTCCCTTTATCGCTGCTCTGTCCCTTTATCGCTGCTCCTCTCATCAGGTGTGGATGTCTTCCTGCTCTTGCTCGATTTCTGGTTTCTGCTCTCGCTCGATTTTTGGTTTCTGCTCTCGTTCGATTTATGCACTTGAGAATGTTTGATATTGATGATTGTCGAGCTTGTTGGTTAGTATTAAGGTTTGAAATGAAGTTAGTTTTACACAATAATTTCTCGATTTTCTTTTGGATGTTTCAAATTGTTCTATCTTTTCATCACAAATTTAATTGGGATTATAAAACAAAACCAAGGTTTTTGAGTGGTAGAAATTCAAAATAAAGTTTCAATGACTGTTTCTCAGCTTCAAAATTGGTCGATGCTCTCGTCCGTGAAGGCATTTACAATTTCCACGTCGTTGTCCTTCAATCGTAATGTTTTTTTTTTGGTTTTCCTTGAAGTTTTTATTTATTATTATGTGTCCAGTGATTTGGTAATGACTTATTAAGAGCAGTAAGAAACTTTGCGCTGTAAGTTTTAGTGATTCTTAATTAGGCTTGATTTGTCGTTTCAATCATTCCTGCGATTTAAACAATATTGGCCTTTTCAAGTAAATGGAGCACTTAGTGGAATTAATGTATGCATCTTCCTGTTACTTTGATTTCAGGTTATGCTCAAATCTTGTCGTGACTTTTATCTTAATTGCCGGAGTTCATCTAATTCTTTAGCATATGTTTGTGTTCTGCTTGCTTAGTTCGTAATCAAGTTTATAATTTTGCAGTCCGTGAAGAAGGGAGACGCCATTTTTGTTGGTCAATATCTATTCACGGGAAGTGAAACCACTTCTGTTTGGCTGGAGGTATTATGTTTAATTTTGATAATTTAATGAGTTCTGTTTTTTTGCAGTATTTTAATTGTTATGTGGCTATATTAAATGCTATATTGTTAACCTGTTCTTTTGTTGTATGTTTTTTGACCGGCTCTAATGGTGTCGATTCCATTTAGCAATGAGAGGGTTTTCTTTTATTTCATGTAGAATTGCTTGTAATATAGAATATGTACTTACGTAATGGGTCGTTGCTTGAAATTCGATTGTAGGATAAAGGTACTTGATCATTGTCCAGATTGTGTTGCAGTAGCTCCTTCCATTTTACCTGTTATATATTAACACATATATGATCTATGGCAGGGATACTTTTTCTCCAGTATTAAAATTTACAAGAGAGCAGGGTCATTATATAACCCTTCATTGTGGAGAGGTGCAGTTGCTCTTCAAATACTTGCCACTTGTATCATTATAGTTACATTGACTAATATATTTATTCATGCGCTAGTAGGTGCCTAATCCAATAGTGATGCAATTAATGTTAGATTTTCTACCGCAGATGATTGGCATGCTTGTTGCTTTAAAGAAGCAAAATGGGCAAATTTAAAATCTTCAAAGATTCCGGTAACACATTTTTTTAACCAATCGGAACTCTAGATCGAGTCTTTTTCGGTACCATATGATAGATGCCAGGGAGTTGTCCAAAATACAGTTAGTTTGGCGGATTTACGAGTTTAATTGACAATGTCAATAAGATGGAGATCGAGGAAATTGTTGTGATTTCCAAGCATGGTTTTCAATCTATGATTAGCTCATCTCCTGCTAATAATATACATGATCAACCATAAAAAAGTAAACTCATTTAATATTGCTTTATGTTACTTTGTGAAGTTCATATCGCATATTCATCATTTGCGTTCATTTTCATTTCAGGTTGAGATTCGTTTGACATCAAATATCAGAACCAATACAATTCCTTCACTTGATGTTCATCATTTTGGTTAGGTCCTTACTTTTATTATTAATCTAAAGTCAGGATAATTTTCAGAACTATTAACCTTTTCTTTTACCTAGACAGCCATCTAAAACATCTCTTGCTGTTTGGAGAATGTCTTACTTTAATGTGTACTAGAGTACAGACACACTGGAGCCTCTTGTAATGGGATTTATTTTCTGATGCAGCTGATCTGTATAATGCGAAACATCCTCTAATCCTCTGCACTGATGATATTGGTGCAACACTTTCTGGTGACACACGAGAAGATGGCACTCTAATTACGCGAGAAGATGGCACTCCAATTACGCAAGAATATGATACTCACTCCAATTACGCAAGAATATGACACTCTAGTTACATGAGACCATAGCTCTTAGATGTCATCCATTTGTTCTTCTCTTTTGAACAATTTTCCATTTGTCTATTTGGTTGATGTAATGGATTGGTTGATGTTTTTGGTGGATTGATGTACTTGTTGGTTTAACTATAGCTAGGTTAATGATGCAGAATTGTTTTTTATGCGAAACGAAATATTTAAATGCTATATTGTTATTCTGTTCATTTGAGGTGTTGCAATAGGTAGTTAGTGTGTTGAAATTGGTTAATATTTTTCAATACACATTGGGTTGCAGTTGTTATCATCTGGTGTTGCATTAACTACGTTCCCACAATATGGGCCCACGGGTGGGCCCCACATGTGTGCCCCACACAATCTGGTATCTATTTTATTAAATTATAACGTCTATTGCAACACAGATAAAATGTTGCAATAGGGTGCCAAGTATGTTGCCATAGGCTCCTATGGTAACATGAGAACAGAGTGTTATCTTAGGCCGTTCGAATGTTGCCTTTGTGGTCAAAGGCAACTGCTGAGAACGCAACACACTTTTGGTGTTACCTTTGCCCTTTTCGGGGCTAAGGCAACACTAAATCAGGTCTATGGTGACGCAGTTTCAGGGTTGTTGTAGGCCATCTATGGCGTAGTGCGTGCGCTAATATTGGTATTTTAGCGTACGTAAATAGTGAAGCTTTTGCGTGCGCTATCCATCAGGTAGGTTCCGACTAAACTGCAGCTAAGTTGACTTGACTGTATATATGCCTCGATAGCATGCACTACTCTGAAACATGTAGCGTGCGCTAAGACCAGTTTTCTCCTTCAATATAACAGCTTGCTGAGATCGATTTTATTAAATGTTTTGAATGAGATTATCATCAAAATACTTTTTGAGTCAACACCTTTGACTTAAGGATTCATTAGGAGATGTGATTGTGACATTAAGTTAGTCATTAGAGTAGTTCGATCCAATCGCCAGTTGGTGGGGTCAACCTCGAAATGCAACTTAATGGGCAAGTAGCAGTCTCTGCTGAATACTAAGATAGAATTCTTTCTCCTGTAAGTGAGCAGGTAAATGTCCTATGCGGTTAATGGCAAATGAGATCATAAGTCTTTGGCCAAACTAGTTAAAGCTAGTTGTATTTAATACACAAGAGCTCAGTAATCTCTGTTTGCACTAAACAAGTGCATAGAATCAAGTTACAATAGGGTTTGACTTTACCGTGACCCTAATACTTGACCAGGACATATGATTGAAGGGTTTATACGTATACGGTATTCATGACATAATGTTTTTGAATGATCCGATCATTCGTTCTTAGTTGGGTTACGGTGTGGAGCACAAGACTGGCTAAGTATTACCCATACTCCTTGGTTCCTCCCATTGCCGACTAAGACGGACCTATGGAGTCGCGCACAAGGATATTTGATGGATAAAATGTGTATTTATTATCTCTTTGTTAATATTAGATATTAGATATCTAATTTGATTTATTTGATAAATCATGCGGTTTAGTGAATTGAAATTAATTACCGAGTGATTAATTTAATTCATAAATAATTATTTCTTGGAAATATATTATTATAATTTTATATTTGATAAAATTAATTAATTGGATTAATTAATTAAGTATAAATACATTTGAGATAAAATGAAGTGTATTTAACGAACTAGACTCGCGGACATCCGGTACACAAACTGAGTGGGTCGACTCGTTTTCTCACCAAATTATGTAGGCCCCCTTCCCTTTCCTTCCATGTGGTGTGTGTGATGTGTTTAATTGTTTAATGGATTGAGGACAAAAGGATGAGATTTTATATCTCATCATTTTGATCTCATCTCCATTATATAATGAAAATGTCTTCTCATTATGAGAAGATAAGAAAAATGTAATACCCGAATATCTGATATGTAATTTTATCTGTATTTGAATCTTGTGACATTGCATTTATCGTACTGTAGGTACGTGACCGATGCCCAGTTATGCCACATCTATGGCATTTGTCTTTCTTTTTGGATAGATTATAATCATTGTGAGTTATGTGTCTTTTCCTGTTGGATATTTAGCTATGGATTGTGCGATGTCCAAATCGACGCTGTAACACCCCCGAGATATTCGGAGTATATTACAGCGTCGTGGACCCCTACATGGGACCCACTAGGCTACAACAAGAAAACACCACTCGACTAACCATCTCGATTAACGAGGACACACATTTAAATAATACAACATATAAAGATACGCCCGGAGCAACCGGCGTAATAAGCATCAACCGACAATGTAGCAATTTAAGGTAATACAAAACGAAGTTCGAAATGAAAAGCCTAAGTACTCGCGAGTATAATCTATAAGTTTATAAATGTGGGAAACAACCAAATCGAAGTAAACAAAGGAAATAAGAAGACCCAAATGCATATGTCAACGACCCTGGCCAACATCCTCGTACTGTCCCAGCGCCCGCTCGTCCGGAAGAGCATAACCTGAAATCCATAACAAGAATTTCCCCAAAACAGGTCCCCAAAGGGGTTAGCAATTACGCTAGTACAAGTAATCAAGGCAAACCAATCGCTTACACATTTCATAGTACAATGCACCAAAACATTTCAAAAACCAAAACTAGACATGTCTTTTCCGGAAACAAACAGTCACAATCAAATTTGCCTAGGACCGGGACGAAGCCACAAATCCCACCCGAGGCCTCTAAAGACCCTCCCGGGCTGGCCATATCATAAAACAAATCACGCACATGCATTGCCTAGGATAGGGACAAAGCCACAAATCCCACCCGAGGCCTCTAAGGACCCTCCCGGGCTGGCTAGCTAAACAGACTCGTGAATCCAGAGTGAAGTCATAGATCCCCCCGAGGCACCGTCGGACCCTCCCGGGGTGAGCAAAATCACACACAATATACATTACCATTTCACGTTAAGCATAAAGGTTTCCAAAAATACTTGCCTTGAATAATTGATGACGCAGCGAATGGAAGGAAAAATCACCGACGAACGCTAGGGACCAACGGAACCGAACCTAACGATTCTAAGAACATAATCACAACCAACTCTAAATGAATACGGAATGGAATACACCCGGAAACCCTCCTACGATTTATGTATATTCGTATAAAAATAGCAACGAGGGTGGATCACAACCCAAACCCTCTCGATTACACAACAACCACGAAATATACCATGAATCCGTAGGAAAACCAATGATATCAACAAGATTAATCATACTCATCATGAATTAACCAACAAAACGGGACGAATCAGACGAAAATCCCAAAAACCCCAAATTATCCAAAAGTAGGGTTCTAAGAGATTTACCTTGATTCAAGAGGTAGAAGATGATTAAATGATGATAACTTGGTGCTAGAGACTCAAAATCTTGGATGGATGATGATACACGATCCAAACTTCAGCCTCCAAATCGCCTAAGTCGCCTAACCCTCGGAGAAGAAGAAGAAGAAGAAGAGATGAAAAATGACGCTGAAAAATGCAACTGTCCCCTTAAATACCTCAGAGACGCACGACCACCACGCACGACCAAGTGCTCGTGCGTCTGGTCGTGCGCCAGGCCAGTTCCCGACTTCTGTCCAACACGCACGAGCAACGCGCACGAGCACCAGCTCGTGCGTCACTGGGAGTTACTTCCGAGCATTGGTTGCGCACGAGCAGCGGGCACGACCAATTGTTCGGGTGCTTGGTCGTGTGCTAGGCCACTGCCCAGCTTCTGACCAACATGCACGAGCAAAGCGCACGAGCACCAGCTCGTGCTTCCTGTTCGTGCGTCCCTGGGAGTCCTCTGCCTAGCATTCGGCTACGCACGAGCGCCCAACACAATCGACAACTCGTGTGGCCTGCTCGAGTGCAAGAACCAAAGGTTAACATCTAGCCCGACACGACTCCGAAAACATCCAGAACGTAACCAACTCAAAAGGGAAAGACATCAAGAGTTCACGACGCTCTCTAAGGGACAATATGACAACATAATACAATACGCCATCGAATCACCAAGCAAAAGCTCACAACGTCCATAGGGACATAAGATGGACTTGCGGCAAACCCGAAATGGTGGTTCCGAATAACGATTTACGATAATACAAGAAATAGCGACGAAAATGACATAAAACACCAAATCGAGTAAAACGAGTCCGAAACAAGCTCGAACAACAAGAAGTCCAATATTAAATACCCCCGAAATATCAATATGGTTACGAGCGAGTTGCTAAAAACAAAAAATACACCAAAATGAGAATACCGACAAAAAAGAAAAAAATACAGATATTACATTCTACCCCTCTAAAAATAAGTTTCGTCCCGAAACTTAAGAAACAAACAACTCCGGGTACCTAGCACGCATGCTATCTTCGGTTTCCCAAGTTGCCTCTTCGGCACCATGCCTCGACCATTGCACTTTGACCAACGGAATGGTCTTATGCCTCAGTCGCTTCTCACGGTGTTCTAAAATCTTCAAAGGACGCTCCTCAAAAGTAATATCCTTGGCGACATCAATCTCGCCATAATCGATTACGTGACTAGGATCCGGGATATATTTCCTCAGCTGAGAAACATGAAAAACGCTATAAACATGACTTAGGGCCGGGGGTAACGCCAAACATTATGCTAACCCACCGACTCACTCGAGAATCTCAAAGGGTCCAATAAATCTCGGACTCAACTTCCCCCTTTTCCCGAAACGGAAAACTCCCCTCGTCGGCGACACCTTCAGCAAGACGTGGTCTCCCACCTCAAATTCCAATGGTCGACGATGGACATCGGCATATGACTTCTGTTGACTCTGGGCGTTCAACATCTATTCCCGAATTAATTCTATCTTCCACCTCGTCTTTAAAACGATATCTGGCTCGGTCCCGACCAAATCAGACGCCTCATTCCAACAAATCGGTGATCGACAACGCCGCCCATAAAGTGCCTCATACGGTGCCATCCGAATCGACGCGTGCCAACTATTATTGTACGTGAATTCGATTAATGGCAAATGCTCTTCCCAATCATTGCTCCAATCGAGAGCACAAGCACGCAACATATCCTCAAATGTCTTGATTGTTAGATTGATACCGCCACTAGAAGGGGGGTTGAATAGTGCGGTTAAGAGTATTGTACTCTTTTTCGTGCGGAAGCAAGAATAGCGGAGAATAAAAGTGCAGAAAAGAAAGAACACAAAGAATTGTTCGAGAGGTTCGGCTATTAACGAAGCCTACGTCCCCTACCTAGTTTTATCGACTAGGACTTTTCTTAGAACTTGGAATTTTGCACTTTCTAGTTTAGTGCCAACTTCTTACAACTTCTTGATTTCCGGGCTCAAGAACAACCTCACAAAAACACTCTTGTTTTCTAGGTACAAGATAACCAATACACAAAATAAGTGCGAGTAGAAACTCGGCTTTCACGATATATCGCTCTAAGATACAAGAATGAAGATTGAAAATTATAGAACAAATCTTCTTGTATCACAATCTAGAATAAGAATATCTCTCAGAATGTTTGCTTGATATTGCTTGAATATGCTAGTAGGCTCAGAATTCTTGTGTCTTCAATCTCCATGAAGGTGGCTATTTATAGCCTTCTTGAGCTCATTTTCCCGTTGGAACAGTAAAATGAGTTACGACGTTATAGGATCCGCTTACGCACGTTACATACGTTACGTCGTTATATGAAGCGCATAACGGCCGTAATGAAGGTGCCAAAACTGTCGGTGAACTCGATGAAATGCGTTACGTGCGTTACAATCCTTAGTGTTACGACGTAATATCTGGTCAAAGATCCGTTGATTGCGGCGACTTTGTTGCAACGGCTAGTGGCTTTTCCAACGGTCGAATAATTCAAGCCTTACGTCGTTATATGATCTTGGTTACGACGTTACTGCAGAAAAACTTACAAAAATAGTGAGCGTTAAATGCGTTAGAAAGTATGTGTTACGTCGTTACTGTTATATGTTACGACGTTAATGTGATATATGTTACGTACGTTAATGAAGAGAAAGTATGTTTTAAGTAAATTTTGGTTTTAATAAATACATCATCAAAGCGATCTAAAAATATTGTTCCAACAATCTCCCCCTTTTTGATGATGACAAAATTTACTTTATGTGAGTTTTTGAAAAATATGATTTTGATAAAAATTAGAAACTTCCCCGAACACGAGCATTGTAAAATAATATGCTCCCCGAAAACGTGAACGGGTTAGTTCGAAAGTTGATTTCAAAACGAGCATTGTATTATTCTCCCCCTTTTTGTCATCAACAAAAGTTGAGAAAACACGTAAGAGACATCAATGATACGCATACTAATCAACATAAACCAAGTAGACATCAATGATTAAACAAAACGATAACCAACATAATGTATGAAAAGATAGTCATTACAGGCAAGCATAAATATGAAATGTTTGGTCTTTTAATAAACAGAAACATCATCATTAGAAAGGATAGCCCGACTAGTCAAGGTCCGCCTCCGTGGTGTCGGTATCCCGAAATGTGTGCAAATGCTCTTCACCATGATCTTGACCTCACTCATGTCCTTCTCAAGTCTATCCATACGTGAAGCCATCCGGGAAGAGGAGGATTAGGACGAGGCAGGAGGAACCAAGGCTGTGATGACGGACGAGGTCTAGTATGATCGAGCCCCCTCGATGTGATCCTCTCCTCCGGTCTCGGAAGAGTGCCCCCATCAATGAGCCGATCATCATCCTTAATATAAGCAAAGTATATCCACCACGATTTCTCGTGCGGAGATACCTCATCGTCCGTAACGTCCCTTGGTGACGAGGCTCCCCACAGGAATCGGAACCCGTGGACCCAGACAGTCAACTCCGGCTTTCTCAAAAATCTCGGTTAAAATAGAACCAAAAGGCATTCTGACCTTCTCTGACGATCAACTTTTGCGTAGCTCTTTTTGTGGAAGATTTGTCCCTTTTCCACAAACCATTTCGACAATAGACGCAAAGTTGACTTGGTGATCCTTCCACACATGATAGATAATCTCCATATCGATATTCACAAGACGAAGTTGAGCATTAACTTTCGGCATAAGACAACAGTGATAGCATCATGAAGCAAGAATGTTTATCCCAAAGTCATTATTTTCAAACCGCCGGAATGAACATTTAAAAGCGACTTTGTCCGATAAGAAATCACGGACTTTCGACTCGTGAACACTATAATTTTCATCATCGGACCAGTTGTTAAAGTCTTCGTCCGGAGGAGCAAACTCTCCCTTGCAACGAAAACCCTCATTCGGGAGTCCAAAAATCTCCGAAAGTTTTGCTTCATCAAAAGATATAGATTTACCACGCACAAGCGAGTTAACAACGGCAAGTCCGTTGTCATCATAAGTGACAAAGAAATTCGCATAAAACTCTTTCACACATTCTTCATAAATAGGTCGAGCAAGACTAACGAACTTATTGATCCCAAGCATATCGAAAAATTCTTCGATAGCAACACCAGCATTATTCAGCGATTCAAAATCAAAGTGATGACTCGGAGTTACCTCTTCGTCAATAAGGATTTCGTTGAAGACCTTCATGGCTTGAGCATTTCTAAATGAAAGATCGCTGGAAACCGTGGGGGATGCTTCAGAAGTTTCTCCTCTTCTCTTTTTGCCAGTTCTGGGAGCCATGACGATTGAATCGGGAAAAAATGAAGTTTTGATGAAGTTTTGATAGGGTTTGCCGGTTTCGTTCGTCGCTTGATGCTAGGGAATTTGAAGAAATGAAACAGGGAACTGAATGATGGGTTTATATATATGATGGTCAACGAGCGTTTACGTACGTTATATCCCATATGTAACGTACGTAGCGTAAAAACCTAAACTCTCTGGACTGAATCCTGTGTTTCGTTACGTACGTAACGTAACAACATGTTACGTACGTAAGGTCCTATTACGTACGTAATGGACCGCGTATACCGTACGTAAGCAAGACCAAATGAACAGTCTTCTCCTTTCGATGATGTCCCGTTTTGAATGACCATTTTAATGTTACTATGATGCGTATGCAATATTTAAAAATGATCAGCATGTCCCATTCCTAAATTTATGCGAATAAAGTTGAAAGCTTCTTCGGGTAATGGTTTTGTAAAAATATCCGCCAATTGTTCATTAGTACCAACAAATTGGAGACGAACATTCCCGTTTTGGACATGGTCACGAATAAAATGGTGACGAATTTCGATGTGCTTTGTCCTACTATGCAAAATGGGGTTTTTACTTAAATTAATGGCACTTGTATTGTCACAAAAAATAGGAGTATTTTTAAGTTCGATCCCATAATCAAGTAATTGATTTTTGATCCAAAGAACTTGTGCACATGCACTTCAGTGACTACATATTCAGCCGGTTTGTGGAAGTAGCGACACTAGTTTGTTTCTTACTTCCCCATGAAATTAAACATGAACTCATAAAATGACAAGTTCCGGTGGTGCTTTTTCTATCAATTTTACAACCACCGAAATCGGCATCACTATATGCAAAAAGTTGAAAATCAATGCTGGAAGGATACCATAGGCCTAAACCAGCAGTATATTTTAAATATCGAAAAATACGTTTACATGCTATGAGATGAGATTCCTTAGGATTAGCTTGAAAACGAGCACATAGACAAGTAGCAAACATAATATCAGGTCTAGATGCAGTTAAATAAAGTAAGGATCCGATCATACCTCGATACTGTTTTTGGTCAACAGATTTACCTTTTTCATCTTTATCGAGTTTAAGAGTGGAAGACATAGGAGTGGATATTTCTTTGCAATCTTCCATCTTAAATTTCTTTAGTAGCTCATTGACGTACTTGGATTGGTGAATGAATATTCCGTCATTGAGTTGCTTAATTTGGAGTCCGAGAAAGTTTTTCAACTCTCCCATCATACTCATTTCGAACTCTCCCTTCATAAGATTTGAAAATTCCTTGGACAGAGTTTCGTTAGTTGCACCAAAAACAATATCGTCCACATAGATTTGACAAATTAACATATCATTATTTAAGACCTTAATAAACAGTATTATCAACATTTCCTCTTTTATAACCATTTAAGATAAGAAAAGAGCTTAGACGATCATACCATGCTCTCGAGCTTGTTTTAATCCATAGAGAGCTTTATGGAGCTTGTACACATGATCCGGATGATCATAGTCTTGAAACCGGAGGTTGCTTGACATAAACTTCCTCTGGATAATTCCATTTAGAACGCACTTTTTACATCCATTTGATGGAGTTTGATCTTCTTGTATGCGGCAAAGGCACGAGAAGGCGAATAGCTTCAAGACGAGCAACAGAGCGAACGTCTCTTCATAGTCCAAGCCTTCTTCTTGATTATAACCTTGGGCGACCAATCTCGATTTATTTTTAATAGGAGACCATCATCATCGGTTTTGATTTTATGAACCCATTTGGTACCAATGATTGATTTGCCTACCTATGCGGAACTAATTCCCAAACTTTATTCCTTTCGAATTGGTTTAGCTCTTCTTGCATAGCAATAGCCCAATTCTCATCATTTATGGCTTCATCGATGTTCTTAGGTTACGTAAGAGAAATAAATGCAATATTGTTAATACAATCATTTATATTTCTCCTAGTTCGTACACCTTCATCGATTTTTCCGAGAATTTGTTCCATCGGATGGTCTTTCACATTTGCCCAATCTTTAGGAAGGTTGTAAGTATTTTCCTCCTGTTTGTCCGAGCTTACGTCGAGCTTCTCCAATTCCTTTGATACTTCGGATACTTCTTTAGCTGGAACCATACCTGCATCATCATCAAAAACAACCTTTCTCGGGGGTAAAACTGTATCATCGAATTTTACATGAATGGACTCTTCTACCGAGCCTCTTCTACAATTAAATACACGATAAGCTTTACTATTAGTAGAATAACCAAGAAATATTCCAATATCTGATTTAGAATCGAATTTACCCAAATTGTCTTTTCCATTATTATGAATGAACACTTTACACCCAAATGGATGAAAATAAGATAAATTAGGCTTTTTACCTTTAAAAATCTCATAGGGAGTCATCATCTTATTTCTCCTGAGATGGACACGATTTATAACATAACAAGCAGTGTTAACGGCTTCGGCCCAAAAGTATTTAGGAAGACCATACTCGTTGAGCATTGTTCGGCTCATTTCTTCTAGAGAGCGATTCTTCCTCTCGACAACTCCATTTTGTTGAGGTGTCCGAGGTGCCGAAAAGTTGTGCCCAATACCATATTTATCGCACCAATCTTCAAAGAGATTAGAATCAAATTCTCCACCATGATCGGTTCGAATGGCGATAATCGGTAATCCTTTTTCCTTCAGGGTAACCTTACACCACTTAACAAACTCGTTAAAAGCATCATCTTTATTGGCTAAGAATTTTACCCAAGTAAATCTAGAAAAATCATCGACAATAACTAAGGTATAAAGTTTACTGTTAGGCGGCATGTCGAGACGGACCAATTAAATCCATATGAATTAATTCAAGAATGCGACTAGTGGAAATTTCCATTTTGGTTTAAACGAGCCTCTTGCATGTTTACCTTTAATACATGCCTCACAAATATGGTCTTTTCTAAAATTCAATATTTGTAGACCACGAACAATATCATTTTTTGCTAATTTTGAAAGAAGTGGTAAAGAGGCATGTCCCAATTTTCGGTGCAGGACAACGGCATTTTCATCGTATGAAAGTAGACATTTTCGTTAAACGAAGATTCATCTTGGAGATCAACAATGTAAATATTTCCATAGCGCAATCCAATAAAAACGATTTGGTCTTTTCTCATTGCCGTGCAATGCGTAATTTCAAAAATTAATTTAAGACCGGTGTCACATAGTTGAGAAACACTTAGGAGATTATGGCAAAGTCCATCAACAAATAGAACATTTTCAATAGTGGGCAAAGGTTTCTTACCAATTTTACTGTCCCTTTTATGTGGCCCTTTTTATTATCGCCAAAGGTAACGCAGCCACGATCTTCCTTTTTCACTTCTCCGTGAAGAGATGTTCATTTCCACTCATGTGGTTTGAACATCCACTATCAACATACCATTTATTTGATAATGTTGTCTTCCTTGCTTGTACCTACAAAAACCATTTTCTTAGTTTTATCGGTACCAGGCTAATTTGGGTCTGATGAGTTAGATATAAAAACTTGGTTTTTAATAACGGTCCCTTTTGGTACCCAAATTTGTTTAACCTTTATAGTACGTCTAGTGTCTCGACAGTAGGTTTCGGTATGTCCAGGTTTTAAACATTTTGGACATGATGGGATACCGTTTTTAAAGTGTCCGAATTTTTTGTGGTAATTTCTAAGGACTTTTTCATTGGAAATGAATTATATCCAAGTCCTTGTTTTGAAAGAGAAAATTTTTGACCAAATAATAATTGCTCGAATTTGTCATTACCACATGAAAACTTTCTGACATAAAGTTTAAATTCTATTTGAGTTTTATGCAATTCATCTTTCAGAATTTTCTCAGTTTCCAAGCAATTTGTATGATCAATAGAAACTTCCTTGTTTTTCAATAATTTAGCATTTTCAATTTCAAGGAGTTTTATTTTCTTTTTCAAATCTTTATTGCTATTGCAAGCCTTTTCGTATTCATTATTTAGAGATTCAAAAGCATCAAGTAGTTCTTCATGAGAATCACTAACCTCGACTTCTTCGTCACTTTCTTCGGATGCGTGGGCCATTAGAGCAAGATTGGTTTGGACTTGTGGTTCATCATCCTCATCATCGTCACTCCATGTGGCGACATAAACCTCCTTCTTTTTGAACTTTTCATGCGGTGGTTTTGATGAACTTATTGGAGCCGCAGCACGACAATCTTTTGCAAAATGGCCTGGAACGCCGCACCTTCGACAAGTGTTGTCGAACTTTTTGTTTTGAGGGAAGTGAGTCTTTTTGGATTCATCCCTTGATTCTTGCTTTATATCTCTCCGGCGCCTTTGAAGAAGATTTTTAAATTTCTTTATGTTTTTGGCATAGAAGGCGGTTTCTTCGTCCTCTTCCTCGATAGGTTCATCCTCTAGGTCGCTTTCTTCTTTGGCTTTGAAAGCGATAGTCCTTTCTCTCTCCTTAGGTTTTGGTTTCGAGTGCGAGATTTGATGACGATCTCATAATTGATGAGAGATCCGATGAGAGCGCTGAACTCTATTGTATTGAGGTCTTTCGACTCCATAATAGCCGTAGCAGTGGCGTCCCATTCTCTTGGTAGAGATCGAAGGATTTTCTTGGCTTTATCATCGCTTGATATCGGTTTCCCGAATGAAGCTAGCCCATTTGTGATTGCCGAGAAACGGTCAAGCATTGTGGTGATGCTTTCTTCTTCTTTCATGGTGAAGAGTTCATAATCGTGAAGCTGACATATTGATTTTGGTTTCCTTCACTTGACTCGTACCTTCATGAGAGATCTCTAGCATTTTCAGATTTCTTTTGCCGTTTCGCAGAAGAGATTCTATTGTGATCTTACGGATTGAGAGCACAATAAAGCAATTGTGTAGCTTTACTGTTGAAGTGATCGTTCTTCCAGTCGGCATCGTCGTACTCTTCGAAACTTTTGAGAGAGCCATCTGATTTCTTAGGAATGGTAGGTCCAAGAGCAATGACCTTCCATATTTCAATATCATGAGCTCGGATGAAGATGGACATCTTCTTCTTCCACGTCATAAAGTTTGAACCATCGAAGAAAGGAGGGCGATTGAGAGCGTTGCCTTCAACGGAGGAGTGGATAAAGGCCATTTGGATCTTTTCTCTAGCGGGTGTTAATCCGGTGATAAAGAGACTGCTCTGATACCAATTGTTAGATTGATACCGCCACTAGAAGGGGGGTTGAATAGTGCGGTTAAGAGTATTGTACTCTTTTTCGTGCGGAAGCAAGAATAGCGGAGAATAAAAGTGCAGAAAAGAAAGAACACAAAGAATTGTTCGAGAGGTTCGGCTATTAACGAAGCCTACGTCCCCTACCTAGTTTTATAGACTAGGACTTTTCTTAGAACTTGGAATTTTGCACTTTCTAGTTTAGTGCCAACTTCTTACAACTTCTTGATTTCCGGGCTCAAGAACAACCTCACAAAAACACTCTTGTTTTCTAGGTACAAGATAACCAATACACAAAATAAGTGCGAGTAGAAACTCGGCTTTCACGATATATCGCTCTAAGATACAAGAATGAAGATTGAAAATTATAGAACAAATCTTCTTGTATCACAATCTAGAATAAGAATATCTCTCAGAATGTTTGCTTGATATTGCTTGAATATGCTAGTAGGCTCAGAATTCTTGTGTCTTCAATCTCCATGAAGGTGGCTATTTATAGCCTTCTTGAGCTCATTTTCCCGTTGGAACAGTAAAATGAGTTACGTACGTTATAGGATGCTGCTTACGTACGTTACATACGTTACGTACGTTATATGAACTGCATAACGGCCGTAATGAAGGTGCCAAAACTGTCCAGTGAACTCTGATGAAATGCGTTACGTACGTTACAATCCTTAGTGTTACGTACGTAATATCCTGGTCAAAGATCCGTTGATTGCGACGACTTTGTTGCAACGGCTAGTGGCTTTTCCAACGGTCAGAATAATTCAAGCCTTACGTACGTTATATGATCTTGGTTACGTACGTTACCTGTACAGAAAAACTTACAAAAATAGTGAACGTTACGTACGTTAGAAAGTATGTGTTACGTACGTTACCTGTTATATGTTACGTACGTTAATGTGATATATGTTACGTACGTTAACTGAAGAGAAAGTATGTTTTAAGTAAATTTTGGTTTTAATAAATACATCATCAAAACGATCTAAAAAATATTGTTCCAACATTGATAGTGCGTTCTGACTGTCCATCTGACTGTGGATGAAAAGAGGTACTCAAACGCAAACGAGTGCCCAACGCCTTATGCACCGCCTGCCAAAAATGCGATACAAAACGACCATCAAGATCCGAAACAATAGACTTCGGAGTACCGTGAAGCCTCACAATCTGCGCGATAAACACACGAGCCAACTTCTCCGGGCCCCAAGTGTCCTTGATGCCCAGAAAATGTGCTGACTTGGTCAGACGATCAACAATCACCCATACCATATTCATGTCCGACCTCGATCTCGGCAAACTCGTAATGAAATCCATCGATATATCTTTCCATTTCCATTCCGGAACAGGAAGTGACTGCAATAATCCGGCCGGTCGCTGATGCTCGATTTTTACGTGCTGACAAGTCAAACATCTCGCTACAAACTGTGCGACCTCCTCCTTCATATCATTCCACCAGAAATTCCTTCTCAGGTCCTTGTACATCTTACTCGAACTAAGATGAACGGAGTAAGGTGTAGCATGGGCCTCACGCAAAATATGCTGTCTCAGCTCTAAGTCGTTCGGTACACAAAGCCGACTCTGGAATCTCAAAACACCATCCTCGTGAATCACAAACCCAGTAGACTTTCCCTTAAGAACGTTCTCTCGGATTTGAGTAATCATCGGATCCTCCAACTGCTTTAGCTTAATCTCATCGATTAAAGACGACGAAATCTCTAAAGCACAAAGTTGCCCGACAGCTCCAGGCAACAAAACCTCAACATCTAACTCAATCAAAACCCGCCGAAGCTCAGACTGAGATGTAAGGATCTCAAGCGTTCGCAACGCAGCCGGTTTCCGACTCAAGGCGTCGGCCACGACGTTCGCCTTGCCCGGATGATAAAGGATTTCGAGGTCATAATTCTTAATCAACTCTAACCACCTCCTCTGCCTCATATTCAACTCCCGCTGAGTAAATATGTATTTCAGACTTTTATGATCGGTAAAAATCTGACATGCAGAGCCGAAAAGATAGTGACGCCAAATCTTGAGCGCAAAAACAACTGCCGCTAACTCCAAATCATGAGTAGGATAGTTAAGCACATACGGTCTCAACTGTCTCGATGCATAAGCAATGGTCTTGCCGTGCTGCATCAATACGCACCCAAGACCCTGATCCGAAGCATCACTGTAAACAGCAAAGCCTCCGTTGCCACACGGCAACGCTAAAATTGGGGCTGAAGTCAAACGCCTCTTCAGCTCCTCGAAACTCGACTGTCTCTCGTCATTCCAGACGAACTTCTCAGATTTCTGGAGTAACTGTGTAGGCGGCCGAGCCAGTTTCGAGAAACCCTCGACGAACCTACAGTAGTAGCCGGCCAAACCCAAGAAACTATGGATCTCCTTCACATTCTTGGGCGGTGCCCAATCCAACACGGCCTCAATCTTTTGCGGATCCACGCGAAACCCTTCGGCTGAAATCACGTGACTTAAAAACATCACTTCCTTCAGCCAAAACTCACATTTCGAGAACTTCGCATAGAGTTGCTCGGTTCTCAAAATGTCTAACACTACTCGCAGATGATGGGCATGCTCTTTCTCGTTCCTCGAATAAATAAGAATACTGTCAATGAAGACGACGACACACTTATCCAAATACTCGATAAATACTTTGTTCATAAACTGCATAAACACCGCCGGCGCATTAGTTAACCCGAAGGGAATAACTACAAACTCATAATGTCCGTATCTCGTACGAAAAGCTATTTTCGGCACATCAGACTCCCTCACCCGGAGCTGGTAGTACCCCGATCTCAAATCAATCTTCGAGAATACCGCAGCTCACTGCAACTGATCAAACAAGTCATCAATCCTCGGCAAAGGATACTTGTTCTTGATGGTCACCTTGTTTAGTTCGCGATAGTCGATACACAAACACAGTGAACCATCCTTCTTCCGCACAAACAGGACCGGTGCGCCCCAAGGCGAGGCGCTCGGTCGAACATACCCCGACTCAAGAAGCTCACTCAACTGCTTCTTCAACTCGGACATATCTGAAGGTGCCATGCGATACGGCGCCTTCGAAATCAGAGCCGCGCCCGGCTCTAATTCTATAGCAAACTCGACCTCACAATCCGGTGGCAATCCCGGTAACTCGTCAGGAAATACATCAGGAAATTCACTAACGACTGGAATCGACGAAAGCTCGACTCCACCATCCTCCGCCTTCAAGGCGTAGCACCAATAACCAGTACACCCTTTCGCAGGAGTCTAATCGCCTTCAAGGTGTTAATAACGAACTTCTGTTTTCCCCTCTTTCGTCCCGCGAAAGAGTGCTCGGTGCCGTCCTCGGCTAACATTGTGATGATTCTCGTTCGGTAGTTCATGATTGCGCCATGCCGCTCGAGCCAATCATCCCCGAGAATCAAATCCTCACCCTCAATATTAATGACAATAATATTAGAGAGCCAAGCTCTCTCACAAATAAACACAGAGGAGTCTCGGACCTCTCGATCACCAACGATCCTATCACCGCTAGAAAGTTTAACGATGAAAGACTGGCAAGGCGACAAACAGTCGAGACTGAAACGGCGCACACACCCCAGCGATATGAATGAATGTGTAGCACCAGAATCGAAAAGCACACTGACAGGATGAGAATGGATATGAACGGTACCTGTCACCACAGTGGCTGCTGGATCATCAGCCCTCCTCATCTCATAGATACGCGGCTGGGCAGAGCCGACACTGGAAGCTCCTTTTCTAGCGGGCTGACCCCGACCTCTACCTTGACCGGAACTCGGCGGAGGCTACGGAGCAAACGAGCCCTGGTTCACACTCGGCTCTCTAAGTGTTGGAAAAGAATTACGGGACTCGCGAAACTGTCTGACCTGATCACAAAAGAGGGCCTTGTGGCCCGACTGACCACAAGTATGACAAGTCAACTTCGGACGAGAACACTGCCGGTTCCTATGGCTCTGCTGGCCACAATTAAAGCATGTGGGTTCACGGACGGAGGTTCCGGCAACACCTAGAAAGCTCCCAGAGAAACGAGCCGAACTGCCCGTAGAAATATTCGCAGCCTGGGATTTCTGCTGGCCTCCACTCTTGGGACCAGAAAAATTTGCGACCGACTTCTGCTTCTTGCTCTCACGAGCCACATCACTAGCCGTCACCGACATATCATAAGCAAGAGCCCTACTCTGATAATCCTTCAAAGTAGTGCAGACGAGCCCAGACATATAGTCCCGAATCGACAATTTCATCCTCCTGGAAAAATGGAAAATTTTGTCGCTCTCTTCGACAACTTGGGTCTTCACATAGCCCAACTCCTTGTTAAAATCGGCAATAGCTTGGGATACGGAATATCCCGTGGTTGAGAATCATAGAAAGCATGGACTCGAGCCTGTCTAACCGGCCACGGGCAATATTCAGTCTCCATCAATTCCTGAAATTCGGCCCACGAAGCAACATGGTCTTTGGGCCCAACGGCCTCCCACCAATCTGTAGTGTCCCCAGTGAGAAAGTACTGGGCAATAGGAACCTTACGGTCCTCGGGACAGTTGGTGGCAACGAAGACTTTAGATATCTCCTTGATCCACCCCTCCAAGCCGATCGGGTCTGATGCTCCCGAGAACTGAGGAGGATGCATCTTGATGACATCATGGAGCCAACGGTCTGCTCCGCCCCGATTAGCATGGGCCTGATTCGGGTTCTGAACCACCTGAGCTATAGCCGCCATTTGGTTTACCATTTGCTGCATAACGGCCGCAATACCAAGGTCGGCACGCTCCTGAGAAGCATGACTGTGACGGTCATCGGTACTGCCGGCTCCCGAAGAATGCGACATGGCCGCCCCACCAGTTGCCCTACGTCCCCGGCCGCGTCCACGGCCACGACCACGACCACGGCCCCTTCCAGCATCCATGCTGGTGTTAAGAGATGGCAAAAAGCAACTCGATGATAAGTAACAGAGGGAGAATAACCGCAGTTCAAGAAACGGAAATACGGTACGAGAAAGTAAAGAATCGGGTAAGGAAAACTTACGAACACTGGAAGTACTGAGATGCTGGCAGCGCTGTGACAATATGCAAAACAAACACAACTAGACCCAAATAACCGACAAGCCTAGGTATCCATAAACCTAGAGCTCTGATACCATTTTCTGTAACACCCCCGAGATATTCGGAGTATATTACAGCGTCGTGGACCCCTACATGGGACCCACCAGGCTACAACAAGAAATCACCACTCGACTAACCATCTCGATTAGCGAGGACACACATTTAAATAATACAACATATAAAGATACGCCCGGAGCAACCGGCGTAATAAGTATCAAACGACAATGTAGCAATTTAAGGTAATACAAAACGAAGTTCGAAATGAAAAGCCTAAGTACTCGCGAGTACAATCTATAAGTTTATAAATGTGGGAAACAACCAAATCGAAGTAAACAAAGGAAATAAGAAGACCCAAATGCATATGTCAACAACCCTGGCCAACATCCTCGTACTGTCCCAGCGCTCGCTCGTCCGGAAGAGCATAACCTAAAATCCATAACAAGAATTTTCCCAAAACAGGTCCCCAAAGGGGTTAGCAATTACGCTAGTACAAGTAATCAAGGCAAACCAATCGCTTACACATTTCATAGTACAATGCACCAAAACATTTCGAAAACCAAAACTAGTCATGTCTTTTCCGGAAACAAACAGTCACAATCAAATTTGCCTAGGACCGGGACGAAGCCAGAAATCCCACCCGAGGCCTCCAAGGACCCTCCCGGGCTGACCATATCAAAACAAATCACGCACATGCATCGCCTAGGATAGGGACGAAGCCACAAATCCCACCCGAGGCCTCTAAGGACCCTCCCGGGCTGGCTAGCTAAACAAACTCGTGAATCCAGAGTGAAGTCATAGATTACCCCATGTAACACCCCAATTCACAAAGGGGACATTACACGCCGTAGAACCCTCTTGAGGTCTACCAGGCTAACACATGACACATTACCACGATGAAAACCCCAAAAGATGCACTCAAAAGTAAATAGGGCCGTGGCCTCGGCCAAATCATTTCAACGGAATACATAAAACATAAATATCAATTCGATGCCCACGCAGGGGACTTAAACCAAGTTCAAGAATAAACAGTTTAATTCCAATACTCGACATACGCAATATCCAAACATAGAAATAAACAAAACAGACTCGAGCCACTATCATCAAGCCATCCCGTCCTTCGCGTGCGTGCCCCGTGCCTGCTCCTCAGCTCTCCCGGTACCTGAAATGCATAAGACGCATTTCCCCCATTTAAGGGGTTAGCATTCGAATAGCTAGTGCAAGTACACAATTACACCACATTATATACAAAAATGCGGTTTTACACAATCATCTCAACATAAGTCATTTGCCACATATATATTCCGGAATACTACATTGGCAATCACATCAATTTCCAATCATCACGATATCACAAAATCACAACTGGTATCCCGTGGCCGCACTTTAGTAG
Organism: Orobanche coerulescens; assembly: GCA_033398695.1. NCBI lineage: Eukaryota > Viridiplantae > Streptophyta > Magnoliopsida > Lamiales > Orobanchaceae > Orobanche > Orobanche coerulescens. The sequence goes on from CM065819.1 coordinate 92,190,933, forward strand.
CGACCCCCAGACATCCCGTCGAACACTCCGAGTGGGATACCACTTCCGCGGCCGTACCCCATAGTATCGACCCCCAGACATCCCGTCGGACACTCCGGGTGGAAGTTCAATCACACACGCACACATGTTCCCTTCCGCGGCCGTACCCCTTAGTATCGACCCCGGACATCCCGTCGGACACTCCGGTGGAAGGAACACATCTCACGCACCCAAAAATTCACCATTCATCATTCATTTCGAAAATCACAATATACATAATGAAATGTAATGCATGTACTTGCCTTGAATGAAACGAAACGAAGGAAACGACGACGGAATAGGTTTCGGTCCGAACAATCCTCCCAAATCCAATCCTAACACAATAACGGTATACACAAGTCTCAATAATGCGGAAAGGTAAGAATTAATCCTAATTCTACCCGTTGGGACAATTCGTCGGACACCAAGAGTGCAAAAGGAAATGAAATCGGTCAATGGTATAACAACGGGATTTCATCCCAACCAAAAACAAGAAAACCAAGGGTCACGAGTATACTATCAATTCTAACAACAACATCGGCTAATTCGGATTAGAACACAAAATCACCACCAAACCCTCCCCAAAATCATACTAGGGTTAAAGGAATTCTTACCTCTTGAAGAATCAAGCACTCAAATCCAAAACCACGTGTTAGATCCGCAATCCGAGCCACCCGATCGAAAAGAGAGGAAGAAATCTACACAATAAGTGGTGTATGGAGGAACTCTCCCTCTCAAGACTCTCTCTCTCGCACGGTTGAAGAAGGGGAGGAAATGGGCGATTCTCGCCGAATAAGAAGCAGATATAGCGCGCCGTGTGCGCAGCTCGGCTAAAGCCGCGGCACGAGCAGCCAAAAAATTGCCCAGTGGTCGGCCGCTCATTGTGCCGCGCTCATGAAGTGTGCCGCGGCTCGACTCGGCATGTGCCGCAGCTCGCCGGACTATGCCGCGCTGACGCTGTACGCCGATTTTGGCCGGGCAAGTGTCACACGGGTGTGCCGCGGCCGGACAAGTGTGCCGCGGCTCGACTGTGTGCCGCGCGCAAGACAATCCTTGTGCCGCGCACACTGCATGCTTTGTTTAGGCAACAATCGGGCGATGTGTGTGCCGCGGCTCACAATTCTTGTGCCGCGCCCACACCCCCCTCGGGTCTCAAAATGACGAAAAATGATCCGGAAGGAGAATAAAAGCAACAGGGATCGATATTTGGGCAACAATAACACGAAATGGAAGTACGGAACCCAAAACGATCTGAGGTACACAACCAAAGTCGAATAAGGGACAAATTCCCTAAACTTCTAGGAAATTACAAAAACGGCCCAAACAACCGAAAAGTCACGACACAACGTCGGATTAACAATCCGAAACTCGCAACATGCTCTACATAAGCATACGAACTCATGGAAGTAAGAAAACGACGAAATCGAACGAATTTAACGAGAAACGAATACACATGCGACAGAATATAACACGAGATGAAATTACACAAAACATTATCAAGACCCGGTCTAAACGGAAAACTCCAAGAATAAAATAAGTTCATAATTACAAAACGATTGCAAAGTAGTTGTCCAAACGAAAATGCACCAAAAGAAAGAAATTACCAAGGATAGAAAAGCGGATATTACATTATCCCCCTAAAAATAAGTTTCGTCCCGAAACTTACAACACGAATAATGGGGTATCTCGACCTCATACTCTCCTCTGTTTCCCACGTGGCCTCCTCGGATCCATGCCTCGACCACCGCACTTTGACCAAAGGGATGGTTTTGTGCCCGAGTTGCTTAACCCGACGCTCTACGATCCGAATCGGCCTCTCCTTGAAGGTAATGTCGGGCCCCAACTCGACCTCTCCAAAATCAATAATATGGCTAGGGTCCGATACGTACTTCCTAAGTGGGAAACATGAAATACGTTATGCACGTGGCTCAGGGACGGCGGCAAGCCTAACCGATACGCGAGTTCTCCAACTCTATCTAAGATCTCAAACGGCCCGATAAATCTCGGACTAAGTTTACCCTTCCGACCGAAGCGGTAAACTCCCCGTGTCGGCGACACCTTAAGCAAGACGTGATCTCCCACCTCAAACTCCAACGGTCGGCGACGTGTATCGGCATAAGACTTCTGCCGACTCTGGGCCGTCAGCAATCTACCACGAATCAGGGTAATCTTCTCCCTCGTCTCAACTATCAGGTCGGGCTCGGTACCGATTAGCTCGGACGTATCATCCCAACACAACGGTGATCTGCACCTCCTTCCATACAACGCTTCGAATGGTGCCATTTTGATCGAGGCATGCCAACTATTGTTATACGTGAACTCGATCAACGGCAAGTGTGTCTCCCAATCATCCTTCCAATCTAATGCACAGGCTCTCAACATATCTTCTAGTGTCTGTATCGTCCGCTCAGACTGTCCGTCTGTCTGAGGGTGGTAGGATGTACTAAGTCTCAACTCGGTTCCCAAAGCTCTATGAACGGCCTGCCAAAAATGTGATATGAATCGGCCATCACGATCCGAAACAATGCTCTTAGGGGTCCCATGCAATCTCACTATTTCCGCAACAAACACTCGTGCAAGCCTCTCCGGCCCCCAAGTGTCCTTTATACTCAGAAAATGAGCTGATTTGGTTAGTCGATCAACAACGACCCAAATCATGTTCATCCCCGTCCGAGTCTTGGGCATATTGGTAATGAAATCCATAGAAATATCCTCCCATTTCCACTTCGGGATAGGAAGTGGTCGTAACAGCCCCGCGGGTCGCTGATGCTCAATCTTAACCTGTTGACAGGTCAAACACTTCGCCACAAACTCGCTAACATCCATCTTCAAATTACTCCACCAGTAGTTACTCCTCACGTCCTTGTACATTTTACTCGTACCAGGATGTATGGAGTAGGGCGTGGTATGAGCTTCGCTCAAGATCTTCTCGTCTCACCATTATCACATGGTACACAAAGTCCGCCGAAACATCAAAACTCCATCATCGTGAACCACAAATCCAGGGGCTTTCCCTTTCCTCACATCCTCCTCACTGGACCAAAAACGGATCGTCATATTGCTTCGCCTTGATATCGTCACCAAGGACGAAGTGATCTCTAATGCACATAATCGGCCCCGAACTCTACGAACCCAAACCTCAATATTCGACGGATGAAATCTCGCTGGATCTTACTCGCATTGTAAGTACCTCTAACATCCGCAAAGCCATCGGTTTTCGCTCAACGCATCACCACTACGTTGGCCTTACCAGGATGGTAAAGTATCTCGAGGTCGTAATCTTTAATTAACTCTAACCACCTACGCCGCCTCATGTTCAACTCTTTCTTTGAAGATGTACTTCAAACTCTTGTGATCCGTAAAATCTTACATGATGACCCATAGAGGTAGTGCCTCCAGATTTTTAAGGCGAAAACGACCGCAGACTAACTCCAAATCGTGCGTGGGGTAGTTTACTTCATAAGGTTTCAATTGGCGGGACGCATAAGCAATCACTCGTCTCTCTGCATCAAAACACACCCTAGACCAAGGCCCGAAGCATCACTATACACTACGAAGTCCTCGCCTCCGAGGCAATGCTAAAACGGGCGCGGTAGTCGACGTCTCTTTAACTCGTCAAAGCCGCCCCGCCTGCCTCACCCACTCGAACTTCCGAGTTTTCTCGGAGCAACCGAGTGAGTGGTCTAGCGATCTTAGAAAATCCTCAACGAATCTGCGGTAATAGCCGGCGAGACCCGAAAACTCCTCACCTCCTTCACATTCTTAGGCGGCTCCCAAGCCATCACCGCTCTATCTTCTCGTGGATCTACCCGAACTCCTCTGCTGAAATCACGTGCCCGAGGAACGTCACTTCCTCGAGCCAAAATTCACACTTAGTGAACTTCGCATAACCGCTCATCCTCAAAGTGTCTAATACAATTCGAGATGTAAGGCGTGATCCTCCCGACTCCGTGAATAGATAAGAATATCGTCGATAAAAACGACTACGAATTTGTCCAGATACTCAATAAAACCTTGTTCATCAACCGCATGAACATCTGGGCATTAGTTAGCCCGAAAGGCATAACCACAAACTCGTAATGGCCATATCTCGTCCGAAGGCGGCTTTGGAACATCGACGTCCCGAATTCTCAATCGTAGTAGCCCGATCGCAAATCAATCTTGAAAAGACTGCCGCCCGAAGCCGATCAAACAAATCGTCAATCCCGGCAAAGGGTATTTCTTTTGATGGTCAGCTTGTTTAATTCTCGATAATCGATGCATAAACGAAGCGACCCATCTTTCTTCTTAACGAAAAGTACGGGCGCACCCCAAGGCGATGCGCTCGGTCGAATATACCCTTTATCTAGCAATTCTCCCAACTGGTTCTTCAACTCTAGCATCTCCGACGGTGCCATACGGTACGGTGCTCGAGAAATAGGGGCTGCATTCGGCTCTAGATCGATAGGAAACTCCACCTCTCGCTGTGGTGGTAATCCCGGTAAGTCGTCTGGGAAGACATCGGGATACTCACTAACAACTGGAATTGACGACATGTCAACTCTACCATCTTCCGCCTTCAGGGCATAGCACCAGTAGCCGACAAAGCCCTGGTTCAGAAGTTTCATCGCCTTCAAGGCGCTAATCACGCTCCCCGATCTACCCGGCTTACAGCCGACGAGAGTATGCTCGGTGCCATCCTCGGCCACGATCGAGATAGTACGAGTCCGATAGTTCATGATAGCACCGTGACGCTCTAACCAATCGTCCCCGAGGATTAAATCCTCACCCTTAAGGTCGATAACGATGAGGTTCGAGGCCAATCTCGCTCCCGATCCTCACGGGCAATCCCTAACTTCCCGGTCCCCAACCATACGATCTCGCTAGGCGTACCCACCACAAACGGTTCGCACTCAAACAAGCGCTAAAGCCAATACGATTCACACAATCCGACGCAATAAAGGAATGGGTAGCACAGAATCGAAAAGCACTAAACCGGATGAGTAAGGATCCGAGTGGTACTGACGCCACGGAATGTCCGCCTCCTCTGTGTGCCTCATCCGATACGATCGGGGTGGATCAACCCGAGCTCGAGGCCGCGGCGATCCATTGCATCTCGACCTCTACCGCGACCCGAACCCTGCGGAACCTGAGTAGCTGGAGTATTATGATCCCTCTGATCGGTAGTGGTAGTCGGAACTCTAGCGACCCTGGTGGCTCTCTCACAATGAGCCGCCCGATGCCCGGTCTGCCCGCAAGTGAAGCAAGCAACGGGGGGAAAAGGACAATCCTTCATCAAATGCTCATATTGGTTGCAGTTAAAACAAACCCTGGCACCCGAAGCGACGGACTGAACTGAACGGTTACCCTGAGATCCACCGGCCTGATGGAACGGCCTCTTCCCCGGTGTGGGAGCAGAACGAGACCTCGAAAACTGGCCACCCTTCCCGGTTGAGGATCCACCGGTAGTCTTCTGCTTCTTAGCTTCCGAAACCGACTCTGATTCCGGAACCGCCATCTCGATCGCTAGGGCGCGATCCTGGTATTCTTTCAAAGTGGCACACATGAGCGGTGCCATACTCTGCCTAATATGCGGCTTCATGCGCATATTGAAGTAACGGATTTTATCGGCCTCCGACCTCACCTGATCTCTCACGAAACCCAACCGATTGTAAGTAATGATGGCACGAGAAATAGGCACGTCCCGAGGTGTAGCGGTGAAGAACTCCACAATTCGCGCTCCTTGATCGGCGGCGGACAATACTGCTTCCATAGCAGCCTTGAATTCCTCCCAAGTAGCTCGACGGTCTCGGGCACAACGGCCTCCCACCATTCCGCAGCCTTCCTTATCGAGGAGGTACTGGGCAATATGTACCCTCCGTCTTCGGGACAAGCTACGGCATCGAAGGTCTGGACAACCGAAAGAGCCAATTCTCCCAACCGAGGGAGTCGAGGATCGGAGAAACGAGGAGGGTGCATCTTAGTCACCGTCTCAAGCCACCTACTAGCCTCCTCTTAGGTGTCGGGGCGGATTCTCAAGGCCCACCCCGAGCTATCTAAGTAAGTTGGGCTACCAATCGCCAAGTACGAAGAGCCCTGCTGGCCGGCATTATTACCCGACGGCACCGAGTGAGAGGCGAGTCCGCAGAGGATCGAGAAAGTGAGCCCTCCTCATTATCGGCACCCGACCACGGCCTCGGCCGCGTCCCCTAGCCGGTCTACCACGACCTCTCAACATACTGAAGGAAAATAAGAAAAGGACAAGATCAGAAAGATTCACAATTCACAAAGTTGGTAACACAAGTCACGATTCCGAACAGCGCAAGAAAACGAATTACAGAGATATAAGAGTTCAAGGAGACTTACAGCCACGGGTCGCACGAAAAGACGGTAGCATGATGATATTAGGCTCAATGACTGACTCTAATGACGCAACTGACAGACCCAAAATTCACCGACAGCCTAGGTATTCAAAACCTAAAGCTCTGATACCATAAATGTAACACCCCAATTCACAAAGGGGACATTACACGCCGTAGAACCCTCTTGAGGTCTACCAGGCTAACACATGACACATTACCACGATGAAAACCCCAAAAGATGCACTCAAAAGTAAATAGGGCCGTGGACTCGGCCAAATCATTTCAACGGAATACATAAAACATAAATATCAATTCGATGCCCACGCAGGGGACTTAAACCAAGTTCAAGAATAAACAGTTTAATTCCAATACTCGACATACGCAATATCCAAACATAGAAATAAACAAAACAGACTCGAGCCACTATCATCAAGCCATCCCGTCCTTCGCGTGCGTGCCCCGTGCCTGCTCCTCAGCTCTCCGGACTGAAATGCATAAGACGCATTTCCCCCATTTAAGGGGTTAGCATTCGAATAGCTAGTGCAAGTACACAATTACACCACATTATATACAAAAATGCGGTTTTACACAATCATCTCAACATAAGTCATTTGCCACATATATATTCCGGAATACTACATTGGCAATCACATCAATTTCCAATCATCACGATATCATAAAATCACAACTGGTATCCCGTGGCCGTACCCCTTAGTAGCGACCCCCAGACATCCCGTCGAACACTCCGAGTGGGATACCACTTCCGCGGCCGTACCCCTTAGTATCGACCCCCAGACATCCCGTCGGACACTCCGGGTGGAAGTTCAATCACACACGCACACATGTTCACTTCCGCGGCCGTACCCCTTAGTATCGACCCCCAGACATCCCGTCGGACACTCCGGGTGGAAGGAACACATCTCACGCACCCAAAAATTCACCATTCATCATTCATTTCGAAAATCACAATATACATAATGAAATGTAATGCATGTACTTGCCTTGAATGAAACGAAACGAAGGAAACGACGACGGAATAGGTTTCGGTCCGAACAATCCTCCCAAATCCAATCCTAACACAATAACGGTATACACAAGTCTCAATAATGCGGAAAGGTAAGAATTAATCCTAATTCTACCCGTTGGGACAATTCGTCGGACACCAAGAGTGCAAAAGGAAATGAAATCGGTCAATGGTATAACAACGGGATTTCATCCCAACCAAAAACAAGAAAACCAAGGGTCACGAGTATACTATCAATTCTAACAACAACATCGGCTAATTCGGATTAGAACACAAAATCACCACCAAACCCTCCCCAAAATCATACTAGGGTTAAAGGAATTCTTACCTCTTGAAGAATCAAGCACTCAAATCCGAAAACCACGTGTTAGATCCGCAATCCGAGCCACCCGATCGAAAAGAGAGGAAGAAATCTACACAATAAGTGGTGTATGGAGGAACTCTCCCTCTCAAGACTCTCTCTCTCTCGCACGGTTGAAGAAGGGGGAGGAAATGGGCGATTCTCGCTGAATAAGAAGCAGATATAGCGCTGACCGCGCCGTGTGCCGCGGCTCAAAATCGTGCCGCGACAGAGCCAAAATTGCCCCGGTGGTGGCCGACCGCTCATTGTGCCGCGGCTCATCGAAGTGTGCCGCGGCTCGGACTCGGCATGTGCCGCGGCGCTGCCGGGATCAGCGCTGCACGCGGTCTGATCGATTTTGGCCGACAAGTGTCACACGGGTGTGCCGCGGCCCGACAAGTGTGCCGCGGCATCGACTGTGTGCCGCGGCGCACAATCCTTGTCTTTGCACACTGCATGGCTTTGTTTAGGCAACAACTGGGCGATGTGTGTGCCGCGGCTCACAATTCTTGTGCCGCGGCCCACACCCCCCCTCGGGTCTCAAAATGACGAAAAATGATCCGGAAGGAGAATAAAAGCAACAGGGATCGATATTTGGGCAACAATAACACGAAATGGAAGTACGGAACCCAAAACGATCTGAGGTACACAACCAAAGTCGAATAAGGGACAAATTCCCTAAACTTCTAGGAAATTACAAAAACGGCCCAAACAACCGAAAAGTCACGACACAACGTCGGATTAACAATCCGAAACTCGCAACATGCTCTACATAAGCATACGAACTCATGGAAGTAAGAAAACGACGAAATCGAACGAATTTAACGAGAAACGAATACACATGCGACAGAATATAACACGAGATGAAATTACACAAAAACATTATCAAGACCCGGTCTAAACGGAAAACTCCAAGAATAAAATAAGTTCATAATTACAAAACAGTGCCAGGCGAGTTGTCCGAAACGAAAATGCACCAAAAGAAAGAAATTACCAAGGATAGAAAACGCGGATATTACACCCCAAGGCCCTGTCGGACCCTCCCGGGGTGACCAAAATCACACACAATATACATTACCATTTCACGTTAAGCATAAAGGTTTCCAAAAGTACTTGCCTTGAATAATTGATGACGCAACGAACGGAAGGAAAAATTACCGACGAACGCTAGGGACCAACGGAACCGATAACGATTCGAAGAACATAATCACAACCAACTCTAAACGAATATGGAATGGAATACACCCAGAAACCCTCCTACGATTTATGTATATTCGTATAAAAATAGCAACGAGGGCGGATCACAACCCAAACCCTCTCGATTACGCAACAACCACGAAATATACCATCAATCCGTAGGAGAACCAATGATATCAACAAGATTAATCATACTCATCATGAATTAACCAACAAAACGGGACGAATCGGACGAAAATCCCAAAATCCCCAAATTATCCAAAAGTAGGGTTCTAAGAGATTTACCTTGATTCAAGAGGTAGAAGATGATTAAATGATGATAACTTGGTGTTAGAGACTCAAAATCTTGTATGGATGATGATACACGATCCAAACTTCAGCCTCCAAATCGCCTAAGTCGCCTAACCCTCGGAGAAGAAGAAGAAGAAGAAAAAGAAGAGATGAAAAATGACGCTGAAAAACGCGACTATCCCCTAAGTACCTCAGAGACACACGACCACCACGCATGACCAAGTGCTCGTGCGTCTGGTCGTGCGCCAGGCCACTGCCTAACTTCTGTCCAACACGCACGAGCAACGCGCACGAGCACCAGCTCGTGCTTCCTGATCGTGCGTCCCTGGGAGTTACTTCCGAGCATTGGTTGCGCACGAGCAGCGGGCACGACAAATTGTTCGGGTGCTTGGTCGTGTGCTAGGTCACTGCCCAGCTTCTGACCAACACGCACGAGCAATGCGCACGAGCACCAGCTCGTGCTTCCTGCTCGTGCGTCCCTGGGAGCCCTCTACCTAGCATTCGGCTACGCACGAGCGCGAAACACAATCGACAACTCGTGTGGCCTGCTCGAGTGCAAGAACCAAAGGTTAACATCTAGCCCGACACGACTCCAAAAACATCCAGAACGTAACCAACTCAAAAGGGAAAGACATCAAGAGTTCACGACGCTCTCTAAGGGACAATACGACAACATAATACAATACGCCATCGAATCACCAAGCAAAAGCTCACAACGTCCATAAGGACATAAGATGGACTTGCGGCAACCCCGAAACGGCGGTTCTGAATAACGATTTACGAGAATACAAGAAATAGCGACGAAAATGACATAAAACACCAAATCGAGTAAAACGAGTCCGAAACAAGCTCGAACAACAAGAAGTCCAATATTAAATACCCCCGAAATGTCAATACGGTTACGAGAGAGTTGCTAAAAACGAAAAATACACCAAAATGAGAATACCGACGAAAAAGAAAAAAAATACGGATATTACACATATAGTCCCGAATCGACAATTTCATCCTCCTGGAAAAATGGAAAGTTTTGTCGCTCTCTTCGACAACTTGGGTCTTCACATAGCCCAACTCCTTCTTAAAATCGGCAATAGCTTGGGATACGGGAATATCCCGTGGTTGAGCATCATAGAAAGCATGGACTCGAGCCTGTCTAACGGCCACGAGCAATATTCAGTCTCCATCAATTCCTGAAATTCGGCCCACGAAGCAACATGGTCTTTGGGCCCAACGGTCTACCACCAATCTGTAGCGTCCCCAGTGAGAAAGTATTGGGCAATAGGAACCTTACGGTCCTCGGGACAGTTGGTGGCAACGAAGACTTTAGATATCTCCTTGATCCACCCCTCCCAGCCGATCGGGTCTGATGCTCCCGAGAACTGAGGAGGATGCATCTTGATGACATCTTGGAGCCAAAGGTCTGCTCCGCCCCGATTAGCATGGGCCTGATCCGGGTTCTGAACCACCTGAGCTATAGCCGCCATTTGGTTTACCATTTGCTGCATAACGGCCGCAATACCAAGGTCGGCACGCTCCTGAGAAGAAGCATGACTGTGACGGTCACCGGTACTGCCGGCTCCCGAATAATGCGATGTGGCCGCCCCACCGGCTGCCCTACGTCCCCGGCCGCGTCCACGGCCCCTTCCAGCATCCATGATGGTGTTAAGAGATGGCAAAAAGCAACTCGATGATAAGTAACAGAGGGAGAATAACCACAGTTCAAGAAACGGAAATACGGTACGGGAAAGTAAAGAATCAGGTAAGGAAAACTTACGAACACTGGAACTACTGAGATGCTGGCAGCGCTGTGACAATGTGCAAAACAAACACAACTAGACCCAAATAACCGACAAGCCTAGGTATCCATAAACCTAGAGCTCTGATACCATTTTATGTAACACCCGCGAGATATTCGGAGTATATTACAGCACTGTGGACCCCTACATGGGACCCACCAGGCTACAACAAGAAAACACCACTCAACTAACCATCTCGATTAGCGAGGACACACATTTAAATAATACAACATATAAAGATACGCCCAGAGCAACCGGCGTAATAATCATCAACCGACAATGTAGCAATTTAAGGTAATACAAAACGAAGTTCGAAATGAAAAGCCTAAGTACTCGCGAGTACAATCTATAAGTTTATAAATGTGGGAAACAACCAAATCGAAGTAAACAAAGGAAATAAGAAGACCCAAATGCATATGTCAACGACCCTGGCCAACATCCTCGTACTGTCCCATCGCCCGCTCGTCCAGAAGAGCATAACCTGAAATCCATAACAAGAATTTCCCCAAAACGGGTCCCCAAAGGGGTTAGCAATTACGCTAGTACAAGTAATCAAGGCAAACCAATCACTTACACATTTCATAGTACAATGCACCAAAACATTTTGAAAACCAAAACTAGACATGTCTTTTCCGGAAACAAGCAGTCACAATCAAATTTGCCTAGGACCGGGACGAAGCCACAAATCCCACCCGAGGCCTCCAAGGACCCTCCCGGGCTGGCCATTTCATAAAACAAATCATGCACATGCATCGCCTAGGATAGGGACGAAGCCACAAATCCCACCCGAGGCCTCTAAGGACCCTCCCGGGCTGGCTAGCTAAACAAACTCGTGAATCCAGAGTGAAGTCATAGATTCCCCCGAGGCCCCGTCGGACCTTCTCGGGGTGAGCAAAATCACACACAATATACATTACCATTTCACGTTAAGCATAAAGGTTTCCAAAAATACTTGCCTTGAATAATTGATGATGCAACGAATGGAAGGAAAAATCACCGACGAACGCTAGGGACCAACGGAACCGAACCTAACGATTCGAAGAACATAATTACAACCAACTCTAAACGAATATGGAATGGAATACACCCGGAAATCCTTCTACGATTTATATATATTCGTATAAAAATAGCAACGAGGGCGGATCACAACCCAAACCCTCTCGATTACGCAACAACCACGAAATATACCATGAATCCGTAGGAAAACCAATGATATCAACAAGATTAATCATACTCATCATGAATTAACCAACAAAACGGGACGAATCGGACGAAAATCCCAAAAACCCGAAATTATCCAAAAGTAGAGTTCTAAGAGATTTACCTTGATTCAAGAGGTAGAAGATAATTAAATGATGATAACTTGGTGTTAGAGACTCAAAATCTTGTATGGATGATGATACACGATCCAAACTTCAGCCTACAAATCGCCTAAGTCGCCTAACCGTCGGAGAGAAGAATAAGAGATGAAAAATGACGCTGAAAAATGCGACTGTCCCCTTAAATAACTCAGAGACGCACGACCACCACGCACGACCAAGTGCTCGTGCGTCTGGTCGTGCGCCAGGCCACTGCCCGACTTCTGTTCAACACGCACGAGCAATGCGCACGAGCACCAGCTCGTGCTTCTTGCTCGTGCGTCCCTGGGAGTTACTTCCGAGCATTGGTTTCGCACGAGCAGCGGGCACGACCAATTGTTCGGGTGCTTGGTCGTGTGCTAGGCCACTGCCCAGCTTCTGACCAACACGCACGAGTAACGCGCACGAGCACCAGCTCGTGCTTCCTGCTCGTGCGTCCCTAGGAGTCCTCTGCCTAGCATTCGGCTACGCATGAGCGCCAAACACAATCGACAACTCGTGTGGCCTGCTCGAGTGCAAGAACCAAAGGTTAACATCTAGCCCGACACGACTCCGAAAACATCCAGAACGTAACCAACTCAAAAGGGAAAGACATCAAGAGTTCACGACGCTCTCTAAGGGACAATACGACAACATAATATAATACGCCATCGAATCACCAAGCAAAAGCTCACAACGTCCATAAGGACATAAGATGGACTTGCGGCAACCCCGAAACGGCGGTTCCGAATAACGATTTACGAGAATACAAGAAATAGCGACGAAAATGACATAAAACACCAAATCGAGTAAAACGAGTCCGAAACAAGCTCGAACAACAAGAAGTCCAATATTAAATACCCCCGAAATGTCAATACGGTTACAAGCGAGTTGCTAAAAATAAAAAATACACCAAAATGAGAATACCGACAAAAAATAAAAAAAATACGGATATTAGAGACGCCCATGTTCATATTTGCACCCACGTCCACACTTGTGTCTGCTGCGAGGGCTATGCCCATTTTCATCATTGAATTTGGATGTAGCATTGGCGTCACGCAATACCGCAGAGCTAATGGGTCGTACTTCGTGATTTTGCATGAGCAACTCATTACTTTTGTCAGCAACAAACAAATAAAATATCAGTCGAGACTATTTTTTAAAACCATGCTCTTGATATTGTTGTTTGAGGATCATATTTGGAGCATTGAACGTGGAGAATATTTTATCAAGCATATCTTTATCAGTTATTTTTATTTATAAAGTTTCAATGTGGAGCTGATTTTGACTAACTTTGAACTATAAGCACTCACGCTTGTATAAATATTTCAAGTGAAGACGTATTTGTTTGGTCGGGGTCTAGGGAATGCTACAATCCTTTGATGGTCAAACCTCTTCTTTAAATTTTTCCATAGCACACATAGATCGTTGAATGTGAGACTCTCAAGATGCAAATCATCATGGAGATGGTGACAAAGGAAACTTAGTGCCTTAGCACGATCCTGCTGGAGCTTTATTTTCTTCTTTATTGTCTCACCTAGACCATTTGAGATCAAATGGATATGCATCAAGAGTCCATGATAAATAATAGTTTTTGCCAGATATATCATGTGCAATAATCTCAGTTTTGGTGATGTCCTACATAGTAAAAATATTACAAGTCATTGTCAACAAAACATAAAATAAAATTTTCATTCAGGGATAAACATTGTGCTATAAATCACTTTTGTATTTAAATGTATGCTACTTCAAGAGCATAATAATTTAATTTATGATATTATCATGTATCAATATTCTTCAGTAATATTACATCATCACGGGAGATTAAGTACAAATATGATTTGTCCTTTTAGAATTGATATATTTGTTAAGAATGTTACGACCAATTGTGTTACTTTTGTGTTACTTCGTTACCAACGATTATAAGAAAAAAAATACACGACAAAAAATAAAATAGTACAAGGCGGAATATATCTTAAAAATGCTTCTTCAAGAACATTTATAATATTCTTGAGGAATATTATTTTGTATTTTCGTCAGAAATTCACACAATATTTTAGATCTCATAATGTCCGTTGTTCAGAAAAATACCATATTCAACTAGAATCAAATGAGATAATATTGTGTTTATTAAAAAACTACAACACACATTTTATCTTAATAATCTGCTGGACTATTAAGAATTGTTAGATTATGTTTCTTCAGGAAACAATAATGTATCTAGGATGTCAACTTTATTCGTACTCAATTCGGATAATCCGTAATAGGATCGGGCATGAGCCCAAATTTAAAATTTAGGATTGGGTAGGGGTAGGATATGGATGTAGGAAATTACCCAATTACTCGACCCGATTATCCGAACCACGTACCTGTTCGAATTAAATAAATATATTATTATATTATATATTACATATAGATATACATTATATTACATAGAGTATATTGTATTACATAGAATATAATATTTTAAATATTTATTATACTAAATTTAATTAATTAATTATATATCTATATTATAATTAAAAATATTCATACTCTTAAAGATAGGGCATGCGGGTTACTCGAGTATTCATTGGGTACCCAATTACTCGATATACACTACCCTAACCCGATCTGAATGAAATAGGGTAGAGTATGTGGAAAGCATACACTTATCCTACTTGATCTATTGACATCTCTAAGAATATCGATTTGATAATAGATGTTTAAAATTATTATTTATATTATTTATATAAGATGGTGGTAGAAATCAAGAGATTTAGTAGAATAGATACTTTGCAGATGATATAGTATTGGTTGATGAAACGAAGGACGGAGTTGAAAGAAAGTTGGAACACTCGAGAAATACGCTCGAAACTCGTGGTTTTAGCCTGAACAGAAGTAAGACTGAATATTTGTAGTGTGGCTTTAGTGTAAATGGAAGTAGAGAGGCGGGTACAATCACTTTTGATGGGAATATTATATGTGGATCGGAGTTTTTTTGGCTATCTTGGGTCTACTCTTCAAAAGGATGGAGAATTAGACGGTGACGTGGCCCATAGGATTAAGGCGGGATGGTTGAAATGGAAGAGCGCAACGGGGTTATTATATGATCAAGGCGTACCTTACACATTAAAAGGAAAATTTTACCAAACAACAATTAGGCCTGCACTTTTATATGGCACCGAATGCTGGGCTGTAAAGTATAGTCATGTGTAAGATGAATGCAGCGGAAATGCGTATGCTAAGATGGATGTGTGGCCATACGAGAAAGGATCGACTTAGAATGATGTGATTAGGAAAGAAGAACGAGTGACCTCTATAGAGAATAAGCTGTTGGAGAATCAGTTAAGATGATTCGAACATGTGAGACGGAGGCCGATTGATGCACCAGTGCGGAGGCTTGAAGAATGGGGAGCGCATATGCCGATGAGGGGTAGAGGAAGACCTAAACAGCCATGGATAAGAGTGATGGAGAATGATATGAGGTTTCTTGGGATTGGAGATGTTATGGCGTTGGATAGGACGACGTGGAGGTAGAGAATTCGGGTGGTTGATTATGTTTGAGATTTTTTTTTTGCATAATAATTATTACTATTTTTTATTTGCTTTTATTATTTGCTTATTTTTGCATATTTATTATTACTTTTTTTTTTCACGTACTAAACTTTTCACTATTACTTTTGCCTTTTCATAAGACTGTTTTATTGGAGACGACTTGATATTTTCAGAGATTGATTCATGTTAACCGACTCCAAAGTATTTTGAGTCTAAGGCTCTAATGTTGTTGTTATACTTTGCAAAATAATTCTAGTCCAAATCCAAGCCAAGAAATTATTATACATAAAAATAAGCAAAAAAGAGTGAGTTCACCAAGCAACTGACTTTTTTTTTTAAAAAGAACTGAATATCATATTGTGATATTTTGGATTCATAGAATCCACGTCATCAAAACCCATTTAGTTCGGTATTCTAATTTTGACATCTTCAAAAATAGAATACAAGGAACAAAACAAAAAGTATTTCTAGGAGAAATATATTTTTACTGATTAATTTAATTGATATAATAATTGTGTTGATAATGTGTTATTATATGATAATAAATAAGAGAAGATGGGAATACTATATTATTGCCTATGAAGATAAAAGTCTTTTATATATAAACACATATCTAATATTTCAGAAATATATTGATTATTTATCGAGAAAAAAGCACCAATAGTCTTAAAATTTGGGTTTGACGCACGCAGTGACGTCTATGCGACCCAACAACTTTAGCCCTAACATTCCAAAAAAAAAGTGTCTTTTAGCTTATGTGGCATTCAAGTCAACTGCCACATTATTAAATATTATAAAAAATAAAAAGAAATATATTAAAAAAAGTCATGTCCACATCCGAAAAAATATAAAATAAATTAAAAAGTTTAAAAAATTAAAAAAAATTAGACTTTTTTAAATTTTATCCTTATTAAATTTTATAAAAAATGGGAAAATAAAATAAAAAAAAAGTGATGTCCACATCAGCAAAAATAAAAAACAAATTAAAAAGTCTAAAAAAATAAAAAAAAGCATAATCACTCCTATTCTCTTTTTAAGAAAAAAAAACTAAAAAGGAAATTTTCTTTCTTTTTTTTTATAAAATTCAATGAGGATGAAAGATAAATTAAAAAGATCTAAAAAAAATTAACAAAAACGGGATTGAGAGTGATTTATATTTTTTTTTGAATTTTTTTGACTTTGTTAATTTATTTTTTATTTTTTGCTGACATGGACATGACTTTTTTTTAATATTATATTTTTTAATTTTTTTTAATGATGTGCCAGTTGACTTGAATGCCAAGTCAGCCAAAAATTCTTTGCACGCTATTTTTTTGAAATTTTAAGACTAAAATTATTGGGTCGGACATCCCACTATATGCGCCAATCCCCTAAAGTTATTTGGAACTTTAGGACCACTTATGCTTTTTCTCGTTATTTATCACTAAATACATCGTGTAACTTTTTCTAATACGAGGCATTATCCAACTTGTGCGATGCACGGTATTTGGTTGAATATCTACGTGTTTTGTACGTAATGTTGGGACAGACGGTTGAATGAGCAGATGGCAGAATTTAAATGCCTTTTAGAGAAGTTTATATGTTTTTTTATTGTTATTGTCCTTTTATTTTAGTCTATGTTATATGAAATGAGGCTTTACTATCTCGTATGTTGCTCCGGGGTTATTTTTGGTTTATTCAACCCGTGCGATGCACCGATTGTATCTAAGATTTCATAGCTAAAATTTAATCATCTTGTAATTTATACTATCATTTAAAAGTTCATTTTAATCACCTTGTGTATTAGAAGGTGCACGTGTTTTGTACGTAATGTCAAAGCAGATTGAATGAACGAGATGATGTAATTTAAATGCCTTTTGCAGGTTTTTATATGCTTTTTTTTATTGTTATTGTCCTTTTATTTTAGTACATGTAATTAGTTATATGAAATGGCGCTTACTAACCCGTATGTTCTTCAGGTTGTTTTTGGTTTATTCAACCCGTGCGATGCAACGATTGTATCTAAGATTTCATAGCTAAAATTTAACCATCTTGTAATTTATACTATCATTTAAAAGTTAATTTTAATCACCCTATGTATTAGAAGGTGTATTTGCATTGTGATGTTTATCATAACTTTTGTATTTAAATTAGTTTATTTACATTAAAAGTTACAATTAAAATAGTCTCTTCATATATTTACAATTAAAAGTTACAATCAAATCCCCCTCCACATTAAATTTAGGGGGATAAGTATTATATAGCATACATTTGAGACAAAATTGTAAATCAGCCCATTGAAATGGCTGTTCGATCGTATGGCATACGTTAGTCTAGGCTGTCTAGCCTTTGCCAAACGTTATCCTCGTTTCTGGTAATAACACCAGTTGTTTCACCCACTTTTCTGTACAAACTTTAGGTCACACGAATTACTAACCCTTTTAATTTTCAACAGATTTTCGGAATGATGAAGCTTAGTATTACTTAATTACTACCATACTCTTTTACTTAATCAACCTAAATAGGACCACATCTTTTTCTCCAAAAGTTTACAGTGTAAATCCTGTTCATGTTCATGCATCTTAACCAAACTCATAGTATTTAAAAACGTAGACACTGTTGAATTTATAATTTTGATCATTAATACTTTTAGTTATAAATTAATAAAAATTATAAAAGATAATATTTTGTAAATACACAATGAGATAAATTCAGTAACAATATTATTAAACGAAAGAGATAATTGTTGAATCATTAATTTACATTGCCACAATAATAATTTTTTCTTTAGTATATAAAGATGGTGGGGTACTCATTAATAGTCAATTGATTTTGAGATGAAATATTAGACTATAACGAGGTTTGATCCAACTCGTGCGATCCACGGTCTTTGATTGCAGACGCTTGAATGAGCATTGGTTGCAGACGCTTGAATGAGCATATGACGGTAGTTAGATGCCTATTAGAGAATTTGTATTGTATTTATTTTAGAGGATTTAATTGTGATGTTATCATAACTTTTGTATTTAAATTAGTTTATTTGCATTTAAAGTTACAATTAAAATAGTATTTTCACATGTAGTCTTTTAATATGAATAAGGACTCATCCGTAATGCTTTTTCCGTGTAGAATTCTTTTAGTCTATGTAATTAGTTATATGTAATGTATTGTATTTATTTTAAATGTTAATAGTGTAATGTTTTATCAACCCGTGCATTGCACCCATTGCATCTAAATATTCATAGTGTAATGGTCGGTACTAATTAGGTTTTCAATACTTAAAATAGTTTCTTCACATTAAAAGAGTACATGTAAAAGGACTTTTTCTAAGACGTTACATTTAAAAGAGTCTCTTCACATGTAATATTTAAATACTAACAACTTTTGTTTTAACATTCTACAATTTTATGCAATCTTGAAACTACGATATGATTCCGTTTTTAACACGATTGTTTGTATTCCTTGGAGTTTAATATGTAGATGTAAATTCGTGAGTTTATAAAAAACGAAATTATGTTTGGTGTGCAATGCATTAGTTGTACAGTACTAATTTTTGTGCACAACCCCCCTTGCACATTAAATTAAGGGGGATAAGCTTTATATATAATAATAGATAGATGTTCGTATTAGCTGTATGTAAATCCTGAAACGTCGCCGTATGGGATTTTCATATTTGAAACGAAGTCGTCTTTCCTGCTCCCACATTGCCTCAAGCTCGCACCTTTTCGTCCAACGGATATAAAAAAGTGGAAAATTTTAAATAGAGAGAGAGAGAGAGAGAGAGAGAGAGAGAGACTTATTGTGAATTTCTATTCAGATTCCACTCAACCGTTTTGATCCACGCGTTGTTGCTCAGTTCCCGATTCTTGGCTTCTGATTTATTTAATTTCTTTTTTAACATTTTTTTACCCCCTTGCACATTAAATTAAGGGGGATAAGCTTTATATATATGACAACGGTTCGTCGGGGATGGTTTTGCACTATCCAAAGCTGAATTTAAAATTAAAAATCGAAGCTGTGAAAAACGATTTTCCAGTCTTGTTTTACTAAAATAGGATTTTTTTTGTTTCATATATGAATCAAGCAACTGTAACCGTTGATGGGGAAAAAAATTCTTATTCATTAATTTTTCAAATTGTACTTCATACGTCCATAGTTAATTGTAACATTGAATTTATTTTTTAATATTTTTATCCCCTTTGTACATTAAATTAAGAAGGATAAATTTTATATATAATAGAAGTACGAATAACATTTATATGTGTGGGTTAGTTCAATGCCTCATGATGTTCAACCCCTTTCCTTCAAAGGTTCTGATTTATTGCCAAAACTATATTTATTTTTGAATTTCATTAATTTGAGTCTTCCTACCTTTATCAAACATGATGATAAGTCTATTCTAAATTCGACATTTGTAATTCTTTGTAAAATTAGTAACTCCACAAGTGAATAAAAATTTGAAGAGTAAATATCTATATATATATAAAAATTGAGTTCCATGTATTAATGTGAGCATTTATGTCATAAGCTAGAGTCATTCATATCAATTGAAATATTATTAATCTCTAAAGTTTTTTTTAAAAGATTTAAAGAGTTTTTACAAACCACAATTAAAAAAAATACAAGAATAAAAAACGCATGCATATCTGTTCAATGCCATAAGCTAAATTAATTCAACCAACTAAAACATGTTAAAGTCTCATTATTAAATTTTAAGAATTTCTATAGTCATACCACACAAAGTGTGGTTATTGTTTAACTCTTTCAACTTCTTCTTTGAGATATTTATACTCTTTTATAAACAAATCAAAAAGTCACACAGCTCACTCACAAAACAGGTCACACCCTCCACCTCCCGTAAAGCAGATTCTTCTGCCGCCACAGCCAACATCAACTGCTTCCGCCGCCGACACCACCGAATATTAATTCAATAGGTGGTGTTTCAAGCTTGGGTGGTTTCGTTGTTGTTTTAGTGGTTCCGCCACCGATATACCAAACTTGAAATCTCAAACAGTTTTCTTATAAATAATTAAACAACTAAAACGTTTCTATTCAAAATAGTCTACAGAGACCTAAAACCATGAGATATCTAAAATATTATATAATTAAATTAAATTGTCAATTCCTACCAAATCATTAAGAAATAAAGACGACATCGAGTTCTTTATAGCCAAAATAATGGATCGATTGCCAAGATGGATTTTAAATATTGATGAGTATCAAAGGAATTGAGCTAAGGGTGTCCACATCGTTGGTTCTACCTTCTCGACCACCGAAACCCCACCACCTTCGCCATAACTGTCGTCAGCCACTGAAATATCGAGATGTAAACACAAAATCAAAACCCGAGTTTAACTTACTTATAAGCTCGAAACACATTCTACAGGAGACCCGAGATTCCAGCGATGGAGGTTTGTTAGTGGTGGTTTGGCGACAAGGGTGTGGTTACGTGGTGGTTTTGGCCGGTGTTAGGTTGTTGGTGGATGATGGTTTAGTGAGAGAAATGAAAGGGTCGTATATGTTTTGTGATGAGAAAAAAAAGTGTGTTTTTGGGTGGGGGATACAACTTACAAGTACTTAATTTTGATAGATAAAATAAAATTAAAGAAAGTAATATGAAAGGACAAAAATACCCTCTTATTAAACAGTCAAACTAACGGAGTTAGGAAATTCGGATCAAACCTGAAATGAATGTTTCACTTTTTGGGGCAATTCTATATATACTCAACTTAAACATAATAATTTCATAAAATTCTTTAAAGGCATTGTACTTATGCACCAAAAATTTGTGCTTTGGGGAAATATGGTATTTTGATTTTCAGATTGGGTAAATATGGAATTATCATTTCACTTTTGGACCAAACCTAAAACTTTTTGAAAATTTGGACTGGAAATGAAATACCCGCAAACCACAAGGACTAAAAATATAGTTAACTCTAATTTTAAAGGATAGTAATTTCAAGTCTGTCAATTCAAAATGGAAGGCAATGCAAAGATGATAGACATTAAAAAATTTTGATTATATCCGAGGAAAATAACGATGGTTTTAACTAATTTTAAAAATTTACAAATTTAAAAATTTGAGGTTATACAGTTTTGAAAATACGCATACCACGAATTACATGCACATGACGCAAAATAACATTATTTACATAAAAAAATACTCTATAAACAACTAAGAGTGCAACTTTTTTACATCTAAAAAATATAAACAACTAAGGAGTAAGAGTGAAATATGTAATAAAAATCATAATATTTGCCATAAGGATTTTAAAGTATAAAAATGTGTGAGAAAAATTATTTCAAATACGTAGCATCGTAGGCATAATAAGTGTTTGAATAAATGGCAACAGATCATTCATTTTAGATGATCGTACGTATTTGGTAACTTGACTATATAGATATCAATTCAATATCTTAATATGTTATATATGAACCCATTGTTTGAAATCTACCTCATATAGTACCCCACATATTGACGCTAGGATGCACCACCGAATAAGCTATATATGATAGTTCAACGCTACTAATTAAAAAGTAGTTCGTATTGACTTCTGTAAACACGAACAAATGTTTTGCTTCAGTGAGATATAATCCATCTTAAGAAATGCACATGTAATTTTTTTATGTTGTTAGTATCATGGATAAATATGTTGCACATTTTGAGTACAAGTCATTTTAACCTGTCACCATACCTGATATTAAATACGTTATATAAAAATACGATGTTTTAACTTATAATAATTTCACTCGAAAAACAAAAACTGTGAATGCTCGGACCTTGAAATAATATGTAATATAAATATGATATTCGATATTATCGAAAATAAAGTACCCGTGCTTTAGGGTGAATAAAGCCCGTGCATCGCACGGGCCATGATGTCTCGTTGGTATAATGATTGCGTTTCTTTTTGCAATGTCAATATTATCGCTATGAAGCATCTACTATTTTATTACTACTACTACTTAATGAGTGGATGTGCTAATTGCTATTCAGTATTTGGAAAAAGAACGTTTTTTAAAAATTTTAAAATAATGGTTGACGATTTTTGGGATGAACTCAGTTGCTTCTTATCAAAATCGGCCCACTGAGCATAAAGTCACTGCTTGAGGCTGTCAAACCGCCCGGTACCGATTAATCGATACCGAAACCGATTTACCGATTACCGAATTCATATTTTCAGGTACTGGTATCGGTACCAGTTCCCGGTCCGGTACCGACTCAGTACCGGTTAACCGATGGAACCGATTATGGTACCGGTGAAGTCAAAAAATGACGCTTAGGCTCCCAATTTTGCGTTTTTCTATTTTTAGGACCCAATTATAAATTTTCAAAAGTTTGTGTGCTTGTTATTTAATTTCAAAATTTTAACCCTAGCTTTCTAGGTTATATATATGCTTGTAAGATAATTATTTACGGGGAATTATTATTGGGGTTTTCTCTATATTTTTCTTGAAATTCTTAAATCGGTTGAATTTAGAGTTTTTAAAAAAATTGTATTCCAAGGACGGGTGATCCATTTGAAATTACTTGTTCCATTTGAATATCAGTACTTGATAAAATAATATTGCTCATTTTTAGCTACTTTTAGAATTCGGCACAACCATAATATATTTATCTACAAAATCATTATATCTAGAAAAAAATGTAGCATCAAAATGGTAGTTTTGTAAGGAAAATAACAAATGTAAATGACTTTATCTTTTGTCACGATGGGATAACTAAAATTAGAAATATTAACATGCTATTTTTATTATTAAAAGTATACATGTAATCAATAATGAGAAAAAATCGATTTTGGTCCTCTAATGTTGCCCCAAATTAAAATTGGTCATGTAATTACACTTCAATCGGTTTTGGTCCTGTAATTTCACTTTGTCTCCACTTTTGGTCCTGTCGCCGGATGATGATACACACGCGCCTAACTCCGTCGCAAGAAATTGTTCCGGTCACTCACACGTTTTCATTTTTAGTCTGTAATGTAGCTTGCAATTAATTTTGGTCCTGTAATTGAGCTCTCAATCGATTTTGGTCCTGTAATTTACCTCTCGGTCGATTTTGGTCCTGTAATTTAACTTTCAATCAATTTTGGTCTTATAATTGAGTTCTAAATCGATTTTGGTCATATAATTTAACTTTCAATATATTTTTGTCATAGAGAAAATTATCAAATTGGTCCCGTATGTGGGCCAAAAAGCCCCATCTGTTTTCGGCGGACCAAAAAACCCAACATCTCTCCTCTGATTTCGCCAATTTATTCCTCGTCGCCTGCCGGAGTATTTTCTGGCCATCGGAGCTGACGTGGCTGACACGTGGCAAAAATAGCGGGTCCATGTCAGGCCATGTGGCTGAAACGTGGCAAAAAATTAAAAAAATTGTTTTGATAATTAAAAAATTAAAAAATAAATAAATAAAAAATCCTAATATTTTTATATTAATATTCCAGAATTAAAATTAATTAGCTAAAGTATTAATATAAAAATATTAGAATTTTTTATTTAAAAATTCAAAAATAAAAAATTAAAAGCATTTGGAATGTATTTATAAACAGTTTTTTATGTAAAGAAAACTGGAATTTTTTCTATAAAATAAATAATAAATCTGAATGAACAATTTGATAATTTTTTCAAAATAATTTTTTTATTTATTTTATAGAAAATAATAATAATATTTTTCTCAATTTGATAATATTTTATTAAAAACATTGGAACTTTAGATAATTAATTTTAATTCTGGAATATTAATATAAAAATATTAGAATTTTTTATTTATTTATTTTTTAATTTTTTAATTATCAAAACAATTCTTTTTTTAATTTTTTTGCCACGTGTCAGCCACATGGCCTGACATAGACCCGCTATTTTTCCCACGTGTCAGCCATGTCAGCTCCGATGGCTGGAAAATACTCCGGCCGGCGGCGAGGACTAAATTGACGAAATTAGGGGAGAGATGTTGGGTTTTTTGGTCCGCCGGAAATAGATGGGGTTTTTTGGCCAATTGGTCCCACATACGGGACCAATTTGATAATTTTATCTATGACAAAAATAGATTGAAGTTAAATTATATGACCAAAATCGATTTAGAACTCAATTATAGGATCAAAATCGATTGAAAGTTAAATTACAGGACCAAAATCGACCGAGAGTTAAATTACAGGACCAAAATCGATTGAGAGCTCAATTACAGGACCAAAATTGATTGCAAGCTACATTACAGGACTAAAAATGAAAACGTGTGAGTGACCGGAAAAATTTCTGGCGACGGAGTTAGGCGCGTGTGTATCACCATCCGGCGATAGGACTAAAAGTGGAGACAAAGTGAAATTACAGGACCAAAACCGATTGAAGTATAATTACAAGACCAATTTTAATTTGGAGTAACATTAGAGGACCAAAATCGATTTTTTCTCATCAATATAATGGTAAATTGATTGTGTTGATTGGAACTATTTTTTTATTTAAATATATGTTTTCTTTTAATTTATTAATATTGAACTGATTTTTATTGATCTTAATGTGTGTTTTAACATAGTTGTAGTGATTAAAGCAATATTTTCAGACTCCTTTTTTCTGGTAATAGTGAAAACTTAAATATTGACTACCACAAGGAACCTAATTTAATGTGAAATTCGGTGGCAAAAAGATTTGCTAAAAATCATGTGGATGGTTTATTTTGCCACGTCTGTCTGAGCCTCTCCTTCACTCTCAAGATGTTGAGGCTGGCTACTTAACTAGACGTTGCCCTAGCACGTGGTCTCAGCAACCAGACCCCGGTAAAAGCCTCATTATATATTGAGATATAAATACCCCCCCTCCTATCTCTCTTATTGTAACATATATACACTACGACAACAAATTAATTTTGCTAGCAACCACCGCCATCACCAACCATCACCTAAATTTTCCGGCGAGCATGGTGACCGTCGAGGAAATTCGTAGGGCTCAACGGGCGGAGGGACCGGCCACCATTTTGGCGATTGGGACAGCAACTCCATCGAATTGTGTTGATCAGAGCATGTATGCTGATTATTATTTTCGTATAACCAATAGCGAACATAAGACAGAGCTTAAAGAGAAGTTTAAGCGCATGTGTAAGAGATGTTATAACTACTCTTTTATCTTGATATAACACAATATGTTTTTTAAGAGAAATTATATCATACACCGCATGGCAATCGTGATTATATTATATATTAGTTGTGATTAAATTAATACTGTCATATTTTTAATGTAATTATATTATATACAGTTATGATTATACTATACACGAATTGTGATTAGGTCGTAATCACAAATGTTTTATATCTTTGCAGCATGTATCATGTTGTTTTTTATTAAAAAAAAAGGTTCCGCCGCACAGTGGCGGTGGCGGTGGCCAAAAAGGAAAAAAAAAAGTAATAATGTTTTTTGCATGGAAGCATTTACGTGTCCTCACTGCTACTGCAAGCTGCCACCAGGCTTCTTTCAGGCATGCAGTGTGTGTTATTTCCTCTCAATTTGTCCGTTTAATTTCTGGTTAATTGTTTATTTCCTTAACCAGTTCAAAAGCTCGCAATAGGTACTGACCCGGTTAAACCCAGTCGAGAGTCTTACAGTTGAAGTCACAAAATTCACAATCACGGTTGTAAACTACAATCTTCATTAATTGTTGAGTTTATTTTTTATATTTATTTTTATTTTTACTTTTTGAAGTTGCGTTTTTTTTTCTTTTCTCACTGT
Source organism: Orobanche coerulescens (assembly GCA_033398695.1). Classification (NCBI taxonomy): domain Eukaryota; kingdom Viridiplantae; phylum Streptophyta; class Magnoliopsida; order Lamiales; family Orobanchaceae; genus Orobanche; species Orobanche coerulescens. Next base: position 92,217,509 of record CM065819.1, read on the forward strand.
CAGTGTTTCAAAGTTTCATGTCTGCCGACCCCAAATATTTTGGGATTAAAGTTTAGATATTGTTGTTGTAGTGTCTTGTTTACATAAAATTTTTATATTTACGCGCAGGCGAGAAATCCATGATCAACAAACGCTACATGCACCTAACAGAAGAAATCCTGAAAGAGAACCCAAACATGTGTGCCTACATGGCGCCGTCGCTGGACGCCCGGCAAGACATCGTGGTCGTGGAGATCCCCAAGCTGGGTAAAGAGGCCGCCCAGAAGGCCATCAAGGAGTGGGGCCAGCCCAAATCCAAGATTACCCACCTAATTTTTTGCACCACCAGTGGTGTTGATATGCCCGGCGCCGACTACCAGCTCACCAAGCTCCTCGGCCTCCGCCCCTCCGTCAAGCGCTTCATGATGTACCAGCAGGGCTGTTTCGCCGGCGGCACCGTCCTCCGCATGGCCAAGGACCTTGCTGAGAACAACGCCGGTGCCAGAGTCCTAGTCGTCTGCTCCGAGATTACCGCCGTCACCTTCCGTGGCCCGAGCGATTGCCACCTGGACAGCCTCGTGGGGCAGGCGCTGTTCGGAGACGGAGCGGCGGCGGTCGTCGTAGGATCTGACCCTGTGGTCGGTCTGGAGCGTCCGCTCTTCCAGATCGTGACGGCGGCGCAGACGCTTTTGCCGGACAGCCATGGCGCCATTGACGGGCATCTGCGTGAGGTCGGGCTCACTTTCCATCTCTTGAAAGATGTCCCTGGCCTGATCTCCAAGAACATAGAGAAGAGCTTGAAAGAGGCGTTTGACCCTTTGTGTATTTCGGATTGGAACTCGATCTTCTGGATAGCCCATCCCGGCGGGCCCGCGATTCTGGATCAGGTGGAGGAGAAATTGGGCCTGAAGCCTGAAAAGCTCCTGTCGACGAGGCACGTGTTGAGCGAGTACGGGAACATGTCGAGCGCTTGCGTGCTATTTATATTGGATGAAATGAGGAAATCCTCGGCTAAGGAAGGGCTGAGCACCACTGGGGAAGGGCTGGATTGGGGGGTGCTGTTTGGATTCGGGCCGGGCCTCACGGTGGAGACGGTGGTGCTGCACAGTGTGCCAATCAGTTAATTAATTGTTGGGATGTATTTCTCTGGATGTGTGATGTTGATGTGAAATTGTTTGTGTGTAGTTCTTTGCCTTCTGAATTGGGTTCTAATGCGTTTTGAATTTTCATGAAAATTAGTTATTAAATTTTAATGTGCTAGGTTATTGTAATAACATATGCTGTTTAATTTGTGAAGGGCGCGATTATTATTATGATTTATAAGGATGCTTCTTATTTTTTATATGAATAAACATATTGTTACATTTATTTGATGGTAATACTCGAGTTAATTTTTTTTTTCGAAGTATTAAGCATTTACAAAATTTTGATAAACTTCGAGTAGCTACATTTTCGGCACTAACCCCTCGACAGACCTAATCGTTTTGGCTTGGACATAGAAAAAGAATCCGGGTGATCTGTCTCACTACTAAAAATGTCCCCTATTAGTTTCACCATAATAGCTTCACATGTAAATGTGAAGCTAAAGAAAAAAGCGATCGAATAATTAAACAAAAGGCGTCACCTAAGTGACGCCAATGTAAAGAGAAAAAACAGGTCAAACTTTAAGAACATTGGCGTCACAGGCGTGACGCCATTGTGTAATTTTTTTTTATTCCACTAATTGCGTCACATATGCGACGCCAAAGAGTAAAGCTTTACGTCACATATGTGACGTCAATATGTAATAGTCGATTTTTTTTAAAAAAAATATTTTTCCTTAAACGATGTCACACATGTGACGCCATTAAACAACTAAAAAGTAAGTAATGGCGTCACATACATGACGCTGTTATAAAATTACATATATTTCTGCATACTAAATCTATTTTAAATGTATAAATTTGTGTTGGTTTAAATATTAAATACTATAAATAATAAATTTTAAATTATATTTAATAATTATAGTGTAAGAAATTTCTTAACATTAAAAACTTAAATTACAGTATATTTATTTATGCTTAAATATTTTGAAAATTGATTTAATTTGAAGATAAATTAAATATAAGTAGAAAATATAGTATAGGATAAATAAATATAATTTAATATATATATATATATATTGAAATAAAACATAGCTTAGTGGTTAATGGTCATGCATTTATGCCATTAGGCGTGGGTTCGATTCGCACGCCTCCCACTGAGCTATGTTTTAATAATATTAAGGTCCTTCTATAGCGTCACATATGTGACGCCTTAACATCCTATCAGCGTCACATCTGTGACGCTAATGCTCTTTGTCTTTTTTTTTGACAGCAGAGAAGAAACCACTGAACAACACAAACCAGCACCATCAAACAACATTGTAACCATCAATACACCATCACAAACAATATTGTAATATACGACAAACAATATTGTAACCAAACCATCATAAACAATACACCATCAATACAGCAACAAACAACAAACAATATTATAACCATCAATACACCATCATAAACAATACACTATCAATACATCAAAAAAAAAAAGCATAAGAATAATAAATACAACACACCATCAACCGAACCAATAAACCAACACAACAACAACCAACATTGTAACCAAACCAACAAAGCATTATATTAAACACCATGCAACAATAACATTCTATACAAATCAAAATCACAATATATGCGAAATATAGAAGTACGATCATCAAAACATATATCTAACATGCTACTCGTCAGATATTGATCGTATCAACTCATCCTCATCAAAGTCGTCGGAGTCATCATTCTCACCGTTCGCCCGAGATGATGAGGTATCTGCATTCTTCTTTCCTTTGAGTAATCTCAACATGAGTTTACCTATCTTTGAAATTTTGGACTCCATTTTCTCTCTTGACTTCCTCATCTCCTCTCTATCCTTCTTCATCTCCTCGTTATCTTTTTTTAGCGCCTCGATGGTAGCCTCCAAAGACCGACCGACCTCCTCCGGTTGAGCCTCACAGCTGCCCTCACAAATTTTCTTTTTTTTTCTTTTGATGTTTTTTCATTTTTTTCACATTGGTGATGTGAGTCTTCATGAAGGCCAAAGGATTAAACATTGGGTTCTCTACCGGTCTCTCCCTCTCGCATGCCGGTCTTTGGTACATCTCTGACGCAGCATCACTCGCCTATGCGTTAACATAAAATATTAACAATATTGGTGATGACACATAATTGAAGATAACATATATTATATAATAAAACGTTGACAGAATTTATATGTACCATGGAATGAGCATGATCGTACATGCTCATACTGCCTCCAGTATATGTACCAGGTGCCTTTTGCGTAACCACACCGGTACTCTCATCGTAAAGAGTGCCCTTGTTTTTAGATTTCTAAAGGCCTCATTCTTCTTCTCTTCGGTCTACCAATGCTTCCACAAGATCTTGAACTCGTTTTCCGTCAACCACTTCTCCCGCTGGCCGACTGGTTTTTGATATGCTTTATTTTAAGCGTGCGTAAGCATATCAATAAACCGTTCGTGGCAATATCTGTCCCAATACCACACAATTTTCTCCTCATCCGATTTCTCCCACTTATAACGCATCTGGACAAATATAATAACAAATGTCAGAAAATCGAAAAACAATCAAATGTTTTTGGCACAACAACAGAACATAATAGTTTGAGTAAAATGAATGCAGTTTTACCATCAGTATTACCATAAATTGTAATTAAATAGTAACTGTAATAATATACCCCAAATTCCCGCAACAACTCGTTCCTTGTCCATCGAGAGATCTGGCCCCAATGCTCTTCACCGGAGTATTATGTAACACCCCTAGGATATCCACGGTATATTCCAGTGCCGCGGATCCCTACATGGAACCCACCAGACTAAACGACCAAAATATACTCGTCAACTCGCGGAATCAACATAATAACACCACGTCATAGAGACGCAAAACAAAATAATCCACCCGGTTCAACCGGTGAAGCACAACACAATCATCCAACACAAATACAATAGACAAACACAATTCAATCCGAACGGACAAAAACGCCTAAGTACTCGAGTACTTCTATTAGTTTACAAATGGTGAAACGCATCAAAAGACAGGACACCATAAAGATACACTTTTGCACAATCATCACGTATGGCCGTCATCCTCGTACTGGTCCAACGCCCGTTCGTCTCGAAGAACCTGACCTGAAATTCATAAAACGAATTTTCCCAAAATGGGTTCCCAGAGGGATTAGCAAACGTAACCAAATGAACAACTTACACCTTACACATATAGACAAGCATGTAATTCATAAAACATCAGTTGAAACACACATTTCCGGAAATGCCATAATCCAAAATACATTTGTAAAATGCACCACAATTAACCGTCGATCCACACCTCCGTGGACCCCTACCGAGAACCCATCGGATCTAATCTGTAGTGGTTAAAAGCAAAGCTCATCGATCCACACTTCCGTGGACCCCTACCGAGACCCCGTCGGATCTAACCCGTAGTGAGCATATACACACACACACACAATTTCTCATGCAAAACTAACATGTCAAGATTGTAAGTTCATAAGGGTACTTGCCTCGATCAATAGACGGTGACACAAACGGAAGGGAAGGATCAAACACACCCGTTAGGAACCAACGAAACCGAAACTAATGATTCAAAGAATACAATTACGACCATTTCTAAACGAATACGGAAATGGAATACACCCGAAAACCCGCCTACGATTCATGTATATTCGAATAGGAACAACAACGAGGGCGGACCACAACCAAACCCTCTCGACTACGCAAAAACTATGAAATATACCATGAATCCGTAGGAAAACTAAGAATATCAACAAGATTAATCATATTCATCATGGATTAACCAACAAAACGGAACGAATCAGACCAAAATGCGAAAATCCCCAATTTTCCCCAAAAAGTAGGGTTCTAGAAGGTTTACCTTGATTCAAGAGGTGGAGGATGATTAAATGATGATAATCTGGTGTTAGAGACTCAAGATCTTGAATAGATGATGATAACCGCCCCACTCCAGGTTTTCAATCGCCCAAATCGCCCAACTCTCCGCCGAGAAAATAAGAGGAGAAGAAATGAACTATTTCGGGTCAACTCTCTGGTTTTTATAACCAGAGGTCATTAGCGTGCGCTAACATGTACAAGTTAGTGTGCGCTATCGATTAATTCCTCAGTCCATAATGCTAACACTCCAGTCCAGAACCTATAGTTCTGGACCGTTAGCGTGCGCTATTAAGAAATAGTGTGCGCTAACCTCCCCTAGGTAGCGCGCGCTATCGGGCCATAGCGTGCGCTACCTGGACATCAGCCGAGTCTAGAAGTAAGCTGCCCAGTACTGGGCTGCCGGGTTAGCGTGCGCTACCGGCCACTCTGCGTGCGCTAAAACCCGAAAAGTGGCATGCGCTAGACCAAACTATTAGCGTGCACTAGAACAACTCTCCAGAGGGCAGAAGGCAGGAGCAGGCTACTGACACTGCTGTGCCCGAATCACTAGCGCGCGCTACCAAACAAGCATAGCGTGCGCTACCAAGAAAGACTAGCGCACGCTAATCAACAATCGTAGCGTGCGTTGGGCTGCTAAGAAAAAAACGATTCAAACACCCAGAACACAAGAAACACGCTCGGAACAACGTATAGAAGTTCACAACATGCACAATAACATACGATAGATATACGACAACCCCACAACGACGGTTCCAATAGTAATCACAAGAATAGAACCGAAAAGCGATGGAAAAGCCTACAATAGCGGAATTGAATACAATAATCCGAAATTAAGTATTCTCGAAATACACGTACGGTTACACACGAGCCACTAAAATGGGAAAAACACGACATCGAAAAGGTACCAGGAAAAGAAAAAAAATGCGGATATTACATTCTACCGCTTTAAAAAATAAGTTTCGTCCTGAAACTTAAGAAACAAACAACTCGGGGTACCTAGCACACATGCTATCCTCAGTTTCCCAAGTTGCCTCCTCGACACCATGTCTCGACCACTGCACCTTGACCAAGGGAATGGTCTTATGCCTCAGTCGCTTCTCACGATGCTCTAAGATCTTCACAGGACGCTCCTCGAAAGTAATATCCTCAGCGATATCAATTTCACATAATCGATGATGTGGCTATGATCCGGGACATATTTCCTCAATTGGGAAACATGGAAAACACTATGAACGTGACTCAAGGCCGGAGGTAACGCCAATCGGTATGCCAACTCGCCGACTTTCTCGAGAATCTCAAAGGATCTAATAAATCTTGGGCTCAACTTTCCCTTCTTCCCGAAGCGGAAAATTCCCTTCGTCGGCGATACCTTTAGCAAAACGTGGTCTCCCACCTCGAATTCCAAAGGTCGACGATGGACACCGGCATATGACTTCTGTCGACTCTGAGCAGTCAACATCCTCTCCCGGATCAATTCCACCTTCCGTCTCGTCTCTGTAATGATATCCGGTTCGGTCCCGACCAAATCAGATGCCTCGTTCCAACAAATCGGTGACCAACATCGCCGCCCATAAAGCGCCTCATATGGTGCCATTCTAATCGACGCGTGCCAACTATTGTTGTACGTGAACTCAATCAATGGTAAATGCTCTTCCCAGTCACTGCTCCAATCGAGAGCACAAGCGCGCAACATATCCTCAAATGTCTGGATAGTGTGCTCCGACTGCCCATCCGACTGAGGATGAAAAGAAGTGCTCAGACGCAACCGAGTACCCAGTGCTTTATGTACCGCCTGCCAAAAGTGCGATACAAAACGGCCATCCTGATCCGACACAATAGACTTCGGAGTACCGTGAAGTCTCACAATCTGAGCAATAAACACCCGAGCAAACTTTTCTGGACCCCAAGTATCCTTGACGCCCGGAAAATGTGCCGATTTGGTCAGACGATCCACGATCACCCAAACCATATTTATGCCCGATCTCGATCTCGGCAAACTCGTAATAAAATCCATCGAAATGTCTTCCCATTTCCAATCCAGAATGGGAAGTGACTGCAATAATCCAGCCGGTCGCTGATGCTCGATTTTGACCTGCTGAAAAGTCAAACATCTCGCTACGAACCGTGCGACCTCCTCCTTCATATTGTTCCATCAAAAATTCCTCCTCAGGTCCTTGTACATCTTACTCGAACCAGGATGAACGGAGTAAGGCGTAGCATGGGCCTCCCGTAAAATACTCTATCTCAATTCCAAATCGTTCGGTACACAAAGCCGACTCTGGAATCTCAAAACACCATCCTCGTGGATCACAAACCTAGGAGACTTTCCCTTAAGAACATTCTCCCGAATTTGCGAAATCATCGGATCCTCCAACTGCTTCAATTTAATTTCGTCGACCAACGACGACGAAATCTCTAAAGCACAAAGTTGACTGACCGCTCCCGACAATAAAATCTCAACATACAAATCGATCAAAACCCGCTGAAGCTCAGACTGAGGCGTAAGGATCTCAAGTGTCCTCAACGCAACTGATTTCCGACTCAAGGCATCGGCCACAACGTTCGCCTTGCCTGGATGATAAAGGATTTCGAGGTCATAATCCTTAATCAACTCCAACCACCTCCTCTGCCTCATATTCAACTCCCGCTGGGTAAATATATACTTCAGACTTTTATGATCGGTAAAAATCTGACATGCGGAGCCAAACAGATAGTGACGCCAAATCTTGAGCGCAAAGACAACCGCCGCTAACTCCAAATCGTGAGTAGAGTAGTTGAGCTCGTACGGCCTCAACTGTCTCGACGCATACGCGATGGTTTTGCCGTTCTGTATCAATACGTACCCAAGACCCTGACCCGAAGCATCACTATATACAGCAAAACCCTCGTTACCACACGGTAATGCTAAAACCGAGGCTGAAGTTAAACGCCTCTTCAGCTCCTCAAAACTCGCCTGCCTCTCGTCATTCCAGACAAACGTCTCAGATTTCTGAAGGAACTGTGTAAGTGGCCGAGCTAGTTTCGAGAAACCCTCGACGAACCTACGATAGTAGCCGGCCAAACCCAAAAGGCTACGGACCTCCTTCACATTCTTAGGCGGTGCCTAATCTAGCACTGTCTCGATCTTCTGCGAATCCATACGGACTCCCTCGACTGAAATCACGTGACCCAGAAACATAACTTCCTTCAGCCATAACTCACATTTCGAGAACTTTGCATAGAGTTGCTTGGTCCTCGAAATGTCCAACACTATTGGAAGATGATGCGCGTGCTACTCTCCGCTCCTCGAATAAATAAGGATGTCGTCAATGAAGACGACGACACACTTATCCAAATACTCGATAAAAACCTTGTTCATCAACTGCATGAACACTGCCGGTGCGTTAGTCAACCCGAAAGGCATAACTACAAACTCATAATGTCCGTATCTCGTCCGAAAAGCTGTTTTCGGCACTTCGGACTCCTTCACCCGAAGCTGGTAGTACCCCGATATCAAGTCGATCTTCGAGAATACCGCATCTCCCTGTAACTGATCGAACAAGGCATCATTCCTCGGCAGGGGGGATACTTGTTCTTTATGGTCACCTTATTTAGCTCGCGATAGTCGATACACAAACGAAGTGAACCATCCTTCTTCCGCACAAACAGAACCGGTGCGCCCCAAGGCGAAGCGCTCGGTCGAATATACCCCAACTCAAGAAGCTCACTCAACTGCTTCTTCAACTCAGCCATCTCTGAAGGTGCCATGCGATACGGTGCCTTCGAAATTGGAGCCGCACCCGGCTCTACTCGATAGCAAACTCAACCTCACGGTCCGGTGGCAACCCCAGTAATTCATCAGTAAACACGTCAGAAAATTCACTAACAACTGGAATCGACAAAAGCTCGACTCTGTAACACCCCCAATCCGCTCAGGGATATTACACGCCGTAGAACCTTTCCTCAAGGATCTACCAGGCTGGTAACAACATCGAACATCTCAACAATGCCTTTAAGGCTAAAATGACTCAGTAGACCGATTTGGTCTTTCAATAAATACATACAACTCAAACACATTACATGCCCACGCAGGGGTCGAATACAACACATTCCCGTACAACGGGAAAGAATACTGCAGCAGAATTAAAATACAACTAAACCAATGACATCGTACGGATCCTCGTGTGATTAGTATCGTTCATCTTTCATCATCCTTCATTCCGACCCTGTGCTATGCTCCAAAACCTGAATGCAATACAGACATCCACCCCCCGAATACTCGGGGGTTAGCAAAACTCTACTGTTTTGCTAGTGCAAGTATAAAATACGAAAACAAGCCATACATATCATACTCCAAGGGCTTAGTAATCATAAACATACTTCCCGAGGTAATTCACTTGATCAAAATGGTTAAATCGAAAGATAGGGGTAAACCCGATATACATCTTGTAAAAATATTTCACGATCTCGGGAGTTTTGAAAACATTTGGGATTTAAGAATTCTCAAGCCTTTCAAAAAACATTTAGGGACACAGTCCAAAAGTCATTTTCCCAAAACAAAGTTACGATAACAACACACGGGGTCCACGACCCGATCATACCATAACAACCTGTTTCCACAGATTATTCGCGTCCCGTGCTAGCAAGCCACAGACCTCAGATGCTCCCGTAGAACAAACCCGAGTGAATAACCCACAGGGAAACTAAATCAATTCACATGTCACCGTAACAACAGTCATGTGACTACAAGCACAGATACGCACTTAACCAAACCACAACCATAAGTTATCCCGGCATCACACTAACAAGCTACGAACCTCAGAGTACCCGCAAGACATACCCGATGATAACCCCATCAGTTATCTCGGCATCTGGCTAACAAGCCACGAATCTCGAAGTCCCCGCAAGACATACCCGGTGGATAACCCTACGGCCACGCCCGACCCATACTAGCAAGTATGGATCCCGGAGATTCAACAATCCTACCCGGAGGCACATCACATACATCAAGCACACAACAATAATCACTTATTAAGCCTAACAACATTAGGCATCACAACCTCCTTTCAAAGGAGTAACAACCAATATCACCCGTCACGTATTCACCGGAAACACACATAACAACACGTAATATTTGGTAAATGATTACGGTTTAATACATTCACTAAATGTGATCACAACATCCTTCAACATACGAAACTAACACACATAATCCGAGAACACATCCATTCACGAAGTATACGAATTATCGTTGAAAGACAATATTTATCGAGAACATACCGATCCTTTTTAACGTTCATTAAACATCGGATTTTGCATAAATCATCTATCAATAATTATGCCTATGAAACATGAAATGTATGAGCAAGATACTTGCCTCGAATAATCACAACACGGAGAATCGACCGAAGTAGGTTGGCACGAACCGACTACGAACCCGCCGACTCCACCGAACGCCAACTCATGATAATAAACTACGAAGGACAACAATAACAACGAAAATGAATTCCAAAGTATGACCTAAATCCGTTGAATTCAAGGAACAAACAATGGAAGTTCAAGGATTTCCCCCAAAACGGCCAAGAACACGAATCGACCCGACAAAACATGAAAATGGAATTCCCATCCGAAATATGGATGTTCAATCCATAAGATATGTTTAAAAACATCATTTTACAACAATCGGTTCATCAAAAACGGATGAAAAACGAAATCAAGAACAAATCCCCCCAAAAAGTCAACTCGAAGGAAATCAAGAAATATACCTTGATTCGACGAAGAATAATGGATTAAATGATGTTAAACACAAGAATACTACTAAGATTAATCATACCCATCATGGATTAATCAATAATACGGAACCAACTTAATAACACCACGTCATAAAGACGCAAAACAAAATAATCCACCCGGTTCAACCGGTCAAGCACAACACAATCATCCAACACAAATACAATAAACAAACACACTTCAATCCGAACGGACAAAAACGCCTAAGTACTCAAGTACTTCTATTAGTTTACAAATGGTGAAACACATTAAAAGACAGGACACCATAAAGATACACTTTTGCACAATCATCACGCATAGCCGTCATCCTCGTACTGGTCCAGCGCCCGTTCGTCTCGAAGAACCTGACCTGAAATTCATAAAACGAATTTTCCCAAAATGGGTCCCCAGAGGGGTTAGCAATTACGCTAGTACAAGTAACCAAATTAACAACTTACACCTTACACATATAGACAAGCATGTAATTCAGAAAACATCAGTCGAAACACACATTTCCGGAAACGCCATAATCCAAAACACATTTGTAAAATGCACCACAATTAACCGTCGATCCACACCTCCGTGGACCCCTACCGAGAACCCGTCGGATCTAATCTGTAGTGGTTAAAAGCAAATCTCATCGATCCAAACCTCCGTGGAGCCCTACCGAGACCGCGTCGGATCTAACTCGTAGTGAGCATACACACACACACACACAATTTCTCATGCAAAACTAACATGTCAAGATTGTAAGTTCATAAGGGTACTTGCCTCGATCAATAGACGGTGACACAAACGGAAGGGAAGGATCAAACACACCCGTTAGGAACCGGCGAAACCGAAACTAATGATTCGAAGAATACAATTACAACCATTTCTAAACGAATACGGAAATGGAATACATCCGAAAACCCATCTACGATTCATGTATATTCGAACAGGAACAACAACGAGGGCGGACCACAACCAAACCCTCTCGACTACGCAAAAACTATGAAATATACCATGAATCCGTAGGAAAATTAAGAATATCAACAAGATTAATCATATTCATCATGGATTAACCAACAAAACGGAACGAATCAGACCAAAATGCGAAAATCCCCAATTTTCCCCAAAAAGTAGGGTTCTAGAAGGTTTACCTTGATTCAAGAGGTGGAGGATGATTAAATGATGATAATCTGGTGTTAGAGACTCAATATCTTGAATAGATGATGATAACCGCCCCACTCCAGGTTTTCAATCACCCAAATCGCCCAACTCTCCGTCGAGAAAGGAAGAGTAGAAGAAATGAACTATTTCGGGTCAACTCTCTGGTTTTTATAACTAGAGGTCATTAACGTGCGCTAACATGTACAAGTTAGCGTGCGCTATCGACATTCTCACCCGAATGTTAACACTCCACCCGTAACCTATAGTTCTGGACCGTTAGCGTGCGCTATTAGGAAATAGTGTGCGCTAACCGCCCCTCGGTAGCGTGCGCTATCGGGCCATAGCGTGCGCTACGTGGACTTCAGCCGAGTCTAGAAGTAAACTGCCCAGTACTGGGCTGCCGGGTTAGCGTGCGCTACCGGCCACTCTGCGTGCGCTAAAACCCGAAAAGTGGCGTGCGCTAGAGCAAACTATTAGCGTGCGCTAGAACAACTATCCAAAGGGCAGAAGGCAGGAGCAGGCTACTGACACTGCTGTGCCCGAATCACTAGCGCGCGCTACCAAGAAAGACTAGCGCGCGCTAATCAACAATCGTAACGTGCGTTAGGCTGCCAAGAAAAAAACGATTCAAACACCCGGAACACACGAAACACGCTCGGAACAACGTATAGAAGTTCACAACACGCACAGTAACATACGATAGATATACGACAACCCCAAAACGACGGTTCCAACAGTAATCACAAGAATCGAACCGAAAAGCGACGGAAAATCCAACAATAGCGGAATTGAATACAATAAATCCGAAATTAAGTATTCTCGAAACATACATACGGTTACACACGAGCCACCAAAACAGGAAAAACACGACATCAAAAAGATACCAGGAAAAGAAAAAAAATGCGGATATTACATAGTACCTCTTAAGTAAGTCGACTATATCGTTCTCGGCCTTCTTCGAACTAAACCCAACTATTTTTGGCAAAGGACGAATTAGTTTTCGATCATCATACACTACCAAAAATCAGACTTTAGCCGACGACTTAAAGTGGTCGGCTAAACCCCAAAGTCGTCGGCTAATCATGCCAGCCGTCGGCTAAAAAACCGTCGGCCGATATTCGTCGGCCAAGGTTTAGCCGACGACCTTTGTGCAGTCGTCGGCTAAAGTTCAACCATTAGACGACCACTAGTACACGGTCGTCGGCTAAACCTGTTGGAAAAAAAAAAAATTTAGCCGACGACCTTAACGAGACGGTCGGCTAAAACCATTTTTTTTAAAAAAAAATATAGTTTAGCCGACGACCGTCTTATATGTCGTCAGCTAAAACCATTTTAAAAAAAAAAATTCAATTATTTTAGCCGACGACCGTCTTACAGGTCGTCGGCTAAAACCCTATTTTTTAAAAAAAAAATTACTTTAGCCGACGACCGTTTTATTTGTCGTCGGCTAAAACCCTTTTAAAAAAAAATTTACTTTAGCCGACGACCGTCTTATATGTCGTCGGCTAAAACCCTTTTTTAAAAAAAAATTAATTCAGATTTTGGGATCCCAAAACCTGTATTTTTTGCACCTGCAATTTTTATACACCAGCTCTCATTTTCAACAACAATCAACGCACAACATATTCAAGAACATTAATTTCATCAACATACTAGTAGCGCCAATAAAATCACTTACACAATTGTAACACAAATATAAATATACAAGAGTACTACAACAACACAACTAGAATCCACTGCCAAAATCATCTAAATGTCGAAATGTAGTAGTAGTAGAAGGATTACCACCATGCCCTAGATCCTCGTCACGAGGCTGTGAAGATGGGGTCTGTCCGAAGAGAGAAGGCGGTGGAGCAGGTGCCTGCAGTCCAGCCTGAGTAATGGTCTGAGTCAGCGTCATCATATAGTCCATCATGGCCTGCCGCTGTCTCTGGAAACTCTCTAACTGCGACTCAGTCCTCTGCTCGCTCTCATGTAACCGCGTCTGAGTCCTCCTTTCATTCTCAGCCCGGAGCTCCCTCTCCGCCCTCAACTGCTCCTCGAGATAGGCAGTCCGTGCATCCCGTCCGCGAGGGCGCCTGAAGCCGGGGTATCTTTCAATACATGGTGACCTCGGCTCCCATCATCTTAGTGCGGTACCGACTACCTCTAGGAGGGTAGACGGTACCCCACACCCTAGCGCGAACATAAGGATCGGCCTGATCGACCGTCCAATGGCAGAATCGAGGTCGAGTCTCCGCTAAGTTCGATATCGCTCCCGAGCAATCTCGGCAAGCATCCTCTCGAGACTCCTCCCGCACACGCTCCTAAGTTAATATGAAAATAAATATTTGAATATCAATAAAAGTATGATACAAAGGCATTTATTTTATTACTAAAATAAAATAAAAAAGACTTACATGCTCCTGACGGTTCGAAATGCTTTCGAGTCACGTAGGCAAATGTTTTTTTTTAAAAACATTAGTCGATCGTGTCAGGACACGGCCGTGTCGCACCCGCCGAATGGGAAAACACATCAGATGATGACCCGACCGTGTTTTCTAACACGGTCGGGTCACTCGGTTTAGCCGACGACCGTCATATATGTCGTCGGCTAAAGTATAATTTTTTTAAAACTTTAGCCGACGACGTAGATCTTGTCGTCGGCTAAACCCTGTGTTTTTTTAATAATATTATTGATATTATATTAATGTTATGATTATGATTATTATTATTACGATTTTTTTAATTATATTTAACAAATAAAAATATACATCTACTAAATTTATGGCTCATAGTTTGAGTCATCACTACAGTCTGTCTCATTATCTGAGTTGATATCCGGCAACATATGCCTCAAGTCGTCCACATTATCATCATCAGAATTTTCAAGTAATTCATTTGTATCAACGTCAACGTACCCGCGAGCATCACCACGGAGTCGGATGACTCGTCCTTCAGGAACATTATTCATTGTAATTGTCGTTGATGGTGGAATATTTGCTGCATTTGGCTCTTGATAAGCATCATCGTCATTAGTACCTGTTGTTTCTCCCAGTGTAGCAGCACTAAAAATATTCCTCGTTGTCACAACATTCACTACCTTCCATGTGCCTTTCTTCACCAAGTCGTCCAAATAATACACCGACTTTGCTGATGTAGCAAATACAAAAGGATCACTTTCATACCATGAAGTGGAAGTGTCAATAGATAACAGCCCGTAGTCGTCTTGCATATTGGTTCCAAGACTGGTGTCGTACCATCGACACTTAAACAAGTAAATTGTCATGCCTTCCCCATAAATTAGTTCTACCACTTCCAAAAGAATACCGTAATATCCACCATCTATCATAACCCCAGAATTTTGACATCTTATTTTTTGGTCTCTCCCAAGGCATACGAATGTGACACCGTTGACTTTGGCCATCGAATAAATTCTTGACATAACCGGCTTCATAGAAAGAAGCATAAGTTCACGCGACCAGTTAGGGTGTCCGTCATCTTGTATGTGTGTCATCTGTCGTAAATAAACTTTTTATGTAAAAAATATCTTAAGTCCAAAATGCAATAGCATTTGAATGTATACGTACCCATTCTCCAAAATAGTCGGCAAAAGTGTCATTGTGGAATCTAGTGTCACCTCGCACCATATCGCATGACAAGTGGATGTCTTTCGATCGAACTTCGACAATTGAGCAATATCCACCAATGTGCAATTCGTGACTCGTACGGGTCTAATTGTCTTCCTGGCAACCTCCCATAGACGTCAACCTCAGTGGATATGATAGAAAGATTGAATTGTATTTTATCTGCTGGAATAGAGCGGGAAGGGGGATCGAAGTTGCCCAAATACAACTTGATATGAGTAATACACTCCGACGCAAGGTAAGATTCTGCAATGCATCCTTCTGGTGCAGACTTATTGGCCACGGAGTCTTTGTAATCACCGAGTTGCCTTTCAACCGGGTACATCCACGTATAGTGCACTGGACCAGTGACCAATAACTGCCTGGGGAGGTGGATCATGAGGTGAGGCATGAGGTCAAAAAAGTTTGGAGGAAATATTCGCTCAAACTTGCACAAGATATAGATGATCTCATCTTGCATTTTACGCAAATCAGATCTCTTGACTTATCTCGTACATATTTTCTGGAAAAATCTTGACAATGCAACACACGGCTCGACCACCTGTTTTGGTAAGTACGGTCGAATAAATACCGGAAATAGGCGTTGGAGTAGGATATGACAATCATGACTCTTCAAACCAGTTAACTTGTTCTCCCTGAAATTAACACATCTTCCTATATTTCCAAAGATACCCGGTAGGTTACCTAGCGCCTTTATCCAAGAAAAATATCTCGCCTTCCGCTCGCAGTGATGGTGTAAGCTGCCTTAGGCATTTTTTGTTTTCCCTTGACAGTTTTTAACCACATGTTTTCTTATGCTCATTTCTTCCAAACCTTTGCGTGCTTTTGGCCCGTCTTTGGTCTTTCCATCCCAACCTAAGGTTGTCCCAACCACACTTTCGCAAACATTCTTTTCAATGTGCATGACATCTAAGAAGTTCGTTATCAGTAACTTGACCAAGAAGGCAATTCCCGAATATACTTTTGTGCGACCAATACTTATACTGTCGGCCTTTCAGGGTTGCCGCAAGCACATCAGGATGGTTGCTAAGTGACCAAAATCGTACTCATTAAGAATTGATAGTATTTCATCACTGTCCCACCGGCCGTGGTGGCTCGCCCATTTCTACAGTGCCATCAAATGCTGCAGCATCCATACGCCACTCATGTTCCCTGTCAAGCCATATCCGATGACGCATTCGGATAACTTTCCTACAGTGGTACCTAGCACAATCTGCATTCAAACACACTGGACAACCTCTATATCCGCTAATAACAGATCCAGACAACATTCCATATGCAGGAAAATCACTAATAGTGCCGATACACATGGCGTGCAAGTAGAACATCTCGGACGAATAATTGTCGTACGTGGGATGACCTTGCTCCCACAACAATTTCAGCTCCTCTATCAAAGGTCTCATATACACATCGATACACTTTCCCGGATATCCCAGCCCCGGGACTAACAAGGTCAACATATTATACTCCTTCCGCATACACATCCACGGAGGAAGATTGTAAGGAATCACTACAACAGGCCATATGGTATATGAAAGACTCATGTTACCAAAAGGGTTGAAACCATCAGATGCAATCCCGAGCCTCACATTTCGGATATCTGAAGAAAAATTCGGATACTCCCTATCTATATGCTTCCACGCTTCTCCATCTGAAGGGTGTATTATAGTATCCCTGTCATTAGTGCACGGCTCGGCATGCCATCTCATTGCTTTTGCCGTGTGAGGAGACATAAAAAGCCGTTCTAACCTGTCCTTTAGTGGAAAATACCAAAGTACCTTCACCAGTTTCTCTTTTCCAGAAGGAGTGATCCTATATCTCTCTGTATCACATACAGGACATCTCGTGAGGTCTTCATTAGGATGCCCCCAGAATAGAACACAATCATACATGCAGACGTGGATCTTAATGTAGGAAAGACCAAGATCTTTCAAAATTCGTCTCATTTTTGAATATGTATTAGGAAGATGATGACCCTGTGGAAGCATATTACTCGTAAGCTCCAAGTAATCATCTACAGACTTGATGGATGATTTGTTTTCCACCTTTAATCTCATCGTTTCCATGACACAATCAAGAACAGTCATGTTACACCCTGGGTATAGAGGGGTCTGTTGGAGTTGAATTAGCTTATTGTACCTGTCAAGCCCAGCAGTATTGCAAGGCAACGGTCTACGGGGTCGTGGGATTTGCTCAGTTGGTACAAACGTCTCGGAAAAACCAAACACATCATCAATCAACCTCCTCTTCGGATCGGTGAACCCGCCGTTACCACTAAATTGTCCGTGATCATACGGAATAACAGAATTCGGTGCTTCACCGTGGTATATACAACATGTATATTTACTCCAAAAACCATTCTTCTTTAGGTGTTCCCAGACCTCATCAAATGGAAAACGAAACATATCACTGCGACATCTACATTTATTACATGGACAGTAGTACAACGTATTACCACTGTCGTGCTCTTTTACAAATCTCATAAACTGCTTCATCCCATCCATTACACTTGGATCCAATTTTCGTAACCCAATCCAACTCTTATCCATCTTGAAAATGTATACATTTTCCAATATTAATCCAACTAACTAATATTGTTCAAATTATAAATGAAATCACAACAAACAATTAATCATAATGATTATCATCATAAAACTTAATCGTTTTACATAAAAGCTATCGAATGTAACATGAATAATACAAAGTTTCGAAATCACAATAAAAAATACAATAAAATACATACCTTGATCGAAATGGTGATTATAACAACCGATAGAAACCTTCGGCACTCCAGCTAGCACAACTCAAAGTAGCAACTCACAAGCTTTTTTCGGGAATAATTGAAAGAATCGGGAATAGAAATGTGCTCTTTAGCGAGGAGAGTTGCAAGATTGGGTTGGTGTTCCCTGAACTATAAATAATTTTCACTTGGAGGTTTAGCCGACGACCTAGATCTAGGTCTTCGGCTAAAGTATATTATTTTTTTTTTAAAAAAAGGGTTTAGCCGACAACCTAGAACTAGGTCGTCGGCTAAACCATTACATTATTATTTTTTTTTCGGAAAGAGTTTAGCCGACGACCTCAATATAGGTCGTCGGCTAAAGTATATTATTGTTTTTTCTTAAAAAAAGTTTTTAGTCGACGATCTAGATCTAGATCGTCGGCTAAACCCTTACAATATTATTTTTTCGGAAGGAGTTTAGCCGACGACCTAGATCTAGGTCGTCGGCTAAACCATTACATTATTATTTTTTTCGGAAGGAGTTTGGCCAGGCGACCTAGATCTAGGTCGTCGGCTAAACTATAATTTTTTTCTTTTCGGTCGGCTAAACGTTATGACGGTCGTCGGCTAAATCTCTTTAATATAGCCGACGACTATTTCGAGCTTTAGCCGACGACCTCCACCAAGTCGTCGGCTAAAACCCTTTAGCCGACGGTATTTTGAGTCGTCGGCTAAAGTGCGAAGTTTAGCCGACGACACTTTATAGTCGTCGGCCGTTTTTTTTCGGGTCGTCGGCTAAAGTACTTTTTTTGATAGTGATACTTCTCTTTTGCCTTGGAGATCTCAGTCGGACCACTCCCTGGTGGCTGTGCTAAAACCTCTTGATCCTCGTCGTACTCAAACTCCATCGGCTCTATTGGAATAGAAATGTGATGCACTAATGGACCACCTGATGGGGGATCAGTAATAGGTGGCTGCAATTGTGGCTGATCGTGTGACATGGTCCTCAACATCCCCGTATATGGTCCATGGCCAATTAGTGTGTGCTGCTGCGGCGCCTCTGGACTGTCAATATGTCCATCAGAAGGATTGCCGCCACCAATAAATGGAATATGCTGGCTCCCATGAGATAACAACGAACCATAACTCATGTACCGTGTAAATTCGGCATCACTAAACGGACGCCAATGCTGGAGTCCCGAGTCGGTACGCAAATGCTGTTGTTGTAGCTGCTACCCAAGGGTATGTGTCGGGTCAGATCTTCTATCTCTGGTCGTCTAACAGACGCACTCCTATGTGACGACAAAGACTTGGGTATACTACGAGAAGACGAGGGGCTCGAACTAATACTCATCCGCCGAGGTGCCCTGGTATGAGAAGGAACATCAGCACGCTGGTCGGTACTACGTCTCGACATCTGAAATGCAAAGTACAATAAAATCGAACACCAAAATCAGTTCATGAACATCAACTTTTGATTAAACGCATATATACTGCAAAACCAACTTTTGAAATAGTACATACTCCATATATATTTCAAACATACTGCATAAATACTTTAAACATACTGCAAATGAAGGTGAATAAATAAATACAGATATGGTGAATAAATAAATACGAAATTCATGCTGCATAAATACTTTAGATTTCCGAATACATACTTCAAATTCTAAATAACTTTGAAATTTGAAATCAAATTCTAAAAATTCAAACATACTTCAATACATACATCATACTGTAAATGTGAATAAATTCGAAATCAAATTCTAAAAATTTCAAGAAACAAATTCGAAACAATTTCAAGAAACAAATACGAAATCAATAAGATAAATACCTTTTGAAGCGGTTCAATATGTCCTTGATATGGTGGAGAATAAATCCTTAATTAATAATTTGGATGATATGGTGGAGATTGAGGAGAGGTTTTAAAATTGGGGATTAGGTTTTGTCGCTGCGATGAACAGAAAAGAAAAGGGGAAGAGGAAAGCGGGTTATGAAAAAGTCTGTCTTTAATTTAAGAAAATTAGGACATTAGCGTCACATATGTGACACCAATACATATCAAAGAAAATAGAACTAAAAAACATAGCTCAGTGGCCGGCGCGGGATTCGAACCCGCGCCTATGTGATGCATGGAGTGGCATATTTCCACTGAGCTATGTTTTCATTCGATAATTGTAGTACATAAATATTATTTGTACTTACTCTAAAAATATTTATATTTATTTGCTATTAAAATTAATTAGATTATTTAAACGTTTAACATTAAATTATGCAATATATTTTATTTACTTATATATATATATGTGTGTGATATATGGAGTAGCATGTTGCCATTGAGAATTATGTAAAAAAAATTATATTACTTTGTTATTTAAATTAATTAGATTTTCTAAATAATTAAAATTTTACTATTAAATTATGCAATATATTTTATTTATTTTTTTTAATTATATTACAGTATGTTAATAGTCAACATTATTAAATACTATATAAAAAAGAGCATTGTCGATCAATATATTGAAAATAATTATAATAGAAAATATTACACATCGTTAACGTTCGACAAGTTATAGTAAAGGAACACATATCATTCTACATCATCTTCTTCGCTTGAAGCTTCATCTTCTTCTTCATTATAATCAAGTATTTCAATTGGATTGGCATCTATATCAACAAGTTCAATTTGCATGTCGTATCTACTCAAGTCAACTACGAGATTAAGTATTGGAGCTTCTGCCTCTTGGTAGTACTCGGGTTGAGGAATGGGCTCCTGCAATATTATCGATGATACTACTGATACATCAGCAACATGTCTGGTTCTTATCGGACAAATCTCCCACGCAACTGTTGAATTACATAATCCGTTAAAGTAAATAATTGTATGTATAATAAATAGATGGGGGTATAATATTATAATCATATTGTACCTCTTCTATGACGACCAAGTCTTCTAGATGGGTACCGAGCATAATACACTTGACTCGCTTGACTTGGGAAGATAAATGACTCGGCAGTCGCTTGTCTTGCTAGAGGATCGAGTTCAACTAACCCGTATAGACATTTCACTTTGCAGTTGTCGAACCAATCACATTTAAATATATGAATAGCTTGTTCAGGAAATCGAGGATTGTAGAACATGAACTCCAATACCTCTAGTAGCATCCTGTAGTACTTAGACAAATCTCCGGAACTGTTTCCACTTGTAATACACAATCCACTGTTCATAGTCTTTTAATTTTGCCCGTGAAATTCGGTATGAAATTTCAATCCATTCACCACGTAACCTTTGTACATCATCACTAATCGATCACCTCTGAACAATGCAGCAAGTTGAGAGTCCTTTAATTCTGTGGTCGCAACTAATCTTTCAAACCATGGAACTAAGTGATTAACTCGTGCGAACTCCAAGTCTCTGGTGGAGATATTACTCTGTAGTTGATTCTCAAATGCACTGAAATACATAATGTGTAAATACATGGTCACATGTAAAAATATGGAATATCAAAATAATAATCGTACCATAGATATGGTTCTGCTTCTTCACAGTTCGTAAGAATATATAGAATTACCATATTCCACTCAACTTCACCCATGCGTCGTCCCTTACTTTTTCCCATTACTCGACCTTTTGGTGTAAAGATCGACAATTGTCCTTCAAATTGAGGGGCAAATAGATACTCGTTCCATTTTAGTCGTGTCATCGTTGTGTCGATTTATTTTTCGAAGTAGAAGGAACAAAAATTTGTGATCTCAGTCAGTAAATAGGCCTCATATATGGATCCCTCAACCTTCACTTTATTGCTGACCATGCCTTTTAAAATAAACATCATCCTGTATTGTACAAAATACTTAATTTATAAATACATACACAGCATAATGCATATATTAACAGAAAGATAAGAAGAGTACCTCTTGAATGGGTACATCCATCGATAGAATACCGGTCCCCCGACAAGGGCCTCATATGGCAGATGAACGACCATATGTTCCATTGAGTCGAAGAATGCTGGAGGGAATATCTGTTCTAACTTGCACATAGTCACTATGACAGTCTTGGCTAAGTTTCTCATGTCAGACGCTTTAATCTCACTCGTGCACAATGCTCTGAAACAGTTGCTCACCTCCATTAATGCTTCCCAAATTGGCTCCGGTAAAAAATCTTTCAAGGCAATAGGTAGCTATCGTTGCATAAAAACATGGCAGTCATGGCTCTTCATACCATTTTTTCTATTAGTATCGATATTCACACTGTTTGATATATTCGAAACATGCCCGTCTGGAAATTTTAGCTCTTTAAGCCACTCGCATATTGCATGTTTTTGTTCTGTAGTGAGCGTATATGTTGCTTTCGGCTTTCTATTTGTTCCCTCGGGTACAAACAACCCATCTCTTGTTGTTTACAATGGCAAGTCGCGTCTCGCCTGTGTTAAGTATATTATCAAAGAAATTCTTTTCACAGTGCATGACGTCTAAATTATGACGAATCAGTAAGGTAGACCAGTAACGGAGCTCCCAAAATATGCTCCTATTTGTCTAATTATGCTTTTCTCCAAACCCTTCAATACCTTCATAATTCACACCAAAGATCACATCAGGAATACGATCACCAATAATTTTCATTTCTGCTGGCCCTCGACGTTCCGGAAAAAATGAGCTTTCTTCATGACCTTTGTAAAAATCACGTTTGTTTTTTCTGTAAGGGTGCCGCAGTGGGAGAAAACATATGTGACAGTCGAACCATGATGGTTTCCCTCTATTCTTTAAACGAAAAGCAGAAGTACTTTCCATGCAATAAGGGCATGCTAACTTTCCATGTGTGCTCCATCCCGATAACATACCATAAGCTGGAAATCATTAATCGTCCACATCATAGCCGCACGCATCGAGAAATTTTCATACCTTACACAGTCCCAGGTTGTAGAACCATCTATCCACAAACTTTTTAGCTCATCGATGAAGGGTCGGAGCAGCACATCTATGTTCATCCTCGGCCCTTTAGGGCTAGATATAATAAGACTTAAGAAAATAAACTCCTGACGCATGCATAAAGTTTGTGGTAAATTATACGGAGTTACGAAGACCGGCCAACAAGAGTACTTGGCACCTGTTCCTCGAAATGGATTAAAACCATCAGTACAAAGACCGAGCCTGACATTTCGAGGATCTGAAACGAATGAAGAATGCGTACGATCAAAGTGTCGCCAAGCTTCAGCACCGACAGGATGAATTATGTAACACCCCAAACTAGGCGGATATTACAGTGCCGTGGACCCCCAACTGGGACCCACCAGGCGAATGAAAATTAATGAATTAAATAATATAATTGTAGTACCGAACCACATTATATCATCAATTACTCCGATGAGGAGTTTCAAGTACAACACACCCAGGAAACACAGAATATATGTATATTTCATATGAAGATAAAATATACAACACTGAATGAAATGGAATCCAAACGGAACTGCAGCGGAAATTACACATTAAAGAAACATGAATAACTGAAAAGACTGGGCCCCCCTACTAGTATCAATGGGACTCCTCGACGTCAACGTTCTCTTCCCGTGCTTTTGCCTTGCCATGACCTAAAACATCTCCAAACGGGGTCAGTTACACAAAACAAAAAGAGTTGAACAAAATACAATAATCACATGAATGAGTTATGAAATTAAGTTGAATGATGGGCATCATAGTACGCCACGAATGGGATGTGCAAGTGCACAAGCCTGCCGAGTGCCCGATGTCCCATATAAACACCCGAAAAACTTGGCCTAGTTAGTCTCATGGAGGCACGTTACCGTGTGTATGGATCAATGTGTCCGGATCCCTACAAACACAATGACCTTAATGTGCCCGACTAAAAATTCCACACATATACCATCCGAAACGCAATACAATCCTGGAAGGTTACACGAACAAAAGCGACCCTGTTGAAGAACAATGAATAGAACCGACAAGGGTCAAGAATGACTCACCGGGGTGAACTAATGACGCAATGAGTGATAGCTTCAAATGAAATGATTAGAACCGTTGTTCCTCGTGAATTGAATGATAGTATGATAATTACAAGTCCCAACATGATTAATTACAAACATGAATTATACGTATGGATGAACAACAACAAAAGGAATGATTATCCTTTTAACCGAGCAAGAATTAACTTGCCTCAAATACCGGTGAATAATGTCCTTCCTCGAACAATCGTCCTTAATGGAGGTATAGGTCGCTCGAACAACCTTGAATAACACAATTGTTTTAACCAAAACGAGGAGATTATATAAATCAAACAAGGTTAGGGAGGCCTATTCCCTTACAAATCCAATTTTACAACCGATAAAGCAGAAGCCTACTATTATTCGGGGGTGCCAAATCCCAAACACGGCAAATTCTACCAAGAGAAAGATTAAGAAGTGACCGTAAACTCATTAGCACGGTGTTTCCTTCTCCTTTTCTTTTATTTTATTTTTTTTGCCGACCACTTTGATAAACCCTCATCATCTTTGGACGTGCCACTTTCTACGTTAAGTGGTTCTGATAATCGATTATTAGCCTTGATCCATTCTTCCACGATCTTGGAGTTTGCGCTATCATTTTTTGTTTCAATCATTTTGTCCTTTCCCAGATCCCTTTTCTTTTTTTTTTTCTTTTTTGTTACTTTTTTGGGAGGTAAGATAATAGGAGCCGAATGCCGATTACTATCCCCATCCGAGTAGTATTTCTTTGTCACATATGCGCTTGAATAACACAATTACAAACAATTCTCTTAATATACGCATCAAGCATGATCACAACCAACTCAAAAGTCGATACATCAATATCCAAACTCATTGGGGAATTCTAACGAATACGTTGTAAACAACCCCCAATTGTTTACGACTAATCTCAAATATATCTAACACCAACCTCCCAACAAGATATTTAATCCAACAAAACATATTCAATGACATCTATAATCCAACAGGAATGCACAACTCGAGATTACGACAACATCAAATCGGAAACCCCCAAAATTACCAAAGTCAACCATCAAGGTTCTTGAATAATTCTCCAAATGCTCAACAATTCCGAAAAATACCAACAAATCCGTAGGACTATGTATCCAAGGTAGTTAATCTATATACAACATATTCCAACATAATATCAAGTTAACTTGAAGAGATCAGAAGGAAAACACTCAAATCCCGAAATTCTAGATTCAAGAAAAGTTTACCTTGATTTGGTGAATTGGAGAGGATAAAATGATGATTAATCTGAACTAGGAGCTTGAAGATGTTGATTAGTTGATTGCAGCTCGAAGAACACTTCACAACATGTTCAAAGTCGCCCAAAATTGCCCGGATGAGGAAGAGAGATGAAGAAATGACGAAATGGGGCTAAACGGTCCAATATATACTAAACCCAGCTTAGCGCGCGCTAGCTCCTGTACTTAGCGTGCGCTAGCGGGTTCACCGGGTAGCCCAGTACCCACTGCCTACATCGTTAGTGTGCGCCACGTACCTTGGTAGCATGCGCTAACGCCTCTTCTTAGCGTACGTTAACCTTGTGTTAGCTTGCACTACCTGATAGTTGGTGTCCAGAATATTGAAGTCCAGAACCTACTGACCTCTGCCTGTTCGCCTTAGCGCGCGCTACACCTGTAACTTATCATGTGCTACTAGCACCATTAGCGTACGCTAATCTACACTCATAGTGTACGCTAAGAATTTCCCCCTTACTGTCCAGTACCTACTGGACTCTGTCTGATCGAGCCTTAGCGCGCGCTATACTGATGCTTAGCGTGCGCTATTAATACCACTAGTGTACGCTATATCCACTCTTAACGTGCGCTATGAAATATTCCATTTCAGTCCAGTACTTACTGGATTGTCTGCCTCCACCACACTAGCGTGCGCTAATGCTGAGAGGTAGCGTACGCTACCAGTACTCAATTAGCGCGCGCTAAAAAGAGTATGTAGCGTGCACTACTCCTCACACACAACCCACTACAAAGATGACAATGATGATATACTTGGCTCGATTCTCCAACCGGGTTGACAGGCGAATGATAACTGATATACGATTCAAAATACGCCAAACGGTGGACACATTGGATGAATATGAAGGATGAATGATTATTAATGAGTGAAAATTACCGAGTGCCAAATACTGAATGATAATAATAAATGAATTTACAACCGGGTATTACATACTCTCCCCCTTAAAAAGAGTTTCGTCCTCAAAACTAAGGATCAAAAAATCGGGATAACTCTCCCGCATACTATTCTCGGTTTCCCAAGTAGCCTCTTTGACTCCGTGTCTAGACCACTGAATTTTCACCAATGGAATCGCCTTGTTCCTCAACTATTTGATTCGTCGCTCCAAGACTCGTACAAGATGCTCCTCATACGTATGATCATCCGCTATCTCGATTTCGTCGAACTGAAGTATGAGACAAGGGTCGGCAACATACTTCCGCAACTGAGAGACATGAAACATGTTATGAATTCGGCTCAAGACTGGAGGTAAAGCCAATCAATAATACAGATCGCCTACTCGATCCAAAATCTCAAATAGTCTAATGAATCTCGGACTCAACTTTTCCCGATTCCCGAAACGGAAGATACCTCAACTCGGAGATACCTTGACCAAAACATAGTCACCTGCCTCGAACTCTTATGGTCGCGACGATTATCTGCATATAATTTTTGTCGACTCTACTGACCACTCTGAGCGGTCAGCAAACGACTCCAGATCAACGCTACCTTCTCACGGGCGGATATAAGCATATTGGGCTTAGTGCCGATTGATTCTGATAAGTCATCCCAGCATAAGGGAGATCGACAACGACAACCGTATAAGGCCTCGTAAGGTGCCATCCTAATCGAAGCATGCCAACTGTTGTTATACATGAACTCGATCAATGGTAGTTGAGCTTTCCAATCATCTTTCCAATCGAGAACACATGCTCTCAACATGTCTTCCAACATCTGAATAGTTCTCTCTGATTGTCCGTTGGACTGAGGGTGAAAATCCATGCTGAAACTTAATTGAGTTCCCATGGCGCGATGAATGGATTTCCAAAAATGAGACACGAATTGCCCATCACGATTCGAAACGATACTCTTAGGAGTACCGTGCAATCTCACGATCTCTTTGATGAACAACTGGGCAAGTCTCTCAGGACCCCACGTATCCTAAATCTCAAGGAAATGAGCTAACTTAGTTAAACAATCCACAATAACCCAAATTGTATTCATGCCACGACGACTCGCCGACAAACTCGTGATGAAGTCCATTGAAATATCCTCCCACTTCCATTTTGGGATAGGAAGCGGTTTCAGCATACCCGGCGATCGTTGGTGTTCTATCTTGACTTGCTGATAGGTCAGACATCTCGAAACAAATTCTGCGACTTATCGCTTCAAATTACTCCACCAGTAATTTTGTTTTAAGTCTTTGTACATCTTGCTAGACCCCGGATGAATAGAATAAGGGGTAGCATGGGACTCTCTCAAAATTGGGTTTTTCAACTCGTCATCCGCCGGGACGAATAATTGGTTCTTAAATCGCAAAAGTCCATCCTCGTGGACCACAAATCCAGGGGCTTTCCCTTGAGCCACATCATCTCGAATGCGCAACAAAAATGGGTCTGAACCTTGTTTCACTCTGATCGCCTCCTCAAGTGGCGATGAAATCTCCAGCATACAAAGCTGCCCTTGTACACACTATAACCAAACCTCGATCTCATGCTTTAGGAATTCCTGCTGAACTTCCTTCTGAACAGTTAAAACGAGCAAGCATTTGCTCCTAAACGGACTTACATCTTAAGGCATCGTCGACAACATTCGCCTTACCCGGATGATATTGTATCTCGATATCATAATCTTTAATTAGTTCTAACACCGTCTCTGTCTCATATTTAACTCCTTCTGAGTAAATATATACTTCAAACTCTTATGATCGGTGAAAATGTGACAGGTGATGCCATAAAGATAATGACGCCAAATCTTCAACGCGAATACCACGACCGCTAGCTCCAGGTCATGGGTCGGATAGTTGACCTCATAAGGTCTCAGTTTCCGTGAAACATAGGCAATCACTTTCCCATTCTGCATTAATACACATCCGAGACCTTGTCCGGATGTGTCACTATAAACCAAGAATCCTTCCGTCCCTTGTGGTAAAGAAAGAACAGGTGCTGAAATTAAACGGCTCTTGAGCTCCTCAAAACTCTGCTGACATGCGTCAGACCACATGTATTTCTTATCCTTCCGCAAAAGGTTCGTCATAGGTTGAGCGATTTTAGAAAATCCTTTCACAAATCACCGGTAATAGCCTGCTAGTCCGAGGAAACTTCGGATTTCCTTAACATTATTCGGAGGTTGCCAATATCGGATAGCCTCTGTCTTCTAAGGGTCGACACATACTCCGTCTGATGAAATCACATGTCCGAGAAACATCACTTCGGACATCCAAAACTCACATTTGGAAAACTTTCCATAGAGTTGCTCTCGTCTCAACACGTCGAGAACCTGATGAAGGTGAAGTTCGTGCTCCTCTCGATCACGAGAATAAATCAAAATGTCGTCTCTGAAAACAACCACGAACTGATCTAAATAATCGATGAAAACTCGGTTCATCAACTCTATGAATACCGCAGGTGCATTATTTAACCCAAACGACATTACCACAAACTCGTAATGACCATAGCGTGTTCAAAACGCCGTTCTTGCGATATCCGACTCTCGAATTCGCAACTGATGATACCCAGATCTCAAATCGATCTTGGAAAATATTGAAGCTCCCTGTAGTTGTTCCAAGAGATCATCGATGCGGGGAAGGGGATATTTATTCTTGATCTTCACCCTGTTCAGCTCTCGATAATCAATGTACAAGCGAAACGAACCATCCTTCTTCTTGACAAAAAACACTGGTGCTCCCCACGGAGACGCACTCGGTTGGATATAACCCTTCTCGGTCAATTCCTCCAGTTGATTCTTCAATTCCTGCATTTCAGTCGCGGCCATACGATATGGTGCTTTCAATATTGGAGATGTACCAGGCTCTAACTCAATCGTGAATTCCACCTCTCTCTGTGGAGGCAAACCAGGTAACCCATCTGGAAATACATCGGAATATTCTCTCATTACCGGGATATCCATCAATGACACTGATGATTTCTCGGTCTTGGTCATGTAGCACCAATAACCAATACACCCCTGATTGAGTAATTTCACTGCTTTCATCATATTGATAACTCTTCCGGAATAGATGGTATTACTCCCCTGAAATACATACTCAACTCCATCATCTGAAATGATAGTGACCATACGCTTACGGACACTAAGGATGGCATCGTGACGATCTATCCAATCAATACCCAAAATAACATCATCTCTAGGTAAATCTACCAAGATCAGGTCTGCCAACCAAACTCAGCCATTAAGCTGAATCGGACAATTCTTAATCTCATGATCTCCGATAATTCTTCTACCGTCAGGTAGACCAATGATATAAGGTTCACAACTAGTAGTACTATCCAGGTGAAGTATACTCAAGCATGAGTCGGAAATGAATGAATGTGATGCGCCAGTATCAAAAAGGGTACACACAGGTTGAGATAAAATTTCGAGTGTACCTGAGACCATTCGGTCCTCTTCATCTCATAAATTCGGGGCTTGCCAGCCCCTAAACTGGATGCTCCTGTGTGATAGATATGGGCTCCACCTTTGTTTGCTCCCGTCGTCTTAAACGACGCGGACTGAGTGGTCTGATTCTGAACCGCTGAATGATTCGGGGCTTGAGGTGTCACCAGAGTAGATTTGGAGTCTCTTCGGCAGAAACGGGCCTTATGCCCGTCAATCCCATAGTTATTACACGTGATAGTCTGCCTCGGACACTTAGTGCTGAAATGACCTTGTTCTCCACAGTTATAACAGGTGACGGCCGAAATAGTCGCTCGGGACTGAGATTCTGTAGGTTTAGGCACCGTAAGAGGTCGCTCAGAAAAAGTAGAGCCCGCACGAGACTTCTTGAAGGTTGCCTGACTGCCCTCGGACTGATTACGCTTCTTCGATTTCTTGCCAGAAGATAAAGTTTGATGCTTAGCAATCTCTTTCGCAGTAAGCTCATAAGCAAGAGCTTTCTCGATGAATTCAGATAGGGTGGTGCAATGATGATTAAGCAATTGTAGCCGCATACGAGGTTTCAACTTCTTACTGAAATACTTGATCTTATCCGCCTCGGAGTGGATAATAGATTAGGCGAACGGGAGTAGCTCTTGAAACTTCTTGGCGATGGCGATAACATCTTCTTCTGATGAGGGTTCGGGACTGAGTAACTCTGACAACTTGGCCTCCCTGAGTGGGCCAGATAATATCTTTCCATCATGAGAGTCTTGAACTGGTCCCACGTGCAAGATCCGTCGGTGGTTTTCAAAGATAGCCACCAAGAGTGAGCGCTCTTACCCAGATAGTAAGCCGGAACTGAACCTTGTGCCCTTCGGGACACTCCAACATAGAAAATAATTTCTCGAAATGTTCAAGCCATTGAATAATATCTGCCGGCTCAGATGAGCCCTCGAAAGTGTAATATCCGCATTTTCCCTTTCTCTTGATATTCTCATTTTGGTGTATTTTCGTTTTTGGCAACTCGCTTGTAACCGTATTGACATTTCGAGGATATTTAATATTGGACTTTTGGTCGTTCAAGCTTTTTTCGGACTCGTTTTACTCGATTCGGTGTTTTATGTTGTTTCCGTCGCTATTTCGGGTATCCTCGTAAATTGTCGTTCGGAACCGCCGTTTCGGGGTTGCCAAGGATCCATCTCACGTTATTGAGCTTGTTGTGAGCTTTTGTTCGGTGTTTTGACCGCGTGTTGTACATTTCGGATGTTTTGGGCCGTTTTGTAATTTCCCAAAGTTTTGGGAAAATTACGTTTGTTGTTGTTTTTCCGAACCTTTGGGTAGTCGGGAATATGCTTTCCTTCAACATTTAAGTTCTTCGCCTTGAGTCCTTTACGTTCGTACCATCGTGAATTGTTCACCGTTATATTTCGATTCTTTTTCGGTACCTCCCTTGTCTATTCCGGGCCTGTACTTCCTAGAAAAGGATGTTACGTACGTAACACACCTTTTGGTTACGTACGTAACGGCCTCGTGTAAAATAGTATAGGCATTTCTGCCTTTTGGTTACGTACGTAAGGCCCTTATGACTTACGTACGTAACACATCCTGGGTTATAAACCCACGAGTTGACCATTTTCGATCATTTTTCATCTCTTCTCTCTTCTCTCCGACTCCAGCGACTTTCTTGGTGTTTTCCGGCGATTTGAAACTTAGCAACTCCGAGCCATCAGCTTCTTCGAGTTTTTGGAGTATATTATCAATATCTAATCGTGTTCTTCATCTTTAATTCGAGGTAAACTCCTAAAACCTTATTTTGGGTAGATTGGGGGTTTTGACGTTTTCGTCCAATTCGTTCCGTATGATAGATTAATTCATGATGAATATGATTAATCTTGTTGGTATTGTTGGTTTTCCTACGGATTCATGGTATATTTTGTGGTATTTTTGTAATCGCGAGGGTTTGGTTGTGGTCCGCACTCGTTGTTGTTTTTATACGAGTATACATGAATTGTAGGCGGGTTTTCAGGTGTATTCCAATTCCGTATTCATTTAGGATTGGTTGTGATTGTGTTCTTCGAATCGTTAGGTTCGTGATTGACGGTTCCTAGCGTTCGTCGGTGTTTTTTCTTCCGTTCGTTGCGTCATCAATTATTCAAGGCAAGTAATTCTTGGAAACCTTTATGCTTAACGTGAAATGGTAATGTATATTGTGTGTGCTTTACTCACCTCGGGAGGGTCCGACGGGGCCTCGAGGGAATCTATGGCTTCGTCCTGGATTCATGAGTTTGTTTCGCTAGCCATCTCGGGAGGGTCCTTAGAGGCCTCGAGTAGATTTCAGGTTATGATCATCCGGACGAGCGAGCGCTTGGACAGTACGAGGATGTTGGCTAGGGTCGTTGAGATATGCATTTGAGTCTTTTTATTTCCGTTATTCCATTCAATATGGTTATTGTACACTTTTGAAACTTATAGATAGTACTCGCGAGTACAGGCTTTGCTCTTCGGATTAAGATTTGTATTCGTCAAGTTATTAATGATTTCCACTGTTGATTATTCCGCCGGTTGTCCCGGGCATGTTAATTGATTTTCAACTGGATGATATGTGTTTTTATTGTGGTAAGTTGTGTCTAGCCTGGTGGGTCCCATGTAGGGGTCCACGGCACTGTAATATACCTTGAATATCTTGGGGGTGTTACAGAAAATGGTATCAGAGCACTAGGTTATTGGATACCTAGGCTTGTCGGTTATTTGGGTCTAGTTGTGTTTTGTTTTGCATATTGTCACACTGCTGCCAACATCTCGGTACTTCCAGTGCTCGTAAGTTTTCTATTCGGTCCTTTGTTTTCTTGCATTGTATTTCCGCTTCTTGAATCGTAGTTGCTTCTTCCTCCCTTACTCATCATCAATATACTTCTGTTATCTCTTAACACCAGTATGGATGCCGGAGGAAACCATGGTCGTGGTCGTGGACGCGGCCGAGGACGTGGGGCAGCCGGTGGGGCGGCCACGTCGCATTCTTCGGGAGCCAGCAGTACCGGCGACCGTCACAATCATACTTCTTCTCAAGAGCGCGCCGACCTTGGTATTGCGGCCGTTATGCAGCAAATGGTAAACCAAATGGTGGCGATAGCTCAGGTGGT
The DNA here is from genome assembly GCA_033398695.1 of Orobanche coerulescens. NCBI lineage: Eukaryota > Viridiplantae > Streptophyta > Magnoliopsida > Lamiales > Orobanchaceae > Orobanche > Orobanche coerulescens. The sequence continues at coordinate 92,250,487 of CM065819.1, forward strand.
CCAGAACCCGGATTCGGCCCACGCTAATCGGGGCGGAATGGATCGTTGGCTTCAGGATGTCATCAAGATGCATCTTTCTCAGTTTTCGGGAGCTTCGGACCCGATCGGCTGGGAGGGGTGGATCAAGGAGATATCTAAAGTCTTCACTGCTACCAACTGTCCCGAGAACCGTAAGGTCCCTATTGCCCAGTACTTTCTCACTGGGGATGCTACGGATTGGTGGGAAGCCGTTGGGCCCAAAGACCATGTTGCTTCATGGGCCGAATTTCAGGAATTGATGGAGACTGAATATTGCCCGTGGCCGGTTAGACAGGCTCGAGTCCATGCTTTCTATGATGCTCAACCACGGGATATTCCCTTATCCCAAGCTATTGCCGATTTTAACAAGGAGTTGGGCTATGTGAAGACCCAAGTTGTCGAGGAGAGCGACAAAATTTTCCATTTTTCCAGGCGGATGAAATTGTCGATTCGGGACTACATGTCTGGGCTTGTCTGTACTACTTTGAAAGATTATTAGAGTCGAGCTCTTGCCTATGATATGTCCGTGACGGCCAGTGCTACGGTTCAGGAGAGTAAGAAATAGAAATCCGCCGGAAATTTCTCGGGTTACAAGGGTGAAGGTCAGCAGAGATCTCAGTCTGCAAATATTCCTGGGGGCGATTCGACCCGTTTTTTTGGAGGCTATCGGGGTACCGCCAGTGCCTCCGTTCGGGAACCCAGATGCTTTAACTGTGGCAAGCCAAGCCATGGGAACCGGGAGTGTCCTCGCCCGACTTTGATTTGTCATACTTGTGGTCAGTCGGGCCACAAGGCTTCTTTTTGCGAACAGATGAGACTGATTCGCGGCGCCCGTTCTTTTCATCTAGCGCCTATGGAGCCGAGTGTGAATCAGGGCTCGTTCGCTCTGCAGTCTCCGCCGAGTGTTAGACGAGGGAGAGGTCGGGGTTAGCTCGCTAGAGGCGGAGCTTCCAGTCGGCTCTGCCCCTCCACGTATCTATGAGATGAGAAGGGCCGATGATCCAGTGGCCACTGTGGAGACACATATCGTTCATATCCATTCTCATCCTGTCAGTGTGCTTTTTGATTCGGGTGCTATGCATTCATTCATTTCTCTGGAGTGTGTGCGCCGTTTGAGTGTTGACTGTTTATCGCCTTGCGAGCCTTTCATCGTTAAACATCCTAGCGGTGATATAATCGTCGGTGATCGAGAGTTTCGGGACTGTTCTGTACTTATTTGTGAGAGGGCTTGGCTCTCTAATCTTATTGTTGTGGGTATTGAGGGTGAGGATTTGATTCTCGGGGATGATTGGCTCGAGCGGCATGGTGCAATCATGAACTACCGCACGAGGATCATCACCATGCTAGCCGAGGACGGCACTGAACACTCTTTCGTGGGGCGAAAGAGAAAACAAAAGCTTGTTATTAACGCCTTGAAGGCGATGAGACTCCTGCGAAAGGGGTGTACTGGTTATTGGTGCTACGCCTTGAAAGCGGAGAGTGGTGGAGTCGAGTTTTCATCGATTCCAGTCGTTAGTGAATTTCCTGATGTTTTTCCTGATGAGTTACCGGGGTTGCCACCTGACCGTGAGGTCGAGTTCGCTATAGAGTTAGAGCCGGGTGCGGCTCCGATCTCGAAGGCGCCGTATCGCATGGCACCTTCAGAGATGGCCGAGCTGAAGAAGCAGTTGTGTGAGCTTCTTGAGTCGGGGTATATTCGACCGAGTGCTTCGCCTTGGGGCGCACCGGTTTTGTTTGTTCGGAAAAAGGATGGTTCACTGCGTTTGTGTATCGACTACCGCGAGCTAAACAAGGTGACCATCAAGAACAAGTATCCTATGCCGAGGATTGATGACTTGTTCGATCAGTTGCAGGGGGATGTGGTATTCTCGAAGATCGACATGAGATCGGGGTACTATTAGCTTCGGGTGAAGGAGTCCGACGTTCCGAGAACAGCTTTTCGGACGAGATACGGACACTATGAGTTTGTAGTTATGCCGTTCGGGTTAACTAATGCGCCGGCAGTGTTCATGCGGTTGATAAACAAGGTCTTTATCGAGTTTTTGGATAAGTGTGTCGTCGTCTTCATTGACGATATCCTTATCTATTCGAGGAACGAGGAGGAACACACGTATCATTTACGAGTAGTGTTAGACATTTTGAGGACCGAGCAACTCTATGCAAAGTTCTCGAAATGTGAGTTCTGGCTGAAGGAAGTGATGTTTCTAGGTCACGTGATTTCAGCCGAGGGTGTTCGTGTGGACCCGCATAAGATTGAGGCAGTGTTGAGTTGGGAACCGCCTGAAAACGTGAAGGAGGTCCGTAGTTTCTTGGGTTTAGCTGGCTACTACCATAGGTTCATCGAGGGTTTCTCGAAACTTGCTCGACCACTTACACAGTTGCTCCAGAAGTCCGAGAAGTTCGTCTGGAATGACGAAAGGCAATCGAGTTTTGAGGAGCTAAAGAGGCATTTGACTTCAGCCCCGATTTTGGCGTTGCCATGTGGCAACGAGGGTTTTGTCGTTTATAGCGATACTTCGGGTCAGGGTCTTGGGTGCGTGTTGATGCAGCACAGCAAGACTATTGCATTTGCGTCAAGGCAATTGAGGCCATATGAGCTTAACCACCTTACTCACTATTTGGAGTTAGCGACAGTTGTTTTTGCGCTCAAGATTTGGCGTCACTATCTTTTTGGCTCTGCATGTCAGATTTTTACCGATCATAAAAGTTTGAAGTACATATTTACTCAGCAGGAGTTGAATATGAGGCATAGGAGGTGGTTAGAGTTGATTAAGGATTATGACCTCGAAATCATTTACCATCCGGGCAAGGCGAACGTCGTGGCCGACGCCTTGAGTCGGAAACCAGTCTCGTTGCGAACACTTGAGATCCTTACGTCTCAAGCCGAGCTTCAGCGGGATTTGATTGAGTGGAGTGTTGAGATTTCGTTGCCTGGAGCAGTAGGGCGACTTTGTGCTTTTGAGATTTCATCATCTCTGATCGATGAAATGAAACTGAAACAGCTGGAGGATCCGATGATTATGCAAATCCGAGAGAATGTTCTTAAGGGAAAGTCTCCTGGGTTTGTCATTCATGAAGATGGGGTATTGAGATTCCAGAGTCGTCTATGTGTTCCGAACGACTTGGATTTGAGACAGAGTATTTTACGTGAGGCCCATGCTACGCCTTACTCCGTTCATCCTAGTTCGAGTAAGATGTACAAGGACCTGAGGAGAAATTTCTGGTGGAATGATATGAAGGAGGAGGTCGCACAGTTTGTAGCGAGATGTTTGACTTTCCAGCAGGTCAAAATCGAGCATCAGCGACCAACCGGGTTATTGCAGTCACTTCCCGTTCCGAAATGAAAATGGGAAGACATATCGATGGACTTCATTACGAATTTGCCGAGATTGAGATCGGGCATGAATATGGTTTGGGTGATTGTTGATCGCCTGACCAAGTCGGCACATTTTCTGGGCATCAAAGATACTTGGGGCCCAAAAAAGTTGGCTCGTGTGTTTATTGCGCAGATTGTGAGGCTTCACGGTACTCCGAAGTCTATTGTTTCGGATCGTGATGGCCGTTTTGTATCGCATTTCTGGAAAGCGGTGCATAAGGCGTTGGGTACTCATTTGCGTTTGAGTACCTCTTTTCATCCTCAGCCAAATGGACAGTCAGAACACACTATCCAGACGTTCGAGGATATGTTGCGTGCTTGTGCTCTCGGCTGGAGTAGCGACTGGGAGGAGCATTTGCCATTGATCGAATTCATGTACAACAATAGTTGGCACACGTCGATTCGGATGGCACCATATGAGGTGCTTTATGGGTGGCATTGTCGATCGCCGATTTGTTGGAACGAAGCGTCTGATTTGGTCGGGACCGAACCGGGTATTGTTTTAGAGACGAGGCGGAAGGTGGATTTGATTCGAGAAAGGATGTTGACCTCTCAGAGTCGATAGAAATCGTATACCGACGTCCGTCGTCGACCTTTGGAATTCAAGGTGGGAGACCACGTTTTGATAAAGGTGTCGCCGACGAGAGGAGTTTTTCGTTTCGGGAAGAAGGGGAAGTTGAGTCCGAGATTTATTGGGCCCTTTGAGTTTCTCGAGCGAGTCGGTGAGTTGGCATACCGTTTGGCACTACCTCCAGCCTTGAGTCACGTTCATAGCGTTTTCCATGTTTCCCAGCTGAGGAAATATGTTCCGGATCCTAGTCATATCATCGACTTTGGCGATATCGATATTGCCGAGGACATTACCTTCGAGGAGCGTCTCTTGAAGATTTTGGAGCACCGTGAGAAGCGACTAAGGCATAAGACCATTCCTTTGGTCAAAGTGCAGTGGTCGAGACATGGTGTCGAGGAAGCAACTTGGGAGACCGAGGATAGCATGCGTGCTAGGTACCCCAAGTTGTTTATTTCTTAAGTTTCGGGATGAAACTTGTTTTTAGAGAGGTAGAATGTAATATCCGCATTTTTCCTTTCTCTTGATATTCTCATTTTGGTGTATTTTCATTTTTGAAAACTCGCTTGTAACCGTATTGACATTTCGAGGATATTTAATATTGGACTTTTTGTCGTTCGAGCTTGTTTCGGACTCGTTTTACTCGATTCGGTGTTTTATGTTGTTTCCGTCGCTATTTTGGGTATCCTCGTAAATCATCGTTCAGAACCGCCATTTCAGGGTTGCCGAGGATCCATATCACGTTATTGAGCTTGTTGTGAGCTTTTGTTCGGTGTTTCGACCGCGTGTTGTACATTTCGGATGTTTTGGGCCATTTTGTAATTTCCCTAAGTTTTGGGAAAATTACGTTTGTTGTTGTTTTTCCGAACCTTTGGGTAGTCGGGAATATGTTTTCCTTCAACACTTAAGTTCGTCGTCTCGAGTCCTTTACGTTCGTACCATCGTGAATTGTCCACCGTTATATTTCGATTCTTTTTCGGTACCTCCCTTGTCTATTTCTGGCCTATACTTCCCAGAAAAGGATGTTACGTACGTAACACACCTTTTGGTTACGTACGTAACGGCCTCGTGTAAAATAGTACAGGCATTTCTGCCTTTTGGTTACGTACGTAAGGCCCTTATGACTTACATACGTAACACAGCTTACGTACGTTAACAATTGGTGGCTAACGTACGTAACACATCCTGGGTTATAAACCCAAGAGTTGACCATTTTCGGTCATTTTTCATCTCTTCTCTCTTCTCTCCGACTCCAGCGACTTTCTTGGTGTTTTCCGGCGATTTAAAGCTTAGCAACTCTGAGCCATCTTCTTCTTCGAGTTTTTGGAGTATATTATCAACATCTAATCGTGTTCTTCATCTTTAATTCGAGGTAAACTCCTAAAACCTTGTTTTGGGTAAATGGGAGGTTTTCACGTTTTCGTCCGATTCGTTCCGTATGATAGATTAATTCATGATGAATATGATTAATCTTGTTGGTATTGTTGGTTTTCCTACGGATTCATGGTATATTTCGTGGTATTTTTGTAATCGTGAGGGTTTGGGTTGTGATCCGCCCTCGTTGCTATTTTTATACGAATATACATAAATCGTAGGAGGGTTTCCGGGTGTATTCCATTCCGTATTCGTTTAGAGTTGGTTGTGATTATGTTCTTCGAATCATTAGGTTCGGTTCCGTTGGTCCCTAGCATTCGTCGGTGTTTTTCCTTCCGTTCGTTGCATCGTCAATTATTCAAGGCAAGTAATTCTTGGAAACCTTTATGCTTAACGTGAAATGGTAATGTATATTGTGTGTGCTTTACTCACCTCGGGAGGGTCCGACGGGGCCTCGAGGGAATCTATAATTTCGTCCTAGATTCATGAGTTTGTTTCGCTAGCCAGCTCGGGAGGGTCCTTAGAGGCCTCGAGTGGGATTCGTGGCTTCGTCCCGGTCCTAGGTGAAATGTGTGCTTGATTTGTTTTTATGAATGTGGCCAGCTCGGGAGGGTCCTTAGAGGCCTCGAGTGGGATTCGTAGCTTCGTCCCGGTCCTAGGCAAATTGATTGACTGTTTGTTTCCGGAAAAGACATGTCTGGTTTTGGTTTTCGCAATGATTTTGGTGCATGTACTATGAAATGTGTAAGCGATTGGTTTGCCTTGATTACTTGTACTAGCGTAATTGCTAACCCCTTTGGGGACCCGTTGTGGGGAAATTCTTGTTATGGATTTCAGGTTATGATCATATGGACGAGTGAGCGCTGGGACAGTACGAGGATGTTGGCCAGGGTCGTTGAGATATGCATTTGAGTCCTTTTATTTCCGTTATTCCATTCAATATGGTTGTTGTCCACTTTTGAAACTTATAGATAATACTCGCGAGTACTTAGGCTTTTCTCTTCGGATTATGATTTGTATTCGTCAAGTTATTTATGTTTGCCATTATTGATTATTCCGCCGGTTGTACCGGGCGTGTTAATTGATTTTTAACTGGATGATATGTGTTTTTATTGTGGTAAGTTGTGTCTAGCCTGGTGGGTCCCATGTAGGAGTCCACGACACTGTAATATACCTTGAATATCTTGGGGGTGTTACAGAAAGTAGGTAGCCTCTGGCGAGAGATGTCGCCGATAACACTGATCACACTCCTCTATTGACCCCGAGGTGGCGGTGGAGGGGCCTGCTGAGCCTGAGTGGCTGAATTTTGCATCATCTCCATCAGACGTGCCATCTGAGAAAGCGAGTGGATCTACCCGGACACCTTTCGATTGAGCTGTATCTCGGGTACGGCTTCCGGATGGTGAATGATTATTTCCAGGTGAATGAGTGGCAGCGTCGCTGCTCGTTGAATTGATATTATTCCTCGCGTTCGCACGGGTATTCCCTCGAGCTCCCGGGTTACGGGCCACACCGCGGCCTCTTACCCTGCGTCCTCTGACAGCTCGATCCATACTGAAGGTAGGAAACACATGATAATTATATATTTCGCATGAAAGATCAACTGAGGTGACATGATTATCTGATGAAATTATTGAAATGATCATCTTGAACAAGTTAACAAGATTGATGATACGATCCACAAGATCAACAACTGAGCAATGAAATTGATTGAGTGATTAATGAGTTAACATGATCGACATGATCAAAAATGAAAATGATGATTGAGGATTGTTAACTGATGAATGATGAATGAGTGATTCTTATTGCAAGAAATTATACCATGGCGTCAGAAATCTTACTGTTTCTTTGGTCTGAAGGGCTTGGCGCTTACACCGGTCATACGTGACGCAAAAGTCCAATGATAATAGTCTGACGAATGATGATTTCAATGAGACATGACTCGGAATGTAGTATTCAAAACCACGCTCTGATACCAACTCTGTAACACCCCAAACGAAGAGGATATTACAGTGCCGTGGACCCCCAACTGGGACCCACCAGGCGAATGAAAATTAATGAATTAAATAATATAATTGTAGTACCGAACCACATTATATCATCAATTACTCCGACGAGGAGTTTCGAGTACAACACACCCAGGAAACATAAAATACATGTATATTTCATATGAAGATAAAATATACAACACTGAATGAAATGGAATCTAAACGGAACTGCAGCGGAAATTACACATTAAAGAAACATGAATAACTGAAAAGACAGGGCCCCCTACTAGTATCACTGGGACTTCTCGCCATCAACATTCTTTTCCCGTGCTTTTGCCTTGCCATGACCTAAAACAACATCCCCAAACGGGATCAGTTACACAGAACAACAATCCTCAAGAGTTGAACAAAATACAATAATCACATGAATGAGTTATGAAATTAAGTTGAATGATGGGCATCATAGTATGTCACAAATGGAATGTGCAAGTGCACAAGCGTGCCGAGTGCCCGGAGTCCCCCATAAACACCCACAAAACTTGGCCTAATTAGTCTCAATGGGGCACATTACCGTGTGCACAGTCCAATGTGTTCGGATCCCTACAAACACAATGACCTTAGTGTGTCCGACTAAAAATTCTACATATATACCATCCGAAACGCAATACAATCCTTGAAGGTCACACGAACAAAAGCAACCCTGATGAAGAACAATGAATAGAACCAACAAGGGTCAAGAATGACTCACCGAGGTGAACTAATAACGCAATGAGTAATAGGTTCAAATGCAATGATGGGAACCGTTGTTCCTCATTAATTGAATGATAGTATGATAATTACAAGTCCCAACATGGTTAATAACAAACATGAATTATATGTATGAATGAACAACAACGAAAGGAATGATTATCGTTTTAACCGATCAAGAATTAACTTGCCTCAAATACCGGTGAATAATGTCCTTCCTCGAACAATCGTCCTTAATGGAGGTATCGGTTGCTCGAACAACCTTGAATGAACAATTACAAACAATTCGCTTAATATACGCATCAAGCATGATCACAACCAACTCAAAAGTCGATACATCAATATCCAAACTCATTGGGGCATTCTAACGAATATGTTGTAAACAACCCCCAATTGTTACGACTCATCTCAAATATATCTAACACCAACCTCCCAACAAGTGATTTAATCCAACAAAACATCTTCAATGGAATCTATAATCCCACAAGAATGCACAACTTGAGATTACGACAACATCAAATCGAATACCCCCAAAATTACCAAAGTCAACCATCAAGGTTCTTGAATAATTCTCCAAATGCTCAATAATTCCGAAAAATACCAACAAATCCGTAGGAAACATATGTATCCAAGGTAGATAATCCACATACAACATATTCCAACATAATAGCAAGTTAACTTGAAGAGATCGGAAGGAAAACATTCAAATCCCGAAATTCTAGATTCAAGAAAAGTTTACCTTGATTTGGTGAATTGGAGAGGATTAAATGATGATTAATCTCAACTAGGAGCTTGAAGATGTTGATAGTTGATTGCAACTCGAAGAACACTTCACAACACATTCAAAGTCGCCCAAAATCGCCCGGATGAGGAAGAGAGATGAATAAATGACAAAATGGGGCTAAACTGTCCAATATATACTAAACCCAGCTTAGCGCACGCTAGCTCCTCTACTTAGCGTGGGGTAGCGGGTTCACCGGGTAGCCCAATGCCTGCATCGTTAGCGTGCGCTACGTACCTTGGTAGCGTGCGCTAATGCCACTTCTTAGCGTACGTTAACCTTGTGTTAGCGTGCGCTACCTGATAGTTGGTGTCCAGAATATTGGAGTCCCGAACCTACTGACCTCTGCCTGTTCGCCTTAGCACGCGCTACACCTATAACTTAGCGTGTGCTACTAGCACCATTAACGTACGCTAATCTCCACTGATAGCGTACGCTAAGAATTCCCCCCTTACAGTCTAGTACCTACTGGACTCTGTCTGATCGAGCCTTAGCACGCGCTACGAAATATTCCATTTCAGTCCAGTACCAACTGGACTGTCTGCCTCCACCACACTAGCGTGCGCTAATGCTGATAGGTAGCATGCGTTACCAGTACTCAATTAGCGTGCGCTAAAAAGAGTATGTAGCATGCGTTCCTCCTCACACACAGCCCACTACAAAGATGAAAATGATGATATACTTGGGTTGATTCTCCAACCGGGTTGACAGGCGAATGATAACTGATATACGATTCAAAATATGCCGAACGGTGAACACATTGGATGAATATGAAGGATGAATGATTATTAATGAGTGAAAATTACTGAGTGCTAAATACTGAATGATAATAATCAATGAATTTACAACCGAGTATTACAAATTACTCTTTCTGACTCATCATGGCACTTTGTGTGCCATGTCATGTGTTTAGTAGTTTTGCGCGATACAGCCGCTTCAACCTATCAGTGATTGGAAAATACCACAATTTCTTTTGTGCACTCGATTTCCCTTCCTCGTACAGTGGTGCTGCACAACTAGGACAAAATTTCAAACCCTCACCTTCCCCATAATACAAAAAACAATTGTTGCTACAAACATCATACTTGATCACTCGGAGACCAAGTTTTGACATGATATTTTTTGTACTTCAGAATAATTATCGGGGATTTGGCTCTGTATTGCTCCAGTGCCATGCCCTTGTTGCTTTTGATGAAATAATCCATTGCTTTTTGTGAGGCATTGTACGTCGTCTTAAATCCGTAACCCACTGCAACAACGACTTATTATGCAACTCATACAAAGGCCGATCAGCATACTCTAACATATCATAAAATAATTTTGCTTTACGATTTGGCTCTGCCGACTCATTATCAGTGTAATTGTGAAATTGAGGAAAACTATCCATGACCATATCTCTTTGTTGTAATACCCGTACTTTTTATTGACTGTTTGACCTTTCCGTTTTTCCTATTTTGTCGCCCTGTAAACTCTTTGTGATGTTGTCGATATTGTTATAGAGTTTTGTACCTTGCTTGGATCACTAGTGTGTTGTTTAGACCTTGCGGAAGTGTTCTGGGTCAGAGAAATAACGCAGGCTAGGCCTAGGCTAATGCACGCTAATTCTCCTTGAGTAACGCACGCTAGCTTTGAGCCGTAGCGCGCGCTAAGGGACCAGTCAGGTCAGAAACAGTAATTTATTCTGCTCTCTGGACTAGCAATTAGCGCACGCTAGGAGTTAGCTAGCACACGCTATTCTTGGTTAGTAGCGCGCGATAATACTTCCGTAGCGCACGCTAACGGGCTGGGTCGGCAGAGGCTTCGGCTTCGGCTACCGCCTTCGGCTATTAGGTACCGTACGTTTGGCTTCGGCTATCGCACGCTATGAGGGCTTCTTAGCGCATGCTAAGGTATCGCAGTAGCGCACGCTAAGACTTGAGCAGGGCAAAGGACAGTAGGTTCTGGACTCCGATTTATGGACACCATTTTCGACTAGCGCACGCTAAAGGAAGGCGATTAGCGCACGCTAACGGGGCCGACAGAAGCCATTGGACTACCCGGTGACCCCGCTAGCGCATGCTAATATTAGAGACGTAGCGTGCGCTAGACTGGGCGAGTATATAATGGACAGTTGACTTCTAGTTCATCATTTTTCTCATTCTTCTCACATTTCCGACCGGGAGCAGCGGATTTAGGCGATTCGGGGAGTTTGGAAGCGATCTTTCTTCAGATATCAACATATTTGGTTGGAGAACAAGGATTTAACAATATCTAATCCATTCTATCGTCTAAATCAAGGTAAAAATCCTTAGAACCCTATTTTTGGGAATTTTGTGGTTTTTCTTAGATTCGTTCGATTTATCTGGTTTGAGGCTTGAGAATATTGAGATTATGATATATCTACCCTGTATACATGCTTTTCCTACCATTTTACAGATTGGTTTGTGCCGTGTTCGGACTTGTGAGGGTTTGGGTGATTTTCCAACCTCTAGTGGTTTACCCTTGTATTTTCGTGAATCGTAGACGGGTTTCGGGAGTTTCATCGTGAATTATGAGTATGGAATATTGATTATAATTACCCTTACGAATCGTTTAGGTGTCAGAAACACGTTCTTGGACCTACTGAACTCATACTCTTTTCCGTTCAATTTCTCGATGCCTCAAAGACAAGTATATATTTATGAATCTACGTTCTCAACTTTGAAAGTAAGATATATGAATGGTATGGTTGTTAATATCCACTCTGGGGCGGGCCGACAGGTCCCCTGAGGGCTTCGTAGCCTTTGGTGCGATTCCACGGATAATTGGCTTAACCACTCTGGGGCGGGCCGACGGGTCCCCTGAGGGTTCCGTAGCCTCTGGTGGAGTTCCATGGTTTATCATGTATGAATTGTTGTGATGCTATGAGATTTAGTTATTCCGGAATACTAGCCTTGAATTGATGAATTGATGGTTACCTTTACTTTATTGTCGAGGAGTATTGTATTTCATACTTGATATACTTACACTAGCTATTCGACGGATAACCCCTTTATGGGGGAAATACATTTTATGTATTTCAGGTTCCAGGAGAGCGGACAGGCAGGTATCGGGTCAGCATGAAGATGATGGGCAAGCGTGATACTGTGTCTTATCTCCGGTTATGTTTTGTGTTTCTCCATTCAGTGTTGTTGTACTGGAATGGTTATTGAATACTCGAGTGTTGCTTGTTTTCAGTTTTCCTTGATGTTCCAGTCTGTGATGCCGAGGTTTTGATTTTGTACAGTGATGTATTTGGATACCTTGGATATCGTTTGAATACCCTTTGTATCGTCGTTAATTTCATTGTATTTGGACCTCCTCGGTCAAGTTTTATAGTTCTGCATATGATTAGCCTTGTGGGTCCCACGGTGGGGTTCACGGCGCTGTAACATACCCTGAATAACTTGGGGGTGTTACAGAATATGGTATAAGAGCTTAGATCTATGGATACCTAGGCTGTCGGTCTTTTGGGTCGATTGATTCGTCATTTGTCCACAGTATCACTACTCTGCCATCATCACAATGCGACCGGTACTTGTAAGACCTCTTACTCTTCTGGTGTTTCCTTATTCGTTTTACTTCTATTTTTGGTATTCTTGAGAATCAGTCACTTCGATGACGTGCGATTGAATTATACTTACGTGCCTTGTGTGTTCTTCAGTATGTCAGCTGGTAGGGGCCGTGGACGTGGTCGTGGCTGTGGACATGGACCACTGAGATTTATCCCATGACATGTTAAGCACCGACAACGATACCACTGAAGAATTAAAGAAGCAGAAGATCGCGGGAAATTTCTCTGGCTCTAAGAGTGGCAACTTCCAGAGGTCACAGACGACTAACCGCCCCTCCGAACAGTCGTCACGTTATACTAAAGGAAAGAGAGGTTTTCGTTCCGCTCCGGGCACCTCAGCTCGCACAGTGACTTGCTATAATTGTGGTCGTCCGGGCTATGTTAATCTGGAATGCAATTTCCCACCTTTGAAGTGTCACACTTGCGGACAGATGGGACATAGAGCGGCTTATTGTTCCGAGCCAAATCAGACTTTAGACCCTCGGGATTCTGCCCCAGCGCCACTTGATCAAGGCGTGAATCAGCGGCAATCTTTTGGTCAGTCTTAGCAGAATTACGGCAGGGGCCGGGGACGGGGTCAGAACGCTAGAGGGGGAAACTCTAGCATCGGTTCGGTACAACCACGAGTGTATGAAATGCGTCGAACAGACGAACCCGATGCAGCGGTGGCCTCAGGTACCATTCATATTTTATCTCATCCAGTTCGTGTACTTTTCGATATGGGGGCTACCGATTCTTTCATTTCCTTGGAGTGCGTACGCCGTTTGAATATAACTTGTATGACTGCTTGTGAGTCCTTCATTGTGAAACTATTTAGCGGGGATAGAATTGTGGGGAACCGGGAGATTAAATATTTTCCGGTAATTATTTCCGGTATGGAATGGTTATCGAATCTGATTGTAGTTGATTTGGTAGGCGAGGACGTGATCCTCGGCGAGGATTGGCTTGATAGTCACCAAGCGATTATGAATTACCGTACTAAGGTCATCACCATGATGACTAAAGACGGATCCGAGTACTCATTTTTGGGATGTAAGTCGGGCCAATCCAAGTTACTTATCAACGCCATGAAGGCCGCAAAATTTTTGAATAAAGGTTGTACGGGCTATTGGTGTTATGCCTTGAAAATGGAAGGGAACGAAGTCGATTTCTCTTCGATTCCGGTTGTTAGTGAGTATCCCGATGTTTTTTCGGACGATCTCCTGGGATTACCGCCAGACCGGGAGATAGAATTTTCTGTGGACTTAGAGCTAGATGCGGCTCCGATTTCTAAGGCACCTTATCGTATGGCATCTTCCGAGATGCAAGAATTAAAGAACCAGCTGGGAGAATTATTTGAAAAAGCATACATCAGACCGAGCGCTTCGCCTTAGGGCGCGCCTGTTCTTTTTGTGAGAAAGAAGGATGGTTCACTACGTATGTGCATCGACTACCGTGAGCTGAACAAAGTAACCATCAAGAACAAGTATCATTTGCCTCGTATAGACAATTTATTTGATCAGTTGCAAGGGGCTGCAGTTTTCTCGAAAATTGATTTAAGGTCAGGGTATTATCAACTCAGGGTGAGAGAGTCCGACGTTCCGAAGACTGCATTTCTAATGAGATATGGGCATTATGAATTTGTAGTTATGCCTTTTGGTCTGACTAATGCACCGGCAGTATTCATGCAATTAATGAATAAAATTTTCATCGAGTATCTCGACAGGTGTGTAGTCATCTTAATTGACGACATTTTGATCTATTCTCGAGATAAAGAGGAACATGCCCGAAACTTGCGTTTGGTACTAGATATTTTGAGAATCGAGCACCTCTATGCAAAATTCTCAAAATGTGAGTTCTGGTTAGAGGAAGTTATGTTTCTCGGCCATGTGATTTCGGCCGAAGGGGTTCGAGTAGACCCTCAGAAGATTGAGGTAGTGCTAGATTGGGCACCGCCTAAAAATATTAAGGAAGTTCGTAGCTTTTTGGGCCTTGCTGGTTAATACCGTCGGTTTGTCGAGGGGTTCTCGAAACTCACTCGGCCGCTTACGAAATTACTCCAGAAAACGGAAAAGTTTGTTTGGAAGACGGAGAGACAACAGAGCTTCGATGAGCTGAAGAGACGTTTGACTTCAGCGCCGATTTTAGCTTTACCACATGGTAGTGAGGGCTTTGCGGTTTATAGTGACGCTTCGGGTCAAGGTCTTAGTTGTGTGCTTATGCAGCATGATAAGACGATAGCTTTTGCATCACGACAATTAAAGCCGTATGAGATGAATTATCCTACTCACGATTTGGAGTTGGCCGCAATTGTCTTCGCACTCAAGATTTGGCGGCATTAGTTGTATGGTTCTCCGTGTCGGATTTATACCGATCACAAGAGCCTGGAGTATATTTTCAGTCAGAAAGAGATGAATATGAGACAGAGACGTTGGATAGAGTTGATAAAGGATTACGATTTGGTAATTCTTTACCACCCCGGAAAAGCCAATGTCGTCACGGATGCTTTGAGCCGCAAATCAACATCTCTTCAAATGCTCGAGGTTCTTACATCTCAGACGAAGATTCGTCAGGATTTAATTGAGCAAGGGATAGAAGTTTGGCTTCAGCTAGTACAAGGACAGTTGTGTACTCTCGAAATTACTTCATCCTTGGTTGACGACATCAAAGGGAAACAGTGGAGTGACCCGATGATCTCTCAACTGAAGGAAGATGTAATTAAAGGAAAAGCTCCTGGCTTTATGGTTCACGAGGATAGTATTCTGAGATTTCAGGGCAGGCTTTGTGTTCCGAATGATCAAAAGTTGAGGCAGAGAATTCTCCGAGAAGCCCATGCTACGCCTTACTCAATCCACCCCGGAACGAGTAACATGTATAAGGACTTGAAACGAAATTTTTGGTGGAACAACATGAAAAAGGATGTCACGGAATTTCTACTACGGTGCTTGACGTGTCAACAAGTCAAGATCGAACATCAACGACCAGCGGGGTTGTTGAAGCCGCTTCCCATTCTCGAGTGGAAGTGGGAAGACATCTCTATGGATTTCATCACTGACATGCCGAGAATTAGGGCCGGAATGAATATGATTTGGGTAATCATCGATCGGTTGACCAAGTCTGCAAACTTGTTGGATATTAAGGATACTTGGGGACCGGATAGATTGGCTCGAACTTTTATAGCTGAGATCGTAAGATTGCACGGTGCCCCCAAGACCATTGTTTCTGATCGAGACGGTCGTTTCATATCACATTTTTGGCAGGCCGTTCATCAGGCTTTGGGTACTGAGTTGAGATTGAGCACTTCCTTTCATCCTCAGTCGGACGGTCAGACACATGACGATTCAGATGTTGGAAGATATGTTGCGAGCTTGTGCCATAGACTGGAGTAATGATTGGGAACTTCACTTGCCGTTGATCGAATTTGCTTATAATAATAGTTGGCATGCGTCGATCAAAATGGCACCATTCGAGGCACTTTATGGTAGGCGACGTAGGTCGCCATTATGTTGGGACGAGGCTTCGAATCTAATTGGAACGGAACCGGATATGTTGATGGAGACTAAGGAAAAGATTTCTATTATCCGGGACCGATTGCTGACTGCCCAGAGCCGTCAGAAATCTTATGCTGATACTCGTCGTCGACCCTTGGAGTTCGAAGTGGGGGATCATGTCTTACTCAAGGTGTCGCCGACCAGAGGGGTTTTCCGCTTCGGGAAAAAGGGGAAACTTAGTCCGAGGTATATCGGACCTTTCGAGATCTTGGACAGGGTTGGAGATTTAGCTTATCGCTTGGCGTTGCCTCCAGCTTTGAGTCACGTCCATAGTGTTTTTCATGTGTCTCAGTTGAGAAAGTATGTGACGGATCCGAGCCACGTTATCGACTATAGTGAGATTGACGTAGCCGAGGATATTACCTTTCCGGAGAGACCCGTGAAGATCCTTGAGCGTCGCGAGAAACAACTTCGGCATAAGACCATTCCAGTGGTTAAAGTGCAATGGTCGAGACATGGAGTCGAGGAGGCGACTTGGGAAACGGAAGCGAAGATGCGGTCGGAGTACCCCGAGCTTTTTATTTCTTAAGTTTCGGGACGAAACTTCTTTTTAGAGGGGGAGAATGAAATACCCGTACTTTTTATTGACTGTTTGACCTTGCCGTTCTTCCTATTTTGTTGCTCTGTAAACTCTTTGTGATGTTGTCGATATTGTTATAGAGTTTCGTACCTTGTTTGGATCACTAGTGTGTTGTTTAGACCTTGCGGAAGTGTTCTGGGTCAGAGAAATAACGCACACTAGGCTTAGGCTAACGCACGCTAATTCTCCTTGAGTAGCGCACGCTAGCTTTGAGCCGTAGCGCGCGCTAAGGGACCAGTCAGATTATGCTCTTTGGACTAGCAATTAGCGCACGCTAGGAGTTAGCTAGCGCAAGCTATTCTTGGTTAGTAGCGCGCGCTAATACTTCCGTAGCGCTAATATTTGTGAGGGTTTGGGTGATTTTCCAGCCTCTAGTGGTTTACCCTTGTATTTTCGTGAATCGTAGATGGGTTTCGGGAGTTTCTTCGTGAATTATGAGTATGTATTATTGATTATCATTACCCTTACGAATTGTTTAGGTGCAGGAAGCGCGTTCTTGGACCTACTGAACTCATACTCTTTTTCGTTCAATTTCTCGATGTCTCAAAGGCAAGTATATATTTATGAATCTACGTTCTCAACTTTGAAAGTAAGATATATGAATGGTATGGTTGTTTATATCCACTCTGGGGCGGGCCGACAGGTCCCCTAAGGGTTTCGTAGCCTTTGGTGCGATTCCACGGATAATTTGGGTTAACCACTCTGGGGCGGGCCGACGGGTCCCCTGAGGGTTCCGTAGCCTCTGGTGTGGTTCCATGGTTGATCATGTATGCATTGTTGTGATGCTATGAGATTTAGTTATTCTGGAATACTAGTCTTGAATTGATGAATTGACGGTTACCTTTACTTTAATGTCGAGGAGTATTGTATTTCATATTTGATATACTTGCAGGTATCCGGTCGACATGAAGATGATGGGCAAGCGTGATACTGTGTCTTATCTCCGGTTATGTTTTGTGTTTCTCCATTCAGTGTTGTTGTACTGGAATGGTTATTGAATACTCGAGTGTTACTTGTTTTCAGTCTTCCTTGATGTTCCGGTCTGTGATGCCGAGGTTTTGATTTTGTACTGTGATGTATTTGGATGCCTTGGATATCGTTTGAATACCCTTTGTATCGTCTTTGATTTCATTGTATTTGGACCTCCTCGGTCAAGTTTTATAGTTCCGCATATGATTAGCCTTATGGGTCACATGGTGGATTTCACGGCGCTGTAACATACCCTGAATAACTTGGGGGTGTTACATTTGTGATGTAAAATAATTTTCTGCAGGTGTAGAAGATGATCCTCCTATATTGTAATCATTGATCCCGCAATTTTGATAATCTTCACCATGGCATACCCAAACACGATAATCCGGTGTAAATCCACACTGATATAAATGTTGTATGACTATATTGAGATCACGTTCACGCCAATTCTTACACTTTTTGCACGGATATAATATCTTACTACCAACTACTACACGAGCGAATCCAAAATCCAGAAATATATTAACACCATCAATAAATTCTCTAATAATCATACCGTCGGGACCACAACGTTTTTCGTACATCCATTCTCTAGAAAATGACATTTTTCACTGCATACAAAATAAATAACTACAAAATATAAAAATATTTTCATTGCATTCCAAATAATATTTTTGGATTTAATATAACATTTATAATCAATAAGAAAATTAGAATAATCAACTAACTTAAAATTGAATAGAAAGTTCGTATCCGTACCTTATGAAAATACAATTTTTTTTTTGAATTATGAATATAAAATTAACTAACTTTCATCAAACTAAATTTTAATTTAACATAACTACAACTAAATTATCAACTAAAAAGATAATTCTATTTCGTATTAACAACAAGAAAAATAAGTATAATCATATTTGCATACAAAACTAATATGCAAATTAAATTTCAATTGTTTCTACATACCTTATAATATCGACGAATATTACTTCAAAATGCTCAATATATCATTGAATATACTTTATGAAAATATAATATTTTATTTTGAATTATAAATATAAAATTAACGAACTTTCATCAAACTAGATTTTCATTTAATATAAAACTACAATTAAATTGTCGACCAAAAAGGTAATTGTATTTCGTAGTAACAACAAGTAGAATAAGTATAATCATATATGCATACAAAATTAATATGCAAATTAAATTTCAACCGTTTCTAGATAATTTATAATATTGACGAATATTACTTGAAAATGCTCAATATATCCTTGATGTATATATTCTGAAAAATTTTTAGAAAAAAATGATGTATGAGGTTCTGTGTATTTTTGTGCATTATAGTTCATCAGTCAAGCGAAGTATGAGCTATATAATATACTTATCAAATATTGGCTTCACATATGTGAAGCTAAAAAATAAGTTTACAATAATTGCGCAGGCGGTAGGTAGCGCATGCGGATATGGTCGTTGATGAGTTTTAGCTTCACATATGTGAAGCTAATGTGCAGGACAAAATTATCTTCATTAAAGGCGTCATATATGTGACGCCAATATGAAAATTTTAAAATTTTTTGGCGGAAGTTTGAAATTTTTGGTGTGGACGCAGGGAAATTCAAATTTACTGAAATACTTTGCCTTCACATTGTTGGAGCAATATTGGTCGGTATCGCTGTTTGGAGATAGAGTTATAAAACTCTTTCGCGTTGCGGAAACGATTTAAATAAGACTCCAAAAAATAAATCGACACATGATTTATAGAGGTTCAGCCAAACGTGCCTACGTACTATCTCGGTATCTTTTTCTATAGGCTAAAGATAAACCTCTACACCTCTCTTCTATCGGTCGAGGGATAACCATTACAAGATCGTCTTCTATCGGTCCGAGTAAACCGTTCTAACACTTATCTTTATGTCGGTCTAAGTTAAACCGTTTTCCTTTTCTATTGGACAAGGAATCAACCAATCTATCTTCTATGGGTACTAGATAAATCTCACTTAGATATCGATTGTGATTCTAACAATGCCGGATCCTTATCCTAATAACACCGAATCAAATCATATCCTTTCCTTTACCTCTCGTGTATGTGTTGAGTGTAAAAATACTCAAACTATCAATATAATTAAAACAACAAGAATGTGTATAACAATATATGAACACTGAATCGTTTGCTTTGCGTTGTTGTATGATGAATACCATTAGAAGTGGTATTTATAGGCATTTCTCTTCCAACTAGTCGTTAGGCTTCTGTGACTTCTTTACGTACATTACCAGCCTTATCTTACGTACGTTATCTTCCTTACATACGTTAACATCTATATGTTACGAACGTTATACTCTTCACAAAACAGTTCAGTAGCCTTCGTCTTGATCATTACGTGTGTTAATCTCACACCCATTACGTACGTTATCTTCGGTCAATTTATCCGTTGCATGCTGACCTATGCCATGACGTCATCTCCAAACGTTCACCTTGTTTGAATTCGGAAATATCCCATTACGTACGTTAAGCCTTCTCTCTTACGTACGTTAAACTTGAACTCTTACGTACGTTATATATCCAATGTTACGTACGTTAATCATGTAATTTCCAGCTTTTTGCGTCTTCGACTTCTTCGATGTAATATCCGCAATTTTGAATTTCGGTAATTTTCTTTTTTTGGCGGAAGTCCGTTTTGATAACTCGCTCATGACCATTTCGTCATTCCGAGAATGATTAATTCTGCATTTTTTATCATCCGAGTTCGTTTCGGTATCGTTTTGTTGAGTTCCGAGCTTTTTAGCGACTTTTCCGCACTTGAGTTCGATTCTTGCGAATCTCGTTCGAAACTACTGTTTCGAGTTTCCCGTAAGTTCGTTTAACTTTGTTCGACGTGTTATGAACTTCGGTTTGGTTATTCGACCACGTATCGTGTATTTCGGACGTTTTGGGCCATTTTTGTAATTTCCCAAAGTTTTGGGTAAGTACTTCCGTTGTCGAATTCCGAGCCTTCGGGTGGTCGGAATTGTGTGTTCTCTTAGCTCTTAGATTCGTCTTTGCGAGTACGTCGTAACCGTACCTTCGATTTATACTCAGGTTCGGGTTTCGGGGTCGTCCGGGCCGTCGGAGTGGCCACGGCCGAGTCACGGCCGGAGCAGGGCCTGGCCTGGCCGAGTTACGGCCGTAAGGTGCCGGTTACGGCCATAATGTGTGCCAGTTACGGCCGTAAGTGTGATCGGGTACGGCCGTACGGGCGCTGGGCATCTTCCGGACGAAGGCCGGTTACGGCCGTAATGTGTGCCAGTTACGGCCGTAAGTGCCCGACAGTTGCTGGACTGATTTTTTGACGAATGCTGGTTACGGCCGTAAGACCTGCCGAGTATGGCCGTAAGGGCCGAGTTACGGCCTTAAGGCACTGCCGGTTACGGCCGTAACCCTGCCGGCTATATAAAGCCTGGGCTCGGCCAGACTTCATTTCTTACGCGTTTTTCTTCCTTTTTCGGCGGCTGGCGACGGGAGGCTCGGGAAATCGAGTTCTTGGACTATTCTAATAAATTTCAAGATGTTTTGGAAGATTCTTGTTGATCATATCATCATCCAATCCATGTATTTCGTCGAATCAAGGTATGTTTCTTGATTTTCCTTCAAGTTGACTTTTCGGAGAAATTGTTCTTGATTTCGATTCTAGTCCGATTTTGATACATCGGTTGGTGTAGTATGATGTTATTAATCGTGTTCTATGGGTTGTATATCCATATTTCAAGTTTGTTCAACTCGATTAGTGATTCGAGTGTTCTTGGGAGTTATCGAACATTGAGTGTTCGATTAAATGTCCCAATGAGTTTCCCTTCGATAGTTTGTTGAGATTTCCGTTCTTTTGGCCTTGATTCTCGTCGTAACCATGTGTTATTGTTCCTTCCGGAGGTTTATAGGTGTTCGAGGATTCCGATGTTGAATCCCGTTTGGTGATTGACGATTCGTGTGGTGTTATTCACGTAGTAATTGCGGTGCTATCGCGTTCTTGATAATGTTCGGGAGTTCGGGGCCGTTCGACCGTATTTCATCCATCGTCTTGTTGCGATTGTGGTTTCGAGGCAAGTACCTTGTCCATACTATTCTTGTTTTGTGGATATGATGATTGGTGATCGTTTTGGTGTGTTTGTTTGTTTGTTTGAATGGAGTTTTCATAAGATTTGGTTAGCCTTGTTAAAGGCCCTCTTTCAAAACCGCGTGTGTTTTGTGATTGGTGTGTTTCATGAACGAGTATGTGACTCCTTTGGATATGTTTGGTATTGATGATGCACTTGGTGTTGCGTGTGGATGTATATTGTTTCATTTCGGTGCATTGTGTTTTGAAGTGGTGTTTTGCTAAGTGTTTGATGCCTCTGGGTGAATTGTTTAGATATCCTTGGTGTGATATGTTATTTGTGCATGATTGATTCGCTAGCCAGCTCGGGTGGGTCCGACGGGATCACGGAGTGGGATTCGTGGCTTCGTCCCGGTCCTAGGCGACGTGTAGGGCTTGAGTATTTCGCTAGCCAGCTCGAGTGGGTCCGACGGGATCACGGAGTGGGATTTGTGGCTTCGACCCGGTCCTAGGCGATGTGAGTACTGTTTTTTGTGAATGTGTTTGCTCACCTCGGGAGGGTTCGACGGGACCGCGGAGGGAATTCCAATGGCTTCGACCTGGGTTCACGAGTGAAACTTCACCGCTACGTGTGTATATTTTGTGATTGTTTTTCGCTCACCTCGGGAGGGTCCGATGGGATCACGGAGGGAATTCCAATGGCTTCGACCTGGGTTCACGAGTGAAACTTCACCGCTACGTGTTTATATTTTTTGATTGTTTTTCGCTCACCTCGGGAGGGTCCGATGGGATCACGGAGGGAATTTCATTGACTTCGACCTGGATTCACGAGTGCGGTTGCTTATGTTTTGTGAATGTGTTTGCTCACCTTGGGAGGGTTCGACGGGGCCACGGAGGGAATTCCATTGGTTTCGACCTGGATTCACGAGTGAAACTTCACGGGTGCGTGTGTATTTTATGTCCGTCGAGGACGCATGACGTGGGTTTTTAACCTTGTGTATTATGGTTGGTTTTAATTGCGAAAACAAAACCTTTGAATTTGTGACCTGTTGATTTTTGGAAAGATAAGGATTTGATAATCCTAAGTTGTTTTCTATCAAAACTCTCGATGGCATTTAAACGGTTTTATAAATTGTTTTCCCTTGATTTGTGACCTTTCGGTTTAGAATATTTTACCAAACTCTTGCCTCGGGAAGTGCTTTTCGTTACGTTTGGATTTTTGAGGATTCCTGGTTATTGTTATTCGTGGAATGTGAATTGTATGGCTTGTATTTGCACTTTGTTCTTGCACTAGCAAAACAGTGGAGTTTTGCTAACCCCCGAGTATTCGGGGGGTGGATGTCTGTTTTTGCATTCAGGTTTGGGAGCATAACACAGGGTCGGCACGAAGGATGATGAAAGATGAACGATACTAATCACACGAGGATCCGTATGAGGTCATTGTTTTAGCTGTATTTTATTTCTGTTGTAGTATTCTTCCCCGTTGTACGGGAGTGTGTTTGTATTCGACCCCTGCGTGGGCATGTAATGAGTTTGAGTTGTATGTATTTATTGAAAGACCAAATCGGTCTACTGAGTCTTTTTAGCCTTAAAGGCATTGTTGAGATGTTCTATGTTGTTATCAGCCTGGTAGATCCTTGAGGAAAGGTTCTACGGCGTGTAATATCCCTGAGCGGATTGGGGGTGTTACATAAATGGTATCGGAACTTAGGTTGTGGAAACCTAGGCTGTCGGGTCAGTGGTGTCTATTGAGTTTTGTCTCATCGGATTTTGTTTGACTGAGTCGTGTCGCGACGCGTCGTCTGAGTTCGTTGGTCGTGATTAGTATCGTGGGCGATCATCATCTTCGTGCGACATGTGGATGTAAGTCTCCCTTCTTTGTGTTTGTGCCTCGTCTGATGCGAGTGACAGGTTTGACCATGAGTTAATTGACGGAATCCTCTTATGGATTTTGATTTCTTGATATGTGGTTATTTGACCCTCATATTTCGTTCATATGAGGAGTAGTGTTGCTGGATTGTGCATGTTTGACTTTATTTCTTTTATCCGCTGCGTGAGTTCTTTTGTAATGGCTTTCGGTATTTTAACGACTGAGTTTTATTTCGAAAACCGATTTCCTTAACCGAGTTTTTGGCATTATGGCCTTGATCGTTTTGGCAAAATTCTTATGACGGTATTTAGTATTTTGTAAATAGCTTTTGTAAGTTTTTGAAATATTACCATCATCGGCCTTTTTGACGTTTTTGTAAATGGTTTTTAGCCTGGTGGGTTCCGGCGCGGGACCCCGGCGCTATAATGTTTCGTGTAATTACCTGAAATTTTTGGGCATTCTAGCCCATTGAATTATATTTGAAAACCTTGAGTATCTTAGAAATAAATTTCGAGACGTACATTTAAAATGAATTGTTTTCCCGTGGCACTTCCAAGGTGCCACAATATGTTTCAAAATTCTTTTACCTCGAGGACCAAAATGTTTTGAGATATTTTCAGTGTTTTATAAACACTTTTACTTAGACCCGATGGTCGAATATTCTGAAAGTTTTTCACGAAGAGAAAGTGTCCTCATTTTTTTTATCGATGTGAAATGGTTCTCCAAAGTCTCGAAAATGATTTTTGTTCAACTTTTTGTAAAATGATACTCAAGATCAACTGGTGTTTCCAAACTGTTTTCATAAGGTGGTTTTCGTTCTTAAAACCCATCATTTCCTGCTTGTGGTCGGAGAAGGTGTGTATGATGTTGGTATTGTTGTTAGGGTGTTAGCCCTCCGAATTGTGATTGAATTGGTGGTGTGAACGTTGAGTCGTTCGCCACGCATATGTTTTGTTAGCCCTTTGTGGGAGGTGTGATGACGATCTTTAATGTTGCCATTTCGTGGTGATTAGCGTGTTATCGCACCTGTGTGAGCTGTTAAAGCTTGGGCTTGTACGTTTGTGTACATGTGTGATTATTTCGTGATGGTTGTAATTATGTGCTGGTTATCGTTCGGGCCGTTGAGGTCACCGAACGATACCGTCGTTGTTGTAGTGTTTGTGTGTGTATTACTTTACGATGGAAATCGTTGTATATGATATGTGTTCTGATTCCTTGTGGTGCTGAGTTGGCATCTCCGGGTTGTTGTTTTGCGACGTTATGCCCCATTGTATCTAGCATTTGTATTTTCGGTATGCCGAGCAGAGTCGTTTCAACCGTGGTGTGCCGGGGGCACGCACGTACCATTTGTCCTTCTCGTCAGTAACACATTTCGAGTGGGGACTCGAGGGATACCGAATTCAGTTTTGCGAATTGGCTACCAAGACTTTCGGAGTTCACGCTTCAGCACAGTTATCAGAATCGGCTTTGAGAAGCCTTCGAAGGATGTTTCTGTCGGTTGCTTGTTGTTTCGTCACCTTGATTTCGTTGTTGTCAGTTTTGGGGACGACACTTCTTTTAGAAGAGGTCGAATATAATACTCGTATTATTTTTGGCTTCTATATTTTCTCTTTCTCCAGTCTATCGATTCGCTTATGTTCGTTGAGACTTTATGAACTTGTTCTGTATTTCGGTCTCATCGTTCGGACGAGCTGTGATCTTGTTTCGAGTCGATCTGGTTATCGTGGTGACTTTTCCGAGTTCGGTTTGATTCTTGTGAACCTTGGAGTTGTTGTTTGAATTTTATTGTTCTTCGTGATTCGAACATGATTGTTCGCTTTTTGTTGTCTCGACCGTTGTGGTTCGATCGTTTGATTGTTCGATTTTTGTTGATCTAGTCTCGTGATTGTTGAGCATTCAGGCTCCTTCGTAATTCCCTTAAGTTCAGGAAATTAGTCTCGTTTCGATCTTCCAACCCTTGGGCGGTGGAATTCCGTAATTGTTCAGCGCTTGACTCGCGTTTTGATTGATGAATCGTTGGGTTGGTCAATCGTATTGATTTTCCTTCATTGTGTTTTGTGATTGTTCGGATAATTGACTTGACTATATTATCCGTTTGATGACGCTTGTCATTTATTGGTTTTATTATATTCCTAACGGCGACGTTGTGTTGGTCGTCGTGGAGCGTGTTTTCACGCCGTATGTCTCTTTGCGTTTCTTGCAGCGTTTCGCCGTCGGGCGTGAGTTTTCGGTTTTTGCGTATCTCGTCGAGTTTTCCTGGCAGGGGATATTGCTTCTCCCTACTTATTTTAAGTTTCAGGACGAAACTTCTTTTAAGGAGGGTAGAATGTAATATCCGCAATTTCGAATTTCGGTAATTTTCTTTTTTTTGGCGGAAGTCCGTTTTGACGACTCGCTCATAACCGTTTCGTCATTACGAGAATGATTAATTCTGCATTTTTTATCATCCGAGTTTGTTTCGGTATCGTTTTGTTGAGTTTCGAGCTTTTTAGCGACTTTTCCGCACTTGAGTTCGATTCTTGCGAATCTCGTTCGAAACTGCTGTTTCGAGTTTCCCGTAAGTTCGTTTAACTTTGTTAGACGTGTTATGAACTTCGGTTTGGTTATTCGATCACGTATCATGTATTTCGGACGTTTTGGGCCATTTTCGTAATTTCCCAAAGTTTTGGGTAAGTACTTCCGTTGTCGAATTCCGAGCCTTCGGGTGGTCGGAATTGTGTGTTCTCTTAGCTCTTAGATTCGTCTTTGCGAGTACGTCGTAACCGTACCTTCTATTTATACTCATGTTCGGGTTTCGGGGTCGTCCGGGCCGTCGGAGTGGCCACGGTCGAGTCACGGCCGGAGCAGGGCCTGGCCTGGCCGAGTTACGGTCGTAAGGTGCCGGTTACGGCCGTAATGTGTGCCAGTTACGGCCGTAAGTGTGATCGGGTACGGCCGTACGGGCGCTGGGCATCTTAGGACGAAGGCGATTCGGCCGTAATGTGTGCGATTCTGGCCGTAAGTGCCGACGATTCTTTGGTCGATTTTTGACGAATGCCGGTTACGGCCGTAAGACCTGCCGAGTGTAATACCCGTAATTTCGATTTCCGGTAATTTCTTTTTTCGGCAGAAGTCCATTTTGACGACTTTCTCATGACCATTTCGTCAATCCGAGAATGATTAATTCTAGACTTTTTGTCATCCGAGATCGTTTCGGTGTCGTTTTGTTGAGTTCCGTGTCCTTAATCGACTTTTTCACGTGTGAGTTCGACTTTGTAAAGTCACCATTAATTCTTGGAAACTCCAAAAATTCTGAATCTCTGCAATATTATAGATCATCAAGTTAGCTTTCCAATGGCTCAAACGGTGAGTCAATCGGAGTCCAGACGAAGGAGTTATGGTCGAAATAGCTAAAACTACATGATATGCCTTTTTAGTGTTGGAGTGGACTGTACCGTGTGCCGCGGCACACTTTGGCTGGGCCGCGGCACTAAGCTAGTGCTGGGCAGTTTTTTTGGCCATGGGCCGCGGCACACTTGTCCTGTACCGTGGCACACAGTGCAGATCAGCCTATTTAGGGCCTGGCAGCGTGTTTTTCACCCATTTTCTCATCCTCTTCCTTCTCTTCCGCGGCTGGAGGTGTGGAGATCATGGAAAGATGTTGTTGGACAATCAATCCATGAAGTCTTGGAGTTCATATCATCAATCATCCATCCTATAACATCCTCCGATCTACCGAATCAGGTCAGATTTCCTAGAAATCTAATTTTGGGGATTTTGGGTATTTTGTTCGATTTCGTCCGTTTAATCTGATTTAACTTAGGATTGTGATGGATTGATGATTATTTAGATGTATTATATCATTTCGTTTATTATTCCATGGTTGGATCGTTTCGATTCGTTGTTTTGGTCGAGTTCTTAGTCAACGCCTTGAAGGTGTCCAGTATAATGTCATAGAGGGGTTTTCGGGCGTTCTACGATTATTCTTCCTCATATGATCAATGATTTATTTATTATATGTTGTTAGGGTCGAGTTTCTTGCGAAGAAACCAAGTTGAACCCTTCCGTTTGTTGTCGTCTTCCTTTTCGAAAGCATCGGGCATTTCGAAGCTTTCCGGTTGAGCCGTGTTCGTCGGGATACTCGCGTGCCGATTTCGAGGCAAGTATCTTGCCCATACATTTCATGTTTCGTTGATATAATTCTTGATAAATGATTTTATGCGAAATCCAATGTTTATTGAACGTAAAAAGGGATTGGTATGTTCTCGATAAATGTTGTCTTTCAACGATAATTCGTATACTTCGTGAATATGTGTTCTCGGAATATGTGTGTTGGTTTTGTATGTTGAAAGATAATATGATCTCTTCGAGTGAGTTAATAGACCGTAATCCTTTGTCGGGGATTACGTATTGTTATTGTGTACTTGTTCGGTAATAACGTAATGTGTGTGATATTAGTTGTTACTCCTTGAAAGGAGGTTGTGACGCTTAATGTTGTTTGGCTTCATAAGTGATTATTGTTGTGTGCTTGATGCATGTGATGTGCCTTAGGGTATGATTGTTGAATCTCCGGGATCCATACTTGCTAAGTATGGGTCGGGCGTGACCGTAGGGTTATCCAAATCGGGTATGTCTTGCGGGGACTCCGAGGTTCGTGGCTTGTTAGCCCGATGCCGAGATAACTTGTGGGGTTATCATCGGGTATGTCTTGCGGGGACTCCGAGGTTCGTGGCTTGTTAGCACGATGCCGGGATAACTTATGGTTGTGGTTTGATTATGTACGTATATGTGCTTGTAGTCACGTGACTGCGGTTACGGTGACATGTGATTTGATATAGTTTCCCTGTGGGTTATTCACTCGGGGTTGTTCTACGGGAGCATCTGAGGTCCGTGGCTTGCTAGCACGGGACGCGAATAATCTGTGGAAATAGGTTGTTATGATATGATCGGGTCGTGGACCCCACTTGTTGATATCGAATTTATGTTTTGGGATAAATGACTTTTGGGCTGTGTCCCTAAATGTTTTTGAAAGGCCTGAGAATTCTTAAATCCCAATGTATTCAAAACTCTCGAGGTCGTAAAATGTTTTTCACAATATGTATATCGGGTTTACCCTATCTTTCGATTTAATCGTTTGATTAAGTGATTCACCTCAGGAAGTATGTTTATGATTAACATGTTTCGTGGAGTATGATATGTATGGCTCGTTTTCGTATTTTATACTTGCACTAGCAAAACAGTGGAGTTTTGCTAACCCCCGAGTATTCGGGGGGTGGATGTCTGTTTTTGCATTCAGGTTCGGGAGCATAACACAGGGTCGGCACGAAGGATGATGAAAGATGAACGATACTAATCACACGAGGACCCGTTGATGTCGTATTGGTCTAGTTGTATTTTCTTTTCCGCTGCAGTATCTTTTCCCCATTGTACGGGAGTTTATTGTATTTCGACCCCTGCGTGGGCTGGTATTGTAATCGAGTTGTATGCTTTATTGAAAGGCCAAATCGGTCTACTGAGTCATTTTAGCCTTAAAGGCATTGTCGATATGTTTAATGATGTTACTAGCCTGGTAGATCCTTGAGGAAAGGTTCTACGGCATGTAATATCCCTGAGCGGATTGGGGGTGTTACACCGAGTACGGCTGTAAGGGCCGAGTTACGGCCGTAAGGCACTGCCAGTTACGGCCGTAACCCTGTCGGCTATATATAGCCTGGGCTCGGCCAGACTTCATTTATTACGCGTTTTTCTTCCTTTTTCGGCGGCTGGCGACGGGAGGCTCAGGAAATTGAGTTCTTGGCCGATTCTAATCAATTCCAAGATGTGTTGGAAGATTCTTGTTGATCATATCATCATCCAATCCGTATATTTCGTCGAATCAAGGTATGTTTCTTGATTTTCCTTCAAGTTGACTTTTCGGAGAAATTGTTCTTGATTTCGATTCTAGTCCGATTTTGATACATCGTTTGGTGTAGTATGATGTTATTAATCGTGTTCTATGGGTTGTATATCCATATTTCAAGTTTGTTCAACTCGATTAGTGATTCGAGTGTTCTTGGGAGTTATCGAACATTGAGTGTTCGATTAAATGTCCCAATGAGTTTCCCTTCGATAGTTTGTTGGGATTTCCGTTGTTTTGGCCTTGATTCTCATCGTAACCATGTGTTATTGTTCCTTCTGGAGGTTTATAGGTGTTCGAGTATTCCGATGTTGAATCCCGTTTGGTGATTGACTATTCATGTGGTGTTATTCACGTAGTAATTGCGGTGCTATCGCGTTCTTGATAATGTTCGGGAGTTCGGGGCCGTGCGACCGTATTTCATCCATCGTCTTGTTGCGATTGTGGTTTCGAGGCAAGTACCTTGTCCATACTATTATTGTTTTGTGGATATGATGATTGGTGATCGTCTTGGTGTGTTTGTTTGTTTGTTTGAATGGAGTTTTCAAAAGATTTGGTTAGCCTTGTTAAAGGCCCTCTTTCAAAACCGCGTGTGTTTTGTGATTGGTGTGTTTCATGAACGAGTATGTGACTCCTGTGGATATGTTTGGTATTGATGATGCACTTGGTGTTGCGTGTGGATGTATATTGTTTCATTTCGGTGCATTTGTAGTTTGACGTGGTGTTTTGCTAAGTGTTTGATGTCTCTGGGTGAATTGTTTGGATATCCTTGGTGTGATATATTATTTGTGCATGATTGATTCGCTAGCCAGCTCGGGTGGGTCCGACGGGATCACGGAGTGGGATTCGTGGCTTCGTCCCGGTCCTAGGCGACGTGTGGGGCTTGAGTATTTCGCTAGCCAGCTCGAGTGGGTCCGACGGGATCACGGAGTGGGATTTGTGGCTTCGACCCGGTCCTAGGCGATGTGAGTACTGTGTTTTGTGAATGTGTTTGCTCACATCGGGAGGGTTCGACGGGACCACGGAGGGAATTCCAATGGCTTCGACCTGGGTTCACAAGTGAAACTTCACCGCTACGTGTGTATATTTTGTGATTGTTTTTCGCTCACCTCGGGAGGGTCCGATGGGATCACGGAGGGAATTCCAATGGCTTCGACCTGGGTTCACGAGTGAAACTTCACCGCTACGTGTGTATATTTTGTGATTGTTTTTCGCTCACCTCGGGAGGGTCCGATGGGATCACAGAGGGAATTCCATTGGCTTCGACCTGGATTCACGAGTGCGGTTGCTTATGTTTTGTGAATGTGTTTGCTCACCTCGGGAGGGTTCGACGGGGCCACAGAGGGAATTCCATTGGCTTCGACCTGGATTCACGAGTGAAACTTCACGGGTGTGTGTGTATTTTATGTCCGTCGAGGATGCATGACGTGGGTTTTTAACCTTGTGTATTATGGTTGGTTTTAATTGCGAAAACAAAACCTTTGGGCTGTGACCCTGTTGATTTTTGGAAAGATAAGGATTCGATAATCCTAAGTTGTTTTCTATCAAAACTCTCGATGGCATTTAAACGGTTTTATAAATTGTTTTCCCTTGATTTGTCACCTTTCGGTTTAGAATATTTTACCAAACTCTTGCCTCGGGAAGTGCTTTTCGTTACGTTTGGATTTTTGAGGATTCCTGGTTATTGTTATTCATGGAATGTGAATTGTATGGCTCGTATTTGCACTTTGTTCTTGCACTAGCAAAACAGTGGAGTTTTGCTAACCCCCGAGTATTCGGGGGGTGGATGTCTGTTTTTGCATTCAGGTTTGGGAGCATAACACAGGGTCGGCACGAAGGATGATGAAAGATGAACGATACTAATCACACGAGGATCCGTATGAGGTCATTGGTTTAGCTGTATTTTATTTCCGTTGCAGTATTCTTCCCCGTTGTACGGGAGTGTGTTTGTATTCGACCCCTGCGTGGGCATGTAATGAGTTTGAGTTGTATGTATTTATTGAAAGACCAAATCGGTCTACTGAGTCTTTTTAGCCTTAAAGGCATTATTGAGATGTTCTATGTTGTTATCAGCCTGGTAGATCCTTGAGGAAAGGTTCTACGGCGTGTAATATCCCTGAGCGGATTGGGGGTGTTACATTCGATGCTTTGCTTCTCTTCTTTGTTGTTTTGCTTTGTTTAGCAACTTTAATCATCAAAACTCTATTAATGAATGTATGGAATAAAATATTCCAATAATCTCCCCCTTTTTGATGATTACAAACAATATCCATCAATGGATAAATACCTGTAAAGATAAAATATATGTATATTTCTACGAATTAAAGTTTTCGGCTTTGATCGTTTCGTTAGTTCTCCGAACTTTTCTTTTTCTGTCCTTTTCGACTTCTTCGTTGTTATTTTTGGTGTTTCGACTTTTCTCTCCCCTTTTTGTTTTTTACGGGATCTATATTTTTTGACTTCTTCGTCTTTTTCTTTTCTCCCTCTTTTTGCATTTTATTTTTCTCGTCATTTTTCCATGACGCTTTTTATCTCATTCATCGCTTTTCTCTCCCCCTTTTTGTCACCAGCAGAAAGTGTAAATAATATAAACAAATAAAAATACCAATTGATGTATAAAAAATATGCATGAAATGGGTATAACTCCCCCTGACAAAATATCCATAAAAAATATTGCTCCCCCTTAGTAAAGTACAATTTGATGAAAATTAATTTTTGGGGACCCAACCTAGAGTTGGTTTTTTTTTTGAAATATGGACGATGTTAGGAATAACGATTCCTTCTGGAATCCAAATCTTTTTGATTTTAACCGTCCGTATTGGGCTTCTACAATTAGAAATATGATGCCCAATTTTCAAACATTTTTCACATTGGGATAACTTTGAATTTAAGAATTCATTTTTCAAATGTGGTTTAAATCCCAACCCCTGTTTATTCAAAGTATATTTTTGAACACAAAGTATTTTCTCAAATTTATCATTTCCGCATGAAAATTTCTTTGTCAAAATTTTAAGTTCATCTTGAATTTTCAAAAGATCATCCTTTAAAATATTTTCGTTTTCAACGCATTTTGAATGATCGGTATCGACAATTTTTCCCTTTTCAAGAATTTTGGAATTTTCAATGATTTATTTTTAGATTTAAGGGATTTAATCTCGGATAAAGAATTTTGGAAATCGGTATGCAGTAATTCAAATGCTTCAAATAATTCGTCGTGAGACGATGTACTAACCTGGCTTTCGACGTCGCTATCGTCGAATGAACTTTGGGCCATGAGAGCGAGATTATTTTGATTGATAAGATCATCATCTTCGTCTTCATCTCTCCATGTTGCAACGAGAACTTCCTTCTTTGGATTTGCTCAGAAATTCTTCGCAAAGTGGCCTGGTTTGCCACAAACTCGACAATTATTGTCGAATTTCCTCGATTTGCCCATCTTGATGTCCTTCTTTCTCCGGTTTAATAAGGTTTGAAACGTATTAATATTTTTGGCATAATATGCTGATTCTTCGTCGCTTTCATCAACCGGGATTTCTTCTCTTTTTGACATCTTAGCCTTCATGACTATTGATCTTTCCTTCGGCTTCGGTTTAGTGTTCCGAGATTTTAGGACAGTCTCGTAGTTTATAAGTGAACTAACGACAGCACTAAAATCAAGATTGTTTAAATCTTTAGATTCCATTATCGCCGTAATCGTGCCGTCCCATTCAATAGGTAGTGATCTTAAGATTTTCTTGACTTTCTCACTACTTGATAA
Source organism: Orobanche coerulescens (assembly GCA_033398695.1). Taxonomy (NCBI): domain Eukaryota; kingdom Viridiplantae; phylum Streptophyta; class Magnoliopsida; order Lamiales; family Orobanchaceae; genus Orobanche; species Orobanche coerulescens. The sequence goes on from CM065819.1 coordinate 92,283,558, forward strand.
TGGTTTATCGAACGAAGCAAGACCATTGGTGATGACCGCAAATCGGTCGAGCATGTTGGTGATGGACTCGTCACCCTTCATCATGAATAACTCGTAGTCATGGAGAAGCATATTGATCTTCGTCTCCTTGACTTGAGTTGTCCCTTCTTGTGTGATTTCAAGAATTTTCCATATCTCTTTAGCACTTTCACACGATGAGATACGATTGACCTCTTCTGGATTTAAGGTGCAATATAGAAGTTGAGTGGCCTTAAAATTTAGATGGCCGCTCTTCCAATCCTCGTCATTATATTCTTCGAAACTCTTAAGAGATCCGTCGGATTTGATTGGAACTTTTGGGCCAAGACTAATGATCTTCCAAATCTCTATATCATAGGCACGAATAAAGTTCGACATCTTTTTCTTCCATGTCATATAATTTGATCCATCAAAGAATGGTGGTTGGTTCAAAGAAAGACCTTCGACCGGAGCAAATTGGAAAGTCATTTGGATCTTCTCCTTGGATGTTAAGTCGGTTCTTGGAGGTACCGCTCCGATACCAATTGTTAGATCAAGATTGGTCGGTATCACCGTTTGTAGATAGAGTTATAAAACTTCTTCGCTTTGCGGAAGTGATTTAAATAAGAGTGCAGAAAATAAATCGACATAGGATTTATAGAGGTTTGGCCAAACGTGCCTACATTCTCTCTCGGTATCTTTTTCTATAGGCTAAAGATAAACCTCTGCACCTCTCTTCTATCGGTCGAGGGATAACCGTTACAAGCTCGTCTTCTATCGGTCTGAGTAAACCGTTCTAACACTTGTCTTTATGTCGGTCTAAGTTAAACCGTTTTCCTTTTCTATTGGACAAGGAAACAACCAATCTAGCTTTCTTTGGGTACTAGATAAACCTCACTTAAATATCGATTGTGATTATAACAATGCCGGATCCTTGATCCTAAGGCCATCTCCAATGGTAAACCTTAATTTTATGTTTCTATCCAACATGGTTGAGTAAATTTTTTAAATTTTCTATATGACGTGTTGAATTTTGGTAAGGATAGAAACATGTGAATTTTTTTATCTCCAATGCGGTATTTCTACTCTATATATTTACATATTTTTAGGAAGATAGATAATGTAATTATCCAATCAGATAATTACAAATTAAATTAGAATTTCTATAAGTGTTTCTACATGTAGAAACACCTATAGAAATTTCCAATGTGACTCAGCTAACATATGGGATAGAAACAAACTTAGAAAACTGCATTGGAGTTTATTTTCTCTATTTTTTGTTTCTATCGTAGAAATCCAACGGGATATAAACACCCATTGGAGATGGACTAATAACATCGAATCCAATCGTATCCTTTCTTTTATCTCTCGTGTATGTGTTGAATGTATAAACACTCAAACTATCAATATAAGCACAATTACAACAACAAGAATGTGTATAACAATATATGATCACTGAATCGTTTGCTTTGCGTTGTTGTGTGATGAATACCATTAGAAGTGGTATTTATAGGCATTTCTCTTCCAACTAGCCGTTAGCCTTCTGTGCCTTCTTTACGTACGTTACCAGCCTTATCTTACGTACGTTATCTCCCTTACGCACGTTAGCATCTATATGTTACATATGTTATACTCTTCACAAAACATTCCAGCAGCCTTCGTCTTGATCATTACGTACGTTAATCTCACACCCATTACGTACGTTATCTTTGGTCAATTTATCTGTTGCATGCTGACTTATGCCACGACGTCATCTCCAACGTTCACCTTGTTTGAATTCAGAAATATCCCTTTACGTACGTTAAGCCTTTTCTCTTACGTACGTTAAACTTGAACTTTTACGTACGTTATATATCCAATGTTACGTACGTTAATCATGTAATTTCCAGCTTTTTACGTCTTAGACTTCTTCGATGCTTTGCTTCGCTTCTTTGTTGTTTTGCTTTATTTAGCAACTTTAATCATCAAAACTCTATTAATGAATGTATGGAATAAAATATTCCAACACACATATGTGAAGCTATTGAGTTTCAAAATATATTATAAATACAACATCACTACAAACCTTCCTTCATTCCAAAATTGTAATCCACATTTCATCTCATTTCTTCAACTTCATCTCTCAATCTTCAATGTAATTTCTAAATTATTTTCAATTTTGTTAATAATTTTACTTATATTATTTTTTGTTTCTACTAACTTATTAATATTTTTGTTTTTTTCTTTCTTTTGCAGGATTTTTATTTATTTAAATAAAGTGAATTACAATATTTATATTATTGGAACATAACATAATGTGATTTATCTTTTTTTAAATCAATTTTTACAAAAATGAGTATATTTATTTGCTAATTAAATAAATATCTTTTAGTATAATATAGTTATTTTTTAATAATAATTAGAAGTATAGTTTTTAGCATATTTACTAATTACAACAAAAAAAATATATTTAAAAGATATTTATGATTAATTTATATATACACACACACACACACCTGAAATTAGCCAAAAATTCTTTCTGGCTAATTTCATTTTTTTTATTTTAAATGAAGATCTTTAGCGTCACGTTTGTGACGCTAATATAATAATTGTATTTAAATTACTGATACATTTTGACGACACACATGTGACGCTAAAAATAAATTATTTAAAATTGTTGGACTATATTTGACGACACATATGTGACACCAAATATATAATATTTAAAATTGCTGGACTCACTTTGGCGTCACATATGTGACGCCAAAGATATAATATTTAAAATTGGTGGACTGCCTTTGGCGTCACATATGTGACGCTAAAGATATAATATTTAAAATTGCTCGACTATCTTTGGCGTCACATATGTAACGCCAAAGATTAAAAAATAATATTCTCCTCGTTCATTTTAGCTTCACCCATGCGAAGCTAATATAATTAGATTAATTGTTTTGCGTTCGCTTTAGCTTCACATAATTGACGGTAAAGTTTATTCTTTAGCTTCACACGGTCAAACATTGAAGCCAACAATTCTTTAGCTTCAACTTCACATATTGGCTTCAGATATGTGAAGCTAAAGAAAAAAAGCTTCACAGTCAACTCTAATGGCTTCACATTTTTGTGAAGCCAATACATACATTTTTTAGCAGTGTCTGTCCAAGGTTCCTAGCCTTAAAAGCAAAATACCTCCCCCGGTATAACTTGACAGTCTTTACATGCTAATCACTCTATTTTCCTAATAAAAAACCAATGCTTTTGTTAGCGCCCCTTCGAATGCAACATTCCTTTCCTGCGGTCTGTCACGGCCGACAGTCGACGACGAGACATGTGTGCGCAGACGGTCGCACAGGGTGCCGAGGGACCGGCACAAGCAGGACGCCAAGGATGGCATCGGGCTGCATGTGAAGAGTCAGCCTTCAGGACGACGTGACCGGACGGAGAGTCACGCGAGTAAACCGTGGGAGGAGCACGGACGCCGCTATGGGAAGCGGATCGCCCAAGGGGCATTCCGGACTAGACATGTTCGGGACTGTCCGGCAGCGCAGGGGGCGCGGGCAAGGCCGGACGAGCACATGTCGTGTGGGACAAGGCACGACGGGACAAGGCCGAGTCTGGGAACAGGACTCGAGCTGGGCGGCCGGACGCGGGCGTGGGATGCCGGGCGCGGCCGGCTTGTGGCGCGCGAGGTGCGAGAGAGACCCTCTACCCCTATAATAGCTTAGACGGAAAAAGCCTTGTGGGGCAGAGACATTGAAAAGTGAGCCACTCGGCAGAAAGACTCGGCCTAAGCAACTAGAGGCGACCAGGCTTGGTCCAGAGGTTCGGGAAGAGTCCGGAACATTGTAGAGACAGCCTGTGTGTTCGGGCCGAGACGGGCTTGGCGGGCCGGACGGGCCGATGCGGGCCGGGACGGACAGAGACGGGCCGGGCGCCCGGGATGATGGAAGAACCTTCTAGGACCCTCCTAGAAGGATGTAGTACTTGAAGATTGTGGAGCATTCTAGATTGTACTTAGTAGAATACTCTAGAATGTATTTGTAAGCCTTGTATTTGTAGACTTGTGTGGATAATTCTAGAGATAGGTTCTAGAATATGATAGAAGTATGTGGATGTTGTAGATAGGTCTAGAACCCTCCAAATGAGGAGGTGGAATGGAAGATTCTAGGTTCTAGGAGTAGTATAAATAGGCAAGGGGGAGGCTCATTTGCACCCAAAACCCTCAAAGACTCAACATTCTTGTGTACTTGTAAAGTTTGTGAAATAGTGAAGTTTTACTCTCAACTCCCAAGTGTTTAAACTCCTCTTTCGCACTTAGCAACCGAGTGAGTTAGGCTTACTAGCTAGATCGAGGCAATTCTAGTCTAGTGCCGCACGGGTCCGAGGAGCTTTCGAGTGCTCAAACCCAACCCCGTGACAGGTCGCTAGACCCCTACTTGGCTATTGGTTCACTCCGCCCAGCCTTGGACAGTTGGCATCTACTGATTCACTTGATGACTGGTCAACTGTAAACCGTCGAGGTTGAAGTGCGCGATACTGCAGACCTATTGTATAATGAGTGAGTCCCACATGTCCTTGTGAGTTGCACTTTCGCGCTATGCGATCCAATTACTCCATTCAACCTCGCCCCTGTCTGTTCATTGCGTCTTTTTTTAGATTAGGAAGCGAATAAAATAATAGTACGAATCCACCCGAGGATTGCTAATAATTTTTAAATATCCTACATTTTCTTCTAATAAATGTAATGCCCCCAAATCATTCACGGGCTATTACAGTGTCATAAATCATTCGACAATGATTCATCAGGCTAAAGAACCAGATGACAGGATACAATATAAAAAAAGCATCAAATACAATAATGACTTCATTTTGAATAGAATATGAATAATATCGAAGACAACATTGGGGACTAAAACTCTATATCACTGCTAAAAAAGGATTCTAATAGTGTCACCCTATTAACTTCACCGGAAAAAGTGAAGCTAAAGAGATAAGGGCGACAAATAAAATAAACAAAAGAATCACATACGTGACGCCTTCAACTTTGTAAAAGTCAGTCAACATTTCTTAAATAAAGGCGTCACATATGTGACGCCGTCCTGGAAAAATTTTATTTTTTTAGTTTTATTCCACTAATTGCGTCACATATGCGACGCCGAAGACTAAACCTTTAGCATCACATATGTGATGCCAATATGTAATAGTCGATTTTTTTAAGAATATTTTTCCTTAAACGGTTTCACATACGTAACGCCATTAAACAACTAAAAAAAATAAGTAATAAGTGTCACAAATGTGACGCTGTTATAAAATTAAATATATTTATATATACAAAATCCATTTTAAATGTACAAATGTGTGTTGGTTTAAATATTAAATACTATAAATAATGAACTTAAAATTATATTTAATAATTATAGTGTAAGAAATTTCTTAACATTAAGAACTTAAATTACAGTATATTTATTTATGCTTAAATAATTTCAATTTTTTTTAGAACAAATTAGCTTATTTTATTCCAGTGGTCAAATAAGTACAATCCTTAAACTTCTCATACAAGGTTTTTAATCAATCTATCATACTACTTACTTACATATCAATCAAACAGTCCAATGCAAAATTCTCAAAGAATTACAAAAGGAGTGCATCTTTGGTGAAAAATAGCATCTAGCAAGAGTAATCTGTAAAACTTCCCTCAATATACTGTTCGCATATCTCCTTTTGTTCTGGAAGATTCTCAGGTTCCTTTCTTTCCAAACTGCATATATCACTTCAGTCCCTACAACCTTCAGGAATCTTGTTCTTGCTCTCTTTCCTTTGATATATGAGTACAAGTCTGACAGGTTAGCACAAGACTGCACTATCAGCTTCATTCCAGCAAGAGCAGCTCTCAGAATGGTTTGAACAAAGGAGCAAGTGAAGAACAGATGCACACAAGTCTCATCATATTCCTCACACATCACACAACTAGACTCCACCTGTATGTTCATCTTTAGGATCCTGTCTCTAGTTGCAAGTCTTTCCTATAGAGTAAGCCACATTATGAACTGAGATTTTGGTGTTGCCATATTATTAAGTACCCATTCTCTCCAAACCACCTTAGTAACAGGAGGCCTCAGCACCAGATAAGCTGGAGCAACACTGAAAACTCCTTTCTTCAACATCTCTTACCACTCAGTTTCATTCAACACCCTATCTCTTAATTTCAATAATTTCCTAAACAGAAAAGAAGTATTAGCTGGAACTTGCATGTTCAGAACATCTTGATCCTTTACATAATATGCATGGATCCATTTGACCCACATCTTGTCATCTTTATTCCATGAAGCTAAATGAAAAAGATTAAGTCCCCCCTCAGCTCTATTTCTGCAGATTGCATCCGAATAAACCAAGGCCCTGTTTGATTCACTTCATTTTCCAGTCCAAAAGAACTTCCTGTATATAGCTTCAATATAAGTAATCACCTTCTTGGGGAATAAGAAGATTTGGCTCTTGTAGTTTTGCATTGCATACAACACACTTCTTATAAGCTGCAACCTACCACCATATGAAAGCATTTTAGCAGACCAATGCCTCACTTTAGCAAGCATTCTTTCCAGTAAAGGTTTAAATTTATGAATAGTTAGCCTTTTAGCATTCAAAGGTATACCGAAATACCTGAAAGGCAAAGTACCCTCTTGAATCTGAATAGCCCTAGAAATACTTAACCTTATTTCTTCACTAACCCCAGCAAAGTATATCTCACACTTATCCTTGTTAGCAACCAACCCAGAAGTGCCACTGGACTTTTCAAACACTTTAAGTAAAGAAATCACATATGATTCAGTTCTTTTTTAGAAGAATAATAAATCATCAGCAAAGGAGAGATGAGTTATGTTCAACTTGTCACACTTATGGTGATACTTAAACTGTTTAGAGTTCTTCAAATCTTTAAGCATCCTCCCCAGATACTCCATACATAATACAAACAAGTATGGGGAGACATGGTCACCCTGTCTAAGTCGCTTCTTCTAATAAACATCCATTCAGACACACTTGATAGGAAACAGTACTCACACAAGTAACAATCTAACCCACAAATTTGCTTGGAAAGCCTAAATGCCTCAGCAACTTTTCAACAAATATCCACGGAACTGAGTCATAGGCTTTCTACAAGTCAACCTTAATCATGCTTCTAAGTGACAAATTTCTTCTACCATAACCTCTTATATTTCCTGTGCTTTATCATGTATAAACCTGCCTGGAACAAAGGCAGCTTGCTCTTCACTAACAAGATAATCCATAACTAAACTCATCCTCTTTGTTATAACTTTGGAAATAATCTTACATAGCACAATACAACAAGAAATAGGCCTAAAATCCTTAATAGACTTTGCAGCAGGAGATTTGGGAATAAGACTTATTAGAGTCACATTAATACTCTTGAGGATTTTACCTATGTGAAAGAAATCTCGCACAGCATTAGTAACCTCCTCTCCCACTATGTTCCATGCATTCTTGAAGAATTTTGAGGAAAATCCATCCACACCAGGAGCTTTCTCATATCCTATTGACTTCACAGCTTGTTCAATCTCTAATTTGGAAACAGATTCTATTAACTTCCTTCTTTGTGCAGTGTTCAATACAGGCCCATTCGCAATAACCTGAAAATCCACATATGAATTTGTTTCTGCAGTAGTACGAAGTAGCTTTTTATAAAAAGCAAGAACTTCCTCTTGGATCTCCATCTCTTCTGTCAGCTTTTTGCCCTGATCATCATAGAGTACTATGATTCCACTTCTATTTCTAAATTTCAAATTAGCATGGAAGTACCTATTATTCCCATCACCCCATTAAGCCAATATATCTTGGATCTTTGCTTTAGGATAATCTCTTCAATCAAAATCCATTTATCCAGATCCCTTTGAGTACAACTAGCTTCCTTAAACAAATACTCATTCAGGGGTACCATCTGTTGCCTAGTTTGCAGTTGCTATAGCTTTTCTTTCAGATCAATCACTCTCAGTTCTACAGAGTTATAATGCTCATTGAGTTTCTTCATCTCAGCATTTGACCTCTTCAATTTCTGCCAAACTCTGTACATTCTCTGTAACACCCCCAAAATCCGATTGAGTTATTACAGTGCCGTGGACCCCAAGCCGGGAGGTCCACCAGGCAAACACGACTAACATACATCAATCTGATCAAAAAGGAAAATCACAGTCCCTACTATGATGTCCGACGCAATATTCCGACCTGGAATTTCAATGACAAGGGTGGGCCTACATGGCCAAAATAAAATACAACAACATCCACGAGCCTTGCTCGGATAATACAAAATGACAACAACTGATGAAACTAGAGTACTCTAAACTGTCTCACCGACATGAATACCAACACAACTCGGACTAGTATCACTCGAATGCCTCGTCGCCATCATCATGCCCCTGTGTCTCAACTTTCTCTTCGCAAGCACCTAAAACATGTAAACATGTTCCGCCCCCACGGGGTCAGTCATCCAGATAATGAATATCAAATACATGTACAACATGATATGCATCCAAAGGCAGAATGAAAAGTACAACAATGGTAACACCAGATGCTCACAAACCAAGGTAAGAATCGAGCATTCGTGAAACACTATGCCCGCGGCATACGATCGGTACCTACTCAACAGGTTAGAACACAAGTGCCCAACGGCGAATCATCAATACAGAACACAACAATGAACTACCCGAAGGTAACCCAAACCAAAGCTGAAATAAAAATGAATCACAATGCCCGAAGGCTCCAACGGAAATACCAAAACATCACAATGGCCTTAAAGCCCTCAGCCGAAGCTGCCAAAATATCACAATGGTCTGAAAACCACTCAGCCCGAAGTTGTAAGTCATCACAATACAGATCTCAAAAAAACGAACCCGACTGTCGGACATACCCCTCGGCATATGAACAAGCAGTCGCTAACTATCGGACATATCCAATACATCATGGACTATGAACGGCCAAACCAACAAGGCTCAAGAGGGACATCACAGTACGCCCGATCCGGAAATGTGTCCGTGCACATGTCCACCCCGTATACGGAATCCAGAATATACGTGGGACAATGTACCTAATTAGCCTCACGAAATACGTCTCGTGTGCACGGTCCAATGCGGAAACATCCACACATGACCATCGTGTGCCTGGCTAAAAATCATACACATAACCAATCGGCACGCAGATGTGATTCCAGATATGTCAAGATGCAACATGACAACGAAACTCAAAGGATAACACATCCAATACGGATCAAAAGACTCACCAAAGTGAACGATGACACACGGATAATGAAAGATCGACACGACCAACAATATCCAAAACAACCATCTTGGATCATAATCCTTAAGGACCGATTAACGCGAACAACAATCACAACACAACAATCCTGGAATCCTCAACACTCAATGATCACAAAATTACCGAGTTTACAAGAATGATAGTGTGCTGCCTTGAGTCGGACAACACGACAACAATAACTCACGGAGGGGCACCGTCCTCGGCGATCCTAATTCAAATACCTTGACTGCCTTAGAATGGACAATCGATAACAACATGATGGATGGGAACTCTCTTCGATAATCCCAATTCAATACCTCGATTGCCTTAGAATGGCTCATCGATAACGACACAACGGATGGGAACTATCCTCGATAATTCCAATTCAATACCTCGATTACCTTAGAACGGTCAATCGATAACAACAATACCACAGATGTTTCGGCACCTTTAATCGGTTACCGATAATGAAGATGATAATCGAATACGTCAATGCCTTTAATCGGCCAATACAACATCAATAACGAAGCACCAATATCAATAACAATGATCACAACTATGTCTTAAATCGACATCAATATTAACAACAATCATCGATACATCGATACCGCGAACCGGCTATCGACAACAATATTACCAACAAGTATCGCAATGCCTTGAACCGGCCATTTCGAACAACAATAACATTTGGCATAATTTGCCGAAGGGTGTCGTATCAAACAATCCCCTGATATCAACAAAATCATAAAGAGATCGAGTCCCGAAATGATGCACACATTCATACACATATATGATAACATTAATCTCATTGACTAGTACAAGTATAAAAATTGCCTCAAACTGAAGGCGAGAAAGTCCTTCCACGATCAACGTCCTCCCACGACGCCTCTTCCAATGACACAAGCACTCGAACAACCTTGAATGAAATACTATTGACTCGATAACACAAAATCAATAGAAAACAACACCAAAGACAACCCGATTCGATCACGAATCGATTGAACTCCACAAACGAATACCATAGTCCTCAACTATGAATTCTAACATCCTCCAACACCTCAATGATTGATATGATCAAACGTTCTTAACACTTGTGAAAACAATTCAACAAGAATCGCTTAAGAACAACATCAAATTGATCCTCCTACAATGATAATATCATCAATATTATCACTATCACCTCAAGAACATCACCAACACAACAAACATGATGTCTAAGAAATAATCAATCACCAATTCATCATGAATTTGGATTAATCAACAAGATTAAATCAAACATTTTAAGATTATGATAATCATTACATGATTCATCACAATTCCTTACTAAAATGGTTAAAATCTCCCCAAGAAACACAACATCAACACCAATCATATCAAGACTATATTAATCATATAACAATCTTAACATAATCCTACCTAGACATGATTAAAACCTCCAAACATCCTAAAACATCAAGAACACTCCTCCTCAAACCACAATCATCATGTTCTTCATCGTAAGTTATAGAAACTCATCAAGAATCTTGATATACTCCAACAATCACCAATTATACGAGGAAACTAACAACAACATCATCATGCTCGAAAATCACTTGTAGAACAAGAGATTGAGAGAACTTACCAATGAGGAACAAGAAAAACTCTCCAAACACCAAAGGAGTACCAACTAGCTTCCAATTACAAGCTCCAAATCAAGTTATGATGATCAAAAACATGTTGGAAGAGGCTAAATATCAAGAACAAGTCTGGAGGGACGGTTCTAGGGAGAGAAAGGAGGTTTTGGTTCGTGAAGAAATGAAATACGAAACCAAAATATATAATTTGACAAGCACATTACGGCCGCTAACCACAACGCATAACGTACGTTAAGCCACCCTACGTACGCTACCGTCCTTGCATAGCGTACACTATGCCAAGTCAGAACTCACTGACTCGAAATGGGACCTGCATTACGTATGTAATCCTGAACCCCTAACGTACGTTATCTCCCGTTGACTGCAATAGTGAGATCTGATCGAAAGATTCCCGGCCCTACCAGCCGAAAGTTGACATCGAGGAAGGTTCCTACAACCGACCACTCATTACGTACGTAACCATATAGGTTTAACGTACGTAATACCCATCTCATAGCGTATGCAATGCTACACATGTAGCGTACACTATGGCTATATACTTGGCCAAAAATCCAAACTTCCCAAGCAACATCCAAACGACGAAACCAAATCGGCAAGTATAAATATTTCGATTCCAAAATATCCCAATACAATATACATTGTATCAATCAAATACAACACCACTTGTACAATTCCAAATGAATATGTACAACACAACAGTAACACGAAAAAAAATTACCCCCGGATATTACATTCTCACACCACTTATTTGATGTTGCGAGGCCCCTTGCACTGCATTATGGAACTCTTCATGCTCAGTTACACAGTTTAAAAACTTAAACTGTTTTTGCTTCTTTTGGTTACTTTGTTCCCATCTGATCACAAGAGGGGAATAATCTGAGCCTCCAGGGTTAAGCACTTCAACAAACCCTTGAATGAATTTCTGACACCACCCAAATCTTGCAAAGCATCTGTCAATTTTTGTATAAATCAGGTTCCCCTCTTGCTTATTACACCAGGTAAAGGGCAGCCCACATAAGACAATTCTTGTAGCTGGATATCAACAATTATGTCTCTGAAGGGAGCACACTCAGTTTTAGACACATTTAGACCTTCACTCCTATCATCAGCATACATGACATTATTGAAATCTCCAAATATAATCCACTCATCTATAACACTATAGGATTATTTTTAAATCCCTCCACAAAATAGCTCTTTCTTCAGCAGTATTCTCACCATAGATATATGTAATGCTAGCATTAATACGATATACAGAACTGATAATCCCATGCAGAAATTATGAGGAACATTCACCGAATTGGAAATCCACACAAGAGGAGTCTCAACCAACCCATATCCTTCCTTTTTCTGCAGCCTGGTAGTTATCTACAAATTTCCGAACATTCCCAAACCTTTTCCTTATATTATCAGCCTTATTACACTTTACTCTAATTTTAATAATACGCATAATAGTTATCTTATTATCCTTGATAAACGGAAGAACTTCCGTTTGTCTAAGAGACTTATTAAAGCCTCTGACATTCGATGAAGCTATACTCATGGATTCTTTTGCGGGGAGCCTGGGTGAGGATCCACCCTGTCATTCCTTTCAAAAGTCCTAAATCTCACATCAAAATTATCCACCAAACAAGCCTCTTCTCCCATCCTGTTCTTTCTTTGTTCTAAAGACTGAAGCTGATTGGCTTGTGGAATCTCATTTGCTTGCCCTGGTTCATTAGCATTCCTGACACCTCTCGACACATCCTCTTCTTCTATTATGTTCTCTTCCTGATCTAAAGACTGGAACTGATTGGCTTGTGGAATCTCATTTGCTTGCCCTGGTTCATTAGCATTATGTGACACAGGTTTGTTCCTGGCACCTCTCTACACAGGAACCCATTGATTAACAAGTGGCTGGTTTCTTGTCCCCCTCTTTTCAACTTCATTGTTAACCCTCACAGGTCTTTCAGCAGGACATTCATGACCAAGCACTTGACACTTCTGACAGAATAAAGGCACCCATTCATATTCCACAATCTTCTCCATCATATCCCCATTTGGCTTCCTAATCCTTATAACTTTCTACAAAGGCTGACTTATATCAACTTCAACTAGAATCCTAGAAAAAGCAATTATAGTCTGTAGCACAGTGCATTCATCTATATGCACAGGTCTACCCACTATACTAGCTAATTTTCTTAAACTCTTCTTTCCCCACAAGTGCAAAGTAAGTTTAGGAAGCTTTATCCATATCTACATTCTAGTTAACTCTTCCATAGTGAACTCAAAATCAGGATCCCATTTCTTAAGAATCACAGGATGATTTTTTATTGTATATGGCCCTCCATTTATAACCTTATCACAATTGATGAACAACACGTATGACATACTTACCCAAAGTTTTCTGCAGAAAGGTCTCCATATACGCCTTTGAATGCTCAGCACCAACCACATAAATGACCAAAGAGTTTTGCCATTTTGTAGTTTCCTCAGCTACATCTTCCTCTGAGAGACTAACGTATGCTCCATTTTGCAGAACCAGGCCATTAGCTGCAGATCGATTTCCAAAATGATTCTCATTGGTCAATCTTGTAACATCGTCTCTCTACCCATTATTTCCTTCAGTAACACCCTGGGTCCAATTCAGACGCCGTGCTGTTTGCCTCTAATTGTCTGGGTTCCCTACTATAACATCCGCAACACTTTATTAATAACATATTTTATTAATGGTCGTATCCTGTTGGGAGTTGGTTTGGGAAAGTTCCATATTATGCTGTTTGGTGCCTGGAACCGTGTGTATATTGGAGTTGGAACTGATATGTTGGTTGTTAGCGATTGTCGAGTTATGTGAATATCAGGATGTGTATGCCCTGACCAAACATCATAATGGCGATGTTGAGAAGTAGCAGTTAGCGCATGCTAGACGGTGTTGCTAGTGTGCGCTAATCATACATTTGTAGCGCACGTTAGTCGGACATTGGTAGCACACGCCATTGTGGCCGGTCAGTACATGCAGAGGTTTCTGGACTCTACTCGGAAAACTAACAGGTAGCGCTCGCTAACCCTTACGGGTAGCGCACGCTAGCAAGGTCAGTGCAGAAAGTTCTGCACCACCTTTCAAAGGAGGTGGACTGCCTTTTTAGCTCGATAGTGCATGCTACGCCTTACCCATAGCGCGCGCTAATCACCTCCAGTATAAATAGGACAGCGCAATTCAGTTCTTGCCATTTATTTTCTTCTTCTTTCCTCCCCCGGCGGCTGGGCGATCGGGGCATAGGAAAGTGCAGATTTTGGCCGGACTTCACTGCCCAACAATGTTTTAGGGTTCCTGGAACAAAGTTAACAAGATCTTAACAGCTTTTATCCTTCGAATCCAGGTAAATCATTCGAAACCTTAATTCTTCATATTTTAGGGGTTTGTTGAGGTTTCCAGATCTATCCGTGATTGTGTTGGATTATGATGCTGTAATTATAATCCTTTTCTTTTCGTTGAAGTTTACGGATTAAGTTTCGAGTTTTCTTCCATAGTTGTATATGATCCATGTTGATCCCATAGTGTTCGATTAATTATCCCTAAGAGTAGAAATTAGGCTAAACCTTGGGTAGCTCATGATTCTACCCGGGCAAACCATATTTATTGCGTAGTGCTTTATTTTGATTTCTACTTTTGCCGTTAACTGAATTGCATCACTACTGAGGAATCCTCGTGATGTTAGTAGCCATCCCACATTCATCGGAATGCTCAGAGATTTAGCCATCTGACCTTATGAAGTTGCTTGTTACGTTATTGCCTTGTTTTCGTTGTTCTAAATTTCGGAGGCAAACTTCTTTATTTAAAGTGAATCATGATACCCGAGTTCTGACTCCTGTACTTTTTCATCCTATTAGCTCCCCTATATTCGGTGATACATTCTGAATTTGTTCTGTTCTTCGGTTTTTGTCATTTGAACGAGTTGTAACATTGTTTCAGATAAATCCGTTCACAGTTGTGACTCTTCCTCAAGTTCAACTCAAATCTCATGAGTCCTGCGTAAAGTCAACGTCTTGTAATTCTTAAAAACCCATTTAATGACTTGGGTTGAGGCGTAAACTTCAGGGTTTTTTTATTATTGTCGTCCAATCGTTGTTGTTTGATCAATGTTGTTCAATTGTTGTGGTTCAATTGTTGTTGCTCGATTTTGCATCATGATTATCGAGCATCTCATTTCTTTAAGGTTAATGTATCTGTCCCTACATGTGATTTTCCAAACCTTCTAGGTTATCGGAATTATATATTCGTTCGGCGTTAAACTTGCATTTTGATTATTGTATTATTTGGATTACCAACCGTAGTCGTTCCTGATCATTGCACTTCATAAGCATTCTTATGTGTTGAATTAGACCTCAGTATGACATGGAGTTTTGTGCCTGTTGTTGGTAGCAGATAACGCGTGTTATCTAAAGTGCCTTACCTTGATTGTTTCATAACCTAAGTTTTGGGACGAAACTTATTTCAAAATAGGTGGGATGTGATAATTTTATTTCCCCGTTAGTTCCTTTCTTGTTGATCTATTTTTGTTTCTTCGGTTCACTAGTCTCGACGGTCAACATATGAGAGATGGTCATCATGCCTTGATATCAAGTGGGAATACTGAGAGTCCGTGATTGTATCCTTTAGTTTGACCAATATTTTGGTTGTATTCATACCATTAATTGACTTAATCCTTATTGGGAGCCTTTGTGAGTGTATCATCAGGACTTTCATCACTATCATTATTAATGTTGTGGCGTCGAGGGATAATTGATACTGAATGACGGCGCCGCCATAATAGTGGCTACTAGAAACAACTGTAGCACCGCTAAGGCCGCCGACCTAAAATCGGTTTGGTGTGTATATAAGGCCCTGAGAGGTATTTCCAATAGTAGACTCGAGACATTGATTGAAGGGAAACAATTGAGTAACCTTGTAAGCATGGATCGTACTAAGCATACTCGTTGCTTAGAACATATCAATTATCTAGAGGCCGTAGCACAATTTCATCGAGACGCAAGTCAAGCTGCGCAAGAAGTAGTTACCCGAGAACACGAGCATACTGCACGGCTAGAGGCTCAGTTAGCTGTAACACGACATACTCTTTGAGAGAGGGAGGCCCAGTACACTCAAGCGAGAGAGGCTCTCCAGGATCAGATCCAGCAAGAAAGGGAAATGAT
This sequence comes from Orobanche coerulescens, assembly GCA_033398695.1. Classification (NCBI taxonomy): domain Eukaryota; kingdom Viridiplantae; phylum Streptophyta; class Magnoliopsida; order Lamiales; family Orobanchaceae; genus Orobanche; species Orobanche coerulescens. Next base: position 92,299,637 of record CM065819.1, read on the forward strand.
ACAGGCCAACGCTGAGGAAATCCTTGCTATCCTTCCAGCGGCCCCAATTACGATAGAGGCCGAAGAGGATCCCGGGGAAGATCCCAAAGAGGACCCGGAAGAAGAGGTCGAAGACAACTCTGTCATCGTTAACACATGAGCTCTGCTTCATGGGGCATACCGTGTATCGATGTTTTCTTATAAGAGATGTACGGGTGTAAGGTTTATGGTTTAAGAATAAATATTTCGCATGGATACAATTGATGACTAGGACATATATTTCGGCGACCCTCTTTATGTTTCAAGTTTCGAGGACGAAACTTCTTTTAAGAGGGTAAGGGTGAAACATCCGCAGCACTTTATTAATAACGTATTTTATTAATGGTCGTATCCTGTTGGGAATTAGTTTGGGAAAGTTCTATATTATACTAATTGGTGCCTGGAACCGTGTGTATATTGGAGTTGGAACTGGTATATTAGTTGTTAGCGATTGTCGAGTTATGTGCCTATGTGTTTGCCCTGACCAAACTTCATAATGGCGATGTTGAGAAGTAGCAGTTAGCGCACGCTAGATGGTGTTGCTAGCGCAGGCTAATCATAGATTTTTAGAGCACATTAGTCGGCCATTGGTAGCGCACGCCATTATGGTCGATCAGTACATGCAGAGGTTTCTGGACTCTACTCGGAAAACTAACAGGTAGCGCACGCTAACCCTTATGGGTAGCGTACGCTAGCGAGCCCAGTGCAGAAAGTACTGCACCACCTTTCAAAGGCGGTGGACTGCCTTTTTAGCCAGATAGCGCACGCTACGCCTTACTTGTAGTGTGCGCTAATCACGTCCAGTATAAATAAGACAGCGCAATTCAGTTCTTGCCATTTCTTTCCTTCTTCTTTCCTCCTCCGGTGGTTGGGCGATCGAGGCGTAGGAAAGTGCAGATTTTGGCCGGACTTCACTACCCAACAACATTTTAGAGTTCCTGGAACTAAGTTAACAAGATCTTAACAGCTTTTATATTTCGAATCAAGGTAAATCATTCAAAACCTTAATTCTTCATATTTTAGGGTGTTGTTGAGGTTTCACCCTCTAAAGTCCATATCTAGCCGTGATTGTGTTGTGATGCTATAATTATAATCATTTGCTTTTCATTGAAGTTTATGGATTAAGTTTTGAGTTTTCTTCCGTAGTTGTATATGATCGTTGCTGACCCCATAGTGTCCGATTAATTGTCTGTAAGAGTAGAACTTAGGGTAAACCTTTCCGTTTTCGTCGTACTATGTTTGATATAGTGCCGTGTTGTGCTAAGACCTAATCGTTGAGGAAAGTTCGAGCAGTAGATCCTTTCATTCATCGTCCCCTGTACCATTGTAATTGAGGCAAGTACTTTGATTGTGTTTGATGTACTTCGTGTGAATATGTGGAAAATGTGATTTTGTGAAAAGTGGTTATTTCAGAAAATGTGGTTTGTGCCATGTGGTTACGGAGTATGTGTGAACCGGGTTAAAACCAGTGAGGGTCCCCTGGGATTCGTTAGGCCGCGTTTCCTACGGATCACTCGGTGGGGTTGTACAACCAGGGAGAGCCTGATGAGGACTTTCTGGGATGTGTATCTCGCGTGAGGTACAAGGCCAGTATAGCTCGGGAGATTGTTTTGTGATGATGATTATGGTATGGTATTCCAGAATACATGATGGCACAGTGATTTGGTTATTTATTCACTTATTGTACATATTCATAAATCGTTGTACTTGCACCAGCTGTTTGCTGACCCCTTTTGGGGTGGATATACTTGTTGTGTATTCAGGTACAGATCTTAGTAGCAAGCCAGCGCAGGAAGGACATGAGGATGACGAGCAACATTGATATCATATGTTATTATGAGTTGGTGGTCGTTTTGGCAAGGCCAGAGTTGTGTTTTGGTTTTGTACTCGTGCGGGTACTGTCATATATGGTTTTAATGTGTTGATGTTAGCCATAGATGTTGTTGGAACATTTGTGAGTTGTTATATTTGTTGTGATCCAACAGGACCATGTATTGGTATACTTTGTGATGTATGTTGTATTAGAGTTGATGTTGGTTTTAATGGCGTGAATGTCTCGTTTCTATTGATGGTTGTTGTGTTTTATGTTGGTTTAAGCCTGGTAGGTTCTCCAAAAAGAATCTACGGCGCTGTAATATCTTTGTAAATCATGGGGGTGTTACACCTACACTATTCGCTCCACCTTCATCGGTCGGAGAGACCGTAGGCGGCGAGGCCCTAGCAATCGTTGGGCCACTAACAACCGGAGGAACCATAGCTGTTAATGGTGTGGCCACCGCCTCGATTGGGTTAAAGTTTGTGCTCACACCACTCGTAGGAATCTCATCCCTTTCCCCCACATTATTCGGACTAATCTCAGACGCCGGAGATTCAGTCGCTATCTTCCGATTCGCAGCATCTCTTCTTTTTCAGGCAGACTTTGTCGGTTGTCCCCTTTGTTTCCGAGTTCCAGCTTCACCGGTTTTGTTTTTCGCCATTTTTAATATTTTGAAAATTGATTTAATTTGAAAAATAAATTAAATATAAGTACGAAATATAGTATAAGGATAAATAAATATAATGTAATATATACTTGTTGTGTCAAGATTTATTCATCCCGACAGGCGATCGACTATAAGGCCGAGCGACCAAGTCAACTCCAGTCAAACTATGGCTAGCTCGCCAAGTCGAAGGAACCAGACCACCATCAGGTACCTAGCGATCGACTCCCAAGGCGATCGCCCTTTGGCATCCGGCGATCGACTATAGTGTCCGGCTAAGGACAATCGGCCTACGCCCGAACAGAGATGATCGCCCGTCAAAGTCATCGAAGACTGGATCTCAGGACAGCACCCACGTGCAGATCCACAAAAGGCGCTGACAGACAAGATCTTTTGCTGACAGACAAGACCTTTGACCACAGCCTGTCACCTACCTCACCTACCGGCAGGCGCGCCGAAAGTTGTCAGTGGGACCGCCCGTGACAGCAGCTCAGGACGCGTGCAGGCTCCCCATTGGACCGTACAGCTGGCTGCCAACAGCAGCCGCGGACTTTAAGGGAACAAGCCCATGTGCTAAAGACGATCGCCCGATTATTATAATACAGAAAAGGCGATCGCCCGGCGTATCCAAGTCCTATAAATAGAGAACCTCCTCTTACTGGAAAAAGGTTCAGAACTCATTCACTTATATTCCGAAGTCATTCACGGAAATACTAAAAAACTGACATATCATCAAGCTCCCGGTTTTCTCACCGGAATCCATCTCAGGACTTCTCTCTCCGAATCTCTCGCCCAGAAGACGATCGGCAGAGGCAAGAAGTCTCCACAAGGCAGATTCCAAGAGATTCATAAGTACAGGAACTCAAGCATCTTGCTAATACTCGCCGTGAGAGACTGTCGATCTCTCACCGCAGCGACTGTTCATCTCCTTTGTTACAAGAACTCACAGAGCATCAAATCTGGTTCTTCCGGCAATCTACACGCTCACTAGCTAAGATAACAAGAATCTTTACACTCTTTGTAATTGTATTCTTACATTAGTACTTGTATCCCCGAATATTAGTATTAATAATATCTCGCGAGAGCATTCAAGCCCGGGACTAACAACCCCGGCAAATCTTGTGTTATTTATCTTTCCCACGGAAGTGTTCTCGCATTTGTTTGCTATCCCATCCATTCCAGCAATATCTATCTTCGGATAATATTTTGGGTAGCAGCAATTGGCGCTAGAGGAAGGGGATCTAACCCTCAAATTTTTATTCCTACCGTCCCAAAGAACACTCACTGTTCTCAGGGCATATACTTGAAGTGACACTCACTGCACTTCAAAGAAAACCTTCAGAATCATGACATCCGCCGGTACATCGAAGAAAGCCGCTCTCCGAACCGCCGGACACCATATCCCGCCTCAATCCGAACCCCAGCCGACGACCGGGGGAAGCCGCGGCAACGCGAGACTCTCGATCCCGCACCTGAGGGATGGCCCCAACCTCTCACTCGACCAGTTCCAAACCAAGGAACAGATCGAGGAGGCTATCGCCATCCTAGAGGAGCGACGGAGAGCACACGCGTCGCCTGCGATAACTCCCTCGATCTTCCGCCGCATGGGAAAACGGAAATTCAACGGGCTACTGGGCGAGCGATCGTCAGAAAGACCCAATCCGCGAGAAAGGGCTCTCGCACGACCGGACGGATCCATATTCAATCGCTTGGGGCGCGACCCATCCTGGCGGCCGGGGCATCCTGTTTCCAACCACGAAAAGACGGAATCCGAATCCGTCACCAGGAGTTCGGCCTACCCACCTCACAGCCGAACGTAGGTCAGCCATCTGACTCCCGTCCCGATCGCCAGGGGATCAGTACTCAATCGCCTCGGCTCCCGCTCCGAGCGCCGAGCCGCAAGCAGCCAGGCCATGGCGATGGCCGCTATACAACGCCAGCTCGACGAGATGAAAGCACTCTTGGACACTGGGGCAAGCGCCAGCAAAAAGATCACCGGGCCGACCGAGCCACTCGCGGTCCACATCGAGCTTGCCCCCATACAACCAACGATCGCTCCTCCCAAAACACCTCTGTATGAGGGGAGATCGGACCCCGAAACCCACCTGAGTAAATTACGAATCTACATGACTGGGTGTGGGGCATCTGATGCAACCAAGTGCCGGATCTTCCCGTTAACATTGGGCGAGCTGGCCTATAGGTGGTGCGCCTCACTACCACCACGATCAATCACCTCCTTTAAGAAACTGGCAAATGACTTCACGTCATACTTCGCCAACAAGGTCGTCAGACCAGAAGGTCCCCACCGCGTGATGAAAATCAGGCAGGGGAAAGACGAAACCGACGCAGATTACATCGACCGAGTAGACGAAATCATCCTCACCGGCGAACCCGTCAGTGACGAGCTCGCTCTCTATTCGGTCATGGGGGGATTCTACGGTCATTCACTCATGTTTAGACATCTTACCAAGGATATTCCCCCAACCTACGCGATCTTCCGCGCTAAGGCTACCAACTTTCTGGCCAGGCAAAGGCTACTCACCCTCCGCCTAGGCGAGGAAACGCCACCTCCTGTCCAGAATACAGTGATCGCCAAAGCAAAGAAGGCGATCGCCAAGCCACCCGGAGATCTCAAGGCCTTCGAGGACATGGAAGCCCATCTCCTCCATACGTTCAACCGAACTCCGGCACATATTTTCTATGCCATCAAGGGGCACGAAAAGCTCAAAAAGCCAAAGGCAATAAGGGACCACGGTCACCTGGACAACAACCAATATTGTGCCTACCATAAGAGTCCCGGCCACAGCACCAACCAATGCCGCGACCTCCTCAAACAACTCTGGAGATTGTTCGAGGAGGGCAAGTTGGACAGCTTATTGGCTTAGCCGAAGCCCTTACCAATCCTTATACACGATCGTCCGAGTCGAACACAAAACAGGCTGGAAAGCTCATACGAGCCGACCCCTAGATCAACCTCGGCGACCGTATCTACATGCTTCAATCAAGAAAAGGAGACCTCGGAAGCCTCCCCGATATCCCTCCTTATTTAAGAAACTGGAGGACTCGATCGCCATCTACAGTTCAACATCTAACATGATGGACTAAGGCACGAGATCGCCTCCCCCGCACAACGTACACCGTCGAAGGTCGGCATCTACATGACGATCCAAGGTGGAAGAGTGCAGCCATGGTCCTGGTGGTCGATGGAACCGACTGCTTAGGCCATGCAAGGTCCCTTCGGGCCAAGATCGCCCGCCCTTCGTTTAAATACGAGGCCGGCGTAGTCTGAGGGCCCTCCAAAATTGATCAGTGGACACGATCGCTCGCCCTCAAAGGTTCATCATTTAACGTGGTGAACCCGGACAATGCGACGTGCCACAACCCCCGTCTCAACGTACACCGTCGAGGTTCTCCATCTTCATGGTGGGCCGAGATGGAAGCAGAGCTAAACAAGCCGCGGGCGTAGAGTTGAATCATCCGACGCTGCCCCGCGCAAGAACTCCTCTAGACCGAGACCGCACGCCCTTCGTTTAAATACGAGGCGAGGCGCAGCCTAACAGAGGACCCTCATAATAAAGTGAGTCACGAGACACTCAGTGTCTTCGCGCATCAAGACATGATCAGGGAGTCGGTCCATCGAACTCCGCGATCGTGCACGGCTCCTCAAGACAGACGACCGTCCTCGAGGATTCGACAAAGTTGAAGACCGCTCACTCAACGAATTATTTTCATCCCCTTACTTCCACTAAGTGAATAAAAACAAGGGGGAAGAGTGCGGACTACCCATACGACGATCGTCCCTATTCAACCACATACGGAGGTCGTCAATTTTTAGATGTTGTGCAGTGATCGAATCTGTTGTAAAAAGTTATCTTTGTGAGTTTGTCAATTCATTTGGAACTACCCTCGCAACGATCTCTCCTCACACATTTGTACAAAGTCAAACAAAGACTCAAAAATAACAATCATTCAAGTAATCGAAGATAATCAAACATTCAGTTCATTGCTTGAAAAGATCAGAGTACATGGTCGCCCGAAGGCCTAAATGCTACAAAAGAAAACTACAAAACTACAAGGAAATAAGCAAAAACATCAAAAATGAAGTGCCTCAAGCCCCTGCCTGGCCTTCGCCATTAGCATCCGGTGCGGTCCCCTCATCTTCTGGAGCGTCGGGATGAGCAAGATTGGCCAGAGTCGGATACCAGCTCAAATCCACGCCGATGTCCGCAAGATCCAAGATCGGCAAGGAGAAAGCTGGATGGAGAGGATGCTCCAACGCATATGCCTTGAAGTTCTCAGCAAGAGGCCCGACCTCCAAACCTCCCTTCTTAGATGCTCGGATCGAGTCGGCGAACGCCAAATAATAGGCGAACTCGCTGACAAACTCCAAGTTTTGAAAGGGATCAGCCTTGGTCGCCTCTACCTCTCCTTTCAGCTCCGCCATCGCCTGTTGCGACCCCTGGAGCTCGGCCTCCCTCGCAGCAACCTTCTCCTTCGACTCCGCCAGCTCGCTGGTCAACCGAGCGATCGTCACCTTCTGGTGATCGGCCTCCTCCTCAGCAACCTTCTGCGCCCGGATGGCATTCAGCATCTGGTCCCGAAATCGGTCAACCGCCAGACGAGACAACTCGGATTCCTTCTTCGCCAGCTCAAGTTCGTGGCTCGCCCGCTTGGCCGCCTCCAGAGAGTCCTTCTCCATCGCCACGATCTTATCGGCAAACTCGACGTTCTCTTTCCGAGCCACCTCGAGATCCGCCTGCAAGCGAATAGTGGAAGGCCGCCCCTCAAACTCCTGCGCAGCCTGGACAGCCATGGTCGCCGTCTGGAGAGAAAGGGCGAGAACAGAGATGATCGGGGAGTCGGTCTCAAGACATGATGAGGGAGTCGGTCCATCGAACTCCGCGATCGTGCACGGCTTCTCAAGACGGACGACCGTCCTCGAGGATTCGACAAAGTTGAAGACCGCTCACTCAACGAATTATTTTCATCCCCTTACTTCCACTAAATGAATAAAAACAAGGGGGAAGAGTGCGGACTACCCATACGACGATCGTCCCTATTCAACCACATACGGAGGTCGTCAATTTTTAGATGTTGTGCAGTGATCGAATCTGTTGTAAAAAGTTATCTTTGTGAGTTTGTCAATTCATTTGGAACTACCCTCGCAATGATCTCTCCTCACACATTTGTACAAAGTCAAACAAAGACTCAAAAATAACAATCATTCAAGTAATCGAAGATAATCAAACATTCAGTTCATTGCTTGAAAAGATCAGAGTACATGGTCGCCCGAAGGCCTAAATGCTACAAAAGAAAGCTACAAAACTACAAGGAAATAAGCTAAAACATCAAAAAGGAAGTGCCTCAAGCCCCTGCCTGGCCTTCGTCATTAGCATCCGGTGCGGTCCCCTCATATTCCGGAGCGTCGGGATGAGCAAGATTGGCCGGAGTCGTATACCAGCTCAAATCCACGCCGATGTCCGCAAGATCCAAGATTGGCAAGGAGAAAGCTGGATGGAGAGGATGCTCCAACGCATACGCCTTGAAGTTCTCAGCAAGAGGCCCGACCTCCAAACCTCCCTTCTTAGCTGCTCGGATCGAGTCGGCGAACACCAAATAATAGGCGAACTCGCTGACAAACTCCAAGTTTTGAAAGGGATCAGCCTTGGTCGCCTCTACCTCTCCTTTCAGCTCCGCCATCGCCTGTTGCGACCCCTGGAGCTCGGCCTCCCTCACAGCAACCTTATCCTTCGACTCCGCCAGCTCGCTGGTCAACCGAGCGATCGTCACCTTCTGGCGATCGGCCTCCTCCTCTGTAACACCCCCAAAACCGTATGGGAATATTGCACGCCATAAACCCTTTCCGCAAGGATCTACCAGGCTAAACGTCCATAAACAACCAAATGCTTGCCCGGCCAGGGTCAAACAATATAATAATACAGACCGTTAAGGTCACTTACACATAAACACACGAGGCCAGATGAGGTCACACAACTCTATCAACAGGATGACTAACAACATTACCCACACAGGGGTGAAATACAATACGGCGGAAGACTGAATCAACTGTAACATTCCCACTAACCTCTTCCATCTCTCTACTCTTGATTAGTATCGCACTCGTCATCCCCTTGTGCTAATCCTGTGTTGCTCCCCGAACTCGCATGTACAGACGCAGAGCAGACATCCACCCCGAATACTGGGGTTAGTAAAACTCCTTTGTTTTACTAGAGCAAGTATCAAACCATACGAAATGTAACAAGCAAATAGCAACTACGAATTTAATACGTAAATCAATTATCAAAATGTTCTGAGAAGTTTTAGAATTTCGAACTCAAGTAAGAGATATTTGAAAAGGAACACATCATCTCGGGGATTTTTAAAGCAGAAATTCTTTTGGACCTCGAGTCCCAATTTACAAAACCTTTTCGTAAACATTAGGGCCTTAGCCCGATTCTCGTTTCAAAGCATACTAAATAATATATCATTATGAGTCCGAGATCCATATTTAAAATGTTACCCGAACGATCACTGCTACACGATCATTGTTCGTACACATCATGTACCGAACTCCGGAGGCCTCGACGGACCTTACCCGGACCACATACACTGTTCGTACACATCATGTACCGAACTCCGGAGGCCTCAACGGACCCTACCCGGCCATACACATCGTTCGTACACATCATGTACCAAACTCCAGAGGTCTCGTCAGACCCTACCTGGATCACACACCTTGTTCGTACACATCATGTACCGAACTCCAGAGGTCTCGTTAGACCCTACCTGGATCACACACCTTGTTCGTACACATCATGTACCGAACTCCAGAGGCCTCGTCAGACCCTACCTGGATCACACACCTTGTTCGTACACATCATGTACCGAACTCCAGAGGCCTCGTCAGACCCTACCTGGATCACACGCACACACATCGACACGACTCAACTCATAATCATTAAATGTCAAGCCATTCCACATTACACCGAAATGTACAATCAAGTATGTAAACCAAAACAACACAAATATCATGACCATCACAACGACTCTTAACCAACATAACACACATTCAGTACACAGTACATTGCACAACCATGTGTACAACCATCTCATATGTACATCGCAATCCTGCACAAATGGCACAACGCCGAACACGTATACCAATATATGACTATTATCACAAAGCCTTCAAATTTCGGAAAACACAACCAACTCAAACGGAACATATTTACGGAGGAAAGCAAAATCGTCATACATATCATACGTAATTACTAGTCGCAAGATACAAGTCGTATAATAAGATACTTGCCTTAATAACCGCTACCGAATGCTCCGAAGAACACGGTTCGACCGGGAAGCTCGGATCCCAAAGAAGGCAACGAACGGAAGGGTTCCGACTCGAGTTCTTCACAAGAATTCGTTCCTAAGTCACAGCGATATCAATTCAATCACAATTCTACGAAAACGTATGGAACATCCCAAGTTCTACTCATTGAAGCATTTTATCGGACACCTTGAGGGCATAGTCCAAATCAATCGATTATTCAAGGTAATACTCAAATTTGTTCCACAAAACTTCAGGGGTAATGAATGATTTCGAGTATACAACCATGTTCTAACAATAATCTAAACTAAAACGAATCAAATCGGCCAAAACATCAAGAAACCTCAAAAATTCCCAAAACCAAGAGTTTAGGTGTTCTTACCTTCGATCCGGGTGGAAGATGATGTTAATCCATGAATCAAACTTCCAAAACGTGTTGTTCTATGATTCTCTTACTCAAATCCATCCACTTATGCTGAAGAAATCGCGAAGGAACGAAGGAAAAAATGAGAAATGGCCGGATGACTCGGTCCAGGCCATTAAATAGGCTGATCTGCACTGTGTGCCGCGGCACAGGACAAGTGTGCCGCGGCCCACGGCCAAAAAAACTGCCCAGCACTGGCTTAGTGCCGCGGCACAGCCGAAGTGTGCCGCGGCACACGGTACAGTCCACTCCAACACCAAAAAGGCACATCGTGCAGTCTTAGCTATTTCGACCATAACTCCTTCGTCCGGACTCCGATTGACTCACCGTTTGAACCATTGGAAAGCTAACTTGATGCTTTATAATATTGCAAAGATTCAGAATTTTTGGAGTTTCCAAGAATTTATGGTGATTTTTACAAAGCCGAACTCATACTTAGAAAAGTCGTTTAGTAACCCTGAACTCAACAAAACGATACCGAAACCCGAACCTGAATACGAACCGAAGATACGGTTATGAAGTACTCGCAAAGACGAATCTAAGAGATAGTAGAACACATGATTCCGACCACCCGAAGGCTCGAAATTCGACAATGGAAGGTATTTACCCCAAACTTTGGGAAATTACGAAAATGGCCCAAATGCCCGAAAATCACCATACGACAACGAATAATCAAACCGAAGCTCACAACACGTATAACAACGTTAAATGAACTTACGAAAAATCCCAAACGACAGTTTCGAACGAGATTCGCAAGAACCGAACTCAAGCGCGGAAAAGTCGCTAAAAAGTACGAAACTCAACAAAGCAGCACCGAAACGAACTCGGATGTCGAAAAGTGCAGAATTAATCATTCTCAAAATGATGGAACGGTCATGAGCGAGTCGTCAAAACGGACTTACGCCGAAAAAAGAAAATTACCGGAAATCGAAATTACGGGTATTACATTCTACCCTCCTTAAAAGAAGTTTCGTCCCGAAACTTAAAACAAGTAGGGAGAAGCAATATCCACTGTCAGGAAGACTCGACGAGATACACAAAAACCGAAAACTCGCGCCCAACGGCGAAATGCTGCAAGAAACGCCAAAAGACATACGGCGTGAAAACACGCTCCACGATGACCAACACAATGCCACCGACTAAGATTCAAAACAATAACGAGCAATTAACGTCACATCACATGCACACATTTAATCAAAGAAACGCACGCGACAACAAGCCGCACCCGACTAAAATGGCTATGCGAAAGAAACAAATAGAATAACACGATAGACATCACTCCGATACTCATCAACAAGAAAATGTCCGACGTCAAAACACAAATAATTTCAAGATAACAGAAAATGAGAATACCGGATATTACATTCTATCACACAAAAAATAAGTTTCGCCCCGAAACTTAAACTAAGGTTATCACAGTGATACGAAACAAAATATAACGACACATAATAAAATACCATGCTCATGACCTCGTGGTCCACTAACACGCCTCCGTAGGTTCAACAACTAAACGGGAACTTACACAAAACAAAATATCATTCAACAAGTTCCAAATGTAAAAGCGTTACAGAAACATCTCTACACGCGAAACACTCCGTGTAGCGGGTACCAAAAACACCATCACTAGACATCACTGGGCCCTCCGGAAGTAGGAATAGAATTCCGGTCCCTTATCATCTCGGCAACAATCTCGCAGTACTGAACTCGATGCCCCTCGTGTCCACAATTATAACAAGTCATTGGCGGTTTCTTACAATGCGCGCGTTCATGGCCTAGAACGTTACAATTGAAACACCTAGGAGCATTACCAGAACTCAAAGACACCGACTTGGGTCCTTTGGGTTCTCTAACTGACCGAGAAGGTCCCATACTCGGCTGATACGAGGGTTGAGGTGTGGGAATCCCAATTCCCTTACTTCCCAATGCGTCATCGGAAATCTTCTGCTTTTTCACTACCGACACGGACTCGGTAGACATTATAGCCATTTCAAACGCCAAGGCTCGATCCTGATAGTCCTTCAAGGTTGTACACATACAAGGAGCCATACACTGCCGAATCTGAGGTTTCATACGCATATCGAAATAACGAACCTTATCTGCCTCACTTTTCACCTGATCCCGAACATAACACAGCTGTCGATTATAATCGACTATCGCCTGGGATATCGACACGTCTCGGGGCGTAGCCAAGAAAAACTCGACAATCCTACGCTCTTTAACAGGCGGCGGACAATACTCGGCCTCCATGGCGTTTTGAATTGATCCAGTAGCGGTACGATCACTAGGCGCTACGGCCTCCCACCGATCTGCAGATTCCTGTCGAGTAGGTATTGAGCAATAGGCACTCTTCTCTCATCGGGGCAAGCTACGGCATCAAATGTTACATCCAAGTGGAAGAGCCAATTCTCGACCTAACGAGTCAGAAGAACCTACAAAGCGGGCGGGTGCATTCTTATCACATCTCGTAACCACTTACCGGCTCCGTTATCTTCATCCGAATCCCGTCTCGGTGTACGGTCGATTCATAAGCGCCCGGTCGATCACACGACGAAGGATGGTGGCGGCGCCAATATCAACATTACCTCTGGATGATTGCTGCTGATCACGACCACGACTACGACCACGTCCTCGGCTACGGCCTCTCGGCATACTGGACGGACGACCAATAAGAATAACACATCCAAACAAATATCACAACGTCAAGATAAGACAATAAATAGCAGCACGTTAAAACATCAACTCCAAGTCATCACACAAGTGCACGAACTAACACTGTAATTTTAGAACTTCATTAAAAAAAAAATAATAATCCACACAGTCACATCAACAGAGATGTTTGGATTATACCAAATCAAACACGGTCAAAACCACACACGTATCGCAGGGATCAAATACTAACAACAAAAATAAAATATTTCCGGGGTATTATTCAAATGATAAAATTTTAAAATTCTCAAGTTTGAAAAAAAATTGGTGAAATGAAATTTTTGAAAACACTTATAATACCTCGGTCGTTTAATTAAAATCATGTATCTCATTATCAAAACTGTTTTGATTGAAGCTATTTGCAAAACAACACATTGAGGCTTCAATCTTTTCGCTAGACGATATCGTCAAAATGACCTTATCAATATATCATTATCTTTATTAGCGTTATACGGGATAACAACATGTTACCACGCCATCCATCACTGATATATCAACAGAGATTAAATAACCATGGGGCACGGGTACAACTGTAATAACAAATTTCTACCGGGTCAGTCAAAAGTTTACGGCCGTAACAACATGCAGTTTACGGTCGTAACAACTCTGAGCTTACGGCCGTAATGGAAAACATCTTACGGCCGTAACATCTAAACTGCTGAGAATTGTCACAGTAGCCCCCAACACACAAACACATAACATGTAAATTCCGAAAATTAGGGTCGTTTTGCAAAACAAGATTTTTCCAAAAATTTTGATTTCCACAAAAATACTCAAATCAGTAGTCTTTAAGGAAAAACGTTTTCAAAGCTACCCGTAGCAGGTATAATTACAACAATCCAAAATAGTCGATATTAAAACCACATGCCCAAATGGCAAACAGGGTCGCCAATTCCATCACATACATCTCATGGCATCAAGTTTAAATACACAGCAAAATCATTCATCGGAGTTTCTCACAAACTCTACCGTAAAACCCATCAAGGTTCACAACTTTTACACCATACCAACCACGTGGTGGTTCAAGGGCCAAACATCAATACATCCAGTTCTATGCACGTACAGCGTATCCAGGTATCGAATACAACTTCATTACACAACACCGTGTAAATAAAATTATGCACCACAAATATCACACATAAATGAAATCATGAACACAGTTATTATGCATAAAAGAGGAGACTTACGTCCACAGGCCGCACGGAGACGACGGTCGCCCACGATACTAATCTCATCCGCCAACATATCCAACGCGTTGTGACTACGCACAACTCAACTTGTCACGGCGGACTCGAGCGACAAGACAACACATTACTCGACAAATCACGACTCGACTCGACCCAATGGCTAGGTTTCCGCAACCTAAGCTCCGATACCATAAATGTAACACCCCAAAACCGTATGGGAATATTACACGCCATAAACCCTTTCCGCAAGGATCTACCAGATAAACGTCCATAAACAACCAAATGCTTGCCCGGCCGAGTCAAACAATATAATAATACGGGCCAGTTAAGGTCACTTACACATAAACACACGAGGCCAGATGAGGTCACACAACTCTATCAACAGGATGACTAACAACATTACCCACACAGGGTCGAAATACAATACAACGGAAGACCGAATAAACTCTAACAATACAACTAAACTCTACCAACTCTCAACTCTTGATTAGTATCGCACTCGTCATCCCCTTGTGCTAATCCTGTTTGCTCCCCGAACACCGCATGTGCACAGACGGAGCAGGACATCCACCCCGAATACTCGGGGTTTAGTAAAACTCCACTGTTTTACTAGTGCAAGTATCAAACCATACGAAATGTAACAAGCAAATAGCAACTACGAATTTAATACGTAAATCAATTATCAAAATGTTCCCGAGAAGTTTTAGAATTTCGAACTCAAGTAAGAGATATTTGAAAAGGAACACATCATCTCGGGGATTTTTAAAGCAGAAATTCTTTTGGACCTCGAGTCCCAATTTACAAAACCTTTTCGTAAACATTAGGGCCTTAGCCCGATTCTCGTTTCAAAGCATACTAAATAATATATCATTATGAGTCCGAGATCCATATTTAAAATGTTACCCGAACGATCACTGCTACACGATCATTGTTCGTACACATCATGTACCGAACTCCGGAGGCCTCGACGGACCTTACCCGGACCACATACACTGTTCGTACACATCATGTACAGAACTCCGAAGACCTCAACGGACCCTACCCGGCCATACACATCGTTCGTACACATCATGTACCGAACTCCATAGGTCTCGTCAGACCCTACCTGGATCACACACCTTGTTCGTACACATCATGTACCGAACTCCAGAGGCCTCGTTAGACCCTACCTGGATCACACACCTTGTTCGTACACATCATGTACCGAACTCCAGAGGCCTCGTCAGACCCTACCTGGATCACACACCTTGTTCGTACACATCATGTACCGAACTCCAGAGGCCTCGTCAGACCCTACCTGGATCACACGCACACACATCGACACGACTCAACCCATAATCATTAAATGTCAAGCCATTCCACATTACACCGAAATGTACAATCAAGTATGTAAACCAAAACAACACAAATATCATGACCATCACAACGACTCTTAACCAACATAACACACATTCGGTACACAGTACATTGCACAACCATGTGTACAACCATCTCATATGTACATCGCAATCCTGCACAAATGGCACAACGCCGAACACGTATACCAATATATGACTATTATCACAAAGCCTTCAAATTTCGGAAAACACAACCAACTCAAACGGAACATATTTACGTAGGAAAGCAAAATCGTCATACATATCATACGTAATTACTAGTCGCAAGATACAAGTCGTATAATAAGATACTTGCCTTAATAACCGCTACCGAATGCTCCGAAGAACACGGTTCGACCGGGAAGCTCGGATCCCAAAGAAGGCAACGAACGGAAGGGTTCCGACTCGAGTTCTTCACAAGAATTCGTTCCTAAGTCACAACGATATCAATTCAATCACAATTCTACGAAAACGTATGGAACTTCCCAAGTTCTACTCATTGAAGCATTTTATCGGACACCTTGAGGGCATAGTCCAAATCAATCGATTATTCAAGGTAATACTCAAATTCGTTCCACAAAACTTCAGGGGTAATGAATGATTTCGAGTATACAACCATGTTCTAACAATAATCTAAACTAAAACGAATCAAATCGGCCAAAACATCAAGAAACCTCAAAAATTCCCAAAACCAAGAGTTTAGGTGTTCTTACCTTCGATCCGGGTGGAAGATGATGTTAATCCATGAATCAAACTTCCAAAACGTGTTGTTCTATGATTCTCTTACTCAAATCTATCCACTTATGCTGAAGAAATCGCGAAGGAACGAATGAAAAAATGAGAAATGGCTGGATGACTCGGTCCAGGCCATTAAATAGGCTGATCTGCACTGTGTGCCGCGGCACAGGACAAGTGTACCGCGGCCCACGGCCAAAAAAACTGCCCAGCACTGGATTAGTGCCGCGGCACAGCCGAAGTGTGCCGCGGCACACGGTACAGTCCACTCCAACACCAAAAATGCACATCGTGCAGTCTTAGCTATTTCGACCATAACTCCTTCGTCCGGACTCCGATTGACTCACCGTTTGAACCATTGGAAAGCTAACTTGATGCTTTATAATATTGCAAAGATTCAGAATTTTTGGAGTTTCCAAGAATTTATGGTGATTTTTACAAAGCCGAACTCATACTTAGAAAAGTCGTTTAGTAACCCTGAACTCAACAAAACGATACCGAAACCGGAACCTGAATACGAACCGAAGATACGGTTATGAAGTACTCGCAAAGACGAATCTAAGAGCTAGTAGAACATATGATTCCGACCACCCGAAGGCTCGAAATTCGACAACGGAAGGTATTTACCCCAAACTTTGGGAAATTACGAAAATGGCCCAAATGCCCGAAAATCACCATACGACAACGAATAATCAAACTGAAGCTCACAACACGTATAACAACGTTAAATGAACTTACGAAAAACCCCAAGCAGCGGTTTGAGCGAGATTCGCAAGAACCAAACTCAAGCGCGGAAAAGTCGCTAAAAAGTACGGAACTCAACAAAGCAGCACCGAAACGAACTCGGATGTCGAAAAGTGCAGAATTAATCATTCTCAGAATGATGGAACGGTCATGAGCGAGTCGTCAAAACGGACTTACGCCGAAAAAAGAAAATTACCGGAAATCGAAATTACGGGTATTACATCCTCAGCAACCTTCTGCGCCCGGACGGCATTCAGCATCTGGTCCCGAAATCGGTCAACCGCCAGACGAGACAACTCGGATTCCTTCTTCGCCAGCTCAAGCTCATGGCTCGCCCGCTTGGCCGCCTCCAGAGAGTCCTTCTCCATCGCCACGATCTTATCGGCAAACTCGGCGTTCTCTTTCCGAGCCGCCTCGAGATCCGCCTGCAAGCGAATAGTGGAAGGCCGCCCCTCAAACTCCTGCGCAACCTGGACAGCCATGGTCGCCGTCTGGAGAGAAAGGGCCAGAACAGCCTGCATCGAACTCCCCGATCGCTGACGAGCGATCGCATCCAGATCGGTCGTCCAGGCCTTGGCGAGCGAGCGGCCTTGGCGGCGTATGGAGGAATGTCGCAGGACTGGCGAGGAGATCGGCTGGCTAAGAAATCCAGCACCATCGGTGGGCAGGATGGATCTGTGCGACGGATCCTACATCAAAAAAACAAAGTTAGCACAACTCCTACGCAAATGCAAGTTTCAACACAAAAATGCAATCTACCTCTCAGCCCTCTCGGGGTCGCGACCGAAATACAGCTTCCCTCGAGGAGTCTCAGCGTCAGCGATCGCCATCTCCCGCATAAAAGCCGCAGAGTACGGCTCATTCTCCGGAGCGAGAACGGTGATCGGAGGCGCGGGGATCGGCACTTCATTGCCAGGGGCAGGAACCGAAGTTTCTTCCGGCCCCGGCCTTTTACGATTCGCTCGAAGCCCCTCCTCCGGAACTCCCTCCTCAGCCACGATCGGCTCCACGTGAGGTTTCACCTCCGGAACAATTGGCAACGCAACAGGTGGGGCCCGAGACAACTTCTTGTGGCGGAGACGGCCTAGAACTCCAGGATTCGACATGGCGATCTCCGGCGGGGGCTCCACAAAGCGAGGAAAGCGAACCTCTACAGTTAAGACGATCGATCAACAGTCAGATACTATCCTCAAGTAAGGCGATCGCCTAAGAAGTGAAGGTCGCAGAACTCATACCTGGCACCGAGAGATGTTTCGGGAAACGAAATAGCCGAGCCGACAACCAACGACTCTCCTTATTAATCCGGTTAGCATCAAGGTCGTCGTCCGACAAGCTCCTTATCCACTCCCAGACAACCAGGAAGTCAAAAGGCAGCTCCTCGACCGCCGGAATGTGAAAACCTGCAAAACCGAAATCAAATTAGATCAGTCCAAAACGCATCCGAACGAAGGGAGAGTCTAAACCCTTACCGGGATTCCTCTCCCGAAACTCAGTAGGGATCTCCAGCTCGCCCGAAGGATTGTCGCTCGCAGAAGCCCTCCACTTGCCGGCGACCCAGAACCACTTCGTCTGATCGCCCCGCATCTTATTCGGGACTCCATGGATTACCCGACCAGATCGGCCCTGAATATGGTAACCGCCGACCAATCCTTTCTGAGCCGTCAGCTTGAACAGATGGTTCATCTCCAACGGCGATGGGAGGCGGTACAGGCGGTGACCGCCGAAAAGAGTGAGAGTGCAGATAATTCGGAGCGGGCGTTGGCGTCGGGCGAAGTGGCGCCACGTTCCAAGCGGCGGCGGTGGGAGACGACAAAGATAGAGGGAAGCACAGCCCGACCTCCATAATCGCCTCATTCACGGCGACCATACCCATCGGAGGCTGATCGGCTCGCTCATTCTCCGCCAGCGCGAACATGTCCACATCTGAATGAACATGGAACCTCGTCCTCCAGACGACCAGATCTTTCCTGGTCGTCGAACTCCGTGTTGGCCAGCGACCACCCGGATCATTGCGCAACCTGATCTGCGACCGTTTGGGAAGGCGATAAGGGTAAGCAACCGAGTATCCCGAAATCGATCTCGGAGTCGGACGGCCAACTTCTCCATTATCTCGGCAAAAGCCTTATAGGCACGGCGAAAGCGCTATCTTTGCTCCCGATGCCCTAATCGCGAGATCTCTCTCTATCTGCGATCGTTTTCTTGGCAGCCGCCTCCTTAGCAACATCGGCTTCATTAAATAAAGCCTCGATTTGTGAGTCGATTTCGGCCCGAATAGCCTCGGCCGTTTCAGTGGAAGTCGGAAGAAGGTCCTCCCATACGATCGATGTCGTGGCGAGGCGGTACCCACTCCATGCGACGATGACGTTCGGCCATTCTCAAAGAAAGAAAAGGAGAAAAGGATTTTTCTTACCCGAAGGTGAAATCGCACGACGATCGGCACTAAGATCTTGAAAAATCTTGACAAGTCCTTCTTTCTCCGGTAAGTGCGCGTGATGACGAAAGCTGCGACCTTTGCGCCCTTTTATAGGAGAAGCGAGGACTCGTTTGCAATAAGGGAAAATTCCGGTCGGATCTCAAGCGACGCATTTATTGACTCCTCGAGACCGCGTCGCGTCTTTTCAGGGCGCGTCGGTGAGGAGTCATTAATGACCGTTGATATCCTCCAATAGAAGATCGACACGTGCGCGGAGACTTTTCCACGCCCATTGCCATTTCCCGCGCAGTTTAGCGGCCAACCAGGTCATCCGAACCTAGAGTATATCAGCACAAAGACGATCGCCAGTTCAGTTAAACGAAGAGTCGCTCGTCAAAAGTTCATCGATCACCAAGAGATCCACCTCACCCCACGTTTCCAACATAGGAGCGAGCTGGGGGGCAATTGTTGTGTCAATATTTATTCATCCCGACAGGCGATCGACTATAAGGCCGAGCGACCAAGTCAACTCCAGTCAAACTATGGCTAGCTCGCCAAGTCGAAGGAACCAGACCACCATCAGGTACCTAGCGATCGACTCCCAAGGCGATCGCCCTTTGGCATCCGGCGATCGACTATAGTGTCCGGCTAAGGACAGTCGGCCTACACCAGAACAGAGATGATCGCCCGTCAAAGTCATCGAAGACTGGATCTCAAGACAGCACCCACGTGCAGATCCACAAAAGGCGCTGACAGACAAGACCTTTGACCACAGCCTGTCACCTACCTCACCTACCGGCAGGCGCGCCGAAAGTTGTCAGTCGGACCGCCCGTGACAGCAGCTCAGGACGCGTGCAGGCTCCCCATTGGACCGTACAGCTGGCTGCCAACAGCAGCCGCGGACTTTAAGGGAACAAGCCCATGTGCTAAAGACGATCGCCTGATTATTATAATACAGAAAAGGCGATCGCCCGACGTATCCAAGTCCTATAAATAGAGAACCTCCTCCTACTGGAAAAAGGTTCAGAACTCATTCACTTATATTTCGAAGTCATTCACGGAAATACTAAAAAACTGACATATCATCAAGCTCCCGATTTTCTCACCGGAATCCATCTCAGGACTTCTCTCTCCGAATCTCTCGCCCAGAAGACGATCGGCAGAGGCAAGAAGTCTCCACAAGGCAGATTCCAAGAGATTCATAAGTCCAGGAACTCAAGCATCTAGCTAATACTCGCCGTGAGAGACTGTCGATCTCTCACCGCCGCGACTGTTCATCTCCTTTGTTACAAGAACTCACAGAGCATCAAATCTGGTTCTTCCGGCAATCTACACGCTCACTAGCTAAGATAACAAGAATCTTTACACTCTTTGTAATTGTATTCTTACATTAGTACTTGTATCCCCGAATATTAGTATTAATAATATCTCGCGAGAGCATTCAAGCCCGGGACTAACAACCCCGACAAATCTTGTGTTATTTATCTTTTCCACGGAAGTGTTCTCGCATTTGTTTGCTATCCCATCCATTCCAGCAATATCTATCTTCAGATAATATTTTCGGTAGCAACAATACTGAATCAAAACATAGCTCAGTGGTTAATGGCCACGCATCTATGCCGACAGGCGTGGGTTCGATTCCCACGCCTCCCACTGAGCTATATTTTTATATGAAGTTGTCCTCTTTAGCGTCACATATGTGACACCTTAACTTCTTATCATCGTCACATCTGTGTCGCTAATGCCCCTTTCTTCTTCTTTTTTTTCACAGCAGAAGCAGAACCAGCACCAGCACAAACCAAAACAACACAGCTCAATTTTTTTTGACACCATTCTATCAGCAGCAAAAGAAAGTACCATTCCATCAATACAGTACAAAAAAAAGCATAAGAATAATAAACACAACACACCATCAACCGAACCAATAAACCAATAGAACAACAAACAACGTTCTAACCACAACAA
The DNA here is from genome assembly GCA_033398695.1 of Orobanche coerulescens. NCBI lineage: Eukaryota > Viridiplantae > Streptophyta > Magnoliopsida > Lamiales > Orobanchaceae > Orobanche > Orobanche coerulescens. The sequence continues at coordinate 92,321,009 of CM065819.1, forward strand.
CAAAGCAATATATTAAACACCATGCAACATAAACATAACATTCTAAACAAATCAAAATCACAATATCTGCGAAATATAACAAGTACGATCATCAAAATATATATCTAACATGCTACTCGTCAGATATTGAACGCATCAGATCATCCTCATCAAAGTCGTCAGAGTCATTATCCTCACCATTCGCCCGAGATGATGAGGTATCTACCTTCTTCTTTCTTTTGAGTAATCTCAACATGACTTTACTCATCTTTGAAAATTTGGACTCTATCTTCTCTTTGACTTATTCATCTCCTCTCTATCATTCTTCATCTCCTTGTTATCTTTTTTTAGCGCCTCGATGGTAGACTCCAAAGACCACTCGACCACAATAGGTCGTAATGATGCTTGTGAGTCAACAAGACGACGATTTGTGGATTGGTCGATGACTTCATTTATGATGATCCCGTTTGAAATTCCCCTAACCCTTCCACCCTGTCTAACTCCGCCAGCTGCCTGAGCCCACAAATTAAGGTAAAATTCATCTTTCGTGGGGGTTTGGGAAATGCAATGCCTGAACAAGATTATTATATCGATATTGTTTCAAGTATTTACACAAAAAGTGAACAAGCTACACAATTTACAAATTAGGGACGTATTCATAATACAAGGAAGTGAACAAATATAAAGCTAAACTTACGTATTGTTCTGCACTTCGGGCGTCTATCCAATTGGGAGTAAAGACTCCCAACTCAGCTTCTCCCTCCTCTAGTTCAGCCTCACTTTCGCCCTCACCAATTTTCTTTCTTTTATTCTTTTGATACTTTTCCATTTCTTTCGTATTGGTGATGTGAGTCTTCATGAAGGCCAAAGGATTAAAAATTGGTTCCTCTACCGGCCTCTCCCTCTCGTATACTGGTCTTTGGTACATCTCAGACGCAGCATCACTCCCCTATGCATTAACATAAAAAATTAACATTATTGATGATGACACATAATTGAAGACAACATATATTATATAATAAAACGTTGACAGAATATAGACGTACTATGGAATGAGCATGATCGTACATGCTCATACTACCTCCAATATATGTACCCGGTGCCTTTTGCATGTAATACCCGAGATCTCTATTCCGGATTCGTTGGGTTTTCTGGGTTTTATTGGATTGTCATGGTCCTCATCGTAGGAATTTCGTGCCATGTTTGGTTGTGACTTGTTGGGACATGTTTTTGGAGGCATTTCGGATCACTTTGTGAGTTTTTGAGATTTTGTGGTGTAGCGCACGCTAATGCTTGAAGCATAGCGCACGCTACTGCGTGGTGTTTAGCGCACGCTACCGAATGTGTAGCGCACGCTAAACTGGCGATTGAAGCGATCCGGTAACTCTTTGGGACTGAAACTTTGTTAGCGCACGCTAAGGCCGATAGCTAGCGCCGCGCTATCGGCTTAGCGCACGCTCCCTCTTCTTTCTAGCGCACGCTACTCGGTAGGTGCGATTACGTCGAGGCTACCGGGTGGTTTTGTGACCCGTTAGCGCACGCTACGGCTTTTGGGCTAGCGCACGCTAACTAGGTTATACGCGGTTTCTCCGGGCGTTGACCCGTTAGCGCACGCTAATGAAGGATGATTAGCGCACGCTAATCATCGATATAAATCTTGGGCCAATGACGTTAAGTCGTCATTTTCCCACTTTTCTTCATCTCTTAAGCGGGAATGAGATCCAGAGGCGAGTAGGACCGATCCTTTTCTTCTAGCTTCATCTTTGAGTGGATTTGTAGATGTTTAACAACATCTAATCGTCTTCTTGGACCAAATCAAGGTAATCTCTTGTTAGAACCCTAATTTCTTAAATTTGGGGTTTTTGCTTGGATTTGTGATTCTTGACCGATCTCATCCGATCGGTTATTTGTTCTTGTTTGTCTTGACCGTAATCTTCAGATTTTGTTAACCGTTCATCGACTTTTATCGCCCGGATCAACGATTCTTGATTTCTTTGAGAATACCTAGATCCTTGTCGTTTTTAGGATCGTTTTGGATTTCGATTAGTGTTATTGAATTGTGGTGATGCTATTTTCGTAGTATTCGTGGGCTGTCGAAGTCTTGATCGTTTTTGGAGGTTCGAAGGTTGCCCGATCGCGCCCGTTCGTCGTTTCGTTGCTCGTGATATCGAGGCAAGTATCTTGTCCATACGTTTTGTTGTGCGGCATTTAAACACGCCTCGAAGGCGATCGTCATAGCAGTCGGGAAGTCTACCATGAGGGATATGCTCGGGGCAAACACCCTGAACTCGGCACCCACGGCGATCGCCTTTTGTTGATTGGCGATCGTCTTTTGTTGATTAGGCGATCGTCCTTTGTCGTTTGGCGATCGTCTCGTGCCACGTATGTCGAGATCCGTCGAGTCACCAAAGCCCAAATTTGGTGGGACCCGCGTGCGAGATCTCAAAGGTCTTGACAGACAAGATCGGTGCCTTGCTGTCACCTACTTCACCTACCAACAGGGCCGCATTTATTGCGACGGAGGCAGAGACAAGACTGTGCTCACAGTCTGTCACCTACTTCACCTACCAACAGTACCGCCGAAAAGGTGGGTGACAGCGGCTCAAGGCGCATGCGAGTTCCCCGTCAGACCGTACAACCGACTGTCAGTAACTACCGCGGACTTTAAGGGAAAAGCCCCACGCGACGAGACGATCGGCCGTCTTATTATAATATAAATAACGACGATCGGCTACGATCGCAGGAGGGCCCAGGAGCTTGGTCTGCTATAAATAGAAGGTCCATAACACAGAACAAGGACCGCGAAATACACAGCAAACAAGAGAGAGAAAAGAGAAAGACATTCTCACACATAGAACATCCATAGCAAGAATTCACAGATCTCCATATCTGATTCTTAGGCATTCTATACGCTCCATGACTTAGAAAACTAGAATCCTTTACACTCTTTGTGATAGATTCTAACATTAATATTTGTACTCAACCGTATACTTATTAATAAAATCTCGCGAGAGCATTCAAGCCGGGATTAACAACTGACAAATCTTGTGTCATTTAATTTCTCACGGACGTGCTCCCGCACTTGTTGGTTACTCGATCATTCCAGCAACCTTATCTTCGGATAATATTTTGGGTAACAACAATTGGCGCTAGAAGAAGGGGACTTACCTTCACTTTTATTCCGATCGTCTCGTAGAACACTCATTGTTCTCCGGACTCACACTTGAAGAAACACTCACTGTTCTTCAAAAGAAACAAACCTCCAGAAAAATGACGTCTGCTACAACTTCCAAGAGAGCCACCCTGAGATCCGCCGGAAATATCATTCCGACACGGGCAGAATCCCAGCCCGCGACGGAAGGCGACCGCGGCGACGCTAGATCCTCACTCCCGCCCCGAGGGCGGCCTAGTCTCTCACTCGATCGGTTCGGACCGCGGAGCAGTTGAGGAGGCCATGCCGTCCTCGGGGAGCGGCAGTTGCGTGCGACTCGCCCACCATCACTCCGTCAACCATCCGCCGGTGGCAAGCGAAGCTCAAAGGGATATATGTTGAGAAATCAACGGAGAACCCAGCCGCGATCAAAGGCTCGTTAGGCGGGGCGACTCCGTCTTGACCGCCTAGGAGTGATCCTCGTGGTGACACAGGCGGTCGGGCCCGAGTCGGGAGGCATCGGAGTCGAATCCGTCACCGAGAGTTCGGCATATCCGACTCCCGGAAGACAGGCCGGTCGACAGGCCCCACTCGCCCTAGAAATGAGTCTGCAGGCGAGAGCTCGTCATCCACCATGGGGGCGAGATCGGTACATGATCGCCTCGGCTCGCGCTCGGCGGCCAATCGGCGAGCTGTCGAGCCACGCGATGGCCGCAATGCGCCTTGACTCGGCGAAATGAAGGCGCTACTAGACAAGAGGCGGGCGCAAGGAGATCGATCTCTGGACCAAGTGAACCACTCGCGGTCGGATCGAGCTCGCCCGGTTCAACCAACAATCAATCCCCCACAGACACCTCTATATGAGGAAGATCGGACCGGAGACCCACTTGAGCAAATTCGGATCTACATGACCGGATGCGGAGCATCGAGATGCGGCGAAGTGTCGGATGTTCCCGCTAACTGCGGCGACCTCGCCCACGGGTGGTACATCTCACGCCTCCTCGCTCAATCAATTGCTTCGAGAAATTGGCGACGACTTTACGTCGTGCCCGCCAAAGTCGCTCGCCACGAAGGCCCCACCGCATGATGAAAATCAAGCGGGGAAGGGCGAGCGGATGCGAGATTACATCGGCCAAGGTGGGCGAGATAGTCCTCACCGGTGAACCCATTAGCGGCAGGCTCGCCCTCTATTCGATCTGAGGGGATTCTCGGCCACTCACCCATGTTCGGGCATCTCACAAAGGATATCCCCGACCTACTCGGTCTTCGCGTCGAGCCGCCGATTTCTGGCCGAGGCGAGGATGCTCTCCCTCCGTTTGGATGAGGAACCCACCGGAGAGGAAGGATGCCATCCCATGTTCGAGAAAAGGCGGTCGCCAAGCCCGAGAAGGCGGTCGCAAAGCCGCTGGCGAATTCAAAGCGTTCGGTGATGTAGAGGTTCACCTCCTCCACAACCTCAACTTGTCTCGGCCCACATCTTCAACGCAATTAAGGGGCGGGAGTGGCTTTCCAAACCGAAGCCAATAAGGGACCACGGTCATACGGACCGTAGCAAGTTCTGTGCCTATCACAAAAGTCCGGCCACAACACCGGCCAATCCGCGACCTCCTCGGGCAACTCGCGGCATTCGAAGAAGGCAAATTAGACAACTGGTCACCAAGCGAACCTCGACCGAGAGAGAGGACCGGAGGCGCGAACGCCGTCGGATCGAAAGGACGCCTCCCAATCCGGTCGCCAGGATCGAACACGAGCGAGCATTCCGATGAATCGATTCCTCCGATCAACCACGGCGGTCGGATTAATATGCTCCAAGCGGGAGGTGGGAGCCTCGGGGGCCTTTCCCGGTTTCCACCGCGTCAAGCGAGGCGGAAGGCCGGGCGAGGCATTCGCGGAGTCCATATTGTGGTGCCCGGGCCGACCATCGCTAGAAACGCGCTCATCACCTTCTCCAATAAAGACGGGGAGAAGTCTGATGCCCCAAGGAGGATGCATTGGTAATCTCTGCTGTATCACGGGAAGGCGGTCGGCCAGCGTCTTTGGTCGACAACGGGAGCTCTGCAATATCATATTCAAAGCGACTCTGGATCGGCTCGGAAACGACCAAATTCATCAAGCCATTTGACACCGTGCTCCAAGGATTGGCGACAGCCTTGTCGAGCCTATGGGAGGATCAAGCTCTCGTCGGTGATATGCATTTACGATCCCAAGGTTAGGATCACTAGGAACCTAAATTTTGTAATAATAGATAGACCCAGCATCTATAATGGGTTCCTAGGTCGTCCATTCTTAGAAACCTTTGAGGCGGTCGCTTCGTCCTTCTTTTATTGTATCAAATTCCCCACTGCCGATGGGACGGTCGGTACTGTAAAGGGGGACCAGCTAATGGCAAAAAGATGTTTAAATTACTCCTGTGTCGCTACTGTTTACAATACTTCCCCCGATATGTGTAACGTTGAAACGATCGACGATCGACCCATGGAGATCGGCGAACCAAACACATCGTGTCAACCCGGTCGAGGGCGGCATCTCGGATCGGTTAACGGGCGACATCGAGCGAGATCGGTTTGAGCCTAGTCTCGGCGTCGATCCAGGATCGAGTCGAAATCGTTCCAAGCAAGCGGCCGTCCCCATCGAAGAGTTAGAGTATAGCCATAGATCCGGCTCGTCCGGAGGCGGGAAGTGCAGATCGGCGCAAGCATCGACCTCGCGAAAGGAGATCTGGTCAATTTACTACGTAAGAACATCGGAGTCTTCGCAAGTCGCATCAAGATATGGTCGGCATAAGTCCGAGCACGCTTGCCATTATCGAAGATCGACCGGCGATGAAGCACTGTTCATCAAAAACGTAGGAAATTCGGCCCGAAAAATGCGGCGCTCGACATAGAGGTCAAAGTTGCTCGACAACAAGTTAATCGGGGTAGCTACGGACGACCCACAATGGGTCGCTAACGCGGTACTCGTCAAGAAGCCCGGTTCTGGAGGTTATGCATTGACTTCTCCGACCTCAACGCGGCTTGTCGAAGGATCACTTTCCGATGCCTCATATTGATCACTTGGTCGATAGTCTTTGCAGTGCGAAATGATGTCATTTATGGATGCTTTCGCGGATATCATCAAATCCCAATGGCGGAGAAAGACATAAAACACACATCTTTCCACACGGAAAAAGACATATACTTTTGGAGTCGGATGCCGTTCGGCTTGAAGAATGCGGGGCGACCTACCGCGCTGGTCAGCAGGATGTTCGCTAATCGGATCGGCAAGACCATGGAGGTCTACATCGACGATATCGTGGTCAAAAGCCTCAAGAAGGAAGATCACCTCAATGATCTCGCGAGACATTCGCCATCCTCGAAAAGTTCAACATGAAGTGAACCCAAAGAAATGCAACTTTGGGGTGGGCTCAGGAAATTCTGGGGCACATTGTCGGCAGAGGGGGATCGAGGCGAATCCCACCAAGATACGGGCGATCCTCGACATGCGGGAACCTCGGAACATCAAGCGGTACAACGCCTCACGGGTTGTGCAGCCGCCCTCAACCGCTTCATATCTCGGCTCGGCGATAAAAGCAAGCCGTTCTTCGCGACCATCAAAAACAAAAAGTTCGCATGGACGAGGGAGAGTCGGTGGCGTTCGCCAAAATAAAGGAATATTTATCCAATCCCAGATCACGGCAAAGCCGATCCCAGGGGAGAAATTATTCCTTTACCTAGCGGCCTCGGAGGTCGCGCCGAGTGCGGTCTTGGTGCGAGCGGAGGGACTAGTCCATCTGCCGATCTACTATGTCGATCAGCGCTCCACGGCGAAACACGCTATACACCTTTGGAGAAGATCGCCTATGCTCTAGTCATGAGTGTCCGTAAGCTAAGAGCCTATTTTTCGACCATCAAGTGGAAGTTTTGACAACCCTCCCTCTAAGGCAAGTTCTACATCATTTGGACACCAACGGGCGACTCCTCAAATGGTCACTAGAGATCGCCCAATACGGCATCACATACGCTCCTCGCACGGCGATCAAGGGCCAAGCCACGGCGGACTTCGTCGTGGAGTTAACATTCCCTCACGGTCCGACCCATGTCGGTCGACACTGGAAGGCATGCGTTGGCGGTTCGGCGACCCACTTGCGATCGGGCGAGGATCGTTCTCATTAGCCCGACGGACAAAGCTTCACAAATGCCGTGCGTTTCGGGTTTCGGCGACCAACAATGAAGCCGAATACGAGGCCACGGTAGGCGGGCTCGACACGGCTCTCGCCACAGGCGTTCGTCGCCTCCATATCTTCATGGACTCCCTTACAGTCGTGAACCAAGTCAAAGGAGAATATGAGGCACGCGGCGACAGATGATCAAATACCGAGCTGGTCGCCGAGATGTGCACGAAATTTGAAGAAGTACAAATCGAACAAGTCAGAGAGCACAACTCTCGGGCCGACGCCCTATCCAAGCTAGCATCGTCGGATGGGCGGCCGATTTCTCTAATATCCAAATTACAAAGTCGAGAAAGGCCGACAATCGAAAGAAACACGGTGGCCACGATTTGCGTTCGAAGAAAGTGGATGACTCCGTTCATCACATACTTAAAGGGCGGGGCGGTCACGGCGGCCGTATCAAAGCTCGCCAACTCCGGCTCCGGCGACCGAGATACACCCTCTTGGGACGATCGTCTTTACAAGCGAGCTTTGGCCTTCCCTCCTCAAGTGTATTACAGGAGGAAGGACGGCTCGTTTCGTTTAGCGAGATCCACGACGGAATGCTGGAAATCACGGAGTGGGCGAGCTCTCGTCCATAAGACAACCGAGGCAAGGTTTTTAAAGCCGTCACTTGAGAAGGATGCGATCGCCTATGCAGTCGTGTCATAGATGCCAAATAATGGGACCAAGTATTAAAATCTCCCCGAGCAGCTCACCTCAATGTACAGCCCATGGCCGTTCGCCCAATGGGGCATCGACCTTATAGGTCCCCTACCAACGGCTCCGGGGAGGCATAAGTTCGCCATCGTCGGTCGACTATTTCACAAAATGGGCGGAGGCCGAACCGCTAAACAAGATCGGCCAAGAGCAAGTGATCAAGTTCATACGGAGAAACATCATATGCCGGTTCGGTCTACTGAGCCATCATCTCCGACAATGGAAAGTAGTTCGACGGCTTAGAAGTCATGCGATTACGTGATAAGTGGGGAATCAAAAGGTTGTTCTCGGCTCCCTATCACCCTCGGACGAGCAGGCGAGTAGAGGCGGTGAACAAGATCCTCAAACACACAATTAAAGCACGACTCGAATCCAGGCTAGGGCGATGGGCGGCGAGCTCCCAGGGCGTTTTGTGGTCTTACCGAACGACGACCCGCAATTCAACGGGCGAAACCCCATTCGCCCTAGCCTTGAGCGAAGCGGTGATTCCCTCGGAGATCGCCGTCCTCGGCCATCGAACCGAGCAAGAGATGACGATCGACAATGATGTGGCGGCGGATCGACCTCGACATGCTCGAAGAACGTCGACTAACCTCGGAAATGAAGAACACTATCCACAAAGGAGATCGAAAAGTTCTTCAATTCGAAGGTCAAGGAAAGACGGTTTCAAGTAGGCGACCTCGTCCTCAAAAAGATCCAAACCCACGGTGTCTTTGGACCGAGTTGGGAAGGCCCCTTGAGAATATCGAAATGGCTAACTAAGGAGCCTACAGTGGAACACCCCGACGGTACTCGGATCGATATCCACAGACATTTGTACATACGAAGAAATACTATCAATGATAACTTTGTATTCATTTTCAACTACCAAATGTACAAGGAACATAATGAAATATTTTTGTCCCATCTATTCAGCGATCGCCCCACAAGCATATTACATACGTCAAGGATCGTCGTTCAAGAATGACAATCCGAGGTAGAAAACAATACTGACCATGGCCTGGAGGTCGATGGAACCAACGGTTTCGCCCATGCAAGGTTCCTTCGAGCTTAGATCGCCCGCCCTTCGTTTGGATACGAGGCCGGGCGTGGCCAGGACCCTCCAAAATTAATCGGTGGACACGATCGCCCTCCCTCAATGGTTCATCATCTAACTTGGTGAACCGGACAATGCGACGTGCCACTACCCCGTCTCAACGTACACCGTCGAGGTCGCCATCTTCATGGCGAGCCGAGGTGGAAGTCGGTGACAAGCCGCGGGCGTGGAGTCGAATAAACCGACGACGCCCGCGCAAGGTTTCCTCCAGACCAAGATCGCCCACCTTTCGTTTTAACACAAGGTAGGCGTAGTTTAACGGAGGACCCTCACAAAAAGTGAGTCGCGGGATACACAACATCCCTCGCACACAAAGACACGATAAGGGAGGTCGATCCATCGAACAACCCAACCGGCATAATTCTTCAGAACCAGCGAAACTGAAGATAGCCCGCCGGACGACATAGTTTTTGTTTCCTTACTTACAATAAGTAAACAAAAACAAGGGGGCGAAGAGAGTCGAGCTAATCCCTAACACGATCGAACAAAAAGAACCACACACGATCGGCCTAACTAAAACACGCGGGGCGACGAAGTCGTCGACAAAACATATCAATGCTTTCCAGCGATCGGACAATCGATCGGATGAACAAAGCGTCAAAGCAATCATACACATATTTGTAAAGTTGCACGCAAACATTCAAAGCGATCGTATGAAAAGAAGAACACTTTATTCATGACGCAAGTTTAGTACATGACGAGGCCGAAGGCATTACAAAAAGAAAAGCGAAAAGTACATAGTCTTTGGAGGAAAACAAAATGCCTCTCAAGGCTCACTTTCTGATCTTCGCCCTCGGCTTGCGGATCGGTTTCCGCCTCGGGATGAATGAGTTTACCGTGTACCAACTCAAGTCGATCCGAAGTCGGCCAAATCAAGGATCGGCAAGGAGAACTCCGGGTGCAAAGGATGCGCGAGGGCGTAGGACTTGAAGCTCTCCATCAAGGGACCGATCTCGATCCACGCCTCTTTGCGGCTCGGACGGCGTCGGCATATGCCAAGTAATAGGCGAACTCGCCGGCGGCGCCACACTTTGGTAGGGATCGGTCTCGATCGCCTTGATTAGCCCTTCAACTCGCGGCCGTCTTCTCGGCCTCCGCCAACTCGGCAACCTTGGCGGCATTCTCGCCACAGGACTTCTCGGCTCTTTCCTTGCAGCGTCCGGCTCACCGCTAAGCGGTCAACCATCGCCTTGATCAGTCGCCTCCTCACAGCAGCGCGCGAGCTTCGGCGGGCTTCGCGCTCCTCGTCACGGGACCGATCGGCAGCCTCCTTGGAGCGGCTCGGCTCTGCTTCAATCTATCCACATCCTGCTTGGCCCTTTTGGCCGTCTCCTCGTACTCCTTCTCCATAGCCCGGATCCTGTTGGCATCCTCGATATTTCTACTCCGGGCGGCCTCGAGGTCGCGATGGAGATGAGCAGTGGAGGGTCGCCCCTCAAAGTCCCTTGCAGCTTGGACGGCCATCGTCGCCGTCTGAAGAGCCGAGGCACGGTCGCTGCATGGCATCTCGGATCGCGACGAGCGATCGCATCGAGTCGGTCGTCAAGCCTTGGGCAAAGAGGTGGTGGCACAGCGACGTAGCGGGGATATCGAGAGGTTGTTGCGGAGCCTTGCTCGGCAGAAAGTCCGGCACCATGGGAGAAACGTCCGGATCGGCGGGCCAGACCTGCGGCGCAAACCAAGAAAACCAAAGAGTTAGCCTAAGACTTACTCGAACGCCTAGCTCGGAAAGTTGAAACATTCTCACTGTTGACCGGCTGGATCGCGGCCGAAAAAGGGCTTTCCCGAGGAGTCTCGGCATCGGCGATCGCCGTCCTCTTCAAGTAGCCGAGAAGACGACTGAGGCCGGGCCGCCGGCGGCACAGGACCAGCCCCTCCGCCATCGGAGCAGAAGAAAGCGGGGAGCGGCGATCGGCGGCTCGAGAATAGCTAAATCCGCCTCATCCGACGGAATGGACGCCTCGGCCTCCGCCTTTGCGGTTGCTTGGAGTTGTTCCTCGCCTTGGGATTCCGGTTCGGCGGCCAAGCACCGCAGGTTTCACCACGGGGAAGGGCGAGACAGCGTCGCGGCAACGCGACCCGTTTTCTTTCCCATATGAAGGCGGCCGAGAAAACCGGGGTTAGACATGGCGATCTCTGAGGTAGCTCGGTGATCGGGAAAATAAGTCTCTGCAAAGAAGAAACTAAAACAAGTTAGACACTTACGTAAACATGGCGACCTCTTGGAGACGATCGCCTCATGAAAGAGTGGATAGAAAGTCATACCGGGTGCTTTCAGGTGGCGAGGATAGCGAAGCAGTCGAGCTCCCAACCGGTGAGACTCGTGGGCCCGATCGAGCGTCTTTATAGGAGATCGGCAGCGCGAATCCGCTCCCAGACGATCGAGAAATCAAAGGAAGATCGTCGGCCGACGGAACAAGGGATCTGCAAAAGGGAGATAAAATTAGATCACCCAAGGAGTATCCAAACAAAGGGAGAAAGAAACCCTTACTTGGATTCCTCTCCCGAAAATTGGTAGGATATCCAACTCCTCCTCCGCGGTTCGCTCGATGCCGACCTCCATGCACCACCGACCCGGCACCACTTTTTCAGTCGCCTCGAGTCTTGCTCGGCACCCGATAACCACCCTACCACAGGCGACCACTGGATGTGGTACCCGCCGATCGACCCCTTCGCAGTCGGCTTGAATAGATAAGTCATCTCTCCGCGAAGGCGGCGAAACAACTGTGACCGCCAAATAACGTCTGTGTCTTGATGATCTGTAGCCAGGCGTTCGGCGTCAATCAAGAGGCGCCAAATTCGAGCGATCGCCAGATATGAAATGGCGAACGGCAAGGAAACATGAGCCCGGACTGTGGTCATTTCGTTAATGGCGACCATACCCTCGGGAGAGGCCGGCACGTTCGTTCTCGGCGGGCACGTGCAATGACACGTCGGAGGAATATGGTATTTGGCCCTCCAGTGGGTCATGTCCTTCCAGGTCGCCGAGCTCTGAATCGACCAAGAGACCGGTGAGGCAGTTCGGCAGCCCGAAACTCCGTCCGTTTCACGTGTACATAGGGATGAGCGGCGGAATAAGCCTCGAAATCAAACTCCGGGCAGGGCCCGGCAATCCCCTCCATAAGTTTAGCAAAAGCCCTATAAACCGGGCCAGAGACGCTGTCTTTTTCCCAAGACAAACGTATCAGTTCGTCTTCCTCCACCGGCGACGCATCTCGCTCCTCCGCCGCCGCAGAGCCCGCCACTATGGCCTCATTGAAAAGCTCCTCAAGCTCTGCGGGTGCAATCCCCGCACGAATAGCCTCTGCGGCCGTTTCCACGGGGATTCCCACTGGAATTTCCTCCCGGTCCGGCGAAGCCGCGGCGGCAGAAGTGCTTCCGACCTCGAAGGCCTTAGATCCTCCCGACATATTCTCAAAAAATTAAAGGAGAGAGAAAAATGGAGTTTCTTACCTAAAGAAAGGAAGACGGTCGGCAGAGCAAGCTACGGAAATTTTTGCGAGTTTCGGCAAGAAGGCAAGGACGCGTAAAAGATAAAATGGAGTAGCCCTAGCCCCTTTTATAGATGGAGGCAGGGGTCTCCGGGCAAATAGGCGAAAGTCCGAGGGCCGGGATGCAACCGACGGCCGGGCGCAATAAATGCGGCCCTCGAGTCCCGCGTACGCGTCTTTTCGAGGGCGCGCCAATCGACGAGTCGACGAACCGTCGGACTCCTCGAGAAACGCGACGCGTGTCCTTGCATTGTTTCGAGCCGCGTCTCTTTTCCCGCCGCTCCCAGCGCAAAGGAGATCGTCCAAATTTGAAATCGATCGCCGTCGTCTAAAACATTGGCGATCGCCAAAGTGCCACCTCACCCCGTGTTTTCAACATCGAGCCAAGGCGGGGCAATTGTTGTGCGGCATTTAAACACGCCTCGAAGGCGATCGTCATAGCAATCGGAAGTCTACCATGAGGGATATGCTCGGGGCAAACACCACCGAACTCGGCACCGCGGCGATCGCCTTTTGTTGATTAGCGATCGTCTTTTGTTGATTAGGCGATCGTCCTTTGTCGTTTGGCGATCGTCTCGTGCCACGTATTGTCGAGATCCGTCAGAGTCACCAAAGCCCAAATTTGGTGGGACCCGCGTGCGAATCTCAAAAGGTCTTGACAGACAAGATCGGTGCCCGGTGCATCACCTACTTCACCTACCAACAGGCCGCATTTATGCGAAGCAGAGCCGACAGACAAGACTGTGCTCACGATCTGTCACCTACTTCACCTACCAACAAGATCTGCGAAAAGGTGGGTGGCGGCTCGGGCGCATGCGAGTTCCCGTCGGCCGTACAACCGATCACAAGTAACTACCGCGGACTTTAAGGGAAAAGCCCCGCGGCGAGACGATCGGCCGTCTTATTATAATATAAATAACGACGATCGGCTACGATCGCGAGGAGCCCCCAGGAGCTTGGTCTGCTATAAATAGAAGGTCCATAACGAGAACAAGGACCGCGAAATACACAACAAACAAGAGAGAGAAAAGAGAAAGACATTCTCACACATAGAACATCCATAGCAAGAATTCACAGATCTCCATATCTCGATTCTTAGGCATTCTATACGCTCCACAGCTTAGAAAACTAGAATCCTTTACACTCTTTGTGATAGATTCTAACATTAATATTTGTACTCAACCGTATACTTATTAATAAAATCTCGCGAGAGCATTCAAGCCCGGGATTAACAACCCCGGCAAATCTTGTGTCATTTAATTTCTCACGGACGTGCTCCCGCACTTGTTGGTTACTCGATCATTCCAGCAACCTTATCTTCGGATAATATTTTGGGTAACAACACGTTTCATGTTTCGTAGGCGTAATTATTGATAAATGCTTATATACGAAACCCAATGTTAATGAACGTATAAAGGGATTGGTATGTTCTCGATAAATGTTGTCTTCCAACGATAATTTATGTACTTCGTGAATATATGTGTTCTCGGAATATGTGTGTTGGATTTGTATGTTGAAAAGATGATATGATCATTTTGAATGAGTCTATTAGACCGTAATCCTTTGGCGGGGATTACGTAATATTATGGGTACTTGTTCGTTAAGAATGTATTACGTGGGATATTAGTTGTTACTCCTTTGAAAGGAGAATTTGTGATGTTTAAGTGTTGCTTGGCTTGATGTTCTACTCCTTGTGATGTGATTCTGAAAGTGATGTGCCTCCGGGTAGGATTGTTGAATCTCGGGATCCATACTTGCTAGTATGGGTCGGGCGTGACCGTAGGGTTATCCAATCCGGGTATGTCTCGCGGGGACTCCGAGGTTCGGGGCTTGCTAGCCCGATGCCGAGATAACTTGTGGGGTTATCATCGGGTATGTCTTGCGGGGACTCCGAGGTTTGTGGCTTGTTAGCCCGATGCCGGGATAACTTATGGTTGTGGTATGGAATGGTTCCGTGACTGTTGTCACGAGGACATGTGATTTGGTATGGTTTCCTATTGGGTTATTCACTCGGGTATGTTCTACGGGAGCATCTGAGGTTCGTGGCTTGTTAGCACGGGACGCGAATAATCCTTAGGAACATGTGTTATGTGATTCGGGTCATGGACCCTGTGGCTTATGATTTGGGTCTTGGACCCCGTGTGTTGTGAATTGGGTTGTGGAACCGCGTTTTATTATTGGAATCGTATTTTGGAAAGATGATTTTGGGCCGTGTCCCCAAGTGTTTTCGAAAGACTTGAGAATTCATTATTTCCAAATGTTTTCAAACTCCCGAGACCGTAAAATATTTTGTATGAGACACATGGTCCTTTTCCTACCTTTTATAAATCAAACTGTTTTGATTAAGTGAATTATCTCGAGAAATATATTCAAGATTTTATATTCTTGAAGCAAGTTATGTATGGCTTGTACTTTTGGTTTTATACTTGCACTAGCAAAACGGTGGAGTTTGCTAACCCCAGTATTCGGGGTGGATGTCTGTATTGCGTCCGGTACTTGCAGTAGGCGGGAGCGAATCACGAGATCGATACGAAGGATGATGGGAGACGAAGATACTAATCACGTGAAGACCAATTGTAGAGTATATGGTAGAGTCATGTTGGTTATCCCTCCGATGTGTTGTTACCCCGATTTATGGAAGTGTTATTGTATTCTAGCCCCTGCGTGGGTATGTGTTACAGGCAAGTATCATGTATGTAATGTTGTGTGTGTTGTGATATAAGACCTAATCGGTCTAACGGTCCTTTACATAGCCATGTCGGCATGTGAAGTGACGCATTGTTTTGTATTTAGCCTGGTAGATCCTCGCGGAGAGGGTCTGCGGCGCTGTAATATTCCCGATTGGTTTGGGGGTGTTACAGAATATGGTGTCGGAGCTTAGGTTGAGGAAACCTAGGCTGTCGGGTTGAGTTGAGTGTTGTCGGGTCTTGTCTTGTCAGATTTGGTCTGACTGAGTGGTGTCGCGACGCGTCGTCCGAGTTGTCGGTCGTGATTAGTATCGAGGTGCAACCATCATCTTCGTGCGATCTGTGGATGTAAGTCTCCCTACCTTGTTGTGTCTCGTATTATACGAGTTTATTTGATTCTATGTTATTATGTGGAGTTTAATTGTGCCTCATGAATACTTACTCCATACTTGTTTGATTCTCGTATTGTGTTGGAATAAAGAGTAGTACCGGTATGTATGTATATATATATTTACATCTTTGTGTAAAATGGTTTTTACAGGAGTGATGTTTTGGAGTGGTTACTCAATAAAAGTTTATCAATGTGGTATATCAATTTCAAATGTTTTGGGGAAGTCACGTAAATTCTATTTAAAAATATCCTTCGAGAAGGAAAAATGATTTGATTTTCGTATGAGGACCTCGAGACCAAAGATTTTGAGAATTCAAACTATACATATTATATTTTCATCTTGCATTGAAAATTTTCAAAATATTTTAAATGCTTAAACGAGGTCTACCAATAGTTTACTTGAGACGTGACTTTCGCCTTCAACTTTTCCGGTTAAACGATATGTAGTGAGAATGTAAATTGTTGGCGTTTGGATTCGTATGTTGTTGTTTATTTGTAACCTTCGACTTTCGGCATTATTTGGTATATGTTCATGAATAACAATTGTTGTGTGTGGTTATGTGTAACTTGAACTGTGTTCTTATCCGCTGCGTGTGTAAAGTCCAAAGTGACTTTTTGGGTACTTTTACCAAAAAGTGTGTGTTTCAAAATGACCTTCTGGGTTTGTAAATTTGAATTATTTCGTTGACCCTTTTTCCTAACTCTTTTGTTGGGTGATTTAATATATATTTTGAAACTATTGAGTTTTCGCGTCTACGCCTTGTAATTTCAAACGGTATTTGGTGACGGTATTTGGTGTTTGGAAAATGATTTTTGGGGAGTATTTGGAAAGTATTACCGTCATCGGCCTTTTTGGCATTTTGGAACGTTTTGAAAATGGTTTTCAACTTGGTGAGTTCCGTGGCGAAACCGTCTGAAAGTGATTTTGATATAATGGATGATTTCAATTTCATTGCATTTATAAATCGCATAACAACGGCATTATAAATGAAGATTGTTGGTATAATAGTTTGTATATTGTGCTCTAGTTGGAATTAAATGGTAATATGTATATAATTTAATGATGTTGGATTAAAGACAGATGTGAATATCTTGCTATGTGTCATGATCTTTCGTTACCATAGGTTGTTGGTTGTTAGTATGCCGAGGGGCAGAGGTCGTGGTCGTAACCGTGGTGTTGATGGCCACGGGGATCAGATGCGGAATCGAGAGAATGCCGCTGGGAATGATTTTAGTTTGGGTGTTGCTACTATATTGCAACAAGTAGCGACTCAGATGACTCGATTGACCGGTGGTTCAACGCGGCATTGACGCGAGTCGAACGTTGGTGTAAATCAATGGCTTCGCGAGGTAGTTCGTATGAATCCCCTCGATTCGCGGTGCTGCGGATGCGTTGGGCTGGGATGGTTGTATTTTCCAGTTGGGAATGTTTTTCGAGGCTGTCGGATGTCCTGAAGAGCGGAAGGTACCTATCGCTCAGTACCTTCTCGACAAAGATGCCGCTAATTGGTGGGAAGTTGTTAAACCTCGTGATCGTGATGTCACGTGGGCGGAGTTCCAAGCATTTATGGAAGCCGAGTTCGTCCAAACCGATTAGAGAGCAGAGGATTCGCGAATTCTACTTGGCGTAACCGCAAGATATATCGGTGTCGCAAGCTATCATCGATTATAGCAAACAACTCGATTATGTGCGAGACGGTGAGAACCGAGGAAGAGAGAATCCTTCACTTTGTGAGACGGATGAAGCCGGATATTCGCGTGTATATGTCGGGATTCAATTGCACTTCGTTGAGGACTATCAAGATCGAGCACTAGCCCGTGAACTAGCCGTTATCATCGGAGCGTGTCTCCGAGTCGAAGAAGCGAAGAAGTCCGATGATCGCGTGGGCGGCGAGGGTCGGTGTTTCCAATTTGCAACGTAGTAGTCTTTCCGTGAAGCTCCATCGCTCGATGCGTGGGCGAGAATTCCAAGTCTTACATTCGACTCTGGTAAAGCCGGAGATGCTTTAATCGTAATGTGGCGGTAAATGTTCGTGAACATTTAACTACTCCGCCAGTAACTTGTTACAGGTTTGGACTCGAGGGGAACCGAGTTCAGTTATGCGAGATGTTTTCAGAGACTTACTGGGACCGGAATAGAGCAACGACATCTGTATCGACTCCGAGAAACCCTGAGTGGCTTATCCTATCGATGTTTTTTATGTTATTTAACTCTTTTTGTTGTTTTGATATTCCGGTGTTTAACTTATTTTATTCGATTTGAATCTGATTTTGAACTCTGTACTTTCTACTCTGTCGAATAGTTTATGTTCGTTGATGTTTTACGAACTTGTCACATTACGTGCTTTTGGTTGACCAAACGAGTTGTAGTATTGTTTGAGAATAAACCGTTTGTCGCTATGACTTTCCAATTGCAACTCCCTTTCTGTGGATCTTATGTGAATACACATCTTGTTGTCTTCACCGAATCGTATATTGTCTCAAGCCGAGATGTGAACTTTGGGGTTGTTGTTTGAGTATTATTGTTCGTCGTGATTCGAACATGATTGATCGATCGTTGTTGTCTCGATCGTTGTAACTCAATCGTTTGATGGTTCGGCTTTTGTTGATCTCGTTTCGTAATTGTTGAGCGTTAGGACTCCTTCGTAATTTCCTTAAGTTCGGGAAATTTGTTTTGTGCTCGATCTCCCAACCCTTGGTGTGGAATTTCGTATTGGTCAGTATTATAGCTCGTGTTTTGGTTGATGTCTTGTTGAATTATTCAACCGTATTGATTTTCGTTAAATCGTGTTTTGTTATTTCGGCAACGGATAACGTGTGTTATCCGAGTTTGTTTTGCGTCGTTCGTTTTATGTTTCAAGTTTCGAGACGAAACTTCTTTTAAGAGGGTAGAATGTAATACCCGAGATCTCTATTCCGGATTCGTTGGGTTTTCCGGGTTTTATCGGATTGTCATGGTCCTCATCGTAGGAATTTCGTGCCATGTTTGGTTGTGACTTGTTGGGACATGTTTTTGGAGGCATTTCGGATCACTTTGTGAGTTTTGAGATTTTGTGGTGTAGCGCACGCTAATGCTTGAAGCATAGCGCACGCTCTTGCGTGGTGTTTAGCGCATGCTACCGAATGTGTAGCGCACGCTAAATCGGCGATTGAGCGATCCGGTAACTCACGGGGCTGAAACTTTGTTAGCGCACGCTAAGGCCGATAGCTAGCGCGCTATCGGCTTGCCAGCGCCGCGCTCCCTCTTCTTTCTAGCGCACGCTACTCGGTAGGTGCAGTTCTGTCCAGAGGCTACTGGACTGGTTTTGTGACCCGTTAGCGCACGCTACGGCTTTTGGGCTAGCGCACGCTAACTAGGTTATACGCGGTTTCTCTGGAGCGTTGACCCCGTTAGCGCACGCTAATGAAGGATGATTAGCGCACGCTAATCATCGATATAAATCCTGGACAGCAGCATTAAGTCGTCATTTTCCCACTTTTCTTCATCTCTTCCGACGGGAGTGAGATCCAGAGGCGAGTAGGACCGATCCTTTTCTTCTAGCTTCATCTTTGAGTGGATTTGTAGATGTTTAACAACATCTAATCGTCTTCTTGGACCAAATCAAGGTAATCTCTTGTTAGAACCCTATTTTCTTAAATTTGGGGTTTTTGCTTGGATTTGTGATTCTTGACCGATCTCATCCGATCGGTTATTTGTTCTTGTTTGTCTTGACCGTAATCTTGATTTTGTTAACCGTTCATCGACTTTTATCGCCCGGATCAACGATTCTTGATTTCTTTGAGAATACCTAGATCCTTGTCGTTTTTAGGATCGTTTCGGATTTCGATTAGTGTTATTGAATTGTGGTGATGCTATTTTCGTAGTATTCGTGGGCTGTCGAAGTCTTGATCGTTTTTGGAGGTTCGAAGGTTGCCCGATCGCGCCCGTTCGTCGTTTCGTTGCTCGTGATATCGAGGCAAGTATCTTGTCCATACGTTTCATGTTTCGTAGGCGTAATTATTGATAAATGATTATATACGAAACCCAATGTTAATGAACGTAAAAAGGGATTGGTATGTTCTCGATAAATATTGTCTTCCAACGATAATTTATGTACTTCGTGAATATATGTGTTCTCGGAATATGTGTGTTGGATTTGTATGTTGAAAAGATGATATGATCATTTTGAATGAGTCTATTAGACCGTAATCCTTTGGCGGGGATTACGTAATATTATGGGTACTTGTTCGTTAAGAATGTATTACGTGGGATATTAGATGTTACTCCTTTGAAAGGAGGCTGTGATGTTTAAGTGTTGCTTGGCTTGATGTTCTACTCCTTGTGATGTGATTGCTGAAAGTGATGTGCCTCCGGGTAGGATTGTTGAATCTCCGGGATCCATACTTGCTAGTATGGGTCGGGCGTGACCGTAGGGTTATCCAATCCGGGTATGTCTCGCGGGGACTCCGAGGTTCGGGGCTTGCTAGCCCGATGCCGAGATAACTTGTGGGGTTATCATCGGGTATGTCTTGCGGGGACTCCGAGGTTCGTGGCTTGTTAGCCCGATGCCGGGATAACTTATGGTTGTGGTATGGAATGGTTCCGTGACTGTTGTCACGAGGACATGTGATTTGGTATGGTTTCCTATTGGGTTATTCACTCGGGTATGTTCTACGGGAGCATCTGAGGTTCGTGGCTTGTTAGCGCGGGACGCGAATAATCCTTAGGAACATGTGTTATGTGATTCGGGTCATGGACCCTGTGGCTTATGATTTGGGTCTTGGACCCCGTGTGTTGTGAATTGGGTTGTGGAACCGCGTTTTATTATTGGAATCGTATTTTGGAAAGATGATTTTGGGCCGTGTCCCCAAGTGTTTTCGAAAGACTTGAGAATTCATTATTTCCAAATGTTTTCAAACTCCCGAGACCGTAAAATATTTTGTATGAGACACATGGTCCTTTTCCTACCTTTTATAAATCAAACTGTTTTGATTAAGTGAATTATCTCGGGAAATATATTCAAGATTTTATATTCTTGAAGCAAGTTATGTATGGCTTGTACTTTTGGTTTTATACTTGCACTAGCAAAACAGTGGAGTTTTGCTAACCCCGAGTATTCGGGGTGGATGTCTGTATTGCGTCCGGTACTTGCAGTGGCGGGAGCGAATCACAGGATCAATACGAAGGATGATGGGAGACGAAGATACTAATCACGTGAAGACCAATTGTAGAGTATATGGTAGAGTCATGTTGGTTATCCCTCCGATGTGTTGTTACCCCGATTTATGGAAGTGTTATTGTATTCTAGCCCCTGCGTGGGTATGTGTTCTGGGCAAGTATCATGTATGTAATGTTGTGTGTGTTGTGATATAAGACCTAATCGGTCTAACGGTCCTTTACGTAGCCATGTCGGCATGTGAAGTGACGCATTGTTTTGTATTTAGCCTGGTAGATCCTCGCGGAGAGGGTCTGCGGCGCTGTAATATTCCCGATTGGTTTGGGGGTGTTACATTGCATAATCACACCGGTACTCTCATCATAAAGAGTGCCCCTATTTTTAGATTTCTGAAAGGCCTCCTTCTTCTTCTATTCGGTCTCCCAACGCTTCCACAAGATCTTGAACTCTTTTTCCTTCAACCACTTCTCTTGCTGACCGATTGGTTTTTGATATGCTTTATTTTTAGCATGCATAAGCATATCAATAAACCGTCCATAGATATATATGTCCCATACCATGCAATTTTCTCCGCATCCAATTTCTCCCACCTATAATGCATCTTGACAAATATAATAAAAACAGTCAGAAAATCGAAAAACAATCAAATATTTTTGGCATAGCAACAGAAGATAACAGTTTGAGTAAAATGAATGCAGTTTTACCATAAATTGTAATTACATAGCAACTGTAATAATATACCCCAAATTCCCGCCACAACTTGTTCCTCGTCCGTCGAGAGACCTGGCCCAATGCTCTTCACTGGAGTAGTACCTCTTAAGTAAGCCAAATATATCACTCTCGGCCTTCTTCGAACTAAACCTAACTATTTTTGGCAAATGACGAATTAGTTTTCGATCATCATACTTCTCTTTCGCCTTAGAGATCTTAGTCGGATCTCTCCATAGTGGTTGTGCTAAAACCTCTTGATCCTCGTCATACTCAAACTCCATCGGATCCTATGGAATTGAAATGTGATGCACTAATGGACCACTTGATGGGGGATCAGTAGTAGGTGGCTACAATGGTGGCTGATCGTGTGACACGGTCCTCGACATCCCCGCATATGGTCCATGGCCAATCAGTGTGTGCTGCTATGACGCCTCTGGACTGTCAATATGTCCATCAGAAGGACTGCCGCCACTAATAAATGGAATATGATGGCTCCCATGAGATAACGACGAACCATAATTCATGTGCTGTGTAAATTCGGCATCACTAAATGGATGCAAATGCTGGAGTTCCGAGTCGGTACGCAAATGCTGTTGTTGTAGCTATTGCCCGGAGGGTATGTGTCGGGTTAGATCTTCTATCTCTGGTCGTCTGACAGACGCACCCCTATGTGACGACAAAGACTCGGGTATACTAGGAGAAGACGAGGGGCTCGAACTAATACTCATCCGGCGAGGTGCCCTGATATGAGAAGGAACATCAGCACACTGGTCTGTACTACGTCTTGACATCTGAAATACAAATTACAATAAAATTGAACACCAGAATCAGTCTATGAACACCAAAATCAGTCCATGAATACCTTTTAATTAAACGAAATAACAAACTCAATAAGAAAAAGTAAACTTCAGAGGTAGAAATCAATAGATACTATTCAGAAATCAATATTCATTAAAACAATAACCTATTCAGCAAACCAAATTTGATTAAATGCATACATACTGCAACCCCAACTTTTGAAACAATACATAGTGCATATATACTGTAAAAATACGACATACATACTACATAAGAAATCAATACATAATGCATACAGACATACTACATACATACGACATACATACAGTATGTCCCTAATACAGAAAAAATCATACGACATACATACAATATGAGGATCATACTGCATACATACGTACGACATACATACAGTACAGTAAGACCGGCATACTGCATACATACGGCATACTGCATACATACTGCATACATACGGCGCCTATGTAATATATGGAGTAGCATGTTGCCACTGAGCTATGTTTTCATTCGGTAATTATTGTACATAAACATTATTTGTACTTACTATTAAAAACATTTATATTCATTTGCTAATTTAAATTAATTAGTCCTAAATATTTAAACGTTTACCATTAAATTATGCAATACATTTTATTTACTTATTTATTATTTGTGATCTATGGAGTAGCATGTTGCCATTTTGTACTCACCATGAAAAATATTTATATTTATTGGTTATTTAAATTAATTAGATTTACTAAATATTTAAAATTTTACTATTAAATTATGCAATATATTTTATCTAATCATTTATTATATTACGGTAGGTTAATAATCAACATTATTAAATATAAATTTAACAACATTATTATGTATTGGCGTCACATGTATATTTAAAGAAATAACCGTAAAGGCGTCACATATGTGACACCAATGCATATTAAAAGAAAAGGGATGTAAAAAAATCATAGCTCAGTGGTCGGCGCGAGATTCGAACCCGTGCCTATGTGATATATGGAGTAACATGTTGCCACTGAGCTATGTTTTCATTGAGCAATTATTATACATAAACATTATTTGTACTTAATATAAAAACTATTTATATTTATTTGCTATTTAAATTAATTAGATTTCCTAAATATTTAAACGTTTACCATTAAATTATGCAATACATTTTATTTGCTTATTTGTTATATGTGATGTATGGAGTAGTATGTTGCCATTTTGTACTCACTATGAAAAATATTTATATTTATTTGTTATTTAAATTAATTAGATTTACAAAATATTTAAAATTTTACTATTAAATTATTACATGTTATTTATTTATTATATTACAATAGGTTAATAATCAACATTATTAAATATAAATTTAACAGTATTATTATATATTGGCATCACACATGTGACGCCATTATAAGTATTTAAAAAAAATAACCGTAAAGGTGTCACATATGTAACGCCAATACATATTAAAAGAAAAGAGAACTAAAAAACATAGCTTAGTGGCCGGCGCGGGGTTTCACGCCTATGTGATATATGGAGTAGCATGTTGCCACTGAGCTATGTTTTCATTCGGTAACTGTTGTACATAAACATTATTTTTACTTGCTATGAAAAGTATTTATATTTGTTTGCTATTTAAATTAATTAGATTTCCTAAATATTTAAACGTTTACCATTAAATTATGCAATACATTTTATTTACTTATTTATTATATGTGATGTATGGAGTAGCATGTTGCCATTTTGTACTCACTATGAAAAATATTTATATTTATTAGTTATTTAAATTAATTAGATTTACTAAATATTTAAAATTTTACTATTAAATTATGCAATACATTTTATTTTACTATAAAATATAACTATTAAATTAATATATTTTTAATTTTTTATATAGCACATTGAAAAAAAGAGCATTGTCTCAAAATATTGAAAATACTTATAATAGAAAATATTACACATCGTTAACGTTCGACAAGTTATAGTAAAGGAAAACATATCATTCTACATCATCTTATTCGCTTGAAGCTTTATCTTCTTCTTCATTATCATCAAGTATTTCAATTGGATTGACATTGTTAGGAATACTTGTTAGATTTTGATGATGTCATTAATATAATTCAAATACTTATTACTTGGCAAAATGTAAGGAAGAACCAAATGAGTATCTTCTATAGGCCAAAATAAGTTAGGCTCAAATCGGCTAAGTACAAAAGAACAGCTGAGTTCATCAGAGAAGTACAGCCGAGTCAAGTCAGAGAAGTTCTGGTCAACAAAAACTCATCAGAGATATTTGACCAGACTGCAGTCAAGTAACCTCAGACAAGTCATCTGATCAGGCGAGTCCCAAACAGCTACCATCAGAGAAGTCCAGACTGCAGAGAAGATGACTGTACATCAGCCAACTTGAGATAAACCAAGTACTCCAAGTCCACGCCAGCATGCGTTGAAAAGTCAAATATTACGGAAAGTCACATGCAAGCGTGAAGAGGCATATTGGAGAGATTCCCGCAAAGGATATGAATTAAATAATTCATCCAGGCCTACCACTGAAGACTTTATCATTACTATATTCAAAAGATTCGGCGCCTCACATGCAAATTCTTCACAACGGTCGATCGATGGATTAAAATATGGGAATCCAGCCTTGCAACGTTCAGAAAAGAATAAACAAAGAACTCTCTCCAACGGACTGATTTGTTACAAGATGTGCAATGGCTATGAAGAATGCTCAAGGATCAACACCTATATATATCCGAAGATTTAAAGTTGAGCAACTACCGGTGCGAACAAAATTTCAAATCAATCAAAGCATTCAAAGCAATCTAAAAGCGAACTATAGCATCGTGAAAAGAGCAGTTCTCAAAAGTTCATACTTGAAGAAGCTCTTAGTTGGAGAAGACAAAAACTCGTGTCTTTAATCCTGAGTTCGGGGTACTTTACTGGTTGAAGTTTAAGACTGTAAAGGCATCCAAGGATCGTGGATCAAGAGGTGCAAGGCAGTCAAGGGAGTTGCAACGGCAAGGATTTCCACTGGTTGGAAGCTGTTGTAATTTGGTTGAATCACTGTAATCTTTATCACTGGTTGACAATTATAGTGAATTCATCTCCAACTGGTTTGGAGAAAAGTGGATTAGTAGAGGATTACCCCACCTCTGAGACCACTATAACTGCCTGCGTATTTTACTGTTTTATAGCATCATACTCTAACTGCTGCATTCATTGTTAAGTGTTTCATTAGTTGTTTTTGTATTCGTCATCAGCTGACTTCCGCACGTATTGAGAACAAACGACTCTAAGTCATTTGCATATCTATCAGCTGAAGAAACTTACTCTTCGTGAAAAAAGTTTAAGAGCTTCAATAAGTCTATTCACCCCCCCTCTAGACTTATTACTGGACGACTTGTGACCTACAAGTGGTATCGGAGAGGTTGGTTCATTTATTTCACGAACCAGATCTATATCAGAGATATATTTTTACTCTCATTATATAATGGAACACATGCATTCTAGACTACCCGTGTTTTCAGTTGACGAGTATGATCGTTGGAAGATAAGGATGCAGGCACACTTATCTTCAATCCATGATGACATGTGTTCATCATAGAAGACGGTCCATTCACCTTCGAGAAGGACAACACTCCCGAGGAGATCGCAGCAGGGAAGCCAGAGAAGATCCCAAAGAAGAGGACAGAGCTGACTCCCGAAGAAAGAAAGCTGGCCAACCTTGACAACCAGGCCAGAGACGTGCTGTATCAAAATCTTGACAAATCCACCATGGTCAAGATCAAGAATTGCAAGAATGCAAAAGAAATCTGGGACACATTAGCCTTAATGTGTGAGGGAACGGAGCTGATCAAAGAAAACAAGTTGTCAATTGCCACTCAAAAGTTTGACAACTTCAAAATGAAGAATGGAGAATCAATAGAACAAGTGGACACAAGGTTCACTGAGATCATCAATGAGATCAACTCCCTCGGTAAATCTTATGGGAACAGGGAAATGGCGCTGAAGGTACTAAGATCTCTCAATCCTGAATGGAGTATGAAGGCAGTGGCCATGAGAGAATCCAAGGATCTTAATAAAATAAAGATCCAAGAGCTGTTCTCCGACCTGAAGGCTTATGAGTTCGAACTCCCAAGTTCATCCTCAACCGAGCCTGCAGAGAAGGGAATAGCCTTTGCATCCGAGTCCCCCACCAAGAGCTTATCTGATGTAAAGCCTCCAAATCCATTAGATTTTGAGGAAGAGATGGCGTTCATAATGCAGAGGTTCAACAACTTCCGGAAGAACTACTCCAAATACAAGAAGAATTATAAGGAGAATCTCAGAAGAAACCAGAAAGCCGGAAGCTGGAAGGTGGAGTGCTACAACTGTCATAAGACAGGACACATTCAAATCGACTGTCCTGATCTTAAGAAGGACGAGAGCAAGAAGGAGGTGAGCATAAAAGAAGACAGAAGGAAGGCCCTCATCAGAGAAGATCTAGAGCCTGTAGAATCAAGCAGCGGATTCTTCTCTGATGATGATGAAGAGTATGATTGTCTGATGGCCAACCTAGCTGATGAAGAGGTAACTTCAAAACCCTCTGTTTCAAATAATAGTTCATCCATGTCACAAGATATGGACTTGCACGAATCCGTAAATCAGCTACTTAAAGATTTTGAGACATTAAAATCTGCACACCTATCTGTATCAGCCGATAAGACTCAGCTGCAAGATGAGAATAGGCAGCTGAAAAATGATTTTGAAAAACTTAGCCTAGAACTGAATAAAGTAAAATCTGATTTTGAAAACCAGGCTACAGTTAATTTGAAAAACCAGGCTGATGTCACTACAGCTGAGATACTACGACTAACTATTTTAAATAGTGAAAAATCAGCTGCACTTGCTCATGTGAAGGCCGAATTTACTAAACTGACTCAGGTAAGTAAAACTCAGGCACAGGAAATAACCACCCTAAAAGCGTCTCTAACTCTGGATGAATTGTGTACCAATAAAAGGCCACTATATTCCAGATCAGGCCTTAGATATGATCCTCACACTCTCTCTAGTTCTAAAACCACTTTCATCAAGGGAGAAACAATTGTCTCGACTGCTGAGCCTACATACAAACCGATATTTAAAAATAGGCAACAGCCAAGTCACAAGTCTAGCCGTGACTAGGGTTCACAAGGCGACCACCTAGACAAGCGACTAGGCAATGGCCTGACGGCGGCGGCCTGCATAACATGGCCACTATTATCAAAAACTCCCTAAAAACAGATTTCAAAATGGGAGGGGCATATGGAAACCTCAAGGTTATCCTAATTTTCAAAATGAACAAGTGTGGAGACCTCAAAGATTTAATAAATGGTCTCAGCCAAGATTTAGAAATGGCCCACACTACCAATATTATGAGGAATATCCAGTATACAATCCTAACAGAAGATACATACCCAGACCTTACACACCATATAAGGGTTATAATAATAACAACTTTCACAATCCAAGGAGAAATCAATTCTCCAGGAAACCAGCTAACCCGAGAGGACCCACACAGATTTGGGTACCTAAATCTCTACTTGTGTGATTGCAGAAAAGGTGGAAGGACTACTACCACATCTACACAAATTCAAACTTTGGAGGTGAAGAATGGTTTGTAGATTCCGGATGCTCGAGGCACATGACTGGGAACAAGAAGATGCTGACTAAATACACCAAAGAAAGAGGTCCAGATGTAACCTTTGGAGATAGCTCTAGAGGACAAACAAAGGGCTTTGGAGAGCTGCACCGAGGAAACATCATTATATCCAAAGTTCACTATGTCAAAGGGCTCAAGTATAATCTCCTGAGCATAAGCCAGTTTTGCGATGAGAATAATCTAGTAGTCTTCACCATTTGGAAATGTACGGTGATAGATATCCTATCTGGAGAGGTGAAGCTACAAGGATTCAGAAGGAGAGATGTCTATATGATAGATTGGAACACAGGAACTCCCAATACTTGTTTTCTATCTAAGACAACAGCCGAGAACGAATGGCTGTGGCACAAAAGATTATGTCACCTAAACTTCAAAGCCATCAACAGGATTAGTTCTCAGAAGCTGGTCAGAGGACTTCAAGAGGAAGCATTCAAGAAGGAAGCTCTTTGTGATGCTTGTCAGAAAGGAAAGCAAACCAGAGCATCATTCAAGCCAGTTCAGCCTACGACTCTCATAACAAGGATCTTAGATCTACTCCATATAGATCTATTTGGTCCTATCAAGCCAAGGACTCTAAGCGGCAGAAAGCATGCACTAGTAATAGTGGATGACTATTCAAGGTACACATGGATTATCTTCTTATACAAGAAAAGTGAAACCTTGACCAAGCTACCTGAGCTGCTGAGAAGGATTCAGAATGAGAAATCCCTCTCAATCATCAAGATCAGATCAGATAGACGAGGAGAATTTCTCAACAAGGCGATCACTGATTATAGCGATCAGAATGGAATCCAGCATGAGCTCTCTGCAGCCAGGACCCCCAGCAGAATGGTGTTGCTGAAAGAAGAAACAGAACCCTGAAGGAAGCAGCCAGGTCCATGATTGCAGAAGCGGACCTGCCCAAGAGGTTCTGGGCTGAAGCTGTCAACACAGCTTGCCATACTCAGAACAGGAGTATGATAGTAGGGAGACATGGCAAAACTCCCTATGAGGTTTGGAATAACAAAACTCCTACTGTTGCTTACTTTCATATTTTTGGTTGTAAGTGTTTCATCCACAACAACGGTAAAACACAACTAAATGCCTTTGATGCTAAAACCGATGATGGTCTCTTTATGGGATACTCACAAAGAAGCAAGGCATATATAGTCTTTAACAAAAGAACCTTAGTTGTGGAGGAAACACCCCATGTTGTATTTGATGAATCTACTGTTGAGTACAGGAAGCAAGTTGAGCTAATTGAGAATAAGCTCAAATCAGAAACCCTCGAAGAAGTCATTGTACATGACACA
This sequence comes from Orobanche coerulescens, assembly GCA_033398695.1. NCBI lineage: Eukaryota > Viridiplantae > Streptophyta > Magnoliopsida > Lamiales > Orobanchaceae > Orobanche > Orobanche coerulescens. The sequence goes on from CM065819.1 coordinate 92,350,350, forward strand.
GGAATGGTGGACTCATCTGCAGATCAGCCTGAAGACACAACTGTAGCTGCTGAAGACCCAACTGCAGATCAGACAGGAACACCAAACCTACCTGATCCAGTTGCCGCTGATGAAGACCCAGCTGTAGCTGATAAAGACTCATCTGCAGACCAGAATAGATCCCAACCTGCAGATGACAAGACGGTAGCTGATCCAGTTGCAGATCAAGGAGACCAGATCCAAGCTGATGCAGACAGAGAGGAAATCCACCAGAGGATAACTACAGGGGGAACAGACCCTGAAGAAGAAGATATTCCCAAGTGGATCAAAGATCATCCCATCCAACAAATCATTGGGAAGCTGACTGATGGAGTTAAGACAAGACAGTCCACTCTACCCACAGGAATGGCAATGTTCTCGTGCTTCATGTCTCAGATAGAACCCAAGACAACAGAACAAGCCCTGGAAGATTATTCATGGATCAATGCCATGCAAGAGGAGCTGGAATAGATGGAAAGGAACAATGTTTGGACACTAACAGACAGACCAGATCACAAGAAGGTTATTGGCAACAAATGGGTGTACAAAAACAAGAGCGACGAAGATGGAGCTGTTGTTAGGAATAAAGCCAGACTTGTTGCTAAAGTATATGCACAGTGTGAAGGAATAGATTTTGATGAAACCTATGCACCTGTTGCAAGATTAGAAGCCATCAGACTATTCCTCGCATATGCTGCATTCAAAGATTTTGAAGTCTACCAGATGGATGTAAAGAGTGCATTTCTAAATGGCATCCTAGAATAAGAAGTCTATGTGGAGCAACCCCCAGGATTTGTCAAAGGAGACAAAGTCTACAAGCTGTTGAAATCTCTATATGGACTTAAGCAAGCACCAAGAGCTTGGTATGAAACCTTATCTGTATTTCTTGAGAAGAACGGTTTCTGCAAAGGAAAGGTGGACAAGACCTTATTCATAGTAGAGCACGAAGGCCACATATTGATAGTTCAGGTATATGTGGATGACATTATATTTGGCTCAACCAACCCAGAGTTGTGTGAGAAATTCTCAAACCTCATGCAAGGAGAGTTTGAGATGAGAATGATGGGAAAGCTTAACTTCTTTCTCGGATTACAAGTTAAGCAAATGGAAAATGGAATTTTCATCAATCAAGCCAAGTATACCCGAGATCTAATCAAGAGATTTGGAATGGAATCAGCCAAACCAGCAAGAATTCCTATGAGCACAAGTACTCATCTAGATGCAGATGAGGGAGGCATATCAGTGGATTCAACCCACTACAGAGGACTTATTGGATCATTGCTATACCTCACTGCAAGCAGACCAGACATATCTTATGTCGTATGAGTATGCGCGCGATTTCAATCCAAGCCAAAGCAGTCGCACCAAGATGCAGCCAAGAGAATAATTAAATACCTTAAGTCTACAGTTAATGTTGGACTATGGTATCCTAAGGACGATAACTTCGAGCTATCAGGATATTCAGATGCAGATTTCGCAGGATGCAAAATTAATAGGAAAAGCACTAGTGGAACGTGCCAATTCCTAGGAACCAGACTGATATCCTGGTTTAGCAAGAAGTAGGTTTCTAACTCTATCTCCACCACAGAGTCAGAATACCTGGCTGCAAGTAGTTGTTGTGCCCAGATCTTGTGGATCAGACAACAGCTAAGGGACTACAACATCATTGCCAATGAAGTCCCTATCTGGTGTGACAACAATACTGCTATTGCAATAACCGACAACCCGGTATTGCATTCAAGGACCAAGCACATTGATGTTAAGCATCACTTCATTAGAGATCACGTGCTTAACAAGAGAGTAAGAGTTGAAAGAGTCAGCACAGACTATCAAATTGCTGATATCTTTACCAAACCTTTGCCAGAAGAAAGGTTTTTAGAGCTGAGCAGAGAACTTGGTTTACTAGATTGGGAATCTAGTACAAAAGAAAAAGCAAGCTGAAGTAGATCAGAGGAAGGACGGACCTAGCTGATTATAGGAATCAGACCCTACCTGATGCAGACAAGAAGACGAAGGACGGACAAAGGAACCTAGGTGATCATAGCTCAGGCGAGAAGTCAAAGGAGTCGACTCACCTGATGTAGAGCAGTCAACAGTCAACCAGCTAAGTTTTCTAATCCTGACCGACTTCTAAATATTAAATTACTATCTGCTATATGTATGAAAATATCATATTAATTTTGGTTCACAAGTGGCATAATACTATATGCTTTAAAAACACGTGGCAATCACAGGGTAAATCGACCTCCACCGTGACCAATTAAAATCCAACCGTCCATTTTTAAACTCAAAACCTGGACCACCGATTAAAATTTGAATTTTAAAAAAGAATCTCAAAAGGTGGACCACCGATTTAAAATAAATAATTATTTAAATCCAACATCGTTTCATTTTCTTTTTAAGGATGGAATAACCCTTCACTTTACCTTTACCAATCTCTCGAAAAACCCTAATTTACAGAGCAGAAATTCCTTTGAACTCTAAATACACTAAGAAATCTCCTATATTGCAGAAATGGAAGCTTACTTTGAAGGCGTAAATATGAAGGCTGTCAAGGACCAGATCATTTTCTCTCTGGTCGTTGATTTTGAAGGTCTCTTGGAATCAAATCTGGAAGACTACGATGTGCTCAACATTATCCGTTCGATGAAGCTGAATGGGATCTACCCATTTTTGGATATCAGTCCCAAACACCTGTACAAGGAGGACGTTATCGCATTTTCCCGTGAAGCCCATGTGATTGAAGCAGGGATTAGAAGCACCGTCGGTGGAGTACAAGTGGACATATCGCCGGAGACGATCCGGAAAGTCTTTGGTATGAAGAATCGTGGCGTAGCGGTCGAGGCCCTTAAACAAAGCACAACCGATACTTGGCTGAAGATTAAGGCGGACGACCAGCCGGCGAAGCTAAAGCTCACCGCCAAGAGGAGTGAAATTAAAAAGGTGTATCGGTATGTGTTGTACATCACCAACAAAATCGTCATGGGCATGGCCGGCAGCTACGACCAACTGTCGTCGGCCAAATTCATGGTGCTGGGAGCACTAATCCAGGACGAGCCGATTGACTGGTAAGACTACATTTTCAGGCAGTTGGTACGCGAGGTCAACAAGGCCGAATGGCTTGTTGAAGAGAAGAAGTTCAGATCTAAGCTGGTGTTTGGAACGCATCTAAGTTGGATCCTGGAGAAGCTGGGTGTGGCGAAGGGAAATACTGACCCCTTCCACATCAACAAGAGACTTGGTCACCTAGACCAAGAGACATTAAGGAAGCTAGGAAGCAATAGAAGAGCAGACCAGATGATAAAAGAGTTGTCTGATTCAAGGACCTACAAATACGCTTCATCAGACGAGTCGGACCAGCCTGCAGACGGCAACCCACCTGCAGCCAAGTCGGATTCGGATTCAGACAATACGCCCATTGCTGTTCATTTCAAGACAAGGGGACCAGCCCCTGGTGAGCCATCCATCATGCATTCTTCACCAGAACCTTCACCAAAGAGGCCCAGGCGCTTGAAATTCAGTGACGAGGAGCAGCCAGAACAATTTCCCAGTCCTGCAGCCAGGTCACCTATTCACTTGGAGGACCAGCCTGCTCCGGGCAGTCTGGAGACCCAGATCATCCCTCTTCTCAACCACCAGTACATCTCAGAAGAAGAGGAAGCAGGTTTAATAATTTCCATCTCTGAGGCAAATCATACTTTTCACCTGCTTGACAACAACATTTTCAACTTATCCCTAGAGCAACTTCAGTTGGTTAAACCGCATGCTCTAAAACATTCTTTTCTCCATATTTTTGAAGAATGGAAAGCTTTTAAATCACTGCCTTTTACTGAACTTCAAGCCTATGTTGAAACCAGTGGTTGGGGATATCCCCAAGCCACAGAAGATGTGCTGACACATTTTTGCAAAGTGTCAGACACAATTTTGATTCTTCAGGAAAATTGGTTCATGTCCAATTTCAAAACCAACATGGACTAATTTATCCACTCTATTATGTATAGCATTTTTGACAGATCCTTTGGTAAAGAAGAAGAAGAGGAGGAAGAAGAAAAGGAGATAAGAATAGAAGAAGTAGATGAAGAAGTAGAAAAAGAAATTATTGTCATTGATGATGAAGAAGAGACACAGGAAGAAAGGGAAGAAGAAAATATCTTAGTTGAAAAAGAAACTGGAGAAGAAGAAGTTGAAAAAACAGTGGAATTAGTAGATGAAGAAGAAGAAGAAGGAGAAGAAGTTGAACAGGATGATGGAGAAGAAAAGGAGGATGATGAAGAAGAAAAAGATAAAAAGGATGATAAGGATGATAATGATGATGATGATGATGGTAAGGATGAAGGAGGAGAACAAGAGGCTGAGAAAGAGAAAGAGAATGTTGAAGAGGAAGAAAAGAAGGAAGAAGGAGAGAAGGAGCTAGAAGAAGAAGAAGAAAATAAAGAGGAGGAGCAAGAGAAAGAGCCAGAAAAGGAGGCTGCAGACAAGGCTGGGGCACCTGCCCGGTATACCAGCCTAGATGCAGACCTGGCTGAAGACTCCAGATCGGGGACCCCTGAACAGACCCCGTCTGGAATGCCAGCTGCAGACAGGAGTTTGCAGACAGGTGGGTCATCCGTACACCTACCTGCAGGCTTCGAAGGTTCAGACGAGTACTCTCCACCACCATCACAGATTTCACCTGCGATGACCGAGCTGATCAGACAAATTGTTAAGGACACTGTTGGAGAACTACTTGTTTCTCAGATCACCCCTGATCTTCAATCTATCAATGCAAAAATCTATACCTTGCTGCAGCGGGACATCCCTCAACCTTCTCCTCCTACAAACAACAAAATGCCTTTTGGCATGTCTGACTGGATGCATAGAATGGAGCAGCAGTTGACCGCCCTGGTTGATGTTGGCAAAAAGGGGAAAGATAGGTTTGAGGGGGAAGAGAAGTCAAAAGGGGAAGAAAGAATGCAGGGGGAAGGCAGCAGACAGGAAGATGTTTTTGTTGTTCAGGCTGCAGAGCTTAGATCGAAGAAGAGGCAAGAAACTCTCCACATTGAAGAAGGACCATCAAGTCTGAAGAGAAAGGAGATGTCTGGCCCCATCTAATCTGAAGAGCAGCCTGTTGAGAAGAAAAGAAGAACAAAAGAGAAGGAAGAGCAAAGATTCGAATGGGAAGGCAAGCAGTTGTGGTACCTTGAAGAATTCTTACCAGCAGAATTCATGACCAGATGGGCGGATGCAAAGAAACAATTCACAGAGCAGTTCTATCTCTGGGTGATTCTCCAAGATAAAGAATGCTCGCCCCAATAGTCATTCATCAACTATATGGATGCTAGATGGCCCACTCTGTGGAAGATCATGCTTAAATATGCAGCCAAATGGCATGCTTATCCTATGATTCCTCCATTTAGAGCAGTAGAAGCGCCGACCCGTTTGGACAACGAGCTTATCGAGCTAGAGCTTCAAGATGAAATCAGAAAGCTGTGTGAAGAGCACAAGTTCTCTTGAAAAGAAGAACAAGACTTTGCAGCTCTTGTTGTAAGAAGAAAATATGGTCTTGTTCCTGTTAAGATAAGACCAATTGGAGCTAAAACATTCAGACCTGCCAAGCTGCCTATCCGAAGAGACAGAGGCAGAGGCAGATGATTTATATTCATTTTGTACTTGTAAAATTTTCTGTAAACGTTTTTTGACATATATTTGTAAATCAAATACCGAATTTTTATAACAGTCTTTTGAATGACAATTCCCAGTTGTCTCAAAACAAGACTGATCTTAGTTTGTGTCTTGCACTTAAGTGCAGACTTGTTTATTTGAATAGTTTGCTTAAAGTTTTGCCATCATCAAAATAGGGGGAATTTGTTAGGAATACTTGTAAGATTTTGATGATGTCATTAATATAATTCAAATACTTATTACTTGGCAAAATGTAAAGAAGAACCAAATGAGTATCTTCCATAGGCCAAATTATGTTAAGTTTGATACTTGGCAAAATGTAAGGAAAAACAAAATGAGTATCTTCTATAGGCCAAAATAAGTTAGGCTCAAATCGGCCAAGTACAAAAGAACAGCTGAGTTCATCAGAGAAGTACAGCCGAGTCAAGTCAGAGAAGTTCTGGTCAACAAAAACTCATCAGAGATGTTTGACCAGACTGCAGTCAAGTAACCTCAGACAAGTAATCTGATCAGGCGAGTCCCAAACAGCCACCATTAGAGAAGTCCAGACTGCAGATAAGATGATTGTACATCAGCCAACTTGAGATCAGCCAAGTACTCCAAGTCCACGTCAGCATGCGTTGAAAAGTTAAATATTACGGAAAGTCACATGCAAGCATGAAGAGACATATTGGAGAGATTCCCGCAAAGGATATGAATTAAATAATTCATCCAGGCCTACCACTGAAGACTTTATCTTTACTATATTCAAAAGATTCGGCGCCTCACATGCAAAGTCTTCACAACGGTCGATCGATGGATTAAAATATGGGAATCCAGCCTTGCAACGTTCAGAAAAGAATAAACAAAGAAGTCTCTCTCCAACGGACTGATTTGTTACAAGATGTGCAATGGCTATGAAGAATGCTCTAGGATCAACACCTATATATAACCGAAGATTTAAAGTTGAGCAACTACCGGTGCGAACATAATCTCAAGCAATCAAAGCATTCAAAGCAATCTAAAAGCAAACTATAGCATCGTGAAAAGAGCAGTTCTCAAAAGTTCATACTTGAAGAAGCTCTTAGTTGGAGAAGACAAAAAATCGTGTCTTTAATCCTGAGTTCGGGTTACTTCACTGGTTGAAGTTCAAGACTGTAAAGGCATCCAAGGATCGCGGATCAAGAGGTGCAAGGAAGTCAAGGGAGTTGCAACGGCAAGGATTTCCACTGGTTGGAAGCTGTTGTAATTTGGTTGAATCACTGTAATCTTTATCACTGGTTGACAATTATAGTGAATTCATCTCCAACTGGTTTGGAGAAAAGTGGATTAGTAGAGGATTACCCCACCTCTGAGACCACTATAACTGCCTGCGTATTTTACTGTTTTATAGCATCATACTCTAACTGCTGCATTCATTGTTAAGTGTTTCATTAGTTGTTTTTGTATTCGTCATCAGCTGACTTCCGCACGTATTGAGAACAAACGACTCTAAGTCATTTGCATATCTATCAGCTGAAGAAACTTACTCTTCGTGAAAAAGAGTTTAAGAGTTTCAATAAGTCTATTCACCCCCCCTCTAGACTTATTCCTAGACGACTTGTGACCTACAGACATCTCTATCAACAAGTTCTATTTGCATTTCCTATCCGCTCAAGTCAACTACGCGATTAAGTATTGGAGATTCTGCCTCTTGGTAGTACTCGGGTTGAGGAATGGGCTCCTACAATATTATTGATGATACTGCTGATACATCAACAACATGTCTAGCTCTTATCGGACAAACCACCCACGCATCTGTTGAATTACATAATCTATTAAAGTAAATAATTGTATGTATAATAAATAGACGCGGGTATAATATTATTATCATATTGTACCTCTTCTATGACGACCAAGTTTTCTAGATGGGTACCGAGCACAATACACTTGAGTCGCTTGACTTGGGAAGATAAATGACTCGGCAGTCGCTTGTCTTACTAGAGGATCGAGTTCAACTAACCCATGTAGACATTTCACTTTGCTGTTGTCGAACCAGTCGCATTTAAATAGACGAATAACTTGTTCAGGAAATCCAGGATTGTAGAACGTGAACTCTAATACCTCTAGTAGTATCCCGTAGTACTTAGACAAATCTCTGAAAATATTTGCACTGGTAACACACAATCCACTATTAATAGTCTTTTTATTTTGCCCGTGAAATTCTGTATGAAATCTCAATCCATTCACCACGTAACCCTTTGTACTTCACTAATCGATCACCTCTAAACAATGCAGCAAGTTGAGAGTCCTTTAATCCCGTGGTCGCAACCAATCTTTCAAACCATGGAACTAAGTGATTAACTCGTGCGAACTCCAAGTCTCTGGTAGAGATATTACTCTGTAGTTGACTCTCAAATGCACTGAAATACATAATGTGTAAATACATCATTACATGTAAAAATATGTCATATCAAAATAATAATCATACCATAGATATGGTTCTGCTTCTTCACAGTTCGTAAGAATGTATAGGATTTCCATATTCCACTCAGCTTTAGCCATGCGTCGTCCCTTACTTTTTCCCATTACTCGACCTTTTGGTGTAAAGATCGAAAGTTGTCCTTGAAATTGAGGGGCAAATAGAACCTCGTTCCTCTTTAGTCGTGTTGTTGTGCCGATTTCGTTGTCGAAATAGAAGTAACAAAAATTTGTGATCGGAGTCAGTAAATAGGCCTCACATATAGATTCCTCAACCTTCACTTTATTTCTCATCATGCCTTTTAGAATAAACATCATCCTGTATTGTACGAAATACTTAATTTGTAAATACATACACAACATAATGCATATATTAATAGAAAGAAAAGCAAAGTACCTCTCAAATGGGTACATCCATCGATAGAAGACTGGTCCCCCGACAAGGGCCTCGTACGGAAGATGAACGAGCATATGTTCCACTGAGTCAAAGAATGCCGGAGGGAATATCTATTCCAATTTGCAGATAGTCACTATGACAGTCTTGGCTAAGTTTATCATGTCAGACGCTTTAATCTCACTCGTGCACAATGCTCTCAAACAGTTGCTCACCTTCGTTAATGCTTCCCAGATTGGCTTCGGTAAAAAATCTTTCAGGGCAATAGATAGCAGTCGTTGTATAAAAACATGGAAGTTATGGCTCTTCATACCATTTATTCTATTAGTATCGAGATTCACAGAGTTTGATATATTCGAAACATGCCCGTCTGGAAATTTTAGCTATTTAAGCCACTCGCATATTGCATGTTTTTGTTCTGAGGTGAGCGTATATGTTGCTTACGACTTTCTATTTGCTCCCTCGGGTACAAACTGTAACAACCCAGAGCCATCCGGGAATACTACAGCACCATGGGCCCTGGGACGGAACCCACAAGGCTAAAAGATATTTTTACAAACATTTCAAGTATGCCTAAGCGGTATGACGGTAACATCTTTTTTAAAAATATGCAAAGGCTTTATAAAAATCCATTTATCAATACCGTCGTAAAATCTCATTTGAAAGTACAAGGCCAAAACGACAAAGTTCAACAGTTTCGAAAGTGTACTTTAAGCCATCACTTACAAGTACCGACAATATAGTTTAGAAAACGATTTTCCAATGTAACTTAAGTTACCAGATAACGAAAGGTCATTTAAAAATACTCACGCAGCGGAAAAGACAAACAGTTAAAAATACTCTAGCAGCGGAATACAACAACTAATCACAGTACTCGATTCACAAACACATGCCATAGACAGTATCCTCTGGGAAACTCATCTCTTCACGACCGCTACAAGCTCGATATCCCAAGAACCTAAAAACAAAGCCCACGATGGGGTCAGACATAATACTCGACAATGATAACGATCACATCACGTCAATAACTACATACCAATGAAAATACTAAGTAAGAATACTACCAATGTAATCTTACCGTCTTAGCTTTACCAGTTCGTGATAATCCTCATCAAAATAATCTTTATCATTATGCACATCTGGTAATCTCGATTAACCAATAAACTCGAACATAACATATATACTGTACCTCAAACAATATCCAAGATTCTCAAAACATCATCATAACTCGCCATACGGAAATATACCAACTCTGACCAATTCGATCCATCGGATAACATCATCAAATCCCAACACGATAATCGATTATCCATCAAAAGACAAATACTAAAGGAAATACGGAACATACCTCAAGATACGTAATGCGACGACAATCATGTCAGTCTAATCCGAGATCATATCAATACAACATATGGACCTAGTCCTACAACAGACCTACAAATGCATACTCACATGATGACATCAATATGTCCACAACAATAACAACAATGTATACTCAATGAAAATCCGATGATGCAGCGCACACAACATAGATCCCAAGATGATCTTGTTAGATCAACACGAGGTGGATAACCAATAATATACCTATGCACAACAACACCACATGGTAATCCAACGATCCAGCGCACACATCATAGATTCCCATGATGATCCCGTCGGACCAACAAATGGTGGAAATACCTGTCCAATGATCCAGCGCACACATCTATAGATTCCCATGATGATCCCGTCGGATCAACGCATGGTGAACATATGACAACAATGCACAACTGCATAATAACAACAATACACAAATGCATGATAACAATAATATACGAATGTATCACAACATGATCGACACAAGGTGACAAAAATGACCATAGTACTTGCCCCGAGTCCTTCGAGAGCAAATTCTATGTCAAAACCATCACTACTAATTTCCTCAATTTTCGACGATCCAAAAGTACCATGGACTGTAGATAACTCGTATCCTCGCATTTACCATAATGTGTCCTCGATATCGAAGTATGACAGTAACAAACGTAAATCATATACATTACGATTAAATTCCCAAAATCCGAAAACAAGGTACAATCCCAAATCTCCAGTGTTCACAATTATAATCATTGCTATACGAATTATAAACGAATGAAACTGAAACCATTCATTTATAAACTGAGCAAGTAATAACTTGCCTTGATACTGACACGATGATGATGAATTCGTTACCAACTCCTTGCCTTCGTCTACGAGTTCCTCGGCCCTGAACAATGCATTTCCCGAACATATTTGAACTCGACCGCAACATATTATTCTAGTCATCGATCAATTATCACAACCTATTGAGGTAATCAATTGACAACAATCCGATAACAATCAATAAACGACATAGCCAACAAATCAAACTCAACGGTTCAACGATTCCTCGATCATATGCAAACCAAATAATCCAACTCAACAATTACGAATTCATGTCCACAATACAAACTGAAACTCGATAATCATAATTAACAATCAATATAACCGATCAACAAACCCAATGGTTCCACAATATCCCGATTAAACACAATCCCGAACAACCCAAATCAACCAATCACGAATCCATAACCTTAATACGATTCCACAATCCAGTAATCATATCAATAATTAATTTAATTATGTAACACCCCCAAACTAGGCGGATATTACAGTGCCGTGGACCCCCGACTGGGACCCACCAGGCGAATGAAAATGAGTGAATTACGCAGGGTAAATGTAGTACCGAACCACATTACAACGATTAATTACTCCGATGAGGAGTTTCATACAACACACCCAGGATAATACAGAATACATGTATATTTTATATGAAGATAAAATACACAACACTGAATGAGATGAGTATTCAAACGGATTGTCTGCAGCGGAATAAATGAAGGAAACATAAATGACTGAAGAGACTGGGGCCCCCTACTAGTATCACTGGGACTCCTCGCCGTCACCGTGCTCTCCCCGTGCTTTAGCCTTGCCATGACCTGAAAAACAATATCCCCCAACGGCCGATTACGAGAATAACAATCCTCAAGGGTTGAAAATACACAATCATGATATATCTGAAGTTATGAATTATCCTGTCGAAACATACGCAATCAAACATGCTATATGAATCAACTATCAGTACGGCTCAAAGGAATGGCGCCACACTACGTCCGGGATGGAAATGTGTCCGTGCACAAGCCACCAACGAGTATCGATCGAACACACGCGTGGTCTTGTACCTAATCAGTCTCACGAAGCCATCAACTCGTGTGCACAGTCCAATGTGAGGCCAGCAACCAACACACGACTATAATGTGCCCGACATGAAAATCCTACACATACCAACCGGCACGCTAGTATGACCCAGAATGCCACGATATAACAAAAGTGACAACGAAAATGAATAGTGACTCACCAAGATGAAATGATGGTGAAATGAATGACAGCTCAATGAAATGATTGGAACCGTCGTTCCTTATGACTGAGGTGATTAATTGACAATGACAAGTTTTGATACGGTTAATACAATGATGAATGAGTCACAATTATGAATGAACAACAACAAAAGGAATGAATATCCTTTTAACCGAGTAAGAATTTACTTACACAACACCGGTGAAGAATGTCCGTCCACGAACAACGTCCTAAATGAAATGTCGGTCGCTCGAACAACCTTGAATAACATAATTACCAATAACTCGATCATTAAGCGAATCAAATACGATCATAACCGACTCAAACGTCGATACAACAATATCCTAACTCGAATATATCTAAACCAACTCCAAGATGAGTATTTCAAACCATCAAAACACTTTCAATGATATCAATAATCCCACAATTCAAGATTACAACAACGTCAATCGGAAATCCCCAAATTAACCGAAGTCAACCCCAAGGGTTCTTGATATAAATCCCCAAAATAACCATTTAATTCGTAGGAATATATTTATCCAAGATAGATAATCCATATCTAACATATTCCAACAATAATCCAAGCTTACACGAAGAAAATCGGAAAGAAAACCCAAAAATCCGAGATTCTAGATCCAAGAGATTAATACCTTTGATTTGATGTCAAGGAGGTGATGAAGTGATGATTAATCCGAATGATGAGCTTGAAGTTGATGATTGATGATTACACCTCGAAGGATACTCTCCAAAACGCCCGAAATCGCCCAAAACCGATGAGGGAATGAGAAAGAATGATAAATGACGAACTCGGGCTAACTGTCCAATATATAGTCATTCCAGGTTAGCGTGCACTAGCCCTTGTGCGTAGCGTGCGCTAACGGGTATTTTGGGTAGTCCAGTACCCACTGTCCGAGGACGGTAGCGTGCGCTACGTACCTTTTGTAGCGTGCGCTACAACCATATCATTAGCGTGCGCTAATACCCACGGTTAGCGTGCGCTAACGAATTATTAGATGCCCAGTACTGGAATCCAGAAACCGTCTGTTCTCTGATCTGACCTCGGTAGCGTGCGCTACAACCAATATTTAGCGTGCGCTATAATATCGATTGCGTACGCTAAAAACAACTCATAGCGTGCGCTATGTTTTAATCCAGTGCAGTCCAGTAGCTACTGGACTCAACCTGATCCGTCCTTAGCGCACGCTACAGCAATCATTAGCATGCGCTACTACAACCCACTAGCGCGCGCTACTTACCACTCGTAGCGTGCGCTACTAATAACTCACCTGCAGTCCAGTACCTTCTGGACTGCAGCCAAGGTAACATTAGCGTGCGCTAATGCTGAGTGGTAGCGTGCACTACCTGTACTCAATTAGCGCGTGCTAGAAAGAGTACGTAGCGTGCGCTACTCCTCACGCACAGCCCACAATGAAAACGACAATGATGACAAACACGGCACGAAACTCCAATTAGATTGATGATGGATGACGATTGATACACGATACAATTACTCTGAACGATGATTACCATGATTGAATATGAGTGACAAATGATCATTAATGAGTGAAATTACTGAGTGACAAATACTGAATGATAATAACTGAATTACAACCGGGTATTACATACACCCCCCCTTAAAAGAGTTTCGTCCCCGAAACTAAGGGTCAAACAACTCGGGATAACTCTCCCGCATACTATCCTCGGTTTCCCAAGTAGCCTCTTCGATTCCGTGCCTAGACCACTGAATTTTCACCAAAGGAATCGTCTTATTCCTCAACTGTTTCATTCGCCGCTCTAAAACTCGTATAGGACGCTCCTCATATGAATGATCATCGGCGATCTCAATTTCGTCGAACTGAAGTATGTGACTCGGGTCGGCAATATACTTCCGCAACTGTGAGACATGAAACACATTATGAATTCGGCTCAACGCCGGAGGTAGAGCCAGTCGATAAGCTAACTCGCCTACTCGATCCAAAATCTCAAACGGTCCAATGAATCTCGGACTCAACTTCCCCCTCTTCCCAAAACGGAAGATACCTCGACTCGGGGATACTTTGACCAAAACGTGGTCACCCGTCTCGAACTCTAGTGGTCGACGACGATTGTCTGCATAAGATTTACCGACTCGAGCGGTCAACAAACGACTCCTGATCAAAGCTACCTTCTCACGGGCGGCTATAAGCATATCGGGCTCGGTGTCGATTGATTCTGATAAGTCATCCCAACACAAAGGAGATCGACAACGACGACCGTACAAGGCCTCGTAAGGTGCCATCTTAATCGAAGAATGCCAACTATTATTATACGTGAACTCGATCAATGGTAGTTGGGCTTCCCAATCGTCTTTCCAATCGAGGACGCATGCCCTCAACATGTCCTCTAATGTCTGAATAGTCCTCTCTGACTGCCCGTCGGACTGAGGATGAAAGGCGGTACTGAGATTAAGCTGAGTTACCATAGCACGATGAACTGATTTCCAAAAATGTGACAAAAACCGTCCGTCACGATCGGAAACGATACTTTTAGGAGTACCGTGCAGTCTCACTATCTCTTTGATAAACAACTGGGCAAGTCTCTCGGGACCCCACGTATCCTTAATCTCAAGGAAATGAGCCAATTTTGTTAAGCGGTCCACAATTACCCAAATCGTATTCATGCCACGACGACTCGTCGGCAAACTCGTGATGAAATCCATAGAAATGTCTTCCCACTTCCATTCTGGAATAGGGAGAGGTTTCAGCATACCCGCCGGTCGCTGATGTTCAATCTTAAATTGTTGACAGGTTAAGCATCTCGAAACAAATTTTGCGACTTCTCGCTTCATATTACTCCACCAGTAATTTTGTTTCAAGTCCTTATACATCTTGCTAGACCTCGGATGAACAGAATAAGGGGTAGCATGAGCTTATCTCAAAATCGAGTTTTTCAACTCGTCATCCGCCGGTACGCACAACCGATTCTTAAATCTCAAAAGTCCATCCTCGTGGACCACGAATCCAGGGGCTTTCCCCTGAGCCACATCCTCACGGATGCGCAACAATGAGGGGTCTGAAACCTGCTTCTCTCTGATTGCCTCCTCAAGTGACGATGAAATCTCTAACATACAAAGCTATCCCTGAACTCGCTGAAGCCAGACCTCGATCTCGGGTCTAAGGAATTCCTGCTGAAGCTCCTTCTGAATTGTTAAACGAGCAAGCATCTGCTCCTGGACGGACTTACGACTCAAGGCGTCGGCGACAACGTTCGCCTTGCCCGGGTGGTAAAGGATCTCGATATCGTAATATTTGATTAGTTCCAACCACCGTCTCTGTCGCATATTTAACTCCTTTTGAGTAAATATATACTTCAAACTCTTGTGATCGGTGAAAATTTGACAGGTGACGCCATAAAGGTAATGACGCCAGATTTTCAAAGCGAACACCACGGCTGCTAGCTCCAGGTCGTGGGTCGGATAATTAACCTCGTAAGGTCTCAATTGTCGCGAAGCATAAGCAATAACTTTCCCGTTCTGCATGAGTACACATCCAAGACCTTGCCCGGACGCATCACTATAAACCACAAATCCTTCCGTCCCTTGCGGTAAGGAAAGAACAGGTGCTGAAGTTAACCGGCTCTTGAGTTCCTCAAAACTCTGTTGACACGCTTCGGACCACGTGTATTTCTTATCTTTCCGTAAAAGATTCGTCATGGGTTGAGCGATTTTAGAAAATCCTTCAACAAACCGCCGATAATAACCGGCTAATCCGAGAAAGCTTCGGATTTCCTTAACATTCTTCGGAGGTAGCCAATCTCGAATAGCCTCCGTCTTCTGAGGATCGACACGAACTCCGTCTGAAGAAATTACGTGTCCGAGAAACGTCACTTCGGACATCCAGAATTCACATTTGGAAAACTTCCCATAAAGTTGCTCTCGTATCAACACGTCGATAACCTGATGAAGGTGAAACTCGTGTTCCTCCCGGTCACGAGAATAAATCAAAATGTCATCAATGAAGACAACCACAAATTGATCCAAAAAGTCGATGAAAACCCGATTCATTAACTCCATGATTACCGCAGGTGCATTAGTTAATCCAAACGGCATTACCACCACTACTACAAATATGACCTTTAATGACAGAAATTTTATGACGTTTTGCCAAAAACGTCATTGTAATGTCTTTTCATGACGTTTCCAGCAGCAAACGTCATAAATTTGGATTGGAGTTTAGTTTTATGACGTTTAGTAACAATCATCGTGAATAATGAATTTAATGATGTTTAAAAACCGTCATAAAATTTATGACGTTTTATAAACGTCATATACTAGTTTTCCATGATGAATTCCGGACGTCATAGTAGATCTATTGACGACAGTTTCTAAGTATCATTGAATATTCTTTCAATGACATTTGTTAAATGTCATAAATTGTAGGTGGGCCATGACAATACACAAGTATTGGCGCCTTAGCCTAATTCTCTGCCGCCCAATTTTTTTTTGGGAACTTTCTATTGATTGAAGACTGGCAAGTCTGACCACCGCTACTCAAAACTTTCTAAGAAAATAAAAAAATGCCCAAAAAAACCTAGTTTCTCCCTACGTACGCCGCCCCTTCTCTCTCACCTCTGCGTTCGCGACCTTCCCAATCTGATTCAGAAATCTGCTTTCTTTCTCACACGACGCCACATCTGCTTCTCTTCCAGCGACCTCTGCTTCTCTTACGAACGAGCGTAAGCCTCATGCTCTATTTGTTCAATTTTTTTTTAATTTACGTCAATAGAGTTGTATGATATTTTTTAATTTGTTCGATTTGTGCTACTTAATTATTCTGTCTATAGAGTTGTATGATATTTGGATTTGGGTGATTCTTGTATGGTTGATGTTAATATTTCTTAGTAGTAAACTTTCCTCTCTGGACTTCAACGGAGGAGATGAATTTTTTCATGTATTGAGTTTCTCCATCCTCAATTTTCTCGTGTTTTTGTCCAGGCAGATGCTTAAAAACTGGACAACCCCTACTTGGTGAAGAGAATGCAACAACAATCATAGACAAAACCTATAGGTATGATGACAATTCTATTTTGAATGCTTATGTGGTGATTGATTTTCCGAAGATGATGTTCTCTAGTTCGTGATATTTCTTTGGAATTCCAGATTCATCGCTTCGTGACCAAGTCGACTCCATCGTCGTCACCTCCATCGTCTGTAAATATACTATATATATATATATATATACTCTGTTTATCTGTTTATAATATATATATATTATATAATTACATATACAATACAGACTAGTTGATTGTTATATATGTTGAATGCTATAATTTGGCTGCCTGCTGTTGTATTAGGTATGTTAGAAACATATAATATTCTACATGTATAATTACTATTTATTATTTATACCTTGCATAGTTATCAATAGCGCCCGTAGCGCTCGCTATAGCGAGTAGCGAAGCGTAGTGAGGCTTCATCGCTATAGGGCGCTATGAGCTACGCAGTTTTGGATAGCGAGCGCTATCCTCGCTATTCTCGCTATAGCCCCGATCGCGATAGCACCCAATAGCGGCGCTATTTCATATTCTGTGTTTTTTTTCCTGTAACAATTTTGTAGGTTGCCCTTTTCAATTCCAATAAAAAATGTGTTTTCAGGTAACATAAACCTGAAAAAATATAAAGCCCAAAATCTGAATATATTTTTAGGTAAGATGACATTTATATTATGTTTTTCTAGTATTGGAATTGATGTTTTGTGTTATTTGAACTTATATCCATGTTATTTTTCAGTTTATGCATGAACTCTTGAATTGGATTTAGTATATAATATGTATTATATATTTATGTACTTGTGGTGCTTCACTTCCAAATAGCCCTCGCTATTCGTTATAGCTATCGCTATAGCCGTAAGGGACCTTGTCGCTATGGAGCGCTATTGTTGGGTTCATTTTTCAGTGCGACTCTTGTTTTCTTATTATTTAAAACTCAAACAAATTAAAACCTTAAAATCCAAAACAAAGACTAATCTTATACCGCCAGTGACTAAGTGTCCTCGGATATTTGTCAAGAGCTTGAGGATCCCGATTTTAATTTAAATAGGTTTTAATCTCAAAATTCAAATCGAGCGCCTGAATTTGAGTCTCACCAGCTGCGTGCTCCCTTTCCTGATCTTTGTGCTTCTCAAGTTTAATAATGCGCCCTCGGATAATGTTTGGGGAACCTGTCTAGCGCTGCAAGGTCGTTTTCTCTTAACATATGGATTGCCCGATTTACTGCAGCATTTAGTGTTTTCTACATACTATTAATAACTATGATACCTTGTCGACTAGTGTCGATTAGTCTACGACAAGTCACGGCTAGTCTACGACTCGACTTGTCGGACCCTCCGTCGACTCGGATCGACTGGTTGATGTAACAACCATGGTCTATTCACCCTGTAATAACTCTAAGAACAATTTATTATGCAGAACGTATAATTATAAGAGGTTTATGATAATGTTTTTTTTATGATTTTGTTTGTATATGAAACCTAAATATGTTACTGGTGTGATGGTTATGTATTTGTGTTGTAAACACATGTGAGAAGCAAAAATTGATATCTATTACCTTATAACAATTTTAATTCATGAGGTATCTTTCCCTTTGATTACCTTCATAACATTATATTTCCTGGCCTGCTATTTGCAAAAGCATATTTTGCAGTTCAGTTTTGTCACTTTGAAAACTAGAAACTGCAGTGGAACCGGAACGCTGCAAACCAGTCTGGTTTTCGCGGTTTCTCGATTCCTAATTGATTGTCTTGAATGTGTCTGCTCTTTCTGGAGAACTTTTCACATACTTGCAGGTTTTCCTAATTGATGCAACTGATTTATCCATAATATGCAACCCATACCTCGCAATCAGGTTAACAATATGTGCGAGGCATCTCACATGCATCACCCCCCTTGGTGGCCTCTTCTCCCAATCATCCATTTATGTCTTTAGATAGTTAATAGCAACTTTTTTTGCTGCTGCATTGTCCACACTGATTGTCAACCCACACTGATTGTGAACACAATCTCAATCCCCCATTTATCAAACAATCCTCTAAGATTTTTCCTATAGTCTTTCCATTATGATTAGGAATCAATTTAAAGTTCAAGGTTTTTCTATGAAGTGTAAAACCATGATCGATAAAATATGCTGTGATAACCATATAGTTCAGAGTTTTACAACTGGCCCAGGTGCCCGTTGTCAAACAGAGTGGGCGGGATTGTAACTCAACCGTTAATTCCGCCTTCTTAGCATCATACATCCTCAAAAAATTCTGAAAATAGTCTTCCTACAAGTAGGCAACCATCTCGGAACTGAAACTTCCACAAAATGCCTGAATCCACTATTTTTAATAAAGCTAAACGACAACTTATCGATAACAATCATCCTGGTTGCAGCAACTCTCCTTCGACCAAGCAGATGTTTTCAATGTTCTCACACCACCCACCATAATACAGTCACTAGTTAAGGCTTGTTGTCCTCCCTGCTCTAGATTCAATCTATCCCCAAAATTTTTACAAACAGACTTAAGATGACTCCTAAGAGTACTTGTACCTACTCTGAAATCACACTTGAATTCAGTGTTACAATGAATGCCACGACAGCGTTTCTCTAATCCAACAACCTTCTTTTCCCCATCTACTTCATCATAAAGATGCGAAACATATCTGTCAAAACGAGGCCATACGTTATAGGTAAGTCGTGGTTCCTTCTTCAAGGCAGTCATCGTTCTCTTCCCTTTTACCGTAGTAGCACCCTTCTGTTGTTGGACTTCTTCGTCCTCAGATGGAACTTGCATGGTTTGATTATCATCACATGAATTCGATCTGGACATAGTAATATGAAAAAAAAAGAAAAAAAACATATTATTCAGTTGGTCATCATCAATAATTCAATATTACAACCTAATAGTAATAGATTTCTCTATATAATGAAACACTAAATCTAAAATGAATATCAACCTTACCCTACCAATCACAAAGATTAAAAACGAATTAAGTATTAAGCGTTAAAACAAAATAACCTAAACAATAATGGAATTTATTAATATGTAAATATAAATATGTATACACAACATAATAAAAATAACCTACAATATCCATTTTTCATCCTCCTTCAGACCTAGTTAACAAAGAACATGCTTTATCCTTTGCAATTATAATCAGATTTTTGAAGAAAAAAATCCGATCAAACTAATGATTAAGATAATAAATTGAGACGCAGAAAACACCTGGAAGAGAAAACATGATTTTTCTGCAGAAAAATGCTTTTTTATAAGGATGTTAATAAGGTTACATGTTGTTGTTTCATATTAATTTGTGTTTGGTATATATCATAACATGGTAGCACTCTTAAGTCTTAAAGTCATAAATTTAATCTGTTTGAGTTTTTAAATATTGGTAGGTGTAAAGCAAGTATAAGTTAGCATGGATAAGAGCTGGATATCTTGGGACCCAAATAATCCCCAGTTTCAAGAAAAGGCTAAAGAATTTATTATTAATTCTAAGAAGTTTGCAAGGAATCTGAGATGATCATCTGTCCTTGCGTGTCTGTAAGCTGCTCTTCACAAAATGATGAAACATTATTGTTTCACCTAACTAAGTATGGATTTGATTCTACATATAAGGTCTGGGTCGCTCATGGTGAGCCAAATCTTATAGGAAGAAGTGCACAAGTTGATGAGTTTGTAACATCATATGATGTTCGTGAGGATTCTGAAATGTTAGAAGTTCATCAGATGTATGAAGATGCGTGTTTTAAGTTACCATTTCAGGGTGAATCCGAGTTTCTTGAATGTAGATGATATGTATCAAAAAAAGATTTGAGATCTTGAAGTTCCTCTGTACCCTAGTTGTACTAAGTACACAAAACTTTCAGCAACCTTAATCATGTATACTTTGAAAGCTGAATCAGGTCTATCTAATTCTGGTTTTGATAAGATCATGAGTGTGTTTAAAGATATGCTACCCGAGGAAAATACTTTTCCGGAGTCACTATCCATAGTCAAGAAAACACTTAACGATTTTGATTTAGGGTATGAGAAGATAGACGCATGTCTCAATGATTGTATTTTGTATAGGGGAGAGGAATATAGAGACTTACATAAATGTCCTGAATGTAATGCTTCTAGATATAAAGTAAACCTACGTCTTGGAAAGATAAAAGAAGGTGTTCTTTGCAAAAGTATTACGTTACTTTCCTATAATTCCAAGACTTCACGGATGTTTCTTTACGCATCCGTTAGTGAGCGATTAACATGGCATTCTAGTCATCATAGTCAAGATGGTAAGATGCGTCATCCTGTGGACTCGGTTTCTTGGAGTTCCATAGATAAAAATACCCGATTTTGCATCGGATCGAGGAATTTAAGATTTGGACTTGCAATCGATGGGTTCAACCCTTTCAGCAATCTTAGCTCCACACAGTCTTTGGCGATTATTTTAGTCATCTATAATCTTCCACCAAATGTGTGCATGTCTTAGAAAACACGATGCTAAGCTTACTTATTCCAGGCCCTAAACAACCAGAAATGACATTGATGTATACTTACGGCCCCTTATAGATGATCTAAAATTGTTGTGGGATGGTATTAATATGTATGATGCATATACTAAAGCCATGTTTAACCTTAGAGGTATCCTATTATGGACCATTAATGATTTCTGGCTTATGGGAATTTATCGGGTTGACTAATAAAGGGAATTTGCTTGTCTGTTTGTGGGCACGAAACGTGTTCTTCTTGCCGCCACTTGCTCGAAGACTATCTATGTGGATCATAGAAGATTTTTGCCATCAAACCATATGTTTGGAGAAAACCTAAGTGGTTCAATGGAAAAAATGAGAGAAGAGTGCGGCCAAAGATCTTTACGAGGAGAGATACGATTCATGCTTTAGTTGGGTTCACAAATAAGTGGGGAAAAAAAAAGAAAAAAGAAGAAGCTTAAAAGGAGACCCAACAAAGTTATTAAAAAGAAGTCCTTATTTTTCGACTTGCCGTATTGGGAGGTCGAGTTATATTCTTACTATTATTTACTACTCTAATTCAATAAGATTCGATGAAACATTATAATTAAGTTTGATACGTATTTTGTTTGCTAACTATAGGAACTACTTGTGCGACATAATTTGGATGTTATGCACATTGAAAAAATGTCTGTGAAAGTGTTTTAGATACACTCTTAGATGTGAAGGAAAATCTAAAATTGGGGCGATTCACGTAGAGATCTAGAATTACAAGAATTAATGGAAGATGTTGTAGTAGAAGCAAGAGCAGAAAAGTTAGATCCTTCGGTGCTTACACCTTTACAAAGCTTGAGAAGGAAAAATTTCTTTGGAGGCTATGGATGCAAAGGTTTCTGATGGATATTGCTCTAATATTGGAATCGCATCAAGATTACATCTGGAAAAATTCTAGGGATGAAGTCTCATGATTACCATGTCCTAATGCAACAACTATTATGCAGCTATTAAGGGGCTTTTACGAAGGGTTACGAAAATCATTATTTCGTTTATACGCATTTTTCACGAGTTGTGTCAAAGAGTAATTGATAAGAAAAGATTAGAGGAGCTGGAAGATGAAATTATTGAGACCTTGTGCTTGTTCGAGAGGTACTTCCCTCCATCATTTTCTCCATAATGATTCACCTTACAATTCATATAGGAAGAGAAGCGAAATTATGTGGTCTGTCCATTACGGTGGATGTACCCTTTTGAAATGTATTATTTAGTGCTTATAACTTTCATCATAAACTATATAATGGTTGTTATATATGTTTAGCTTACTATTATTTTAACTTAATGAACTTTTAGATACATGAAGGTCCTCAAAGGTTATGTTAAGAATCGTCTGCTCCGGAAGGAAGTATTCTGAAAACTACTTGGTGATGAGTGTGTTAGGTTTTGTGGCGGATACATGAAAAACTCTTCCTTGTTTGGTAACAAGCGAAAGCGTAATGATGTCATTGAAAATGAAACAATAATCGAAGGATGCACTTTGCGTAAAGGCCGACCTTTACAATTGATGATGAGTTGCATAAAGTGCACATCTATGTGTCCTTATCAATAGTCAAGAAACTGAACCTTATATTGAGTTAGTAAATCTCCAGTGACTTATATTTATTTCCTTTAATTAATGGATATTTTATAGATACCTTACATATACATATCGCACATCTCGGTTTGTTTTCTCATTAGGGTTCATAAGGAAGAGTTAAGATGCTCGACCAACGGTTGATATCTAATTCAAACATACTAGAGAAAATACATTTACGAATTTTGTGCAATGGTTGCAAGCTAAGGTTTGATCCATTGATGTATTTTTTTTGGGACTAATGATTAAACTTAAATGTATACTTGACACAAAACTTGTTGCTTTGGGTTCTTGATTAAACTTGGCCAGTAAATCGGTGTCGAGTCATCTGAAATGCTAAAGTACCTTGTTAAAGGGCCAAGACATTGTGCAATGTCCCACTCTGGTTTTATTATTAATGGAAACCGCTTTCATACTGTGGATGCTAATGTCTCTACGCAAGACTATGGTGTACACGTACAAGTAGATACTTTATCAAATTATTATGGGATAATCAAACAAATTTTGATGTTAGACTTTTATAAGTTCCGTTTGGCTGTATTCCTTTGTGATTGGGAAAACATTACTTCTGGTGTGAAGAAAGTAGATGGATTCACCTTAGTTAACCTCAATGAAGGTCTAAGTAAAAAAGATCCATTTATTTTAGCATCACATGCTAAACAAGTTTTTTACTCTCGGGATAATGAAAAATCCAGTTGGTATGTCGTCTTTGAAGGCACCACAAAGAGGTTTTGATGATCTGGAACAATTTGATGAGACATTTTATGGTTCTTTTGTTGATCAAGAACCATCTGCACTTGACATTGACAATGAAGATAAAGTTGATTCCTGAGGCTGATCCTTTTGTGGTAACCACTGTACTAACATCTTTCGTACTAGATTTCATAATATTGACATCTTAGTAATGCTTGAAATATTTGTTCATATATGTAATGATAATTTCATGACATCAATATTTTACTAAAATGTTAGTTATTGTTGTCCTTTACTTAAAATTTGTATTGTAGGTTACATAATGATAATATTGTCCTTCGTGTTTTAGTTATATAATGAATTTGTTTTCCATGTATATATATAGAACTATGGCAACAGGCAGGAAAACAAATAGAATAGGAGTGCAGATTGAGATTGAGGATACTCCAAGGGCAGAAATTGTTGCTGATATCCAACAAGAAGGTGATAGTAGTGAGCTAACTCCAAATGATGGCAAAGGGAAAAAAAGAGGTAAAACAACTTTGCAACTTATTCCTACTGGAGAATCACAGCGTCAAACCATTGAGTGGAATGAGAGAGGACAACCTGTTGGACCACAATCAGTCAAGTTTAGCTCAGCTGTTGGGTGCATAGTCAGGGAGCAAGTGCCGATCAACATAAAAGACTGGCGTTTAGTTGCAGACAAGCCCAAAAATGAAGTTTGGGGTATTTTGTTGGTAATGTTCTTGCATATATTTTTTTTTTTTATTTTGTTCCTGCTATAACATTATACAAATATTTTAACTATGTAATTTACCAAGTATTTTAACTGGATCTTTTTATCTGTTTGTGTGTAGCAACAATATAAGGTGGCTGAGATTCATAAGACATATATCTTCCAACAAATGGGAAGGTTATGGAGAGCTTACAAGAATGAACTCACTAATAGCGTGCTGACTGCTTTAGATTCTCGTCGTAGTAGGACAGACACTGCACGACTAATTGGCTCGATTAGGCACCTTGTGTGCCACGAGCGAGTGGGATGAATTCGTGGCGAAAGAAGCTCCCCGAATGGAGAGTAAGTCAATTTATATTATGTTCGTGTGTTAAAGTAGCGGTGAAATGAAAAAATATATGGTACATAATCACTGTTATCACATCGACAACTAGTCATCGGCTAGTCGACCACTCACCCAAATTGAAGCGATCGTCCATGACTTGTAAAGTAAGTCGACTAGAGTTTCTTATTAATGACACGAACCATTACCATTCTTTGAAACATACCCGTCCAGTCCTATTTAAAGAGTATTGAGCCTAAAAAACCCTAAAAACACGACTGGTCCAAGTCCCAATCGCATTTCTGCCTCCTAAATCAAAGATTGATCGTTTTCTTCCAGATCCGGTCGTTTTCTTGGCTAGGTCTTTATTTAGAAATGCACTTCGGATCGATCTATCATCTATTATGGATATTTGTCATGGATATTTGTTGAATTTGAACTTATTATTATGTTTAATTTGAACTTATATCTATCATCTTATTATTATATTAAATTATGTCATATGCTCATATATTAAATTTAAAAAATACATGTATAAAATACACTTGGCGACTAGTCACGACTAGTCGACTCGACTTGTCGACTAGTCTTTACGATGGTACTCAGGAGACTGAGCTCGACTTTTCGACTTAATAACCTTGTGCGTAATGTGAAATTTGTTTGTTATAATTTACAGGTAAAGAGGGAAAAAATGCAGGAAATAAGGGCTAAACAACTTCTTCCGCACACTTTAAGTAGAAAAGGATATGCAAGGGAGGAATATGATCACGTAAGTAAAAAGAATTCATCCTACAATACTAAAGTATTTATATTTAATCTATAAAACATCAATATGTTAAATGTTCTGTTGTTTGAAGAAAAAAAACACAGGAGAAACACTCTGTAGAACACAGTCATTTCTTAAAGGCCATGAGAAGTCCAAAAAAAAGTATGTTCAAGACATATGTGTAAGTACTCTCCCCAACATGTTTGTTTCTTCAAGTTTAGGTACAAAGTTCAATTTCTATTATGATATGCATGGTTTCGATTTTCTACTGTGCTGTTTAGGCTGAGTTAAAAGTGAAACTTGCTGAGCAACCTCCTTCTGAAGGACCTATTCCTATAAAGCACGATGTGTTGAGTCAAGTACTTGGTAAGGAGAAAAATGGTCGTGTTCGAGGCATGGGAGCCGGCGTCACACCTTCAAGGGTGGATGGAATACTACAAAATGCTACTACCTTACAAGCATTTCAGGACAAACTTGATGCAACTTGTGAAAGGACAAAGAGGCTTGAAGAAATGTTTCTACAACTGATAGTTATTCACTGTCTTCATATATATATATATATATATATATATATTATATTTGTTTCTCGCTGAAATAGTTATCATTTTCATATTTTGAAAGACTGGAAATAAGCAAATACGAAGTCCTAGCGATGCTGGAAGTAAGCATAGAAGCAGTCATGATAATGCAGAGGCAAGTTACTTTACAATTAGCTCTAAAATCATATAGTAGTTTGTTATATTGTTAATCGCCTAATGACTTGCCTATATTTTGTAAGTAGGATGGTCATGTCAATGGCGAAAGGAGTACAATGAGGCCTATTACGGGAAATTCTAAAGTAAGTTTAATTTTCTACATTTGAGGTCTCTTTTTGTGTACGAGTTGTAATATTTTCCATTTTAAAATGTCATTATTTTATAGTCGGGAAAGTGTAATGAAAGAGCAT
The DNA here is from genome assembly GCA_033398695.1 of Orobanche coerulescens. Lineage (NCBI taxonomy): Eukaryota > Viridiplantae > Streptophyta > Magnoliopsida > Lamiales > Orobanchaceae > Orobanche > Orobanche coerulescens. The sequence continues at coordinate 92,376,835 of CM065819.1, forward strand.
GAAATGAACTTTCAAACGAAGCATCTTGAGATAAGTTTGCGAGAATATAGGTGTGTTTTTAATAGACAAATGAACCTTGAAGTAATTTAAACTATATCACCTCTTGCCTTTTGAACTATATCGATTTGAGATTTGTTTTGTTATAGATAAATGGACCTTATAGGCTTTGTTGGCCTGAAGGTGAGCCACAGGACTAGAAAAAAGAAGATTCACGTCTTAGGACATTTAGTTCATATTTGTAAGGGACTTGGAGAAGAAGAGGTCAAATGCCTATGCTTTGACCGATGAAATTTATAGGGGAAAATGCCTACTCTTCTATGTCAAAGTTTCGCTTTAAGAATGAGAATCATGTTAAATGAAAACTTATAGGCAACTTGTAATGGTTAGAGTGAGGGATTGGTTTATGCATATCATTATTCATATGCGGCAACCATTTCCTAAATCTTTATTCATGTTTTATTCAAGTATTAAAGCTGTTTAGAGGAGAATATCAGTGTTTCGATAGGCATTGCCTTGGCATGGAAATATATCAAATCCATTTGGATGAGCATGTTGGTTTTTTATGTATGTAAAGCGCACATTAACTTGGAGTTATGTGTTAATATACTTGAACAAACCACAAATTTTAGGACTTAAAAAATAGTTAAAGGTGGTGTTATACACAAAATAGTCTATTTCGATTGATTCCCTTGGTTTAGTCCCTTTGAAGGTTTAGGATCACTGGCCGAATCTGGATAAGGCAGGGTTAAAGCTTTCCATGGGAGTCGAATAGCGGCGGAATTAATAGTAGGAGCATGGGAGCAGATTCAACCGATCCGGCTCCTATGTGACATAAGAGAAGACGAAAGTAGGTTCTTCTTCTTACTAGTTCGGAAAGGCGAGTAAGGGAAAGGTTTGTTCCTAAATTTCAATAGCTAGCATCGAGCTCTTAGGTTGTCAAGAGCGGTAGGAGGCTCGAAAGATATTTGACTGCCCTTGAACTCAATTTGAATAAACTAGTTTTAGGCTCATTAGAGTTCGGAAATTGCCCAGAATCATTGCATTCATTAGAATAAGTCGAGCTCTTCACAATGCTTAGTCTATGATTCAATTACCAATCGTTCAGTCGTTTACCTCTTGCTAATGTAATGTTAGGAATTCTTAAGATTATGTTAGAAAATGTTCAAATTTTTTCATCAGCTCACCTCTTTGTTATTCGAAAAAAAAAGGATACTGGGCATATTTTATCAGCAGCTCACCTCTATGATTCTAAAGTTTGATGCCTGCATATTTTCAAGTCTTGATACTTGTGTTTTAAGTTTGCTTCCTGCATTTTCAAGTTTGCTCAAAGCATTTTGCTGTGTTGTGATTTAGAATGTTCAATTTGTTGATTGTGAGAGCAACTTGTTGTATATTGTAAAATCTTGTTGGTTTTGAAGTTAGTTTGAATTGTGTAGTCTGTACAAGAAAGCAACCTTTGTCTTCTTAATCAATCATGCAACATACTTAGCTGGATGGGTACAAATGAAGTGGTGGCAAAAGGGAGAGTATCTGCCATTGATCCTTCAAGCAAAGTGCATGGCTATGTGTTGGGACAGATTGTTATAGAGTTGAGGTCGAGGAACTGTCAATCCTAGAGCAGAATTCTACCGATTCGGCCGGAGTTTTCGGTCATGGAAGATGCGATTGGGAGTACGATTGCGTGGCCAATTAAGTATATTATCCCACGCACTTGAATAATTTGTAGTTGTGTTCTTTTCTAGTTTTTGCTATATGCATATAGCGAATTTTCGTTGAGCTTGTGCATTATTTTGATGTTGGCACACTATAGTCCATGACAATTTGATTAGGATGTTCGTGTATATGGCATCACAATGTTGATGCAAATATAAATGCTTGAATCTATGATGTAATTGAACATTTGGATACGTAACTAGAAATATTAATGCTATTTTGACCCGTAAATCGTAATATTTTTTTGTACAAAGTGTATTTTTAATGACATGTAAAAATTGTCATTAAAATGTTTCAATGATGGAAAGTAACTATCATATAAACAAATATAATGACATATTGAGAGTTACAATGATAGGGTAAAATTGTTGTGGAAAATATTTTTTAACAATTGAGAGACGTCGTTGAAAATATTTAATAACGATTGCAAAATGTCAATAGATAACTTCTTTGTGAAATAAGTGTGTCATCATAAACTATATTATGACGTTTAACAAACGTTGTTGAAGTTTGCCCCTACAATGACACTTCTATGACGAAGAAAGTTTGTCATCATAAACTATATTATGACGTTTAACAGACGTCGTTGAAGTCCGGCCCTATAATGACACTTATATGACGAAAAAAGTTTGTCATCATAAACTATATTATGACGTTTAACAAACGTCGATGAAGGTTGGGCTTACAATGACACTTCTATGACAGAAATAGAGTGTCATCATAAACTATATTATGACGTTTATCAAACGTCGTTGAAGGCCGCCCCTACAATGACACAGGCTTTAATGATGTTTCGGACGACACACAGTAACTGTCATTGAAGGCATTCCATGACATTTTTTATGTGTCATGGAAAGGGTCATTTCTACTAGTGCACAAATTCATAATGACCATAGCGTGTTCGAAACGCCGTTCTCGCGATATCCGACTCTCGAATTCGCAACTGATGATATCCAGATCTTAGGTCGATCTTGGAAAATACTGAAGCTCCCTGAAGTTGATCTAAAAGATCATCGATACGGGGTAGAGGATATTTATTCTTGATCGTCACCCGGTTCAATTCTCGGTAATCAATACACAAGCGGAACGAACCATCATTCTTCTTGACAAATAAAACTGGTGCTCCCCACGGGGACGCACTCGGTCGGATATAACCTTTCTCGAACAACTCCTCAAGTTGGTTCTTTCATTCTTGCATTTCGGTCGGGGCCATCCGGTACGGTGCCTTCGATATCGGGGACGTACCGGGCTCCAACTCAATCGTGAATTCCACATCTCTCTGTGGAGGCAAACCAGGTAACTCGTCTGGAAAAACATCGGCATATTCCTTCACTACCGGAATATCCGTCAACATTACTGATGATTTCTCGTTTTTGGTCATATAGCACCAATAACCAACACACCCCTGACTGATTAATCTCACTGCTTTCATCAAATTAATGACTTTACCTTAACAGCAGGGATTACCTCCCTGAAAAACACATTCAACCCCGTCGTCTGAAATGATAGTGACCATACGCTTACGGACAGTAATGATGGCATCATGACGATCCATCCAGTCAATACCCAGAATGACGTCGTCTCTCGGCAAATCTACTTCGATTAGGTCTGCTAGCCATGCACGGCCATGAAGCTGAATCGGACAATTCTGAATCTCACGATTTCCGATAATTCTTCTACCGTCAGGTAGACCAATGACATAAGGCTCACAACTAGTAGCACTACCCAGACATAGTCTACGCAAACATGACTCGGAAATGAATGAATGCGATGCACCAGTATCAAAAAGGGTACACACAGGTTTAGATAGAATATCGAGTGTACCTAATATCATCCGGGCCTATGGATCATCGGTCTTCTTCATCTCATAAATTCGGGGCTTGCCGGCCCCCGAACCGGACGCTCCCGTCTGGTAGCTCTTGGCTCCGCCTTTAGCTCCTGTCGTCTTGAGCAGCCGCCGAAAGTGGCTTTGATTACGCACGGCCGAATGTCACAGGGCTGAGATGGCCGGAGTGGGTTTAGAGTCCTTCGGCAAAACGGGCCCTATGCCCGGCAATCCCACGATTGTGGCACGTGACAGCCGGACATTTAGTGCTGAAATGACCTGTTCCTCACGGTTGAAACAGTGATGGCCGGCCGCTCGTGGCCCGAGATTCCGTGGGTTTAGACGCCATGGGAGGTCGCTCGAGAAAAAGTAGAGCCCGCACGTGGTTTCTTGAAAGTGGCACGACTCCGTCAGCCGATTCTGATTCTTGGACTTCTTGCTAGCGAGATGAAGGTTCTTTGCTTAGCAATCTCCTTAGCGATAAGCTCATAGGTAAGAGCTTTCTCAATGAATTCGCCAATGTGGTGCAATTATGATTAAGCATTTGTAGTCTCATACGGGGTTTCACCTCTTCTGAAATACTTGATCTTGTCCGCCTCGAGTGAATGATAGACGAGGCGAACGGAAGAAGTTCCTGAAATTTTTCGGCGATGGCGAGAACATCATCATCCGCCGAAAGGTCGGGAGTGAGTAATTCCGACAACTTGGCCTCCCTGAGTGGGGCCGGATAGTACCTCTCCATCATGAGAGTTTTGAACTGGTCCCAAGTACATGATCCGTCTGTGGGCTTCAACGATAACCACCATGAATGAGCGCTCTTACCAAGATAGTAAGCCGCAACTGAAACTTTATGCCCTTCAGGGCAATCCACCATAGCAAATAACTTCTCGAAATGCTCAAGCCAATGAACAATATCCGCCGGCTCAGATGAGCCCTCAAAGGTAGGTGGTCGCTGGCGAGAGATATCGCCAATGATATTGCTTACACCCCTCTCTTGCCTCTGAGGTGGCGGCGGAGGAGCCTGTTGATTTTGAGTAGTGGAGTTATGCATCGCCTCCATTAGTTGTGCCATCTGAGTCATTTGGGCCATCATGCCCTGCATAAAAGCCAGTGGGTCAACTCGAACACCCTCTGACTGAGCTGTGTCCCCGGTGCGACTCCCTGATAGCGAATGATCACGTCCAGGCGAATGAGTGGCAGCGTCACTGCTCGATGAGTTAGCATTATTCCTGGCATTCGCACGTGTATTCACACGAGTCCTCGGGTTTCGGCCTGCACCACGGCCTCTTCCCCCTCGTCCTCTGCCAGCTCTTTCCATACTGAAGTGGAAAGTCACATGATGATTATATCTCTCGCATGAATATCACATTATGACTAAGACATGAGATGATGAAAATGAGCATACACTCTAACACAGTGGTTACATGAATGATTAACTGAGGTGACATGATTATCTGATGAAATTATTGAAATGATTATCTTGAACAAGTTAACAAGATTAATGATATGATCTTCCAGATCAACAACTGAGTAATGAAATGAATTGAGTGATTAATGAGTTAACATGACCGTCCTGGTCAAAATGAAAATGATGATTGAGGATTGTTAACTGATAAATTATGAATGAATGATTATTGCCAGAAACCATACCATGGCGTTAAAAATCTTACCGTTCTTGGTCTGATTGGCTCGGCATTTGCACAGGTCACACGTGACGCGAAAGTCCAGTGATACTAGTCCGATGATGATGATTTCAAATGAGACATGACTTGGAGGGTAGTATTCAAAACCACGCTCCGATACCAACTCTGTAACACCCCCAAACTAGGCGGATATTACAGTGCCGTGGACCCCGATTTGGGACCCACTGTGCAAATGAAAATGAGTGAATTACGCAGGGTAAATGTAGTACCGAACCACATTACAACGATTAATTACTCCGATGAGGAGTTTCATACAACACACCCAGGATAATACAGGATACATGTATATTTTATATGAAGATAAAATACACAACACTGAATGAGATGAGTATTCAAACGATTTATCTGCGTGGAATAAATGAAGGAAACATAAATGATGAATAAATGATCAAGAGACAGGGCCCCTACTAGTATCACTGGGACTCTCGCCGTCACCGTGCTCTCCCGTGCTTTAGCCTTGCCATGACACGAAAAACAATATCCCCAACGGGAAATCGATTCTGAGAACAACAATCCTCAAGGGTTGAAAATACACAATCATGATATATCTGAAGTTATGAATTATCCTGTCGAAACATACGCAATCAAACATGCTATATGAATCAACTATCAGTACGGCTCAAAGGAATGGCGCCACACTACGTCCGGGATGGAAATGTGTCCGTGCGCAAGCCACCAACGAGTATCGATCGAATACACGCGTGGTCTTATACCTAATCAGTCTCACGAAGCCATCAACTCGTGTGCACAGTCCAATGTGAGGCCACCAACCAACACACGACTATAATGTGCCCGACATGAAAATCCTACACATACCAACCGGCACGCTAGTATGACCCGGAATGCCACGATATAACAAAAGTGACAACGAAAATGAATAGTGACTCACCAAGATGAAATGATGGTGAAATGAATGACATCTCAATGAAATGATTGGAACCGTCGTTCCTTATGACTGAGGTGATTAATTGACAATGACAAGTTTTGATACGGTTAATACAATGATGAATGAGTCACGATTATGAATGAACAACAACAAAAGGAATGAATATCCTTTTAACCGAGTAAGAATTTACTTACACAACACCGGTGAAGAATGTCCGTCCACGAACAACGTCCTAAATGAAATGTCGGTCGCTCGAACAACCTTGAATAACATAATTACCAATAATTCGATCATTAAGCGAATCAAATACGATCATAACCGACTCAAACGTCGATACAACAATATCCTAACTCGAATATATCGAAACCAACTCCAAGATGAGTATTTCAAACCATCAAAACACTTTCAATGATATCAATAATCCCATAGGAATCCACAATTCAAGATTACAACAACGTCAATCGGAAATCCCCAAATTAACCGAAGTCAACCCCAAGGGTTCTTGATATAAATCCCCAAAATAACCATTTAATTCGTAGGAATATATTTATCCAAGATAGATAATCCATATCTAACATATTCCAACAATAATCCAAGCTTACACGAAGAAAATCGGAAGGAAAACCCAAAAATCCGAGATTCTAGATCCAAGAGATTAATACCTTTGATTTGATGTCAAGGAGGTGAGGAAGTGATGATTAATCCGAATGATGAGCTTGAAGATGATGATTGATGATTACACCTCGAAGGATACTCTCCAAAACGCCCGAAATCGCCCAAAACCGATGAGGGAATGAGAAAGAATGATAAATGACGAACTCGGGCTAACTGTCCAATATATAGTCATTCCAGGTTAGCGTGCGCTAGCCCTTGTGCGTAGCGTGCGCTAACGGGTATTTTGGGTAGTCCAGTACCCACTGTCCGAGGACGGTAGCGTGCGCTACGTACCTTTTGTAGCGTGCGCTACAACCATATCATTAGCGTGCGCTAACGAATTATTAGATGCCCAGTACTGGAATCCAGAAACCGTCTGTCCTCTGATCTGACCTCGGTAGTGTGCGCTACAACCAATATTTAGCGTTCGCTATAATATCGATTGCGTACGCTAAAAACAACTCATAGCGTGCGCTATGAATTAATCCAGTGCAGTCCAGTAGCTACTGGACTCAACCTGATCCGTCCTTAGCACGCGCTACAGCAATCATTAGCGTGCGCTACTACAACCCACTAGCGCGCGCTACTTACCACTCGTAGCGTGCGCTACTAATAACTCACCTGCAGTCCAGTACCTTACGGGTGCGGCCAAAGGTAACATTAGCGTGCGCTAATGCCGAGTGGTAGCGTGCGCTACACTACTCAATTAGCGCGCTAGAAAGAGTACGTGGCGTGCGCTACTCCTCACGCATGACCCAATGAAAACGACAATGATGACAAACACGGCACGAAACTCCAATTAGATTGATGATGGATGACGATTGATACACGATACAATTACTCTGAACGTTGAATACCATGATTGAATATGAGTGACAAATGATCATTAATGAGTGAAATTACTGAGTGACAAATACTGAATGATAATAACTGAATTACAACCGGGTATTACAAATTAAGTGTCTTAACCTACTCGACTCCAACTTCAACTTTAAATACGAATTAACAAGGTTCCTTCTTGTTCATATTCGTGAATTCATAGAAAACCCAATTACCGGTTATTATCACGAATAATCTTATACCAAAATTAACCGTAATCTTTCCAAATTCCATAAAATTATGACATATATAACTCAAGAGTTCTTCAAGAATATTAATTAATCCGTAATCATGTTCATAGCCAACAAAACAACATAATCCGATGTGTTCTAATATCTAAACCATCATCTACTCATAATCCAAGGCATATATCATCATATTCTTCAACATACACTTCACATAACATTTAAGAATCATAGCAACATCACTATAACCATCATCATACGAAGCAAATAAGGATAACAATACCAAGAATCCGAAAATTAAAGTGTAGAGTTCATCAACATACCTCAAGAACATGAACAACACCATCAAACACTAAATGATCAATAATATCTTCATATCTCAAGATCCAAATCCATGTCATCAAGCTCAGAATCGACTTAGAGATGCCAAAAATCGGTCTGGAGAAGTTGAGAGACGAAAAACAAAGGTGAACTATCCAAAATGATGAAATGACGGAAGTATCATATATATAACAATTCAAACATTACATACGCTACGTGACCTTCATAGCGTACGTAACGACCATTACATACGTTATCTAACTTCGATAGCGTACATAATCACAATCCAGAGGCTACTGTCTCAATTCGTACCTCGTGTTACGTACGTAACACCTGTTCCATAGCATACGTAACATAGAGTTGACTTGCTACAATAATATACCTATTTAACGTACGTAATGTACCACTCATAACGTACGTCAACTCGGACTTGACTTGCCTTTTCGCACGCCAGCCGAAAGTTGCCGACCATGGGACCCACTTGTCGGTCATAGCCTGATCCTGTCCGATTCTCTTCATAACGTACGTTATATACTCAACGTAACGTACGTTATGTCTATGCCTTAACGTACGTAAGCTCCTACGCTTAACGTACGCTCCGATTTTATTTTGACAAAGTCCTCTAATCAGACGACTGCATCCCACCTGATGCTATAACGTACATAATGCATGACACCTAACGTACGTTATACTTACCAACTTAACGTATGTAAGCTCCTCAACTTAACGCACGTAATGGCTTCCGAACTTAGCCAAAAATAGCTGCTCCTGCCTGTCGTCTCAACATACCGAATACGTATATACGACATACTGAATACATATACTCGTCCCAGTAACATTCTTACATGATATACCCAATATCAGAATTAAAACTCTAATACCGGATGTCTTCAAATGCAATTGTCGACCAAGTACATGATTATATCAATACAGATGTCTCAGTCCTTCAATTATTTTATCCATACTGTACAGATCCCACACTGCACAATATGACTCGGATAAAATAACATTAAACAACCATAGTAGAAATTCAGGATATTACATACTACATCACTTAAAATAAGTTTCGTCCTCGAAACTTGAAATCCAGTCACAATCAAAAGTTCAACCACAATATTCAGAATCATCACAAAACCGATGATCAATCATCATCACAAGCGAATGACCAAAACAGTATACTTATAAATGCGCAAAGCCGATGATCTCCCGCGATATTAGCAATGACCCCACTTCAAAGCGTCAATCGCTTACAATCAAAATTTCACAAATTTCAACAAAAACAACATTATATCTCAATTATGGAATAATCTATCCGTGTCAAGCCTGTCTGCCTGATCACACAATCAAGTACCCATCTTGATAAAACGAATAATACGCGATATATCTGTGAAACAACTGCCAAAAACAATGGCAACAAATCCCGAATCATCGACACAAAATCTGAATGCTCATACGATCAATAATAATGATCAACCAATGAATTAACCGAGAACATCATCAACATGATAAACTCCAATATGACCAGCCAGAGGTCAAAACACAACCGAGAATATCATCAACATGAGAAACTCCAATACTACCAATGACGGATCAACAATAACCAAGAATACCCTCACATGGTAAAATCCAACACGATCAACACAGAACCATAGAGAAAGATATACGGACGAATAAAATTCTCAAAACGTTACACAAATCACATACAATGGATCTCAAAGAAACACACCCGACTGTTGAACATACCCCTTGGGTGTATGAACACCCAGTCACAACCCGTCGAACATACCCAATCATACATGGAGAGGGAACGACCAATCAATATCCCAAACAACCGTCCTGGGGATACCATTCTAAATTTACACTTACTAAGAAATCACTCAGAATATCACATGCGAAGAAAATAATCAGTTGGCTCAAAAGTAAAAAATCACATTACTACCATACCAATAGAGCCACGTAGCACATATGCCCCGGTTTCACAAAAACCGACGTTCCAAAATCATATTTTGTACTGAATCTACAACACGTGACATATTTCTCTTGTCTGACCAACCAACCAGTCATCCCTGGATAACAAAACTACCATACTGAATTTGAATCTCTTTTCATCGTACCATACTGATGTATTATCCAGTTTGTGAGTCTCACTCGGAACTTCTCCATGAGATGCACTAAATTTGTATGTATATCAATCACATTTTGAAAACCAGTTTTGAAATCATATAATCTTGTCAAGAAAACCAATTTTTGAAAGTTCTTTCAAGAATTTCAAAACCCAAAATATAAATTTTCGTACAACCACGAAATCAATTTTCGAAATTTTAAGCCGGCTCGCTTGTGTGAAGTTCTCGATGATAATTCTTTTCGGATACACACGATTAAATAAAATGAAATTATGCAAATGGTTGACCACATACATACTCCTGTATACCAATTCGGCTCGTCACCAATTCCACTGATATTCTATCGGAAAACCACACGATAGAGTTTCAAAATCTCAATGTATAGACTCCGATAAAACTCCTTTTCCACATATGATTCGCAACATTGATCATTATCCCATCCTGCATCACCTCAACTATGCTAGGACAAAACATTGAATAATTAACAAATCACACACAACGAAAGACTACCCTAGAAGTTTCATTTGAACAAATAAATCAAAACCTGAAAGGCAATAATAAAATAGATAAACGACCACCAAAGCCTTGTGCTCCGATACCATATTCTGTAACACCACCAAAGCCATCTGGGAATATTACAGCGCCGTGGGCCCCGAGACAGAACCCACATGGCTAAAAGACATTCTTACAAACATTTCAAGTATGCCTAAGCGGCGATGACGGGAACATCTTGTTTAAAAATATGCAAAGGCTTTATAAAAATCCATTTATCAATACCGTCATAAAATCTCATTTGAAAGTACAAGGCCAAAATGCTAAAGTTCAACAGTTTCGAAAGTGTACTTTAAGCCATCACTTACAAGTACCGACAAGATAGTTTAGAAAACAATTTTCCAAAGTAACTTAAGTTACCAGATAACGAAAGCTCATTTAAAAATACTCACGCAGCGGAAAAGACAAACATTTAAAAATACTCTAGCAGCGGAATACAACAACTAATCAGAGTACTCGATTCACAAACACATGCCATGGCCAGTACCATCTGGGAAGCTCATCTCTTCACGACCGCTACAAGCTCGATATTCCAAGAACCTAAAAACAAAGCCCACGACAATCATGTCAGTCTAATCGGAGATCAGATCAATACAACATATGGACCTGGTCCTACAAGAGACCTACAAATACATACTCACATGTCGACATCAATATGCCCACAACAATGACAACAATGTATACTCAATGGAAATCCGATGATCCAGCGAACATAGCATAGATCCCAAGATGATCCTGTTAGATCAACATGAGGTGGATAACCAATAATATACCTATGCACAGCAACATATGGTAATCTAACGATCCAACGCACACAGCATAGATTCCCATGATGATCCCGTCGGACCAACGCATGGTGGAAATAGATGTAACACCCCCAATCCGCTCAGGGATATTACACGCCGTAGAACCTTTCCTCAAGGATCTACCAGGCTGGTAACAACATATAACAACTCAACCATGCCTTTAAGGCTAAAATGATTCAGTAGACCGATTTGGTCTCTCAATAAATACATACAACTCAAATACAACTCATGCCCACGCAGGGGGTCAAAATACAACCACACCCGTACAACGGGAAAAATATACTACAGCGGAAAAGAAAATACAACTAGACCAATACGACAGCAACAGATCCTCGTGTGATTAGTATCGTTCATCTTTCATCATCCTTCGTGCCGACCCTGTGCTATGCTCCAAAACCTGAATGCAAAAATAGACATCCACCCCCCGAATACTCGGGGGTTAGCAAAACTCCACTGTTTTGCTAGTGCAAGTACAAGTGCAAAAATACGAGCCATACAATTCACATTCCACGAATAACAATAACCAGGAATCCTCAAAGATCCAAACATGATGAAAAGTACTTCCCGAGGCAAGAGTTTGGGTAAAACATTCTGAAACCGAAAGACCACAATTAAGGGGAAACAATTTGTAAAACAGTTTAAAATGCCATCGAGAGTTTTAATAGAAAACAATTTAGGATTTTCAAATCCTTATCTTTCCAAAAATCAACAGGTCACAGCCCAAAGGTTTTGTTTTCGCAAATAGGAAACCACCAACAATTTACAGGGTCAGATCCCAACATCACGTGTCCTCAACGGACATAAAATCAACGAAACATAATCACGCACGCGCATCGCCTAGGACCGGGACGCTACCACAGACATCCCACCCGAGGCCTCAAAGGACCCTCCCGAGCTGGCTAGCGAAACAAATCACACACATCTCACGGTTGGATCAATCGCTTGTTGCATCCTGGCCACATGATCGCATGCCATGTGCCACCGTAGATTATCTCAGGCTCTCACGGTTGGATCAATCACTTGTTGCATCCTGACCACATGATCACGTGCCATGTGTCACCGTAGACCTTCAACCATATCCACATATTCACACAAATAACATATCACATCAAGGATATTCAAACAATTCGCCCAGAGGCATCAATCACTTAGCAAAACACCACGTCAATCCACAACGCACCGAAATGAAATAATATACGTCCAAACGCAATACCAAGTGCAACATCAACACCAAACATATCCATAGAATTCATATAGTTATTCACAAACCACACCATTCACAAAACACACGCGTTTTGAAAGCAAGCCTTTAACAAGACTAAACCGAATCTTTTGAAAGTTCAATTCAAATGACCAAGCAACCACATTTAGACGATCACTAATTAACATATCCATAAAACAAGAATAGTATGGACAAGGTACTTGCCTCGAAATCGGCACGCAAGTATTCCGACGAACACGGCTCAACCGGAAAGCTTCGAAACGCCCGATGCTATCGAAAAGGAAGACGACAACGAACGGAAGGGTTCAACTCGGTTTCTTCGCAAGAAACTCGACCCTAACAACATATAATCAATAAATCATCGATCATACGAGGAAGAATAATCGTAGAACGCCCGAAAACCCCTCTAAGACATTTTACCAGACACCTTCAAGGCGTCGATCAAGAACTCGACCAAAACAACGAATCGATACGATCCAACCATGGAATAATAAAGGAAATGATATAATATATCTAAATAATCATCAATACATCATAATCCTAAGTTAAATCGGATTAAACGGATGAAAACAACCAAAACACCCAAATTCCCCAAAACTAGATTTCTAGGAAATCTGACCTGATTCGGTAGATCGGAGGATGTTATAGGATGGATGATTGATGATATGAACTCCAAGACTTCATGGATTGATTGTCTAACAACATCCTTCCATGATTCCAACACTTCCAGCCGCGTAAGAGAAGGAAAACTGAGTGAAAATGGCTGAAGAAAACGCTGCCAGGCCTTAAATAGGCTGACTGCCGGCCGGGTTACGTACGTAACCGGCCATGGCTTACGTACGTAACCGGCCATGGCCGAACTCATCTGCTGAAATGCGGAGCGTTACGTGCGTTACGGCCAGGGCCTTACGACGTAACCGGACTTACGTACCTAGCGCGATCACTACCGCACGTTACTCGGCGGTGGCTCGGCCCAAAGATGCCCGGCCATGACTCGGCCGGGACCAACTCCGACGGCCCGAACGACCCCGAAACCCGAACCTCAGTACGAATCGAAGATACGGTTACGAAGTACTCGCAAAGACGAATCCGAGCACTAAGAGAACACACGATTACGACCACCCGAAGGCTCGAAATTCGACAACGGAAAGTAATTACCCCAAACTTTGGGAAATTACGAAAATGGCCCAAAACGCCCGAAAATCACGATACGTGATCGAAACACCAAGACAAAGCTCGCAACATGAATAATAACATTAAATGAACTTACGAGAAAGTCGAAACAACAGTTTCGGACGAGATTCGCAAGAATCGAACTCAAGTGCGGAAAAACTGCTAAAAAGCACGGAACTCAACAAAACAACACCGAAACGAACTCGGATGACAAAAAGCGCAGCATTAATCATTCTCGGAATGACGAAACGGTCATGAGCGAGTCGTCAAAACGGACTTCCGCCGAAAAAAGAAATTTACCAAAAATCGAAAATTGCGGATATTACAATAGATCCAGCGCACACAGCTATAGATTCCCATGATGATCCCGTCGGACTAATGCATGGTGGACATATGACACCAATGCACAACTACACAATAACAACAATACACAAATGCATGACAACAACAATACACGAATGTATCGCAACATGATCGACACAAGGAGAGAAAAATGACCAGAGTACTTAGCCCGAGTCCTTCGAGAGCAATCTCGATGTCAAAACCATCACTGATAATTTCCTCAATATTCGACGATCCAAAAGTACCATGGACTGTAGATAACTCGTATCCTTGCATTTACCAGAATGTATCCTCGATACCCAAGTATGCCAGTAACAAACGTAAATCATATACATTATTATTAAATTCCCAAAATTCAAAAACAACATACAATCCCAAATCTGCAGTGTTCACAATTATAATCATTACTATACGAATTATAAACGAATGAAACTAAAACCATTCATTAAATATTATAAAACGAGCAGTAATAACTTGCCTCGATATCGACACGATGATGATGAAGTCGTTACCAACTCCTTGCCTTCGTCTACGAGTTCCTCGGCCCTGAACAATGCATTTCCCGAACATATTCGAACTCGACCGCAACATATTATTCTAGTCATCGATCGATTATCACAACCTATTGAGGTAATCAATTGACAACAATCCGATAACGATCAATAACCGACGTAGCCAACAAATCGAACTCAACGGTTCAACGATTCCTCGATCATATATAAACCAAATAATCCAACTCAACAATTACGAACTCATGTCCACAATACAAACCGCAACTCGATAATCATAACTAACAATCAATATAACCGATCAACAAACCTGACGGTTCCACAATATCCCGAGAAAACACAGCCCAGAACAACCCAAATAAACCAATCACGAATCCATAACCATAATATGATTCCATAATCTAATAATCATATCAATAATTAATTTAACTAAGTGTCTTAACCTACTCGACTCCAACTTCAACTTTAAATACGAATTAACAAGGTTCCTTCTTGTTCATATTCGTGAATTCATAGAAAACCCAATTACCGGTTATTATCACGAATAATCCTATACCAAAATTAACCGTAATCTTTCCAAATTCCATAAAATCATGACATATATAACTCAAGAGTTAATTAGATGTGTTCTAACATCTAAACCATCATCTACTCATAATCGAAGCCATATATCATCATATTCTTCAACATACACTTCACATAAAATTTAAGAATCATAGCAACACCACTATAACCATCATCATACGAAGCAAATAAGGAGAACAATACCAAAAATCCGAAAATCAAAGTGTAGAGTTCATCAACATACCTCGAGAATATGAACAACACCATTAAACACCTCAAGGATCAACAATATATTCATATTTCAATCTCCAAATCCATGTCATCAAGCTCATAATCAACTTAGAGATGCCAAAAATCGTTCTGGGGAAGTTGAGAGACAAAAAACGAAGGTGAACTCTCTAAAATGATGAAATGACGGAAGTCTCATATATATAACAATTCAGACATTATGTACGATACATGACCTTCCTAGCGTACGTAACGACCATTATGTACGTTATCTAACTTCGATAGCTTACGTAATCACAGTCCAGAGGCTACTGTCTCAATTCGTACCTTGTGTTACATACGTAACATCTGTTCCATAGCATACGTAACATAGAGTTGACTTGCAATAGTAATATACCCATTTAACGTACGTAATGTACCACTCATAACGTACGTTAACTCGGAGTTGACTTCCTTTTCGCACACCAGCTGAAAGTTGCCGACCATGGGACCCACTTGTCGGTCATAGCCTGATCATGTCCGATTCTCTTCATAATGTACGTTATATACTCAATGTAACGTACGTTACGTTTCATAACGTACGTTATATACTCAACGTAACATACGTTACGTCTATGCCTTAACGCACGTAAGCTCCTACGCTTAACGTACGCTACGCTTGTATTTTGACAAAGTCCTCTGATCGGACGACTCCGTCCCACCTGATGCTATAACGTATGTAATGCATGATACCTAACATACGTTATACTTACCAACTTAATGTACGTAAGCTCCTCAACTTAACGTACGTAATGGCTTCCGAACTTAGCCAAAAATAGCTGCTCCTGCCTATCGTCTCAATATACCGAATACGTATATACGACATACTGAATACATATACTCGTCCCAATAACATTCTCACATGATATATCCAATATCAGAATTAAAGCAACTCTGATACCCGATGTCTTCAAATGCAATTGTCGACCAAGTACGGCGATTATATCAATACAGATGTCTCAGTCCTTCAATTATTTTATCTATACTGTATAGATCCCACACTGCACAATATGACTCGGATAAAAGAATATTAAACAACCGTAGTAGAAATTTAGGATATTACACAAACAACCCATCTCTTGTTGTGTACAATGGCAAGTCGCGTCTCGCCTTCAGGTTGTCCTTAGTTTTTTGAGGAATGTCCATGATTGTATTAAGTATATTATCAAAGAAATTCTTTTCACAATGCATGACGTCTAAATTATGACGAATCAGTAAGGTAGACCAGTAAGGGAGCACCTTAAAAATTATGTTATTTATTTTTCACTACTAAAAACAAGATCCAATAGCTTCACATGAAAATGTGAAGTTCGAGAAATAAGGCTTCAAAAATTAGCAAAAAAGCGTAAAATATCCAACCATTATTGAGGAAAAAAGTATCAACTTTTGGCAACATTGGTGTTACATATGTGATGTCATTCTTGGTGAATCGAGAATAATTTATTTTAATATTTCTCAATATTGCATCACACACGTGACACCAATAAGAAACAGTCAGTTAGTATTAGAAGTTGAGTCAACTTCTTTTGTGTCACATATGTGACGCAAATATAAATAATTCGTTTATTCCGCCGATATATTTTTCTTTTTTCTTTCTTTCCTTCTCCCTCTTCTTCCTATTCTTTCCTGCACAACTCGATTTTAGTCCTTCAATTTAGGACTCATTTTTCTCCATATCAAGTGTATATTCATCACATTCATAAGGTATGTATATTTATTTTGTTTATGTAGGATTTTTATATTATTTTAATTTGTATTATCTAGTTTATGATTTAAATCATGGATTTATGTAAATATGTTTTTATAAATTAATCTTGAAGTGTTAATATTGATGCAGAATAAAAGTTGTTCTTTTTGTGGATATATGAAATTAGGTTTTAATTATTTAATAATTCGAAATTAATTGACAATTTAGTTGTTGGTTCGAAATTAATTGACAAAACAGTTGACAGTTCTAGATTAAATGACAGTTTGGTATATTAGTGCTCCCAAATAGTTGAGTTTCCCTTTGATAGATCACACTAATTGGTATTTTAACTGATAATTTAGTTGCCATTTGAATTAAATGAAATTTAGTTGATATTTTATTTGTTATTGAAAAATACCTGATAAAGTGCTGATAATATGAATAAAATGATAATTCAGTTTATCCCATAAATTAGTTGGTTTTGAGTTGATAATTCAAAATTGGTTGATAATATGGTTGATAATTCAAATTAATTTGAATCTTAGTTTATTTATTGATGATTTATTTGATGAAAAAGTACAATTCATGATAACTAGATAAACTGTTAATAACAGTCGTATATATTGTTTATAATTATTTGTTCTTTGAAAAGTAGTTTATCATGATTACCGTATTTTATATTTCAAATGTTGGGACGTAGTACCGACCATGCCGATATCCTTCAGGGCACCTCACATAATGAGTATTAGTTCGAGCCCTTGGTCCTCTCTTAGTATTCCTGAGTCTTTGTCTTCACATAGGAAGTACATTTGTCAAATGAATGGAGATAGAGGGTCTGACCCGACATAGTTCTTATGGACAACAGCTACAATAGCAACATTTACATACTGACTTAGGGCTCCATATAACAGGATATCATCCGTTTAGTGACATTGAGATTAGGCGGTACCTGGATTACGGTGCGATGCGCATGGGAGCTAGTATATTCCAGATATTGATGGTGGCAACCCTCCTCACATGCATATTGACAGTACGGGGACGTCTCAACAGCATGCACCATTAGCCATATGAGTATCGGTCATGGACCAAGACGTGAAAACACGTGACATATCATAATATAATGAAATTTAAGCACAAAATGTCAAGTTCAAGCATATTCATTATGAGATATGAATTAAATATATCCTGAATTATATGCAAAAATTGTGTTTATCAACCCCTTGAACTTAACCTATTGTTCGTCTCAAATAATAAAAAGATAACATAAGAAATAAGTACGAGTCAAACGGGTCTCAGAATTAGTAGTTACCTCAGACCAACCAACATATAGAAGAGGAGCAACTAATAATGATAATCTTGAGCAGTCCAAAAAATTTCACTTTTACTACTAACTTGATGTCGCTGAGTACCAATGAGTTTTTCATGAGAAAAGGCGTCTTACAGATCTCCAACAAAGATGAAACTCAAAATTTACTATAGGCTTGCAAACTGTTCCATTATCATATACAACCAACATATGTAAGCTAAGAATCAGTTAGGACTACATAAATCTCAACGGATAAGTGTACCGAATCTAAAGTGTATATAGGACATGTTTTCACTCAAATTCATTCAATGAGGTGAAAACTACCATAAGCATGCAAATCGTTTAGTACCCCTACCACTTAGTGTGTATGCAATATCGTGAATCAAGGACTTTTATTTGGGTGTAATATAGGCTCTTTACTCAGGGTATGATAAGTATGACTAAAGTGACTTGACTCGAGAAAATTAGAATTAAAGGACAACAATCACTTCCACCAATCATTATGTAACCTAGAAGCTTTCAAAACTGAAACAATCTTCTTTCAACCACCCTCTAATCATCATAATAATAAGAGCACATCGTCAAAATGAAAATCAACAACCTTATTCCACCTTATTTCTCTAGCTTTTTCTTTTTTGTTTATGCATCCCCATGTCAAGATTATTAGCTTATGGAATATAAACTACGATCAACATAAATATAGCTAGTTACTAGGTTCCAATCATAGGAGTACGTAATTTTTTAAATATTTTTCTCTGAATATCAGTACATTACTTCCTTGGTGAAAAATATATGTATAACCCATAAGAAACTTCATACTCGCCCTTTCATGTCACCACATTCTACAAGTATCCTTCTTCATATATAACTCTAAAAGCTAAAGTATATGATAAAATGATATAAAGAGAATGGAAAGGTCATTATATGCTTAACAAAAATATAGGCTTAAAGGCACGACGTGATTAACAAGGGAATTGATGATTTTTAGGTTAGGGAAAGGGATTTGAAAGGCTAATAAAAAATCGCTTAAGATCATCTTCCCTAATTGTACACATGTGTGGTTTCGATAAAGATACCAGCACAAGGTCTACAGTTCCACAATATGAATGATACACTCAACCAATAAAATTTTTTATAATAATTATGGCAAATAAGGCTCAAAAGCTCACAAGTTTGAAAAAAATGGCTAGCATAAGCTTCTAGACTCATATACTATCATGCATATACCAAATCACTCAAGGAAAGTTGTAGACACTAAAAAGTTTTTCACTAAAGTTGATAGAAAATTAAGATTGTCAATTCAAGAGGTCCAAGCATGATCAAAGCCAACATGCAATTCGCTCAAGCCTAAGATTTTAAGCCCTCAATTTTCTAAGAAACATGCTTTCAAAAACCTTTTCCAACACTAAACTACTCATTGATAACTACTAATTTATCCTGAATGGACATGTACACAAATTAAGCTTATCCGCATATTTTTCCAATTTTCTAATTAAACACTCAAACACAAAATAAATAACTAAAAAGTAGTAAATATGAGTCGTAAAAGCAAGAAAATAAATATGAAAAATAAACTAACATGCATGCATACTACATGAAAATGCAAGAAAGCAACTAAATACACAATACTTTCTCCTCCCCAAACTTAATATTAAAAATAAATTAAAAGGACAAGTTTGTGAAAGAAAAAGAAGTGTAACTTGAATTGGTACACGTCTTCTTGAGTGGGTAAGTGAATATGAGTTGAAACGGTAGACAAGAGGATGCGCATGGGCATGATTGGCTCGCTTTCAAGAGTTCCCGTCATTTTTCTTCTTCATTTTTTCCATGTTGGCCAGGGGGAAGGTCACTTTTAATGATGGATTGCCTCCTATTAAGTGTTTAATTCAATGTCTTTAGTTAGACGGAGCTCAACTCATCGAGGCAGTTTCAGTTCAAGCTCAGTAGTCGACCTATTCTCGTTCTTAACCATCGTATTATTGGATCCGGCCTCTTGCTTCACTTATCCTTTGTTCCTCTTTTTTGCAAAGACATCCGTCCACTTGTTCAAGTTCCTCACATTGCTTCTTGATCTTGTAGATTGAAAAGTAATATATTCCTCATTGAGATGAAATGTGGGCTCTTCTTTCTCTACATCGGTCAGAGCATGTCTGGTAGCTAGAAAATGGCATCCACTAATTATAGGCATGTCTCGATCCTTCTCCATATCCAGCACCACAAAATCAACCGAAAATATAAAATCATGTACAAGCACCATTACATCCTCAACTATCTCTTCTGGATAAGTCAAGGATCGATCCACCATTTTAAGTGTGATTGATTTTTGCTTGATTGTCCCTATTTTCAGCTCTTTAAAACAAAAAATGGGCATCACATTGATACTAGCCCCCAATTGCATAGCACCTTATCGAACTTGTAATCACCAATTTTGCAATCTATTGTAAAGCTCCCGGGATCCTTCTTCTTTAGTGGTAGCTTTGTTTGTATGAATGCGCTACACTCTTCCATTAGCTAGCTTCACCATCTCAAAGGCCCTAGCTTTCTCTTTTTTAGATATCACTTCCTTGAAAAACCTTACGTAGTTAGTATATCTATCAAAGCATCAAGAAATTGAATATTTATGTTAACCTTTGTGAAAATTTCAAAAATATTTACAAATTAATTATTAAGCTTTTTGTTTTAAATACATTGAGGAAAGTGTAAAGGAATAGAACGACTAAGAGTAGTGTTGGGAAACATCATCCTGATGTTTTGATAAATTCCTCATGCAGCCAAGAATCATCAAGTAATAATATCAGCTAGGTACGGACTGTAATACCCGGTTGTAATTCATTCATTATCATTCAGTAATTATCAGCCAGTTATTGTCACTCAGTAATTTTCACTCATTAATAATCACTCATCATTCATGATTCATTCATTTGCTTTCATCGTTGTCATATTTTAACCGTGTATCAGTTACCGATCATCATTCATCTCCATTTGAGGATCGAGACGAGTATTATCATAATCACCGTGAATGGTAGTCTTGTGTTGGAAGTATCATCTATCGCGTGTTATTGGACTTAATTACATTCATACAAGTATTGTATGTAGTATCATTCACCTTTCGTAACGAGAAGACAGAGTTGTCGAACTGTGTCAGTTTCAGCAGTGAGTTACTGTAACACCCCAAACTAGGCGACTATTACAGTGCCGTGGACCCCCGACTGGGACCCTTTAGGCGAATGAAGTTTAATGAATTAAATAATATAATTGTAGTACCAAACCACATTATATCATCAATTACTCCGATGAGGAGTTTCAAGTACAACACACCCAAGATAATACCGGATACATGTATACTTTATATGAAGATAAAATATACAACACTGAATAAAATGAGTATTCAAACGGAAGTCTGCAGCGGAAATAAAAATGAAGAAAACATGGAGACTGAAAGGACTGGGCCCCCCTACTAGTATCACTGGGACTCCTCGCCGTCAACGTTATCTTCCCGTGCCTTAGCCTTGCCATGACCTGAACACAACATCCCCCAACGGGGTCAGATACACAGAACAACAATTCTCAAGAGTTGAATAAACACAATCATGATATATTTTAATTATGAAATTAAGCTGAAGAGGGGCATCATAGTACGCCCGTAATGGTATGTGCAAGTGCACAAGACGAGTGTCCGGACACACCAGCCCTTGTACCTAATTAGTCTCACGGAGGTACGTTACCGTGTGCACAGTCCAATGTGTCGGTGAACTCGATCACATGACTATCACGTGCCCGACTAAAAATTCCACACATCCCCACCCGGACACGCAATATGAACCCAGAAGGTCATATGAACAAGAATGACCATGAAGAATATTAATGAATAACAATCCGACAAAGTCAAGAATGACTCACCGAGATGAAATAATAGTGAAATGAATGGTAGCTCAATGAAATGATTGGAACCGTCGTTCCTCGTGAATGAAGTGATTATTTGACAATTACAAGTCTCAATACGGTTAATACATTATGAATGAGTTATGATTATGAATGAACAACAACGAAAGGAATGAATATCCTTTTAACCGAGTAAGAATTAACTTACACAACACCGGTGAAGAATGTCCTTCCTCGAACAACGACCTAAAATGAGATGTCGGTCGCTCGAACAACCTTGAATAACACAATTTTCAATAATCCGCTTAATATACGTATCAAGCATGAATTACGACTAACTCAAATGTCGATACAACAATATCCCAACTCATTGAGGCTTTCAAACAAACACTTAGTGAACATCAACCATTGATTATAACCAAATCCCAAATATATCGAAACCAAACTCCAAAATGAGTAGTTCAAACCAACAAAACACCTTCAATGATATCAATAATCCCATAGAAATCCACAACTCGAGTTAACGACAACATCTAACGAAAACCCCCAAAAATATCAAAGTCAACCAAAAAGTGTTCTTGAGTTAACCCCAATATTCATAAAATCCGAAATATGCGCCAATAAATCTGTAGGAATACATTTATCCAAGGTAGATAATTCATATCTAACATATTCCAACAACAATCCAAGCTTACACGAAGAAATCGGAAGGAAAATACCCAAAATCCGAAATTCTAGATCCAAGAAATTATTACCTTGATTTGATGTGATGGAGATGATGAAATGATGATTAATCTGAATGATAAGCTTGATGATGATGATAGGTGAGTGCAGCTCGAAAAGATCTCTCCGAATCGCCCGAAATCACCCGGAAACGCCTAAAAACGAAAGAGAAGCGAGAAATGACGAAACTTGGGCTGACTATCCAATTTATACTATTCCCAGATTAGCGCACCCTACGACCTATTATTTAGCGTGCGCTAACGAGTTAACCGGACAGTCCAGTGAACTCTGACTGCCTCGTTAGCGTACGCCACAAACTTGATAGCGTACGCTAACGCCCTCCCAATAGCGTGCGTTAACTCCAAATGTTAGCGTGCGCTAGTTAATATCTGATGTCCAGTGACTGAAGTCCAGAACCTCCTGTCCTCTGACCTGCTCGTGATAGCGCGCGCTACATCCAAAAATCAGCATGCGCTACTACCCAATTAGCGTACGCTAAAATCCACTCATAGCGTGCGCTAGGAATTATTCCAAAATCAGTCCAGTACCCACTGGACTCTGCCTGATCGGCCTTAGCGCCCGCTGCATGGATTGCATAGCGTGCGCTATCCAAACTTATTAGCGTGCGCTACTTACCAGTCGTAGCGTGCGCTACCCATATTCAATTAGCGCGCTAATGAAGAGTACGTAGCGTGCACTACTCATCACACACAGCCAGCTACAAAGATGACAATGATAAGATTATCTGTCCGATTCTCCAACCAGGTAGAATGACGAATAATAACTGGCACATGATAAAAATTACTCTGAATGGTGAATACAATGAATGAATATGAACGATGAATGATTATTAATGAGTGAATAGTTACTGAGTGACAATTACTGAATGATAATTACTGAATGATAATGACTGAATTACAACCGGGTATTACATACACCCCCCTTAAAAGAGTTTCGTCCCCGAAACTAAGGGTCAAATAACTCGAGATAACTCTCCCGCATGCTATCCTCGGTTTCCTAAGTAGCCTCTTCGACTGTTTGATTCGCCGCTCTAAGACTCGTACAGGACGCTCCTCATACGAATGATCATCCGCGATCTCGATTTCGTCGAACTGAAGTATGTGACTCGGGTCGGCAACATACTTCCATAGCTGAGAGACGTGAAACACATTATGAATTCGGCTCAACGCCGGAGGTAAGGCCAATCGATAAGCTAGCTCGCCTACTCGATCCAAAATCTCGAACGGTCCAATGAATCTCGGACTCAACTTTTCTCTCTCCCCAAAATGGAAGATACCTCGACTCGGGGATACTTGACCAAAACATGGTCACCCGCCTCGAAATCTAATGGCCGATGATGGTTATCTGCATATGATTTCTGTCGACTCTGAGAGGTCAACAAACGACTCCTGATCAAAGCTACCTTCTCACGGGCGGCTATAAGCATATCGGGATCGGTGCCGATTGATTCTGATAAGTCATACCAACACAAAAGAGATTGACAACGACGACCGTACAAGGCCTCGTAAGGTGCCATCTTAATCGAAGCATGCCAACTATTATTGTACGTGAACTCAATCAACGGTAGTTGGGCTTCCCAATCATCTTTCCAATCGAGGACGCATGCTCTCAACATGTCCTCCAATGTCTGAATAGTCCTCTCTGATTATCCGTCGGACTGAGGATGAAAAGTTGTGCTGAAATTAAGCTGATTTCCCATAGCACGATGAACTGATTTCCAAAAATGTGACACGAAACGTCTGTCACGATCAGAAATGATACTCTTAGGAGTACCTTGCAGTCTCACTATCTCTTTGATGAACAACTGGGCAAGTCTCTCGGGACCCCACGTATCCTTAATCTCAAGGAAATGGGCTGACTTAGTTAGACGATCCACAATTACCCAAATTGTATTCATGCCATGACGACTCGCCGACAAACTCGTGATGAAGTCCATAGAAATATCCTCCCACTTCCACTCTGGAATAGGGAGCGGTTTCAGCATACCCACCAATCGCCAATGTTCTATCTTGACTTGCTGACAGGTTAAACATCTCGAAACAAATTCCAAGACTTCTCGCTTCATATTACTCCACCAGTAATTTTGTTTTAAGTCTTTGTACATCTGGCTAGACCCCGGATGAATGGAATAAAGGGTAGCATGAGCCTCTCTCAAAATCGAGTTTTTCAACTCCTCATTCACCGGTACGCATAACCGATTCTTAAATTGTAAAAGTCCATCCTCATGGACCACAAATCCAGGGGCTTTCCCCTGAGCCACATCCTCTCGGATGCGCAATAAAGATGGGTCTGAACCGTGATTCACTCTGATTGCCTCCTCAAGTGGCGATGAAATCTCTAACATGCAAAGCTGACCTTGCACTCGCTGTAACCAGACCTCGATCTCGGGTCTAAGGAATTCCTGCTGAAGTTCCTTCTGAATTGTTAAACGAGCAAGCATTTGCTACTGAACAGATTTATGGTTCAAGGCATCGGCGACCACGTTCGCCTTGCCCGGGTGGTACAGGATCCCAATATCATAATATTTGATCAGTTCCAACCACCGTCTCTGTCGCATATTTAACTCCTTCTGAGTAAATATATATTTTAAGCTCTTATGATCGGTGAAGATCTGACAGGTGACACCATAAAGGTAATGACGCCAAATCTTCAACACGAATACCACGACCGCTAGCTCTAGGTCGTCTGTCGGATAGTTAACCTCGTAAGGTCTCAGTTGCCATGAAGCATAGGCAATAACCTTCCCATTCTGCATTAATACACATCCGAGACCGTGTCCGGACGCGTCACTATAAACCACGAATCCTTCCGTCCCTTGCGGTAAGGAAAGGATAGGTGCTGAGATCAAACGGCTCTTGAGTTCCTCAAAACTTCGTTGACATGCGTCGGACCACGTGTATTTCTTATCCTTCTGTAAAAGGTTCATCATGGGTTGAGCAATTTTAGAAAATCCTTCCACAAATCGTCGATAATAACCATCTAATCCGAGGAAACTTCGGATTTCCTTAACATTCTTCGGATGTTGCCAATCTAGGATAGCCTCCGTCTTCTGAGGTTCGACACGAACTCCGTCTAATGAAATTACATGTCCGAGAAACGTCACTTCGGACATCCAGAACTCACATTTGGAAAACTTTCCATAAAGTTGCTCTCGTCTCAACACGTCGAGCACCTGATGAAGGTGAAACTCGTGCTCTTCCCGGTCATGAGAATAAATTAAAATATCATCAATGAAGACAACCACGAACTGATCCAAATAGTCGATGAAAACCCGATTCATTAACTCCATGAATACTGCAGGTGCATTAGTTAACCCAAACGGCATTACCACAAACTCATAATGACCATAGCGTGTTCGGAACGCCGTCCTCGCGATATCCGACTCTCGAATTCACAACTGATGATATCCAGATCTTAAGTCAATCTTGGAAAATACTGAAGCTCCCTGAAGTTGATCCAAAAGATCATCAATAAGGGGTAGAGGATATTTATTCTTGATCGTCACCCGGTTCAATTCCCGGTAATCAATACACAAGCGAAACGAACCATCCTTCTTCTTGACAAATAACACTGGTGCTCCCCACGGGGATGCACTCGGTCGAATATAACCTTTCTCGGTCAAATCCTCTAATTAATTCTTCAACTCCTGCATTTCGTTCGGGGCCATCCGGTACGGTGCCCTCGATATTGGAGACGTATCAGGCTCCA
This sequence comes from Orobanche coerulescens, assembly GCA_033398695.1. NCBI lineage: Eukaryota > Viridiplantae > Streptophyta > Magnoliopsida > Lamiales > Orobanchaceae > Orobanche > Orobanche coerulescens. Next base: position 92,403,886 of record CM065819.1, read on the forward strand.
ACTCAATCATGAATTCCACATCTCCCTGTGGAGGCAAACCAGGTAACTCGTCTGGAAACACGTCGACATATTCTCTCACTACCGGAATATCCGCCAACATTATTGATGATTTATCGGTTTTGGTCATATAGCACCAATAACCAACACTCCCCTGACTGAGTAATTTCACTGCTTTCATCAAATTGATGACTCTTCCGGAACAGTTGGGATTACCTCCCTAAAATACACACTCGACTCCATCGTCTGAAATGATAGTGACCATACGTTTACGGACACTAATGACGGCATCGTGACGATCCATCTAATCAATACCCAGGATGACGTCGTCTCTTGGTAAATCTACCACGATTAGGTCTGCTAACCAATCACGGCCATGAAGCTGAATCGGACAATCCTTAATCTCACGATTCCCGATAATTCTTCTACCATCAGGTAGACCAATGACATAAGGCTCACAACTAGTAGCACTACCCAGACGTAGTCTACTCAAACATGACTCGGAAATGAATGAATGCAATGCATCAGTATAAAAAAAGGGTACACACAGATTGAGATAGAATTTTGAGTGTACCTGAGATCATTCGGGCCTCCGGATCATCGGCCTTCTTCATCTCATAAATTCGGGGCTTGCCGGCCCCTGAACCGGATGCTCCCGTCTGATAGCTTTTGGCTCCGCCTTTGTTTGCTCCTGTTGTCTTAAAGGACGCAGACTGAGTTTCCTGATTCTGCACTTCTGACTGTCTCGGGGCTTGAGATAACGCCGGAGTAGGTTTATAGTCTCTTCGTCAAAAACGGGCCTTATGCCCAGCAATTCCACAGTTATGGCATGTGATAGTCTGCCTCGGACACTTGGTGCTGAGATGACCCTGTTCTTCACAGTTGAAACAGGTGATGGCCGAACTGGCCGCTCGGGAATGAGATACCGCGGGTCTAGGCGCTATAGGAGGTCGCTCAGAAAAAGTAGAGCCCGCGCGAGGCTTCTTGAAAGTGGCTTGACTGCCTTCAGACTGATTACGATTCTTTAACTTCTTGCTAGCAGATGAAGGTTGTTGCTTAGCAATCTCCTTAGCTGTAAGCTCATAAGTAATAGCTTTCTCGATGAATTAGGCCAGAGTGGTGCAATTGTGATTAAGCAGATGCATCCTCATACGAGGTTTCAACCTCTTGCTGAAATACTTGATCTTGTCCGCCTCGGAGTGAAACTGAAACTCTCCTTCAAGGAGAGTTTTCATCCTCATACTTGATCTTGTCCGCCTCGGAGCGCCCTTACCAAGATAGTAAGCCGCAACTGAAACTTTGTGCCCTTCGGGACACTCCACCATAGCAAACTGTTGGGATTCGGTGCCTAAAACGAAGGCCCAGCGGAAGCGGTAAAACTAAAATTAATTCGATCCGAATCCCTACGAGGATCGATCGAGCTACGTATATACGAATATATAAATGAAAAGCAAGAGTTGTAAGAAACTAACCCTCGAAGTCTGTTGATTAAATGGTAACCTTCTCTTGAGCTATTCCCCAAGCTTTGCTTGATCTCTACGAATCCAATCCGCTCCAAGCCCTTGAACGATCCAACGCCGAAAGCACCGCGTCTCTACTTGCCACGCGCCGAAAAAATGACCGGAATGACAACACCCGATTAACCTTTAAGGTTACGGCTAGAATCAAGTGATGAAACTTTTTATTGTAACACTCTAAGTGTTTTAATATTTGATCTCTCAATATTTCTTGATGTTTCTCTAAGAACAATCAAGAGTTAATGAAGAAGAAGAAGATGACTTAGGCCGTGTTCTTTTGGACTTATTTTGATTTTGATTCGATTCGGTTTAGTTCGATTGATTCGAGTCCATTCGATTCGATTGATTGATTCGATTCGAGTCCATTGATTCGATTCAATTGATTCGGCTCCGTTCATCTTCTTCTACTTCATATTTTTATTATTAATCTTAATTATTATTGTTATTATTACTAATAATATTACTATTATCGTTGTTTTTGTTAATTATTATTATTATTATTATTATTATTATTATTATTATTATTTACCATTATTATTATTATTATTTACCCTTAATATATATTTGATTCGATTCGATTTAGTTTAGTTCGATTCGATTCCATTCGATTCGATTCGATTCGATTCGATTCGATTCGAATCCATTCGATTCGATTCGATTCGATTCGATTCGATTGATTCATTCGATCCAAAAAACGAGCCTTAGAAAAATGGTTTCTCTCTATCTCTCTCTATATCTCACGGCTCATCATATGAATGGAGAAGTGAGGAAAAGTCTTATAATGAGATTGTCTTCTCCTTCATTCTTTATTCACCTCCAACCAACCTACAACTCATCCACATGAGAAGTCACCCCACAAGTCCTTGTCTATCATTTAAAAATGAAAACAAAAGACAAGATGAAGTTAGGTGGAAGGGGGAGGGCGGCCAAGATGAAAAGTCGGACGAGTTCGATTCGTTTCGGACTCCCGTGAGTCCAAACAGATAAACTCCGATTTCGGTCCGATGTATTTATATCAATTAATTAATCCAATTAATTAATCATATCAAATACATACTGACATAATTAATTTCTCCAAGAAATAATTATATTCATGAATTAAATTAATCACCCGGTAATTTATTTAATTAATTAGGCCGTAAATTAATTTATCCAATAAATCAATTTAGACATCCAATGTACCAAATTAGATATCCAATATATAATATTCATAATGAGAGAATTAGCTTGATTCATTCCGTCGTCAATCCTATTGCACGACTCGTTAGGTCCGTCTCAGTCAGCAATGGGAGGAACTAAAGAGTAGTAGCACCACCTAGCCAGCCTGGCGGCCTACACTGCATCCCAACTGAGAACGAATGATTGGGATCATTCAAGAACCATTCTGTCGTGAATACCAGTATACGTATAAACCCTTCTTTCAAATGTCCCGATCAAGGTATATGGTCACGGTCAGTCAAACCCTATCTTTACTTGATGCTATGCATGCGTTAATGCAAATCGAGATCATTGAGCTCTCGTGTATCCAATACAACTAGCTCCAATGCTTTGGCCAAAGACTTATGATCTCATCTGCCAATAACCGCATAGGACATATAAGCCGCTCACTAATGGGAGAAAGAATTCTATCTTGGTATTTAGTAGGACCTGCTACTTGCCCGTTAAGATGCACGTCGAGGTTGACCCCCACCTCCCAGTTTATAGGGTTGAACTACTCTAATGAAAATCTTAACATCACAAGTACATCCCTACTAAATCCTCAAGTCGAAGGTTCACGAATACCTATCACAACCTTTCGATTCAGTCATTGACTGTCCCGGAGTGAAATCCATGTGACGAATCGAGGGTGAGTCGGTTCGAGTATACTAATCCAATTAGCATACCTATAACACGTGCTCCCACTAACCATTAGTGTTCGACAGGCACTCTCCATGTCAAAGAACACGTCATACAAGTCTTCACATAAACTTAACACCCAGTCAAGTTTCATCGACTTGCGAACGATTAAGTATTTGAGCTATAAACCTTTCCAGTGCCGACCCCCTTATCAAATAAGAAGTGGAACATTTTGCTCTCAAATACACGTGTTGGCCACTAAGTATACTGGATACAGCTTGGAAAGCGTTTTAAACAACAAGCTGAACTGATTTTAAATCTGAGTGCGTAGCGGAAGTCTTGAATACAGTAAGTTGTTGTGGATACAGCAACTGATGTGCAGTATATACTTAAATAATCACGGTAATTAAAACAATAAAAAGGTAGAAGGTAAATAACACAGTATTTAAAGTGGTTCGAGGTAAACCCCTCTATGTCCACTGGTCCTCCACACAGGAGTAAAAAGTTTATTATAATTACTACGTACAAAACTACGTAATTATAACAATACACAATCAATATATCGTTCACAGAGATTGATATAAAGATCTTAGCTTCAACCGTTCACACAGATTGGTTTGAGCTAATGCTTTGACTAGCTTCTTCACACAGAGTTCTGAAGCTTCGTCTTCCTCAGTCCACACAGGGCTGATCTAGGTTTGTTCAAGGATAGAACATGGTATGAACAATAGCTTTGACTTTTTTGGGCTTCTAGCTGATGATGTGTTGTTCAAGTTGTTGAGCACTGTCTGAATAGTAGTAAGCTTTGGAGATATGTTTTGCTCAGAGTATTTCTTTGTAAGCTTGATCGTTTAGTCGTTCAGTCAGTAGATCAGTGATTCAGTAGTCTTCAATCTTCAAACTCTGGAGATATATATAGTCTCTGAAATATATCCGTTAAGATATATCCGTTGAGCAAGATTCCGTTCCAACGGGATGAAAAACATGATCCGGATTTTGCGGGATTTGAAGATCTGTTGACTTATAGTATTTAAATACTTTATCCTTTAGTATTTAAATACTTCTTTATCAATGGGACTTGACTTCTAGTGAATACGGAATATTCCTTATTTGTCCTGTTGAGAGCTGTATGGAAGGATTACGTATTGTCAGTTCGAGACAGCTTCCATACATAGTCTTTATGAGACTTTCTTTGATGTACCGTATGCTGGATCTTGCGAGAGGTCCTCGATACAGATTGACACAACTTTTCGATACAGTTTCCTTACTGCATTGAGGATTGGCTTATTGTCAAAACATACTTGCACTATGATCAATACAGGGCAATATCGATACCGGGTTTATCCCAACAAATTCGATACAGGGTATTGTTATCCCAACAATTTCCCCCTTTTTGACAATTTGCCAAGACTTAGAATCTTTCAAGTCCTTCTTGATGATGCCAAAACCTTCTTCATGAAGCGAATGACTTTCTTGATGACTTCGGGCAGATTTCTTGGTCTTCTGTCAAATGATCTGGCTTTCAGTAACTTAGAATAATTTATGAACGGCTCGCAGGCGAGTTCGATACAGCTAAGAATTTTTACAACATAAGCTTATGATTGGCGCACAGGCACAATCTTACAATGTATTCTAGATGCATACAACTGAATCTATGAACTGTTCGTAGACAAGTTCGTACAGCTTATTTTTCAAACAAGTTTCTATACTTGTGATTGTTATCCCAACAATTTAAGTTATGTAATCATACATTAACACAGTAGATTGCGAGTTGTAATCTTTAAATACAAGCAAACATTTTTATTGATATTCAAAAATAGATTACAAGAATTGCTGTTTTGAAAGAAAAATTACAAACAATAGTACAAGAATTTCAGCTCCTATAATCAGAATGTCTCCACGGCCTCTTCTCTAGATCATGCTCGGTTCCACGCCACCAGTGCTATAGGGAGTCGTTGCCTCGATCTAGATAGATAGCTCTACCATCATATGATCTGTCAAAGGCAAGAATCCAGTCTTCTGGATGGGTGATCCGATCTCCTCTTTTATGCTTGGATTTCATTTCTATTTGGAGAGGAAGCTTTCCTTCTTCTAACATCTTCGTGAATTTGTCTGCAGCATCCGCTAATGTTCTATAACTTTTGAAGATGGCGGATTCCCTGACGAGTTTTGTAAAATATCTCATCAGTTCATTTTTCCTCCATTGCTTCACTTCTTCGGCAGTGGTATGGCGGTTAGTCGGCAGACGAATCTCAGAAGGTCTTTGGATCAAGCTTTGCCAGGGGACATTGGGGTCATGAAACTTGGGTCGAGAACCTGAAATCTTGAAACTTTGAGGGGGAGGAGCTAATTTTTTCAATTCAGCGGTAATACTGTCTTGAGCAACATTAAATTCCCTTTCATACTGTAGCCTTATTCTCCTCGCTGCTTCTCTTGCTTCTTCCCCCTTTTTGGCATCATCAAGACATCCTAGGATTTCCAGTGCGGCATCCTGTTTCATCTCAATGTTTGTCATTCTCTCGACAAGGGTGGAGAGCACTTGCGACATATCTTTGATACTTTTGTCGTGGGCTCGCAAATGAGAAGTTTTTTCGATCATGGAAGCTGCTGTCTTGGCCTCGGTTATGCGAGTTTTGGTTGCCTCTTCTCTCAGGAGTTGCTCTTGTTTGTCTTGCAGATTCTTCAGAGCTTGCTTAAAGACTTCTGGCAATACAGTGAAGGCTTCAACTACTCGAGAAACTTCATGCTGTAATACAGTCATCTCTTCGACTGCAGATGTATGCATCCAATTCAAAGATTTTTCTACAGAAGACAAGGCATTTACTGGATCCTGGATAAAGACGGTCTCGAGGCCAAGAGCACGCAATCGCTCTTTCCTAGCAGCAGTGTTGGGAGAATCCGGCTTGGCGAAATCTTCGGCTTTATTTAACCTTCTCAAATTCACGGTAGGGCGTGAATTGAGTTGGACATCCTCAGGTGTAGTACCATCATCGGATTACAAAATGGTTGGTGGGGCGGGAGCAGCTGATGCGGGTTCGGTGGCAGGAGATGCTGTATCCTCCTGTTGCGAAGGGGTGTCTGTAGACATGGGTACAGGAGGGACTGATTCCTCCTGTTGTCTCTCAGCTTCCGCCTGTTCCGGCATAGGGACTGATTCCTCTTGCTGGACGGTGCAAGATACTTCTTCTTCTTCTGCGGTAGCAGGCTCGGGTGCCTGTTCCAAAACAATTTCTTCTTCCTCGACTTGAGGGATTGATTCCTCTTCGTCAGGAATATTTTCTTGCTGTGGTGAAGGGGGCTCACTTCGGCTTGATGGCCCTTCGTCGTTCTTGGTTTGAGAGTCTTCTCTTCCTTGAGCCTCCTCACGACTCATTCTCAGACCTGCCTGAAAGGCGTCGTCATCGTCGTCTGAGTCATGGTCTTCTTTTGGATCTTGGGGAGAGTCCTCAGACTTATCTTTTCCTTTTCTTCTGGCATTTGATTTTAGCAAGATATGGCTTTCAATCAATTCCTTGCAGTAGAGATTGTCCCATTGGATCAGGGCTTCAACTTCTATCGAGTCCGTCACTTCCAATACAAATCTTTCTTCATGGCTCCAGTCGCTTCAGTTGTATAAGGTGTCGTATGGAGCAAGCCGGTAGCTTTTCCATTGAAGGAATCTTTCATAAGCATGATCAATCTGCACAGACAGAAGGGTTTTGTTGAAAATAGTGTCCGGGGAGGGACTTCGTACAACGTCTGAGTCTGCTGTAGTGAGGGGTTCCTCTACAGGTGTGGGATCCTGTATGGAAGAGGGATTCCTTATAGGGGATGGTGCCCTGAAGGAAGATGGATCCTGTATGGGTGTGGAATCCCGCATAGGAGAGTTAGCTGTTGGCTCCAAAGGGGCAGTCGATTCACTAGAGTCTTTCATCCGTCGTTGCTGCCAAAGGCTCAGGATTTACTGTCGAGACAGTAACGGGCATATCTTCCGCATGGGTTGGGCCCTGGGGTAGTTGTTGCGCCACGGTAGAAGCTTCCTCGGAGGTTTTTGTGGATTTGGCTTTAGAAAGCCTCCTTAGCTTCCTTTTCGGCTTCTCAGCAGCAATAGGTGTCTTGCTGTGAGATCTTTTGCGTTTCTTGGAAGATTCCACACTCTGGAATTTCGCAGAAACATCCCTTGGGTCTTCAGAAATGGGCATACTGTGAGTTTTTGGTTGGTTGCTGACCAGGGTGCTCTGGTTAAAAGCTGAAGGCTTGACACCTCCTAAATAGATCCGGTCACTGATTTTCTTAGCATCTGCGGATTGTGGTAATCCGTATTTCATCAAAATATAGTTCAGAAACAGACCAAACGATTTCTTTTGAGTGGCAGGCTTCGACACTTCTTCCTGCAAGCGCTTCAAAATAATCTGGCAACAGTTGACCTTTTCACAGGTCAAAATCGCAACCATCATCCTAAATCTCAAATTAGTGCACATTTCAAATGCACCAGTGCGATTCTCAATTATCCAGAAACAAAAGTCGTGCAAGTACATATACGGCAAACAAAAATTCTTCTTGTGACAGGTGGTGTGAACCACTTCAACTGTAGGTGAACCTGTGAACAGGCCATAGTACTTGGTCAATAATTCTTGAGACCCAAAAGTCTCGAGTTCTTCAAAGGTCAGGCCATCAGCGGGCAGCCTGAAGATTTTCTAGAGAAGATATCTGTCGATGCGGATCTCGACTCCATGAATAACAGCGGTGATATCAGCAACGTGGCCTCCATGAGACAGTGGCAGAAAGCAAACGGCAGCGTTGAGGTAGAAGTCCTCAACCAATTTGACGTCGTATTTCTCAACGGTGTGGCTTCCAAGGCGGTAGAGGCCTTGCTGGCGTATCCTGGTGATGATGAACTCCATGGGTTCGACGTGATTTGTTTCAGCGAGAATATGTTCAATGACGACAGATCTGGAGAAGATCTGTCCGTCAATGATGTTTGAGGTTTTCTTGAGGGCGGCGGCAGAGGTCTGAGCAGCCATTGATGATTCTCAAGAAAATATGAAAGAAATTAAAAGAAATTTGCAGTAAAATGCAAAGAACACTTGTAGGCTGTTTTTGCTTGAGAGCTCTAAGAATATCCAGAAGGCGTAAAGAGTCTCAAATGGCAATATCAGTCCTTATATATTGGGCGGCGAAGGAGGGTTTCTCAGAGAACGAATGGTCAGAATTAAGGGATGGGAACCGGTTTTTGAAATGAACGGTCTAGATGGACTGAGTGTAACTGGTACACTTATCCATTAAAATGTTAAAATATGAGCGGATCCCACTTTTGACATTTGTTGTTACCCTTAATGCCTGAAACAACGGTTTTAAAATATTAAACAATTTAAAAGCATCGCGGCTTTTGAGATTCAATTGTCCAGATGTCGTGTAAAGCATTTAATGTAAATGACGTTGACATGAAAACAGGGCACGTGGACAAAAATTATTTTAAAATGAAATATAATATATATATATATTGAATCGAAATCCTATAGTATGTGCTGATCCACGATGATACAGCATTCCCCCTTAAAAGGTATATATAGGTTTTAATTCCATACAGCAATTTTCGGATTAATGTTGTATTCATGGGTCATATTGTATTCCCCCTTAATTATTGCACACGTCAGCTGTAGGATGATTCAAATCACTTTGTTCACTACAGTGCTGTATTGACGGTTCTGAGTGTACAGATAATTAATGGTGGATACTGTATTCTTGGGTCTTACAGCATTCCCCCTCAATTGTTGAGTAAAAGCAGTAAATACTTACAGGAAGTCAGGATGTAGCAATCCCAATTCTTGTCTAAGCATGTTGAATCTTGCTGTGTTGAGAGGCTTGGTGAAGATGTCGGCCGATCGAATATCTGTATGAACCTTTTTGAGCCAAACATCCTTGTTCTCGACATGATTCCTTATGAAGTGATGCTTCTTGTTGATATGCTTAGTGCGCGAGTACAGGACAGGATTGTGCGTGATTGCAATTGCACTCGTACTATCACACATGATCGGCGTCTCTATGGCTTCAATTCCATAATCTGACAACTGTTGCTGCATCCAAAGGATCTGCATACACCAACTACCAGCAGCATAGTATTCTGATTCAGCCGTGGAAAGTGAGTTTGCCAATTGCTTCTTACTGAACCAAGAAACAAGTCTAGGTCCAAGAAAGTGACAAGTTCCACTTGTACTCTTCCTATCTAGCTTGCAGCCTCCGAGATCCGAGTCGCTGTATTCAACTAAATCGAATCCGCCTTCTTTAGGATACCACAGTCCTACATCGACTGTTCCTTTAATGTACTTCAGGATTCGTTTAGCTGTATTGAAGTGTGATTCCTTGGGTGCTACTTGATATCTCGCACACACTCCAACAACAAACTGGATATCGGGCCTGCTAGCCATTAGGTACAGGAGCGAGCCAATAAGCTTCTTGTAGAATGATTGGTCAACCGGCTTTCCGGCTTCATCAGCACTAATTTGCACGGAAGTGCTCATGGGGGTTGACGATGATTTGGAAGTGTTCATTCCAAATTTGTTGAGAAGCTCCTTCTTTGTATTTTCTGGTGATGAAAATACCTTTAGGCAAGCCGCTTTACACCAAACCTAGGAAATAACTAAGTTCTCCCATCATACTCATTTCAAATTTACTTTGCATGAGATGAGAAAACCTTTGACACAAAGCAAGGTTAGTTGAACCAAAAATTATATCATCTACATAGATTTGAACCATTAGAAGGTCATCACATTCCTGTATTTTGAACAAGGTCTTGTCCACAGCACCTTTCTCAAATCCATTATTGGTTAGATACTGCGACAGGGTCTCATACCATGCTCTAGGGGCTTGCTTAAGTCCATACAGTGCTTTCCTTAGCCTGTATACTAGATCGATACCGTCTGTTTTGGCAAACCCTGGTGGTTGTTCAACATAAACTTCTTCTGCAAGGTCTCCATTCAGGAATGCACTTTTGACGTCCATTTTATATACAATGAAGCTCTTATGGGTGGTAAAGGCTAAAAATATCCTAATGGATTCTAGTCTGGCTATAGGGGCAAACATTTCATCGTAGTCTATGCCTTCTTCCTGTGTATAGCCTTGTGCGACTAGCCTTGATTTGTTCCTTATAATGAGTCCATTTCGATCCTTTTTGTTTCTAAATACCTATTTGGTTCCTATAACCGATTGATGCGTAGGTCTGGGTACAAGATACCATACATTGTTTTTTTCGAAACCGTTAAGCTCTTCTTCCATAGATGTTATCCAATGAGAGTTATTAAGAGCGTCTATGGTAGAAACAGGTTCGGACTGGGCTAAGAATACAGCAATAGTGCACATGTTGAGTCTTCTAAGCTCGGATTGAGATTTCCATTCAGGAAATGGTGATTTCTCAGTATCTAATTCTTCTTGTGCACACAGTACATTTCCTTGTGTACTCTGTATTCTCCTACGAGTAGAAACACCGGCATCAATGTTTCCAATGATCAGCTCTTGCGGGTGATCTCTCAACCATCTTCGTTCGGGTTCTAATTCAGGGTCCCGTACTGTATTGAGAGTTTCTGTAGATACAGCTTTAGCTTGTACAGCATCGGCTTCATCTACGTCGATTCTTACAGCTGCGGGGTTGATTTCTAGGTCAACAACAGGTTCTATGGGAGTTGGTGGATCTAGGATGGAAAGTTGTTGGATGTTCTGAGTAATATCTTCTATTCCTGTAGGGTCATGGTGAGGTTCGTCGAACACTACATGAACTGATTCCTCGATCACCAGCTTCTTTTTATTAAAAATCCTGTAAGCTTTGCTGACGGAGGAGTATCCTACAAATATTCCTTCATCTGATTTCTCATCAAAGGTTCTAAGTTGATCCTTCCCATTGTTTAACACATAACACCTGCATCCAAAAATGTGAAAGTACGAAACTAACGGAGTTTTGTTATTCCATACCTCGTATGCTGTTTTGTTGTGGTGCTTGTTGACGATACAGCGGTTTCGAGTGTAGCATGCTGTATTGGTTGCTTCACCCCAGAAACGCTGTGGCAACTTGCTTGCGGCAATCATTGTCCTTGTAGCTTCTTTCAGCGTCCTATTCTTTCGCTCGGAAACACCATTTTGTTGAGGTGTATGGGCAGCTGAGTATTCGTGCTGTATCCCATTCTCCCAACAGTATTGCTCTATAAAACATTAGTAAATTTTGTACCTCTGTCGGAACGAATGGACACGATACTCAATGCCTTTTCCTTTTGAAGCTTTCTCAGGAGCTCGGGCAGCTTTGATGTTGTTTCTTTCTTCTTGCTTAGGAAAATCATCCAAGCATACCTGAAGTAATCATTATCAACAACAAGGCAGTATTTCTTACCTCCCAAACTTACTGGGTCTACAAGACCGTAGAGATCCATGTGTAGCATCTCCAACACTCTTTGGGTTGAAAGGTAGGATTTGCTCTTCAGGGTTGATTTGATTTGTTTGCCTTTTTGACATGGTCCGCAGACGCTGTCCTTTTTGAATGACACGTTTGGCAATCCTCTTACCATTCCCTGTCTTGAGAGCTTGTTGATCGTCTTGAAGTTGACGTGAGACATCCTCTTGTGCCATAACCATCCTAGATCTGCAGTGCCTTTGGCAACAAAGCATGGAATTGAGGAGCTCATAGGCTTCCAGTCAGCAATATACATGTTACCTGATTTGCTTCCTGTAAGCACAACTTCTTTGGTCTGGATGTTCTTGACTCTACAGCGATCTATATAGAATTTCACCGAGAACTGTTTGTCACATAACTGGCTGATACTAAGTAGATTGAACTGTAAGCCTTCAACATAAGCTACATCGGTGACTTTGAATTTTCCGACAAGAAGGTTTCCTTTCCCTCTTGTTATTCCTTTAGATTTATCACCGAAGCGCACTTTTGGACCGTGACCTTCTACGAAATCTGATAGCTTGCTTCTATCTCCGGTCATGTGCCGAGAGCATCCACTATCGAAGTACCAGATGTCTTCCTCTAGGATGTCCTGTATGCAAAGAGATTAAGTAGATTTAGGTCCCCTTTGATTATTGGGTCCATGAATGTTAGTGCCTTTAGGTACCCAAATTTTCCTGACAGCAATTGGTTTACTGTAGGTCACATTTGGTACAGTGTTGTGGTATATACGTGGGGCATACACGTAGTTGCTATAACCATGATAAGTATTATGCATATAAAATTCAGGGTTATTATTATTAGTCCAGTACGAGTGCCGTCTTGGAGGTGGAGCCATTTTCTTTGGCCTAACAGCTTGCCTTCTAGGTCTCCAATTGGATTCCCAATGCTGTTGTTGATATTGAGCGGGCACCTGCTGTCTCGAGGAATAACGGGGCTCCTGTATCCAATACCTCGGCGTGCTGTACTGATAGTACTGTCGTGCGGGCCTTTGGTATTTGGATACAGCCTTTCCTCTGAACGGATGTTGGCGCTGTTGATATGCTCGGGGAGCATGCTGTTGAGTGCGCCTTACAGGTTGGAACGGCTTATGATTCCACTGTCTGGAATAGGATTGCGGTGGCGGAATGGCAGCCTTCGGTTTTCACGGTACAGCAGGTTCCTTCACAGGACTAGGAGTATCTTTCCACACAGGAATGTGTTCCACACTCTTGACAAACACTGTGCTAGTTTTCCCTTTGTTTGAACATGAGATGTATCGTAAGCCACTTTTATCATGAGCATGTTGCCCAGTGCTCAGAATTTCTTCCATTCTTTTGGACGATTTCTCGAACGATTTCAGAATGGTCTCAAGTTCATCTTCTCATTTTTCGAGAGTTTTGACTTTGGCTTGAAGTAGAACGAAATCATTTGTCTTGCTCTCATTGTGAGTTTTAACTTCACTTAGTTCACGAGCAAGTTGATGATTGCTCTCCATGAGTTTTTCATAATCGACTTTGCTGGTTTCACAATCAACAGACATGTTTTCATAATTTATTTTCAGCAAGTCATTTTCATCTTTCAGCTCTAGGTTAGACAGTTGGAGCTGTATATTCTCATTTTTCAATATCTCATGGGCCTTTTGAATGTTTTTAAACTCATTCATCATGTTTTCAAAGGTATGAGATGCATTTAATGGAATAGCTGAGGTTGAGCTTACCTCATCGTCGCTATCTTCACCTTCCGGAATGTCCTTGGCCATAAAGCACATATGTGCTTTATCATCGAACTCATCATCAGATGAATCACTTTTGGTGACCACCTGAAGACATTCTTTGGATTTGGATGGTGTGGGGGAGGCTTCTGATTCTCCAACCAGGGCCTTGAGCTTGTTTTTCCAAGCACGTCTTCGTTCATCCCTCTCTTGTTGCTCGGCTTCCGGCACCCTTTGACTTTGGGATGAGGACATTTATTTGCGTAATGTCCTGGTTTCCTGCAATTATAGCACAGGTTAGAATTACCGGATGAAGTTTCGGTACTTACCTTGTGGACAGGTTTGGGCCTGCAGGGAGTTTTTCCCGATTGCTTGATGAACTTCTTGAACTTCTGCATAAGAAGCGCTATTTCATCTTGAGACAGGATGTCGTCATCATTGTCAGCATTATTGTGACTAGGCTTTGACGAGTTGGGCATGCTGTGTCGACGATTAAATCTGACTAGTCTTTGTAACCTTTGAAGGAGATTCTTCAGCTTTCTCTCTTCTGTCAATATCATACTCAAAAGCTTTGAGGTCAGAGAAGAGATCAAAAGTAGATATCTCATTTAAATTACATGACACACGCATAGCTGTGGTCTTAATGTCCCATCGGGCAGGGAGAGATCTGAAAATTTTTAAATTCTTCTCCTTTTGGGTATAAATTTCGCCCAAAGCTTCAAGTTCACCAACAATACCAGTGAATCTGAGGTCAAGTTCCTCAAGTGTCTCAGTTGGTTTCATTTCGAAGATTCAAATTGCTGAGTCAGTTTTGAGATTTTGTTTTCTTTTGAGAGCTCAGTTCCCTCATAAATCAACTTGAGTTTATCCCAGATTTCCTTGGCTGTTTTACAGCTCTTTACCTTCGAGAACGTGCCTTTGTCAAGAGTGACAAATAACGCATTCTTAGCCACATTGTCAAGATTGGCGCGCTTTCTTTCATCTGTGGTCCATTGCTCGCGCTCCTTCTTCAGCATCTCAGCATGAACTTGGCCTTCAATCCTTGCGGCCGTGTTTACCTTCATTATCTTGATGGGGCCATCCTGTATAACAAAAATCATCTCTTCGTGCATTGCTGCAAGATGAGCCTCCATCCTGATTCTCCAATCATCAAGTTCATTAATAGAGAACATAGGTACTTTGTTGATCATTAATGTATCCATGTGAGAATAAAGGAATGAAAAAGACTGTTTTGAAAATTAAGTGATTTTGGATCTGATTCGGTTAAAAATACGACTGATTCTTTTTAGAATCAACCGCTTTGATACCACTTGTTGGCCACTAAGTATACTGGATACAACTTGGAAAGCGTTTTAAACAACAAGCTTTACTAATTTTAAATCTGAGTGTGTAGCGGAAGTCTTGAATACAGTAAGTTGCTGTGGATACAGCAACTGATGTGCAGTGTATACTTAAATAATCACGGTAATTAAAACAGTGAAAAGGTAGAAGGTAAATAACACAGTATTTAAAGTGGTTCGAGGTAAACCCCTCTACGTCCACTGGTCCTCCACACAGGAGTAAAAAGTTTATTATAATTACTATGTACAAAACTACGTAATTATAACAATACACAATCAATATATCGTTCAGAGAGATTGATATAAAGATCTTAGCTTCAACCGTTCACACAGATTGGTTTGAGCTAATGCTTTGAGTAGCTTCTTCACACAGAGTTCTGAAGCTTCGTCTTCCTCAGTCCACACAGGGCTGATATGGGTTTGTTTAAGGATAGAATAGGGTATTAACAACAGCTTTGACTTTTCTGGGCTTCTAGCTGATGATGTGTTGTTCAAGTTGTTGAGCACTGTATATCTCTTTGATCTGAATAGCAGTAAGCTTTGTAGATATGTTTTGCTCAGAGTATTTCTTTGTAAGCTTGATCGTTCAGTAGTTCAGTCAGTAGATCAATGATTCAGTAGTCTTCAATCTTCAAACTCTGGAGATATATATAGTCTCTGAAATATATCCGTTAAGATAAATCTGTTGAGCAAGATTCCTTTCCAACGGGATGAAAAACATGATCCGAATTTTGCGGGATTTGAAGATCTGTTGACTTATAGTATTTAAATACTTTGTCCTTTAGTATTTAAATACTTATTTATCAATGGGACTTTACTTCTAGTGAATACTGAATATTCCTTCTTTGTCCTGTTGAGAGCTGTATGGAAGGATTACGTATTGTCAGTTTGAGACAGCTTCCATACATAGTCGTTATGAGACTTTCTTTGCTGTACTGTATGCTGGATCTTACGAGAGGTCTTCGATACAGATTGACAAAACTTTTCGATACAGTTTCCTTACTGTATTGAGGATTTGCTTATTGTCAAAACATACTGGCACTATGATCAATACAGGGCAGTATCGATACAGGGTTTATCCCAACAAATTCGATACAAGGTATTGTTATCCCAACAACACGGACTAGTTTCTATATGTATATTTACGAGTTAGGAATGCCAGTAACTGCCAGTAAATAAAGAAACATACATTGCCTTATATTAATGATTTACATAATTACAAGTACAATGCCCTCACTCAACATCCTCTGAGTGGCATTCGAGGGCATACTCCTAACAATCTCCCACTTGCACTCAATGCCACACACTATGGTATCTAATACCCATGTTCTCCAGATGACGCTCCAAGCTAGTCTGAGAAAGTGGCTTGGTCAGTGGATCGATGACGTTGTCGGCCGAGTCTACTCTGTGCAGCACAATATATCCCTTGCGAACAAATTCTCTTACAAGATGATACTTCCTCTCAATATGTTTGGTGCTGTTGTGAAACCTCGGCTCCTTGGACCGTGCTACAACTCCATCGTTGTCGCAGTACAGCGGAACAGGCAGCTCAGCACATGGTATCACTTGAAGTTCTCCCAGAAACTTCTTAATCCAGAACCCTTCCTTGGAAGCCTCCGAGGCTGCTTGATACTCAGCCTGACAGGTGGAATCAGCAGTCGCGCTTTGCTTGGCGCTACGCCAATATACTGCTCCTCCATTAAGAGTAAATATGTAGCCAGAAGTAGACATGGAGTCGTCCTTCAGTCCTTGTCCGAATCAGTGAATCCCACCACATCCAATTCTCCACCGCCATACATCAGAACCATATCTCTAGTCCTTCTCAAGTACTTGAGAACGTTCTTTACGGCAGTCCAATGTTCCCTACCTGGGTTTGCCTGAAACTTACTCACCACGTTACAACATGCGCGATGTCAGGTCCTGTACACAACATAGCATACATAAGGCTACCCACGGCCGAAGCATATGGTATATTACTCATTTCCTTTCGTTGTTCCTCACTTTGAGGACACATCTTCAAGGAGAGTTTTATTCCATGTCGCATCGGTAGGAATCCTCTTTTAGAATCATCCATCTTAAATCGCTTTAAGATCTTATCTATATAGAGGGCTTGGAAAAGACCTATTGTTCTCCTTGCTCTATCCCGGTAGAGCCGAATACCAAGAATATAGGTTGCTTCTCCCAAGTCTTTTATGGAGAAATTACTCGAAAGCCAAGCTTTCACAGAACTGAGCATTCCCACATCATTTCCTATTAGTAGAATGTCATCCACATATAGTACTAAGAATGCGATCTTGCTCCCACTAACCCTCTTGTATACACAAGGTTCCTCTTCATTTTACACGAAGTCAAACTCTTTGACTGCCTCGTCAAAACGAAGGTTCCAACTACGCAACGCTTTCTTCAGTTAATAAATGTAACGCTGAAGCTTGCACACTTTCTGAATATCAACTTCGGACACAAAGCCTTTAGGCTGCTCCATATAGATTTCCTCCTCGAGGAATCCATTAAGGAAAGCTGTCTTTACGTCCATTTGCCATATCTCATAATCGTGGTAGGCAGCTATAGCAAGCATCATGTGAATAGACTTGATCATGGATACGGGCGAGAAGGTATCGTGGTAATCGATCCCTTCCTTCTGGGTATAACCCTTTGCCACAAGCCTGGCCTTATAGGAGTCAACCTTGCCATCACCATCAGTCTTTCTCTTGTAGATCCACATGTTCCCAATAGGCACTATGCCCTTGGGGCGGTCTACTAGAGTCCAGACCTGATTGACACGTATCGAGTCTATCTCAGCTTCCATAGCTTCACGCCATTTCGCGGAGTCTACATCCACCATCGCTTGGTAATAGGTCGTCGGGTCGGTCTCTGGGCTATCACTTGGAACCTCATGGAGACCCAGCTCCTCCAAGTGCACAAGCCCATACCTCTCAGGTAAATGAGACACCCTACTAGACCTACGAGGTGGTTGTACTTGTGTTTCAGAAGGTTCGGTTCTAGTTTCTTGCACAGGTGTCTCCCGAGGAGTTTCATTGTATTCTTCTAAAGAAATACTTCTACCTGCTACGCCTTCCTGAATGAACTCATCTTCCAGGAAGTGTGCTTGTAAAGCAACAACGATCTTTCGATCTTCGGGCATGTAGAATAGATATCCCATCGTCCCATATGGGAATCCAATGAAACGTCCCTTCGCGGACCTAGCTTCCAACTTCTCCACCTTAGTCTTCTTGACATAGGCGGGACATCCCCAAATCCTAATGTGATTAAGACTTGGTTTCCTGCCCTCCCACATCTCATGTGGAGTTTTAGGAATGGATTTGGAAGGACATCTATTCAATATGAAAGCAGCAGTCAGGAGTGCATACCCCCACAGGTAAATCAATAAGTCAGTATAGCCCAGCATGGAACGGACCATGTTCAACAAGGTCCGGTTCCTTCTTTCTGACACACCATTTAACTGAGGAGTACCTGGAGGTGTTAGTTGTGAAACTATTCCATGTTCCTTAAAGAACTCATCAAACTCGGTACTCATATACTCGCCACCTCGGTCCGACCGAAGTGCTTTGATATGATTACCAGTTTGTTTCTCGACTAGGGCCTTGAATTCCTGGAATTTCTCAAAGGCCTCGGATTTATGTTTCATTAAGTATACATAACCATACCTAGTATGATCATCTGTAAACGTAATGAAATATTGATATCCGTCATGTGCTGCTTCCAAAGCACCACATACGTCGGTATGGATTAATCCCAGTTTATCAGCATCTCTTTCAAAAGTCCCTGTGAAGGGGGACTTAGTCATTTTGCCTTTAAGGCAAGATTCACAAGTAGGAAAGGGATCCGATCCCAATGGACCCATAAGTCCATCTTTTTCATCTTGTAAACCTTGGTCTGACTAACATGACCAAGTCTAAGATGCCATTTCAAAACTTGATTGGTTTCATCCCTATCACGTTTTCTAGTCATAGTATTCACAACTACTTTGTTGCTGAGATTTAGATGATACAATCCATTCAACAATGTAGCAGTACCCACTAGTTTATTTCTAAAATAAATTTTGCAGGAACCATCACCAATGAAAAATGAAAAGCCTTTTCGGTCCATGACCGGAATGGATACAATGTTTTTGTGCCCCTTGGACAAAACAAGTACATCTTCTAAAGTCAAAACAAAGCCGGATTCTAAACCCAAAAGAAGTGATCCTGTGTCGGTTGCCTCGACACTATGCCCGCTTCCGACTGTGATCATAACTTCTCCATCTACAAGCTTCCTAAATTGTTCCAGATCTTGATTCACGGTACAAATATGAGAACTAGCACCAGAATCCAGTATCCAGGAAGTAGAAAATACAGTAGCAGAATAATTTGTTTCCAAAACTAAAAGTTCTGTACCTGAAGTGCCATGAAGAATCGGACAGTCTCTAGCCCAGTGGCCCAGCTCACTGCACTTGAGACAAGTATCTTTCTTCTTCTTGCCTTTTGGAACCATCGGGGCCTTGCCCTTTCCTTTAAGGTCCTTAACTTGTGGTCTAGTTTGCTTCTTGGTCTTTTTCTTCTTATTTTTAGACTTCCGAAGTCCAGAAGAAATCACAAGGGCAGACTCCTTCATCCACGGAGTCTTCATCTGAGACTGAGCGGTCACCAGTTTGTTCATTAGCCTAGCTAAGTTACATGCAATCTCATTGCAGTTGAAGTACATAACAAACTGTGAGAAGGAATCAGGGAGAGACTGAAGGATAAGGTCGGTTTGGAGAGAAGTATCCATTTTAAAATCAAGAGCCTCCAATCTCTCGATCATGGATATCATTTTGAGGATGTGTTCCCCAACCTTCTCACCTTCCTTCATCCTTGCACTGAACAGTTGCTTGGATATCTCATATCTAGCAGTTCTGCTGTGCTCACCATAAAGCTCGGTTAAGTGAGATAGAATCTGCCTAGCAGAAGTCATTTTCTCATGAGCTCTCTGAAGCTCATTAGACATGGAAACTATCATATAAGCACGGACTTTCACGTCATCCTTAACCCACTTTTCGTGGTTTTCAATCTCTTCCTGATTGGCTCGGGTCCACACAGGAGGCGCCGGAAAGTCCATCTCCAAGACATATCCCAGTGCCTCTATACTGAGGACAATCATCAGATTGCGGAGCCAATCCACAAAGTTAGGTCCCATTAAGGTGTTCTTTTCGAGTAGAATTGCAAGTGGATTCATTGTCATATTGAGATTTGAGTCTGCATTAAGTACGATAGATTAATTAGTGACTCGTTTAATTATGTTCTGAGTATAGAATTAAGGTCTTTTCTATTCTTGTTACCCAGCTCCCACTATTTTTATCAGAATAACACACTCCCATGTGAAATCCGAAAGTATCGTCGCTCTACTTCATAGTGGTGATTGAGTTCTTTATAAATCTTAATAGAGGGCAACCGAACAGGTTTCTAGTCTATTAATTTTCATAAAGTGGTGTCCAACACCTGTAACATCCCCAAAACCGTATGGGAATATTACACGCCGTAGACCCTTTCCACAAGGATCTACCAGGCTAAACATCCATAAACAACCAAATGCTTGCCCGACCAGGGTCAAATAATAAAATGATACAGACCGATATGGTCACTTACACGTGAATACAAAGACCGATGAGGTCACACAACCCAATCGATGAAACTGACTTAAATAACATTACCCACACAGGGGTCGAAATACAATCTGCGGAAGATCGAAATCAACTCGACAACCTGACAAAAATCAAAATAACTCTCGACTCATGATTAGTATCGCACTCGTCATCCTCTTGTGCCAATCCATGTTGCTCCCCGAATACGCATGTACCGACGCAAAGCAGACATCCACCCCCGATTACTCGGGGGTTAGTAAAACTCCTTTGTTTTACTAGTGCAAGTATCAAATCATACGAAATGTAACAAGCAATTAATAATCGTGATCAAATATAATAATCAAGTATCAAATATTCCGGAGGTTTTCACAAGAGAAGATAAGCTATGAAGCATTCGAATATAAGATTATCATCTCGGGAATTTTTAAATTTCAAAACCTTAAGACCTCAAGTCTGATTCACAAAACCTTTCGAAAAACTTAAGGGCCTTAACCCAAAACTTGTTTCATAATTCAACGATTTACAATACCGAAACATTTCTATAAATCTCGTGGGGCTCGGCCCAACATTCTTTCTTAAAACTTTTCCTTTAAAAACTTTGATTTGAAAAGTATCATGCTCATGACACCGTGATCCACTGTCACGTGTCTCCGTAGGTTCAACAACCCGCACGGACTACATCACGCACAATTAAACAAACATAATCAATTTCCGACACCGTGATCCACTGTCACGTGTCTCCGTAGGTTCAACAACCCACACGGACTATTAACCAAACATAACCAATTCCGACACCGTGATCCACATCACGTGTCTCCGTAGGCATAACAACCCGCACGGACTATATCAATCACAACAATCACACACACGATCGACACCGTAGTCCACCGCCACGTGTCACCGTAAGCCCGTCGAGCTCACCGGTTGGGCCTTGCGTGTTTGAAACTCATGGTCCATTGCCATGCGTTATCGTAGGCCTCGTCGGACGGCCACGATTGGACCTCGATTACCTCACTAAGTTACGATCCCGTAGTCCACCGCCACGAATCCTCGTAGGGTCCGTCGAACCAACACGAGTGAACTTAGCGGTCACACACATATTCACATTCACATTACATACAACAATGAGCACAATTAATCAATCACCTTGATCACCACAAAATCGTACATTGCACGCACATAACACAACCTCGACACTCGCAACAACTATCATCAATCAACGACATTTAACCAACATAACACACATTCGGTACACAATACATTGTACAACCAAGTGTACAACCATCCCATATGTACGTCGCATTCCTGCACAAATGGCACAACGCCTAACACGTATACTGATATAACACTATTATCACAAAGCCTTCAAATTGCGGAAAACACAACCAACTCAAACGGAACATATTTACGAAGGCAAGCAAAGTCATCATACATCTCATACGTAATTACTAGTCGCAAGATACAAGTCGTATAGTAAGATACTTGCCTTAATAACCGCTACCGAACGCTCCGAAGAACACGGTTCGACCGGGAAGCTCGAACCCCAAAGAAGGCAACGAACGGAAGGGTTCCGACTCGAGTTCTTCACAAGAATTCGCTCCTAAGTCACAAAGATATCAATTCAATCACAATTCTATGAAAACGTATGGAACTTCCCAAGTTCTACCCATTGAAGCATTTTATCGGACACTTTGAGGGCGTAGTCCAATTTAATCGATTATTCAAAGAAATACTCAAATCCGTTCCACAAAACTTCAAGGGTATTGAATGATTACGAGTTTACAATCAAGTTCTAACATTAATATGAATCAAAACGAAGCAAATCGGCCAAAACACCAAGAAACCTCAAGAACATCCAAAAACCAAAAGTTTAGGTGTTCTTACCTTCGATCCGGGTGGAAGATGATGTTAATCCATGATTACAACTTCCAAAACATGTTGCTCTATGTCATATCCATCCAAATCCATCCATTATTGACGAAGAAACGCGAAGAAACGAAGAAAAAGGGTGAAAATGGCCGGATGACTCGGTCCAGGCCCTTAAATAGCCGACCCTGGCCGGCCGCTTACGTACGTAATCGGCCAAGGCCGAACTCCCTGGACTGATTCTGCCGGACATGTTACGTACGTAACCGGAAGGTTGTTACGTACGTAACCGGCATTACGGCCGTTACTGCCGGGCCATTACGGCCGTTACTCGGCGGGCACGGCGGCCAGGCCTCCGTCGATCCGACGGTCCGAAAAATCCCGAAACTCCGACCTGAACGTAAACCGAAAACACGATTATGAAGTACTCGCAAAGACGAATCCGAATACTAAGAGAACACCCGATTCCGACCACCCGAGGGCTCAAAATTCGACAACGAAAGTAATTACCCCAAACTTTGGGAAATTACGAAAATGGCCCAAAACGTCCGAAATACCTGATACACGATCGAAACACCAAACCGAAGCTTACAACATGAATAATAACATTAAATGAACTTCCGAGAAACTCGAAACAACAGTTTCGGACGAGATTCGCGAGAATCGAACTCAAGTGCGAAAAAGTCGTTTAAGAACACAGAACTCAACAAAACGATACCGAAACGAACTCGGATGACAAAAAGTGCAGAATTAAATATTCTCAGAATGACGAAATGGTCAAAAGCGAGTTGTCGAAACGAACTCCGCCAAAAAATGAAAATTACCGGAAATCCGAAATTGCGGATATTACATTCTACCCTCCTTAAAAGAAGTTTCGTCCCGAAACTTAAAATAAGTAGGGAGAAGCAATATCCCAACAGGAAACCTCAACGAGATACACAAGAAACGCATAACTTTCGCCCATTGGCGAAACGTTACAAGCAATGCGAAAGAATATACGTGGAAAACACGCCCATGACGACCATAACAACGCCACCGCAATGATTCAACCAATAACGATCAAATAACGACGCATCACATCCCACATCATATGCACACATTTAATCAAAGAAACGACGCTGACAATAAGTCGCACCCGACTAAAACGGCTATGCGAGAAACAAATAGAGTATTACGATAGAAATCATTAGATTCTCATCAACAAGAAAATGTCCGACGTCAAAACACAAACAATTCAAGATAACGGAAAACGAGAATACGGATATTACATTCTATCCTATTAAAATTAAGTTTCGTCCGAAACTTAAAATAAAACATCATGATAGAATAGAAACAAAACCAAAAAGTTCACGCAACAAATATCAATCTCTACACGAATTACTGACAAAGTACGATACACAACTACATCACTGACACCACTGGGCCCTTCCCGAGTAGGAACGAAACCCGATTCCCGAACATCCCGGCAACGGTCTCACAATGCACCGCTTGGTGCCCGTTGGCCGCACTTAAAACAATTAACCGTGGCGAACGACAATTCTGCCTCGCATGGCCTACACGATCGCAGCTAAAGCAGTCTTCACACCGATCGTCTTACTCGCCTGGGGTAAGGTTCTTAGACCGTCAACCGAACGAGGAGTGCTCCCAAGAAAGCTGAAGCAACAGGCTCACGGATCTCACTCCTCCGGCCTCTTGAAAATTTCTCGAGGTCTTCCGTCTCTTACTCTCTCAACCAGATTCCGTCACGAAACGGCCATCTCAATGGCTAAAGCTCGGTCTGATATTCCTTCGTGGTGGTACACATGAGCGGAGCCATACTCTCACGTATATGGGGTTTCATGCGCATATTGAAGTATCGGACCTTGTCCGCTTCACTTCTCACTTGATCACGAACATAAGCCAACTGTCGATTATAATCGACTATCGCCTGGGATATTGACACATCCTGGGGCGTAGCCGAGAAAAATTCAACGATTCTGCGTTCACGAACAGGCAACGGGCAATACTCGCCTCGGGCGGTCTTAAACTCAGCCCATGTAGGTGTAATGACCAGTAGGCACTACACGTGCCACCATCTGCAGACTTCTTTATCGAGTAGGTCTTGAGCAATGGGTACCCTCCTATCATCCGGACAAGCTACGGCATCAAATATTCTGTCCAACTGGAAGAGCAGTTTTCCCAACCTAACAAGTCGACGAACCCACAAAACGGGCGGCTGCATCTTCATCACATCTCGTAACCACTTACTAGTTCCGTTATCCCTATTTGGGTTCTCATCCCGACGTACGGCCTGATTCATCCGCACTAATCGGTCAACCACTGACGAAGGATGGTGGCGGCGCCAACGTCAACATTAACGCTAGTCGAATGTCCCCGATGCAGACCGGTGATTGGTACTCGGCAAGGAGGAGTCACCCTCTCCCGCTCCCGATTACGACGACCACGACCACGCCCACGGCCTCGACCTCGACCCTTAGCATACCGAGCGGACAACCATTCGAATAACAAGATAAAACAAACCTCACATAATCGACATAAGCCCACAATCAAAGACAATGCAATATTCACACGTTCACATTGACAAAGATGAACGACCTATACCTCAGCATACACGGTTAAAACATTAAGCATACCATTGTGGTCCAACACCGGTAATATTTTAAAAAAAAACAAGTTTATCGAGGTATTTGTTCGAATGATAATATAAAAAAAAAATCGCGAGTTCGAAAGATTTTGCTGGGGTGAAATTTTGAAAGCACTTTGTTTAATACCTCGGTCATTGAAGTGGGGAACGATACCTAACAACGTATCCCGCCACTTGGGCATACAACCCAGATTTTCTGACAAGAATAATAATATAGCAACTCACTGCACGACTTAACCTCAATACATAAACACATAACGTTCTAATTTACGGAAGCCAAAGTTGTTTTGCAAAACAGAAATTTTCCAAAATCCTTTAGTTCATAACCAAAACGACGGTAATATTTTACAATGTCCGAAGTATTTCAAAACACATTTTTCAAATACCGTCTGATTGTGTCATTTGAAAATACAGGGTCCATTTGTCAAAATTTAACAAATTTTAAAAATCCATATACACCATGGTTTGACCGCACCGCCAAAATATTTTCCAAAAATCGATTTCTACAAAATTCTCAAACTGTAAAGTCCTTCAGGAAACATTCACAAACTTACCCATAGCGGGCAAAAATTACAACATTCCAAAAACAGTTGAATTTAGAACCACATACTCAAATGGCAACCAGGGTCGCCAATTCAATCAAGTGCATCTCGTGGTATCAAGTTTAAACACACAGCAAAATCATTCATCGGAGTTTCTCACAAACTCTACCGTTGGTACCTTTTCGAAACCCATCGAGGTTTACAACCTTCACAACATACCACCCCACCCGGTGGTTCAAAGATAAAACAATAACGTGCCCAGTTCTATACACATACTATGTGCCACAAGTATTAAACACAACTATATTACACAATACTGTGTAAATAAAATTATACACCGCAATTAACTCACTAAGATAAAATCGAGATACACAGGTATTACGCATAAAGGAGGAGACTTACATCCACAGGTCGCACGGAGGTGACGGTCGCCCACGATACTAATCTCGTCCGACAACATAACCGATACGTTGTGCCTACGCACAACTCAACTTGTCACCTGACGACTCGAACGACAAAACAACACATTACTCGACAATTCACGACGTGACTCGACCCGACAGCCTAGGTTTCCACAACTTAAGCTCTGATACCATAATTGTAACATCCCCAAAACCGTATGGGAATATTACACGCCGTAGACCCTTTCCACAAGGATCTACCAGGCTAAACATCCATAAACAACCAAATGCTTGCCCGACCAGGGTCAAATAATAAAATGATACAGACCGATATGGTCACTTACACGTGAATACAAAGACCGATGAGGTCACACAACCCAATCGATAAAACTGACTTAAATAACATTACCCACACAGGGGTCGAAATACAATACAGCGGAAGACTGAAATCAACTCTGACAACACAACAAAAATCAAAATAACTCTCGACTCATGATTAGTATCGCAGCTCGTCATCCTCTTGTGCCAATCCTGTGTTGCTCCCCGAATCGCATGTACCGGACGCAAAGCAGAGACATCCACCCCGATTACTGGGGTTAGTAAAACTCCACTGTTTTACTAGTGCAAGTATCAAATCATACGAAATGTAACAAGCAATTAATAATCGTGATCAAATATAATAATCAAGTATCAAATATTCCCGGGAGGTTTTCACAAGAGAAGATAAGCTATGAAGCATTCAAATATAAGATTATCATCTCGGGAATTTTTAGAATTTCAAAACCTTAAGACCTCAAGTCCTGATTCACAAAACCTTTCGAAAAACTTAAGGGCCTTAACCCAAAACTTGTTTCATAATTCAACAGTTTACAATACCGGAAACATTTCCATAAATCTCGTGGGGCTCGGCCCAACATTCTTTCTTAAAACTTTTCCTTTAAAAACTTTGATTTGAAAAGTATCATGCTCATGACACCGTGATCCACTGTCACGTGTCTCCGTAGGTTCAACAACCCGCACGGACTACATCACGCACAATTAAACAAACATAATCAATTTCCGACACCGTGATCCACTGTCACGTGTCTCCGTAGGTTCAACAACCCACACGGACTATTAACCAAACATAACCAATTCCGACACCGTGATCCACTGTCACGTGTCTCCGTAGGCATAACAACCCGCACGGACTATATCAATCACAACAATCACACACACAGTCCTGACACCGTAGTCCACTGCCACGTGTCACCGTAAGCCCCGTCGAGCTCACCCGGTTGGACGCACTGTGTCCGAAACTCATGGTCCACTGCCATGCGTTATCGTAGGCCTCGTCAGACCAGCACGATTGGACCTCAGTACCTCACTAAGTTCTGATCCCGTAGTCCACTGCCATGAATCCTCGTAGGTCCCGTCGAACCAACACGAGTGAACTTAGCGGTCACACACATATTCACATTCACATTACATACAACAATGAGCACAATTAATCAATCACCTTGATCACCACAAAATCGTACATTGCACGCACATAACACAACCTCGACACTCGCAACAACTATCATCAATCAACGACATTTAACCAACATAACACACATTCGGTACACAATACATTGTACAACCAAGTGTACAACCATCCCATATGTATCTTAATTATGAAATTAAGCTAAAGAGGGGCATCATAGTACGCCCGTAATGGTATGTGCAAGTGCACAAGACGAGTGTCCGGATAAACCCGCCCTTGTACCTAATTAGTCTCACGGAGGTACGTTACCGTGTGAACAGTCCAATGTGTCGGTGAACCCGATCACATGACTATCACGTGCCCGACTAAAAATTCCACACATCCCCACCCGGCCATGCAATATGAACCCAGAAGGTCATATGAACAAGAATGACCATGAAGAATATTAATGAACAACAATCCAACAAAGTCAAGAATGACTCACCGAGATGAAATAATAGTGAAATGAATGGTAGTTCAATGAAATGATTGGAACCGTCGTTCCTCGTGAATGAAGTGATTATTTGACAATTACAAGTCTCAATACGGTTAATACATTATGAATGAGTTATGATTGTGAATGAAAAACAACGAAAGGAATGAATATCCTTTTAACCGAGTAAGAATTAACTTACACAACACCGGTGAAAAATGTCCTTCCTCGAACAATGTCCTAAAATGAGATATCGGTCGCTCGAACAACCTTGAATAACACAATTTCCAATAATCCGCTTAATACACTTATCAAGCATGAATTACGACTAACTCAAAGGTCGATACAACAATATCCCAATTTATTGAGGCATTCAAACAAACACTTAGCGAACATCAACCCTTGATTATAACCAAATCCCAAATATATCGAAACCAAACTCCAAAATGAGTAGTTCAAACCAACAAAACACCTTCAATGATATCAATAATCCCATAGGAATCCACAACTCGAGTTAACGACAATATCTAATCGAAAACCCCCAAAAATATCAAAGTCAACCAAAAAGTGTTTTTGAGTTAACCCCAATATTCATGAAATCCGAAATATACGCCAATAAATCCGTAGGAATACATTTATCCAAGGTAGATAATCCATATCTAACATATTCCAACAACAATCCAAGATGACACGAAGAAATAGGAAGGAAAATACCCAAAATCCGAAATTCTAGATCCAAGAAATTATTACCTTGATTTGATGTGATGGAGATGATGAAATGATGATTAATCCGAATGATAAGCTTGATAATGATGATAGCTGAGTGTATATCGAAAATATCTCTCCGAATCGCCCGAAATCGCCCAAAAATGAATGAGAAGCGAGAAACTACGAAACTTGGTATTTTGCGCATGCTACAACCTGTTATTTAGCGTGCGCTAACGGGTTAACCGGACAGTCCAGTGATCTCTGACTGCCTCGTTAGCGTACACTACGAACTTGATAGCGTACACTAACGCCCTCCCGATAGCGTGCGTTAACTCCAAATGTTAGCGTGCACTAGTTAATATCTGATGTCCAGTGACTGAAGTCCAAAAACTCCTGTCCTCTGACCTGCTCGCGATAGCGCGCGCTACATCCAAAAATCAGTGTGCGCTACTGCCCCATTAGCATACGCTAAAATCCACTCATAGCGTGCGCTAGGAATTATTCCAAAATCAGTCTAGTACCCACTGGACTCTGCCTGATCGGCCTTAGCGCCTGCTACACGGATTGCATAGCGTGCGCTATCCAAACTTATTAGCGTGCGCTACTTATCAGTCATAGCATGTGCTACATCAACTCGACTGCAGTCCAGTGCCTTCTAGACTGTCGGACTGAACCACGCTAGCGTGCGCCAATACTGATAGATAGCGTGCGCTACCCGTACTCAATTAGCACGCGCTAATGAAGAGTATGTAGCGTGCGCTACTCATCACACATAGCCAGCTACAAAGATGACAATGATAAGATGCTCTGTCCGATTCTCCAACCAGGTTGAATGATGAATAACAACTGGTACACGATACAAATTACTCTGAACGATGAATACAATGAATGAATATGAACGATGAATGATTATTAATGAGTGAATAATTACTGAATGATAATGACTAAATTACAACTGGGTATTACAGTTATAGCCGTAACTGGTCATGCATTACGGCCGTAACATGCATTTGTTGGCTTAAGGATGTTTTGGACGAAGGTGAGTTACGGCCGTAAGGATAGGCAGGCTACGGCCGTAACATGCATTCGTGGTTTTCAGGACATGTCAGACGAAGAGGGCTTACGGCCGTAAGGATTGCGGCATACGGCCGTAAGATGAGGCAGGTACGACCGTAAGGCTTGGTCGGTTACGGCCGTACGTTTCGAGCACGGTGCCCGGTCAGTTTCGACGAAGGTTTCATACACCCGTAAGTCTTGCCGAGTATGGCCGTATCAGTCTAGTTACGCCCGTAAGGCATGTGCGGATATGGCTGTATGTCTGTTGGCAGATGTTTCAACGAGGGCGAGTTACGCCCGTATGAGATGGCTGGTTACGGCTGTAAGGCCGTTGACTTGGGGATGTTACGGCCGTAAGTAGGCCGAGTTACGGCCGTAACCATGGCATTACTTAAGGACTTGGACGGGACTTTGAGATCATCTTTATCATTTCTTCACCTTGTTTTCGAGAGAGAGAGCTTGAGGGAGAGATTTTTCATCATCAATCACTTGAGTGTTCGGTTTTTCATCATCTTCATTCGTTTGTGAAACTTGGATAGTCTATTTAACACGATTTCACCGGATCAAAGTATTTGGATCTTCAAGAGGTAAATTCTTCAACACTTTGGATTTCGATTTTGTGTTGGGTTATGATGTTTGGACGTGATGATCAAGATATATGAAGTGATATACTTATGATTATGTATTGTTAAGGATTATCATCGGATTATTTGGCTTTATTCGAGAACACCTTGAATATTGATTTGGATTTGGGGATTTTCAATTAGATGTTGTTTGAAATCTCAATTTGGGTATTCATTTTGGATCATGGATTGTGTTGAAGATGTTTTGTTGGATTGAAACACTCCTTGGAAGTTTGATATCGATTAATTGAGAATTGGTGGTAAACAATCGAAGATTGTTTACAATGTGTTTGTCATAATGCCCCAATGAACTTGGTTTTGTCGTATCGACGTATTGAATTAGTAATAATCGTGTTTGATGTGTATATTGAGCGTATTGTTGGTAATTATGTTATTCAAGGTTGTTCAAGCGACCAACATCTCATTGTAGGACGTTTGTTCGAGGATTCTTCACCGGTATTGTGTAAGATAATCCTTACTCGGTTAAAAGGATATTCATTCCTTTCGTTGTTGTTCAGTCATAATCATAATTCATTCATACTATATTAATTGTATTGAGACTTGTAATTTTCGAATAATCACTTCATTCACGAGGAACGACGGTTCCAAACATATCATTGAGCTATCATTCACTTCACTATTATTTCATCTCGGTGAGTCATTCTTGACTTTGTCGGATTGTTATTCATTAATATTCATCATGGTCATTATCATTCATATGACCTTCTGGGTTCGTATTGCGTGGCCGGGTGGTGATGTGTGGAATTTTTAGTCGGGCACATGATGGTCACGTGTTCGGGTTCACCGACACAATGGACTGTGCACACGGTAATGTACCTCCGTGAGACTAATTAGGTACATGGGCGGGTGTGTCCGGTCACTCTTCTTGTGCACATGCACATACCATTACGGGCGTACTATGATGCCCCTCTTCAGCTTAATTTCATAATTAAGATATATCATGATTGTGTATATTCAACTCTTGAGGATTGTTGTTCTGTGTAACTGACCCCGTTGGGGGATGTTGTTTTAGGTCATGGCAAGGATAAAGCACGGGAAGAGAACGTTGACGGCGAGGAGTCCCAGTGATACTAGTAGGGGATCTCAGTCCTTTTCATTCATTCGTGTTCTTCATTTTATTTCCGCTGCAGACTTCCGTTTGAATACTCATTTTTATTCAGTGTTGTATATTTTATCTCCATATAAAATATACCTGTATTCTGTATTATCTTGGGTGTATTGTAATGAAACTCCTCATCGGATCAATGGATGATATAATGTGGTTCGGTACTACGATTATATTATTTAAGTCATAAATTTTCATTCGCCTGATGGGTCCCAGTCGGGGGTCTACGGCACTGTGATAGTCGCCTAGTTTGGAGTGTTAAAGAGTTGGTATCGGAGCGTGGTTTTGAATACTACCTTCCGAGTCATGTCTCATTTGAAATCATCGTCATCAGACTAGTATCATTGGACTTCCGCGTCATGTGTGACTTGGGCAAATGCCGAGCCCCTCAGACCGAAAGAACTGTAAGATTTCTAACGCCATGGTATAATTTCTGGCAATAAGAATCACTCATTCATCATTCAACAGTCAACAATCCTCATCATCATTCATTTTGATCATGTCGATCATGTTAATTCATTAATCACTCAGTTCATTTCACTATTCAGTTGTTGATCTTGAGGATCATATCATTAATCTTGTTAACTTGTTCAAGATAATCATTTCAAGAATTTCATCAGATAATCATGTCACCTCAGTTAATCATTCATGTAATCACTGTGTTAGAGCGCGTATGCTCATTTTCATCATTTCATGACGTAATCATAATGTGATATTCATACGAGAGCTATAATTATCATGTGACTTTCCTACTTCACTATGGAGAGAGCAGGCAGAGGACGCGGGGGTAGAGGCCGCGGTGTGAGCCGAAACCCGAGAGCTCGTGTGAATACATGGGTGAACGTGAGGAATAATGCTAATTCATCGAGCAGCGACGCTGCCACTCATTCACCCAGAAATGATCATTCACTATCAGGGAGTCGTACCGGGGACACAGCTCAATCAGAAAGTGTTCGGGTTGATCCACTCGCTTTTATGCAGGGCATGATGTCCCGGATGACACAGATGGCATGCCTCATGGATACGATGCAGAACTCAATAGCTCAGAATCAGCAGGCTCCTCCGCCGCCACCTCAGGGGCAAGAGAGCGGCGTAAGCAGTATTATTGGCGACATCTCTCGCCAAAGGCCACCTACTTTTGAGGGCTCATCTGAGCCGGCGGATATTGTTCACTGGCTCGAGCATTTCTAGAAGTTATTTGCTATGGTAGAATGTCCCGAAGGACACAAAGTTTCAGTTGCGGCTTACTATCTGGGTAAGAGCGCTCATTCATAGTGGTTATCGTTGAAGCCCACCGACGGATCATGTACTTGGGATCAATTCACGACTCTCATGATGGAGAGGTATTATCCGGCCCCACTCAGAGAGGCTAAGTTATCAGAATTACTCACTCCCGACCCCTCAGCAGACGAGGATGTTCTCGCCATCGTCGAGAAATTTAAGGAACTTCTTCCTTTCCCCTCATCTATTATTCACTCCGAGGCGGACAAGATCAAGTATTTCAGCAAGAGGCTGAAACCCCGTATGCGGATGCAGTTACTTAATCACAGTTGCACCACTCTGGCCGAATTCATCGAGAAAGCTCTTACTTATGAGCTTACTGCTAAGGAGATTGCTAAGCAGCAACCTTCATCTGCTAGCAAGAAGTCAAAGAATCATAATCAGTCTGAAGGCGGTCAGGAAACCTTCAAGAAGCCTCGTGCGGGATCTACTTTCTCTGAGCGACCTCCTGTGGTGCCCAGACCCGCGGAATCGCAGTCCCGAGTGGCCAGTTAGGCCATCACCTCTTTCAACTGTGGAGAACTTGGTCATGTCAGCTCCAAGTGTCCGAGGCAGACTATCACATGCCATAACTGTGGGATTGCTGGGCATAAGGCCCGTTTTTGCCGAAGGGACTCCAAACCTACTCCGGCGTCATCTCAGGCCCCGAAGCAGTCAGCTATTCATAATCAGGCCACTCAGTCTACGTCGTTCAAGACGAGAGGAGCGAATAAAGGCGGAGCCAAAAGCTATCAGACAGGTGCGTCCGGTTCGTGGGCCGGCAAGCCCCGAATTTATGAGATGAAGAAGACTGACGATCCGGAGGCCCGGATGATCCCATGTACACTCGATATTCTATCTCAACCTGTGTGTACCCTTTTTGATACTGGTGCATCGCATTCATTCATTTCCGAGTCATGTTTGAGTAGACTACGTCTGGGTAGTGCTACTAGTTGTGAGACGTATGTCATTGGTCTACCTGATGGTAGACGAATTATTGGGAATCATGAGATTAAGAATTGTCTGATTCAACTTCATTACCGTGATTGGTTAGCAGACCTGATCGTGGTAGATTTACCGAGAGACGAAATCATCTTGGGTATTGATTGGATGGATCTGTCACGATGCCATCATTAGTGTCCATAAGCGTATGGTCACTATCATTTCAGACGATGGGGTCTAATGTGTTTTTCAGGGAGGTAATCCCAGTTGTTCCGGGAGAGTTATCAACTTGCTGAAAGCAGTGAAATTACTCAGTCAGGGGTGTGTTGATTATTGGTGCTATATGACCAAGACCGAGAAATCATCAATAATGCTGGCGGATATTCCGGTAGTGAGAGAATATGCTGACGTATTTCCAGACGAGTTACCTGGTTTGCCTCCATAGAGAGATGTGAAATTCACGATTGAGTTGGAGCCTGGTATGTCTCCAATATCGAAGGCACCGTATCGGATGCCCCCGACCGAAATGCAGGAGTTGAAGAATCAATTGGAGGATTTGACTGAGAAAGGTTATATCCGACCGAGTGCGTCCCCGTGGGGAGCACCAGTGTTATTTGTCAAAAAGAAGGAC
Source organism: Orobanche coerulescens (assembly GCA_033398695.1). Lineage (NCBI taxonomy): Eukaryota > Viridiplantae > Streptophyta > Magnoliopsida > Lamiales > Orobanchaceae > Orobanche > Orobanche coerulescens. The sequence goes on from CM065819.1 coordinate 92,438,035, forward strand.
GGTTCATTTCGTTTGGGTATTGATTATCGGGAGTTGAACAGGGTGACGATCAAGAATAAATATCCTCTACCTCGTATTGATGATCTCTTAGATCAACTTCAGGGAGCTTCAGTATTTTCCAAGATCGACTTAAGATCTAGATATCATCACTTGCGAATTCGAGAGTCGGATATCGCAAGGACGACGTTTCGAACACGCTATGGTCATTATGAGTTTGTGGTAATGCCGTTTGGGTTAACTTATGCACCTGCAGTGTTCATGGAGTTAATGAATCGTGTTTTCATCGACTATTTGGATCAGTTTGTGGTTGTCTTCATTGATGACATTTTGATTTATTCTCATGACCGAGGGGAGCACGAGGTTCACCTTCATCAGGTTCTCGACGTGTTGAGACGAGAGCAACTCTATGGAAAGTTTTCCAAATGTGAGTTCTGGATGTCCGAAGTGACGTTTCTCGGACATGTAATTTCATTAGACGGTGTGCGTGTTGATCCTCAGAATACGGAGGCTATCTGAGATTGGCCACCTCCGAAGAATGTTACGGAAATCCGAAGCTTTCTCGGATTAGCAGGTTATTATCGGCGGTTTGTGGAAGGATTTTCTAAAATTGCTCAACCCATGACAAACCTTATGCGGAAGGATAAGAAATACACGTGGTCCGACGCGTGTCAACGGAGTTTTGAGGAACTCAAAAGCCGGTTAATTTCATCACCTGTCCTTTTCTTGCCGCAAGGGACGGAGGGATTCGTGGTTTATAGTGACGCGTCTGGACACGGTTTTGGATGTGTATTAATGCAGAATGGGAAAGTTATTGATTATGCTTCACGGCAATTGAGACCTTACGAGGTTAATTATCTAACCCACGACCTGGAGCTAGCAGCCGTGGTGTTCACATTGAAGATTTGGCGCCATTATCTTTATGGAGTTACCTGTCAAATATTCACCGATCATAAGAGTTTGAAGTATATATTTACTCAGAAGGAGTTAAATATGCGACAGAGGCGGTGGTTGGAACTAATCAAAGATTATGATACTGAGATCCTGTACCACCCGGGCAAGGCGAACGTGGTCGCTGATGCCTTGAGTCGCAAGTCCATTCTGGAGCAAATGCTTGCTCGTTTAACAGCTCAGAAGGGGCTTCAGTAGGAATTCCTTCGACCCGAGATCGATGTCTGGTTACAGCGAGTGCAAGGTCAACTTTGCATGTTGGAGATTTCATCGCCACTTGAGGAGGCAATCAGGGAGAATCAGGGTTCAGACCCGTTTTTGTTGCGCATCCGAGAGGATGTGGCATCCGGGAAAGCCCCTGGATTTGTGGTCCACAAGGATTGACTTTTGCGATTTAGAAATCGCAGAATTTGTTTCGAGATGTTTAACCTGTCAGCAAGTCAAGATAGAACATCAGCGACCGACGGGTATGCTGAAACCTCTCCCTATTCCAGAGTGGAAATGGGAAGATATCTCTATGGACTTCATCACGAGTTTGCCGACGAGTCGTCATGGCATGAATACAATTTTGGTAGTTGTGGAGCGTTTAACTAAGTCAGCTCATTTTCTCGAGATTAAGGATACGTGGGGTCCCGAGAGACTTGCCCAGTTGTTCATCAAAGGGATAGTGAGATTGCATGGTACTCCTAAGAGTATCGTTTCTGATCGTGATGGGCGATTCGTGTCACATTTTTGGAAATCAGTTCATCGTGCCATGGGAACTCAGCTTAATTTCAGCACATCTTTTCATTCTCAGTCCGACAGACAATCAGAGAGAACTATTCAGACATTGGAAGACATGTTGAGGGCATGCGTCCTCGATTGGAAAGACGATTGGGAAGCCCAACTACCATTGATTGAGTTCATGTACAATAACAGTTGGCATGCTTTGCTTAAGATGGCACCTTAAGAGGCCTTGTACGGTCATTGTTGTCGATCTCCTTTGTGTTAGGATGACTTATCAGAATCAATCGGCACTGAGCCCGATATGCTTATAGCCGCCCGTGAGAAGGTAGCTTTGATCAGGAGTCGTTTGTTGACCACTCAGAGTCGACAGAAATCATATGCAGATAATCGTCGTCGACCACTAGAGTTCGAGACAGGTGACCACATTTTGGTCAAGGTATACCCGAGTCGAGGTATCTTCCGTTTCGGGAAGCGGGCAAGGTTGAGTCCGAGATTCATCAGACCGTTTGAGATTTTGGATCGAGTAGGCAGTTTGGCTTATCGATTGGCCTTACCTCCGGCGTTGAGCCGAATTCATAATGTGTTTCACGTCTCTCAGTTGCGGAAGTATGTTGCCGACCCGAGTCACGTACTTCATTTCGACGAAATCGAGATCGCGGATGATCATTCGTATGAGGAGCATCCTATACGAGTTTTAGAGCGGCGAATCAAGCAGTTGAGGAACAAGACGATTCCTTTGGTCAAGATTCAGTGGTCAAGACACGGAGTCGAAGAGGCTACTTGGGAAACCGAAGATAACATGTGGGAGAGTTATCCTGAGTTGTTTGACCCATAGTTTCGGGGACGAAACTCTTTTTAAGGGGGGGTGTATGTAATACCCGGTTGTAATTCATTCATTATCATTCAGTAATTATCAGTCAGTCATTGTCACTCAGTAATTTTCACTCATTAATAATCACTCATCATTCATGATTCATTCATTTGCTTTCATTGTTGGCATATTTTAACCGTGTATCTGTTACCGATCGTCATTCATCTACGTTTGAGGATCGAGATGAGAGTATTATCATAATCATCGTGAATGGTAGTGTTGTGTGGGAAGTATCATCTATCGCGTGTTATTGGACTTAATTACATTCATACAAGTATTGTATGTCGGACCATTCACCTTTCGTAATGAGAAGACGGAGTTGTCGAACTGTGTCAGTTTCGGCAGTGAGTTACGGCCGTAACTGGTCATGCATTACGGCCGTAACATGCATTCGTTGGCTTAAGGATGTTTTGGCCGAAGGTGAGTTACGGCCATAAGGATAGGCAGGCTACAGCCGTAACATGCGTTCGTGGTTTTCAGGACATGTCGGGCAAAGAGAGCTTACGGCCGTAAGGGTTGCGACATACGGCCATAAGATGAGGCAGGTACGGCTGTAAGGCTTGGTTGGTTACGTCCGTATGTTTCGAGCAGGGTGCCCAGTCAGTTTCGACGAAGGTTTCATACGCCCGTAAGTCTTTCCGAGTACGGCCATATCAGTCTAGTTACGCCCGTAAGGCATGTGCGGATACGGCCGTATGTCTGTCGGTAGATGTTTCGACGAGGGCGAGTTACGCCCGTATGAGATGGATGGTTACGGCCGTAAGTCCGTTGACTTGGGGATGTTACGGCCGTAAGTAGGCCGAGTTACGGCCGTAACATGGTAGTACTTAAGGACTTGGACGGGACTTTGAGCTCATTTTTATCATTTTTTTCACCTTGTTTCTGAGAGATAGAGCTTTAGGGAGAGATTTTTCATCATCAATCACTTGAGTGTTCGGTTTTTAATCATCTTCATTCGTTTGTGAAGCTTGGATAGTCGATTTAACACGATTTCACCGGATCAAAGTATTTGGATCTTCAAGAGGTAAATTCTTCAACACTTTGGATTTCGATTTTGTGTTGGGTTATGATGTTTGGACGTGATGATCATGATATATGAAGTGATATACTTGTGGTTATGTATTGTTAAGGGTTATCATCGGATTATTTGGGTTTATTCGATAACAACTTGATTATTGATTTGGATTTGGGGATTTTCGATGTTGTTTGAAATCTCAATTTGGGTATTCATTTTAGATTATGGATTGTGTTGAAGATGTTTTGTTGTATTGAAACACTCCTTGGAAGCTTGGTATCGATTAATTGAGAATTAGTGGTAAACAATCGAAGATTGTTTACAACGTGTTTGTCATAATGCCCCAATGAACTTGGTTTTGTCGTATCGACGTTTTGAATTAGTAATAATCGTGTTTGATGTGTATATTGAGCGTATTGTTGGTAATTGTGTTATTCAAGGTTGTTCGAGCGACCGACATCTCATTGTAGGACGTTTGTTCGAGGAAGGACATTCTTCATCGGTATTGTGTAAGATAATCCTTACTCGGTTAAAGGATATTCATTCCTTTTGTTGTTGTTCAGTCATAATCATAATTCATTCATAATGTATTAACTGTATTGAGACTTGTAATTGTCGAATAATCACTTCATTCACGAGGAACGACGGTTCCAAACATTTCATTGAGCTATCATTCATGTCACTATTATTTCATCTCGGTGAGTCATTCTTGCTTTGTCGGATTGTTATTCATTAATATTCATCATGGTCATTCTCGTTCATATGACCTTCTGGGTTCGTATTGCGTGTCCGGGTGGTGATGTGTGGAATTTTTAGTCGAGCACATGATGGTCACGTGTTCGGGTTCACCGACACAATGGACTGTGCACACGGTAACGTACCTACGTGAGATTAATTAGGTACAAGGGCGGGTGTGTCCATTCACTCGTCTTGTGCACATGCATATACCATTACGGGCGTACTACGATGCCCCTCTTCAGCTTAATTTCATAATTAAGATATATCATGATTGGGTATATTCAACTCTTGAGGATTGTTGTTCTGTGTAACTGACCCCATTGGGGGATGTTGTTTTCAGGTCATGGCAAGGCTAAAGCACGGGAAGAGAACGTTGACGGTGAGGAGTCCCAGTGATACTAGTAGGGGGCCTCAGTCCTTTTCAGTCATTCGTGTTCTTCATTTTATTTCCGCTGGAGACTTCCATTTGAATACTCATTTTTATTTAGTGTTGTATATTTTATCTCCATATAAAATATACATGTATTCTGTATTATATTGGATGTATTGTAATTAAACTCCTCATCGGAGTAATGGATAAATATAATGTGGTTCGGTACTACGATTATATTATTTAAGTCATAAATTTTCATTCGCCTGGTGGGTTCCAGTCGGGGGTCCACGGCACTGTAATAGTCGCCTAGTTTGGGGTCTTACACGGACGCTGTTAGGAAAAATGATATATGCTACATACAGCCTGTCCGTACACCTGTCCATACAACGCAAGATCATACATCGAGCCAAGAGTCAAATCCTACAACTTAAGCCTTCATGATTCAGCAAGATGAGACATTGGCTAGAGCAAACAATGCTGTAGGTGTTAAATTAGGAAAAGTAAAATACAAAACCAACTGGACTGAAGAAATTTTAAACCTCGTGAATCAAACATTCTTTATTCATAAAGTATCCACAGTTAAAGTAGCATTGATAACATTTAATACGGATGAAGAGACTACAGATAGAAGAGCATTTAATACGGGCCAAAGAGAATGTCTGAAGCATAAAATACGAATCACCTTTAACTGAAAACATTTTAAAGCCACCAATCAAAGTCTCAATCTCACCAACTGGCCAACGGCTACATTTATAATGGATCTATTTTCAAGGTTAAAATAGCCACAAGAAATAGGACATTGCCCACCCTACGATTACATAATTCGCACACGAACAAGATCTGACCATCAAGCTTATAAGAATATTATATTTCTTCAAGCATACAACGACATCTTAAGAGAAGAAATATACAAGTCCTCAATATGAGAAACACATAGACAGCTAAAGCTCATCAAGCCTACAACTGCTGTTCGAACTCGTGATAACACAATCTTTCTGTTGAGTTTACTTAGCCCTGTGTGGACTAAGCAGATCTATATCTGACATGTGTGGGACGAATAATTAAGGACGAAGCTTCAATCTGTGTGACAAGAAGCGAGTCGAAAAAGCCCAAGCCAATCTGTGTGAACGGCCAAAGCTATTGTCGGATGTATCAATCTATATGAGCGATATAGCAATAAGTATAGTTAAAAACATACAATTGTGTACACCGTGATTTTAAGAAACTATTTACTCATGTGTGGAGGACCATTGGACGGAGAGGGGTTTACCTTGAACCACTTTAAACAGTGTGTCTTTACTTACTGTCTTTACTGTTTTCTTATTGTTTGTGTGATTTTAGTATACTTATCCTAAAAACCCCGTAAGTCCCAAGCTAATAAAAGACCATCCAGTTATTATATTTACAGCAACTTAATCTTAGACTTACGCTACGTAAACAAACTTCGAAAAAGGATACAGCTTATTCAACCCCCCTTCTAAGCTGTTTATATTGTGTACTGTGGCCAATAAGTGGTACCATAGCGGTTGATTCTACGATGAATCAGACAATTTTTAACCTGAATCAGATCCACAAAATCAGTAGCTTTTGAAAACTTTATTTTTTTTATCTTTATCATTCATTTTACTTCTGCCATGGATAGATCTATGATCAAAAAAGTTCATATTTTTCCATTAACGAATTCGATGATTGGAGAATTAGGATGGAAGCCCATCTTGCTGCGATTCACAAAGAGATGATATTTGTCATCCAAGAAGGACCTATCAAGATCATGAAGGTCAATCCAGCTGTAAGAATAGAAGGACAACTCATGCAGCAATGCTTGAGAAGGAACGAGAACAATGGATAACTGATAAGCAAGCGTGCGAATCTCGACAACATAGCCAAGAATACGCTATTTGTCACTCTTGACAAAGGCACATTCTTCAAGGTAAAGAGCTGCAAGACATCCAAAAAAATCTGGGTGAAACTAAAATTGATATGTGAGGGAACTGAACTCTCAAAAGAAACAAGATTTCAAAACTAACTTAGCAATTTTAAATCACTTGAAATGAAATCTTCCGAAACACTTGAGGAACTTGACCTCAGATTTACCGGCATTGTCAGTGAACTTGTAGCATTGGGTAAAGTGTATATCAAAGAGAAGAAAAATCGTAAATCTTTAGATCATCCCCTACCCGATGGGACATTAAGACCACAGCTATGCGTGTGTCTTGTAATTTAGATGATATATCTACTTTCGATCTATTTTCTGACTTCAAAGCCTTTGAGTACGATATTGACAGGAGAGAGAAGGTGGAAGAGTTACCTACTAAGACTACAACACTTGCTACTGAATCTGACAGCAGACACAACTCTGCCCCCAGCACATCCAAAGCCACATCCAAGGCAGCTGACAGCGGTGATGACATCCTGTCATAAAATGAAATGGCCTTACTCATGCACAAATTCCGGAAGTTTATTAAGAAATCTGGAAAGGCCCATACAGGACTAAACCGTTTAACAAGGTGACTTCGGAATCACCACTAGTCTGTAGATTCTAATTTGTGCTATAACTGCAGGAAATCGGGACACTATGCAAATAGATCTCCTCATCTTAAAGTGCAGAAGTTGCACGAATCCGAGCAACAAGAAACGAACAAGAAAAGACATGTCTAGTGAAACAAGCTAAAGCCCCTGATCGGAGAATCATAATCCTCATCTACACCGATCAAAACAGAAGAGTGCGTACAGGCAATCACTGACAGTGACTCTTTCGGTGATGAAATCGAAGATAAAGCCTACATGTGCTTTATGGTCAAGAAAAAAGATGATACTGAAGATAGTGAGGATGAGGTAAGCTCAACCTCATCTACTGCTATTAATGCATAACATACATTTGAAAACATGATGAATGAGTTCAGAACCATTCAAAAGGCCCATGAGATGCTTAAACAATAAAACCTACAACTAGCTCTTTCAAATTAGAGTTGAAGGACGAAAAGGATCTTCTGAAAAATAACTATGAAAATATGTCTCTGGATTGTGAAAACAGCAAGATAATTCATGAAAAAAATCATGGAAAGGAATCAACAACTTGCAACTGAACTAAATGAGGTAAAAACTCATAATAAATGCAAGACAAATGATTATGCTTTGTTAGAAGCTAAAATACAGCTTCTCGAAAAAAGAGAAGGAGAACTCGAGACCATCTTCAAGTGAGAAATCATCGAGGAGGATGGAAGACATCCTAAGCATTGGGCAGCATGCCCACGACAAACATGGATTGGGATACAACTCGTTCTGCCACAAAGGCAAAACTAGTACGGTATTTGTCAAGAGAATGGAACCCATTCCAGAACCTGAAAAAATCGTGAAGGATGTTATCGTAAAGGTTACAGCTGCCCATTGTCGGACAGGAAAGGCTACCATTCTGCCACCCAGCTCATATTATAAGCAGCGGAAATCTCAGTCTCATAGACATGTAAGATGCAATACCAGTCATCAATAGTATGCTCCTCGAGAATACTAACAGCATCAGCAGCCGGCCATAAGGAAGGTTGTACCTAAGTACTACCAACAGTACAATGCCCCTAGATACTAGGTACATGAAACCAAGTATATGTCCCGTAAGCAAGCTGCCGCACAGTTCTATCAACAACAAGTCTGGGAATCCAGCTGGAAACCCAGAAGGCAAGCAACAAGGCAGAAGAATATGGTTCCTCCTCCAAGACACTAACCGTACTAGAGCCAAAACACCAAATTTTACATGCATAATAACCATGCTTACAGAGATAACGTGCCTGCCCCACGTAAAACTCGCAAAATAGGACCAAATTCAACCTACAGCAAACCCATTATTGTCAGGCAAATATGAGTACCTCAAGGAACTAATAACCAAGGACCCAAAAATCAAAGGGGACCTAAATCTACTTAATCTTTTTTATTACAGGATATCAAGGAGAATGAGATATGGTATTTTGATAGCGGATGTTTTTGCCATATGACATGGGATATCACCAAGACGTAGGATTATGTAGAAGGTCACCTCCAAAGGTGCGATTCTGTGACAAATCCAAATGAAAAACAAGAAGGAACGGAACCCTGCCTGTAGGAAAATTGAAAGTCACCGATATAGCCTATGTAGAAGGACTACATTAACATTTACTTAGCATTAGCCAGTTCTGTGATAAACAATTCTCGGTCAAATTTTATGTAGATCACTGTATGGTGAAGGACATCAAGACCAAGCAAATTGTCCTTACAGGAAGCCGGTCATGTAACATATATATTGCTGACTAGAAACCCACTAGTACCGTAATTAATTGTTTTGTTGCCAAAGGCACTACAGATCAAAGATGGTTATGGCACAAGAGAATGTCACATATCAATTTCAAGACATCAACAAGCTAGCTTGATGGGGAATGGTTAGAGTCTTGCTTGATGTCTAATTTTCTGAAAACAGTATCTGTGGACCCTGTCAGAAAGGCAAGCAGGTCAAGACCCTTCTGAAGAGAAAATCATATCTTTCCACCCATAGGGTCCTGGATTTGAAACATACGGATCTCTACGGTCCTGTAGACCTTGTCAGCCTTTGGGAGGTAAGTAATATTGTCTTGTTTTTATTTATGATTTTTAAAAGTATGCTTGGACTATCTTCCTGAATAAAAATAAAGAAACAACCATAAACCTGCTGAAACACCTAAGAAAGCTGCAAAATGAGAAAAGGCTGAGTAATGTATCCATTCGGTCTGACAGAGGCATATAATTCACAAATCACTTTATAGAGCAATACTGTGCGGATAATAGCATACGACATGAATACTCAGCAGCCCGGACTCCTCAACAAAATGGTGTTGCCGAGCGAAAGAATAGGCCGTTGAAAGAAGTAACAAGAACCATGTTAGCTGCAAACAAGTTGCCGCAGCGTTTCCGGGGAGAAGCAACAAATACGTTGTGTTGTACACAAAACCGCTATATCGTCAACAAGCACCACAACAAAACAGCATACAATGTATGGAACAATAAAAATCCAATGGTTGCATACTTCCACATATTTGGATGCAAGTGTTGTGTTCTCAACAATGGGAAAGATCAACTGAAGACCTTCGATGAAAAGTCAGATGAGGGTATTTTTGTTGGATACTCCTCTGTCATCAAGGCATTTAGGATATTTAACAAAAAGAAGCTGACAATAGAGGAATCAGTCCACGTAGTCTTTGATGAACCCCATTGCGACCCTACATAAATAGAAGACCTAACCCAAGGTATCCAGACGCTATCCGTTTCCGAAACACTTCAAACTCTAATTGAACCTATTGTGAACCTAGAAATTAATCCCACCGCTCTACGAACAGAAGAAGTAGTCAAAGCTGATGTTGTAGAATCTGAAGCTAAGGCTACAACCCATCAGGATATAACACGGGATGCGGAAATAGAACTAGATAGGAGGTGGTTGAGAGATCACCCAGGAGTTAATAATTGGAGATATTTATGCTGCTGTGACCACTCTTAGAAAAATACAGAGTACACAAGGAACCGTACTCTGTGCAGAAAAAGAGATATCCAGTTCTGAAAAGACTCAGTTTCCTGTATGGAAATCCCAAGCTGAACAAAGAAGACTTACCATGTGCACTCTAGCTATATTTCTTAGCCTGAACTTGTCTCGACCAATGATGCTCTCAACACTTCTTACTGGATCACTTTTATAGAATAAGAACTCAATGATTTTGAAAGAAATAATGTTTGGTACATAGTCCCTAGACCAACCCATCAAGCAGTCATAAGAACCAAATGGGTATTTCGAAACAAAAAGGACTTGTTATCAGGAACAAATTCAGATTAATCACCCAAGGGCACATACAGTCAACAGGCTCCCATACTTGTAGAGGTTCCTAACTGGATAATAGAACTCTCTAATATTCGGAGTCCCTTCCCCAAGGAAATAATCAGTCAAACACTCCTCCAAGTACAGATCGACGTGGCATTCGAACACTTCAAGACATGGAAAGCATATAGGGTCATCCCATACGACTCGCTGTATAACTGGGAATACTAGAAAGAGGAAGAGTTGTTTGTTCTGGAAGTCACAGACACTTAGAACATCGAGGTCCTGATCTGATGGGATTATACCTTTTGCCATGAGCTGATCACATCCTACTTTGTGGCGAAGGAACAGGCTCAACTGAAAGGAAAGTCTAAGTCCGATGACAAGACTCGGAGCCCTAGCCATCACTCAGATCCAAATTTAGATAGAGATGATGATGACCTTCATCTCCCGTCGAGGAGGAATCAATCACTTCGACTGGAGAAAATAGATCCCACGCTGTCCAACAGAAGGATTCAGTCCCTTCTACAGAATAGGCGGAAGCTGAAAGCCAGCAGGAGGAATCAGTCCCTCATGTACTCTATGCTACAAAACTGAGAAGAGATATGAGGAATCAGTCACCTTTTTCTCCCAAACAGCACCAACAGCGGAACCATCCGAGGTTCCCGCTCCTCAACAGGTATCCAATCCTATCCCTATAGGATCTCCATCCGGATTAAAAGAGAATTTTTAAGCTGATGACGAACCCTAGAGGGCCCGTCATAATTCCATTCTCAAACAGCTCGGAGAGCCATCTGACTCCAAAATTGCTCACCCCCACTTCCCCGCACTGAATTCAGAATCGAGCAACTTCAGCAAATTGATCGCTAAACCGTATTCTTACAGGATGTTGTAAAAGTTCTATATGATGTCGGCAAGGAGCTCGATTGGATGCGCGAGACTTCTAATACTCGGATATTTGATATGTGTTTTATCTGTATTTGAACCTTGTGACATTGCCATTGTCGTATTATTAATCAGAGTATGACCCTCCATACTTCATAGTCTAGTAATGGCGAGTGTATGATTCTATTGATGTTAATGAATGCATGTACCTATACGTAATTAACGCACGCTAACCAGTTAATGTAGCATACGCTAATGTATGAGCCAGCGCACGCTAAAAAAAGACACTTAGCGTACGCTATGTGTAGTCAACATGAATAAGACAAGGATCAGCATGAGAGATCGGATAGCGGATTTGGATAAGATTATGTCGGGATAGACCTCGACGACTTTTGAAAAAGTTGAGTCAACGGTGCTTAGCGTACGCTATTGGCGATCTGCTAGCGCACGCTAAAGTCGAGTACAGTGAGGTCAGTAAGCTTTGTAAAGTCATTAACGCACGTTATAAAGTGGTGTTAGCATAGGCTAACTGTTGCATTAACATACGTAAAGGCTATTATCCGACTTTTTCGACTTGGAAAGTTACACTCACAACATTAACCCCTCATATCAGCCTATGGATGTGATTGTTGAAGACGTGGAGCATTGGAGATTAGCTTTCAAGCATCCGGTGTTGGATTCCACCTAGTGTTTTGTCGTTTCTTTCCATATTAAGGTATGTTATGCTTTACCAACCTATAGTTCATGTTCTTAGTGATGATTATGGGCATGCTACTGAGGTTATTGAGTTTAGTTGAGCATTATGAATCGAACAACAAAGTTTAGGAGGATTGGATTGGTTAAACTTAGGTTCTTCATTGGTGATAATTGAACCTTGATTATACCTATCATAAGGATGTGATTTTTGAAGTTTATAACCTGCCTTGATGATGATTTCGTGATGCTTATATGATGAATGAACCGATTATATTATCACCTATACTAGGTGAATTCGAGATGATAAACATAGTGATTGTTCTTCGAGTTTAATCCAGGGTTCGTAATGATTGTTTGAATTAATAATCTTCGTATGAATGGTTAGAACAATACGATCATGTTGTAACAATCGTGGTGAACGTAGAACTTGGTTTACAAGAACTACTTGCAGAAGAACGAGAATCATAGGGATAAATTAACCTATAACTAGGTTGATCGTGGTTACCTTGTGATGTATCGTTAAGACAACCGAACCGAGCATTAGAGTTGATAATGGGAATTAGAGTATTGAATTTTAATGGCATGATGAATATCCTGAATTTTGTAGACAACAACATTGTACTCCATTATGATCTCTTGAATTTATATGTCATTGGCCAACCTAGTGTTCATCGGGAAGTTGAACCATGAACTGTCCAAATATAGAATGTTTACTTGGCCGTAGTAGATGTTAGATGTTCGTACTTTAGAATTGCTACGTAAGTTGAGTTGTCATTATTTCCTTTGTGTAAGGTTCAAGGTTTGCGAACGGTTGATCAAAGGAGCAGCCTTCGAGTTTGTTGAAGTCGTTGAAGTACTTATTTCTTGCCATCTTTCAAAGGCAATTATTTTAATTATGTTTTATGTATTGATGTTATACATGTTTTCGTGCATATGTGTCGTTCTTTTATGTCTACCTCGTGTTGTTCCGACGGGATCATCTTGGGATCTATGCTAGCGTGCGCTGGATCATTAGACAGGTTTTTCCACCTCGTGTTGGCCCGACGGGATCATCTTGGGATCTATGCAGTGAACGCTGGATCATCGAAATTACCATGTGTATGTTGTATCATGTTGTGGTTATCATGTTGTATATGGTATTGTGAGTCTTCTCGTAGTGGAGACTCGTTGTTATTGCTGTCGTTGATGATGTTGTCATTATTCTTCCTGAGATGTTGATTAATCTATTGTTGTATAATTATCGTACTTGTACTGGCATCATTGTGCTAATCCCTTCGGGATGGACATTTATTTTTTGTTTGGGATATATGAGGACGGGGAAACAACCACTAGAACTGCATGATGACGAGGGTGCAGAGTGATGTTATGGCCATGATGGTTTGTCAGTTGTGTTTTGTTTTAATAAGTACTCGATACGTTGTCGTTGTTGGTTGTATTTGATGTTTATTATCGGGAATTGTCCGGTTTGCATTTTCCAGACATGTAATGTAATAATAAACTTTGTCGTTGATATTTATTAATGTTGTTTTAAATTTCTTAGCCTAGTAAATCTTATATCAAGGATTTACGGTGATGTAATAATCCCGAATATCTTGGCGTGTTACAGAATATGGTATCAGAGCTAAGATTATGGATATCTTGGCCTTTAGGTTAAATTAGGGTTCAAATGTGTCTTTTTGAGTTAACCGACCGCGAATAACATCACTGCACTACCTACGTATTCATATGAGTGATGGTTGTAAGTTCCTAAACTCTATCTTGTCCTTTACATGTTATGGCTTTTTGATAATTCAACGTTAGAACGATATTATTCCTGTATATTGAGTACGTATGCTTACAGTATGTTGAGAGGAGGACTTGGACGCGGTCGCGGTCATTGACGCGGACGTAGAAATGCTGAGAGAGAAACTTCACCCTCTGTTCCTGATTCGCTGTCAAATCAGGTTAGCCACAGCTCAGGCGAACAACAAGAATCCGTCAACAATGAACGAGAACAAACAGAGGAAGCAAATGCCGAACCTGCTGTTCCCGACATCCTTTGTCAAGTGGTCAACCAAATGACATAATTTGCTCAAGTTGTGGATAGAATGCAAGTGGCGGTAGGATTACAGCCGGGAGAGAGACAGCAAGGCATCCTAGACTTGGGAAATTGAGGAGATAGAGTGCTACAGGAGGTGGCGAAGATGCACCCGCCGAACTTCGATGGTTATTCTGAGACGATGACATGGGATCACTGGCTGAGAGAGTTGGAGAAAGTATTTGCAGGGGTTAACTGCCCGAACGACCGGAGAGCCCCCATTGCCCAATATTTCCTGACGGGGGAAGCGTCCGAGTGGTGGGAAGCTATCCGACCTATCGATCATGATGCCGATTGGGAGAGTTCAAACCTATGATGGAAGCTCAGTGCTGTCTTCGCCCGGTGAGAAAAGCTAAAGTCCGAGAATTTTTCTCCGTGCAGCCTTCGGATGTACCAGTGGCTCAGGCGATTAAGACATTTAACCAACAGCTGGCGTTTGTTCAACACCTGGTTATAACCGATACAGAAATGATGATTCACTTTGATATGAGACTGAAGCTGGAGATACAGAGGTACATGTCATGTTTTGAATGCACCACTCTCCGCCAGTACCAAGACAAAGCTCTGGCGTATGAAATGAAAGAAGCAGCTATGGAAAAGTTCTCTGAGTCTAAGAAGTAAAAAGTCTCTGGCAGTTTCACAGAGCACAAGAGTAGTGGGCCCCACAAAACCCAGTCATCATTTCATTTATCCAAGAGGCTCCGCATTCATCCAAAGGTGGAAAGAACTCCAGATCAGTATCAACAATGGCAGATGCAACCGGAAAATGTTTTAACTGTGGTTGGACAGGACATTACCGACGTGATTGCTCAATTCCCTCTGTGACATGCTATGATTGTGGACGAGAAGGACATCGTGCGGTGTTCTGTGAAGAGGTTGCAAAATCGTTTGGAGCTTGTACTTTGCAGCCAGTTCAGAAAGAGGCGAGTGTCCATTAGATGCAATAGAGTGTTCAGCCACTCCAGAATTTCGGCCGAGGTAGAGGCAGAGGACAGTACGACCGAAAAGAAGCATTGAGTGCTGGGTCCGCTCCTCCACGCCTTTATGAGATAAGAAGGGCAGAAGATCAGAATGCAGCTGTCGCATCAGGTACCATTCAGATCCTTTCGCAACCAGTTAGCATTTTGTTCGATACAAGAGCTACACATTCGTTTATATCATTATCTTGTGTTAATCATTTGAACATTTCTTTTTTTCATGAATGTGAGCCTTATATTATGGGTTTATCGAGTGGGGAAAGAATTGTGAGGAATTTAGAAACTAGAGATTTTCCTGTATCAATTGGAGGTAAGGAGTGGCCCTCAAACCTGATTGTGGTAGAGATTCAAGAAGACGACCTGATTCTTGGAGATGATTGGCTTAGCCGTTATGGAGCTATTATGAAATACCGAAAGAGGAATATCTCGATGATAGCCAAAGATGGTTCCAAAGTATTATTCGAAGGATGAGGACCAGGAAGCTCAGGGAAAGTGATCACGGCTATGAAAGCCGACAAACTACTAGAACGGGGTTGTACCAGATACTGGTGTTACTCGATGAAGAAGAAAGAAGGGAAGGTAGAGCTTTCATCCATTCCTGTTGTGAACGAAGTTCGGGACGTGTTCCCTGACGAATTACGGGGACTACCTCCACAACAAGATATAGAGTTAACCATCAAGCTAGAACTGGGAGCTACGCCGATTTCTAAGGCGCCATATGGTATGGCACCTACCGAGATGTATGAATTGAAGAAGCAAGTGGAAGAATTGCTAGACAAAGTTTATATTCAGCCAAGTATTTCGCCATGGGGTGCACCAGTTTTTTTGTTTTAAAGGAAGATGGATCGCTTCGATTGTGCATCGACACCGAGAGTTAAATAGGATGACGATCAAGAATAAGTACCCGTTGCCACAGATTGATGATTTGTTGGACCAGTTGCAGGGATCGATAGTGTTTTCGTAGATAAATTTGATATTGGGGTACCCTCAATTGAGGATTAAAGAATTAGATGTCCCGAAGTCAGTATTCAGAACTCGTTACAGGCACTATGAGTTTGTGGTGATGTCGTTCGGTCTCACTAATACGCCTGCTGTGTTTATGTAGTTAATATATCGAGTATCATAGAGTACTTAGACAAAATCGTAGTTGTGTTTATCGATGATATCTTGGTCTCTAAGAGTCCGAAAGAGCATGAGCAGCACTTACGGATCATTTTGAACCTCTTGAGAAGAGAGCAGTTATATGCCAAACTTTTAAAATGTGAATTCTGGCTAAAGAAGTGATGTTCTTTGGTCATGTGGTGGAAGCATAAGGGGTCGGAGTAGATCCTCAGAAAGTCGAGGCAATTTTGGAATGGAAGCCTCCTTAGAACGTGAAAGAAGTCAGAAGTCTCTTAGGACTTGCTGGGTATTATCGTCGGTTCATGGAAGGGTTTTCCAAAATTACCCATCCACTCACTCGATTATTGCATAAAACCCAAAGTTTGAATGGAACGAGATGTGTCAGGCCAGTTTTGATGAACTGAAGAGGAGATTGACGACGACTCCAATTATAACGCTGCCGCAAGGAACTGAATGGTTCATAGTTTATAGCGACGCTTCAATTCAAGGTATCGGATGTCTACTGATGCAGAATTAGAAGGTGATCGCCTACGCTTCATGGCATTTGAATCCATATGAAGTTAATTATGCAACACACAAATTGGCAGCTATTGTTTTCGCCCTGAAGATATGGAGACACTATTTGTACGGGACTCACTGTCAGATCGTCACAGATCATAAGAGTCTTAAATACATCTCCAGTCAGAAATATTTCAACATGCGCCAGAGGAGATGGATGGAATTGATTAAGGACTATGACTTGGAAATTCTTTATCATCGAGGAAAAGCGAACGTAGTGGCTGATGCACTGAGCCGCAAACCCGTTTCTATTCGAATGCTGGAGTCGCTCATGTCCCAGTCCAGCATACATCAAGAGTTTATCCTTGAAGGAATTGAAGTGTGGTTACAAGATGTTCAAGGACAGTTATGTGTGATGGAATTAACTTCATCGTTGATCGATGAAATCAAATCTAAGAAATTAGATGATCCTCCGATGATTCCGTTACATGATGAAGTGGGCAAGGGAAAGGACCAGGGATTTGTGATTTGTGAGGATGGAGTTTTGAGATTACAAAGTTGATTTGTGATCTCGATATTGCTGTTTTGAAACAAACAATCATGAAGGAAGCTCATAGTACGCCATATTCTATTCACCTAGGCTCCCGTAAGATGTATAAAGATCTGAAGCAGAATTTTTGGTGGCGCAACATGAAGAACGATGTGGCAGACTACGTTTCAAAATGTTTAACTTGTCAGTAGGTTAAGATTGAACATCAGCGACCTGCCGGAATGCTGAAGCCGCTTCCGATTCCTGAATGGAAGCGGGAAATATATCGATGGACTTTATCACCAATATGCCGAAGACCAAAAATGAGATGAATATGATTTGGGTGATAGTTGATCTTCTAACCAAGTCGGCTAATTTTCTAGGCATTAAGGATACATGTGGACCCGAGAGGTTGGCACGAGTGTCTATTGTAATATCTGCGATTTCAATTTTTGGTAAATTTGGCAGGAGTCCATTTTAACGGCTTTTTTGTGACCGTTTCGTCATTATGAGAATGATTAATTATGCACTTTTTGACATCGGAGTTCGTTTCGGTGTCATTTTGTTGAGTTCCGTGCTTCTTAGCGAATTTTCCGCACTTGAGTTTGATTCTTGCGAATCTCTTTCGAAACTGTTGTTTCGAGTTTCTCGTAAGTTCATTAACGTTTTTATACGTTTTGGGAGCTTCAGTTTGATTTTCCGTTGTCGTATCGTGATGTTTCGGGCATTTGGGCCATTTCGTAATTTCTCAAAGTTTTGGGGTGTTTGCCTTCGTATCGTCCTTTTTCAACCTTCGGGTTGTCAGACCTACGTGTTTGTTTAGTGCTTAACTCGTGTTTTGAATGTTATACTATTTGTCGTGTTCGTTTCATACATTTTCAGAAATTTGAGTCGTCGAATCATCGCGACTGGGCATTGGCCGGTCAGGTGCGGCAGGGACCGTCCAGGTGCGCACGATCCGGCACTCGTGCGGCCCTGACTGCACGCGCACGAGCGAGTGCTCGTTCTCGGTGATCGTGCATCTCGGCAGACGTCTGGCACTAGAGCGCACGACCGGCCGCTCGTGCGTGTCTGCTCGTGCGTTGCTGGGTAGTATTAATATGGTCGGGTAGGTTACTTCTTCACTCGTTTTCTCACCCATTTCATCTCCTCCGCGGCCAAGACTTGGAGAACACGAAGACATGATGTTATTCTATCAATCCACGAAGTTCTTGAATTTCTAACGTCGATTAATCATCCCATAACCTCCTCCGATCGACCGAATCAAGGTTAGATTTCCTACAAATCTAGTTTTAGCGAAATTGGGGATTTTGTTTGATTTCGTCCGTTTAATCCGAATTAACTTAGATTAGTGATGGATTATTGATTATTAAGTTGTATTCTACCAATTTCCTTGTTATTCCATGGTTTGATTGCCAAGGATTCGTTGTTTTGTTGAGTTCCTAATCGACGCCTTGAAGATGTCCGGTAAAATGTCATAGAGGGGATTTCGGGCTTTCTACGATTATTCTTCCTCGTACGATCGTTGATTTATTGATGATATGATGTTAGGGTCGAGTTACTTGCGAAGAGCTCATGTTGAACCCTTCCGTTCGTCGTCGTCTTCATTTTCTGTAATATCAAGCGTTTTGAAATTTCCCGGTCGAGCCGTGTTCGACGGAGTACTTGCGTGCCGATTTCGAGGCAAGGACCTTGTTCATACATTTCTTTATTTGTGGATATTATGATCGGTGATCGTCTTAGTGTGTTTGTTTGGTTGTTTGAAATGAACTTTCAAAATATTTGGTTTAGCCTCGCTAAAGGCTCTCTTTCAAAGCCGTATGTATTTTGTGATTGGTGTGTTTTGTAAATGATTATGTGAATCCTATGGATGTGTTTGGTGTTGATGTTGCGCTTGATAATGCTTGTGTACATATATTGACTCATTTCGTTGTGTTGTGGTTTCGTTTGCGTCGTGGTAAGTGTTTGTTGCCTCTGGGTGAATTGTTTGGATATCCTTGGTGTACTATGTTATGTGTGTGAATGTGTGGACATGGGCGGGGTCTACGGTGACACATGGCATGCGATCATGTGGTCAGTATGCAACAAGCGATTGATCCAACCGTGAGAGCCTAAGAAAAACTACGGTGACACATGGCTTGTGATCATGTGGTCAGGATGAAACAAGTGATTGATCTAACCGTGAGCGCCTAAGAATACCTACGATGACACATGGCATGCGATCATGTGGTCAAGAGACAACAAGTGATTGATCCAACCATGAGATGATGTGGCATGTGTTCACGGTGTTATGTATATGATTTTAGATGTGTTTTTCCAGGTCGAGTACCTTGGATGTGTTACCGAGATTTCGTATCTTGGGTGGTTATGTTTTGTTGACTTTATTTCCGTCGAGGACACGTGTCGTGGGCTTTGAAACCTGTGAATTGTTGTTGGTTTTTATTTGAGAAAGAAAATCTTTGGGCTGTGACCCCTGTTGGTTTTGGAAAGATAAGGATTCGATAATCCTGAACGGCTTTTGTTAAAACTCCCGAGGGCATTTTAAATTATTTTACAAACTGTTCTCGTGATTTGTGATCTTTCGAATTTGGAAAGTTTTACTCAAACTCTTGCCTCGGGAAGTATTTTTCGTTATGTTTGAATCTTTGAGGATTCCTGGTTTTATTATTCTTGGAATATGATTTGTATGACTCGTATTTTGCACTTTGTACTTGCACTAGCAAATAGTGGAATTTCGCTAACCCCCGAGTAATCGGGGGGTGGATGTCTATATTTGCATTCAGGTTTTGGGGAGCATAACACAGGGTTGGCATGAAGGATGATGAAAGATGATCGATACTAATCACATAAGGACCAGTACGATGTCATATTGGTTTGGTTGTACTTTATTTCCACCGCAGTATTTTCCCCGTTGTACGGGAGTGTGTTGTGTTTTGACCCCTGCATGGGCATGTATGGAGATTGAGTTGTATGTATTGATTAAAAGACGAAATTGGTCTACTAAGTCATTTTAGCCTTAAAGCCGATGCTGAGATGTTTGATTTTAGTTACCATCATGGTAGATCCTTGAGGAAAGGGTCTACGGCGTGTACTATCCCTGAGTGGATTGGGGGTGTTACATAAATGGTATCGGAGCTTAGGTTGCGAAAACCTAGGTTGTCAGGTCGAGTTGTGTCTATTGAGTTTTGTCTCGTCGGATTTTATCTTACTGAGTCGTGTCGCGATCATCGTCTGAGTTTTTGGTTGTGATTAGTATCGTGGGCGATCATCATCTTCGTGCGACCTGTGGATGTAAGTCTCCCTTCTTTGTGTTGTGCCTCGCGTGACACGAGATACTTGTATGATTATTTGTTAAGTGATGGAATCTTTATGTAGATTTTTGGTTTTGTGATATGTGTTTATTTGACTCTCATATTTTGTTTATATGAGGAGTGGTGTCGCTGCTAATGATTTCAAAATTATTTGCTCGTTTTTCAAGTGTTCTCATGAAACTTTTGTGCTTAATATGGAATATAAATGTATATGTGTTTGATTTGATCACTCCGGGAGGGTCCGACGAGGCCTCGGGGGAATCCATGACTTCACTCCGGATTCTCGAGCTTGTTCTCTAGCCAGTTCGGGGGGGTCCTTTAAGTCCTCGAATGGGACCAGGGGCTTCACCCCGGTCCTAGGCGATGCCTGTGCGTGATTTAATTTATGATTATGGCCAGTTTGGGAGGGTCCTTAGAGGCCTCGAATGGGATCAGTGGTGTCGCCCCGATCCTAGGCGGTTTTCAACTGTGATTACTTGACTGTTTGTTTTCCAGAAAAAGACATGTCTTGTTTTGATTTCAAAACGATTTGATGCGTGTGCTATGAGATGTATAAGCGGATGTCGATACATGTGAGTTTTGGGCATTCTGGCCTTATGGATTTTTTTCAAACCTCGAGTATCTTAGAGAATAAGTTTCGAGACGTAGTTTTAAAATGGATTACTTTCTCGTGGTATTTTCAAGGTGCCTACTAGTGCCACTGTATGTTTCAAAATTATTCCACTTTGAGGACCAAAATATTTTGGATATTTTCAGTAATTTAGAAACGCATTTGCTTAGCCCCGAAGGTCGAATAGTTCTGAAGGTTTTTAACTAAAAGTGATTTGCGTGCTATCGCACCTATGCGAGCTGTTAGAGCTTAAGATTGTATGATTATGTACATCTGTGATTGTTTCGTGATGTTTTGTAATTATGTGCTGGTTATAATTCAGGCCGTTGAAATCGCCGAATGTATGTCGTCGTTGCTGTGATTTTGTGTATATAGGTTGCCTTACGTTGATATGTTGTGCTGAGTTGGCATCTCTGGTATGTTGTTTTGCGATGTTATGTTCCATTGTAACTAGCAGTTGTATATTCGGTATGCCGAGGTGCTTCAACTGTAATGTTTTGGGGCATGTACGTACAAATTATCCTTCTCGCCAGTAACGTGTTACAAGTGTGGACTCGAGGGACACAGAATCCAGTCTTGCGAGTTGGTTACCGAGTCTTCCGAGGCACGGACTTCAACAGAGATATCAGGATCGTCTTTGAGAGGCCATTGAAAGTTGTTCCTGTCGGTTGCTTGTGTTGTTGTTACCTTGCTTCCGTTGTTGTGAGTCTCGGGGACGACACTTCTTTTAAAAGAGGTTGAATGTAATACCTGTATTATTTTGACTTCTACATTTTTTTTCTCTCAATTCTATCGACTCGCTCGTATTAGTTGATACTTTCTAAACTTGTTCTGTATTTCGGTTTTATCGTTTGAACGAGTCGTGATATTGTTTCGGATCGATCTGCTTATCGCTGTGACTTTTCCGAGTTCGGTTCGATTCTTGTGAACCTTGTTCGAAAGTAACATAGTTTAGTTTCTACAAGCTATTTTAATGTCTTGAGTTTAAGTGTGAACTTCGGAGTCATTGTTCGACCGTTCTTATTGGATCGTTGTTGTTCGATCATTGCAATTCCATCATTGTTGTTCGATGTTGTTTGACCGTTGTTATTCGATCGTTGTTGTTCGATCGTTGTTGTTCGATCGTTGTTGTTCGATCATTGTTATTCGATCATTGTTGTTCGATCATTGTTGTTCGATCATTTTTGTTTGATCATTGTTGTTCAATCGTGGTTGATCGATTGTTGTTGCCTGATCTCATACCGCGAAGAGTTGTCGTTCACCGTTAGTCAGCTGTTTCGATTGCGGTCATTTGGGACACCGAGTCGGGAATTGCGAGACGGTAGCTGAGAGGTTTGGAGATCGAGTTTGCATATCTGCTCCGAAAGGACACGGAGATGCTTAGTGTGGTTTTCGAGAATTTCGGCGTGGTCGGAGTTCTTCGTGGTTACCTTTGCAGATCGTTGTGCGTTTAATTTCTATTTTTCTACTGTGCGTGTTTTCTTGTAATAGGTGCCTTTTGTTTCTTTATTGTTTGGATAATTGATTTTATTGTGCTATCTATTTGGTGATACTTGATACTTGTTGGTTTTATTATGTCTTTGCTGGTGACATTGTGATGATTGTCATTGAGCATGATTTCACATCGTATGTTTCTTTGCGTTTCTTGTAACGTTTCGCCGATGAGCGTAAGTTACACGGTTTTTGTCTATCTCGTTGAGATATTCCTAGTGGGATATTGCTTCTCCGTACTTGTTTTAAGTTTCGGGACGAAACTTCTTTTAAGGAGGGTAGTATGTAATATCCGCGATTTCGATTTTCGGTGAATTTCTTTTTTGCCAGGAGTCTTTTTTAACGGCTCGCTTGTGACCATTTCGTCATTTTGAGAATGATTAATTCTGCACTTTTTGACATCCGAGTTCGTTTCGGTGTCATTTTATTGAGTTCCGTGCTTCTTAGCGACTTTTCCGCACTTGAGTTTGATTCTTGCGAATCTCGTTCGAAACTGTTGTTTCGAGTTTCCCGTAAGTTCATTAACATTGTTATACATGTTAGGAGCTTCAGTTTGATTATCTGTTGTCGTATCGTAATGTTTCGGGCATTTGGGTCATTTCGTAATTTCCCAAAGTTTTGGGGTGTTTGCCTTCGTATCGTCCTTTCAACCTTCGGGTTGTCAGAACCATGTGTTTGTTTAGTGCTTAACTTGTGTTTTGAATGTTATACTATTCATAATGTTCGTTCCGTACGTTTTCAGAAATTTGAGTCGTCGAGTCATGACGGCTGGGCACTGGTTGGTCAGGTGTGGCAGGGACCGGCCAGGTGCGCACGAGCTGGGCGCCCGATCTGGCGCTCGTGCTCGATGCTTGTGCATCTCGGCAGACGTCTGGAAGTGTCGCGCATGACCCAGCGCACGACCGGCCGCTCATGCGTGTCTGCTCGTGCGTCGCTGGGCAGTATTAATTTGGTCGGGCAGGTTACTTCTTCATTCGTTTTCTCATCCATTTCATCTCCTCCACAGCCAAGACTCGTAGAACACTAAGGCATGATATTATTCTATCAATCGACGAATTTCTTGAGTTTCTAACGTCGATTACTCATCCCATAACCTCCTCTGATCAACCGAATCAAGGTTAGATTTCCTACAAATCTAATTTTGGGGAAATTATGGATTTTGTTTGATTTTGTCCGTTTAATCTGAATTAACCTAGGTTAGTGATGAATTATTGATTATTAAGTTGTATTCTGCCAATTTCCTTGTTGTTCCATGGATTGATTGCCAAGTATTCGTTGTTTTGTTGAGTTCCTAATCGACGCCTTAAAGGTGTACGGTAGAATGTCATAGAGGGGATTTCGGGCGTTCTACTATTATTCTTCCTCGTACGATCGTTTATTTATTGATGATATGACGTTAGGGTCGAGTTCCTTGCGAAGATCTCGCGTTGAACCCTTCCGTTCGTTGTCGTCTTCATTTTCTATAACATCAAGGGTTTCGAAGTTTCTCGGTCGATCCATGTTCGACGGAGTACTTGCGTGCCGATTTCGAGGCAAGTACCTTGTTCATACATTTCTTGTTTTATGGATATGATGATCGGTGATCGTCTTAGTGTGTTCGTTTGGTTGTTTGAAATGAACTTTCAAAATATATGGTTTAGCCTCGTTAAAGACCCTCTTTTAAAACCCGTGTATATTTTGTGATTGGTGTGTTTCGTAAATGATTATGTGAATCCTATGGATATGTTTGGTGTTGATGTTGCGCTTGACAATGTGTGTGTACATATATTGCCTCATTTTGGTGCGTTGTGGTTTGACGTTTGCGTCGTGCTAAGTGTTTATTACCTCTGGGTGAATTGTTTGGATATCCTTGGTGTACTATATTATGTGTGTGAATGTGTGGACATGGGTGGGGTCTGCGGTGACACATGGCATGTGATCATGTGGTCATAATGAAACAAGCGATTGGTCCAACCGTGAGAGCCTAAGAAAAACTATGGTGACACATGGCTTGTGATCAAGTGGTCAGGATGCAACAAGTGATTGATCCAGTCGTGAGCGCCTAAGAATACCTACGATGACACATGGCATGCGATCATGTGGTCAGGAGACAACAAGTGAATGATCCAACCTTGAGATGACGTGGCATGTGTTCACGGTGTTATGTATATGATTTTGGATGTGTTTTTCCAGGTCGATTACCTTGGATGTGTTACCGAGATTTCGTATCTTGGGTGGTTATATTTTGTTGACTTTATGTTCGTCGAGGACACGTGACGTGGGCTTTGAACCCTGTGAATTCTGGTTGGTTTTTATTTGAGAAAGCAAATCTTTGGGTTGTGACCCCTATCGGTTTTGGAAAGAGAAGGATTCGATAATCCAGAACTGTTTTTGTTAAAACTCCCGAGGGCATTTTAAACCATTTTACAAACTGTTCTCGTGATTTGTGATCTTTCGAATTTGGAAAGTTTTACTCAAACTCTTGCCTCGGGAAGTATTTTTCGTTATGTTTGAATCTTTGAGGATTCTTGGTTTTATTATTCTTGGAATATGATTTGTATGACTCATATTTTGCACTTTGTACTTGCACTAGCTGTAGAACCCCCTAAATTCGATAGCTCAGTACATGTACGGTTTATTATATCGTGATGTAATTTTATTAACATTTGTTATAATATGATATAATCTACATCTAGTTTCATTTATTTTACTTGATTGTTTCATAAATAATAAATTAATTGAAAGTTAACGTAGAATATTGATTCACCTAATTGGGCTATGTGTACCAACATTTACTTATATAAACTCACTAATGGACTCAAACCCAACCTAATAAAATTCCTAGTCTTGAATTTATGGTTGAAAGCCCAACCCAACTAATTAAATCATTTACAACTATAATTATACTCTTAAATTAACATAAAAAATAATATATACACACACAGATGTTGGGGCGGCCAAATGGGGAGAAAAAGAGAGGGAATCAATATTTTTTAAAGACTCATATCTCCCCATGCAAGAGACATAGTTACTACCCCATTTTTCCATGCCTTGACCATACACCCTTTTTAATACTTACACCCAACACATTTTATCCACACACACCAAAATAAAATCTGCACTAAGAGAAAGAAAGGGAGAGGGCCGATCCAAAGGAAGAAGAAGGAAGAAAGAAGAAAGAAAAAAAAGAAAAAAAATTCAACAAGAAAGAGGTAAGCTCATCTTTTTTTTTTTTTTACTTCCATTCCATAATCCTTTAAAAAAATAACCTTCTAATCTAACTCTAATGATAAACATGCAAACAAAATATACATCATGGATGCATGGATACTTGAATCGGCCGAACCATGTAGTTTAAGGAGGGAGATCATTTTCTTCCACTTTCGAGACCTAGAACCATTTACTTCCGACAAGAAATCGAGGTGGGTAAAGTTGTTTTCCTTCTTTTCTCTTATTCAAAATTTATACAAGTAAAATATATGGTGCATGCAAGTAATAAACTCTAGATATCTATACTTGATAAACATTCATTACCATGCATGTAATGGTCTTGATATTTGTTGAATTTTAGTTTGTCATATTTTGATTATATGTGCAAATTAATTCATTGATGGAAAATTTGGTTGAATATGACAAATCTGACCTTTGGGGACTAAAATCCCAAAAACATGAGTATATATATTGAACTATGGTAATAGGATAATTAGTCACTGGAAGATTTGATAATTCGAACATAAGTTCGAAGGATAAACTAAAACAGTTTAAATAAGATAAATTTGAGGTAAAATTGTTAAAATCCATAATTCTGGTCTTATGTCTTAAAAGTAAGTCTTAAAATATCAAAAATAAGTTCTCTATAAAATTTCACCTAAATCGGAATTTACTAAAATAGAAAATTGGGGCAAAAATGTAAATTTCAAGAATTCGGGGCCAAAACTGTAATTTACAGAAACTTACTGTTTCGAAAATAAAATTTCCAGAAAAGTTGAACTCTATGTACTCATAATAATATAAAGAGCCTGCCCCGAAAATTTGAGGTCAATCCGACAAAAAACGAAAAAGATATGACCCGAATACTAAAATGTCGATTAAGACAAAACAAAGGGGTTGAAATCATAAATTATAAAAGAATACAAATTAAAACTGAACGTAATCTAAAATTACAAGTCGTAAGGTTCAAATCGCAACTGGATTCATAATTATCGGAGTTTAAATGAATCCAAACGAATTAATCAAAATTATAAGATAAAACTAAATAAAAATAATAATAATAGTACTATAATTTCGAAAGGGCAGAATTGTATTTTATGGGAGGAAAAACCTCCATGCAGCTTCTGATCTCAGAACCTTATATTATAACGGACTTTTCGCCACAAAGTTCATAATTTTCAGACGTACAATCAAACCGTTCCGACTTAATCAAAATTATAATATTTTAGTAGAAATAATGATAGTACTTAAAAGACGGAAGGGCAGAATTATAATTTTCAAAAGGTAAAACTTTCATGCAACTTCTGACATTCAATCCTCATATCATAACGAACTTTACACGAATTATACATAGCTATACGCAATATCATAATATGAAATTTTGACATGAAGATTTTAACATAGATCATATCAATAAAATCTCGAAATACTTCAGATTAATCACATGCATCACAAGTAAAAGAAGAGATTCTACTTTAAAGGTTTGAAAGAGTTTTCACCCACCTCAATCTTGTCGGATTTAGTCGGTTATAGGTCTCGGAAGTTAGAAAATGACCTCCCCTCTCACACTAAATGGTTCGGCCATCACCTTGCACCCCAAGGTGAGTATTTCGTTTGCATGTTTTAAGTTTAAAGTTAGATTAAAAGGATTATTACTAGAAATTATGGAAATGGAAGTAGTTAGTGAGGTTACCTATTTCTTTGGTTGAATTTAATTCTCTAATATTATGAAAAATGTGGAAGCATGTACTAATCTGAAATCCTTGTGTAAATGCATGTTTTTAAGGATGTATGTTATGGTTATAGCAACATGCAATACGATTTATTGAATTTAAACGACAACCGATTTGGTAGTCGGATGTCGATTTTGTGATAAATTGAATGTCGACATGGAGTCACTACCCATAAGCTTAGAAGTATCCACACATATGGGTGCGAGCCGAGAAACAGATTTAGTATTTAGAGATTGTGAAGTGATCATTAAAGGTCACTGTTTTCCTGCCGACTTAATTCTTCTCCCTATACTTGAGTATGACCTCATACTTGGGATGGATTGGCTATCTAAACACTTTGCACAACTCGACTGCCATTCTTAAATAGTTTGATTCTACAAACCCAATCACCTAGTAGTTGAACTACACGGGGATGCTAGAATTAACTCGGCCCCAATCATATCAGCCACGAAGGCGAGAAAGGCTATCTCGACGGGAGCAATGGGATATTTGGCTTTTGTCATTAACAAATCCGAGAGTAAAATGGAGATTGAAGCTACACCGGTAGTATCAGAGTACCGTGATGTTTTCCCCACGGAAATCACTTATCTACCTCCAGATAGGGAAGTTGAATTCAGCATTGATATTTTTTCGGGAAAGGCACCTGTGGCTAGAACGCCATATCGAATGGAACCACTGGAACTGCAAGAACTGAAGGTTCAGTTGCAGAAATTACTAGAGGTTGGATTTATCCGACCGAGTATATCTTCTTGGGGATCACCAGTTCTATTCGTAAAGAAGAAAGATAGCACACTAAGATTGTGCATCGATTACCGAGAACTTAACAATATTACCGTTAAGAACAAGTATCCGCTTCCCAAGATCGACGAACTATTCGACCAACTACAAGGAGCAACGGTTTACTCAAAGTTTGATCTTCAACAAGGATATTACCAATTGAGGATCAAAGAGAATGACATACCGAAGACTGCCTTTCAAACTAGGTATGGTCATTACGAATTCGTGGTAATGCCTTTTGGATTGACCAACGCGCCGGCTGCATTTATGGATTTAATGCACCGCGTATTCCCACCATATTTGGATCAATTCGTAGTGATATTTATTGACGACATACTCGTTTATTCCAAGTCGGATCAAGATCAAGAAACTCACCTGAGATTGGTACTAGAGACACTAAGGAAGCATAAATTGTATGCCAAATTCAGCAAGTGTGAATTCTGGTTAAGAGAGGTAACGTTTTTAGGACACATAATATCTGGAGATGGAGTCGCAGTAAATCCATCAAAGGTGGAGACTATTCTGGACTGGAAGAGGCCAGAAACAGTCACAGAGATATGGAGCTTTCTTGGACTTGCAGGTTACTACCGCAAATTCATTAAAGATTTTTCCAAAATCACAGGACCACTCACAAGACTTATGCAAAAGCACATCAAATTTGAGTGGAACGATAAGTGTGAGTTGAGCTTCCAGGAACTCAAGAGAAAACTCACTACCGCACCTGTGCTAACACTTGCCAAAGGAAGTGAAGAATTTGTGGTTTACAGCGATGCATCAAAGGAAGGATTAGGAGCTGTGCTGATGTAAAACGGCAAGGTTGTGGCTTATGCATCACGGAAGCTAAAAATACACGAGATGAATTATCCGACCCATGACCTTGAACTAGCAGCAATAGTATTTGCTTTGAAGAAATGGAGACACTACATGTATGGAGCTACATTCACCATCTTTACCGACCACAAGAGTCTCAAATATTTGTTCTCTCAGAAGGAGTTGAATCTAAGACAGAGACGGTGGATAGAACTTCTTGAGGATTATAACCTCACCATTCAGCATCATTCGGGCAAGGCTAATGTCGTAGAAGACGCCTTAAGTAGGAAAGCGAGTGTGGCTAGACTCATGATAAGGGAATGGGATGCCCTGAGAGAAATAACCCAATGGAACCCAAGACAGTCTAAGACACACGTTGTGTGCGCTAATTTGTCAATGAAGCCGGACTTACTTAAGGAAATCCAAGAAGCACAGACTCAAGACGGGAAATTGAGTAAACTTAAGGAAAGGGTCACACAAGGCGAGAAATCTGAGTTCAGCATGTCGGGAGATGGAACACTAAAATTCAAACACCGTATATGTGTTCTCGATAATGATGAACTCAAGAAGAAAATTTTAGCAGAGGCTCACTGCTCTCGGTATACAATTCATCCAGGTGGTAATAAGATGTATAAGGATCTGAAGAAACACTACTGGTGGGTGAATATGAAGAACCAAGTAGCAGAATTCGTAGCAAGGTGTTTAACCTGTCAAAGAGTGAAGGCTGAACACCAGAGACCATCAGGATTGCTACTGCCGCTCGAGATTCCCGAATGGAAATGGGAACTAATCACGATAGACTTCGTGACGGATCTACCAACAACCAGTGGAGGATACAACACAATCTGGGTAATCGTGGATAGACTTACAAACTCAGCTCACTTCTTACCCGTAAGGAAGAATGACAGTCTGCAGAAACTAGCAAGGACGTATATCCGAGAAATCATTAGACTGCATGGAGTACCTGTAGACATTGTGTCAGACCGTGACCCCAGATTTGTCTCTAGATGTTGGAAAGTCTACATCAAGAACTTGGGACGAAATTGAGTTTCAGCACTGCATCATACCCTTAGATAGATGGACAATCTAAGAGAACGATACAAGTCCTTGAGGACATGTTACGGGCATGTGCACTGGATTTTCAAAATAGTTGGAGTCACCACCTACCCATACTGAGTTTGCCTATAACAACAGCTACCAGGCAACGATTGGGATGGCTCCATATGAAGCATTATACGGAAGAAAGTGCCGATCGCCAATACATTAGGAGATTGACGATCGATGGACACCAAAGGGTAAGTAGAACCGAAACCCGATAGCGAGAGTTGATCTAGTAGAAGATGCCATGGATAAAGTTCGAATCATTCGGGATTGAATTCGCATTGCTCAGAGCCGACAGAAGAGTTATGCAGAGCAGAGAAGGAGAGATTTAGAATTCTACACGGGCAACAAAGTATTCCTTTATTTATCACCACGTAAGGGATTGATCAACCCGAAGAAGGGAGGGAAGCTTAGCCCTAGATATGTCGGACCTTTCACAATCCTTGAACGAATTGGAAAATTAGCATATCGTCTCAAGCTACCAACCGATCTTGCCGGAATGCACGACGTATTTCATGTCTCAAGATTGAAGAAATATCATCCAGATCCTGAACATGTCATCACGCATGACATACCGCCAATCAAAGAAGATTTAACTTATATCGAGAAGCCGATTAGGATCGTGGATCAACAAGTACGCGAACTAAGAGACAAGAAGATACCGTTGGTCAAAGTTGTCTGGACAAATCAAAATAGAGAGAAAGACGCTACATGGGAAGCTGAACAAGAAATGAAGAAATCATATCCCGAGTTGTTCGAGAAGGAATTTGGGGACCAAATTCTTCTAAGGAGGGGAGGATGTAATATTTAGAGCAAAATACCCAAAGTACTTTAAAAATGCTCAAGTATCCAATCAAGGGCATCAATTGGTAGGTGGATTTGAGGAGCCAAACACCATATACATGATCACATCCTTGCGTGATTCGATAGCTCAGTACATATACGGTTTATTATATCGTGATGTAATTTTATTAACATTTGTTATAATATGATATAATCTACATCTAGTTTCATTTATTTTACTTGATTGTTTCATAAATAATAAACTAATTGAATGTTAAAGTAGAATATTGATTCACCTAATTGGGTTAGGTGTACCAATATTTACTTATATAAACTCACTAATGGACTCAAACTCAACCTAATAAAATTCCTAGTCTTGAATTTATGGTTGAAAACCCAACCCAACTAATTAAATCATTTACAACTATAATTATACTCTTAAATTAACAAAAAAAAAATATAATAATATATACACACACATGTTGGGGCGGCCAAATGGGGAGAAAAAGAGGGGGAATTAATATTTTTTAAAGCCCCATGTCTCCCCATGCAAGAGACATACTTACTACCCCATTTTCCATTGCTTTGACCATACACCCTTTTTAATACTTACACCCAACACACTTTCTCCCACACACACCAAAACAAAATCTGCACTAATAGAAAGAAATGGAGAGGGCCGATCCAAAGGAAGAAGAAGGAAGAAAGAAGAAAGAAAAAAAAGAAAAAAAAAGTTCAACAAGAAAGAGGTAAGCTCATCTTTTTTTTTTACTTCCATTCCATAATCCTTTAAAAAATTAACCTTCTAATCTAACTCTAATGATAAATATGCAAACAAAATATACATCATGGATGCATGGACACTTGAATCGGACAAACCATGTAGTCAAGGAGGGAGATCGTTTTCTTCCACTTCCGAGACCTAGAACCATTTACTTCCGACAAGAAATCGAGGTGGGTAAAGTTGTTTTCCTTCTTTTCTCTTATTCAAGATTTATACAAGTTAAATATATGGTGCATGCAAGTATTAAACTCTAGATATCTATATTTGATTAACATTCATTACCATGCATGTAATGGTCTTGATATTTACTGAATTTTAGTTTGTCATATTTTGATTATATGTGCAAATTAATTCATTGATGGAAAATTTGGTTGAATATGACAAATCTGACCTTTGGGGATTAAAATCCCAAAAACATGAGTATATATATTGGACTATGGTAAGAGGATAATTAGTCACCAGAAGATTTGATAATTCGAACCTAAGTTCGAAGGATAAACTAAAACAGTTTAAATAAGATAAATTTGAGGTAAAATTGTTAAAATCCATAATTCTGGTCTTATGTCTTAAAAGTGAGTCTTAAAATATCAAAAATACGTTCTCTATAAAATTTCACCTAAATCGGAATTTACTAAAAGAGAAAATTGGAGCAAAAATGTAAATTTCAAGAATTCGGGGTCAGAACTGTAATTTACAGAAACTTACTGTTTCGAAAATAATATTTCCATAAAAGTTGAACTCAATGTACTCATAATAATATAAAGAGCCTACCCCGAAAATTTAAGGTCAATCGGACAAGAAACGAAAAAGATATGACCCGAATACTAAATTGTCGATTAAGACAAAACAAAAGGGGTGAAATCATAAATTATAAAAGAATAAAATTAAAACTGAACGTAATCTAAAATTACAAGTCGTAAGGTTCAAATCGCAACTGGATTCATAATTTTCGGAATTTAAATGAATCCAAACGAATTAATCAAAATTATAAGATAAAACTAAATAAAAATAATAATAATAATAGTACTATAATTTCGAAAGGGCAGAATTGTAATTTATGGAAGGAAAAACCTCCATGCAACTTCTGATCTCAGAACCTTATATTATAACGGACTTTTCGCCACAAATTTCATAATTTTCGGACATACAATCAAACCGTTCCGACTTAATCAAAATTATAATATTTTAGTAGAAATAATGATAGTACTTAAAAGACGGAAGGGCAGAATTGTAATTTCCGAAAGGTAAAACTTTCATGAAACTTCTGACCTTCAATCCTCATATCATAACGGACTTTTCGCAATAAAGTTCGTAATTTTCGGACGTATAATCAATCCGTACCGAATTATCCAAATTTATAATATTTTAATAAAAATAATGATAGTACTTAAAAGACGGAAGGGCAGAATTGTGATTTCCGAAAGGTAAAACTTTCATGCGACTTCTGACCATTCATTCCACATATCATGACGGATTTTTGCAATAAAGTTCGTAATTTTCGAACGCATAATCAATCCGTACCGAACTATTCGAGTTTATGAATTTATTATAAGATTATGCTAAGACTCGCACAATAGCAATTTAATCATCAACCGGTTGAACTAATTCCTAGCTAATCCAATTCAATATACTATCAAATAATCATATTGAAATCTTACAATATGCATAACCACTGTTAATCACGACAATAATCGTTATTCAATTGAAATCGGGAGTAAGTGCTGTACGGAGCTAAGTGCTAAGACCTTCGGGCAAAAGCCACCGCTAGAGTCCGTACGAGTACCTCTAGAGTCCCTTTTTTATTTATATGCATGAGGGGCGGTTAGTCTAAGTCATGAATCGAGCAGCGTGGCTGCGGTTCTAGGCAAAGCTACCGTCGTATCCTATTCCCTTGAAGCCGAAGGACGGAGTGATCCGAAGGTGACTGGGTCGTAGAATTCGGGTATAGTCGCGATTATGATATGATCCGGGCATAGACTCAAGCTAAGGACATATCGAGCCCAGATAAGAGATAAGGCAGTACGTCACCAAGCGTGAGAGCAATAAAGCTCAAAGGCCAATGTTATAGTGACGGTCCGACAAACGCCCATGGCACCAAACCTAAGGTCGTGGCGATAGTCAAAGGCCAAACACTGATAATGGTCTAAGAGTTATAAGGAGGCTAAGGGATTAGTCATGTAGATGACCTCCCGAAGCTAAATACTCATTGGGCCCTCGACGCCGTATATTCTTCATACTCAACAGCAATCTACGGAGATTGACTGTACACTCCTGTCATAATTCATAATATTCTTCTTGAAAACTTGCACCAATTTTTAAACAATACCATTTTCAAAAGTGGGAGAAAATATATTATATTTCAAAATAGTTGCATACATATAAATCTAGAAATACTCAAACCCCAACTCAGTGAGAATCCATTATTCTCACTCCATTTTGAATTATTTTCTAAAATCCCACTAGATGAAGAGCATCAAGAAGAAGATGAGACAGATGCTGATGACCACTGAAGACCGTCCTCAAAGTATTGCCAAGACGTAGGAATTAGGATGCTGCTGTAACGCTTCTTTTATTCTTGTGTCAAAATGTATTTTGGTTTCCGATGTACTCTTTTACACTTGATGTAATAATTCCGCTGTACTCTTGAATATTTCTTTTCTATGGATAACCAGTCTTAGTTCACCGGGCCGAGATCTGGTATATGTATGCTTTACTGGAATGTATTATCACAAACGTTATTTATTACGTTAACTGTCGCGTTCTCGTCCAACTCCTGTAGGGGCGTGACACTAGCAAAATAGTGAAATTTTGCTAACCCCTGAGTAATCGGGGGTGGATGTCTGTATTTGCGTTCAGGTTTTGGGGAGCATAACATAGGGTTGGCATGAAGGATGAGGAAAGATGATCGATACTAATCACATGAGGACCCGTACGATATCGTATTGGTTTGGTTGTACTTTATTTCCGCTGTAGTATTTTTTCCGTTGTACGGGATTGTGTTGTATTTTGATCCTGTGTGGACATGTATTGAGATTGAGTTATATGTATTAATTGAACGATCAAATCGGCTTACTGAGTCATTTTCGCCTTAAAGACGATGTTGAGATGTTTGATTTTAGTTACCAGCCTGGTAGATCCTTGAGGAAAGGGTATACGGCATGTAATATCTCTGAGTGGATTGGGGGTGTTATATTTATTGCGGAGATAGTCGGATTGCATGGTACACCGAAGACCATTATTTCATATAGGGATGGTCACTTCGTGTAACATTTTTGGAAAGTGGTTCATAGAGCTTTGGGAACCGAGCTGAACTTTAGCACAGCTTATCATCCCCATACTGATGGACAGTCCGAGAGAACTATACAAATAGTAGAAGACATGTTGAGAGTGTAATACCCGTACTTTTTATTGACTGTTTGACCTTGCCGTTCTTCCTATCTTGTCGCTATGTAAACTCTTGGTGATGTTGTTAATATTGTTTTTGAGTTTCATATCTTGTTTGGGTCGCGATCGCATTGTTTGGACCTTGCGGATGTGTTTTGGACCAGAGAAATAGCGCACGATAGGCCTAGGCTAACGCACGCTAATTCTGCTTGATTAGTGCACACTAGTTTTGAGCCGCAGCGCGCGCTAAGGGACCAGTCAGGTCAGAACCAGTAACTCGGACTGCCCTCTGGACTGGCGGTTAACGCGCGCTAGGAGTTCATTAGCGCACGCTATTCGCCGTTAGTAGCGTACGCTAACATCCGTCCGTAGCGCACGCTAACGGGCTGGTCGGCAGAGGCAGTGAGGTTGTCAGGTTTTCTGGACTATCAGGTAACGTACGCTAGGCTTCGGCTAGCGCACGCTAAAGCTGTCGCATAACGCACGCTAAGCCATAGCGGTAGCGCACGCTAAGGCTTGAGCAGGCGAAGAGGCGAGAGGTTACGGACTCGATCTTGGACACCACTTTTTGGCTAGCGCACGCTAGAGAAGGGCGATTAGCGCACGCTAACGAGGCCGACAGAAGCCACTGGACTACCCGGTGACCACGCTAGCGCACGCTAATGAAGGAAGCGTAGCGTACGCTAGACTGGGCGGATATATATTGGACAGTTGACTTCCAAATCGTCATTTTTCATCCTCTTCACTCATTTCCGACGGGAGCAGCTCGGGAGAGACGATTTTGGGTGATTGGAAGCAATTTTTCTTCTAACATCAACATATTTGGTTGGAGAACAAGGATTTCACAACATCTAATCCATCCTAACGTCCAAATCAAGGTAAAAATCCTTAGAACCCTATTTTTGGGAATTTTGGGATTTTTCCTAGATTCGTCCGATTTATTCGTTTTGAAGCTTGAGAACCTTGATATTATGATGTATCTATCCCGTATGCATGCTTTTCCTACGAGTTTATGGATTGGATTGTGCCGTTTTCGGACTTGTGAGGGTTTGGACGATTTTCCAGCCTCTAGTTGTTATCCGTGTATTTTCATGACTCGAAGATGGGTTTCGGGAGTTTCTTCATGTAATTTGAGTATGGATAATTGATTATCATATTCCTTGCGAATCGTTTAGGTGCCGGAAGCGCGTTCTTAGACCTACCGAACTCGTACCCTTTTTCCGTTCAATTTCTCGATGTCTCAAAGGCAAGTATATATTTATGATTGTACGTTCTCGACTTTGAAAGTAAGATATATTAATGGCATGATTATTTATATCCACTTTGGGGCGGGTCGACGGGTCCCCTGAGGGTTTCGTAGCCTCTGGTGCGATTCCACGGATGATATGAACGAACCACTCTGGGACAGACCGATGGGTCCTCTGAGGGTTCCGTAGCCTCTGGTGCGGTTCCATGGTATTCATATATGTATTGATGTGATGCTATGAGATTCAGTTATTCCGGAATACTAGTCTTAAATTGATGAATTGACGGTTACATTTACTTTATTGTCGAGGAGTATTGTATTTCATACTTGATATACTTGCACTAGCTATTCGACGGCTAACCCCTTTATGGGGGAAATACTTTTCATGTATTTCAGGTTCCAGGAGAGCGGACAGGCAGGTATCGGGTCGGCATGAAGATGATGGGCAAGCGTGATACTGTGTCTTTCCTCTGGTTATGTTTTGTGTCCTCCATTCAATGTTGTTGTACTGGAATGGTTATTTTTAATACTCGAGTATGGTTTTCCATTTCTTGATGTTCCGGTATGTGTTTGCCGAGGTATTGTTTTGCGTTGTGATGTCTTTGGATACGTTGGACATGTTTCGAATACCTCTTGTATTGTTCTTCATTCCATTGTATGTAGACCTTCTCGGTCAAAATTTATAGTTCCGTGTATGTTTAGCCTTGTGGGTCCCACGGTGGGGCTCACGGCGCTGTAATATTCCCTGAATAACTTGGGGGTGTTACAGAATATGGTATCAGAGCTTAGGTCTATGGATACCTAGGATGTCGGTCTTTTGGGTCGATTGAGTCGTCATTTGTCCACAGTATCACTACTCTGCCATCATCACAGTGCGACCGGTACTTGTAAGACCTCTTACTCTTCTGGTGTTTCCTTATTCGTTTTGCTTCTATTCTTGGTATTCTTGAGAATCGGTCACTTCGATGACATGCGATTGAATTGTACTTACGTGCCTTGTGTGTTCTTCAGTATGTCAGCTGGTAGGGGACGAGGCCGTGGTCGTGGCCGTGGACGTGGACGAGGACGAGGCGCGACCGTTTCCCTCAGTTCTTTTGCGGGGTCAACCAACCCCAGTTTGTCGAACTCGGTGCATCCTGACACTGAGAGTCAGCAC
This sequence comes from Orobanche coerulescens, assembly GCA_033398695.1. NCBI lineage: Eukaryota > Viridiplantae > Streptophyta > Magnoliopsida > Lamiales > Orobanchaceae > Orobanche > Orobanche coerulescens. The sequence continues at coordinate 92,475,671 of CM065819.1, forward strand.
GACCAGTCGAATGGCCAGGGGAACAGCGCGGACGTTGGAGTTGCGAATGTACTTCAACAACTGGCTACCTAGATGACCATTTTAGCCCAAAATGTACAGCTGAATAATCCGAACCCGAACACGGATGTCTTGCTTCAGAATGTAATCCCTATGCACCCTCCATAGTTTGGCGGTGCCACAGACCCGTTAGGTTGGGAAGATTGGCTAGCGGAATTGGAAAAGATTTTCGAAGCGGTTGATTGCCCCGAAGTGGGGAAAGTACCGATTGCTCAGTATTTCCTTACCAAGGAGGCCGCTACGTGGTGGAAGGTCATCAAGCCACAGGATCGTGTTGCCACGTGGGATGAATTTAAAGAACTTTTGGAGGCCGAATTTTGCCCTTGGCCTGTTCGAGAAGGCCGAATCCGAGCCTTTTTCGAGGCTAAACCACAGGATATTCCCATTTCGCAGGCGATCGTGGAATACAACCAACAATTGATCCACATGAAGGATCAAGTGCGTAACGAGCGTGATAAGATCTATTACATTGATATGCGGATGAATATAGACTTACGGCGGTACATGGACGGATTTGCCGGCACCACACTGAAGGAATATCAGGACAGAGCTTTAGCCCATGATATGTTAAGCCCCGACAACGATACTGTTGAAGAATCGAAGAAGCAGAAGATCGCGGGAAATTTTTCTGGCTCTAAGAGTGGCAACTTTCAGAGGTCATAGATGACTAACCATTCTGCCGGACAGTCGTCACGTTCTAATAAGGGAAAGAGGGGTTACCGTTCTACTTCGGGTACCACAAACTGCATGGTGACTTGCTATAAATGTGGCCGTCCAGGCCATGTTAGTTTGGAATGCAACTTTCCACGATTGAAGTGTCACACGTGCGGACAGTTGGGACAGAGTGCGGCTTATTATTCCGAGCCGAATCAGACTTTAGACACTCGGGCTTCTGCCCCAGCACCACTTGACCAAGGTATAAATCATCGACAATATTTTGGACAATCTCAGCAGAATTTCGGCATGGGCCGGGGATGGGGTCAGAACGCTGGAGGGGGGAACTCTAGCATCGGTTCGGTACAACCACGGATTTATGAGATACGTCGAACAGACGAACCCGATGCGGCGGTGGCTTCAGGTACCATTCATATTTTATCTCATCCAGTTCGTGTACTTTTTGATTCGGGTGCTACACATTCTTTTATTTCCTTCGAGTGTGTACACCATTTGAATATAACTTGTATGACTGCTTGCGATCCCTTCATCGTGAAACTGCCTAGCGGGGATAGAATTGTGGGGAACCGGGAGATTAAAGATTTTCCGGTGATTATATCCGGTATGGATTGGTTATCGAGTTTAATTGTAGTTGATATGGAAGGCGAGGACGTGATCCTCGGCGAGGATTCGCTTGATAGTCACCAAGCGATTATGAATTACCGTACTAAGGTTATCACCATGATGACTAAAGACGGATCTGAGTACTCATTTTTGGGACGTAAGTCGGGCCAATTCAAGCTACTTATCAGTGCCATGAAAGCCGTAAAACTTTTGAATAAAGGTTGTACGGGCTATTGGTGTTATGCTTTGAAAACGGAAGGAAACGAAGTCGATTTTTCTTCGATTCCGGTTGTTAATGAGTATCCCGATGTCTTTCCGGATGATCTCTCGGGATTACCATCAGATCGGGAGATAGAATTTACCGTGGACTTAAAGCCAAATGCGGCTCCGATTTCTAAAGCACCTTATCGGATGGCACCTTTCGAGATGCAAGAATTGAAGAATCAATTGGGAGAACTCCTAGAGAAAGGATACATTAGACCAAGCGCTTCGCCTTGGGGCGCACCTGTTCTTTTTGTGAGAAAGAAAGATGGTTCTCTACGTTTGTACATCGACTACCGTGAGCTAAAAAAAGTGACCATCAAGAACAAGTATCCTTTGCCTCGTATAGACGATTTATTCAATCAATTGCAAGGGGCTGCAGTTTTCTCGAAAATTGATTTAAGATCCGGGTATTATCAACTCAGGGTGAGGGAGTCCGGCGTTAGAAGCGGCATTTAAATGCGAGATATGGGCATTATGAATTTGTAGTTATGTCTTTTGGGTTGACTAACGCGCCGGCAGTATTCATGCAGTTAATGAATAAAATTTTCATCGAGTATCTCGACAGGTGTGTAGTCGTCTTTATTGACGACATTTTGATCTATTCTCGAGATAAAGAGGAACATGCCCGACACTTGCGTTTAGTACTAGATATTCTGAGAACCAAGCACCTCTATGCAAAATTTTCGAAATGTGAATTTTGGTTCGAAGAAGTTATGTTTCTCGGCCATGTGATTTCGGCCGAAGGGGTTCGTGTAGACCCGCAAAAGATTGAGGCAGTGCTAGACTGGGCACCGCCTAAAAATGTTAAGGAAGTTCGTAGCTTTTTGGGCCTTGCTGGATATTACCATCGGTTTGTCGAGGGGTTCTCGAAACTCGCTCGGCCGTTTACGAAATTACTCCAGAAGATCGAAAAGTTTGTTTGGTCGGATGAGAGACAACAAAGCTTCGATGAGCTGAAGAGACGTTTGACTTCAGATCCGGTTTTAACTTTGCCACATGGTAGTGAGGGCTTTGAGTTTATAGTGACGCTTCGGGTCAAGGTTTTGGATGTGTACTTATGCAGCATGATAAGACGATAGCTTTTGCGTCACGACAACTAAAGCCGTATGAGATGAATTATCCTACTCACGATTTGGAATTGGCCGCAATTGTCTTCGCACTCAATATTTGGCAGCATTATTTGTATGGTAGTTCACGAGGATAGTATTCTGAGACTTCAGGGCAGGCTTTGTGTTTCGAACGATTTAGAGTTGAGGCAGAGAATTCTTCGAGAAGCTCATGCTACGCCTTACTCAATCCACCCCGGGACGAGTAAGATGTACAAAGATTTGAAGCGCAATTTTTGGTGGAATAACATGAAGAAGGATGTCACGGAGTTTGTACTACGGTGCTTGATGTGTCAACAAGTCAAGATCGAACATCAACGACCAGCGGGGTTGTTGAAACTGCGTCCCATTCCCGAGTGGAAGTGGGAAGACATCTCTATGTATTTCATCACTGGCATGCCGAGAACCTAGGCCGGAATGAATATGATTTGGGTAATTGTCGATCGGTTGACCAAGTCTGCACACTTCTTGGGTGTTAAGGATACTTGGGGACCGGATAGATTGGCTCGAACTTTTATAGCTGAGATCGAAAGGTTGCACGATGCCCCCAAGACCATAGTTTCTGATTGAGATGGCCGTTTCGTATTGCATTTTTGGCAGTCCGTTCATCAGGCTTTGGGTACTGAGTTGAGATTGAGCACTTCCTTTCATCCTCAGTCGGATGGTCATAGGGAGAGGATGATTCAAACGTTGGAAGATATGTTGCGGGATTATGCCTTAGACTGGAGTAACGATTGGGAGCTTCACTTACCGTTGATCGAGTTTGCTTACAATAATAGTTGGCATGCGTCGATCAAAATGGCACCATTCGAGGCACTTTATGGTAGGCGATGTAGGCCGCCATTATGTTGGGATGAGGCTTCTAAGCTAATTGGAACAGAACCGGACATGTGGATGGAGACTAAGGAAAAGATTTTTATTATCCGGGACCGATTTCTGACTGCCCAGAGTCATCAGAAATCTTATACTGATATTCGTCGTCGACCCTTGGAGTTCGAAGTGGGGGACCATGTCTTACTCAAGGTGTCGCCGACCAGAGGAGTTTTCTGCTTCGGAAAAAGGGGAAACTTAGTCCATGGTATATCGGACCTTTCGAGATTTTGGACAGAGTTGGAAATTTAGCTTATCGCTTGGCGTTGCCTCCAGCTTTGAGTCACGTCCATAGTGTTTTTCATGTGTCTCAGTTGAGAAAGTACGTGCCGGATCCGAGCCACGTTATCGACTACAGTGAGATTGACGTAGCCGAGGATATTACCTTTCCTGAGAGACCCGTGAAGATCCTTGAGCGTCGCGAGAAACAACTTCAGCATAAGACCATTCCACTGGTTAAAGTGCAATGGTCGAGACATGGAGTCGAGGAGGCGACTTGGGAGATGGAAGAGAAGATGCGGATGGAATACCCCGAACTCTTCATTTCTTAAGTTTCGGGACGAAACTTCTTTTTAGAGGGGGAGAATGTAATACCCGTACTTTTTATTGACTGTTTGACCTTGCCGTTCTTCCTATGTTGTCGCTCTATAAACTCTTGGTGATGTTGTTAATATTGTTTTTGAGTTTCGTATCTTGTTTAGGTCGCGATCGCATTGTTTAGACCTTGCGGATGCATTCTAGACCAGAGAAATAGTGCATGCTAGGCCTAGGCTAACGCACGCTAATTTTGCTTGATTAGCGCATGCTAGTTTTGAGCCATAGCGCGCACTGAGGGACCAGTCAGGTCAGAACCAGTAACTCGGACTGCCCTCTGGACTGGCGGTTAACGCGCGCTACGAGTTCGTTAGCACATGCTATTCGCGGTTAGTAGCGTACGCTAACATCCGTCTGTAGCGCACGCTAACGGGCTGGTCGTCAGAGGCAGTGAGGTTGTCAGGTTTTCTGGACTATCAGGTAACGTACGCTAGGCTTCGGCTAGCGCACGATAAAGCTGTCGCATAACGCACGCTAAGCCATAGCGGTAGCGCACGCTAAGGCTTGAGCAGGGCAGAGGACAGTATGATGCGACCCCCACACGACGTGCTGTGGTAACCGCTATCGCTAGTATGATTTTAGTTCCCAATATCGTTCCAATATTAAGCAAATGATTGTTTTACTTCAAGCCCTCTACGTGACGCGCCGTAGCAAACCGGAAGGTGCGATTCAAACACGCCACGAGGTTTCTAACGCCTCGATAAGTGAATTTAAATCACGATTTATATTTTGGAGACACACTCAACAAAATAAGAAGAAAGTTTGTTAACACAAACACTCACAATTTTGATAAATTTCAAGGTCTCCTTACAAATGAAAATGAGGGCTATTTATAGCCAAAATTCCTACAACTATTACAATATAAAATTATAAAATAAAGACTAAAAAATTATAAATTCAACATTCAAAGCTCCTAAAATATGATCCATGACAAATCAACCCATAATTTAAGGAGTCAACACATTTTTAGGGGACAAAAATCAAGGACCAAGACTTAAGTTTTGAAAATAAGAAATCAAAGTTAAAGAAAAATATGCTGTTGTCGTTTTAGTGGAATAACAGATCCTAGACTTCGGATTTTGATCTTGATGTCTTCTAGATAATTGTAGTACTGCCTCTTAGCTTTCCAAATCCACTAGAATCGTCTCAATCGGAAATCGAACGTGAAAGTTATGATAAAAATACCAATATGTATCGTATCTGAAATTTCCAACGCCTGCTTTCAATTGTATCGCATCTTCAGTTAGGCTTATTGCTTGGAATGATGACATCAACACTTTTAATCTAACATGTGATGGCTTCAATAACACAAATAAATATGTTATCATATTTATGATCACCGGTCTGATTAAAATAATTTTGCACGAGCATTGTTAATGAATTCTTTATCGCATTTGCTCGTGATCTTGTTATTGGTCCCACAGGAATGTATAGTTCTTCTTCTGACTGACTGACTGCTTCTTGATTCACATCATTCCCTCCGTCCTCAAAAGGATTCGTCCTCGAATCTGAAAATTCAAAAGGGCTTAAGTCAGCAACATTGAAGGTAGCAGAAACACTATATTTATCAGGTAGATCCACTTTGTAGGCATTATCATTGACGCGTTCTAAAATTTGAAATGGTCCGTCTCCCCTTGGCATCAATTTAGACTTCCTTTGTGCGGTAAACCTCTCCTTCATTAAGTGAATCCAAACCCAGTCACCTGGTTCAAAGAATACTTGCTTCCATCCCTTATTCTTTATTCGGACATTATGTTCGTTGCGTTTTTTAATTTGTTCTCGAACTTTTGCGTGCAGTTGTTTGATCATTTCAGCCTTTTTCTTGCCATCGATATTCCCCATGTCATCTATAGGAATAGGCAACAAGTCTAAAGGAGTTATCGGATTAAACCCATATACAATTTCAAATGGAGAAAATGTAGTGGTAGAATGAACGGTTCTGGTGTGAGCAAATTCAATGAACGGTAAAGATGTTTCCCAATTTTTCAAGTTCTTGTTAACAACAGTTCGTAACAATTGACCAAGTGTTCGGTTAACTACCTCAGTTTGGCATCAGTTTGGGGATGACAAGTTGTCGAATAAAGTAATTTTGTTCCCAGTTTCGCCCACAAAACTTTCCAAAAATGGCTAAGAAATTTAGTATTCCGATCGGACACTATACTTTTTGGCATTCCATGTAAACGGACAATTTCTTTGAAAAATAAATTTGCAATATGAGTGGCATCGTCAGTTTTGTGACATGCAATGAAATGTGCCATTTTGCTAAATCTATCAACAACGACAAATATCGAATCACATCCAGATTTTACCTTTGGTAACCCTAACACAAAGTCCATAGAAAGATCAACCCAAGGCTCGTTAGGAACTGGGAGTGGCATGTACAAACCATGTGGTAAAACTAGTGATTTTGCCCTTCGACAAATAATGCATGAATTGACAATTTTATAAACATCAGGTTTCATTTTAGGCCAAAAGAAGTGTTCATGCAATATTTCAAAAGTTTTGGCAATTCCGAAATGTCCCATTAATCCCCCACTATGTGCTTCCCTTATTAACAACTCCCGTGTCGAACAAAAAGGAATGCAAAGTTTATTTTCACGGAATAAAAATCCATCATCCCGATAAAATTTATCCACACTTTTTGTCTCGCAAGCAACATATGTTTCGCCAAAATCTTTATCTCCTACGTAAGATCCTTTCAAGAGCTCAAATCCCAACAATTTACAAGAAAGCGTATTAAGTAATACATACCTTCTCGACAATGCATCGGCAACGATGTTCTCCTTACCTTGTTTATACTTGATGATGTAAGGAAACGATTTGATCTCCTCTAACCATTTGGCATGTCTTTTACTCAACTTATTTTGTCCCTTGAGATGCTTCAATGATTCATGATCCGTGTGAATCACGAACTCCTTAGGCCATAAGTAGTGTTGCCACGTACGTAAAGCTCTAACCAAAGCATACAATTCTTTATCATATGTAGGATAGTTCAACATCGCTCCTCCAAGTTTTTCGCTAAAGTAAGCAATTGGCCTCTTTCCCTGCATTAATACTGCTCCAATTCCTACTCCTGAAGCATCACACTCAACTTTAACGGGGCAGCAATCGTGCTAACGCTAACACAGGTGCGCTGCATAATTTATCCTTTAATGTGTTAAAGGCATTTTCTTGATCATCACACCAATAAAATTTAGCATGTTTCTTTACAAGTTCATTTAACGGGGCAGCAATCGTGCTAAAATCATTAACAAAGCGTCGATAAAAACCTGCTAAACCGTGAAAACTTCTTACCTCAGTTGCATTAGTCGGTCTAGGCCATTCACGTATGGCCCTTATCTTTTCTTCATCAACTTTTATGCCGTCAATACTAACGACATACCCAAGGAATATAACCTCACTCATGCAAAAAGTACATTTCTTAAGACTAGCATATAATTGTTCCTTTTTCAAGGTAATTAAAACCAATCTTAAATGTTCAACGTGTTCGTCTGTACTCTTACTATAAATGAGAATATCATCAAAGTATACGACAACAAATTTTCCAATATAAGCACACAAAACATGATTCATTAGCCGCATAAAAGTGCTCGGTGTATTTGTAAGACCAAAAGGCATTACCAACCATTCATATAATCCGTATTTAGTTTTAAAGGCCGTTTTCCATTCATCCCCTTCTTTCATACGAATTTGGTGATAACCTTTCATTAAATCAATTTTACTAAACACACGCGAACCATGTAATTCGTCCAACATATCATCTAATCTTGGAATTGGATGTCGATACTTTACCGTGATATTGTTCACCGCTCGGCAGTCGGTGCACATTCTCCAAGTCCCGTCTTTCTTTGGTACGACAATTATCGGACGGGCACAAGGACTCAAACTTTCTCGGATATACCCAATACTTAATAACTCCTCGACTTGCCGCTGAATCTCCTTAGTGTCTTCAGGATTATTTCGGTATGCTGGTCGGTTTGGAATGACGGCTCCTGGCACAAAGTCAATTTGGTGCTCGATCCCACCTTTTGGTGGCAAACCGGGTGGTAGCTCTTCCGGAAAAACATCATTGAAGTCCTGCAATAGAATTTTTATAGTACTCGGAACATTCCGGTTTTTATCATCATCAAGAGTGCAAATTCGTTTGGTAAGAAGTAAGTATGCGGGTTGCCCCTCCTCAACTTCTTTAACGACTTCCTTTGCACTTATAAATAAACATTTTTTTGATTTTTCATTTTTTTCTTTTTCTTTTTCTCTTTGTTTTTCTTTTTCCTTTTCTTTTCTTTTCCTTTTATTTCTCTTTTTCTTTTCCTTTTTCTTTTTGCTTTTCTTTTTCTTTTTCCTTTTCTTTTTCTTTTTCTTCAACTTCTTTTTGGAGTCGAATTTGATCTTCATGGACTTGTATTTTCGTCATGGGAACTAATGTGATTTTCCTCCCATCTTTCTCAAATGAGTAACGATTCTTCTTCCCGCTAAGTTGGGCATCTCGATCGTAATGCCATGGTCTCCCCAACAAAATATGACAAGCGTGCATTGGTACAACATCACATAGGATATCATCATGGTATTTTCCAATTGTGATGGTTATGAGTACCTGTTTATTCACCCGAACCTCTCCGCAATCATTTAGCCAATGAAGTCTATAAGGCTTAGGATGTCGCCTTGTTGGTAATTCTAACCCCTCGACTAGCATCGCACTAGCCACATTGGTGCAACTTCCGTTATCAATGATCACACTACGATTTTTATTTTTCACAAAACATCTAGTGTGAAAAAAAATTTCTCGTTGTTCGTTATCGTTGCTCTCTTCCTCCTTTGCCTTCACATTCAACACCTTCCTAATGACAAATGCGGGTGCGAATTCTAGCTCCCCTTCATCACTTTCTTATTTCATTTCTTCCTCATCTTCATCATCTGTTTTATATTCTCCATCCTCCCTAAATATCATTGCTCGTTTATTAGCACATTGGGATGCAATGTGTCCTTGCCCGTGGCATCGAAAACACTTGATGTCCCTGTTTCTCGTGTTTGTATTTTCTACGGATGTAGATTTGACTTCTGGTTTTGTTCGACTAGTACTCCCCACCTCAAACTTCCCCTTCATGGTGCTTTTATCAAAACTGCCCTTGGATACGTCTCGATTTCCCGTTTGAGGCTTCCAAGGAGTTGTGTACCCCGTGGAGTAAGTATTGTTGCCTCCCTTTCGCAAATTCCTCTCAATTTTGATCATTGCATATACCATGTCCTCGAACTCAACATAATATTGTTTATCAACTTCTTTAGAGATTTCCGCCCTCATGCCATGTAGTAATCTCGCCATTGTGGCCTCCTCGACTCCCTCACATCGGCCGGATCATTAACATCTCCATTTCCTTTGAAAATCTTCTATGCTCCTTGAACCATGTTTTAAGGATTGAAGCGAGAAAATACTTCCTTATGATAATAATTAGGAACAAATCTTATACGCATTACAATCTTTAATTCCTCCCAACTATTAATTGGCCTCTCTCCATTCCTCCTTCTATCCGTCACAAGTTGGTCCCACCAAATCTTTGGCATACTCGGAAAATTCGGTTATTGCTAACCTCATTTTCTTAGTACTAGCATAGTTGTGGCGATCAAATATAGTTTCCAACTTCCTCTCCCGGTCAAGGTATGTGTCGGGATCGCTCCGCCCTTCGAAGGTGGGATTTTCATTTTTATATTTCCCATACTTCGGTCTTCCTCGTTCCGTCCTTCCCTTTCATACCGTCTACCTTGTTCTCTCCAACCTCCTCGACCACTTCCTCCTCGATTTTGGTAAGTTCCATCCTCGAGAGAATGTTTCATCCTCGTACTCTCTATATGAGATGGGACTCGGATTCCTTCTTCTACGGTGATGCTCATCTTCTTTATTTGTGTGTAAATTTTTGATCGCTTCTTCTTGTCGATCTTGTCTTCTAATTACTTGGGTGAGCATTTCTTGTATGTTCTGAAGGGCTTCGATTCCTTCATTTTTCTCAATATCGGATTTCGACATTTTTTTTTTGCTCTTTTTTTTTTGGCTTTTCTTTTTTTTTTTTTTGCCCTTTTTTTTGCTTTTTTTTTTTTGGCTTTTTTTTTTTTGCCTTTCTTTTTTTTTTGCTTTTTTTTTGGCTTTTTTTTTGCCTTTCTTTTTTTTTTGCCCTTTTTTCTCTTTTTTTTTTTGACACACACAAATTAGTCCTCACAAGATCCTCACATATATCACTCGATCACTCAACGCTCGTGTATCACTCTTTTAGTTTTTTTTTTTTTTGCACTGTTCTTGCTTTTAATCACTCGGCTTTATATAAATGTCCCACAACTCACAAGGTGATTATATAGTCTAGTATTGTGACAAGTATTTAATTTTACAGGGGCGGTAATCCGCACTCCAGCTTTATATTTATTTTATATTTCACTGTGGTGGTAGAACCGACCTTCGTGATAGATATGTATATATATATATATATATATATTCACTGTGGTGGTAGAACCGATCTTCGTGATAGATATGTATATGTATATATATTCACTGTGGTGGTAGAACCGACCTTCGTGATAGATATGTATATGTATATATATTCACTGTGGTGGTAGAACCGACCTTTGTGATAAATAGGTATATTTATATATATAGGTATTTTTTTTGTATACTTTTTTTTATATACTTTTTTTTTGTATACTTTTTTTTTATATTAAGAAGACGGAAGGTTTAGAAGATAGAAAAAAAGAATAGGATGGTAAGATAAGAAGATTATGAAAATGAAGGGAAATAGATACCACTTAGTAATGGAAAAAAAACCGAGCTCTGAAGCCAACTAATGCGACCCCCACACGACGTTCCGTGGTAACCGCTATCGCTAGTATGATTTTAGTTCCCAAGATCGTTCCAATATTAAGCAAATGATTGTTTTACTTCAAGCCCTCTACGTGACGCGCCGTAGCAAACCGGAAGGTGCGATTCAAACACGCCACGAGGTTTCTAACGCCTCGATAAGTGAATTGAAATCACAATTTATATTTTGGAGACACACTCAACAAAATAAGAAGAAAGTTTGTTAACACAAACACTCACAATTTTGATAAATTTCAAGGTCTCCTTACAAATGAAAATGAGGGCTATTTATAGCCAAAATTCCTACAACTATTACAATATAAAATTATAAAATAAAGACTAAAAAAATTATAAATTCAACATTCAAAGCTCCTAAAATCTGATCCATGACAAATAAACCCATAAGTTAAGGAGTCAACACATTTTTAGGGGACAAAAATCAAGGACCAAGACTTAAGTTTTGAAAATAAGAAATCAAAGTTAAAGAAAAATATGCTGTTGTCGTTTTAGTGGAATAACAGATCCTAGACTTTGGATTTTGATCTTGATGTATTCTAGATAATTGTAGTAATGCCTCTTAGCTTTCCAAATCCACTAGAATCGTCTCAATCGGATATCGGATGTGAAAGTTATGATAAAAATACCAATATGTATCGTATCTGAAATTTCCAACGCCTACTTTCAATTGTATTGCATCTTCAGTTAGGCTTATTGCTTGGAATGATGACATCAACACTTTTAATCTAACATATGACGGCTTCAATAACACAAATAAATATGTTATCATATTTATGATCACCGGTCTGATTAAAATGATTTTGCACGAGCATTGTTAATGAATTCTTTATCGCATTTGCTCGTGATCTTGTTATTGGTCCCACAGGAATGTATAGTTCTTCTTCTGACTGACTGACTGCTTCTTGATTCATATCACAGTAGGTTCTGGACTCCAGCACTGGACACCATTTTTTAGCTAGCGCAGGCTAGAGAAGGGCGATTAGCGCACGCTAACTGGGCCGGCAGAAGCCACTGGACTACCCGGTGACCACGCTAGCGCATGCTAATGAAGGAAGCGTATCATGCGCTAGACTGGGCGGATATATATTGGACAGTTGACTTCCATTTCGTCATTTTTCATCCTCTTCACTCATTTCCGACGGGAGCAGCTCGGGAGAGACGATTTTGGGTGATTGGAAGCGATTTTTCTTCTAACATCAACATATTTGGTTGGAGAATAAGTATTCCACAACATCTAATCCATCCTAACGTCCAAATCAAGGTAAAAATCCTTAGAACCCTATTTTTGGGAATTTTGGGATTTTTTCTAGATCCGTCCAATTTATTCGTTTTGAAGCTTGAGAACCTTGAGATTATGATGTATCTATCCCGTATGCATGCTTTTCCTACGATTTTACGGATTGGATTGTGCCGTTTTCAGACTTGTGAGGGTTTGGACGATTTTTCAACCTCTAGTTGTTATCCGTGTAATTAAATGAATCATAGACGGGTTTCGGGAGTTTCTTTGTGTAATTTGAGTATGGATAATTGATTATCATATTCCTTGCGAATCGTTTAGGTGCTGGAAGCGCGTTCTTGGACCTACCGAACTCATACCCTTTTCCGTTCAATTTCTCGATATCTCAAAGGCAAGTATATATTTATGATTATACGTTCTCGACTTTAAAAGTAAGATATATTAATGGCATGATTATTTATATCCACTCTGGGGTGGGCCGACGGGTCCCTTGAGGGTTTCGTAGCCTCTGGTGCGATTCCACGGATGATATGAACAAACCACTCTGGGTCGGACCGACGGATCCTCTGAGGGTTCCGTAGCCTCTGGTGCGGTTCCACGGTATTCATATATGTATTAATGTGATGCTATGAGATTCAGTTATTCCGGAATACTAGTCTTAAATTGATGAATTGACGGTTACATTTACTTTATTGTCGAGGAGTATTGTATTTCATACTTGATATACTTGCAATAGCTATTCGACGGCTAACCCCTTTATGGGGGAAATACTTTTCATGTATTTCAGGTTCCAAGAGAGCGGACGGGCAGGTATCGGGTCGGCATGAAGATGATGGGCAAGCGTGATACTGTCTTTCCTTTGGTTATGTTTTGTGTCCTCCATTCAATGTTGTTGTACTGGAATGGTTATTTTGAATACTCGAGTATGGTTTTCCATTTCTTGATGTTCCGTCATGTGTTTGCCGAGGTATTGTTTTGCGTTGTGATGTCTTTGGATACATTGGACATGTTTCGAATACCTCTTGTATTGTTCTTCATTCCATTGTATGTAGACCTTCTCGGTCAAAATTTATAGTTCCGCGTATATTTAGCCTTGTGGGTCCCATGGTGGGGCTCACAGCACTGTAATATTCCCTGAATAACTTGGGGGTGTTACAGAGATCTTGTGCCTTAGACTGGTCGACTGATTGGGAAATTCATCTGTCGTTGATTGAATTCACCTACAATAATAGTTGGCATGCTTCAATTAAGATGGCACCTTTCAAAGCATTGTACAGAAGAAGATGTAGATCCCCCTTATGTTGGGACGATTCGTCTGACTTAATCGGGATGGAACCAGAATTGATAGTGCAGACTCAAGAGAAGGTAGCTCTGATTTGTGTTTACTGCCCAGAGTCGGCAGAAGTATTATGCAGACGTGCGTCGTCGCCCTTTAGAGTTTGGAATTGGGGATTACGTACTTCTGAAGGTTTCTCCTACCCAAGGAATTTTTCATTTTGGGAGGAAAGGATAACTGAGTCCGGGATATATTGGACAATTCGAGATTCTTGAGAGATTTGGGGAGTTGGCGTACAGGTTAGCCTTGCCGCCATCACCGAGTCATGTTCATATGTGTTTCATGTATATCAGTTACGAAAGTATGTACTGGATCCCAGTCATGTCATCAATTTTGGCGAGATCGAAGTAGCTAATGATGGCACGTTCGAGGAGAAGCCAATCAAGATACTCGAGATTCAAGTCATGCAAAATAAACCAATCTCATTGGTTAAAGTTCAATGGTCGCGACACGGAGTCGAAGATGCCACTTGGGAGACGGAGGAGAGTATGAAGTTGAGATACCCAAAATTATTTTCATCTTAAGTTTCGGGATGAAACTTCTTTTTAGAGAGAGTATGTAATATCCGGATATTTTATATGTATTTTATCTGTATTTGAACCTTGCGACATTGCGAATGTCGTATTATTAATCAGAGTATGGCCCTCCGTATTTCATAGTCCAATAATGGCGAGTGTATGATTCCATTGATGTTAATGCATGCATGTACCTATACATAATTAACGCACGCTAACCAATTAATGTAGCGTACGCTAATATATATGAGATAGCGCACGCTAAAGAAAGACACTTAGTGTACGCTATGTCCAGTCAACATGAATAATACAAGGGTCAGCAGGAGAGATCGGATCATGGATTTAGATAAGATTATGTCAGGATGAACTTGGATGGCTTTTGGAAAAGTTGAGTCAACGGTCCTTAGCGCACGCTATTGGCGATCTGCTAGCACACGCTAAAGTCGAGTACAGTGAGGTCAGTAAGCTTCGTAAAGTCATTAACGCACGCTATGAAGGGGTGTTAGCGTACGCTAACTGTTGCATTAATGTACGTAAAGGCTATTTAACGTACGTAAGGCCGAAAACAGAAAGAGACAGTGGACTGTGAGCCCGTTAGCGCACGCTAAAACTGAGGAATAACACACGCTAAAGGTCATTTCCTATATATAGGACATCACCCTCATTTCATTTCTCACTTCACCCTTCGTCCATTATCCGACTTTTTCGACTTGGAGAGTTACCCTCACGACATTAACCCCTCATATCATCATCTGGATGTGATTGAAGACGTGGAGCATTGGAAATTAGTGTTCAAGCATACAGTGTTGGATTCCACCTATTGTTTTGTCGTTTCCTTCCATATTAAGGTATGTGATGCTTTATCAACCTATAGTTCATGTTCTTAGTGATGATTATGGGCATGCTACTGAGGTTATTGAGTTTAGTTGGGAATTATGAATCGAACAACAAAGTCTAGGAGGATTGGATTGGTTAAACTTAGGTTTTTCATTGGTGATAGTTGAACCTTGATTATGCCTATCATAAGGATGTGATTTTTGAAGTTTATAACCTGCCTTGATGATGATTTCGTGATGCTTATATGATGAGTGAACCGATTATATTATCACCTATACTAGGTGAATTCGAGATGATAAACGTAGGGATTGTTCTTCGAGTATAATCCAGGGTTTGTAATGATTGTTTGGATTGATAATCTTCATATGAATGGTTAGAACGATACGATCGTCTTGTAACAATCGTGGTGAATGTAGAACTTGGATTAGGAGAACTACTTGCGGAAGAACGGGAATCATAGGGATAAATTAACCTAGAACTAGATTGATCGTGTTTACCTTGCGATGTATCGTTAAGACAACCGAACCGAGTATTAGATTTGATAATCGGAATTAGAGTATGGAATTTTAATGGCATGATGAATATCCTGAATTTTGTAGATGGCGGCATTGTACCCCATTATGATCTCTTGAATTTGTATGCCATTAGCCAACCTAGTGTTCGTCGGGAAGTTGAACCGTGAACCGGACAAACATAGAATGTTTACTCGGCCATAGTAGATGTTAGATGTTCGTATGTTAGAATTTCTACGTAAGTTGAGTTGTCATTATTTCCTTTGAGTAATGTTCAAGGTTTGCAAACGGTTGATCGAATGAGCGGCCTTCGAGTTTGTTGAAGTCGCTGAAGTATTTATTTCTTGTCATCTTTCAAAGGCAAGTATTTTAATTATATTTTATATATTAATGTTATACATGTTTTCGGGCATATGTGTCGTTGTTGTACGTCCACCTCATGTTGGTCCGACGGGATCATCTTGGGATCTATGTTAGCGTGCGCTGGATCATTGGACACGTTCTTCCACCTCGTGTTGGTCTGACGGGATCATCTCGGGATCTATGCAGTGAACACTGGATCATCGAAATTACCATGTGTACATTGTATCATGTTTTGGTTATCATGTTGTATATGGTATTGTGAGTCTTCTCGTAGTAGAGACTCGTTGTTATTTTTGTCGTTGATAATGTTGTCATTATTCTTCGTGAGATGTTGATTAGTCTGTTGTTGTATAATAATCGTACTTGTATTGGCATCGTTGTGATAACCCCTTCGGGGTGGACATTTGTTTTTGTTCAGGATACAGGAGGATGGGGAAACAACCACTAGAACTGCATGATGACGAGGGTGCAGTGTGATGTTACGGCAAGGATGGTTTATCAGTTGTGTTTTGTTTTAATAAGTACTTGAGTATGTTGTTGTTGTTGGTTGTATTTGATGTATATTATCGATAATTGTCCGATTTGCATTTTCCAGACATGTAATTTAATAATAAACTTTGTCGTTGATATTTATTAATGTTGTTTTAAATTTCTTAGCCTAGTAAATCCTTGTATCAAGGACTTACGGTGCTGTAATAATCCTGAATATCTCGGGATGTTACAAGACTGCTCAAGATAAACTCTCGAAGCTGCAAAGGGCCGTACAAGATGTCAAAAAGGCATTCTGCCTCATGCTAAATGCCTTATGGTAGGCCCTCAATCAGCTGAAACAGCATCAGGAGCAAATACTGAAGTAAGAGCAAGAGAAACTGCACGTTGCAGAAGCCAAAGTAGTGGCCGCCCTTGAGCTCACTGGATCAAAACTCACTACTCATGATCAAAAAATCGATGACCTTACAACAGTGGTTGCGAGGCTAGTGGACTCAGTCAAAGATCTGAAATACAATCAGGCTGAATCGATAGATATTCTTCGGGATATTCACGGTAATATTTCTGAGCTTGATAACGCCAAAAAAGGGTAAGAGGCTAGAGAGGCTGGGAGAAGGTGGAGGATGGTAAATAAAAGGAGTTGGAGGCCATCCTGGATGATAGTGTTGCCACTGCAATCGGAAGACTGGCCGGACCCGGGCCAGGTCAAGGAGCTAGAAGACACAGGGTAACTGGTTCTGGTCCCGAGTTCCAGGATCCCAACTTTCCCTGGAAGAACAATGTGCAGAAGTCGCTGAGACCCCAGACAGACAGACATCAGCTGAAGAGTTGAAGGCATGGAAGAACAAAAAACTGATGAGATATTTTTGTACTCTCATCAAGGAATCATCCATGTTCAATCACTTCAACACGCTGGAAGACGCTGCCAACGAGTTCTCAAGGCACCTATCGGAAGGAAAGCTCTCTCTGCAAATCAAGCTAAAATCTGTGATTCATAAGGGTAATCGGCTAACTCACCCAGAATACTGGATTCTCTCCTACGATGTCTCCCAAGAAGGAAGGAGCATCTATAGGGATCGAGGCAGAGAATCTATAGTAAACTTGTGGAAGAGAACCGAGCATGACCCTACTCGGAAGTCCTGGAAGCATCAGTACTATAGGGGATACTTCTGATAGCTGTACTAAAATTTTCTTGTATGCTCTCCAATGTAATTTTTCAATTCCAACAGAACTGTAATCTATTATCAATAAAAATAACTTTTACCTCAAAAGATTATAGCTCGTGATCTACTGTTACTACTTTGATTACGATTTATATTGAAATGTTTTACTAAGTATAAAACCTTGATAAGTCTCAACCCGTAAGAACGTATTTGTGAACAGTATATAGTTGTATTAAAGTAGGATTACTTCGTGTAAGATTGTGCCTACGAGCCAATCATAATTAAAGTTGTAATAGACTTAGTCCTGTAGGATTTAAAATTTTAGAACTTGCCTGTGAGCAATTCAAATTTTTCCTCTAAGTCTCAAAGATCAGATCATTCGACAGAAGACTTGAACACAACCTCTATTTATTAGAAGTTTTGGTATTATCAAAAAGGGAGAAATTGTTGGGAAAAATCCTGATGTTTTGATAAATGCCTCATACAACCACGAATCATCAAGTCATACTATCAGCTAAGTATGGACATCATTAGGAAAAATAATATATGCTACAAACAGCTTGTCCGTACGGCCTGTCCATATAGTGCAAGATCATACAGCGAGCCAAGAGTCAAATCCTATAGCTTATCCTTCATGATTCAGCAAGACGAGACGTTGGCTACAGCAAATAATGTCGTAGGTGTTTTACTTAGGAGAAGTAAAACACAAAACCAACAGGACTGAAGAAACTTTAAACCGTTGTGAATAAAAAATTCTCTGTTCATAAGTTTTCATAGTTAAAGTAGCATTTAATGCTGATAGGACAACATTTAATTCAGCCGAACATACTACAGACAGAAAAGCATTTAATGCGGGTCAAAGAGAATGTCTGAAGCATAAAATGCGAATCGGCTTTAATTAAAAATATTATGAAGCCACCAGTCAGAGATGTCTAAATCTCACCAACCGGACAACGGCTACATTTACAATGGATCTATTTCCAAGGTTATAAAAAGCCCCAAGCAAGAGGACATTACTCACCTGATGATTTACATAATTTGCACACGAACAACTTCTGAACATCAAGCTTAAGAGCATTATATTTCTTCAAGCATACAGTGACATCTTAAGAGATGAAATATATAAGTCCTCAACATGAGCAACACATCAAAGCTCATCAAGCCTACAGCTGCTGTTCTACCTCGTGATAACACAATATTTCTGTTGAGTTTACTTAGCCCTGTGTGGACTAAGCAGAGCTATATCTGACAAGTGTAGGACGAATAGTTAAGGATGAAGCTTCAATCTATGTGAGAAGAAGCGAGTCGAAAAAGCCCAAGCCAACCTGTATGAATGGCCAAAGCTACTGTCGGCTGTATCAATCTGTATGAGCGATACATCGACAAGTATAGTTAAAAACATACAATTGTGAACGCCATGATTTTAATAAACTATTTACTCATGTGTGGAGGACCAGTGGATGGAGAGGAGTTTACCTCGAACCACTTTAAACAGCGTGTCTTTACTTACTGTCTTTACTGTGTTCTTATTGTTTGTGTGATTTTAGTATACTTATCCTAAAAACCCTATAACCCCCAAGCTAATAGGAGACCCTTCAGTTGCTGTATTTAAAGCAACTTAGTCTTAGACTTCCTCTATGTAAACAAACTTCGAAAAATGATGCAACTTATTCAACCCCTCTTCTAAGTTGTTTATACTGTATACCGTGGCCAACAAGTAGAATAAGTAGATATCGGATTCCCAGCCCCTTTAACAATAGGTATCGGCGTCTCAACATCTTCCTTGTATAATTCCTTCTCACTTTGCTCGACATCAAATCTTTATTGCTCATCTCAGACCGTCATAAATCCCTTACACCTAGTCTTATTCCTTATACGAATGGTCGTGCGTTGCTCTTAAGAATGATTATCGTGTTACTTGGAAATTACCCTTTTAATGTTGATTTTCCACGACACATGTAATTTGATTCATTTGTTTCTCCGTGATCTTTATTTGAGTCGAGGTGCCCGACTTATTTTGATCAACCACCTCAATTTGCTGTTGGATGCTCCTATGAATGCCTGGAGTGTTTCCTCCGAGATAATCTTCTCTTTGGCTCAATGACTATACCGCTCAGTTTTGAGAATTTCGTTGGCGGTTGCAGTGCATTATTTGGATTTGTCTAAGTTTCTATTACTCGGATAATATTTATTTGAATTTTGATTGTTCCAAAAGTTTTCACCATTTCCAAAATTTCTTTGGTTCATGTAGTTAACATCCTCTAATCGGGTTTTGCACATTCACCTCCACCGCCTTTTCGATCGTAGTATTTACATTGTCAAGTTTCTTTATTAGTTTGCAGCCATCTGAGCCGCCAAAGCTGTTATAGGATCACTATCACCTGTCGCGGTTATCATTTTCAGCATTTGTCTCTCTTCCAATCATTGGTAGGAATTTGAGACCATTTCCTCAAGAATTTTAACGGATTTCGCGGATCTTCTTCCTAGCAAACCTCATCCCACTAAGGCATCCACCATAGTTTTCCTGTGTGCCAACAACCCATTTTAGAAATAGAGCATTTGGTTTTAATTGAAGAATCCTTGTTGCGAACACTTTCTCGAAAGCTGAAAAGACTGCTCCCTTGCCTAGTAGCATAGTTCGCCATCCAACTGCCTAGATTGCATGATATACATTTGCAACTTCATCATCTTAATCAGTGGGAAGAACTTGAGCAAAATATTTTGGCGATCTCCTCCATAGTGTTAAACGTACTTTGGAGTGGATTGTGCCACAATTTCGCCTTATCCTTCAATGAGAAAGAGAGGAGAGGAAGCTTCACCACACCATCCGGCACACCATTCAGCATGACAGTCCCACAAATTTCAAGAAATTGGGCAGGGTGAGCATTTAGATCATCTAAAGAACCTCCCCAAAATTGTTCTTATTATACCATCCTAATCAGCGATGGGCTGAGCATTTAGTCACATTATTCATGCATTATTTCAGTTTAAGGATCCATTATATTTATTTTCTTAGCTCAATAACTACCTTCTATGTAAGACTATTTTTTTAACCCAACATAATTTTCTTAGCCTAACTGTATATTGTGACGTCAGGTCCAAAACCTTATTATTGTTAATACCTAAATTTTCCTTTCCTAAGTATTTAAAGTCCAATATTTATTTATTGCTAACCTTTGATAAAACTCACGCCTGAAACAGTGAAAATTGAACATCTTTGTTCATCTTCATCAAGTGCACAAGAGTTCCATTTCAACATTTAATTTGCAATTATTATTAAGACTTCTAGATGCTTAAATAACTAGTATAAATATGGGAAAACCCACTCCATTTCATCATATCAAAATCTCAGAAACAAATCACGTTTTTAGAGGTACTTTCCTGCTCACACATATATCATATATATACACAAATGCACAACACTTAAGAAAATTGGAGGAGGAATAGGGGATAGTAGGCGAATGCTCACGATGAGATGATAGGTAGAGCTGGTTGGCGGCACAACATCAAAGAATAATGAGAGAAATGTTATAAAATCGAAATATTATAGAGAGAGAATTTAGAGAGAGAATAGAGAATGATTCTCAGGTGTGTTTTTCATTAATAACTAAAGTCCTATTTATAGGAAAACTTCAGATGGCACAATCGTAATTACATAATTACATCATAAGCATAATAGTCATTCACACTATATAAAAACAAAGGGGTAATTGAAACGTCACTTTCCTGGTATATTACAACACTCCCCTTTGAATGACTATTTACATAAACATCTGCTGAACTAGTTTGAAGAAAAACCTAATGGGAGAAAAACTTTCAAACTGTTTGTATTGGAGCTTGTGGTAATCATATCATGTTGCATCATAATATTGGTAGGAAATCTCTGTTGGATAAAACTTCCGTAATCTGTAATCTCGTAAATTTGCTCCCCTTATCTCGATAGTTCTTGTATGAGTATTCTTGTGCCGTCTCACTAAAACCTCGTGGGACAAAAACTGAGTTAATCTGTCATGTATATCATTCGTTGTTGGAGTATCCACGTGTTGCCTCATTAAAACCTTGTCAAGAAAACCCAGTGGGAAAAACATGATCGAAGGAAAAAAAAAGTATAACTACTCCTTCTATTTTCAAGCTTTGAGGAATAATCTTGATCTTTGTAGTGTTCCTCATTATGCCATGCCTATGCCTCGTTAAAACCTTATTAGGGAAAACCCAATGGGAAAAATCCTAATGAAGGATAAAGAGTACATTATTCATACTAATACGTCATTCCAGTTGTCTCGTTAAAAACCTTGCTAGGAAAACTCAATGGGACAAAACCTCAGTCAAGGCAAAAAGAGTGCAATGCATATTTTATACAAATATCCCCGTGCATTTCAATAATCCTCCAGGGATTAGTACGAGTATTATCTTCAGTGCAGTTTGTAATATCAAACTTATATTCTTTGCAATATATTTCAAATTTCTTTTGGAGATTCTATGCTGCCTCGTTAAAAACCTTGCTGGAAAAACCTAGTGGGATAAAACCTCAATCAAAGAAAAGAATACATCAGATAAGTTTCTTTCACAACATCTTATTTTGAGTGACTGCACTCACTGATTATATGTTTAAAATCTCCTGAGGAGTCACTTTCAGTTATCCTATATGTTATAATTTTACTATAAAGGCATATATTTAAATTTCGATGGATTTCAATATCCTCATTTTAAATATCCATATTTCACAATCATGGATTTTCAATATCCACATTTCATGGATTTCAATATTCTCATTTGTTTCATGGATATCCTTATGTCATTCATGGATATCTGCATTTCATTGTTAGCTTCATTTCATGGATATCCTCATATCATCTATTGATATCCTCTTTGGATCATTGATAATCCCCATTTCATTCATATCGCTATGTGTCGACACATTTCAACATTTATTTCGCCGTAGCAACATAACATGTCGAGATATATCATTATCAATCATCCAGTGGAATTACACATTATAGTTATGTCTATATAGTTCTCAAAAGTATATGCCTCCTTTTATCATTTGCTTTGATTTATATTCGGGGAATTGTTATGTATTTATCAAAGCAGTTGTAGTTGGTACCAAAGATTAATATTCTATCATGCATCTTTGAACTTCAAGTTCATATTTCAGTTGTGAAATATAGTGTGATGCATTTCACATATTTCCAACTACCAATACTCCCCCCTCATGCTAAGAGATTTCTTGACCACCAAACTCATACGCCAGTATCTCAATATTCATCTTCAGTCATGGGAGTTTATATATGTAACACCCCCAAGTTATTCAGGGTATATTACAGCGCCGTGAGCCCCGCCGTGGGACCCACAAGGCTAAACATACGCGGAACTATAAACTTGACCGATAAGGTCTACATACAATAGAAAGAAAGACGATACAAATGGTATTCGAAACCATAAACAATGAAACCATATACATCACTGCACAAATCAATACCTCGGCAACACAGGCCGGAACATCAAGGAAACTGAAATACAATACTCGAGTATTTAAAAATCCATTTCAGTACAACAACACTGAATGGAGGAAACCAAAAGAGATAACCGGAGACAAGACACAGTATCACACTTGCCCATCATCTTCATGCCGACCCGGTACCCGTCTGTCCGCTCTCCTGGAACCTGAAATACATGAAACGTATTTGCCCTATAAAGGGGTTAGCCGTCGAATAGCTAGTGCAAGTATAACAATATGAAACATAATACTTCTCGACAATAAAGTAAATGTAATCCGTCAATTCATCAATATCCATCAATTCATCAATTTCCGTCAATTCATCAATTTCCGTCAATTCATCAATTTCCGTCAATTCATCAATTTAAGACTAGTATTCCGGAATAACTAAAATCTCATAAGACGTATGTGAATGCCGTAGAAACGGTTCGTTCACCTCATACGCCGTTACGTATGTGAATGCCGTCAAAACGGTTCGTTCACCTCATACGCCGATACATGTAGGAATGCCGTCAAAACGGTTCGTTCATTACATGCCAATCAATATATCTATGAATGCCGTAAAAACGGTTCGTTCATGATATGCCATCAATATTTCTATGAATGCCGTAAAAACGGTTCGTTCATATCATACCATCAATTCCTATTACTTTCAAAGTCGAGAACGCATAAATCATAAATGTATACTTGCCTTAATAAACGCATCAAGATCCCGAAGAACACGGTTCGACCGGAAGTTTGAACCACGAGGACGACAACGATCGTAAGGGTTTCATCTCTAGTTCTTCACAAGAATTCGACCCTAACAACATAAATTCAATAAATCATCGATCATACGAGGAAGAATAATCGTAGAACGCCCGAAAACCCCTCTATGACATTTTACCGGACACCTTCAAGGCGTCGGTCAAGAACTCGACCAAAACAACGAATCGATACGATCCAACCATGGGATAACAAGGGAAATGATACAATACATCTAAATAATCATCAATCCTTCACAATCCTAAGTTAAATCGGATTAAACGGACGAAATCGAACAAAATACCCAAAATCCCCAAAATTAGATTTCTAGAAAATCTGACCTGATTCGCTCGATCAAAGGATGTTATCGGACGAATGATTGATGATATAACCCAAGGAACTCCATGGATATGTTGCTAAACAACATGGCTTCAAGCTTAGAACACGCCGATCTACGGAAGAGGAGAAGAAGAAGGTGAAAAATGGCAAGAAAAACGTCTGCAGGGCCTTTTATAGGGGTTGACTGCCTGCCGGACACGGCCCGTGCCGGTCGGCACGGTCGTGTTACGATTGGCGACAGGGACTCGACCGTGTCCCGCTTGACACGGTCGCGGCCGAGGGCCTTCCGACGACCCGCCCGACAATGATCGGGCATGACTCGGCCGTGTCCCGGGACACGGTCGGGCGTGTCGGCGATCGTTCCAGTTTATCCGGAAGAAATGACGGGCCGTGTCGGACGACACGGCCGAGTCTGGTCGACAGAAACTCCGGCATTTCCGGACGAGTACGGCACGGGCCGTGTCGACGACACGGCCGAAGTTCGGCCAGCGATCGCCAATAACGAGCGGGTGAGTTAAAACGACCATAACTCTCTCGTCCGGACTCCGATTGACTCACCGTTTGAACCATTGGAAAGCTAACTCGATGCTCTATAATATTGAAAAGATTCAGAATTTTTGGAGTTACCAAAAATTAATGGTGATCTAACAAAGTCGAACTCCCACGTGAAAAAGTCGATTAAGGACACGGAATTCAACAGAACGATACCGAAACGAACTCGGATGACAAAAGTGTAGAATTAATCATTCTCGGGATGACGAAACGGTCCCAAGCAAGTCGTCAAAATAGACTTCCGCCAAAAATAGAAAATTTCCGGGATAAAAATAACGGTATTACATTCTACCCTCCTAAAAGAAGTTTCGTTCCAAACTTAAAACAGTAGGAGAAGAAATATTTCGCCAGAAAACTCAACGAGATGCACAAGAATCGAAACTTACGCCCAAACGGCGAATCATCAATATAGAACACCACAATACATTACAGAAGGCAAACCAAACCAATGCCGAAAAGATACGAATTCACAATGCCCGAAGGCTCCAACGGAATACCGATACATCACAATGGCTCGAAGCCGAATGCCCAAAGTCGTAAATCATCACAATACAGATCTCAAAGGAGCAAACTCGATCGGACATACCCTCGCGTATGAACAACGATCGGAAATCGTCGGACATATCCAATACAACATGGACTACGAACGATCAATCAATAAAGCTCAAGAGGGACATCACAGTACGCCCGATCCGGAAATGTGTCCATGCACATGTCCACCCCGTATACGGAATCCAGAATATACGTGTGACAATGTACCTAATTAGCCTCAAGAACTACGTCTCGTGTGCACGGTCCAATGCGGAAATACCCACGCATGACCATCGAGTGCCTGGCTAAAAATCCTACACATAACCAATCGGCACGCAGACATGATTCCGGATATGCCACGATACAACATGACAACGAAACTCAAGGGATAAAACATCCAATATGGATCATACGACTCACCAAGTGAACGATGACACACGAATAATAAAAGATCGACACGACCAACGATATTCAAAACAACCATCCTGGGATCAGAATTTCCTTAAGGACCGATTATCACGAGCAACGATCACAACACAACAGTTCTGGAAAATCCTCAACCTTCAAAGATCACAAAATTACCGAGTTCACAAGAAAATAGTGTGCTGCCTTGAATCGGTCAACACGACAATAATAATTTAACGGATGGGAACTATCGTTGATAATCCCAATTCAATACTTCGATTACCGTAGGATGGCCAATCGATAACAATTATACAACGGACGGAAATTATCTTTGATAATGGATGGGAATTATCTTCGATAATCCCAATTCAATACCTCGATTACCTTAGAACGGTCAATCGATAATCAATGATACGATAGAATAGATGTCGGTGTCTTAAACCGACCACCGAAACGGAGATGATAAAAGGATATATCAAACGTCTCTCATTGGTTAATATAATATTAATAGAAAAACACCGATGTCAATGACGACGATTACCACAATATCTCAATGGAACATCCATCACAATCACAATCGATACGTCGATACCGCGAACCGGCAATCGGCTGACTTAACCAACAAGTATCGCAATGCCTCGAACCGCCTTTTACAAACAATAGTAACATTTGGCATAATTTGCCGACGGCGTCGTGTCAACCAATCCCCGACATCAATACAATCATAAAGAGGCCAAGTCCCAAAATGATACACACAATCGTACGCCTACACGATAACATTAGTCTCATTGATTAGTACGAGTATAAAACTTGTCTCGATATCAATACAAAGCATCGTTACCAATTCGGTTGATTTCGTCTTACGAATTCCCTCGATCTCGACCAAGTTAATCTACGAACCCTTCAACCTTAACCGCAACACAACAGTCATAATTCACGATCAAATATCATACCTTATTGTAAAATGAAGGATTGATAATCAACCGGTTCGATGACGACCAATATCAATACCACCAAACCACGAACTCAATCGTTTTACCATATCTCGACTAATCACAGTCTGAACAATCCAACTCAGACACTTACAAATCCTGTCCACAATACGAGTCGAAAAATGATGATCATATCAGCAACCAATTCGGACCAATAATAAGGGTCTAAATGTTCCAAACTCAATTCTTAAATACGAATTTACAAGGTTCCCTTCTCGTAAATCCATCGTTAAAATTTACTTATAACCGTCATCAATTCGAATCATCCGACTGGTTCAAAACAATAGATAATCATATTAAAAAGGTTATCAAACAATCCATTCATTCGATTTGAATATTTACTCCATACGTATGGGCTTCCAAATTCAGAGATGAATAATAGTCTCATCAAACTCATAATCACATTCGTATTCCTATACGAATATTATTTCCAACACATAATTTAGCTCTAGATATGAATATTCCATATTCATTTTCAAAACATCAACACTTCAAAAAAAAATTTCATCACCTCGTATAATTCAAGAGTTCTTCAAGAACATGAAATATCCGAAATCACGTTCAGAACAACATCTCCGAGGTATATATCTCCATGTTACCATTTTCTTCATCATGTCATTCATACAATCTCAAGAATCGCAACAAAACCCTTATCACCATATGAAGAAGATCTCAATGATCATATCAACATCCGAAATCTCTTATTACAATTCCAATAAATCTCGTATAACATTATCACATGATACCATAATTGTAACACCCCAGATCCTCCTGGGAATATTACACGCCGTAAACCCTTCTCACAAGGATTTACCAGGCTAAGCACAATTTCCACGTCGTTCCAAAAATGCTAAAAAGACCGATGACGGTAATATTTTTCAAATACTAAAAAAAATCATTTTCCAAATACCGTCAAAACGATCAAGGTTAAAATGCCAAAAACTCAGTTTAGGGAATCGGTTTTACAAAATAAAATTTTAGTTGGCAAAATACCAAAATCCATTTCAAAAATACTCACGCAGCGGATAAAAGTACAGTCCAATTTATGCATTTTCATTGAAATAAGACGAACATCAAAATACACGATTCCCAATGTACTCCCTCCCAAGTAGTAGCCCAAAAAGAAAAAAAATAAGCCACTATCAAAAGGGATATGAGGATTACCTTGCATGGACGAACCACGAAGAAAGAATAATTGAACTCCATTACAAGAATCATTAAATCATCATAGTCATCATATGGCCTCAAGAACATCAAGATCTCTATGATTCCATAATCATAATCAACATATTCAAAGCATATCATTATCTTCCTTCGGCATAAACCTCATAGAATATGGATAACACAAGAAATCACTTCAAGAATCAACAATAGTTCCATAACCAAGCTCTAATTCCATGATTCCAAGCTCACAATCATGTTAAAAGTGTTTAGAACACTCTTAAAAGTGAAGAGGGACGAGTTTTGGAGAGAAATATCTCAAAGGATCGTGAGAGAAATGAAAGGCAACACTTCAATCTATAAATTGCACTCTCATTACGTACGTAGGTGTCCTTTCTTAACGACGTAACAACTTTAACGCGCGTAATCCAAAATCCATAACGCACGTAACCATCTCACTGTCTCATTCCGCGCGTCTATTACGACGTAACCCATACCATATAACGTCGTAATATACCATTGACTTGCTACAAGATAATGGTTGTGTTACGTGCGTAACACGCTCGTATAACGCACGTAGCACGACGTTGACTCACTGTCAACATTCTCCGCCGAAAGTTGCCAAACAGTGGTCCCACGCCTCACATGACTCGGTTACGTCCGATGCCTTCGTTACGTACGTAATACCTTAGCCTTGACGTACGTAACCATGCCAATCTTACGTACGTAATCTCACCTCATTAACGTACGTAATAATTCCATACTTAGCCAATTTCAACAATTCCTGTCCAAAGTCATGACATACTAAATACGAGCATACGGCAAAATCAATACATATACTCAATTCAATAACATTTTCAACGTTCACAACGTCCTCGAGCATAATTAACCATCCACGATATCCAATATATAAACGAAAAAAAATATCCGAAAAAAATCGGGGTATTACACTCTACCCCCCTTAAAAATAAGTTTCGTCCTCGAAACTTGCAATCACTCGCACAAACATTTCAACGGAAAATCCAAAATCACCAAGATAACCCAGAATTATCGAATAATCCTAACAACATACTTACAGTCGGGAAGTCGAAGATCTCACGTGATACTAGCATGCGACTCCTAAACAAAGTCTCAACATAATACCGTTACACACCAATATCGCAATTAGCTTTTTATCAAATTCTCAAGGAAGAGTTCACGTCCGTGACCACGGCCACGTTTCTTCCTACTTTCACCAACATTCGGAAAGGCACATACGTGCGTAAGTATAATCCAAATCGCACATTCCCGAAGTGACCAATTCCCAAGAATACCAAGCTATAAGCGAAACGATTAAGAAAAATACAAGAAGAGTGAGAGGACTTACAAGTACGGTCGACCGTGATGATGGCGAGTAGTGATATCGTGGCAAATGCCGACTCAATCGACCCAAAGACCGACACCTCTAGGTATCCATAAACCTAAGCTCGATACCATATTCGTAACACCCCAAGTTATTCGGGGTATATTACAGGCCGTGAGCCCCGCCGTGGGACCCACAAGGCTAAACATACGCGGAACTATAAACTTGACCGATAAGGTCTACATACAATAGAAAGAAAGACGATACAAATGGTATTGAAACCATAAACAATGAAACCATATACATCACCGCACAAATCAATACCTCGGCAACACAGTAGGAACATCAAGGAAGCGAAATACAATACTCGAGTATTTAAAAATCCATATCAGAACAACAACACTGAATGGAGGAAACCAAAACAGATAACCCAAGACAAGACACGATCACACTTGCCCATCATCTTCATGCCGACCGGTACCCGATCTCCGCTCTCCTGGAACCTGAAATACATGAAACGTATTTCCCCCATAAAGGGGTTAGCCGTCGAATAGCTAGTGCAAGTATAACAATATGAAACATAATACTTCTCGACAATAAAGTAAATGTAATCCGTCAATTCATCAATATCCATCAATTCATCAATTTCCGTCAATTCATCAATTTCCGTCAATTCATCAATTTCCGTCAATTCATCAATTTCCGTCAATTCATCAATTTAAGACTAGTATTCCGGAATAACTAAAATCTCATAAGACGTATGTGAATGCCGTAGAAACGGTTCGTTCACCTCATACGCCGTTACGTATGTGAATGCCGTCAAAACGGTTCGTTCACCTCATACGCCGATACATGTAGGAATGCCGTCAAAACGGTTCGTTCATTACATGCCAATCAATATATCTATGAATGCCGTAAAAACGGTTCGTTCATGATATGCCATCAATATTTCTATGAATGCCGTAAAAACGGTTCGTTCATATCATACCATCAATTCCTATTACTTTCAAAGTCGAGAACGTACAATCATAAATGTATACTTGCCTTAATAAACGTTACCGAAGATCCCGAAGAACACGGTTCGACCGGGAAGTTTGAACCACGAGGAAGACAACGAACGGAAGGGTTTCAACTCGAGTTCTTCACAAGAATTCGACCCTAACAACATAAATTCAATAAATCATCGATCATACGAGGAAGAATAATCGTAGAACGCCCGAAAACCCCTCTATGACATTTTTCCGGACACCTTCAAGGCGTCGGTCAAGAACTCGACCAAAACAACGAATCGATACGATCCAACCATGGGATAACAAGGGAAATGATACAATACATCTAAATAATCATCAATCCTTCACAATCCTAAGTTAAATCGGATTAAACGGACGAAATCGAACAAAATACCCAAAATCCCCAAAATTAGATTTCTAGAAAATCGACTGATTCGCTCGATCAAAGGATGTTATCGGACGAATGATTGATGATATAACCAAGGAACTCCATGGATATGTTGCTAAACAACATGGCTTCAAGCTTAGAACACGCCGATCTACTAAGAGGAGAAGAAGAAGGTGAAAAATAGCAAGAAAACGTCTGCGGGGCCTTTATAGGGGTTCGCTGCCGGACACGGCGGCCGGGCCGGCACGGTCGTGTTACCTGATTGGCCGACAGGACTCGACCGTGTCTCGCTTGACACGGTCGCGGCGCCGAGGGCCTTCCGACCCGCCCGACAATGATCCAGGCATGACTCGACCGTGTCGGGACACGGCCGGCGTGTCGGCGATCGTTCCAGGTTTATCCTAAGAGTGCAGACGGCCGTGTCCTGACGACACGGCCGAGTCTGGTCGGCGAAACTCCGGCATTTCCGGACGAGTACGGCACGGCCGTGTCGGACGACACGGCCGAGTTCGGCCGGCGTGATCGGCCAATAACGAGCGGGTGAGTTAAAACGACCATAACTCTCTCGTCCGGACTCCGATTGACTCACCGTTTGAACCATTGGAAAGATAACTCGATGCTCTATAATATTGCAAAGATTCAGAATTTTTGGAGTTACCAAAAATTAATGGTGATCTAACAAAGTCGAACTCCCACGTGAAAAAGTCGATTAAGGACACGGAATTCAACAGAACGATACCGAAACGAACTCGGATGACAAAAAGTGTAGAATTAATCATTCTCAGGATGACGAAAGGGTCCCAAGCAAGTCGTCAAAATAGACTTCCGCCAAAAATAGAAAATTTTCGGGGATAAAAATAACGGGTATTACAATATATACTGTTCTCGATATTGGCTGGAGAAGTTTAAATAGTATGCCAATTGATATCCCACTTGTATGCGCATATCTTGATCCTTTCTGAGATCTATTCAAGTTTATTTGGGATATATTACTAGCTTTATCTGATCTAGAATATATACTCAAACCGTGAGAAAATCATTCGTTAATTTCTGATTACGAGTCATATACACATGTGACTATCTAATAGATCCATAATATCTAGTAGTTCACATGTATAAGAAGTGGGCCCATACTCCCCCTTAATATATTCTAAATTTATTATGGATTCATTCTCACTAGTGATATTAATCGAGAATAAATATTTGAAGATATGATGTGTCTGTATCACCATATAGATATTTTACCGGCATATCACATCATCTTTCGGTACCATTATTACACACCATTATCAACTTGGAGTCGCCGCTCCCACATGTCATATTATGTTCATTATTTAAATAGAACTGTAGTTCATAAGCTTCTGGATATGAACATTCGAACGCGAAGTCAAATCTCATGCACGTAATTCCAATCTATAAATAGATTATCATTGTATTCACAATCACCCATACCGAGGGTTTGAATATAGTAATGGATTCAATGCTTTCAAATCTTCGTAAATATTTTCCATCTTTTTCAATGAATATCATAAAAAGAATTTATGGAGCTCGACTCGAAAGATTAAGGGTGCTAATGAGAAATGTGTAACACCCCCAATCCGCTCAGGGATATTACACGCCGTAGACCCTCTCCTCGAGGATCTACCAGGCTGATAACTAAAATCAAACATCTAAACCTCGCCTTTAAGGCTAAAATGACTCAGTAGACCGACCTGGTCTTTCAATAATAACATACAACTCAATTCCAAACACATACCCACGCAGGGGTCAAAATACAATAAACTCCCGTACAATGGGGAAAAGATACTGCAGCGGAAAAGAAAATACAACTAGACCAAAACGACATCAACAGATCCTCGTGTGATTAGTATCGTTCATCTTTCATCATCCTTCGTGCCGACCCTGTGCTATGCTCCAAAACCTGAATGCAAAAATAGACATCCACCCCCGAATACTGGGGTTAGCAAAACTCCACTGTTTTGCTAGTGCAAGTACAAGTGCAAAAATACGAGCCATACAATACAAGTTCCAAGAACAATGATAATCAGGAATCCTCAAGATCCAAACGTAAAGAAAAGTACTTCCCGAGGCAAGAGTTTGGGTAAACATTTCCAAAACCGAAAGATCGCAAATAAGGGAAACAATTTACAAAACAGTTTAAAATGCCATCGAGAGTTTTAATAGAAAACAATTTAGGATTATAAAATCCTTCTCTTTCCAAAATCAATAAGTCATGACCAAATGTTTTGTTTTCGCAAATAGAAACCACCAACAATTTACGGTCGAGCCCAACATCACGTGTCCTCAACGGACGTAAAATCAACGAAACATAATCACGCACGCGCATCGCCTAGGACCGGGACGCTACCACCGACATCCCACCCGAGGCCTCGAAGGACCCTCCCGAGCTGGCTAGCAAAACAAATCACACACATCTCACGGTTGGATCAATCGCTTGTTGCATCCTGGCCACATGATCACATGCCATGTGCCACCGTAGATTATCTCAGGCTCTCACGGTTGGATCAATCACTTGTTGCATCCTGACCACATGATCACGTGCCATGTGTCACCGTAGACCTTCAACCATATCCACACATTCACACAAATAACATATCATATCAAGGATATTCAAACAATTCGCCCAGAGGCATCAAACACTTAGCAAAACACCACGTCAATCCACAACGCACCGAAATGAAATAATATACGTCCACACACAATACCAAGTGCAACATGAACACCAAGCATATACATAGAATTCACATAGTTATTCACGAACCACACCAATCACAAAACACACACGGTTTTGAAAGAAGGCCTTTAACGAGGCTAACCAAATCTTTTGAAAACTCATTTCAAACAAACAAACAAATCAAGACGAGCACCAATCATCATATCCACAAAACGAGAAAAGTATGGACAAGGTACTTGCCTCGAATAAGAACAACGCGGAGAATCGACCAAAGTAGGTTGACACGAACCGATTACGAACCCGCCGACTCCACCGATCGCCAACTCACGTCATAAACTACGAAGGACAATAATAACAATGAAATGAATTCCATAACACGACTCAAAGCCGTTGAATTCAAAGAACGAATGACGAAAGTTCAAGGATTTCCCGCAAAACGGCCAAGAACACGATTCGTTCCGTCAAATCACGAAAACGGAATTCCAAGTTGAAATATGGATATACAATCCATAGAATATGTTCAACAACATCATTTAACCATAATCGATCCATCGAAAATGGATGAAAAACGAGATCGGGGACAAATCACCCAAAAAGTCAATTCGAAGGAAATCAAGAATTATACTTCGATTCGACGAAGAACAATGGATTAAATGATGTTAAACACAAGAATACTATCAAGATTAATCATACCCATCATGAATTAATCAACAACACGGAACGAATCGGACAAAAATGCAAAAATCCCCAAATTCACGAAAATAGGGTTCTAAGGAAGATTACCTTGATTCGCTGGATCAAAGGATGATAACGGGCGATTGATTGATGTTATGAACTCAAGGACTTCTTGGATTTGTTGTTAAACAACATGGTTTCATCACCCATGAATCGCCAGCCGCGGACGGAGAAGGAAGGAAATGAAAAACGAAGGGAAAAGTGGCTGGTCTGTCATATATATACTGGGCTGGAACTAGCGTGCGCTAGCCTTCCCGGACTAGCGTGCGCTATCGGCCAGCATCGGCCAAGCACTCTCGGCCATGGCCCGCATGACCCGGCACCAACGACCAATTCTGCCGACCATGACTCGTCCGCCCGACTCCCGCTAGCATGCGCTACGGCCGGAAGCCTGCGCGCGCTAGCCGACCTGTCCAGTAGCCACTGGACTAACAAACTTACCCAGGTAACACACGCTAGTCGGCCGGCAGCGTGCGCTACCCCTGCCGGTTAGCGTGCGCTACGACCGACAGTAGCATGCGCTACCTGCCGATCCTGACCGAGTCCAGAACCTCAGAAACCCAACTGTCCGGCCCGATAGCGTGCGTTAGTCGACCAAGCTAGCGTGCGCTACACCTGCCGAAGCGCGCAGCCTTTCCGGCAGAGCGTGCACTACGCCGGTTCTCGCCAGACTGTCCGGCCGGTGCCTGCAATCGTCCGGCGATCCGCAACCGTCCGGCGATCCTCCAACCGTCCGGCCAAGACGACCACTGTGGCTCGGCGACCCGATTTCCAAAGCGTTTTAACGAACGCGACGAAAAGTTCGCGGACAACATCAACGACCCGAAATGAAAACATAATACCATATTCAATCATACGCGACCAAGAAACGGGTCGAGACAACAATTACAGATACGGATACCCGTAACTTTCAAGAAATTACAAAATGGCCCAAAACGCCCGGAAATCACGATACGTGATCGAATAACCAAACCGAAGTTCACAACACGTCTAACAAAGTTAAACGGACTTACGGGAAACTCGAAACAGTAGTTTCGAACGAGATTCGCAAGAATCGAACTCAAGTGCGAAAAAGTCGCTAAAAAGCACGGAACTCAAGAAAACGACACCGAAACGAACTCGGATGACGAAAAGTGCAGAATTAATCATTCTCAGAATGACGAAACGGTCATGAGAGAGTCGTCAAAACAGACTCCGACCAAAAAAAGAAATTTACCGAAAATCGAAAATTGCGGATATTACATTCTACCCTCCTTAAAAGAAGTTTCGTCCCGAAACTTAAAATAAGTAGGGAGGAGCAACATCCCGCCAGAAAATACTCAACGAGATACACAAGAACCGAAACTCGCGCCAACGACGGAACGCCACAAGCAATGCAAAGAGACATACGGCGTGAAAACACGCCCCACGATGACCAACACAACGCCACAGGTAGAAACATAATAAAATCAACAAGTGACAAGCGTCATCAAACAGACAATACAATCGAGTCGATTATCTGGACAATCACAAAACACAACGAACGAAAATCAATAGGATTGACCAACCCAACGGTACATCAATCAAAACGCGAGCCAACCGCTGAACAAATACGGAATTCCACCGCCCAAGGGTTGGAAGATTGAAAACGAGACTAACTTCCCGAACTTAAGGGAATTTCGAAGGAGTCTGAATGTTCAACAATCATGAAATGAGATCAACAAAAACCGAACAATCAAACGATCGAACCACAAAGATCGAGACAACAAAAATCGAACGATCATGTTCGGATCACGAAGAACAATAAGGTTCAACCGACAACTCCGAGGTTCACATCTCGACTCGAGACAAAACATGATCCGGTGAAAACAACAAGATGCACACTCGCATAAGATCCACAGGAAAGGGAATAACAATTGAAAAGTCACAACGACGAACGAGTAATTCCGAAATAATACCACCCTCGTTCGATCAACAAAGCAAGGCGGGACAAGCTCGTAAAATGTCAATGAACATAACGAGTCGACAGAGTCGAAAATACGAAGTTCCAAATCCGATCCACTTGAATAAAAGAATTAGTAGAATCAAAAGATGCTACTTAGAACAAGGTTCACAAGAATCGAACCGAACTCGGAAAAGTTACAATGATAACCAGATCGACCCAAAACAAGATCACGGCTCATTCGAACGATGAAACCAAATACGTAACAAGTTCGAAAGTATCAACGAACATGAGTGTATCGATAGACTGGAGAAAGAGAAAATATAGAAGCCAAAATAATACGGGTATTATATCCGGCCTCTTCTAAAAGAAGTGTCATCCCGAAACTCACAACAACGAAATCAAGGAGACGACACAACAGGCAATCAACGAAACATCCTTCAAAGGCCTCTCAAAGCCGATTCTCGATATCTGTCTTTGAAGCGCGAACTCCGAAAGTCTCGTAGCCACCCGCAAAATCGATTCGGTGTCCTCGAGTCCACACTCGAAATGTGTTACCGACGAGAAGGACAAATTGCACGTACATTCCCCCGGCACATCACGGTTGAAACACCTCGGCTCGGCATACCGAAAATACAAATGCTAGATACAATAGGGCATAACGTCGCAAAACAACATAGCGGAGATGCCAACTCAAAGACAACAAAGAATCATAACACATATCATATACAACGATTACCATCGTAAAGTAATATATACACATACACCACAAGACGACGGTATCGTTCGGCGACCTCAACGACGAACGATAACCAAAGACGTAATTACAAACATCATGAAACAATCACACATGTACACCAACGTACAAACCCAAGCTTCAACATCTCACACTCGTGTGACACACGCAATCCACCACGAGGCGACAACCATTAAATACCAGTTCACACCTCTCACAGAGGGCTAGTACAACAAATATGTGGCAACGCCTCAACGTTCATGCCACCAACTCGATCATATTCGGGAGTTAACATCATAGCGACAAAGCCAACATCATACATACATACCCAGCCCTCAAACGGGAATGGATAGGTTTTAAAAACGAAAACCTCATTTGGAAAATAATTTAGAAAAACACCGGTCGATCTTGAATATCACATTTCCAAAAAAAGTAAAAACGTGAAACATCATTATCGAGACTTTGGAAAACCATTTCGCATTTGATAAAAATGAGGACACTTTCTTTTAGTGAAAAGCTTTCAGAATATTCGACCTTCGGGTCTAAGTAAAAGTGTTTATAAAACATTGAAAATATCTCAAAACATTTTGGTCCTCGAGGTAGAAGAATTTTGAAACATGTTGTGGTACCTTGGAAGTACCACGAGAAAATAATTCATTTTAAAAGTACGTCTCGAAATTTATTTTCTAAGATACTCAAGGTTTTCAAAAATAATTCAATGGGCTAGAATGCCCAAAAAAAATTTCAGGTAATTACACAAAACTTTATAGCGCCGTGGATCCCGCGTCGGAACCCACCAGGCTAAAAACCATTTACAAAAATGCCAAAAAGGCCGATGACGGTAACGTTTCAAAAACTTACAAAATCCATTTACAAAATGTTAAATACCATCATAAGAATTTCGCTAAAATGATCAAGACCATAATATCAAAAACTCGGTTAATGGAATTGATTTTCGAAATAAAACTCAGTCGGTAAAATACCGAAAGCCATTACAAAAGAACTCACGCAGCGGATAAAAGGAATAAAGTCAAACATGCACAATCCAGCAACACTACTCCACACATAAACGAAATATGAGGGTCAAATAACCACATATCAAGAAATCAAAATCCATAAGAGGATTCCGTCACTTAACAAATAAATCATAAAAATAGCTCGTGTCACACGAGGCACAACACAAAGAAGGGAGACTTACACCACAGTCGCACGAAGATGATGATCGCCCCACGATACTAATCACGACCAACAAACTCGGGACGACGCGTCGCGACACGACTCGGACAAACTCCGACGAGACAACAACTCAACAGACACCACTGACCCGACAGCCTAGGTTTCCACAACCTAAGCTCTGATACCATTTATGTAACACCCCCAATCCGCTCAGGGATATTACACTCCGTAGACCCTCTCCTCGAGGATCTACCAGTGATAACTAAAATCAAACATCTAAACCTCGCCTTTAAGGCTAAAATGACTCGAGACCGACTGGTCTTTCAATAATAACATACAACTCAATTCCAAACACATACCCACGCAGGTCAAAATACAATAAACTCCCGTCTGATGGGGAAAAGATACTACAATGAAAAAAATACAACTAGACCAAAACGACATCAACGGATCCTCGTGTGATTAGTATCGTTCATCTTTCATCATCCTTCGTGCCGACCCTGTGCTATGCTCCAAAACCTGAATGCAAAAATAGACATCTACCCCCCGAATACTCGGGGGTTAGCAAAACTCCACTGTTTTGCTAGTGCAAGTACAAGTGCAAAAATACGAGCCATACAATACAAGTTCCAAGAACAATAATAATCAGGAATCCTCAAAGATCCAAACGTAAAGAAAAGTACTTCCCGAGGCAAGAGTTTGGGTAAACATTTCCAAAACCGAAAGATCGCAAATAAGGAAAACAATTTACAAAACAGTTTAAAATGCCATCGAGAGTTTTAATAGAAAACAATTTAGGATTATAAAATCCTTCTCTTTCCAAAAATCAATAGGGTCACAGCCCAAATGTTTTGTTTTCGCAAATAGGAAACCACCAACAATTTACAGGGTCAGAGCCCAACATCACGTGTCCTCAACGGACGTAAAATCAACGAAACATAATCACACACGCGCATCGCCTAGGACCGGGACGCTACCACCGACATCCCACCCGAGACCTCGAAGGACCCTCCCGAGCTGGCTAGCGAAACAAATCACACACATCTCACGGTTGGATCAATCGCTTGTTGCATCCTGGCCACATGATCACATGCCATGTGCCACCGTAGATTATCTCAGGCTCTCACGGTTGGATCAATCACTTGTTGCATCCTGACCACATGATCACGTGCCATGTGTCACCGTAGACCTTCAACCATATCCACACATTCACACAAATAACATATCATATCAAGGATATTCAAACAATTCGCCCAGAGGCATCAAACACTTAGCAAAACACCACGTCAATCCACAACGCACCGAAATGAAATAATATACGTCCACACACAATACCAAGTGCAACATGAACACCAAGCATATACATAGAATTCACATAGTTATTCACGAACCACACCAATCACAAAACACACACGGTTTTGAAAGAGGGCCTTTAACGAGGCTAACCAAATCTTTTGAAAACTCATTTCAAACAAACAAACAAATCAAGACGAGCACCAATCATCATATCCACGAAACGAGAAAAGTATGGACAAGGTACTTGCCTCGAATAAGAACAACGCGGAGAATCGACCAAAGTAGGTTGACACGAACCGATTACGAACCCGCCGACTCCACCGATCGCCAACACACGTCATAAACTACGAAGGACAATAATAACAATGAAATGAATTCCATAACACGACTCAAAGCCGTTGAATTCAAAGAACGAATGACGAAAGTTCAAGGATTTCCCGCAAAACGGCCAAGAACACGATTCGTTCCGTCAAATCACGAAAACGGAATTCCAAGTTGAAATATGGATATAAAATCCATAGAATATGTTTAACAACATCATTTAACCATAATCGATCCATCGAAAATGGATGAAAAACGAGATCGGGGACAAATCACCCAAAAAGTCAATTCGAAGGAAATCAAGAATTATACTTCGATTCGACGAAGAACAATGGATTTAATGATGTTAAACACAAGAATACTATCAAGATTAATCATACCCATCATGAATTAATCAACAACACGGAACGAATCGGACAAAATGCAAAAATCCCCAAATTCACGAAAATAGGGTTCTAAGGAAGATTACCTTGATTCGCTGGATCAAAGGATGATAACGGACGATTGATTGATGTTATGAACTCAAGGACTTCTTGGATTTGTTGTTAAACAACATGGTTTCATCACCCATGAATCGCCAGCCGTGGACGGAGAAGGAAGGAAATGAAAAACGAAGGGAAAAGTGGCTGGTCTGTCATATATATACTGGGCCGGAACTAGCGTGCGCTAGCCTTCCCGGACTAGCGTGCGCTATCGGCCAGCATCGGCCGAGCACTCTTGGCCATGGCCCGCATGACCCGGCACCAACGACCAATTCTGCCGACCATGACTCGTCCGCCCGACTCCCGCTAGCGTGCGCTACGGCCGGAAGCCTGCGCGCGCTAGCCGACCTGTCCAGTAGCCACTGGACTAACAAACTTACCCAGGTAACGCATGCTAGTCGGCCGGCGTCGCTACCCTGCCGATTAGCGTGCGCTACTGACCAAGTAGCATGCGCTACCTGCCGATCCTGACCGAGTCCAGAACCTCAGAAACCCCACTGTCCGGCCCGATAGCGTGCGTTGGTCGACCAAGCTAGCGTGCGCTACACCTGCCGGTTAGCGCGCGCAGCCTTCCGGCAGTAGCGTGCGCTACACCGGTTCCTGCCGCATCTGTCCGGCCGGTGCCCGCAATCGTCCGGCCAGTCCCTCAACCGTCCGGCGATCCCATGGCCGTCGGCGATGCGACCACCAGGGCTCGACGACCCGATTTCCGAAAACGTACGGAACGAACGCGACGAAAAGTTCGCGGACAACATCAACGACCGGGAATGAAAACATAATACCATATTCAATCATACGCGACCAAGAAACGGGTCGAGACAACAATTACAGATACGGATACCCGTAACTTTCAAGAAATTACAAAATGGCTCAAAACGCCCGGAAATCACGATATGTGATCGAATAACCAAACCGAAGTTCACAACACGTCTAACAAAGTTAAACGGACTTACGGGAAACTCGATACAGCAGTTTCGAACGAGATTCGCAAGAATCGAACTCAAGTGCGGAAAAGTCGCTAAAAAGCACGGAACTCAACAAAACGACACCGAAACGAACTCGGATGACAAAAAGTGCAGAATTAATCATTCTCAGAATGACGAAACGGTCATGAGCGAGTCGTAAAAACAGACTCCGACCAAAAAAAGAAATTTACCGAAAATCGAAAATTGCGGATATTACAAAATGGCATCCCAGAAGATATTCGATGGTTGATCGAAACACAAGTTCGACTATGTGGCTAATTTTCAAATTCATTTGAGTACATGCCAGGCACAGGTAAGAGTAGTTTTGCAAAGAAACGGATAGCAAAAAGATTAGGTGGGTGCTATAAACGTGCTCGGTGGACATATGACACACGATGCAAATCTATGGGGTTTGTATCTAAAAATCGAGAAGATAAAATAGCTTTTATCAAGGATGGATTGAGTAAGGAATCTAAGGATCATGATATCCAACAAATTCTTGATACACATCCCAGTGGATATGTTCATCGTGAACTCATGGCTTTGTGGATACAATTTAAGGATGAACGGGAACGTTATAGTCATGAAAAATTAGTCTCAAAAGATCCAGTTTGTAAGTCTGTTCTGTCAAAGTTGGTATAAGGTAAATAGCAAAGTAATGCAAGTTG
Organism: Orobanche coerulescens; assembly: GCA_033398695.1. Classification (NCBI taxonomy): domain Eukaryota; kingdom Viridiplantae; phylum Streptophyta; class Magnoliopsida; order Lamiales; family Orobanchaceae; genus Orobanche; species Orobanche coerulescens. The sequence goes on from CM065819.1 coordinate 92,517,104, forward strand.
ATGAATATTGTTTTCCAATATTTAAATTTCTTAACTGCCAATCGATAACGTCATTTTTATTGAAAAATATAATATCATAAATTTCGTTTTCTTTTGCAATTTTGTCAAAAATAAAATAGTAAAAGTAATGACTTATCTGCCGCTCCTTTTTCAATGAAAATAGTGAAGTCATTTGTCATTTAGTAAAAAGTTTGTTCTTTAAATTTGGGATCCACGAATCATAAAATGTATATATTTCATAAAAGTATTTTGAAAATCTAGTGTAGAGAGATGGAGTTGTCAGAATCCTCATCTAGAACTCATCCAATTAAAACTATATGTATTTTAGGTGGATCCAAACTGATAGGTCATTTCCAGCGTATAGATATGGCATATCAATTTGTAAAAGAATTAGTAAAACACAAAATCGATATATTGTATGGTGGGAGTAATCATAGATTTTTGGGTTATCTTTTAGAGGCTGCACAAAATGGGAGAATAAGAGTAACAAGTGCCTTACACTTTCCCACAGTTAAAACCAGTAGTATAGGGGGTTCAACTCGGTTGATGCTTCAAGCACCGTCTGTGCATGATAGTTTGATATATGTGGTGAATAATAGTGATGCCTTTATTGTACTTCCAGGTGGCTATGGCACACTCAATGAGATATTCAATATCACGTCATGGGCCATATCAAACCTATAGGTTTGTTGAATATTAATAATTTCTTCAGTGATTTGCTTGCTTTTTTGTCAAGGAGTAGATCACAAGTTTATATCTCAGCCATCAAGAGATATACTTATATGTGCTGACACAGTTGCTGATTTACTTATAATGTTTCAGGCATATATTTCAGTTAAGAATTTGGAAGTCAAAACTCATCAGCCACAGAGTACTGGCGCCTAACAAAAAAGAAGTTTAGATCCTTTAGATCTTTCATTATAAATCCTGATGCCACGGGGTGGCAGAGTTACGGAGTTTTATACTCTCGAGATGCACCCTCTCTTTTTTGGGTTTCATATGTGTTTTCTTTTTGCGTTTCATATTGTCGAGTGTTTACTGCCTTTCAGCTAGTTTCGATATTTTCACTTCGACTATTGTGTGCTTCTTCCATCAATAATAAGATCATCTTTTTCTTTTATGAAAATACATAATTCTCACGAATATGTGATATATGCTTCTCGATAAGCATTATCATATCGATATGATTTCAATGATCCCACCATGTGATATAATAAACATGAGACTTATTGAGCAATTTATTTTTCAGTGGTGCTTTTTCATATCACCTGTCAGATGATCCTACCATGCGGTTTGCATGGGATTTTCTTTAATTAATCGATTATAACTTCTAGTATCGCTTGCTCAATTTTCTCCATTTGTATTTAATAATCATGGAGAGCAGATATTATTTCCATCAACCGCTTCTTAGTCGAGAGCAGGATTTGAATCATTGATCAACTACTTCTTCAGAGTAGGATTTATTTCTTTCAACTACTTCTTCAGAGCATGATTTAGATAATTGATCAACTACTTCTTCAGAGTAGGATTTATTTTTGTCAACTGCTTCTTCGGGAGCAGGATTTATGAACTATTCATGTGGTATAACAAACCACGAAGGTGATATATAATATATAATTGCATATGTAAAACCACCCATCTTGCGATAATTGAACTCATCACATGGGAGGTATTGTAATTGCAGGAAATAAACTTAATAAATGCGTGATTTTATACCATCACTTTAAGATAAACAAGAGACGAAATTTAAAATGCAAAATAATTAATTAACTGCTTTTGTCAAAGCATGATCGTTCAATCAATTTCTCAAAATATAGTCATCGTCAAGGTATCGGTCGAAATACCGACTGCCTTTAATAGCAAGTGTAAGAGTATGTATTCTTAAATCTTTGCGATTTCTACAGTTGGATATTAATTCGTACATTCTAATAAATTTAATAATAACATATATGAAAAGAGTTAACTCCCATATTATATTAGTGTCAAACTAAAGGTCTCGTTAAATCGATCACGATGGTATGAAGAGAAAATAATTCTGATAATATAGGTTTATTATATATGAGGTAAACCAAATTCGTGATTCAATGAAATATAAAATTTTTATATTTTATTAATTTTCTTCTACCTCATCTTTTGTCTGCACCGTATTGATTGTTTTTAATTCATATTTATTCTTTTATATTTTACTTTATTATTTTTTTTATTTTTTTACGTCTTTCTATCTTTCCCTCTTTACTTCTTCTCCGTCCTTTCTATACTCCACCTACACCTTTTTTCTTCTGCAACAAAACCTACCATTCTCATTCTCTTTACTTCTTTCCTTTTTTTTTTCCGACCGATGAGAAGATAATTTGACAAGTGTATATATACTTTAAATAACTCAAAAATAATGAATACCTCATAAAGAGAAGTAAGGAATCCATGTGAGGAAGTCTGTGATACTTCATCTATGTAGACCAACGCGATAATCAGTATGTGTTCGACCCCGAGCCTGGTTACAAAATGTTCCACCATCAACACCTCTGGTGCGCGCTGGCAACACCGATTAGAACTTCAAGGTAGATTCATCTCGGATCTGGTTCAACGCCATACGTGTGCGACCTAGTGAGAATCCTTTTTCCCGATCTGGGTCAGATATGATCGTCAATCTCTCACACATTTGAAACTGAGAAAATTTTCTTTCAACCGTGTAAAATATCAGATTCTCAAATTGTCATTATTGCCCGATAAATGCCCTTTTTTCTTATCGATGGTTTGGTCTGGAGATTCATGAGTTTCTTTATTGATTGTAACATGACGAAACAGATGGCAGTAGGTTGGTTCCATCTATATTATTTAGGCTATAGATAAACAATTAATGTTTAATTTGAAGCCCACGTCTACGAAAATCCAGCAAGGCTGCCGGGTTTTGTGCTTAACTACACAGATAGTTGTTACGCTAGTATGTGTAATCCATAACTTTACTTGGATTTGGCATTTGGGTTTGCAGTTTAAAGAATCTGAAAATCTACTGATGATCTAATCTTGGGAGTACTAACGAAATGACCGAGTCTGGAAAATATTTTAGAGAAAAGTATGAGCTGATGTTTAGCCGTGCTCTGAGGCTTTCCCTCTTGAATTGGGGATCACAATGTTGTTTATTTATAATAATTCAATTTTTGAGATAGAGAATCTTCTTACAGATGCAACTGTAGAGCATACTCTCATCATATTACTCAAATGGTTAGAGTCGTGCTGATAACGTGTAATAAAATCGAAATATTATAAAGAGATAATTTAGAGAGAGAATAAAGAATGATTGAAGTCCTATTTATAGGAAATCTTCAGATGGCACAATTATAATTACATAATTACATCAGGGGCATGATAGTCATTCACACTATATAAAAATAAATGGGTAATTGAAACATCAGTTTCATAGTATATTATAATAAGAAAAATATTATAAGTAAGGAAGAAAATGGGGATGTCATGTCTTAGTGAGAGAGAGAGAGAGAGAGAGAGAGAGAGAGAGAGAGAGAGAGAGAGAGAGAGAGAGAGAGAGAGAGAGAGAGAGAGAGAGAGAGAGAGAGAGAGAGAGAGAGAGAGAGAGAGAGAGAGAAGGGGGAGGCCCTGAGGGAACGTGGAAGGGGATCTGGTGCAGTACAGCACCATGCTGTGCTGCACCCCACCGTCGGATCACACACACCCGCACGCGGCGCGATCCGACGGTGTGTGTGTGCGCACGTGTGTGATCAGACCATATTCGAACTCGAGGGAACGTACCTTGAAGAGTGTTGTTATTTTAGGAGTAGGTTTTATTATTTTTTATTGTTTAAGGTGGTAATTAAATTCGATTACTGTAAAACCTCGATAAATAAATATTCGATAAATGAATAATCTCGCTAAATGAATAATTTTCTCCGGTCCCAACTCTTTATAACATGTACAAATTTTCTTTCGATAAATGAATAATTTCGCTAAATGAATATTTTTCTCCGATCCCGATCATATTTATTTATCAAAGTTTTAGTATAATAGGTTATGAATTATTTAAAATAAGCTTGGTGAAGTAGACTTGCGTTTGGGTTTAAGGTCCTGTATATGCATCATTTTACATTTATTATATTACTGTTATTTAATTATGTTAACTTATTATTGTTAGGCGGTTCGTTTTGATTTAATTAAATATTCATATCCAAAGTCAAGATAAAGGCGGAGGTTTTCTAACATTGACTTTAAATGTTTATTCTTATTATGCATATATCCAATGTGCAGGTTTAATGTTGAGAGTATCAGTGCAAATATGTTATGTAGTTAACCTTCGGGCAACATTTTGAGGGACTTCGGGCAAATATGATGTTTTGTTGAGGGGCATTTTGGCACTATGATTGATGTGAGGGCCTTCGGGCAAATATATTTAATGATGTCTGATATTATTTATGTTGTATAGTTTGAATTAAAAAAGATCTCATTGACTTAATATTACTCACCTCAAAGCTATTATCTTCTTTAAGTTAAAAACCGGGTGATGTCATCAAGCGTGGTGATAATGATGATGAAATAATAATTTTTTTAATAATTTTTTTCTGGTGCAATAGAAATAGTAAAGTCAAGCTTTCGCTCCCTAAAGACAGAAGGGGTAATCCAACACTTGTTTATCATATGAAAATTTGTCATTTTCTTAAATATGAAATAAAAGACTCATTTTACTTTTTACATCAAGCATTGTGGTTATTTTATTTAGAAAATTATGTGGCATAACAAGTGGTATCGAGCGGGTCAAGGTTTTTGTAGACTTGCCAAATATATTTTTAAAAAATTACATCATCACATCTGTTGCATCGCACCGACAAGAGGGTAAAAGTCAAATTTATGAAATGTTATGTTGTGAAATCATATGATATTGTTCATGAAATATTATGAATGTTTTAAAGTCCTAGATATTTAAACAATTCGAAATTGTGGATAGAAATTTATAGCAAGTCAAAATTGTGATACCTACGAGATACTCAAGGCATGTTATGATGCCATAAACCCTTCCGCAAGGATTTACCAGTCGAATCACAACACAATTTGTATAGATCTCTCTTTCAATAATAGGTTGCGAGAGGAAAATCAACGTAATACAAAAACAAACATCGACCGATAAGTTCGAACATTTAACCGGACATACATACATCGACCAGCTAGGTCGAAGACATAATAGGACAACTGACTACATGATCAACGAAATATACAACACTTTAAATTGGTCCACACACGGGCTCTTGAGACACAACAGGGTACTCCTCAGCAGCTGGGGAGGAACTCTCTGACAGGAATGATTAGTATCGCCGCAGATCTCCATGTCTAAGTCGATCATGTGATTGCTTCTCCGTCTCGATGTACCTGAACATATAAAAATGTATCTGCCTCCAAAGGTTAGATATGCGGGCGCAACTAATAGGAATTTAAAAATATATTTTACATCATTAAGTTTAACAAAACAGTTATTGCGACAAGTTCCTCAAAAATCACACAACAAGCATTATCAATACAACGTCAATCAATACAAAAGCCAATCATTTAAGCAACCTTTTTAAGAGAAATTGCCGCGAGGTTTTTGAGTTTACAAAATAGTGTTGTGTTTGGTACCGCCACTAGTGTTAGAGCAAGATTGGATAGTATCGCCGTTCGGAGATAGAGTTATAAAACTCTTTCTCGTTGCGGAAGCGATTTAAATAAAGGTGCGGAAAATAAATCGACACAAGATTTATAGAGGTTTGGCCAAATGTGCCTACGTCCTCTCTCTGGATCTTTTTCTATAGGTTAAAGATAAACCTCTGCATCTCTCTTCTATCGGTCGAGGGATAACCATTACAAACTCGTCTTCTGTCGGTCCGAGTAAACCATTCAAACACTTGTCTTTTTGTCGGTCCAAGTTAAACCGTTTTCCTTTTCTATCGGACATGGAATCAACCTATCTAGCTTTCTATGGGTACTAGACAAACCTTACATATATATCGATTGTGATTCAAATAATGCCGGATCCTTGATCCTAATAACACCGAATCCAATCTCATCCTTTCTTTTTCCTCTCGTGTATGAGTTTTCGTGTACCACATTCAAACTCTTGACGATAAGCTCAAGTACAACAACTAGAATGATTACAATGATATATCAAGTATGAATGATTTGCTCAAGGTTGTTGTGTGTAGTTTGATACTAAATGGTTTGGTATTTACTGCCATTTTCTTCCAACTAGCCGTTAGCTTCATTTGACTATTTAGCGTGCGGTAGCCTTCCTGTGTAGCGTATGTTAAGCCCGTTACGTACGTTATAGATGTCATGTAGCATACGTTATCGACATCCAGTTTCAGTCCAATAGCTTTCGTTTCTTCCTTTACGTACTGTAATACCCCCAATCCGCTCAGGGATATTACACGCCGTAGAACCTTTCCTCAAGGATCTACCAGGCTGGTAACAACAAACGAACAACTAGACAATGCCTTTAAGGCTAAAAAGACTCAGTAGACCGATTTGGCCTTTCAATAAAAACATACAACTCGATTACAATACTTGCCCACGCAGGGATCAAAATACAACAAAATCCCGTATAATGGGGAAAAATACTGCAGCGAAAAATAAAGTACAACTGAACCAATACACAACATACGGTTCCACATGTGATTAGTATCGATCATCTTTCATCATCCTTCATGCCGACTTTGTACCACGCTCCCTGAAACCTGAATACAATACAGACATCCACCCCCCGATTTCTCGGGGGTTAGCAAAATTCCACTATTTTGCTAGTGCAAGTACAAAGTGCAAAAATACGAGTGATACAATTCAAGTTCCAAGAATAATAACAATCAAGAATCCTCAAAGATTCCAACATAACAAGAAAGTACTTCCTGAGGCAAGAGTTTGAGTAAAACTTTCTAAAAACCGAGAGAATCACCAATCAAGGGAAAGTAGTTTACAAAATGGTTTGATATGCCTTCGGAAGTTTTAATAGAAAACAATTTAGGATTATCGAATCCTTCGCTTTCCAAAACTCGAAATACGAATGGGGTCACCACCCCGAAGGTTTGTTTTCCATAAAAATGACCTTTACAAAACCATTGGGATTTTAGCCCCAAATTACATCAAATCACAGTATACGAGAACGATAGCAAGGTTCGTTTTCCAACATCAAAACCCCACAATTAAACAACTAAAACACATACGACAAAATGCTCTAGTGCCATCCTAGCCAAGTAGGCCAATGAACAACTTACCTCTTACACACTTAGTCAATGCATACAAATCATGAAAACATCAGTTGAAACACACATTTCTGGAAACGCCATAATCCAAAACACATTTGTAAAATGCACCACAATTAACCGTCGATCCACACCTCCGTGGATCCCTACCGAGACCCCGTCGGATCTAACCCGTAGTGGTTAAAAGCAAAGCTCATCGATCCACACCTCCGTGGCCCCTACCGAGACCCCGTTGGATCTAACCTGTAGTGAGCATACACACACACGTGACTCATGCAATACTAATATGCTAAGAATGTAAGCTCATCAAGAATACTTACTAGAGATGGCCACTTACTCGACATCGTTATCAAACTCATCACAACACAACACGATTAACGCGGAATACATGATTCCGTAACTTTAAACAACATGGGTATCACCAAAGCCCTAAACGTTCAAAACAACCAAATCAAATCAACTCCCCAAAACACACCGTTCACAAAACACAAACACATTTTTAAAAAGAGCCCTTAACGAGGCCAAAACGAATCTCTTGGAAATTCATTTCAAATAACCAGACAAACACACCAAGACGACCACCGATCATCATATCCACAAAACAAGAAGCGTATGAACAAGGTACTTTGCTCGAAATCGGCATGCATGTACTCCAACGGGCGCGGTTCAACCGGGAAGCTTCGAAACGCCCGATGCCATCAAAAAGGAAGACGACGATGAACGGAAGGGTTCAACATGGTTTCTTCGCAACAAACTCGACCCTAACATCATATAATCAATAAATAAACAATCATACGAGGAAGAATAATCGTAGAATGTCCGAAAACCCCTCTAAAACATTCTACCGGACACCTTCAAGGCGTCGTTCAAGAACTCGACCAAAACAACGAATCGATACGATCCAACCATGGAATAACAAGGGAAATGATATAATACATCTAAATAATCATCAATACATCACAATCCTAAGTTAAATCGGATTAAACGGATGAAAACAACCAAAACACCCAAATTCCCCAAAACTAGATTTCTAGAAAATCCGACCTGATTTGCTCGATCAAGGGATGTTATAGGATGGATGATTGATGATATGAACTCCAAGACTTCATGGATTGATTGTCCAACAATATCTCTCCATGATAACCACACCTCCAGCCGCGGAAGAGAAGGAAAAGAATGAGAAAATGCGTGAAAAACCCGTCTGCTGGGCCTTATATAGGCAGCCTGTCGGCCGCCTTAAGTACGTAATTAGCCATGGCTTACGGCCGTAACTGGCCATGGCCGAACTCACTGCCCAGAAATGCCGGCAGCATTACGTACGTAACCGGCCGGGCCTTACGTACGTAACTGCCGGGCCCTTCCGGCCGTAACTCGGCCAGGGCTGGCCTGGCCCCAACATGCCCGGCCATGACTCGGCCGTGGCCAACTCCGACAACCCAGACGACCCCGAAACCCGAACCAGAATATGAATCGAAGATACGGTTACGAAGTACTCGGAAAGACGAATCAGAGCACTAAGAGAACACATGATTCCGACCACCCGAAGGCTCGAAATTCGACAACGGGAAGTAATTACCCCAAACTTTGGGAAATTACGAAAATGGCCCAAAACGTCAGAAATACTCGATACACGATCGAAACACCAAGCCAAAGCTCGCAACATGAATAATAATCATGAAATGAACTTATGAGAAACTCGAAACAACAGTTTCGGACGAGATTCGCATAAATTGAACTCAAGTGCGGAAAAGCCGCTTAAGAACACGAAACTCAACAAAACGATAACTCGGATGTCAAAAAGTGCAGAATTAAATATTCTCAAAATGACGAAACGGTCATGAGGGAGTCGTCAAAATGGATTTCCGCCAAAAAAAGAAGGTTACCGGAAATCGAAATTGCGGGTATTACACGTACGTTGTCACTTCATATTACGTACGTTATCTTTCTGATGTAGCATACTTTAACTATATGATGTAGCGTATGTTAACCATATATAGTCGTTGTCTGCATTTGTCAAAGTATTCGTTGAGTGTTTAACTTTGACCCGGAATCTTCCAACGTTCATCTGATTTGAATTCTCATTACGTACGTTAACCTGTCTGTGTTACGTACATTAAATTGCCTTCAATAGCGTGCGTTATGCAATGCACATAGCGTGCGTTAATCTTGTCTATATGCAGTCAACTTTCACTCGTCTGATCAGGTAGCGTACATTATCTCCTCTGCGTTACATACGTTATGCACTATCAGGTGACTTTTCTTCAGGGATGATCAGGTAGCATTCCTCTCATCTTATCAGGTATCTTTCCTTCAGGGCTGATCAGGTAACATCTTCCCTGACCCGTCTGATCAGGTGACTTCAGTCTAGCTTAAATGCCTTTGCTGTTTTGCTTTGTTTAACAACTAATCATCAATAATCTATTAATAAATATTTAGAATAAAATATTCCAACAACTAGAAGGTAGGATAATAGTGCGGAATAGAGTTTTCAAACTCTTTTGCGATTGCGGAAGCATAATTAAATTGCGAAAGATAAACGACATACGATTTATAGAGGTTCGGCTGAATATGCCTACGTTCTATCTTCGTATATTTTTCTATAGGCTTAAACTAGACCTTTATGCTCTTGTCTTCTATCGGTCCAAGCTAAACCGTTACAATCTTGTCTTCAATTGGTCCAATATAAACCATGATGCTCTTGTCTTTTTGTCGGTCCAAGCTAAACTATTTTCCTTTTCTATCGAACAAGGAATTAACCTATCTAGCTTTCGATTGGTACTAGACAGTGTTGGGAATGGTGCCCTAAGACATTCGATGTGCTTATATTTGTAATTGTCACATTTAAATAAAGTTATTTGATATCATTTATTTCTTGTTGATTATTATAATGTGTGCATGTTTTAATATTATAATAATCGAATAATAGTTATTCACGAATAATAAGATTATTCAAATGTCCGTGGTACAATCGCGTTTAGTAGAGACTCGAGTGATTAATATACTAGTATAAGTTTGATTGATGATCATCCGATGATTATGTGTACGGTACGGATCAATCTTATGGGTATTGGTTGGAGAACTAATACTGGAGATACCCGCATTGAGATCACTGCATGGAAATGTCATAAATGAATCCCAATATAACAGTATGTCAATAAATCCTTGAACCTGAGATTATCATAGAGTCCAACATGATAACTGCTATGCCTTGACACACTACGCCATAGATGGCTTTCTACAACACTTATGGGGGGTGTTACCTTCTTGGATGTTACCATAGCTATCAAATTTTGGACCTACCACAACGTTCCGGTTATGGTGTTACCAAATCCTGAAATATACGTTACTCTATCTATAAAAGCTGTAATTCTCAGTAACACCATGAGATGTGTTACCTTGTATTAATAAACAAAATTTTTAATTTTATATAAAATTAATGATTTAATAAATTTTTAACTTGAAAATTAATTAATTTTAATAAAACATTGAATCTATTTTTATAAAAAATTATTCTATCAAATAAGGAATTATATATATATATTTTATAAAGAATAAAATATTTTTAATAAATTTAAATTGAAAAGGTTTTAAAATAAAGTAGTATTTGAAAATTAATAAATTTTGATTTAAATAAGTAAAAAATATTAAAAAATAAAAGCTTGTAACTATGAATAATTAAAAAATAATTAAAATAACAAATTTAATGTCTACATATAATAATAATTTTAATCATTATAAAATACTATGATATAATGACTGAAAATAAAAATAGAAATATATTGCATAAAATTGAACGGATTATATTAATATTAATTGAAGAGTTAACATTATAAATGCACTAGTAGAATAAATATCAAAGACTTCGGTACGTCTCACTTCGGTAATGTAAATTAGCAAAGTAAAAACAAACAACTTTGCTTTTCAATTGATCAAGTAAAAACCCGCATGCACTTCAAGAAAATGCATCAAACAAAAAAGTAGGAGCTAGTTAGAAATTTAAAGTTAAAAAGACTTCGCTACTTTGATAATTACTGAAGTAAAAAGTATGAAAGTTTATTTTTTATCAAAAAATTTTTACAATAACGAAGTGTATGTCTTGAGACTGGAAATTGAAGAAGGCATTGGCCCAACCTGGGGGTGGCATTTCGGAACCGAAAATCAAAAATCGAACCGAGAAAACCCAATAAAAGAACCAAAAAACCGAAATCGAAGAAGACGAAGCGAAAAATAGAAAAACAGAACCGGACCGAAACAGTTCGGTTCATTTCTCGGTTCTGGAACAGACCGAACCGAACTAGACCGAACTGGACCGAAATAAAATTCAGTCATATTATGCTAATATGTTGGTAGTTATAATTGATTGTTTCACTCTCAAGTTCTCTGCACAACACTGGCCCTAATTCTAGCTCTTAGCATTTCCGTCGAAACTCAACAATCAACCAAGTCTACTGCCGCCTCAGCTCACTTTTTCTTCCTTGCTTCTCGCGGCTGCCGCGGTCGACTTGAGCTCGCCGCCCTTTGTCGGCCTCAACTCAACAACATCAAGAAGCCCTAATCTCCTCTGCTCCCTTTTTCTTCCTTGCTCCTCGCCGCTGCCGCCGTGGACTTGATCTCGCCGCCCTTTTCTCAGCCTCAACTCAACAACATCAAGAAGACCTAATCTATTCGTTAATTTGCAGCCCTTGTTATTCTTCTTCGTTTTTGTAAGTTTGTTCATTTTTCTTGAATTTTAATTTATGGATCTAAAAATCGAAATACTGAGATTTGCGATACCGAAACTTGATGTCAAATTGATTCATTTTTTCATTAATTAATTAATGGATATTGTGGAAATTTTGTAATGTACTGAATTTGACTAGGCAAAAATGAGATGAACAGAACTGGGTGAGAAAATGTTAGTATACGTGTGTTTATAGAATTAAAAAAAATTCATGGAGCCCAAATCTAATTTTGCATTTTATTATATTTTAGAGACTAGAATTTTATCTGTTGGTTGTTGGTGGTATTTGTTGGTAGTACAGGTGATAGAGAAGGATAAAAAATAATGCTATTATGCTAATGTGTGGATTTTTCATATACTGGATAGAGCCGCGGGTCTTTCATCATGGACATGGAGTATATGGTAACGTTATTGTTTCATAATAGGATAATTATTTTTCAATTTGTTAAAATATTTAAGTGCGATGTGCACAGTAACATTTTAATTCTCAGAATAGTTGTCCTGTTTTGTGGAATAGTTTTGAAAGGGTTAAGTGCCTTATTTCTTATTGGTCAAAGAATAAAAGGTGTTGGATTATGCCTTGTTCATGTGGATGTCGAATATGGTATTCACAAAACATGTGAATTGGGAATAATGTTTGATTTATTGCAACTAGCTCAAATTATTTTGCGCAAGTGCATGGCTGTTTTAGAATAAATGTTACGGATAGTATAGACATGAGTTTAAGTTGAATTGTGAATATGTATTATACTTGAATGTCTAAATATACATTACGAATAGTATAGACATGAGTTTAAGTTTCAAGTATCTTGATGTTGCTATAGCTGGAAATTTCATGACGAGTTTCTCTGTAACATAATGAATTTGTAGGAAAAACAAGAGTTTCTGTTTTAACTTTTGATTTTATTTAAAGAAAGGAATTTTCACCAGTGGCTTAACAAGAAAAATGATAACTTGTCATGATTCTCTGTTTTTATAGGCTATGACTATAACCGCTGAGATCTCACTTAGGGGTTATTTCAGAAGGCATCGTATATCTGATCTCATATGTACTTATTCTCTGAACCCTTGAAGCTATTACAAAAATTGCTCAAGTGGTTTAATAATTGCTGCACTAAGAATATATTATGATGTCACTTCGTTGATGGGATTGTACAGTGTGACCTTCTATTTTCAGTTATTTGAAACTTTTTTTGATTATTTATATTTATCGATATCTTTATTCCTTCATTTAATAAATGTGTTTTGGTATTGTTCGTGAGTGATGTCCAAATAAGACCATCAAATTAAGTATGTGTGGATTCTGGTCTCTTGCAATTTTTGACTTGCTTGCTTCAACCATCTCAGCATTTCTAATTCTGTAGATAATTATTGTTTATGTAGATATTATTTTCCCCATATTTGGTTATTCCATAATATTATTACTCGTCAACCAGTAAAGATTTTGAGGGTGGCTTTTCTTGTAAAAATTACTTCTCTGCAAGGAAATTGTCGCTAAAACTCATTGCTATTAATTATCCCATTTAGATGTTTAGACGAAACGTATGGTTTATTTGTGCAACTCGTTGTCCACAATTGCAGGAAAGTGAAAGTGAAGATGAACTCCTCGATCAAGGCGATGACGATCTTGATGATGAGCATGAACCAGAGGTCCAAGAACAGCCTCAGCTGATGTTGAAAAAGCCTGTTGAAGCTTCTCCAGCACCTAAGGAGGCTGAAAGACAGCTTTCCAAGAAGGAAAGAAGGAAAAAGGAGCTTGCTGAACTAGAAGCTATTCTGGCTGATTTTGGAGTTAACTCAAAAGCGAATGCTGAAGATGAGCCATCTGGTAACAATGCTTCCGCTCCTTATACTGTATGAACCAGAGTTTTCCTTTTATAATGGTAAATGAAAAAAAATTAAAATTATGTCTTTGATATTTTGCTGCGTTGTTTCTTGGTATTAACTTGCATATTTGCCTACTGGCTCATGGCATCATTGTGTCTATCGGTGCATGAAATATCCCTGCATATTATTGATGCAAATACTCATGAATGCACATACTCATTCTCTACTATCTCTAGGTTGAGGGTCTTGTTCTTGACCATGGTTCAAGACATCCTGATATGAAGCGCCGAGCAGAAAATTGCTACATTTTGACTTGTAATGTATCATTAGAGTATGAAGAAAGGTAATAATTGTGAAATGTTGGCGTAGCTTATGTTCTATTCCTCCAGATCCCTTGATATTTTATGAGCTATAGAACTGATGTCGTTGTGTTCAGTGAAATAAATGCTGGATTTTTTTACTCAAATGCAGACCAGAGGGAAGCAATGGTTGCAGCAGAAAGATGATCTATTGAGGAAAGAGTTCAGAAGATTGTTGATATAGAGAACAAGGTGTTGCAATTCAACGTTCATGATAAGGATGACTTCTTATTTACATTTTTATTGTTAAATATAATAATCACAATGTTATTGACAGGTGTGTGCTGGTAATGACAACAGTTTTGTTATCATCAATCAGAAAGGAATTGATCCGCCATCATTGGATATTCTTGCTCGAGCTGGTGTAAGTTGTCCGTATATTTTAGTTGTATGCTCCGAAAAGTACCCCATCATTAGAAGACTTCACCATATAAGATGAGCCATCTGGTAACAATGCTTCCGCTCCTTTCAGTTGTATTGCTACATGGTATCTTATATGTCGTTTCTGAAAATGAGACGGAGCCTAGATTTCGTTTTTTCAGTTTTTATTCTGTTTCAGTTTTATAGTTCTTTCAATATTTCTGGGAGCCTCGTGACGTCGTTGATTGTGCTAGAATCGATAAATTAGGATTTTCTTCATTTCCTTGTACTTGACAAATGTGATATCATTGAACAGGTTAGGGGAGCCTTAATCTCTCACCCCTGTGTTTTTATACAAATAAACACACACATATACATATATGTGTACATATATTATTTATATATCATGTTTGGGGAGAGAAAAAATTCAACAAATATCCTCTCGTGTTGAGGGTGCAATTTATGAAAGAATCGAATGTCAAGGGCATATCTGTAATTTTGAAAGATAACTAGTTTCCATTATTTATGATAAAACTCAGGTAGTTTTGCAACTTGACCCTACTTTTTTATTTACAGTTGCTCTCATTAATCACTAATTGTGAGACAACTTTGTAAAAGTACTCTCACTAATCACAATTAATTAGATTGAGATCTCACTTGCAGATGTCAGTAAGGACCGCAAAGAGGGACAATCAAATGGAGATGCCGACAAGGACAGCAATGCCCCCACAAAATCTAAAAACGCAAAGAAAAAGAAAAAGAAGGATAAGGCTTCCAAAGAGGGGAAGGAGGCTGAAGACCGGCCCAACAGCTCAGACACCCTAAACGTCTCGGACGAAACCACTGGCACTGAACAGGCCAACGAAGATTCATCCGGCATTGATGTGAAAGAGAAGCTCAAGAAAATGGCGTCGGTTAAGAAAAAGAAATCCAGTAAAGAAATGGACGATGCTGCTAGAGCCGCTGCTCTGGAGAAACTCTTATTTTTTCTACAAATTCATCATGTTATAGAGAAGCTCGTCATGAAATTTCCAGCTTTAGCAACATCAAGATATTTGAAACTTAAACTCATGTCTATACTATCCATAATATTTATTTTACAGAGAAACTCGTCATGAAATTATTTTGCGCAAGTGCAGGGCTTTTTGTGAATTGATTTGTTGGATTTTTTAATGGGAAATGCTAAATTTAAAATTTATATTTTTATTTTGTTAAAATAAAGGTGTTACCTTGGGTACTATATATATGTTGCAAATGTCTTTCATTGGTAACACCTAGACTAAAAATGGATGCGCATTTTGTGGCCCCACCCGTGGGCCTCACAAAGTAAGCCCCACTAACAGGCCCAAGAAAAGTGGGTCCCACATATGGGGCCCTCCAACTGACCCCACTAAGTGGGTCCCACCCTTGTGCCCGGCATGTGGGACCCACAAAATGGGCCCCATGTGTGGAACCCACTAAATTGACTATATATTTTATAAAATTATAAAGTCTATTACAACACGAATCTGATGTTGCTATAGGGTCCTTAGGATGTTGCTGTATAGTTCTTTGGTAACAAATAATCCTATGTTAGCTTAGGATGATCGCGTATGTTGCGCTTTGAGTCGAAAGCACTGCTCATGACAGACTTAGTTAAAGTGTTACCTTTGCCCATTTTGGGTCTGTGGCAACAGAAAATTGGGTCTAAGGTAACACAGTTATGTGGTTGCCGAAGGCCATTTATGGCATAGTGACATAACCCAACGTCATCTGAAATATGGTGATCATAAAGGTTAGCGATCGGGGTTAGTGGAAGTCATGTAGAGGGCAATGAATAATCAAGATGGGGATTTGTCCCTCTCTTTAGTGAGAGAGATATCGGTTGGGCTCCTCGATAATTAGGACTGAAGGAAATGCATGGCCATGCTCAAATGAAGAGTCATTTGATCCAATCAGTCTACTTAAGATCGAAAAATCATTTGAACATAATAAGTATGACAATCTCCGTGACTTAGTTCAAATATGATATCGTGTGACAAATAGATTTGACACGTTAAAAGGTTTAATAGACTATTAACTTATATTATTTGGGTAATCATAATGTTTTTCTAGAGGTCGCTTATGATTTATTATTTAATAAAGTATTAAATTATTGCCAACATAATATATGCCTTTTGGGTCACACGTACGACAACTATAGACAAGTAGGAATAAATATCAACTGGGAATAATAAATATAATATTGGATATTAGATTTATGAGGAAATTAAATAATAAATAATATATATAATATTAGATATTATATATATTGTATTATTAATAACTTGAGGGGTAACTAAGCAAATACTAGATTCTTGAATCTAGGGTTACTTAGTATAAATAGGGAGTCTATGACAAGGAGTTGTCATAAGAAAACAAATGGAAACCCCTCCCCCCCACCAAGAAGAAAGGAAAAATCGGCCTCTTCCTCTTATAGTATGAGAACGACGTCGGTCATCTAATCTTCTTCCCTTAGTTGATCTTGATCGATAGTACAATCCTTCTAATAAGGAATTTGTGTTGTACTATTTATCAATATTATTCGTAAGGAAGGATCACCCATATAGGAAGGAGATATTCATCTGCTTTTAGTCCGGATCTACATCTGTTTGTCGGATTAGGGTGATTTGATTAATCCCTTAATCTAACAATTAAATTACTGCATGAGATCCTAAATTGGGTTTTCGTATTAATTCTTCCGCTGCATTTTGTAATATCTGGAATTTCTACTACTGTTGTTTGATATTATTTTATCCGAGTTATATTGTACAGCGTGGAATCTGTACAGTAGGGGTAAAATAAATAAAGGACTGAGATATCAGTATCGGTAAAATTGTCGTATTTTGGTCGACAGTTACATTTGAGGATATTGTGTATCAGGTTGTCGTACTTTTGATATTGGGTATATCGTATGATGATATTATTGGATTCAGTGTTTGTGTTCAGTGTGTCTTATGTTCGTTTTTGGTATGTCGAGACGTTGGACAAGAACTGCGGAAAATGGCTAAGTATAGCCTGATTAGCGCACGCTAATGTTCAAGTATAGCGCACGCTATTATGCAGGATTAGCGCACGCTACGTTCATAGGTTAGCGTACGCTAGTGCAGATCAGATCGGAAGGAATCTGCGTATGGACCCGGCTGCTTTCGGCGCACGTTCTGGTAAGTCAACGGTTGTTGTCCTGAGGTATTAGCGCACGCTAAAGATTAGGCTTAGCGCACGCTAAATATATATCACCAACAAGGAATCTTATCCTTGTAAGATCTTTGTAATGTGGGGGCGAGTGGTAGGTGAACGCCGTAGTAAGTCAACCTCGGATAGCGCACGCTAAGAGTAAGGACTAGCGTCGCTAGACATGATGATTTACGTACGTTAATGCATGGGCATTACGTACGTAAGGTAGTTTACTGAAGCAAGACGGTAGCCTCTCGGGCCGATAGCGCACGCTAACAAAGTCAGTTAGCGCACGCTAAGGCTAGCGCACGCTAAACATAATGGTTTAGCGCACGCTAGTGATGTATATTATAAAAAGGGACAGAAGGGTGTTATGAAGCATTTCGTCCATTCCTTCCTTGTAACCGAGAGAGAGAGTTTTTAGAGAGAGGTTTGAGGTCCCAAACACTGAGAGATGATGATCTTTAACAAGATTAAGATGGAGAGCATGGATTCAAGCCTCGTTCTTCAAGTTATTCATGATTCTTGGAATGGAGTCTAGTGTTCTTATTCTTGGTCCATCCAATCCAGGTAATTTTCGTATCCTCTTGATGATAGTTCGTTTTTTTGGATGATTTCATGTAAGGAGCATGTTGGATAATCATATTATGATGTTATATGGGATTCAATGGAATTTTGATAAGAGTCTCGGATGTTAGTTAAGATTCTTCTTACTATAAGGATGGTGATTCGTTTAACCCGATCTAAGATGGATTTCTGAATCTTGTTAATTATATTGATCGATTTAGAGGAGTTAAATCATGATACGAGGTTGAATTCCGGATTGAATATGATATGATCCTTGTTATCGAGTCGGTTTGATTGTTGATGTTATTATTGATATATGGACATTGATATTATCCTTGTGATAGTTATGGTGTCGTTTATCTTCAAGAGATATGGAGATTTATGTCTCCCTTCATTCGGATTCGTAGTTGCAAGATGCTAGTCGATGCTTGGAATGCATGCCATCAGACGGCATTAGCGCACGCTAAGCTTACCGGCTAGCGCACGCTAATGGGAGCAACTTAGCGCACGCTACGTTAGGTGATTAACGTGCGCTAAGTAGGCGACAGTGCGGTATTTTTGTGTTTTGATTAGGAATTCGTGATGGTTTGACTTGGTTGGTTCCGACTGTGTTTATTCGAGGTTGTGTTGAACCGTTGAGTTCGATTGGTTAGTATTGTCGGTTGTTGATTGTTATCGGATATGTGTTATTTGATTTCTTCGATAGGTTGAGATTGCGATCGGTGATTATAACCGGATATTGCGGTCGTGTTCGAGTATGTCCATTGTATTGCTTTTGATCGGGGTGAGGAGCTCGTAGACAAAGGCAATGTGTTGGCAAGACCGGCCGTGGTATCGGCATCGAGGCAAGTTATTACTTGCTCAGTTATAATATTTAATGAATGGTTTCAGTTTCATTTCGTTTATAATGCATATAGCGATGATTATTATTGTGAACTCTGGATATTCGGATCGCATATCGTTCTTTCGATTCTGGGAGGTAAATCATAATGTATATGCTTTATCTCAGTTATTGGTATGTTCGAGTACCGAGGTTACATTATGGTAAAGACGAGGATATGAGTATCTATAGTTCATTGTACGTTTGGATCACCGAGCATTGAGGATAATCATCGGTGATGATTTGGACATCGGGGTTGCTCCCGAAGGACTCGGGGCAAGTATTCCATATTGATTATGGTTTAGTGTTATTCATTTTGGTCTTGTACATTTTCTTTCATGTCGTTGAACATGAAGTCGTCCTAGTAAATTGTCATGTTGTCGTGCATGTTATGTTGTTCATGATGATGAACATATTGATTTGCATATGTGTATGCATATTGTGTTGTTTATGTTGTGTTGATCCTGTGAGATCATGAGGATCTATGCTGAGGGCGCTGGATCGAACGTCCACCTGATTTTGATCTTGTAGGATCATCACGGGAATCTATGCTGAGGGCGCTGGATCGTTGGACAGGTTTTCCACCTGATTTTGATCTTGTAGGATCATTACGGGGATCCATGCTGAGGGCGCTGGATCGTTGGACAGGTTTTCCGCCTGATGTTGATCTTGTAGGATCATCACGGGGACCTATGCTGAGGGCGCTGGGTCATGGGATTTCCATTGAGTATACATTGTTGTTATTGTTGTGATCATATTGACGTGGTCATATGAGTATGCATTTGTAGGTCTTGTGTTAGGACCGTGTCCGTATTGCATTGTTCTGATATCGGATTAGACTGATATGATTATCGTGGCACATCATATCTCGAGGTATGTTCCATATTTTCCTTGGTCTTGTCTTTGGTGGACAATTGGTTATCGTCTTGGGATTTGATGATTTTATTCGATGGATCGTATTGGTCAGAAATGGTAGATTTCCGTATCGTGAATTGGTTATGATAGTTTGAGGATCTTGAGTATTGTTTGAGGTACAATACAAATATTATGTTCGAGTTTAATGGTTATTCTGATGAGAATTACTTGAGTAAGTAAAGTCATGGCGGTAAGATTATATTGGTCGTATTCTTATTCTCATTGGTATGTATTCTTAATGTGATGTGACGGTTATCATTGTTGGATATTATGGCTGACCCCGTCGTGGGATTTCTTTTTAGGTTCTTGGAGTATCGAGCTTGTAGCGGTCGTGAAGAGATGAGCTTCCCGGGGAATACTGGCTAGGACATGTTGTGTGCATTGAGTTTTTTTTTGATTTGTTCTCGTATTCCGCTGCTAGAGTATCCTTATGGTTGGTCTTTTTCCGCTGCGTGAGTATTTTGAAATGACCTTTTGGTATCTGATAACTGAGGTTGCTTTGGAAGTCGTTTTCTAAACTTTTGAGTGTCGGCCGTTTGGCCTTGAGATTTCAAATGAGATTTTACGACGGTTTCTGATAAACGGATTTTATAAGTCTTTGTGAATTTTTAAAGATAGTACCGTCGTTGGCCTCTTGGGCATTTGTAAATGTTTGCGAAAATTTCTTTTAGCCTTGTGGGTT
The DNA here is from genome assembly GCA_033398695.1 of Orobanche coerulescens. Taxonomy (NCBI): domain Eukaryota; kingdom Viridiplantae; phylum Streptophyta; class Magnoliopsida; order Lamiales; family Orobanchaceae; genus Orobanche; species Orobanche coerulescens. Next base: position 92,537,841 of record CM065819.1, read on the forward strand.
CCATCTCGGGGCCCACGGCGCTGTAATATTTCCGGTTAAATCTGGGGGTGTTACAGAATATGGTATCAGAGCTTAGGTTGAGAAAACCTAGGCATTTGGGTCGAGTTGGGTCGTGTTTTTGTTGCGTCATTCGAGTTGTCGATTGACAAATACTAGAGCCGTGAGTCTTTGTTGTTCACTCAGGCTTGTGCGTTATCGGATTTGCCAGTATCGTACTGGGCTTGTTATAACTTTTCCAAATGGTGTTTACGTGATATATTGTGTTCTTGAGTTGCACTGAGTTTGCAAAACGTGAGTTTTGAAAATACCTGTGTCGAGTATTTTCTTGAGTCTAGACATGTGCCAGTATCACGGGGAATCGTCGGCTTCACGATCTGTAAGTATTCGGATTTTTGAATTTCATTGAGATTTACTGCCGTTCTAAGTTGATATGTTTTGAGATTCAGCAGATATTATGCATTTCAATATAAGGTGACAGAGTTGGGACAGGATTGATGATCTTGAGAAGTTATGATTTTGGAAATCAGTATATCAGCTAGATTTTGGAACGAAATTGTGTATTCGGGAGAAGGACTATGGATTGTCGAGAAGAACATGTAGTCATGTTAGTTCATTTTGTGATATATATGAACTGCTCTTGAGCATTTGATAATGATACTTTTCAAAATGAATATTTTACGGATGTTTTACGGAAAATGATTTTGGGCCGAGACCCAATCGATTTTGAAATGGTTTTATAACTCAGGACTTGAAGTCCGAAAAGGGGTTTTCTACTTTTTAAACTTTTTGTAATGCGGAACGAGTTACGGGCTAAGACCCTAATGTTTCAAACGGCTTTTCTGTTTTCTTAAAACTCCCGAGACTTGTAAAACACTTTACCAATCGTTTACCTATGTTATTTCCGCCTTTCGAGGCTTTGGTTTACTTGTTCAAATTGAACCTCTCGGGAAGTCTTTCGCTGTGTGGATTTGTTTCAATATTTTGTCATATCATATTTAAGGTGATCCAGGATGGGTTAATGACTGACGTTGCAAGTCATGTGTGGAAAAGGAGTTTAGTCGGAATTTATATATTGAGATTTTGGAACTCGATCGTGTGGTTTTCCGATGGAATATCAGTGGATATTGGTGACGAACCGAATTGGTATACATGAGTATGGATATAGTTGAGCATTTGCATACTTTTCATTTTAAAACTTCGAAATCGTGTGGATTCGAAGGAAACTGTTATCAAATACTTGGCACCATCGAGCCAAGTTAATTTTTCGAAAATTGATTTTGTGGTCTTACCAAAATTTATGTTTTGAGTTTTCAAACTCTTGAAAGAATTTTCGAAAATTTGTCTTTTGACAAGAATATATGATTTCAAACTGGTTTTGAAAATGTGATTGATATACATACGCATTTAGTGCATAGTGCATATCATATTGATGGGACGATGGAAAAGGAATTCGAACTTCAGTATGTTAGTTTGATTATCCGGTGATGATCGGTTGAGTTATCAGATAAGAGAAATATGTTGCGTGTTGTAGATTCATGCACATAATATTATTTTGGAAACTTGGGATTTTGTGAAACCGGAACATATGTGCTATGTGATTCCATTGGTATGGTAGTAGCGCGATTTTACCTTACTGATTCTGGAATGATTTCCTTGTAAGCGTAGATTTGGGGATGGTGACCCCATACTGGTTGTTTTAGATAGTGAGTGGTCGTTTCACTCCGTGTATGATCGGGTATGTTCGTCGGTTTGTGATTGGTTGTTCATATGCCGAGGGTATGTTCGCGATCGGATATGTTTATTGAGATCCACTGTATGTGATCGGTGTGTCGTTTTGAGAATTTTGCTTTTTCGTATATCTGTTTCTGTGGTTCTGTGTTGATAGTGTTGGAGTTTACCGTGTGAAGGTATTCTCGATTTCCGTTGATCGTTTGTTGGTTGTATTGGAGTTTATCACGTTGATGATATTCTCGATTGTGTTTTGACCTCTGGTTGGTCAGATTGGAATTTATCATGTCGATGATAAATTCGGTTGATTGTTGATCATTGTTGGTGATCATCTGAGCGTTCAGATTGTCAATCGATGTTTCGGGATTCGTTGCCATTGTATTGAGTAGTTGTTTCACAGATACATCGGATATTATTCGTTTTATCAGAATTGAGACTTGATTATGTAATCAGGCAGACAGGATTTGATTCGGGCAGATTGTTTGATCCGAAGATGATATATTTTGTTGAGAATCAGGGAATTGTGATCGTAAGCGTATTGAGACTGTACCGTGAGAACGCTGGCTAGTATCTCTGGAGATCGTCGACCTGCGTATTTGGAAGTATGCTCTTTTGGATATTCGGTAATGATGATGATAAATCGTTGTCGTGATGGTTTTGGGATATTTTGAGCTGAACGGTATGTTTGTTTGTTTTTTTGATGGATTGCAAGTTTCGAGGACGAAACTTATTTTAAGGGGTGTAGAATGTAATATCCGGAATTTCTACTACTGTTGTTTGATATTATTTTATCCGAGTTATATTGTACAGCGTGGAATCATAACAGTAGGGGTAAAATAAATAAAGGACTTAGATATCAGTATCGTTAAAATTGTCGTATTTTGGTCTACAGTTACATTAGACGATATTGTGAATCAGGTAGTCGTACATATGATAGTGGGTATATCGTATGATGATATTATTGGATTCAGTGTTTGTGTTCAGTGTGTCTTATGTTCGTTTTTGGTATGTCGAGACGTTGGACAAGAACTGCGGAAAATGGCTAAGTATAGCCTGATTAGCGCACGCTAATGTTCAAGTATAGCGCACGCTATTGTGCAGGATTAGCGCACGCTACGTTCATAGGTTAGCGTACGCTAGTGCAGATCAGATCGGAAGGAATCTGCGTATGGACCCGGCTGCTTTCGGCGCACGTTCTGGTAAGTCAACGGTTGTTGTCCTGAGGTATTAGCGCACGCTAAAGATTAGGCTTAGCGCACGCTAAATATATATCAGTCAACAAGGAATCTTATCCTTGTAAGATGCTGTCGGAATGTGGGGGCGAGTGGTAGGTGAACGCTGTAGTAAGTCAACCTCGGATAGCGCACGCTAAGAGTAAGGACTAGCGTACGCTAGACATGATGATTTACGTACGTTAATGCATGGGCATTACGTACGTAAGGTAGTTTACGAAGCAAGACAGTAGCCTGCAGGCTGATAGCGCACGCTAACAAAGTCGATTAGCGCACGCTAAGGCTAGCGCACGCTAAACATAATGGTTTAGCGCACGCTAGTGATGTATATTATAAAAAGGGACAGAAGGGTGTTATGAAGCATTTCGTCCATTCCTTCCTTGTAACCGAGAGAGAGAGTTTTTAGAGAGAGGTTTGAGGTCCCAAACACTGAGAGATGATGATCTTTAACAAGATTAAGATGGAGAGCATGGATTCAAGCCTCGTTCTTCAAGTTATTCATGATTCTTGGAATGGAGTCTAGTGTTCTTATTCTTGGTCCATCCAATCCAGGTAATTTTCGTATCCTCTTGATGATAGTTCGTTTTTTTGGATGATTTCATGTAAGGAGCATGTTGGATAATCATATGATGATGTTATATGGGATTCAATGGAATTTTGATAAGAGTCTCGGATGTTAGTTAAGATTCTTCTTACTATAAGGATGGTGATTCGTTTAACCCGATCTAAGATGGATTTCTGAATCTTGTTAATTATATTGATCGATTTAGAGGAGTTAAATCATGATACGAGGTTGAATTAGGATTGAATATGATATGATCCGTGTTATCGAGTCGGTTTGATTGTTGATGTTATTATTGATATATGGACATTGATATTATCCTTGTGATAGTTATGGTGTCGTTTATCTTCAAGAGATATGGAGATTTATGTCTCCCTTCATTCGGATTCGTAGTTGCAAGATGCTAGTCGATGCTTGGAATGCATGCCATCAGACAGCATTAGCTCACGCTAATATTACTGGCTATCTCACGCTAACGGGAGCAACTTATCGCACTCTACGTTAGGTGATTAACGTGCGCTAAGTAGGCGCAAGGCGATATTTTTGTGTTTTGATTAGGAATTCGTGATGGTTTGACTTGGTTGGTTCTGACTGTGTTTATTCGAGTTTGTGTTGAACCGTTGAGTTCGATTGGTTAGTATTGTCAGTTGTTGATTGTTATCGGATATGTGTTATTTGATTTCTTCGATAGGTTGAGATTGCTGATCGGTGATTATAACCGGATATTGCGGTCGTGTTCGAGTATGTCCATTGTATTGCTTTTGATCGGGGCTGAGGAGCTCGTAGACAAAGGCAATGTGTTCGGCAAAGACTTCGTGGTATCGGTATCGAGGCAAGTTATTACCCTTTCGCTTATAATATTTAATGAATGGTTTCAGTTTCATTTCGTTTATAATGCATATAGCGATGATTATTATTGTGAACTCTGGATATTCGGATCGCATATCGTTCTTTCGATTCTGGGAGGTAAATCATAATGTATATGCTTTATCTCAGTTATTGGTATGTTCGAGTACCGAGGTTACATTATGGTAAAGACGAGGATATGAGTATCTATAGTTCATTGTACGTTTGGATCACCGAGCATTGAGGATAATCATCGGTGATGATTTGGACATCGGGGTTGCTCCCGAAGGACTCGGGGCAAGTATTCCATATTGATTATGGTTTAGTGTTATTCATTTTGGTCTTGTACATTTTCTTTCATGTCGTTGAACATGAAGTCGTCCTAGTAAATTGTCATGTTGTCGTGCATGTTATGTTGTTCATGATGATGAACATATTGATTTGCATATGTGTATGCACATTGTGTTGTTTATGTTGTGTTGATCCTGTGAGATCATGAGGATCTATGCTGAGGGCGCTGGATCGAACGTCCACCTGATTTTGATCTTGTAGGATCATCACGGGAATCTATGCTGAGGGCGCTGGATCGTTGGACAGGTTTTCCACCTGATTTTGATCTTGTAGGATCATTACGGGGATCCATGCTGAGGGCGCTGGATCGTTGGACAGGTTTTCCGCCTGATGTTGATCTTGTAGGATCATCACGGGGACCTATGCTGAGGGCGCTGGGTCATGGGATTTCCATTGAGTATACATTGTTGTTATTGTTGTGATCATATTGACGTGGTCATATGAGTATGCATTTGTAGGTCTTGTGTTAGGACCGTGTCCGTATTGCATTGTTCTGATATCGGATTAGACTGATATGATTATCGTGGCACATCATATCTCGAGGTATGTTCCATATTTTCCTTGGTCTTGTCTTTGGTGGACAATTGGTTATCGTCTTGGGATTTGATGATTTTATTCGATGGATCGTATTGGTCAGAAATGGTAGATTTCCGTATCGTGAATTGGTTATGATAGTTTGAGGATCTTGAGTATTGTTTGAGGTACAATACAAATATTTTGTTCGAGTTTAATGGTTATTCTGATGAGAATTACTTGAGTAAGTAAAGTCATGGCGGTAAGATTATATTGGTCGTATTCTTATTCTCATTGGTATGTATTCTTAATGTGATGTGACGGTTATCATTGTTGGATATTATGGCTGACCCCGTCGTGGGATTTCTTTTTAGGTTCTTGGAGTATCGAGCTTGTAGCGGTCGTGAAGAGATGAACTTCCCGGGGAATACTGGCTAGGACATGTTGTGTGCATTGAGTTTTTTTTTTTATTTGTTCTCGTATTCCGCTGCTAGAGTATCCTTATGGTTGGTCTTTTTCCGCTGCGTGAGTATTTTGAAATGACATTTTGGTATCTGATAACTGAGGTTGCTTTGGAAGTCGTTTTCTAAACTTTTGAGTGTCGGCCGTTTGGCCTTGAGATTTCAAATGAGATTTTACGACGGTTTCTGATAAACGGATTTTATAAGTCTTTGTGAATTTTTAAAGATAGTACCGTCGTTGGCCTCTTGGGCATTTGTAAATGTTTGCGAAAATTTCTTTTAGCCTTGTGGGTTCCATCTCGGGGCCCACGGCACTGTAATATTTCCGGTTAAATCTGGGGGTGTTACACATTTTACTCTTGTTTTATGTTTTCGATGCATAGAAAACCCAACAGTGGTATCGGAGCCAACTTGCATATAATTTAATTATTTATGTAGAACATATTTATGTGCAAATTATGTTCTTAATTATGTTTATAACATATAGATTTTATAATATAATTTTTCTGATTTAATTTGATTAAATCGGATCGTCAAAAATTAATTTTCTGGACTGTTTTTGCAAATATCTGCTCCAGAACTGTTCTGAAATAGGTCTGGTCCGAGACGGGTCGGGACGGGTCTGCCATATATATTGCAAAATATTGCAAAATATTCTGCGAAATGCGGGAATCGATCCCGAGCCTTTCGGCTTTAATTTAGGTGCTTTGCCATCTACGCTGGCCGTGTGAACGTGATAATGTATCACATATTTTCCTTTTATAACCTAAATATGTTTCAAACCAAATGTTCCAAAATAATTTGTAGCTTGCGGGTTTCGAACCCGCGTGGTTCTGTGGCAGAACCTCTGACCGGACCAACTGGGCTGCAGGTATGGATTGTTGAATTTTTGACACAGTATTTTATTTATTGTCTGATCGTCAGACAGGTTTATGATTTTGTATATTACATGCTTTAAGTAATTATTTGATAATTTTTTATGGTATGTGTATGGTGTATGGCATGATCATAAACTGACCAATGTGATTGGATACTTTATTTCCTTATGGGTTGGTTTTACGGCCTGCGTGTCATTTAACTAAAATTAGCTTTACGACCTGCGAGTCGTCTATTTAAATTGTTTATTATTTTACGGCCTCCCTATTGTTTGCACCTCTTGTAATTTAATTTACTAGTGTTTTATTAAATTTCATTAATGTAATGAAGACAAGAAGGACGAGAAGGACGGACTCGAGGAGCAAATTGATAGCGTATGACATTCCAAGGAGTTGGGAAGATCAATGAAGACCAATTTCACCCTTTAGATTGACCTTTGTGATTTTCATGTTGGCTCATGAAAATCACGTTAGGATTATGGTCATGCTATATACGGTCTTATAATTTTAATTGTCATGTTATGCGATGTATGTTTAAATTTATGCATGTATGTGATGTTATGTATGTTGAGATGTTTGTTAGCAAACATAGACATTAACATATGATAAAAAGCCCTCGTTAAAATTTTAAAATGCCGTTCATTTGAAAAACACCTATCAAGACTTCGATCATCTTGAGTGGGTCATGTCAAAGCTGGGTGCTCGGATTATCTTAGTAAGGTAGAATAGGTAATGGTGATACCTATGTGTTTTAATGAACTAAGAATTCAAAAGAGTTTTGAACCTTAAGGCATAAGATGGGATTATAACATGCTTGGGCATACGGTGCCAAATCCCATGAATATAATCTAAGAGTTACATATGATATGATCGATAAAGAGTTATTCACCTAAAGTAGCTCAATTCTATTCATGCCAAAGCTGAGTTTGGGATTGTGCGAAATGGGATCTTAGCCCACTAAAGTTACAAATATTGTAAATTGAGTGTACTTTATTTTAGTGGGAGTATTTTTCGAGAAATAAAATAATGTGACTAAATATTTTGCATATTGAATTTTATAGATATTATAGAATGGCATCAAACAACACGTCCACTATTTCACTGCGATCAGTTCTTGAAAAGGACAAGCTCAAAGAAAATGGCAGTAACTATCTGGATTGGATCCGGAGCTTGAGAATAGTTCTCAAGCAAGAAAGAAAGCTGTATGTTCTTGAGGAAGAAACTCCTGATGATCCAGCTGACTGTAATATCCACATATTTCTATTTTTCGTATTTGTATAATTCTGGTATTTTTATAATTTTGTCGACGCGCTTGTAACCGTATAAGTATTTTGAGAATATTAAATACTAGACTTGTCATCATCTGAGCTTGTTTCGAACTTGTTTTACTCAATTCCGCATTGGATGTCACTTTTGTCACCTTCGGGTTCAGTTCTCATAATCATTGTCCGGAACCGCCATTTCGAGGTTCCCACAAATTCATTTCATGTTATTATGGATGTTGTGAACTTTTATTGGTATTTTGATCGAGTATCGTGTTGGGATCGACTGTGTTTGACTTAGAATCACCATACGAGGGTTCGTGATAGCGCATTCAGACCTTTAAATGGTCGGGGTTATGCGTTGATCAAGTATAACATGTTCGTGGGTCGTTTTTCGTCACTTTTTAGGCATGAACGGTCTGCACCGTGGCACACCCCTTGATAGACTCGGACTAGAGCTCGCTGTACCGCGCACCGTGGCACACCACCTTCCGGGCCACAGAACGGCACCCCCTTGTGAGACTCGAGCAGGGCCGTTGTACCGTGCGCCGCGGCACGCCACGTTCCGGATCGCGGCACGGCCTGGAGGCCTGCTTGTAAATTTTAGCCGCGGGCCGCGGCACACTCAGCCTGCGCCGCGGCACAAGGGTCAGCAGACCTATATTGTGCAGGTTTTTGGAGAGGATTTCATTTCCTCTCCTTTCTTCTTCTCCATTGTTGCGATTTGGGCGATTTCCAAGGTCAAAAGTCGACGGGAGTTCACCAATCATAATCATCTCGAGTTCATAGCGTGATTTAATCTCCCCAATCCCGTTTCTCCTCCTTCAAATTGAGGTAAATCTCTGTGCATCCCTACTGATCGACAAAAACTTATCCTAAAAATAGGAGTTTTTGAGTCGCTCGCAAATATATACGAGGTAGAAGTAGTTTGTGGTAAGTTCTACCAAGGTCTTTTCTCTCGAGGATTGCTCAGTAGGGCTTCGTATAATATTTTGTTATAGATTGCGAGAAATAAATACTAAAATATTCAAAAAGATTATTGGGTTTTTAAATTAACTAAATTAAAATGCACTATTTTTAATTTAAAATATTTTTAATAAGACTATTTTTAATAAGACTATTTTTATACTATACTATTTATATTAAGACTATTTATATTAAACTATTTTTTAACTAGACTATTTTTATTAGACTATTTATATTAGACTATTTTTTTAACTAGTGAAAATGAATAGGATTAAAATGAGTTGGGAATTTATAAAATCTTGGGGATTACGGGTTCATTAAATTAGGTTTTTAATTAAGTATAGGAATTGATTTACACGGATATAAAAGAAAAATGAATGTTTATCGAGTAATCAACATTTCACCTCATAACTTTCGTATTCAAAGGTGTCTTAACCACTTTCGCAATTTTAAGATGTTGATAACAAGATTAACACTTGATAGATTGAAAAGATATATTTCAAATTCACTCAACAATCAATCAAGGAGGTTTTTTTAGTAGAAATAGGATATGATCAATCTCTATTTAAACCAATTAGTCCTTTTTAATCAAAATAGTGTAAATCGATCAAATACTCAATATATAACTTAATAGAAATCCCCCATCCCCTAGGAAGAAAGATTAGCTACTCATTGATTTATACAAACTAAAATTATAATAGAAATAATTGATATACATAATATATATATATATATATATAAATTTTTAATTACTAGAACTTAATGACAATAGATAAAAACTTATTTGAATATGATGAATCAAAGTGCAAGAACTAAACTTCAAAATATAACTTCAAACTTATTTAAAAGTTACAAGCTTACAAAAATTGAAAGTAAAATACTAAGTGCTTATTGATCAAGCACTTTTCAATTACAAACTAAATGAAAGAAAAACTTTAAACTAAAAATGAAATACAAAGTAAAGTGAGAGTTCAAAGGAGAAATATCTTGCTAAAAGAAAGGGAAGTTTCTTGGCAAGAAGAGGAGATGATTTTGCAATGGATGAAGATGTCCTTTTATAGGTGATTTTCAAGAATACAATTAATTATTTAATTTGTGGCATCTTTGACAAGTCTTTGGTGTTTGATTCACACTTGATCTTCCTTGCATGTCTTGATTTTTAGATCATTGACTTCTTACATAGTTGTTGAGCTCACAAGATGCTAAATGTGGAAAATTCCACAAATATCAGCCTGAAAATGGCGATGAAAAACGGCCCAGTTTGTCCCGGGTTGTGCGCCCTTTTGTGGTGACTCGGTCTCTTCCGGAATACGCGTGAGGACACGGTGCTAAATGCTGGCCGTGTGTGAAGCGGCCCAAGACACGGCCCTTGTTGCGCCGTATGTGAAACGGCCTACATAACACGGTCCTTTTTGCGCCATGTTGTATGGTCGTTTTGCCTTGAAAAATTCCCGTCGTTGGATTTGATCTTGTTTTCCGTCCTTTTTGATGCTTCATGTCAGTAATCTGTAAAATAACTATTTTTAGCTCATGTTTGGACATATCTGTAAAATATGTATTTTTAATCACAAATCAGTACGATTATGCCCGTAAAAGGAATATTTTGTATATGAATTTTTAGATCAATTATGCACTAATCAAATACCCCACACTTAATCATTTGCTTGTCCTCAAGTAAACCTCAGATATGGTATGATTGAACGTACCAATAATTTTACCACACCTCAAGGGGTAAATTAGACCAAGTTTTTATAATTTTGTCAAATCTCAAGAAAGTTTCCTTTTTAAACAAAAAGCATGAATTCATAGAACTCGCCGGATAAGTGTATCGCTCACTCTCAAGTGTATATGGGACATATTTTCGCTCAACCTTATTTAATGAAGTGAAAATTTCCATAGGCGTGCAAATCGACTTTTATCTCTACCACTTGTGTGTGTAACGTTGTCAATCAAAAAGGATTTTAAGGTTGTAATGTCGGCTCTTTGGTTGGGGTAGGGAAATATGGATAAAGTGACTTGAAACCGAACATTAGAAAATATTCTGAATTGAGTTTTATCAACTGGTAAGCACTTTAGAAGCTATTTAATTAAGCTTTGTATCAATCCCCTTACTTATGCTTCGATTTATCTGAGCTCTTTTTCTTGCTTTTCAATCAACCATTTTTTTTCTTTTTCCCTTTTTTTTACTTGGGTTGTTTATTATCTGTTTTACGCGAATGTAAATGATGGGTCACATGAATACACCCGGTTACTAGGATAAAAGCATACACAAGCTGCTTCTATGCATACTCATATCTAAGGTAACTGTTTTACGCGAATGTAAACATGGGTCACATGAATACACCCGGTTACTAAGTTCCCAAAAACAGCGGGGTAAATATTTTCTCCATTTTTTCAACACTACCAACAATATATATCACCCAATGTCACCACACAATATCTTTATCCTTGTCAAAAATAATTTCTAACTGTTCAAGTATGGGTCAAAGGATTTATAGCGATGGAAAGCTCAGTATGTGGTTAACAATAAAATAGGCAATAAGCTCAATTGGGTTAACTAGGAAATTAATAATTTTTTGGGTAGGCCGAAAAAGATTGAAAGGCTAAATAAAAAAAATCGCCTAAAATCACTTTCACTATTTTGCACACACTTCGTAGTTTTGAGTAAGATACCAATGCACGTTCTAGAGTTTCACAACACAAATAGCGCACTCAATCAAAGGAGATTTTGCATGATAGCAAGTAAACAACGGCTCAAAAGCTCACAAGGTTTTAAATATATATGTTTCATGAATTCACACAAATTTTTTTTTTTTTTTGGAACAATTGAGTTTGACCTTTCATCGAAAATTCAAGTTTAACACATGGTCATTTTACCGCACCAAAATTTTTATAAATAAGTCTCCCGAGGTGAGTAGTAAGACATATTACAAATTGACTGTTGGAGGTAATTTTTTTTATTTTAAAAATTCATATATTTCCGATATCACCCCACACTTTAGAAATAAGCATTGTCCTCAATGTATTGAAAAGATAAAAGAAAAAGGACTCCCCTGTCATGTGGTACGGTTGATCCTCATAGCAATCCCTAAAAATAACTTTGAAACAAAAGTAGAAAACCATATTGAAATAAGTTAAATAAATAAAAACAAAATCCATAATTGCAAGAAAAAGAAAAAAATACGCAAACAGTCTTAACAAGCCAAAAATAAAAGAAGTCAGAAAAATAATACAAATAAAATAATAAAAAAAAGTAGCACTAAGCCGATGGCCCGGGTGGTGGTGATGGTGGTATGATGCCGAAGTGCTGCTGAATGCGTGCCATCTGCTCGTCTGTTCGGTCGAGACGATCGTTTACCTTTTTAAGCTCACTTTTGATAACCTCCTGGTCGTTTCTGATGCAGCCAATCGCCTCCCATATACGACGGAGAAGGGACTGGGACTGGGGTTGACGGCTCGGATGGTGGGATTTGGTGGTCTCTCGTGTAGGGCTCTCGCCGTCACCTCCGTCAGTCGGAGAATGTGCCTCGTCTTCGCGCTGTGCATCCTCCTAAAATTCGATACCCATTCGGCTACAAGTAGCACGCCTCAATTTGTCCCGGTCTTTAATTACTGTGCGGTCGGCATTTGAGAAGTCAACATCCGTCTGCTTGAGTATCAACGTGATCAACCGGGGATAAGGAATGGAGTGCTTGGGGCTTTTGTTCCTTAGGAAATCACGCATGTGATTGTATATAATACTCTCATAATTCAATCTCTGTATAGCACCTAGCCCATGCACCATTTTATTCAAAAAGTATAAATTCCCAACTCGTACTTCATTTTTACTACTCGAACGAGGAAGAACATTTGTGCTGAGAAGATATAAAATGAGGCGATGCTGGTCGGAGAAGGATAAGGTCCCGATCTTCACTCCATACTTTCGGGAAGGAGTGTACTGGATGTCAAACCGCGCCATGGCACTACTAGTGTTCCACACCGGTCCTTCTGGGGGATTGAAGGATTTTCTGAAATTTACTTTCTTCCCCTCGTCCGGAGTGTGGAGCGAGTGATTTATCGAGCTCTCGGGGATTACCACTGGTGTCCCTCTAACCGTGCTTCGTATAGCGTAGTCATCTTTGCGTTTTGCCTCTACATTGGCGTAGAATTCACGGACCAAATCTCCGTAGTAATGATCAGGGAGCTTCAACGCATTCTCCCAATGTAGGTGACTGAAGAATTGAGATAGGTTGAATTTATCTTCAACCTCCTGTGCGATATCTCTCTCGACCAGAAGTTTGGAATGAGCTCGTTGCTCAAACCATTCCGCATTTTCAGCACTTGTAAAGCGTATAACATCGAAGGCCCCCGTGGTATGCTCTGGTTGAGAAGTGTCTCTCTCGGTGGCGGAAGATGATGCTAAAGGGCTGGCTGCCCGGCGTTTGCGAGTTCTGGTTGTCCTACATAATTATCACAAGAAAAATTCATTTAAGCATTTCATCGGACACCTTGTAATCGTGATTAACAAGCTCCCAAATTCATCAGTTTATGGACAAATTCTAACCCCCTGGCTCATGAATGCTTCAAAACTATACGATTAGCAATCGAACAATACTAATCTAAGCAAAACACCATGAATTTACAAACTTTCATCATGTAAAATTTTATAAACCAAAACCATCAAAATTTTGACATAATTTCATTTCATGTTATCAAAATCCTTACATATAATCCAACAAATGTGTTTAATCACGTGAATAAACGTAGCCACATATCCATAAATACAATGAGAATCGAATTCGCATCAAATATTGAAGAATTTTGAAGTAAACTTACATTGTCGCTTGACGACGAATTTCTGGAAAATTCCTAACAAATTTGATGAAAGTGGGTTGATTGAGGTGTTATGTATTGAAATAAAATAATCTAACAAAAAGAAATTAAAAAGTTGGGATTTTTAGTGGAGGGGGTCGGAGGTTAGGGTGAGAAGTAAATAAGAATGAAAGGGCCAACTTTGTTTTTAAAAACTCGTCTGCCAGAACACGGCGCTAAAACACGGTCCAGTTTGCGCCGTGTTGTGCGCTGTGTCGTACAGTGATATTTGATGGAAAATAGACACGGCGCTGGAAACGGTCCAGATTAGCGCCGTGTTATTCGCCGTGTCATACAGCAATTTTTCTTTTTGATTTTTTTAATTTTTTTGAAAATAAATAATAAGAAAAACAATAAATAAATTGGGTTCCCTCCCAATAAGGGCTCGTTTAATGTCATTAGCTTGACAACTTCCTGTTTTAGTCGTGCGACGGATCTCCAAGGGTTATGCTCTCTCCGTGACGAATTTTCTGATTTTCAAACTAAGGCTTTACCCTGTGTCCGTTCACCTGAAATGACTCTTTGGTTTGAGGATTTATCAGTCTAATTACTCCATATGGAAATACTTCCTCAATCTCGAAGGGTCCGGTCCAGCGTGATTTTAGCTTACCTGGAAATAATCGCAAACGAGAATTAAATAAAAGTACTTTCGTACCTGGTTTAAGGTGCTTGAGGGTAAGCTTCCGGTCATGAAGTCTATTGACTTTATCTTTGTAAATCAGAGAGTTCTCGTATGCTTCGTTTCTTAACTCATCTAATTCATATATTTGTAGCAGTCGTTCCTGTCCAGCTTCTTTCAATTCCATTGAAACAGCCTTAATTACCCAATAAGCTTTATGTTCGATTTCAACTGGAAGGTGACAAGTTTTTCCATAGACTAGACGGTAGGGGCTCATTCCCAATGGACTCTTGTATGCTGTTCGGTATGCCCAAAGTGCATCGACCAATTTTTCAGCCCAATCTTTTCAAGTTGGGCGCACAGTTTTTTCCAGGATCCCTTTTATTTGTCGGTTGCTTGTTTCAGCCTGACCCGACGTTTGTGGATGGTAGGGAGTTGCAATTTTGTGATTTATGCCATTTTTTGCCATAAGCTTGTCAAATAACTTGATGCAGAAGTGGGATCCCCCATCACTGATTATTGCCTTGGGAAATCCGAAACGGCTGATTATGTATTCCTGTACAAACTTAACAACAATATTAGCATCATTAGTCCTTGTGGGGATTGCCTCAACCCACTTGGATACATAATCGACTGCTAAAAGAATGTACTCAAAATTTCCAGATTTAGTGAATGGTCCCATAAAATCAATCCCCCATACATCAAAAATTTCTACAACCAAATTGATCGTGAGGGGCATCTCATTTCTTTTTCCGATATTACCAGTTCGTTGACACCTATCGCACTGAACACAAAAACGATGTGCGCCTTTAAATAAGGATGGCCAACACAAACCAGATTGGAGAATTTTGTTAGCGGTCTTTCATCCGCCAAAATGTCCTCCGCAATGAAGTTCGTGGCAAAAGGTTAGTACACTTTGTTGCTCATCTTCTGGGACACATCGCCTCATGATTTCATCTTTGCATAATCGAAAAAAGCATGGTTCGTCCTAGAAATAGTTTTTGGATGATGATAAAAATCTTTTCTTTTCTTGGTAAGAAATGTTAGGTGGGAGCATTTCACAAACCAAATAATTCACAATATCTGCAAACCAAGGTACCGAATAAATTTTAAATAGATTTTCATGGGGAAAAGAGTCCACAATTTGTTCATGTTTGTTATCTATTTCTTCGATTATTTTTAAACGAGACAAATGGTCTGCGACCACATTTTCACTTCCTTTCCGACCTTTATTTCCACATTAAATTCCTGAAGCATTAAAATCCAACGAATCAACCGAGGTTTTGCTTGTTGCTTTTTCAACAGATGTCGTAAAGCTGCATGGTCTGAATGTACAATCACTTTAGATCCTACAATATAAGATCTAAATTTATCCAGTGAGAAAACCACAGCTAATAATTCTTTCTCGATTGTTGTATAATTAACCTGTGCATCATTCAATCTTAAACTGGCGTAATAAACCACACGGAGCATTTTATCAATTCTTTGGCCTAAAACTGCACCAACAGCTCGGTCAGATGCATCGCACATAATTTCAAAAGGTAAAGACCAATCAGGGGCAATTACGATTGGTGCCGTGGTTAGTTTCTCTTTCAAGGTTTTAAAAGCGTCGAGACAAGCGTCATCAAAAATGAAGGAAACATCTTTGGTAAGCAAAGTGCAGAGAGGTTTACTTATTTTTGAAAAATCTTTGATAAACCTTCTATAAAAAACGGCATGTCCTAAAAAGCTCCTGATTGCCTTTACATTGTTTGGTGGTGGTAATTTTTGAATGACATCAATTTTTGCTTTGTCGACTTCAATTCCATGATTTGACACCACATGGCCTAGCACAATTCCACTTTCTGTCATAAAATGACTTTTTTCCCAGCTGAGAGTTAAATGACATTCAATACAACGTTCAAGTACTTTGGTCAATTTATTTAAGCAATCATCAAAAGATGATCCAAGTACTGAAAAGTCATCCATAAATACCTCAATAGAATCGCCGATCATATCTGAGAAAATTGACAACATGCACCTTTGAAAAGTTCCTGGTGCATTCCATAATCCAAAGGGCATTCTTCGACAAGCAAAAGTTCCAAAAGGGCATGTGAATGTGGTTTTCGATTGGTCCTCGGGTGCAATTGCCACTTGGTAATACCCTGAAAGGCCATCAAGAAAACAGTAGAATTTGTGTCCTGCAAGTTTATCAAGCATTTGGTCAATAAAAGGTAGAGGAAAATAATCCTTTTTGGTGGCGGCATTTAATTTTCGATAATCAATGCACATCCGCCACCCGGTTGTTACTCTCGTTGGTACTAGCTCTCCCTTATCATTTTCAATCACTGTTATGCCACTCTTCTTTGGCACCACATGTATCGGGCTTACCCATTCACTATCCGCAATAGGATAAATAATTCCCTCAGCTAGCAATTTTAAAATTTCTTTTTTTACTACCTCTAGCATATTGGGATTTAATCTCCGTTGTGCTTCTCTTCTTGGTTTTTCTCCTTCTTCTAGGATTATTTTATGCATACATGTTGAAGGGCTAATTCCCTTAATATCACTCAAACCCCATCCTATTGCTTCTTTGCATTTTTTCAAAACTTCTATTAAAAGAAATTCTTCATTTTCCCTCAATTTTGCATTAAAAATTACGGGTTTTTTATTTTCCTCTTCTAGAAAAATATATTTTAAATGCTTAGGCAATTCTTTAAGCTCCGGTATTTCTTTTTCTTTGTTATCCATTAACGACTCCAGACTATCTATCTTAATCCCCTGTAAGATATTTTCGCACACTTCTCCTTCAACTTCCGGGTTAAGCTCTGAACATTCCATTACTTGTTCTTGTATAATGAGAGTTTCTACAGAATTGTCAATAATATCAACAAAATCGCACTCCTCATATAAATCATAACTAGGAACAGGGGGCGAATTAAACACAGAAAATGTCACGGTTTCATTTAACACACTCATGGTTAATTTTCCTCTTTTAACATCAATTATTGTTTCAGCGGTAGCCATGAAAGGTCTTCCCAATAAAATAGAATGATCTTTTCCATTTTCTAGACATTGTCCCATTTCTAAGACAATAAAATCTGCTGGAATAATAAGCCCCTCTATGTCTATCAAAATATCTTCGATAATTCCAACAGGATAACGAAGCGATCTATCGGCCAATTGTAAACATATTTTAGTTGGGCTAAGTTCACCAAGATCAAGTTGCTCAGAAATATATAATGGCATCAAATTTATACCTGCTCCAAGATCAAGCATACCAGTGGTCTTCTTACCGTTTCCCATAGCGATATTTATGATGAAGCTACCTGGATCACTTTGCTTGGGAGGTAATCGTTGTTGGATCAATGCAGACATAACCTCTGAGACAATGATTTTTTCTCTATATCCAAACTTCTTTTTATCCGTGAGTAATTCTTTGAAAAATTTTCCGTATGCTGGGACACTTTTTATTACTTCCAATAAAGGAATGTTTACATTTACTTTGGACAGCATATCAAAAAATTTTAGAAATTGCTTCTTAAGTTTTTCATTTTTTGTCGACTTGGAAAAGGTATCGGGGGTTTGTATGGATTTGTAGATTTGTGTAGTGTTGGGGTGGGGACTGCTTCTTTAGAATTTTCATTTGATTCCTTATCTTCATCCTCGTTTCCTGCAATAATTGAAATATCATCATTAGAAGGGGAATCAACTTGATTGTTATAAATCTTACCAGTTCTCAGCGTGGTGATAGCTTTAGCTTGTTCGGGTTGACTTGGTAACCTCCCTTTCTGGTTATTTTGCAGTTGACTTGCTAGTTGTCCGACTTGAGTTTCAACTCGTTTCACTGATGCTTCCATTGCTTCAAATCTTCGATCCGAGTTTTGGATGAATGATTGAAGTATTTCTTCTAATAAGGGTTTTCTGGGTTGGTTTGATGATGACCCTTGGAATTGGTTTGGTCTTTGATATGGTTGTTGCAAACTTTGATGTTGAGGAGGTGGTGGTTGTTGATGATGATTTCTACCCAAAGAGAAATTAGGGCGATTTCGCTAACCGGGATTATAGGTTTCAGAAAAAGGGTCATTTCTGGGGCGTTGGTAAAAATTATTTAAAGCATTTACCTCTTCAGGGTTCGTCGGGGGATTAATGTTGGGTGCATGGTTATACTCCCCACCGGCGAAAAATACTTCTTGAGACGGCATGACTGTGGGTGGTTGAGAAATTCCTTGAGATGTAAGTCGTTGGACTTGTTTGGTTAGCTCGGCAATATGCGCAGTGAGATCGCTGGTGGAATTTACTTCATTAGTTCCGACTCTCCTGCCTCGTGCACTCTTTTGCTGGGAGGATATAGCAAGTTTTTCAAATAAATCAAAAGCGGCTTGCGCCGTTAGTGTTCCTATATCTCCCCCAGCTGCATTATCAACAGAAAATTGACAATTATGAGTTAGCCCATCATAAAAAGTTTGACTCAAACAGTGTAAAGGATAATGATGATGGGGGCATGCTAGTAAAAGAGTTTTGAAACGATCCCATGCTTCAAAAAATTGTTCACCCTCCGATTGCATAAAAGCCGCAATTTTGGTTCTTAGATCCACCATTTTATGATGTGGATAAAATTTAGACATGAATTTATTGCACACATCATCCCAAGCAGCCAATGAATTTGGTGGCAACGTCATAATCCATGTTTTTGCTCGATCCTTTAAGGTGTAAGGAAAACACCTCATTTTTTATTGATCCTCGATCAATTGTTGTAATGGAAAGGTATTGACAACCGAGTAAAAATCACGAATAAAGCTTAAATGATCCTCGTTTGGCATCCCATAAAAATATGGGAGTTGGTTGAAATGAATGGATTTCAATTCATAATTTCGTGCTGTTTGGCCAAGTTGTATGCATGACGTTGTTGTACCGATCACTGGTCTAGCAAAATCTTTCAAAGTTTGTTGGTCTGCCATATGTTCTTCGTTTGACTTTTCTTCTTGATAGGAAGATTCAGGGTTTTATTCTGTAAAAAATTCTCCTTCACTGCTAATATCTTCCAGGCTATCTCCAACTTGATAATCGGGATGAATGTTTTCGTTGTATGGTACCAAAGTTCTTGCAAGAGACCTACGGCCCTGCATAGACTAGAAAACAGTTAAGCGCACTTATGTGAAAAAAAAAATTAAGAACAAGAGGAATAAAAGATGCAACAAAATAAAGAAAGATTAAATCACAAGATATAAATAAAAGTATAAAAAAAATTATATTTGGCCTAAAACAATCCCCGGAAATGTAATGCCCCAAACTGGGCGGATATTATAGTGCCGTGGACCCCCGACTGGGACCCACCAGACGAATGAAAATTAATGAATTTAATAATATAATTGTAGTACCGAACCACATTATATCATCAATTACTCCGATGAGGAGTTTCATTACAATACACCCAAGATAATACAGAATACATGTATATTTTATATGAAGATAAAATATACAACACTGAAATGAAATGAATATTCAAACGGAAGTCTGCGGTGGAATAAAGTGAAAACAACATGAGTGAATGAAAAGGACTGGGGCCCCTTACTAGTATCACTGGGACTCCTCGCCGTCAACGTTCTCTTCCCCTGCTTTAGCCTTGCCATGACCTGAAAACAATATCCTCCAACGGGGTCAGTTACACAGAACAACAATCCTCAAGAGTTGAATAAACACAAACATGATATAACTTAATTATGAAATGAAGCTGAAGAGAGGCATCATAGTACACCCGTAATGGAATGTGCACGTGCACAAGATGGATGTCCGTACACAACCACCATTGTACCTAATTAGTCTCACGGAGGTACATTACCATGTGCACAGTCCAATGTGTCGGTGAACCCAACACATGACCATTACGTGCCCGACTAAAAATCCCACACATCCACACCCGGATGCGCAATATGAACCCAGAAGGTGATATGAACAAGAATGACCATGAAGAATAATAATGAATAACAATCCGACAAAGTCAGGAATGACTCACCGAGATGAAATGATAGTGAAATGAATGATAGCTCAATGAAATGATTGGAACCGTCATTCCTCGTGAATGAAGTGATTAAAGGACAATTACAAGTCTCAAAACGGTTAATACATCATGAATAAATTATGATTATGAATGAACAACAACGAAAGGAATAAAAATCCTTTTAACCGAGTAAGAATTAACTTACACAACCGGTGAAGAATGTCCTTCCTCGAACAAACATCCTACAATGAGATGTCGGTCGCTCGAACAACCTTGAATAACAATAATTACCAACAACCATTCAATACACGTATCAACCACGATTATAACCAACTCAAACGTTGATACAACAATATCCGAACTCATTGAGGCATTCTAACGAACACTTAGGAAACACACAACCTTGGAAAATATCCAATCCCGAATATATCGAAACCAACACCAAAACGAGTATTTCAATCCATCAAAATACTTTCAATGATATCAATAATCCCTTAAGAATTCACAATTCGAGTTAACGACAACATCTAATCGAAACCCCCAAAATATATCGAAGTCAACCCCAAAATTCATGAAATCCGAAATATACGACAATAAATCCATAGGAATACATTAATCCAAGGTAGATAATCCATATATAACATATTCCAACAACAATCCAAGCTTACACGAAGAAATCGGAAGAAAAAATCCGAAATATGAAATTCTAGATCCAAGAAGATTATTACCTTGATTTGATGTGATGGGGATGATGAAATGATGATTAATCCGAATAATAAGCTTGAAGGTGATGATTGATGATTGCACCTCGAAGAATACTCTCCAAAACGCCCGGAATTGACCAAAATCATCGAAGGAATGAAAAGAAATGACAAATGACGAAGAAAGGACTGGACTGTCCTATATATAGCAAGTCCCAGTTAGCGTGCGCTAGCTCCTATGCGTAGCGTGCGCTAACGGGTGCACTGGGTAGTCCAGTACCTCTGCTCGCAACGGTAGCATGCGCTACGTACCTTTTGTAGCATGTGCTACAACCATTTAATTAGCGTGCGTTAACACAAATGGTTAGCGTGCGCTAACGAATTATCTGATGCCCAGTACTGGAGTCCAGAACCTCCTGTTCTCTGATCTGATTGCGGTAGCGCGCGCTACACACAAACTACAGCATGCGCTACTTACACCGATTAGCGTACGCTAATCTACTCGTAGTGTGCGCTAGCCATTTATCCAATGCAGTCCAGTAGCCACTGGACTCTGCCTGATCCGTCCTTAGCGCGCGCTATACCGGCTGCATAGCGTGCGCTACTCCGACCTACTAGCGCGCTCTACTTACCATTCGTAGCGTGTGCTACTTATAACCCAACTGCAGTACAGTGCCTTCTGTACTGCCTGCTTGAAACATACTAGCATGCGCTAGTGTTGAGAGGTAGCGTGCGCTACCCGTACTCAATTAGCGCACACTAAAGAGAGTATGTAGCGTGCGCTACTCCTCACACACATCACACTATGAAATGACAACGATGATAAAACACCGCACGATTCTCCAACTAGATTGATGATGAATGACGATTGATACACGATACAATTACTCTGAACGATGAATACAATGATTGAATATGAGTGACAAATGATCATTAATGAGTGGAAATTACTGAGTGACAATTACTGAATGATAAATACTGAATGATAATGACTGAATTACAACCGGGTATTACATACACCCCCCTTAAAAGAGTTTCGTCCCCGAAACTAAGGGTCAAACAACTCGGGATAACTCTACCGCATACTATCATCGGTTTCCCAAGTAGCCTCTCCGACTCCGTGTCTAGACCACTGAATTTTAACCAAAGGAATCGTCTTGTTCCTCAACTGTTTGATTCGCCGCTCTAAAACTCGTATAGGACGCTCCTCATATGAATGATCATCGGCGATCTCGATTTCGTTGAACTGAAGTATGTGACTCGGGTCGGCAACATACTTCCGTAACTGAGAGACGTGAAACACATTATGAACTCGGCTCAACACCGGAGGTAGGGCCAATCGATAATCTAACTCGCCTACTCGATCCAAAATCTCAAACGGTCCAATGAATTTCGGACTCAACTTTCCCCTCTTCCCAAAACGGAAGATACCACGACTCGGGGATAACTTGACCAAAACATGGTCACCTGTCTCGAGCTCTAATGGTCGACGACGGTTATCTGCATAAGATTTCTGTCGACTCTGAGCGGTCAACAAACGACTCCTGATCAAAGCTACCTTCTCACGGGTGGCTATAAGTATATCGGGCTCGGTGCCGATTGATTCTGATAAGTCATCCCAACACAAAGGAGATCGACAACGACGACCGTACAAGGCCTCGTAAGGTGCCATCTTAATCGAAGAATGCCAACTATTATTATATGTGAACTCGATCAATGGTAGTTGGGCTTCCCAATCATCTTTCCAATCGAGAACACATGCCCTCAACATGTCCTCCAAAGTCTGAATAGTCCTCTCCGATTGTCCGTCGGACTGAGGATGAAAAGTTGTACTGAGATTAAGCTGAGTTCCCATAGCACGGTGAACTGATTTCCAAAAATGAGACACGAATCGTCCGTCACGATCGGAAACGATACTTTTAGGAGTACCGTGTAGTCTCACTATCTCTTTGATAAATAACTGGGCAAGTCTATCGGGACCCCACGTATCCTTAATCTTAAGGAAATAATCTGATTTAGTTAAGTGGTCCACAATTACCCAGATTGTATTCATGTCACGACGACTCGTCGGCAAACTCGTGATGAAGTCCATTGAAATATCTTCCCACTTCCACTCTGGAATAGGGAGAGGTTTCAGCATACCCGCTGGTCGCTGATGCTCTATCTTGACTTGCTGATAGGTCGAACATCTCAAAAAAATTCTGCGACTTCTCGCTTCATATTACTCCACCAGTAATTTTGTTTCAAGTCTTTATACATCTTGCTAGATCCCGGATGAACGGAATAAAGGGTAGCGTGAGCTTCTCTCAAAATCGAGTTTTTCAACTCGTCATTCGCCGGTACGCACAACCGATTCTTAAATCGCAAAAGTCTATCCTCGTGGACCACAAACCCGGGGGCTTTCCCCTGAGTCACATCCTCTCGAATGCGTAACAAAAATGGGTCCGAACCCTGATTCTCCCTGATCGCCTCCTCAAGTGGCGAGGAAATCTCTAACGTACAAAGTTTCCCTTGTACTCGCTGTCACCAGACCTCGATCTCGGGTCTCAGAAATTCCTGCTGAAGTTCCTTCTGAACTGTTAACCGAGCAAGCATCTGTTTCTGAACAAACTTATGACTCAAGGCATCGGCGACAACGTTCGCCTTGACCGGGTGATAAAGTATCTCAATATCATAATCTTTGATTAGTTCCAACCACCGTCTCTGTCGCATATTTAACTCCTTCTGAGTGAATATATACTTTAAACTCTTATGATCGGTGAATATCTGACAGGTAACGCCATAAAGATAATGACGCCAAACCTTCAATGCGAACACCACGGCTGCTAGCTCCAGGTCGTGGGTTGGATAATTAACCTCGTAAGGTCTCAATTGCCATGAAGCATAAGCAATAACTCTACCATTCTGCATTAGTACACATCCGAGACCCTGTCCGGACGCATCACTATAAACCACAAATCCTTCCGTCCCTTGCGGTAAAGAAAGGACAGGTGCTGAAGTTAACCGGTTCTTGAGTTCCTCAAAACTCTGTTGACATGTGTCAGACCACGTGTATTTCTTATCCTTCCGTAATAGTTTCGTCATGGGTTGAGCGATTTTAGAAAATCCCTCCACAAATCGCCGATAATAACCCGATAATCCGAGGAAACTTCGGATTTCCTTAACATTCTTCGGAGGTAGCCAGTCTCGGATAGCCTCCGTCTTTTGAGGGTCGACACGAACTCCGTCTGATGAAATTACATGTCCGAGAAACGTCACTACGGACATCCAGAACTCACATTTGTAAAACTTTCCAAAAAGTTGCTCTCGTCTCAACACGTCGAGAACCTGATGAAGGTGAAACTCATGCTCCTCCAGGTCACGAGAATAAATTAAAATGTCATCAATAAAGACAACCACGAATTGATCCAAATAGTCGATGAAAACCCGATTCATTAACTCCATGAATACCACAGGTGCATTAGTCAACCCAAACGGCATAACCACAAACTCATAATGGCTATAGCGTGTTCGGAACGCCGTCCTTGCGATATCCGACTCTCGAATTCGCAACTGATGATATCCAGATCTTAAGTCGATCTTGGAAAATACTGAAGCTCCCTAAAGTTGATCCAAAAGATCATCGATACGGGGTAGAGGATACTTATTCTCGATCGTCACCCGGTTCAATTCCCGGTAATCAATACATAAGCGGAACGAACCATCCTTATTCTTGACAAATAACACCGGTGCTCCCCACGGGGACGCACTCGGTCAAATATAACCCTTCTCGGTCAAATCCTCAAATTGATTCTTCAACTCCTGCATTTCGGTCGGGGCCATCCGGAACGGTGCCTTCGATATAGGGGACGTACCGGGCTCCAACTCAATCGTGAATTCCACATCTCTCTGTGGAGTCAAACCAGGTAACTCATCTGGAAATACATCGGCATATTCTCTCACCACAGGAATATCCGTCAACATTACTGATGGTTCCTCGGTCTTGGTCATATAGCACCAATAACCGACACACCCCTGATTGAGTAATCTCACTACTTTCATCAAGTTAATGACTCTCCCAGAACAGCTGGGATTACCTCCCTGAAATACACATTCGACCCCATCGTCTGAAATGATAGTGACCATACGCTTACGGACACTAATGACGGCATCGTGACGATCCATCCAATCAATATCCAAAATGATATCGTCTCTCGGTAAATCTACCACGATTAGGTCGGCTAACCAATCACGGCCATGAAGCTAAATCGGACAATCCTTAATCTCCTGATTCCCGATAATTCTTCTACCATCAGGTAGACCAATGACATAAGGCTCACAACTAGTAGCACTACCCAGACGTAGTCTACTCAAACATGACTCGGAAATGAATGAATGTGATGCACCAGTATCAAAAAGGGTACACACAGGTTGAGATAGAATATCGAGTGTACCTGAGATCATCCGGGCCTCTGGATCGTCGGTCTTCTTCATCTCATAAATTCGGGGCTTGCCGGACCCCGAACCGGATGCCCCCGTCTGATAGCTCTTGGCTCCGCCTTTATTAGCTCCTGTCATCTTGAACGATGCGGACTGAGTGGCCTGATTCTGCACCGCTGAATGTCTCGGGTCCTGAGATGATGCCGGAGTAGGTTTAGAGTCTCTTCGGAAAAAACGGGCCTTATGCCCAGCAATCCCACAGTTATGGCATGTGACAGTCTGCCTCGGACACTTGGTGCTGAAATGACCCTGTTCTTCACAGTTGAAACAGGTGATGGCCGAACTGGCCGCTCGTGACTGAGATTCCGCGGGTCTAGGTGCCATAGGAGGTTGCTCAGAAAAAGTAGAGACCGCACGAGGTTTCTTGAAAGTGGCCTGACTGCCGTCAGACTGATTACGATTCTTAGACTTCTTGCCAGCAGATGAAGGTTGTTGCTTGGCAATTTCCTTAGCAGTAAGGTCATAAGTAAGAGCTTTCTCAATGAATTCGGCCAGGGTGGTGCAATTGTGATTAAGCAACTGCATCCGCATACGAGGCTTCAACGTCTTGCTGAAATACTTGATCTTGTCCGCCTCGGAGTGAATAATGGACGAGGCGAATGGAAGTAGCTCCTGAAATTTCTCGGCGATGGCGAGAACATCATCGTCCGCTGAGAGGTCGGGAGTGAGTAATTCTGACAACTTGGCCTCCCTGAGTGGGGCCGGATAATACCTCTCCATCATGAGAGTCCTGAATTGATCCCATGTACAAGATCCGTCGGTGGGCTTCAACGACAACCTCCATGAATGTGTGCCCTTACCCAGATAGTAAGCCGCAACTGAGACTTTGTGTCCCTCAGGACAGTCCACCATAGCAAACAGTTTCTCGAAATGTTCAAGCCAGTGAATGATATCTGTCGGCTCAGATGAGCCCTCGAAGGTAGGTGGCCTCTGGCGAGATATGTCGTCAATGATACTACTCACACCCCTCTCTTGCCTCTGAGGTGGCGGTGGAGAAGCCTGCTGATTTTGAGTAGTTGAGTTATGCATTGTCTCCATTAGTTGTGCCATCTGAGTCATTTGGGCCATCATGCCCTGCATAAAAGCAAGTGGATCAACCCGAACACCTTCTGACTGAGCTGTGTCCTGGGTACGACTCCCTGATAGTGAATGATTACATCCCGGTGAATGAGTGGCAGCGTCACTGCTCGATGAGTTAGCATTGTTCCTAGCATTAGCACGTGTATTCACACGAGCTCTCGGGTTTCGGCCCGCACCACGGCCTCTTCCCCCGCGTCCTCTGCCAGCTCTTTCCATACTGAAGTGGAAAGTCATATGATGATTATATATCTCGCATAAATACCACATTATGATTACGTTATGAAATGATGAAAAGGAGCATACACGCTCAAACACAATGATTACATGAATGATCAACTGAAGTGACGTGATTATCTAATCAAATTCTTGAAATGATTATCTTGAACAAGTTAACAAGATTAATGATATGATCCTCAAGATCAACAACTGAACAATGAAATGAACTGAGTGATTAATGAATTAACATGATCGACTTGATCAAAAATGAAAATGATGAAAGAGGATTGTTGACTGTTGAATGATGAATGAGTGATTCTATTGCCAGAAATTATACCATGGCGTCAGAAATCTTACTGTTCTTTGGTCTGAGGGGCTCGGCTCTTGCACAGGTCACACGTGATGCGAAAGTCCAATGATACTAGTCTGATGAACGATGATTTCAAACGAGAAATGACTCGGAAGGTAGTATTCAAAACCACGCTCTGATACCAACTCTGTAACGCCCCAAACTAGGCGGATATTACAGTGCCGTGGACCCCCGACTGGGACCCACCAGTCGAATGAAAATTAATGAATTTAATAATATAATTGTAGTACCGAACCACATTATATCATCAATTACTCCGATGAGGAGTTTCATTACAACACACCCAAGATAATACAGAATACATGTATATTTTATATGAAGATAAAATATACAACACTGAAGTGAAATGAATATTCAAACGGAAGTCTGCAGCGGAATAAAGTGAAAACAACATGAGTGGATGAAAAGGACTGGGAGCCCCTACTAGTATCACTGGGACTCCTCGCCGTCAACGTTCTCTTCCCGTGCTTTAGCCTTGCCATGACCTGAAAACAATATCTCCCAACGGGGTCAGTTACACAGAACAACAATCCTCAAGAGTTGAATAAACACAAACATGATATAACTTAATTATGAAATGAAGCTGAAGAGAGGCATCATAGTACACCCGTAATGGAATGTGCACGTGCACAAGACGGATGTCCAGACACAACCGCCATTGTACCTAATTAGTCTCACGGAGGTACATTACCGTGTGCACAGTCCAATGTGTCGGTGAACCCAACACATGACCATTACGTGCCCGACTAAAAATCCCACACATCCACACCCGGCCACGCAATATGAACCCAGAAGGTCATATGAACAAGAATGACCATGAAGAATAATAATGAATAACAATCCAACAAAGTCAGGA
The DNA here is from genome assembly GCA_033398695.1 of Orobanche coerulescens. NCBI lineage: Eukaryota > Viridiplantae > Streptophyta > Magnoliopsida > Lamiales > Orobanchaceae > Orobanche > Orobanche coerulescens. Next base: position 92,565,789 of record CM065819.1, read on the forward strand.
ATGACTCACCGAGATGAAATGATAGTGAAATGAATGATAGCTCAATGAAATGATTGGAACCGTCGTTCCTCGTGAATGAAGTGATTAATTGACAATTACAAGTCTCAAAACGGTTAATATATCATGAATGAATTATGATTATGAATGAACAACGAAAGGAATGAAAATCCTTTTAACCGAGTAAGAATTAACTTACACAACCAGTGAAGAATGTCCTTCCTCGAACAAACGTCCTACAATGAGATGTCGGTCGCTCGAACAACCTTGAATAACAATAATTACCAACAACCGTTCAATACACGTATCAACCACGATTATAACCAACTCAAACGTTGATACAACAATATCCGAACTCATTGAGGCATTCTAACGAACACTTAGGAAACACAGAACCTTGGAAAATATCCAATCCCGAATATATCGAAACCAACACCAAAACGAGTATTTCAATCCATCAAAATACTTTCAATGATATCAATAATCCCTTAGGAATTCACAATTCGAGTTAACGACAACATCTAATCGAAACCCCCAAAATATATCGAAGTCAACCCCAAAATTCATGAAATCCAAAATATACGACAATAAATCCATAGGAATACATTTATCCAAGGTAGATAATCCATATCTAAGATATTCCAACAACAATCCAAGCTTACACGAAGAAATCAGAAGGAAAAACCCAAAATCTGAAATTCTAGATCCAAGAAGATTATTACCTTGATTTGATGTGATGGGGATGATGAAATGATGATTAATCCGAATGATAAGCTTGAAGGTGATGATTGATGATTGCATCTCGAAGAATACTCTCCAAAACGCCCGGGATCGACCAAAATCGTCGAAGGAATGAAAAGAAATGACAAATGACGAAGAAAGGACTGGACTGTCCTATATATAGCAAGTCCCAGTTAGCGTGCGCTAGCTCCTGTGCGTAGCGTGCGCTAACGGGTGCACTGGGTAGTCCAATACCCTCTGCTCGCAACGGTAGTGTGCGCTACTTACCTTTTGTAGCGTGCGCTACAACCATTTAATTAGCGTGCGTTAACACAAATGGTTAGCGTGCGCTAACGAATTATCTGATGCCTAGTACTGGAGTCCAGAACCTCCTATTCTCTAATCTGATTGCGGTAGCGCGCGCTACACACAAACTACAGCGTGCACTACTTACACCGATTAGCGTACGCTAATCTACTCGTAGCGTGCGCTAGGCATTTATCCAATGCAGTCCAGTAGCCACTGGACTCTGCCTGATCCGTCCTTAGCGCGCGCTATACGGGCTGCATAGCGTGCGCTACTCCGACCTACTAGCGCGCGCTACTTACCATTCATAGCGTGCGCTACTTATAACCTAAGTGCAGTCCAGTGCCTTCTGGACTGTCTGCTTGAAACATACTAGCGTGCGCTAGTGTTGAGAGGTAGCGTGCGCTACCCGTACTCAATTAGCGCACGCTAAAGAGAGTACGTAGCATGCGCTACTCCTCACACACAGCACACTATGAAATGACAACGATGATAAACACCGCACGATTCTCCAACTAGATTGATGATGAATGACGATTGATACACGATACAATTACTCTGAACGATGAATACAATGATTGAATATGAGTGACAAATGATCATTAGTGAGTGAAAATTACTGAGTGACAATTACTGAATGATAAATACTGAATGATAATGACTGAATTACAACCGGGTATTACAGGCAACGGCACCAAAATTTGATCGACAAAAACTTATCCTAAAAATAGGAGTTTTTGAGTTGCTCGCAAATATATACGAGGTAGAAGTAGTTTGTCGTAAGTTCTACCAAGGTCTTTTCTATCGAGGATTGCTCAGCAGGGCTTCGTATAATATTTTGTTATAGATTGCGAGAAATAAATACTAAAATATTCAAAAAGATTATTAGGTTTTTAAATTAACTAAATTAAAATGCACTATTTTTAATTTAAACTATTTTTAATAAGGCTATTTTTATACTACACTATTTATATTAATGCTATTTATATTAAACTATTTTTTAACTAGACTATTTTTATTAGACTATTTATATTAGACTATTTATATTAGACTATTTTTTTAACTAGTGAAAATGAATAGGATTAAAATGAGTTGGGAATTTATAAAATCTAGGGGATTACGGGTTCATTAAATTAAGTTTTTAATTATGTATAGAAATTGATTTACACGGATATAAAAGAAAAATGAATGTTTATCGAGTAATCAACTTTTCACCTCATAACTTTCGTATTCAAAGGTGTCTTAACCACTTTCGCAATTTTAAGATGTTGATAACAAGATTAACACTTGATAGATTGAAAAGATATGTTTCCAATTCACTCAACAATCAATCAAGGAGGTTTCATTAGTAGAAATAGGATATGATCAATCTCTATTTAAACCAATTAGTCATTTTTAATCAAAATAGTGTAAATCAATCAAATACTCAATATATAACCTAATAGAAATCCCCCTTCCCCCAGGAAGAAAGATTAGCTACTCATTGGTTTATACAAACTAAAATTATAATAGAAATAATTGATATACATAATATATATATATATATATATATAAAAAAAAACTTTTAATTACTAGAAATTAATGACAATAGATAAAACTTATTTGAATATGATGAATCAAAGTGCAAGAAACAAACTTCAAAATATAACTTCAAACTTGTTTAAAGGTTACAAGCTTACAAAAATTGAAAGTAAAATACTAAGTGCTTATTGATCAAGCACTTTTCAATTACAAACTAAATGAAAGAAAAACTTTAAACTAAAAATGAAATACAAAGTAAAGTGAGAGTTCAAAGGAGAAATATCTTGCTAAAAGAAAGGGGAGTTTCTTAGCAAGAAGAGAAGATGATTTTGCAATGGATGAAGATGTCCTTTTATAGGTGATTTTCAAGAATACAATTGATTATTTAATTTGTGGCATCTTTGACAAGTCTTTGGTGTTTGATTCACACTTGATCTTCCTTGCATGTCTTGATTTTCAGATCATTGACTTCTTACATAGTTGTTGAGCTCACAAGATGCTAAATGTGGAAAATGCCACAAATACCAGCCTGAAAACGGCGATGAAAAACGGCCCAGTTTGCCCCGTGTTGTGCGCTGTTTTGTGTTGACTCGGTCTCTTCCGGAATACGCGCGAGGACACGGCGCTAAATGTCGGCCGTGTGTGAAACGGCCCAAGACACGGTCCTTGTTGCGCTGTATGTGAAACGGCCTACATAACACGGTCCTTTTTGCGCCGTGTTGTATGGTCGTTTTGCCTTGAAAAATTCTCGTCATTGGATTTGATCTTGTTTTCCGTCCTTTTTGATGCTTCATGTCAGTAACCTTTAAAATAACCATTTTTAGCTCATGTTTGGACATATCTGTAAAATATGTATTTTTAATCACAAATCAGTACGATTATGCCCGTAAAAGGAATATTTTGTATATGAATTTTTAGATCAATTATGCACTAATCACCTACCTTGGGTATTTTTGGGGGTTTTTGCTCGATTCGGTTGTGTAATCCGTTTTTGACCATGGAAATATTGAGTTTATGAGTATTCTCACTTGTATATATGTAAACCCTATGATTTCATGTTCTACTTTGAGTGATGTTGCGAATCCAAGAGAGTTTGGGTGCTTCCCAACCCTAGGTGCATGATATTGTAATCGAGGGGAATCGTTAGTGAGTTTCTCCGTGTGACTTGCGTATAGGTTATTAATTATCATATCCCTTACGAATCGTTTAGGTACCGGAAGTGCATTCTTGGACATACCGAACCTATACTCTTTTCCTTCCGAATTATCGATGTATCAAAGGCAAGTATATATTTATGATTGTGTGTTCTAGACTTTGAAAGTAAGATATATGAATTGTATGATTGTATATATTCACTCTAGGACGGACCGACGGGTCCTCAGTGGGTTCCGTGGCCTTTGGTGCGGTTCCATGAATAGTTTGGGTTATCCACTCTGGGAGGGTCCGACGGGGCCTCAGAGGGTTCCGTTGCCTTTGGTACGATTCCATTGTTAATCATGTATGTATTGAAATGAGATTTAGTTATTCCAGAATACTCATCTTGAAATGATGAAATTACGGTTACTTTTACTTTATCGTCGAGAAGTATTCGATATACTTGTACTAGCTATTCAATGGCTAACCTCTTTATGGGGGGAATACTTTTCATGTATTTCATGTTCCAGGAGAGCAGATAGGCATGTACCGGGTCATCATGAAGATGATGGGCAAGTGTGATACTGTGTCTTGTCTACAGTTATATTTTTTGTTTCCTCCATTCAGTGTTGTTGTTCTGGAATGGGTTTGAATACTGGTGTACGATTTTCGGTTTCCTTGATGTTCCGGCCTGTGTTGCCGTGGTATTGATTTGTGATGTATTGTATTCGGATGTATTGGAAATGGTTTTGAATACCATTCTTATTATCTTCCATTACATTGTACTTGGACCTTCTCGGTCAAATTTTATAGTTCGGCGTATCAATAGCCTTGTGGGTGCCACAACGGTGCTCACGGCACTGTAATATACCCTGCTTAACTTGGGGGTGTTATAGAATATGGTATCGGAGCTTAGGTTTATGGATACCTAGGCTGTCGGTCTTTTGGGTCGATTGAGTCATCGTTTGTCTACAGTATCATTACTTTGCCATCATCACCGTGCGACCGGTACTTGTAAGACCTCTTACTCTCCTAGTGTTTCCTTAATTGCTTTACTTCTGATTTGGTATTTTTGGGAATCGGTCACTTCATTGACGTGCGATTGAATTGTACTTATGTGCCATGTGTATTCTTCAGAATGTCTGCTGGTAGGGGACAGGGAAGAGACCGTGGTCGTGGACGCGGACGAGGACGTGGCGCGGCCGTTTCCCTAAGTTCCGTTGCAGGGTCAACCACCCCTATCTTATCTAACTCAGTGCATCCTGACACCGAAAGTCAGCACGACCAGTCGACTGGCCAAGGGAATAACGCAGATGTTGGAGTTGCGAACGTCCTTCAACAATTGGCTAACCAGATGACCCTCTTGGCCCAAGCCGTTCAGTTGAACAATCTAAACCCAGCAACAGATGCCTTGCTTCAGAATGTGATCCGTATGCACCCATTAGGTTGGGAGGATTGGCTAGCGGAGTTAGAGAAAGTCTTCAAAGCGGTTGATTGTTCGTAAGCAAGGAAAGTACCGATTGCTCAATACTTCCTTACTAAGGAAGCCGCGATGTGGTGGATAGTTATCAAGCCACATGATCATGTTGCTGCATGGGGAGAGTTTAAAGAACTACTGGAGGCCGAGTTTTGTCCTTGGCCAGTGCAAGAGGGCAGAATCCAAGCCTTTTTTGAGGCTAAACCGCAGAATATTCCTGTTTCTTGGGCGATAGTGGAATACAACCAGCAGTTGATCCACGTAAAGAATCAAGTGTAATATCCGCGTTTTCTATTTTTAGTAATTTCTATTTTTGGTGTATATTCGTTTCAAACAACTCGCTTGGCACTATTTTGGAATTCTGAATCTATTTTGTTCTTGGATTTCTCCGTTTGGACGAGTCTCGATGATGTTTTTACGTAATTTCATCTTGAGTTATATTATGTCGCATGTGTATTCGATTCTTGTTAAACTCGTTCGATTTCGTCATTTTCCTATTTCTATGAGTTCGTATGGTTAAGTAAAGTATGTTGCGAGTTTCGGATTGTTAATCCGACGTTGTATCGTGAATTTTCGATTGTTTGGGCCATTTTGTAATTTCTTAAGAGTTTAGGGTGTCTTTACCCTCCTCGTCGTATTGTGGATTCCTCGGTAGTTATAAGTGCATTTTCTTTCAGCACTCAGCTTCGTTGTTTTGAACACCTCGTAATTACACCTTTAATTCTATCCCCGTGTCGTGTTCCATCGTTGTATCGACTGTGCTGAATGTGATTGTTCAGAACTGGGGACTGCTGCATGCATAACGTACGTTATGCATGATCCATAACGTACGTTATGGCCTTCACATTTTAGTTCAGGCAGTTTGTTACGTACACGTAACCCTCATTACGTACGTTAACAGGTTGCGTTAACGTACGTAACGCGCTGTCAGGCCTTTTAATCCCTGACTTATCCTCAGTCGCCTCATTTCGTTTCTTTTCTTTCCTTCTCGCGACGTGAGTTCCCTTTGAGCGATTTGGTGCGATTTGTCCGGTGCAATCCGTAGAAACCCTCTATAGGCTGATTATTGCATTCCAAGGAAGATTAATCATCATCATTCTCCGTTTGAATCGAGGTATATTTCTCTAGAACCCTAGTTTTTGGGGATTTCGGGATTTTGGCATAATTCTTCCTTTTAATCCGATTTAGCTTCAACGACTTGTTAGATTACGATTGTGTAGTCGTAAATCCCTTGTTTCCATTATAGTTTAACGGATTTAACCTAGTAAATTCACCATTGATGGATTTTAACCGTCTTGGACTTCGTAATGACCGACAAATCGTTCCAAGGGGTAGAATTAGGATTAATTCTTACCTTTCCGCATTATTGAGACTTGTGTATACCGTTATTGTGTTAGGAACGGATTTGGGAAAATTGTTCGGACCGAAACCCATTCCTTCGTCGTTCCTTCGTTTCGTCTTATTCCAGGCAAGTACATGTATTACATTCCGTTATGTGCGTATGATTTTGATGCGAATGATGTAAATGGTATTATTGAACGAATGTGATTGTTTCTCTTCCACCTGGGGATGGCATGTGGCCTCTGGGGGCCGATACTAATGGGTACGGCCACGGGAGTGGACTTGGGTGCGTGCGTTGATGTTCTTCCACCTGGGGACGGTTCGACGGGACCTCTGGGGGCCGATACTAATGGGTACGGCCGCGGAAGTGGTTTCTCACCTGGGGACGGTCCGACGGGACCTCTGGGGACCGATACTAATGGGTACGGTCGCGAGTTACCAAGCGTGGATAATCGTGATGTGGAAACTTATTGATATACTGTTTTGGTGTTAATGTGATATTCCGGAATATTAATTTTCAAAATGATTTCCTTAACGATTTGTTTGCGTTAAATAGCGTATGTATATAATGTTGTGTAATTATGTACTTGCACTAGCTATTCGAATGCTAACCCCTTAAATGGGGGAAATGCGTCTTATGCATTTAGTCTTGGTCAGTGAGGAGCTGGCACGGGACGCGCATGCAAAGGATGGGTTGGCATGATGATGTGGCTCGAGTTTGTATTTTTCTGTTTTGTCATTGCATCTGTTGATTACTGGAGTTAGACTGTTTATTTTTCTTTACATGGTTTAAGTCCCCTGCGTGGGCAATAAATTGGTATTCAACTTATGACTCATGTACTCCGTTAAAATGTTTTGGCCGAGGCCACAGCCTTATTTACTTTTGGGTGCATCTTTTGGGTTATCATTGTGGTTTACGTGTCATGAGTTAGCTTGGTAGACCTCACGGGGGTTCTACGGCGTGTAATGTTCCATTTGTGAATTGGGATGTTACAATTATGGTATCAGAGCCTTGGTTTTGAATACCTAGGCTGTCGGTTAATTTTTGGGTCTGCTAGTGGCGTCATTAGAGTCAGTCGTTGAGCCTAATATCATCGTGCTACCGTCTTTTCGTGCGACCCGTGGTTGTAAGTCTCCTCGAACTCTTATATTTCTATATTCGTTTTCTTACGTTGTTTGGGATTGTGAATTGTGATACCAACCTTGTAGATTGTGAATCTTTCTGATCTTGTTCTTTTCGTATTTTCTTCAGTATGTTGAGAGGTCGTGGTAGACCAGCTAGGGGGCGCGGCCGAGGCCGTGGTCGGGGTGCTGATAATGAAGAGGGCTCACTTTCTCAGTCCTCTGCAGACTCAGCCTCTCACTCAGTGCCGTCGGGTAATAATGCCGATGCCGGGGCTACTGCCGTACTCCAGCAGTTAGTAGCCCAGCTTGCTCAGATAGCTCAGGGTGGACGCCAGAATCCGCCCCCGACACCTGAAGAGGAAGCTAGTAAGTGGCTTCAGACGGTGTCTAAGATGCATCCTCCTCGTTTCTCCGGATCTTCTGACTCTCTCGGTTGGGAGAATTGGCTCTTTCAGTTGTCCAGGACCTTTGATGCCGTAGCTTGTCATGAAGACAGGAGGGTACATATTGCCCAGTACCTCCTGGATAAGGAAGCTGCGGAGTGGTGGGAGGCCGTTGCGCCCAGAGACCGTCGGGCCACTTGGGATGAGTTCAGGGCTGCTATGGAAGCAGAATATTGCCCGCCGCCAGTCAAAGAACGCAGAATTGTGGAGTACCTCACCGCCACACCTCAGGATGTGCCTATTTCTCAGGACATCATTTCTTACAATCAGCAGTTGGGTTTCGTGAGAGATCAAGTGAGAACGGAGGCTGATAAAATCCGTTACTTCAATATGCGCATGAAGCCGCATATTAGACAGAGTATGGCGCCGCTCATGTGTGCCACTTTGAAGGAATACCAGGATCGCGCTCTGGCAATCGAGATGGCTGTCCCGGAATCAGAGTCGGTTTCGGAAGCTAAGAAGCAGAAGACTACTGGCGGGTTCTCGGCCGGTAAAGGTGGTCAGTTTTCGAGATCTCGTTCTGCTCCTACACCTGGGAAGAGGCCATTTCATCAGGTCGGTGTATCTCAGGGTAACCGTTCGGTCCAGTCTGTGGCACCTGGCGGGAGAGTTTGTTTTAATTGCAGTCAGCCCGAGCACGTTATGAAGGATTGCCCATTTCCGTTAGTTGCTTGCTTTACTTGCGGACAGACCGGGCATCGGGCGGCCCACTGTGAGAGGGCCACCAGGGCCGCTAGAGTTCCGACTACCACCGCCAATCAGAGGGATCACAGCACTCCAGCTACTCATGTTCTGCAGAGTTCGGGCCGTGGTAGGGGTCGGGGTCAGCCGGATCGCCGTACAGCGTCGAGTTCGGGTTCAGTTCACCCCCGATTGTATCAAATGAGGCGTACAGAGGAGACAGATGTTCCAGTAGCGTCAGGTACTACTCAGATCCTTACTCATCCAGTGTCAGTGCTTTTTGATTCGGGTGCTACCCATTCCTTTATTGCTTCGGATTGTGTGAGTCGTATTGGTTTTGACTGCTTGTTTGAGTGTGAGCCATTTGTAGTGGGTACACCCAGTGGGGATCGTATGGTTAGGGACCGGGAAGTTAGGGATTGCCCAGTGAGGATCGGGAGCCGGGATTGGCCCTCGAATCTCATTGTTATAGACCTTAAGGGTGAGGATTTGATCCTCGGGGACGATTGGTTGGATCGTCACGGTGCTATCATGAACTATCGGACTCGTACCATCTCGATAGTTGCCGAGGACGGCACCGAGCATATTCTCGCTACCGTAAGCAGTAGATCGGGGAGTGTGATTAGCGCCTTGAAGGCGATGAAACTTCGAACCAGGGTTGTGTCGGCCATGGTGTTTCGCTCTGCAGGCGGAAGATGGTGGGGTTGACATATCGTCGATTCCAGTTGTTAGCGAGTATCTGATGTATTTCGGACGACTTGTCGGGATTACCACCACATCGAGAGGTGGAGTTTCCTATTGATCTTGAGCCGAATGCGGCCCCTATTTCTCGAGCACCGTACCGTATGGCACCGTCGGAGATGCTAGAGTTGAAGAATCGATTGGGAGAGTTGTTAGATAAAGGGTATATTCGACCGAGCGCATCGCCTTGGGGTGCGCTGTACTTTTGTTAAGAAGAAGGATGGATCGCTTCGTTATGTATCGATTATCGAGAATTAAACAAGTTGACCATCAAAAATAAATACCCTTTGCCGGATTGACGACTTGTTTGATCGGCTTCAGGGGCGGTCTTTTCAAGATTGACTTGCGATCGGGCTACTACCATTGAGGATTCGGGATAATGATATACCGAAAGCTGCCTTTCGGACGAGATATGGCCATTACGAGTTTGTGGTTATGCCTTTCGGGCTAACCAATGCCCCAGCAGTGTTCATGCAATTGATGAACAAAGTTTTTATTGAGTATCTGGACAAATTCGTAGTCGTCTTAATCGATGACATTCTTATCTATTCACGGAGTCGGGAGGAGCACGCCTTACATCTCCGGACTGTATTAGACATTTTGAGAGCCGAGCAGTTGTATGCGAAGTTCTCTAAGTGTGAGTTTTGGCTCGAGGAAGTGATGTTCCTCGGGCATGTGATTTCAGCAGAGGGAGTTCGGGTAGATCCGCAGAAGATAGAGGCGGTGATGGCTTGGGAGCCGCCTACGAATGTGAAGGAGGTGAGGAGTTTTCTGGGTCTTTCCGGCTATTACCGTAGATTCGTGGAGGGATTTTCTAAGATCGCTAGGCCACTCACTCAGTTGCTCCAGAAAACTCAGAAGTTTGAGTGGACTACAGACAGACAGGACAGTTTTGACGAGTTAAAGAGACGTTTGACTACCGCACCCGTTTTAGCATTGCCTCAGGGGAACGAGGATTTCGTAGTGTATAGTGATGCTTCGGGCCTTGGGCTCGGATGTGTTTTGATGCAGAGAGATAGGGTCATTGCGTATGCGTCCCGCCAGTTGAAACCTTATGAGGTGAATTACCCCACGCACGATTTGGAGTTAGCTGCGGTTGTTTTCGCCTTAAAGATCTGGAGGCATTATCTCTATGGGTCGTCGTGTAAGATTTTTACAGATCACAAGAGTTTGAAGTATATCTTCAGTCAGAAAGAGTTAAATATGAGACAGCGTAGGTGGTTGGAGCTAATTAAAGATTACGACCTCGAGATACTTTACCATCCGGGTAAGGCTAACGTAGTGGCTGATGCGTTGAGCCGTAAGCCGATAGCGTTACAGATGTTGGAGGTACTTACACCACAGAGTAGGATCCAGCGAGATTTTATCTGTCAAAATATTGAGGTTTGGGTTCAGAGAGTTCAGGGCCAGTTATGTGCATTAGAGATCACTTCGTCCTTGACTGATGATATCAAGGCGAAACAGTATGATGATTCGTGTTTGGTCCAGTTGAGGGAGGATGTGAGGAAGGGGAAATCCCCTGGATTTGTGGTTCAGGATGATGGCGTTCTGAGATTTCACGGCAGACTATGTGTACCGAATGATATTGAGCTGAGACAGAAGATCTTGAGTGAAGCTCATACCACACCTTACTCCATACATCCTGGTACGAATAAAATGTACAAGGATGTGAGGAGCAACTATTGGTGGAGTAATTTGAAGACAGACGTTAGCGAGTTTGTGTCGAGGTGTTTGACCTGTCAGCAGGTTAAAATCGAGCATCAACGACCCGCGGGGATTTTACGACCACTTCCTATCCCGGAGTGGAAATGGGAGGATATTTCTATGGACTTCATTACCGGTATGCCTAAGACTCGGACTGGAATGAATATGATTTGGGTCGTTGTCGATCGACTAACCAAATCATCTCATTTTCTGAGTATTAAGGACACTTGGGGGCCAGAGAGACTTGCACGAGTGTTTATTGCGGAGATCGTGAGGTTACATGGGACCCCTAAGAGTATTGTTTCGGATCGTGATGGCCGGTTCATATCACATTTTTGGCAGGCCGTTCATAGAGCTTTGGGAACCGAGTTGAGACTTAGTACATCCTACCACCCTCAGACAGACGGACAATCTGAGCGGACGATACAGACGCTAGAGGATATGTTGCGAGCCTGTGCTTTAGATTGGAAGGATGATTGGGAGTCGCACTTGCCATTGATCGAGTTCACATACAACAATAGTTGGCACGCCTCGATCAAAATGGCACCATTCGAGGCATTGTATGGGAGGAGGTGCAGATCGCCGTTGTGTTGGGACGATGCGTCCGAGCTGATTGGTACCGAGCCTGATATGGTAGTTGAGACGAGAGAGAAGATTACTCTGATTCGTGATAGATTGTTGACGGCCCAGAGTCGACAGAAGTCTTATGCCGATACACGTCGCCGACCGTTGGAGTTTGAGGTAGGAGACCATGTGTTGCTTAAGGTGTCGCCGACACGGGGAGTTTACCGCTTCGGTCGGAAGGGTAAACTCAGTCCGAGATTTATTGGACCGTTCGAGATTCTAGAGAGAGTTGGAGAGCTTGCATATCGGTTAGGTTTGCCGCCGTCCCTGAGCCACGTGCATAACGTATTTCATGTTTCCCAGCTTAGGAAGTACGTACCGGACCCTAGCCATATTATTGATTTTGGAGAGATCGAGTTGGGGCCCGACATTACCTTCGAGGAGAGGCCGATTCAGATCTTAGAGCGTCGGGTGAAGCAACTCAGGCACAAAACCATTCCTTTGGTTAAAGTGCAGTGGTCGAGGCATGGATCCGAGGAAGCCACATGGGAAACGGAGGAGAGTATGAGGTCGAGATACCCCGAGTTATTCGTGTTGTAAGTTTCGGGACGAAACTTATTTTTAGGGGTGGATAATGTAATATCCGCGTTTTCTATTTTTAGTAATTTCTATTTTTGGTGTATATTCGTTTCGAACAACTCGCTTGGCACTATTTTGGAATTCTGAATCTATTTTGTTCTTGGATTTCTCCGTTTGGACGAGTCTCGATGATGTTTTTACGTAATTTCATCTTGAGTTATATTATGTCGCATGTGTATTCGATTCTTGTTAAACTCGTTCAATTTCGTCATTTTCCTATTTCCATGAGTTCGTATGGTTGAGTAGAGTATGTTGCGAGTTTCGGATTGTTAATCCGACGTTGTATCGTGAATTTTCGATTGTTTGGGCCATTTTGTAATTTCTTAAGAGTTTAGGGTGTCTTTACCCTCCTCGTCGTATTGTGGATTCCTCGGTAGTTAGAAGTGCATTTTCTTTCAGCACTCAGCTTCGTTGTTTTGAACACCTCGTAATTACACCTTTAATTCTATCCTCGTGTCGTGTTCCATCGTTGTATCGACTGTGCTGAATGTGATTGTTCAGAACTGGGGACTGCTGCATGCATATCGTACGTTATGCATGATCCATAACGTACGTTATGGCCTTCACATTTTAGTTCAGGCAGTTTGTTACGTACGTTAACCGGTGTTGGGTTACGTACGTAACCCTCATTACGTACGTTAACAGCTTGCGTTAACGTACGTAACGCGCTGTCAGGCCTTTTAATCCCTGACTTATCCTCAGTCGCCTCATTTCGTTTCTTTTCTTTCCTTCTCGCGACGTGAGTTCCTTTGAGCGATTTGGTGCGATTTGTCCGGTGCAATCCGTAGAAACCCTCTGTAGGCTGATTATTGCATTCCAAGGAAGATTAGTCATCATCATTCTCCATTTGAATCGAGGTATATTTCTCTAGAACCCTAGTTTTTGGGGATTTCGGGATTTTGGCATAATTCTTCCTTTTAATCCGATTTAGCTTCAACGACTTGTTAGATTACGATTGTGTAGTCGTAAATCCCTTGTTTCCATTATAGTTTAACGGATTTAACCTAGTAAATTCGCCATTGATGGATTTTAACCGTCTTGGACTTCGTAATGACCGACAAATCGTTCCAAGGGGTAGAATTAGGATTAATTCTTACCTTTCCGCATTATTGAGACTTGTGTATACCGTTATTGTGTTAGGAACGGATTTGGGAAAATTGTTCGGACCGAAACCCATTCCTTCGTCGTTCCTTCGTTTCGTCTTATTCCAGGCAAGTACATGTATTACATTCCGTTATGTGCGTATGATTTTGATGCGAATGATGTAAATGGTATTATTGAACGAATGTGATTGTTTCTATTCCACCTGGGGATGGCATGTGGCCTCTGGGGGCCGATACTAATGGGTACGGCCACGGGAGTGGACTTGGGTGCGTGCGTTGATGTTCTTCCACCTGGGGACGGTTCGACGGGACGTCTGGGGGCCGATACTAATGGGTACGGCCGCAGAAGTGGTTTCTCACCTGGGAACGGTCCGACGGGACCTCTGGGGACCGATACTAATGGGTACGGTCGCGAGTTACCAAGCGTGGATAATCGTGATGTGGAAACTTATTGATATACTGTTTTGGTGTTAATATGATATTCCGGAATATTAATTTTCAAAATGATTTCCTTAACGATTTGTTTGCGTTAAATAGCGTATGTATATAATGTTGTGTAATTATGTACTTGCACTAGCTATTCGAATGCTAACCCCTTAAATGGGGGAAATGCGTCTTATGCATTTCAGGTACTGGTCGAGCTGAGAAGTTGGCACGGGACGCGCATGCAAAGGATGGGTTGGCATGATGATGTGGCTCGAGTCTGTATTTTTCTGTTTTGTCATTGCATCTGTTGACTACTGGAGTTAGACTTTTTATATTTCTTTACATGGTTTAAGTCCCCTGCGTGGGCAATAAATTGGTATTCAACTTATGACTCATGTACTCCGTTAAAATGTTTTGGCCGAGGCCACGGCCTTATTTACTTTTGGGTGCATCTTTTGGGTTATCATTGTGGTTTACGTGTCATGAGTTAGCCTGGTAGACCTCACGGGGGTTCTACGGCGTGTAATGTTCCATTTGTGAATTGGGATGTTACATCAAGTGCGGGATGAGCGTGACAAGATCCGTTATTTTGATATGCGGATGAATGTGGATTTACATCATTATATGGATGTATTTGCTTGTACTACCTTGAAAGATTACCAAGACAGGGCCTTAGCATAGGATATGTTGAGTCCCAACAATGATACTACGGAGGAATCGGAGAAGCAGAAGACCACTGGTAACTTTTCTGGCTCTAAAGGTAGCAATTCCGAAAACCTCAAACGACTAAACGTTCTGTTGGGCAGTCGTCACATTCTTTTACAGGGAGGAAGAGTTTCCGTTCTGCTCCGGGTACATCAACTCGCCTGGTAACCTATTTTAATTGTAGTCATCCAGGCCACATCAATGCGGAGTGAAACTTCCCGCCTCAGAAGTGCCATACTTGCGGACAGATGGGGCATAGAGCAGCTTATTGCCCCAAACAGGATCAGTCTTTGGGCACTCGGGCTTCAGCCCCAACATCTAAAGATCATAGTTTGAATCAACAACAACCAGTCGGGCAGTCTCAACAGAGTTACGGTAGGGGCCGAGGACGGAGTCAAAAGGCTAGAGGGGGAGATTCTAGCATCGGTTTGGTACACCCCCGAGTCTATGAGATGCGTCGATCTGACAAACCCGACGCGGCAATGGCTTCAGGTACTATTCATATCCTATCTCATCCAGTTCGTGTACTTTTTGATTCGGGTGATACACATTCCTTCATCTCCTTGGAGTGTGTACGCCGTTTGAATATAACTTGTATGACTGCTTGCGATCTTTCAATGTGAAACTATCTAGCGGGGATAGAATCATGTGGAATCAGGAGATTAGAGATTTCCCGGTGAATATAGCCGGTATGGATTGGTTATCGAACTTGATTATGGTTGAAATGGAAGGCGAGGATGTAATCCTAGGCAAGGATTGGCTCGATAGTCACCAAGCGATTATGAACTACCGCACTAAGGTTATCACTATGATGACGGAAGATGGTTCCGAGTACTCGTTTTTAGGATGCAAATCGGGCCAACCTAAGTTTCTTGTTAGCGCCATGAAGGCCGTAAAACTTTTGAATAAAGGTTGCACGGGCTATTGGTGTTATGCCTTGAATACGGAGGAGAACAAAGTCGATTTCTCTTTGAATCCAGTTGTTAATGAATATCCCAACGTTTTTCCGGACGACCTCCCGGGATTACCGCCGGATCGAGAGATAGAATTTTCCGTGGATTTAGAGCCTGGCGCGGCTCTGATCTCTAAGGCGCCGTATCGGATGGCACCTTCCGAGATGCAAGAATTAAAGAGCCAACTGGGAGAACTATTGTAGAAAGGGTACATCAGACCAAACGCGTCGCCTTGGGGCACGCCTGTTCTTTTTGTGAGGAAGAAAGATTGTTCACTACGTTTATACATTGATTACCGTGAACTAAACAAAGTGACCATTAAGAACAAGTATCCTTTGCCTCGTATAGATGATTTATTTGACCAGTTTCAGGGAGCCGCAGTATTCTCCAAGATTGATTTGAGATCCGGGTACTATCAGCTTCGTGTGAAATAGTCCGACGTTCCGAAAACTATGTTCCGGATGAGGTACGAACATTATGAATTCGTAGTCATGCCTTTTGGGTTGACCAATGCACCGGCAGTGTTCATGCAACTAATGAACAAGATATTCATAGAGTACCTAGGCAGATGTGTTGTCATCTTTATTGACGACATCTTGATTTATTCTCGGGATAAGGAGGAACATGCCCGACACTTGCATTTGGTATTAGATATTTTGAGAGCCGAGCACCTCTATGCAAAGTTCTCGAAATGTAAGTTCTGATTGGAAGAAGTTATGTTTCTCGGCCATGTTATTTCGGCCGAAGGGGTTAGTGTAGACCCGCAGAAGATTGAGGCAGTGCTAGATTGAGCACCGCCTAAAAATGTTAAAGAAGTTCGTAGCTTTTGGGGTCTTGCTGGGTATTACCATCGGTTTGTCTAGGGGTTCTCGAAACTCGCTCGTCCGCTTACGAAATTACTCCAGAAGACAGAAAAGTTTGTTTGGACGGCTAAGAGACAACAGAGCTTTGATGAGCTGAAGAGACGGTTGACCTCAGCGTCGATTCTAGCTTTACCATAGGGTAGTGAAGGTTTTGCAGTCTATAGCGACGCCTCGGGCCAAGGGCTTGGATGTGTGCTTATGCAACATGATAAGACAATAGCTTTTGCGTCATGACTGTTGAAGCCGTATGAGATGAACTACCCTACTCATAATTCGGAGTGGGCCACAATTGTCTTCGCACTTAAGATTTGGCGGCATTATTTATATGGCTCTCCGTGTCGGATCTACACATACCACAAGAGTTTGAAATATTTTTAGTCAGAAGGAACTGAATATGAGGAAGATACGTTGGTTGGAATTGATCAAAGATTACGATTTGGAAATTCTTTACCATCCGGGAAAGGCCAATGTCGTCGCTGACACTTTGAGCCGTAACTCGGCATCGCTTCAGATGCTCGAGGTTGTTACATCTCAGACAAAGATTCGTTAGGATTTAATCGAGCTGGGAATAGAAGTTTGGCTTCAAAGAGTACAAGGACAGTTGTGCACTCTCGAAATTACTTCGTCCTTAGTGGACGACATCAAAGGGAAACAATGGAGTGACCCGATGATTTCCCAACTGAAGAAAGATGTAATTAAGGGAAAAGCCCCTGGTTTTATGGTCCATGAGACAATATTCTGAGATTTCAGGGCAGACTTTGTGTTCCGAATGATCTAGAGTTGAGGCAAAGAATTCTGTGAGAAGCCCATGCTACGCCTTACTCTATCTACCCCGGAACGAGTAAGATGTACAAGGACTTGAAGCGAAATTTTTGGTGGAATAATATGAAGAAATATGTCACAGAGTTTCTGCTATGATGCTTGACATGTCAACAAGTTAAGATTGAACATCAACAACCGGCGGTGTTATTGAAGCTGCTTCCCATTCCCGAGTGGAAGTGGGAAGACATCTCTATGGATTTTATCACTGGAATGCCGAGAACTAGAGCCGTAATGAATATGATTTAGGTAATTGTCGATCGGTTGACTAAGTTGGCACACTTCCTGGGTATTAAGGACACTTGGGGACCGGAGAGATTGGCTCGAACTTTTATAGCCGAGATTGTGAGATTGCATGGTGCCCCTAAGACTATTATTTCCGATCGAGATGGTCGCTTTGTATCGCATTTTTGGCAAGTTGTTCATCAGGATTTAGGCGTTGAGTTGAGATTGAGCACGTCTTTACATCCCCAGTCAGACAGGACGGTCAGACGGAGCAGATGATTCAGACTTTGGAGGATATGTTGCGGGCCTGTACCCTAGATTGGAGTAACGAGTGGGAACTTCATTTGTCATTGATCGAGTTTGCCTACAATAATAGTTGGCATGAGTCAATCAAGATGGCACCTTTCTAGGTACTCTATGGTAGGCGGTGTAGATCATCGTTATGTTAGGACGAGGCTTCGGAGCTAGTTGGAACAGAACCGGACATATTATTGGAGACTAAAGAGAAGATTTCTATTATCTGGGACCGGTTGTTGGCTGCCCAAATCCGTCAGAAATCTTATGCTGATACTGGTCGTCGACCCTTAGAATTCGAAGTGGGAGATCATGTTCTACTCAAGGTCGCTGACTAGAGGTGTTTTTAGTTTTGGAAAAAAGGGGAAACTTAGTCCGCGGTATATCGGACCGTTTGAAATTTTAGACAGGGTTGGAGATTTAGCTTATCGCTTGGCATTGCCTCCAGCTTTGAGTCATGTCCATAACGTTTTTCATTTTTCTCAGTTGAGGAAATACGTGCCGGATCCGAGTCATATTATCAACTATGGTGAGATCAATGTAGCCGAAGACGTTACCTTTCTGGACAGACCGGTGAAAATCCTTGAACGTCATGAGAAGCAACTTCGGCACAAAATCATCCCGTTGGTTAAAGTGCAGTGTTTGAGACATGAGGTTGAAGAAGCGACTTGGGAGACGAAAAAGAAGATGCACTCGGAATACCCCGAACTTTTTATTTCTTAAGTTTCGGGATGAAACTTCTTTTTAGAAGGGGAGAATGTAATATCCACATATTTCTATTTCCCGTATTTGTATAATTCCAGTATTTTTACAATTTTGTCGATGCCCTTGTAACCGTATGAGAATTTTGAGAATATTAAATACTATACTTTTCATCATCCGAGCTTGTTTCAGACTTATTTTACTCAATTTCACTTTGGATGTCACTTTTGTCACCTTTGGGTTCAATTATCGTAATCATTGTCCGGAACCGCCGTTTCGAGGTTCCCGCAAATCCATTTCATGTTATTACGGATGTTGGGAACTTTTATTGGTATTTTGATCGAGTATCGTGTTGGGATCGACTGTGTTTGACGTGGAATCACCATACGAGGGATCGTGATAGCTCATTCAGACCTTTAAATGGTCGGGTTTATGCATTGATCAAGTATATCATGTCCGTGGGTCGTTTTTCATCACTTTTTAGGCACGAACGGTGCGCGCCGCGGCACAAGGAATTGTCGCCACGGCACACCGCTTGCTAGACTCGGACTAGAGCCGGCTGTACCGCGCACCGCGGCACACCACCTTCCGGGCCGCAGCACGGCACCCCCTTGCGAGACTCGAGCAGGGCCGCTATACCGTGCGCCGTGGCACGCCACGTTCCGGTCCGTGGCATAGCCTGGAGGCCTGCTTGCAAATTTTAGTCACGGAACACTCAGCCTGCGCCGCGGCACGCGCGTCAGCAGACCTATATTGTGTGGGTTTTTGGAGAGGATTTCATTCTCTCCTTTCTTCTTCTCCATTGTTGCGATTTGGGCGATTTCCAAGGTGAAAAGTCGACGGGAGTTCATCAATCATCATCTCGAGTTCATAGCATGATTTAATCACCCCAATCCTGTTTCTCCTCCTTCAAATTGAGGTAAATCTCTGTGAATCCTTACCTTGGGTAGTTTTAGGGGTTTTTCCTCGATTCGGTTGTGTAATCCATTGTTGACCATGGAAATCTTGAGTTTGTGAGTAATCTCACTTGTATATATGTAAACCCTATGATTTCATGTTCTACTTTGAATGGTGTTGCGAATCCAAGAGGGTTTGGGTGCTTCCCAACCCTAGGTGCATGATATTGTAATCGGGGGGAATCGTTAGTGAGTTTCTCCGTGTGACTTGGGTATCAATTATTAATTATTGTATCCCTTACGAATCGTTTAGGTGCCGTAAGTGCATTCTTGGACCTACCGAACCTATACTCTTTTCCTTCCAAATTCTCGATGTCTCAAAAGAAAGTATATGTTTATGATTGTGCGTTATCGACTTTGGAAGTAAGATATATGAATTATATGATTGTATATATTCACTCTGGGACGGACCGACGGGTCATCATAGGGTTCTGTGGCCTTTGGTGCGGTTCCATGAATAGTTTTGGTTAGCCACTCTGGGACGGTCCGACGGGGCCATAGAGGGTTCCGTTGCCTTTGGTATGGTTCCATGGTTAATCATGTATGTATTGAAATGAGATTTAGTTATTCCGGAATACTAGTCTTGAAATGATGAATTGACGGGTACTTTTACTTTATCATCGAGAAATATTGTGTTTCATATTCGATATACTTGTACTAGCTATTTGACGGCTAGCCCCTTTATGGGGGAAATACTTTTCATGTATTTCAGGTTCTAGGAGAGCAGATAGGCGTGTACCGGGTTGGCATGAAGATGATGGGCAAGTGTGATACTGTGTCTTGTCTACAGTTATATTTTGTGTTTCCACCATTCAGTGTTGTTGTACTGGAATGGGTTTGAATACTCGTGTATGATTTTCGGTTTCCTTGATGTTCCGGCCTGTGTTGCTGTGGTATTAATTTGTGATGTATTGTATTCGGATGTATTGGAAATGGTTTTGAATACCATTCTTATTATCTTCCATTACGTTGTACTTGGACCTTCTCGGTCAAATTTTATAGTTCCGCGTATGAATAGCCTCGTGGGTGCCATGGCGGGGCTGACGACGCTGTAATATACCCTGAATAACTTGGGGGTGTTACACTGACAATGCAAACAAAGTAGCAAAAGACAAATGGAAGAAATATTGTGATGATTCCATTGATATCAGTTGTATTATGTTGGCTACCATTTATCAAGAACTTCTGAAGAATCTGGAGGATATGGAAGCTTCTGAGCTAAATGCTCACCTCAAGAAAATTTTCTTGAAGCATGCTAGGCAAGAGAGGTATGAGACCTTTCAATCCTTATATGCTTGCAAGATGGTTGAGGGGACATCTGTCAGCGCTCATGTACTCAAGATGAAAGGACATATTGATCATCTTGAAAGGCTTAGTTTTCCACTTTCTAAGGAGCACCCCACGGATGTGATCCTAAACTCATTGCCCTAAAGTTTGGGTCAGTTTATTATGAACTTTAATATGAATGAGATGGAGAAGTCCATTGCTGAGCTGCATGGGACTCTTAAAACGGCTGAGCATAATATTAAGAAGAACCAAGCCATGTGCTGATGGTCAGCAAAGGGAAGTCCTTTAAGAACAAAGGCAAGGGTAAGAGTAAGGCAAAAGTTGCCAAATCTAAAGACTCTACTAAGCCAGTTTTCAAGGCTAAAGCTCCCAAAGATGGAAATAGCCATCATTGTAATAAACCAAGACACTGGAAAAGAAATTGCAAGGTTTACTTGGAAGAGATAAAACGTACCAAGGGTAGTGAGACTGCCATGGGTATATTTGTTATAGAAGTTAACTTATCTACTTATAACTCCTGGGTATTGGATACTGGATGTGGATCTCACATTTGTACAAATGTGCAGGGGTTGAGAAGCAGTAGAGAGATGAAGAAAGGGGAAGTGGATCTAAGAGTCGGCAATGGAGCAAGAGTTGCTGCACTAGCTGTAGGAACTTATGATCTAGTTTTACCCAATGGGCTTTTGTTAGTTTTGAACAATTGCTATTATGTTCCTGCTATGAATAGGAATATTATTTCAGTTTCTACATTATATTGTGAAGGTTACAGTTTTCTTATTAAGAATAAGATTATTCGTATTTTCTTTGATGACTTGCTTTATGGTACTGCAAAGTTATATACCGGCCTTTACAATATTGATCTAGATGAGTCCGACACTTTGGAAGTCTATAACATTGCATCCAAGAAACCTAAGCTCAATGATTCTAATCCGACTTACTTATGGCATTGCCGACTTGGTCACATAAACGAGAAATGCATTTCTAAACTCCATAATGATGGACTTTTAGACTCTTTTGACTATGAATCATATGGGACATGCAAATCTTGTTTATTGGGCAAGATGACGAAGAATACTTTCACCGGTCATGGAGAAATGGCTAGTGATATATTAGGCCTAATACATACTGATGTATGCGGACCTCTTAGCACTCATGCCAGAGACGGATACCAATACTTCATTAGATTTACCGATGATTTTAGCCGATATGGATATGTTTATATTATGAAGTATAAACATGAATCTTTTGAAATGTTCAAAATATTCCAAAATGAAGTACAGAAACAACTTGGCAAGACAATCAAAGCCCTTCGATCGAATCGAGGTGGCGAATACTTGAGCCAAGAATTCGATGATCATCTTAGGAGTTGTGGAATTGTTTCACAACTTACTCCTCCCGGAACACCTCAGCATAACGGAGTGTCCGAGAGGAGGAATCGAAATTTTTTAGATATGGTTCGATCCATGGTGAGTCAAACAGAGATTCCATTATCATTTTGGGGCCACGCCTTAGAAACAGCAGTCACCCTTAACCGTGTTCCATCTAAATCGGTTGAAAAGACACCATTTGAGAAATGGACTGGTAGGAGACCAAACTTGTCTTTTCTAAAGATCTCGGTTGTGAAGCGTTCGTAAGACGCCAAGTGTTTGACAAACTGGCAGCTAGATCTGAAAGATGTTTATTTGTGGGGTATCCTAAGGAAACTAAAGGATATTACTTTTATAAGCCCGCAGAGAACAAAGTGTTTGTTGCTCGAAATGCTGTATTCTTAGAAAGGGAATTTATTTCCAAAAGAGATAGTGGGAGAAGAGTAATTATCGAGGAAACTCGAGAACCACAAGAAGATATCGCTTCACCAATGGAAATCGAACAGGCTCAACAATCAGTTGAAGAGGATGAAGACGCATCGCTCATAGATGATGAGCCTAGTAGCTATACAGAAGCTTCTTCAGGGCCAGAGTCCGAGGAATGGCTAGAATATATGAAGTCAGAGATGCAGTCCATGTATGACAATCAAGTTTTGAACTTGATAGATCCACCTGAGGGTGTTAAAACCATTGGGTGCAAATGGGTCTATAAAAAAAGATATGGATGATAATCTGCAAGCCTATAAAGCTAGACTAGTGGCAAAAGATTATAGATAAATTCATGGTGTTGACTATGATGAGACTTTTTCGCGAGTAGTCATGCTTAAATCAATTAGAATTTTATTTGCCATTGCCGCATACTATGATTATGAAATATGGCAAATGGATGTCAAAACAGCATTCCTTAATGGAAACTTACTCAAGGATGTGTACATGACACAACCTGAAGGTTTTGTTCATCCAGAAAATTCTAAAAAGGTTTGCAAGCTTCAAAGATCCATTTATGGGTTGAAGCAGTCTTCTCGGAGCTGGAGTCTTCGTTTTGATGAAACTGTCAAAGAGTTTGGGTTCATTCAATGAAGATGAACCATATGTGTACAAGAAGGTTAGTGGGAGCATAGTTGTTTTCTCAGTCTTATATGTAGATGACATATTACTCAATGGAAATAACATTCCCACCTTGCAGATAGTCAAGACTTGGTTGAGAAGTTGTTTTTCAATGAAAGACTTAGGAGAAGCTGCTTACATTCTTGGGATAAAGATCTATAGAGATATATCAAATAGATTGATTGGTCTGAGTCAATGTACCTACATTAATAAAATATTGAAGAGGTTCAATATGCAAGACTCCAAGAGAGGACTCTTGCCAATGTCACATGGCATTCATCTGAGTGAGACTCAGAGTCCTTAGACTCCTGATGGGAGAGCCCGCATGAGCAAGATATCATACATTTTGGCCATTGGATCGATCATGTATGCCATGATTTGTACTCGACCAGATGTATCGTTTGCCCTTAGCATGACAAGTCTGTACCAATCGGATCCAGGTGAAAGTCACTGGACAGCAGTGAAAAACATCTTAAAGTACTTAAGAAGAACTAAGGATGAATTCCTAGTTTATGGAGGGGTGGGAAACGAGCTGGCTGTAAATGGTTACGCCGATGCAAGTTTCTAAACCGACAAATACGATTTTAAATCGCAAATTGGTTATGTATTTGTATTGAATGGAGGTGATGTGAGTTGGAAGAGTTCCAAGCAAAGCACGGTTGCTGATTCTATTATAGAAGCTGAGTACCTGGAAGCATCGAATGCAGCTAAGGAAGCCGTATGGATCAAGAAGTTCGTTACCGAACTAGGAGTGATGCCGACCAACCAGGGTCCCATTGGCCTTTATTGTGACAATAATGGTGCTATTGAAAAAGCTAAAGAGCCTTGTCCCATCATAATTCCAAACATATACTCGGAAAATATGACCTAGTCAGAGAGATCGTCAGACGAGGAGATATTACAATATGCAAAGTAGCAACGGAAGAGAATGTTGTAGATCCACTTACCAAGCCTCTCTCACAAGGAAAACATGTTGAGCATGCTAGAGCGATAGGACTAAAAGTCATGAATGAATGATCCTAGTGCAAGTGGGAGATTATTGGGAATGGTGCCCTAGGACACTCGATGTGCCTAGATTTGTAATTGTCACATTTAAATAAATTTATTTGATATCATTTATTTCTCATTGAATATTATAATGTGTGCATGTTTTAATATTATAATAATCGAATAATAGTTATTCACGAATAATAAGATTATTCAAATGTCCCTGGTACAATCGCGTTGAGTAGAGACTCAAGTGATTAATATACTAGTATAAGTTTGATTGATAATCATCAGATAATTATGCGTATGGTACGGATCAATCTTATGGGTATTGGTTGGAGAACTAATACTGGACAGACCCGCATTAAAATCACTACATGGAAATGTCATAAGTGAATCTCAATATAACAGTATGTCAATAAATCCTTGAACCTGAGATTATCATAGAGTTCAACATGATAACTGCTATGCCTTGACGTAACCCAACGTCATCTGAAATATGGTGATCATAAAGGTTAGCGATCGGGATTAGTGGTAGTCATGTAGAGGGCAATGAATAATCAAGATGGGGATTTGTCCCTCTCTTTAGTGAGAGAGATATCTGCTCGGCCCCTCGATAAGTAGGACTGAAGGAAATGCATGGCCATGCTCTAATGAAGAATCATTTGATTCAATCAGTCTACTTAAGATCGAGAAAGCATTTGAACATAATAAGCATGACAATCTCCATGATTTAGTTCAAATATGATATCGTATGACAAAGGGATTTGACACATTAAAAGGTTTAATGGACTATTGTAGTGGACAAATTTTGTCAATCCAGCCCAAGCCCAACAAAGTCTTTCCGATCAGCCCAACAAACCCAATAGACTAGACACTTTGTCTAAGATAAAATTTGTTGGGCCCCAGGCTTGGAAAGATCCGCAAACAAACCCGGATCCAGGGGTTCGCCACGTCAGCCACGCGTATTCAAACGGTCAGATAAAATGACTTTTGAGCTAGTCAAAAAAGCATGCTAAAGTAACGGATGAATAGAGTTGAGGGCCAAGGAGGTCAACAACGGACATGTGACAAGACAAAGCGAATCAACAGGCATGTGACAGACAAAGCGAATCAACAGGTGACAGACAAAGCGAATCAACAGGCATGTGCCAGACAAACGAATCAACGTGACGGACGAATAAGGGAATAAGGATCCCAAGCTGTCCTATATAATGACAAGACAACCAACCCAATCGGGGCATTGAATTCGAAATCATTCTCTACTGAACTTACTCTCTCTAACAGTTCTCTGTCATCCTCCTGCGCTCTCAACCACCGCCTTATCTCATTCGCTAGCCGGACGTACCTGACCGTCCAATATCACCGATCTCCGGCGCTCTCAACCACCGCCTTACCTCCATTACTCATCGGACGTACCTGACCGTCCAATACCACCAACATCATCAACCGCTCTATTATTTATTATATTTAATTCGTTTATTTCAACTTTATTCAATATAAAATTGCTTACTGACTTGAGCGTCGGAGGCTCTTAGGCTGACACCCCACCGGTGCTCTCTGAGGGCTCTTACGTGTTTTGTGTTGACAGGTTGCTAGTGCCCGATTCAATCAACCTGACTGACGTGCCTGACGTCATCATCATCAATTGTAGGAATCACCCCTACAATTTGGCGCCCACCGTGGGGTCCTAGCAATCGAGTTAATCAACAATCATACTATAGAGTCCTTACTACCAGCCATGTCTGACGGATCCGCTTCGATGATTTTTTCTGACCCGGCAGCCAAGTCGGATCTCAGTACCCAGATCGCCGCTCTGACCGAGCAGATAAACCAAGAGCGAGAGAATAGGCTAAAGCTGGAGAAGGAAAATGCTAATCTACTTGTCCGCCTCGAGGCAGCGGCATCCAAAAGGCAGACCGACTCGACCTCTCGCTTCAGGGTTCCAGTCAACCCAATGATATGTCTTGATGATGACATCGTAAGCCCTCCTGGTGGCGGATCTGAGCAACAAACACCGAACCCGACCTCATTGGTAAAGAATTCTAATATTCCTATCGCACAATCTAACACAGGTCGTGTGACCTTCCTTGCAGGTGAACATATCACAACTCCCGAACAACATATTATGACAAAACAGAAAGCTACTGGAGGACAGATGGGCGATGCAATCACCACTGCAACCGGCACCAACAACACCACAACTGGATCTGGCCAGGCAGGTATCAATTCAAGTGGGGCACCAAGGATCGAACTTGGGGCTTCCTGCGCCCGAAGCGAGAACCTTGAAATCACCTACGAGCCGACTCAGCCTCCTATATCAACTTCCTACACAATCAAGGAAGCAGACCTGGCCCGTAAGTTGGCCGAGATGGAGGCCCTCATCCAAAGAATTCCGGGTGTTCCAGCGCCAATACACAAGAGCTCAGAGAATTGTTATGCCGACTCACCTTTTGTCGATGACATAGCATTAGTGGAGATGCCCAACAAGTTCAACTTCCCAACCATGCAGATGTTTGATGGGACAACCGACCCGAGCGAACATATTGCACAATACAAACAGAGGATGTTCACCACTGCCATTCCACGAGAATTGCGGCAGGCTTGCATGTGTAAGGGGTTCGGTTCTAGTCTGACAGGACCGGCCCTCCAGTGGTACACAAATCTACCTAATTACTCCATATCAAGCTTTGCCCAACTAACAGATATTTTCATCCAACAATATGCTAGCAGCAGGAAACTGGAGAAGATCTCAGAGGACCTGTATGCGGTAGTACAACGACGCGGAGAGTCCCTCAGGGATTATATCGGGCGTTTCAATAGGGAGAAAGTGTCCATAACTAACTGCAATACCCAAACAGCCGTCACTACCTTCAGGAAAGGACTCCTCCCTGATTCGGATCTCTACAAGGAACTCACCAAGTATCCTTGTCAAACTATGGAGGACGTCCTCACTAAGGCATGGGCGCAGATTAAATGGGAGGAAGACCAGTACAATCATCATCGATCATCTCCTCAAAAGAGCTTGAGAAGAGACACTCGAATGGAACGAAGGATAAATGACAGGAGAGTTGAACCTTACCCACCCCCTCGGCGACAAGAATATCAGAGAAGGGAATACAGACAAATGCTAGAAACACGACCGCGTGAAAAAGCTAAGGTTCCAGAATATAACCTATCCATCTCACCAGCCGAAGCTGTGGCAACTCTCAAAGGACTCGGGGGCAAAGTCAAATGGCCAGAAAAAATGAGATCGCCAGCCAACCAAAGAGACAGCTCGAAGTGGTGCGAGTTTCATGCCGACCATGGTCACCGAACGGACGACTGCATTGCTCTGAAGTTGGAAGTATCCCACCTACTGAAGAAGGGATACCTGATGCACTCTTGGCCCGACAAGGGCAAGCAGACTTACCAGCAAAATCAGGACAGACGTGATACGCAGAGAGAGATCAGTCCACCTAGACCACCGACCCATGAGCGGACAGTAAATGTAATCACAGGTGGCTCCGAAGTTAGTGGAGTTACTCACTCAGCGGCCAAGAGACATACCAGAGAGGCCGGACGAATGGGAATAGAATCAAGCAAGACCGGAAGAAATGCAGCTATCCAGCTGGCACAAACCATCAGCTTCACAACATCTAAATCAACGAGACTTCTAAATCCTCATCATGACGCTTTAGTTATTTCCTTATTTATTGCAAATTGTCTAACCAAACGTGTGTTGATTGACAATGGCAGTTCTGCCAATATCTTGTTTTTGTCTGCTCTCAGGGAAATGGCAATTGATGAATCCAAGATCATCAGAAAGGCCACTATCCTCATCGGCTTCAGTGGAGAACAAAAAAGCACGATCGGTGAAATCAGTTGCCTGTCTATGCTGAAGGTGTCAATCTGTGCAGTCGATTCCTGGTGGTGGATTCTCCGTCTGCCTATAACGTCATCTTGGGCCGACCATGGATACACGAAATGGAGGCAGTCCCATCCACCTACCATCAAGTACTCAAATTTCCGACCAAGTGGGGGGTGAAAGAGCTAAGGGGAGACCAGAAGAATTCGAGGGCCTGCTACCAGACGATGATGAAAGCCAAGCAAGCTTCTTTATAGCAATTACAGGAGGAGGGATCGTCTAACCATCGACCTAGCTTGCCGGTCCATGTGGACGAACCCGACATGGTGGAGCTAGATGAAGTTTCCATTAATACGGAGTTTCCAGACCACAAAGTTCGGATCGGGGCGCAATTAGACCCCGACCTCAGAGAGAAGCTTATTCAATTTCTCACTGACCATTACGATTGCTTCACTTGGTCTCATGCAGATATGACTGGAATTAATCCAAATATTATTGTTCACAGGTTGCAGGTCGACCCGGATTACCCTCCCAGAAGACAAAAAAGGAGAAAGTTTGCTCCCGAAAGAAATAAAGTGATCAATGAAGAAGTACAAAAACTTCTTGATAGCGGTCTGATCCGTGAGGTCTGTTATCCAGAATGGCTAGCAAATGTGGTGGTGGTAAAAAAGAAGAACGGGAAATGGCGGGTCTGCATAGACTTCACCGACTTAAACAGGGTGTGCCCCAAAGACTCGTTCCTATTGCCTCACATAGATATGCTAGTAGATGCGACTGCCGGACATGAACTTCTCAGCTTCATGGACGCCTATTCTGGCTACAATCAGATCCTGATGCATCCAGACGATCAAGAAAAGACTGCCTTCATGACCAACCTGGGCATTTTCTGTTACAAAGCGATGCCCTTTGGGCTTAAGAATGCAGGGGCAACTTACCAACGCCTAGTCAATAGAATGTTCAACAACTTCATTGGGAAAACTATGGAAGTATACATTGACGACATGCTCGTCAAGTCATTGCATGCCGAAGACCATATCAACATTCTCAGACAATCTTTTGAGGTAATTAAAGAATATAACATGAAGTTAAACCCCTCTAAGTGTTCTTTTGGTGTAACTGCAGGAAAATTCCTTGGATACCTTGTGACACAACGAGGAATCGAAGCCAACCCGGCTCAAATTGAATCAATCCAGAGGATCACATCTCCAACTTGCATCAAAGACGTACAAAAGCTGACCGGCCGGATAGCCGCCCTCAGTCGGTTCATCTCAAAATCCTCAGAACGGTGCCAACCCTTCTTCAACACACTGAGGAAGTCAAAAACATTTGAATGGACAAATGAGTGCGAGGAAGCTCTGCAACAACTCAAACAGTACCTGACTAGCCCCCCGCTATTGGCCAAACCAAAGGACAGCGAAGTATTGTTTGTCTACTTAGCCGTCTCCGAGACAACCGTCAGTGCAGTCCTAGTCCGAGAGGACCAAGGTAAACAAAATCCTATTTATTATGTAAGTAAGTCTCTTTTAGATGCAGAAACCAGGTACGGACAGCTAGAAAAACTAGCATTGGCACTCGTTCATACTGCAAGAAAGTTAAGGCCATACTTCCAGTGTCACCCAATAGTGGTGCTTACCACCTTTCCGCTGAAAACCATACTGCACAAACCAGAGCTATCTGGAAGACTAGCCAAATGGTCAGTGGAGTTGAGCGAATACGACATCACTTACAGGCCACGGACCTCGCTAAAATCTCAGGTATTGGCCGACTTCCTTGTAGATTATACACCTAACCTCCAAGTGCAGGCCGAAACGGAATTATGCTGCATGACTGAAGGAGAGACAACTGGAACCTAGAAGCTAAGTGTGGACGGGTCAAGTAACTCGAAAGGAAGTGGACTCGGACTTGTCCTAGTTTCACCGCATGGAGACACGATTGAACAGGCAGTCAGATGTGGCTAAAGCAACCAAAAACGAGGCAGAATACGAGGCCATGATAGCCGGACTTGCCTTAGCTAAAGAGATGGGGGTGAAACGAATCAATGTCTACAGTGACTCCCAGCTAGTAGTCAACCAAATGCAAGGTAACTACCAAGCTCGGGACAACAAGATGATCGCCTATCTCCAGAAAACCAAAGAACTACAGGCACATTTTGAGGAGTTTTCCATCAGCCAAATACCGAGAGGAGAGAACAGCCATGCGGACGCACTAGCTAACTTGGGGTCATCAACCCAGACAACGGATCCAAAAACAATCCCTATCATCTACCTGCAATGGCCGGCAGTTTGGAAAGACGCAGAAGAACAAGTTTCAGACATATCAAGCAATCAGACCTGGATGACCCAACTGGTGGAATATCTAGAGCAAGATATACTCCCTGATGACAGGAACGAAGCACGTCGAGTCAAAGCTCAATCAGCCCGATTCTCCATCATCCGAGGTAAACTTTACAAATGTTCTTATTCTGGTCCATACTTGAGATGTATTAACCCCGCAGAAGCAAAATACGTTCTGGCGGAGCTACACGAGGGGGAATGTGGAAACCACTCAGGCGGAAGAAGTTTGGCTCACAAAGCTCTGACAAGTGGGTACTACTGGCCTACAATGAGGACTGATTCGGCAGATTACGCAAAAAAATGTGACAAGTGCCAACGTTTTGCCCAGGTGTCCCATCTTCATCCAGAAAAAATGACCGCGATCATGTCACCATGGCCATTCATGAAATGGGGAATGGATATAGTAGGCAAGTTACCTACAACACCTAGACAAAAGGTGTACATGCTAGCGGTAACTGACTACTTCAGCAAATGGATTGAAGCAGAATCATTCCATCAAGTCCGAGACAGGGAAGTGAAAGGCTTTATATGGAAGAACGTAATATGTCGATACGGAGTACCTAAAGAAATCGTGACAGACAACGGCTCGCAATTTATAAGCACTACATTCCAGGACTATTGCCAATTCTGGAACATCAAATTAAGCTTCTCAACTCCAAGATACCCGCAAGCCAATGGACAGGCAGAGTCATCTATCAAGACGATCATCAACACTTTAAAGAGGAGACTAGAAAAAGCCAAGGGAAAATGGGCAGATGAACTTCCCGGAGTCCTTTGGTCATATCGAACTACAGCCAGGACATCAACTGGAGAAACTCCATTCTCCCTGGCTTACGGGATGGAAGCTGTCATTCCAATAGAAAGCGAAGTACCTACTGCAAGGCACGAACTCACAACAGACGATCAAAATTGGAGGGATATGTGCCATGAACTCGACACAATTGATGAAAAGAGAGATAATGCAAGAATCAGGATGGCAGCCTACCAACAAAGTGTCGCCAAATATTACAACAAAAATGTGCGCACTCGTACGTTTAAACCAGGAGACTGGGTGCTCAGACGAGTTTTTCAGAATACAAAGGAAGCTGGATCCGGCAAGTTGGCCCCAACCTGGGAAGGACCGTACTTGATCACCAAGGTGGTCGGAGGTGGAGCTTACAAGCTACAGACACTAGACGGACGAGACATAAGCAATAGCTGGAATGCCAACCATCTGAAACTGTATCACGCTTAAAACTTTTTCATGATTCAAATATATTTTCGGTCTTACGAGACCAGCACTACAACCATATTATGTCTAACACTTCTACGCAGGTCCTTCTCAGAACTACATTTGGGCTTGATCCCTGAAATAGGGTATGTAGGCAGCTCTACGGAGCGCAGCCCATCAAAGCAACACCCCTAAAAATAGGCGGAAGATGTTTATACAAGCTGAAAACCCAGCAAATAAGCGGGCCAACCCGTCGATAACTCATCATACATGAAGTATAAGACAACCAAGACAATCGGAAGAAGATAAAAAGCTTCAATCATAGATATCAGTCAAAAGCCTTACAAACAGACTTAAACTTGAGTTATGAGAAGACAAAAACTACATGAAAAATAAAACCAGTCGGAAATAAGAACAACAAACAACAAATAATAATGGCATAAAGATCAATCTTCAGGAGGAGGGACGGAGCCTCCATCTTGACCCGCCTGCTCAGCGTCCTCGGCCTGCATTTGCTTGAACTCTTCATATTGACTTTGTATCTCGAGACATCCCATGTTCCCGCGGACAACTCTCATACTCATCAACTAACATGCCTCGGATTCGACTTCCGCTTCAAGACACATGTCGGTCATCCGATCTTCTAACATTTTGCCTTCTTTTCAAGAGCGGCGTAGTCGATAGCAAGACGCCGGCGCCCCGATCCCGAGCAAACACTTGGCCTTCAAATCGGCAATGTCGTCCGACTTTCTCATGAAGGGACTTGACTTCCCTTACTTCACTCCGCATTGGCTTTTCTCGTATCGAGCCCAACAACTTGCTCACCCAACTCTTTATCCTCTTTTCGCGAAAATAGTCTTGAAGAACCTACAATATACGAAGACCAAGTCAAGACATTAGTTGCACAATAATTTCTAGTAAAGTTGTGGTAACTAATAGACACACTTACCATGAAGACACCTTCTAAACTAGCAAGACCAAAGGAATCATCCCCCATGGCCTCGAAATGATCATTGTCTTCGTCAAATAACAACTTTTCAACCTCCCGACATGAGGAGCAAATTCGTAATGAGCGGCACGAGAAGAAGGAAATGACAAAGTGATAGAATCGACAAGTCCGTCGGATCAAACGCACCATCACGCTTTTCTTCAAAGACGCGAGCCGGGACTAGGAAGAGCAATAACCTCTTCAATCCCTTTGGGACCTTCATCACTTGTGCCAAAGAACCATCTTTTCTTGCGGCTGGCGATATAGCTCCATGGCATTCTTGCCGGCTAGTGGGGGAGAAAACGTCGACATGTTTTCGCCTATCAATAAGACAATCGACACGTTAGCCAAGATATATCCAAATCAACTAAAATAACTACACGAACATGTAGACCGACAATACCTGTAAGAAAAGAAGCGGTCGAAACACTCGCATGTATATAATGTTGCGATAATCACGATCCTCTTGAGAGAATCTAAAGAACTGGCAATCTTCTCTGAGTAGCCTTGGAAGGTACAGATTCCTTCTCTTCAAGCACTCTGCGAAGGGATAAATGAATGAATCAACCAGACAAATTAGAAGCATATAAATGAGACTAAATATTCTAACTCGTCAAAATCGGGCACTCACGGCAATGCACCATGCTTGCGGAATGCCGTGATCGATCGACACTCCCAACACATCAAAAGGAACAAGAAAGTAACGTTCCTTCCACCTCTTATCACAATCCTTAAGGCCAAGAATCAAAGGCGTCTTTGAACAACTCAAAAGCGGTATCGACCATAGTCGCTCTTATGCATCTTAAGGTCAGACAACCAGAACGTCCTCGTAAGAAAAGCTAACTTCCCTCGCCTCAGTGAACGTCTGGATGGCCATCAAAACACGCCAGACATTCGGCATCAACTGACTTGGCGCAATAACGTGGAACTTACAAGCTTCTAGCACCAGTCGGGGAAGCGGAAACCGAGCACCTAGAACAAATGGAAGCTCGTACATCACCAACCAACCTGGATAAATCCAATCAACCCTCTCTAGGTAAGAGGGAGAAACCAGACAGATATGTCTTGGGATGTCGTAGCTCTGGCGAAAACTCTTGAGATGCTCTAAGGTGATCTCAGACTTTAGGTTCCTCCCCAAGAGCAATTTTTTAGGTTGGCTATCTCTAACCGGCCCAACGCAGTCTACATCAATACCGGAGGTATAGGTATAACTACCCTGACTATCCTTCCATCCTTTCAAATCACAACACGGTACGCCGGTTAACACCTCGCTGCAAATGTCTCTATCATCGGACTCCCCGAACCTCTCACTAGTCGACCCGCTAAACTGAGTTCGGTCGAAGAAAGACATTATGACTAGATGTCCTACTGACAGGTTACCTAATGATAAA
The DNA here is from genome assembly GCA_033398695.1 of Orobanche coerulescens. NCBI lineage: Eukaryota > Viridiplantae > Streptophyta > Magnoliopsida > Lamiales > Orobanchaceae > Orobanche > Orobanche coerulescens. The sequence goes on from CM065819.1 coordinate 92,599,745, forward strand.
ATAAGAGGGATGGGCGGATGGTGTCAATCGAAAGAAGTTGACAAAACTACTTGGACGACCATCCAGACATATCATTAGTTAGAATCATCACAATTAAACGAAAGCAACAAACCCATCATAAACAAGTCAACAAGAAGACAAATCGAAACACATCTTATGGGTCAACCGGACATAACAAAGGCCATACTACCTACGTGGAAGAAGCCATACGAGACCATCGGTCTCTTACACTATAAAGCCTCTACGGGGTTAAACAAAGGAAACCAACCTCCTATTTGATTAAGAGCAATCAAACACAAACACATAATTTGGCGAATCATGAAACATCGAAATGATCAAACGGTATGAAGAGCAATCAAGAATGTGAAGAACACATGAAGAACATTCAAATTCGTTGAAGAACATTCAAACAATATGAAGAACACTCGAAGAACTGACCTGACAAAGACCTTGCACCTTGCCCTTCTCCTTCTAACCCCTCCTTGCTTCCAAGCTCGCAACCCTCAAAGTATAGAATGAAGTAGTGAGAAATGAACACATGCTTCATCAAACTCTTATAGGAGAGTCCTTCTCGAAACACGTACAGGACATTATAAAATGCGTGCCGGATCTATCTTATCTCATTTAAATAACGGACACGGTCCGATTATGAATGAACGGATGGATTGGACGGACCTATCCACCCGACACCAATTAAATGGGTCATCGAAACAATCAACCAGACAGACTAGATTGGCCACATGTATTCAAGTAGATAGACCAATTTCAATCGGACTCTCCAAATTGAGTCACTTCCGGATCAATGCATAACCTATCAGACAGCCGGATCGCGCTTCCGGATCAATTGACTGGATGCATGACCAATCAGACAAACGGATCGCTCGCGATCTAGATCCAATCGGACGGAACAAGCGAACATGGGTCACGATTACCTTCAATCTGACGCGAGCTGGATCCAATCGAACACGGTGGCTCAATCGGATGGGGGCCACGGCTACCTTCAATCGGACGCGGGTCGTGACTGGTTGCAATTGGATCAATCGGACAGAACGGGTCGATCGGACCGGATCAATTGGACAAGAACTGCTGCTGCTGCAAACAACTGGATCCGCGGGTCATTCGGACAGAACGGGTCACCCGGATTCGGCCCGCCACAAGCAGACCCGCGGGTTGTGCCTTGTGCCAAAATCAGCAAAAACATTTTGCTGAAGCAAGGACTCGAACGCGGGTTGATGAAGCCAGCAGTGCTTGTCCGCGCCACTCGGCCAGGTCGCCAGTTATGCTATATATCGGATGCAGTTTTATATATAGCTGTTGGTCCACTTTCTCCTCCGATTCAAAAGATGAATCAGCCGATCCGAACGGTTTTATTTGAGTGGTCAGATGACAAAGCCTACTCGTAGAGGTTTCTTAGAAGCCGCTTGTCAAGAAAAACTTTTCCTTTTTTTTCTTTTTTTCGATTTATTGTCTAAATAAACGAAAATTCGCCATGGACGATGCCACATATGTTTAAACAAACAAACTCCAACGAACGGGCATATTGGACCCAAACGTTGACTCGAACGCAACACTAATAATCTCGATTACTTGACCTCATTAACTCTCCAATTAGAAAAATTCTAATTAGAGAGTGGGGGACAAACTGTAGTGGACAAATTTTGTCAATCCAAATGCCTCAACAAAGTCTTTCCGATCAGCCCAACAAACCCAATAGACTAGACACTTTGTCTAAGATAAAATTTGTTGGGCCCCAGGCTTGGAAAGATCCGCAAACAAACCCGGATCCAGGGGTTTGCCACGTCAGCCACGCGTATTCGAACGGTCAGATAAAATGACTTTTGAGCCAGTCAAAAAAGCATGCTAAAGTAACGGATGAATAGAGTTGAGGGCCAAGGAGGTCAACAACGGACATGTGACAAGACAAAGCGAATCAACAGGCATGTGACAGACAAAGCGAATCAACAGGCATGTGACACACAAAGCAAATCAACAGGCATGTGCCAGACAAACGAATCAACGTGACGGGCGAATAAGGGAATAAGGATCCCAAGCTGTCCTATATAATGACAAGACAACCAACCCAATCGGGGCATTGAATTCGAAATCATTCTCTACTGAACTTACTCTCTCTAACAATTCTCTGTCATCCTCCTGCGCTCTCAACCACCGCCTTATCTCATTCGCTAGCCGGACGTACCTGCCCGTCCAATATCACCGATCTCCGGCGCTCTCAACCACCGCCTTACCTCCATTACTCATCGGACGTACCTGACCGTCCAATACCACCAACATCATCAACCGCTCTATTATTTATTATATTTAATTCGTTTATTTCAACTTTATTCAATATAAAATTGCTTACTGACTTGAGCGTCGGAGGCTCTTCGGCTGACACCCCACCGGTGCTCTCTGAGGGCTCTTACGTGTTTTGTGTTGACAGGTTGCTAGTGCCCGATTCAATCAACCTGACTGACGTGCCTGACGTCATCATCATCAATTGTAGGAATCACCCCTACAACTATTAACTTATATTATTTGGGTAATCATAATGTCTTGCTAGAGGCCGCTTATAATTTATTATTTAGTAAAATATTAAATAATTGCCAACATAATATAAGCATTTTGGGTCGCATATACGACAATTATAGACAAGTAGGAATAAATATCAACTGGGAATAATAAATATAATATTGGATATTTTATTTATGAGGAAATTAAATAATAAGTAATATATAATATTGGATATTATATATATTGTACTATTTAATAACTTGAGGGGTAACTAAGCAAATACTAGATTCTTGATTCTAGGGTTACTTAGTATAAATAGGGAGTCTATGACAAGGAGTTGTCATAAGAAAACAAAAGAGAAAATCGCCCCCCACCCCCCACCCAAGAAGAAAGGAAAAATTGACCTCTTCCTCTTACATTAGGAGAACGACGTCGGTCATCTAATCTTCTTCCAGTACAATCCTTCTAGTAAGGAATTTGTGTTGTACTATTTATCAATATTATTCGTAAGGATCTAGCAATCCGGTTTGGGGAATTGTTCGTGTGTGGATCACCCAAAGAGGAAGGAGATATTCATCTGCTTTTAATACGGATCTAGATCTGTTTGTCGGATTAAGGTAATTCAATTAACCCTTTAATCAAACATATAAATTACTGCATGATTTCATAAATTAGGTTTTCGTATTAATTCTTCTGCTGCATTTTACTCTTGTTTTATGTATTCGATGCATAGAAAACCCAACAGACAGACCTCACTCGGATTTAGATTGTGATTCTAATAATGCAGGATCCTTGATCCTAATAACACCGAATCAAATCTACAATCCTTTCTTTCCTCTCTTGTATGTTTGAGTGTGTCGAACACTCGAACCCAACAATTAAGTTTGATTACAACTACAATATTGAATACAATGATATCTGAAGTATATAAGCTTTGCTTGAAGTTGTTGTATAGTGAATACCATGTGAAGTGGTATTTATAAGCTTCAAGGCCTAAACTTGTTGTTGCTGCATGTCTCTCTTTAGCATGTGCTATTTGTATGGTTAGCATGCACTAAGCCGTTTAGCGTACGTTACTCTCAAATGTTACGTATGTTATCTGATGATCGATTGATTCCAGTAGCTTCTGCTGCTTTCCTTTAGCGTGCGCTAATGGACACCGTAGCATGCGCTAACTGGTCTTCATTTACAACAGTCTGATGCTGAAGGTCTTCTGTCCAACAGACATAATTCAAACTTAGCATGCGCTAAGTAATCTTCATAGCGTGCGCTATCTATTCAAACTTCACTTTTTAGATTCTTTGACCATACGCGTGATCTCCGGGTTGAAAGTCTTCTCTTTTACGCAACGGATATATTCCTTCGTTAACGTGCGTTAGCTTCATTCTTAGCATGTGCTAACTCAGTCATTTAGCGTGCGCTAGTAAAGTACAAGCGTGCACTATTGCCTTCAATGCTATGCTGCATAACTCTCTGTCTTGATGATTAGCGTGTGCTAGTTTATACTTTAGCGTGCGCTATTAGCGTTCTGCTTTGTATTTGATTTCTTCTTGATTCTTTTGTTGTTTTTCGTTGTTTTCGATGTTTAACAACTTATCATCAAAATCTCAAATTGCATAATTTGCAAGTCTGGAATATTTTATTCCAACAATCTCCCCCTTTTTGATGATGACAAAAACAACAACCTTCAATGACCATTGATGTGATAAATACCTGCAAAACTACAGTATATAATATAATGTACGGATCAAAGTTTTTGGCTTTATCCGTTTCGTTAGTTTTCTTATCCTCATCTTTTCTTCTCATAACTCTCCCTTATTTCTCCCTCATCATAACTCAAATTCTCTCCCTTTTTGTCATAAGCAAAAAGTGCAATAATATCAATAAAATCTAGAATAGAATTATAATCAAATAAAAAGGGTAAAACTCACCCTGAAATTAATTTCTCTTTTTTTAAAAAAAATAACTCCCCCTGAGTTAAATACCAATGATAAAAATATCAATTATTAAGATACCAAATATTGATGAAATAAATACCAATTGATGAAATAATTAATTTAGATTTTGGAGATCCAACCATCTCTTGGTCGTTTTTCATTCGGTAAATATTCGATATTCGGTATTATGGTTCTTTTTGAAACCTATGTTTTCTTAATTTTATCATTCGCCTTGGGCTTTTACAATTGGAAATATGGTGCTCGATTTTCAAACATTTACCACATCGTGCTATTTTCAAATTTAAGGATTTGTTTTCACCGTAATTTTTTAATCCTAACCCTTGTTTATTTAACGAAAAATTTTGAACGGATAGTAATTTTTCAAATTTCTCGTTTTCGAGAGAAAATTTGTTCGTTAATTTTTTAAGTTCGATTTGAAATTTCAATAAACCAATTTTGAAATATTTTTTTTTCAAGACATATAGAATGATCGATTTCAATAGATTTTCCTTTTTCTCGAATTTTGGAAATTTCATCTTCCAATAATTTATTTTTCATCTTTACGATTTTATTATCACTTAAAGAATTTTGAAAATCCGTATGTAATAACTCGAAAGCATTAAAAAGTCCTTCGTAAGACGAGGTACTTACCTGGCTTTCGTCGTCACTGTCGTTGTGTGAACTCCTTGCCATGAGTGCGAGATTATTTTGAATATATTCATCTTCTTCATCTTCGTCACTCCACGTGGCTATAAGCACTTCCTTCTCAGAAGTAGAGCCTTGGCAATTTTTAGCAAAGTGGCCTGGTTTTCCACAGTTTCGACAATTATTGTCGAATTTCTTTGACTCGTACCGGTCCTGTGAGATGTCTCTTTTTCTACGGTTGAATAAGTTTTGATATGTATTGATATTTTTGGCATAAAATGCCGATTTTTCATCATTATCATCTACCGGGATGATTTCTTCATTTCTTGACATCTTAAATTTTAAAGCTATTGTTTTCTCCTTGGGTTTTTGCTTGTCGTTCCTTGATTTAAGGACTATCTCTTAGTTTATTAGCGAACCGGCGAGGGCGCTAAAATCTAGAGTGTTGAGATCTTTAGATTACAACCATTCCGTCCCATTCAACAAGCAGTGATCGTAAGATTTTCTTCACTTTTTCACTACTTGTTAATGGTTTCCCAAAACAGGCCAGTCCATTTGTGATGACCGAAAATCGATCGAGCATGTTCGATATGGACTCTTCATTCTTCATCATAAAGAGCTCGTAGTCATGGAGAAGCATATTGATCTTCGCCTCCTTGACTTGTGATGTTTCTTCATGAGTTACCTCAAGCATTTTCCAAATCTCCTTGGCACTATCACATGATGATATTCGGTTGTATTCTTCCGGATTTAAAGCACAATAAAGTAATTATGTTGCTTTACAATTATAGTGTCGTTCTTCCAATCTGTATCACCATACTCTTCAAAGCTTTTGAGAGTTCCGTTGGAATTCGTGGAAATTTTTAGACCAAGACATAATTTTCCAAAGCTCGATATCATAGGCTCGTATGAAAATAGACATCTTCTTTTTCCACATCATAAAATTCCATCCATCAAAAAATGGAGGTAGGTTTAAGGCGAGACCTTCGACTGGTGTAAAATGGAGTGTCGTTGGATCTTTTTATCCTCGGATGTAAAGCCGACTTTTAGAGACACCACTCCGATACCAATTGTTGGGTTTGGTACCGCCACTAGATGGTAGGATAATGGTGCAGAGTAGAGTTTCAAACTCTTTTGCGATTGCGGAAGCGTAATTAAATTGTGGAAGATAAATGACACAAGATTTATAGAGGTTCGTCCAAATATGCCTACGCCCTCTCTTCGTATCTATTTCTATATGCTTAAGATAAACCTTTATACTCTTGTCTTTTATTGGTACAATCTAAACCGTTACAATCTTGTCTTCAATCGGTCCAAGATAAACCCTGATGCTCTTGTATTTTTGTCGTCCCAAGCTAAACCGTTTTCCTTTTCTATCGGACAAGGAATCAACCTATCTAGCTTTAGATTGGTACTAGACAAACCTCACTAGGATTTAGATTGTGATCCTAATAATGTCGGACCCTTGATCCTAATAACATCAATCAAATCTACATTTCTTTCTTTCCTCTCGTGTATGTTTGAGTGTATCGAACACTCGAAATCATAACAATTTAGCCTGATTACAACAACAATATTGAATATAATGATATCTGAAGTATATAAGATTTGCTTGAAGTTGTTGTATGGTGAATACCATATGAATGTAATACCCTCGCCTTTAATATTGTATTTCATGATTTAACTTAAGTGTTTTCGCACCATATCTGTGATGTTGTAGCAAGTATCGACGAATTATGTTAAGTTGGATTCATGGTCATTCATACTATATTAATTGTTGGGTGATATTGGGAGAATTCGATTTATGCTTGTTATAGTACTTAACGTACGTTAACCTGTCTTCTTAACGTACGCTATGTATGTCGCCTTACGTACGTAACATCAATACGTTAACGCACGTAATGCGGAAGATCCTCCAGCAGTCCGCCTTTCGGTGGGTGGGGCCGAGCAGGGGTAGGTGGTCGGGAGTCGATCGCGACAGCCAAGTCAACGGCTATTACGTACGTAATAGCTACATAGTTACGTACGTAACGAATTGCGTGTTTTGAGGCAGGGAGATTTGATGAAATTGGTTACGTACGTAATGATCATAAGATTACGTACGAAAGGCTATAACGTACGTTAACCACGTTCGTTAACGTACGTAATGTCAAGTTCAGATTATAAAAGTATGACTTGCCATTCACTTCCTACTCGACCTTTTTCAATCTCCCAACTGAGGAACGATTCCTTTCCCTTCCAACTTCATTTCTAAGCCTTTCTAACTTGTGTTGGAGCCTCAACACTTGATTGGTGACTTGGAGAAGCTAGAGATTGAAGTGTATCCCTTGAAGTGTTGGTGTTGTTCTTCATTTTAAGGTTGGTCTTTCTTTAACTCATATCAATTCCATGCTTATGATGATGTTAGTAGATAAATACTTCACATAATGTTAGTTTAAACTAGTGCAAACATGATAAGTTAATTGAATCATGCTCAAACTAAGTGAAGATTAACATTGAAGGTATTAGTGTTACTTCTTGTTGTAAATAACTTCATAATGTGATTGTGTTGATAATGATATACTTAAAACCTGATGTATAACATGATAATTGGAAGTTAATTATAGTCTCAACACTAGGAACATGTTAGGGATGATATCCTTAATGATTAAAAGTGAGAAATGTTAAAATTGTCTTGAACATTCTATTGATTCTTGAAGGTAGTATGGAACCATGATTTTGGCCTCTAAAACCTTTGTAATAAAATTGTTGAAAAGATTATATTAACCCTTTGAAGATGATCTTCGCTAGATGGGTTGAAGTTACTTCCAAAATTTCAAGTATCCAATGATATAACTAGGCTTTTAATAAATTCTTCAAAGTAAATCAATGAATGTTGATAGAAGGAAGTTGTAATCTTCATATGTTCGAATTTATCGATTTCATTAAAGGGTGTTAATCACTACATTAATAGATTGATAATGTTCTTAAGAGGATTGTGTTGAATATGATGATACAAATGCGGTAGATGAGTAGCCGAATTCCATTTCATTAATCCGGGCGTATTAAGAAACGTAAATTAAGATGATGTTCTTAATTCACTAAAAACTTAAACTTATGTTTCATATAGTAATCAAGTTTTGAATGTAATCGTTGGTAAAATAATGAAGAACGTAATTAAACACAAACTTATATCGTAATTGGAAGTGTCGATGATTTGAAAAGATATTTTCACGATATTACATTGATGATAAACTAGACATCAAGTATTTGACATTAAGGTTAGAATATGTGAACGAACATGATAAACATACAATGATTTGTAATAAGAACATTAAAATGATCAATAGGATGATTGATTTATTCAAGTAAAATTACGAATATTATTTATGTAATAATACCATTATCGTACAAATATGTTGTTGAATGAATTACATTTCATTCAAGGTGCTTGTTCACGTGAGTATTGTTAGACGAGGATACCGTTCGTTTGACCATTCAAAGAAGGATTATTCATCCACGGAATTGAGGCAAGTTATCTTGCTTGGTTATAATGATGTGTGGATTCTTATGATGATTATGCATTTCGTGTATATGAAACACCTATAAACTTGTGTCTTGTGACTTGAGGTTGTTCTTAATGATGTCCCGTTTTCATCGTGGGGTTGTATTCCCAAGTTCGTTACTTTTGGACCCTTGATATTGTTGAGCTTTGTTGACACTTCGGTGAGTTGTTCGATTCCTTAGTAAAAGTGTAATTCGTTGAGTTTCGTTGTCATGTTGTATCGTGACATCTCTGGAATCATATCTGCAGGCCGATTGGTTATGTGTAGGATTTTTAGCCGGGCACTTGATGATCATGCGTGGAGGTTTTCCGCATTTAGATCGTGCACACGAGACGTAGTTCGTGAGGCTAATTAGGTACATCGTCTCACGTATATTCTGGATTCCATATACGGGGTGGACATGTGCACGGACACATTTCCAGATCGGGCGTACTGTGACGTCCGTCTTGAGCCATAGTATATGGTCGTTCGTATATTTGGATATGTTCGACAGTTGGGACTGATTGTTTATATGCCTTCGGGGTATATTCAGTAGTCGGTGGATTTCTTTGAGATCAGTATATATGATTTGTATAATGTCATGAGAATTATTATCATGTATAGCTGACCCTGTGGTTTGGGGCGAAATACTTGTATTTCAGGGCGAGGAAAGGGCAAGGCACAGGAGGAGCACAATGGCGACGGAGGATTCTGATGTATGCTATTTCGGGGGCCCCGAGTCTTTTGGTTGTTCGGTTATGTTTTATTGTGACTTTCATTTTTATTTTGTGTCGGATGAATGTACTAAGATTTGTTAGGTACTGCCCATCGTCATATGGTACATGCGAATTTGATCCTGTGTTTGTTTGCCCGTATTTAAAGATATGAATAACTCATGCTCCACACCGGGTTTTGATAAATGTTGTGGTACGGTGCCACGTTGTCGATTTTAAATGTATATTGTGATATCGCCCGGTGGGTCCCAAAGAGGGTCCACGGACCGTAATAGCCACTGCTGGGTACATGTAACATGGTATCGAGAGAGTGTGTTTTTATTTTGAGTCATTGTAGAATCGAAATAGCATCAAGAAACCTTCGTGCCACGTGTAACTCCGTGTGCAAGCGCCCGTCGAATACGGTATGTTCTCATGAACCATAATTTGATTCTTGGCATGATATTGACGATGTATTGGGCTCCTGACTACTCTTGGCATCTTGCTACCATGAGGCAAAATTCATCTGCTTGAGGAGAACCTAAATTAATTCTGTGATTGGAATTGGTTCGACTTAATGTTGATATGATATTGAGTGTGTAACACTTGTAGTGCGATGATTCATAACCTTGCCTTGTTGGATAGGAAATTCCCTTTTGCTATTAACTTAGCATGAATTATGATTGATAAATCGAATCAGATTTTGTGACTTGATTCTTTCAGTATGGAAAGGAACCTGAGAGGCCGTGGCAGAGGGGGACGAGGCCGCGGAAGAGGCCGAATTCCGATACCACGAGCCAACAGACGCGCGAATGTGGAATAGAGTTCCGCAGGCAGTGATTCGCCTTCTAGGGACCAATCACACCACGCCGGAGAGAATGCACGTGTCGATCCTTACACCGTGATGCAGGGCATGATGGCCCAAATGACCCAAATGGGTCAGCTGATGGAAACTATGCAGAGGAATACTACTGGTCAACAGCAGGGACAACAGCCTCTGCCTATGGTGCCTGGCGGGATCGTGAGCCGGATTATTAGCGACATATCACGGCAGCGACCTCCGAATTTTTGAAGGCTCATCTGAGCTTGCCGACATTGTACACTGGATAGAGCATTTCGAGAAACTATTCGAGATGGTGGAGTGCCCAGAGGAAAATCGAGTTGTTGTGGCAGCCTACTACCTTAGTAAGAGTGCCCATACTTGGTGGCTTTCTGTGAGGCCTGCCGAAGGCGCGAGTACTTGGGAGGAATTCAAGAATCTTATGCTAGATCGTTACTATCCTGCACCCCTCCGTGAAGCCAAACTGTCCGAATTACTAAACCCCGACCCATCGGAAGACGAGGATGTGTTAGCGATTGCCGAAAAATTCCAAGCACTTCTCCCTTTTGCTACGTCAGTTGTCCGTTCGGAAGCTGATAAGATCAAATATTTCCTCAAGAGGCTTAAACCCCGAATGAGGATGCAATTACTCAATCACCACTGCATGCGACCACTGGAGTTTATTGAGAAGGCTTTGGAGTATGAACTTACCGCAAAGGAGATTTCTAAGAAGCGGCCTCGCTTTCCAACAAGAGATCCAGAACTGCACCCAAGGAGACAGAATCGGGAGTATTCACTGTACCAAATCCTTCCGAGCGGCCACCTATGGCACCGAAACCGCAGAACGCACTCTCGCAATCACCACCCGTGGTGTTATAACCGTGGGGACCAGGGGCATATCAGCTCCAAGTGTCCGGCCGGCCGTTACTGTCACACTTGCGGGAAGAACGGTCATTGTGCTCGCTATTGCCGGGGTGGACTCGGGCGTGCTCCGGTAGCATCTCTTGCTCCAAAGATCTTCTCTGTTCAGGAACGTGCTCCTCCATCCGCTTCTTACCAGACTACCGGGGCGAACAAAGGGATGGGCCGTGGAAATCAAGTTGGTACACCTGCTTCCGGGGTTGCAAAACCCAGAGTCTACGAGATGAAGAAAGCCGATGATTTCGAAGCCAGCATGATTGCAGGTACTCTTGATATCCACTCTCAGCCCGTTTGTGTTCTTTTTGATACTGGTGCTTCACACTCCTTTTTGTCTAGTTCTTGTTTGAGTCGTTTGCATTTGAATCGTGTTACCGATTGTGAACCTTATGTAATTGGTCTACCCGATGGTAGAAGAATTATTGGGAGTCGTGAAGTACAGAATTGTCCGATTAGCATGAACAACCGTGAGTGGTTGTCCGACTTGATTGTGGTTGATTTACCTAAAGATGATGTAATCTTGGGTATCGACTGGATGGATCGTCACGATGCCGTGCTTAGCGTCCGTAAGCGAATGGTGACTGTCACATCGGATGATGGCGTCGAGTGTATTTTTCGGGGTGATAATCCCAATCATTCTGGGAGAGTCATCAGCGCTATGAAGGCTATGAGATTACTGAACCAGGGATGCATTGGTTATTGGTGTTACATGACTAAGACAGCTGACCGGCCAGTCAAATTGATTGATATTCCAGTAGTTCGAGATTATCTAGATGTATTTCCAGACGAGCTTCCAGGAATACCCCCACAGCGAGAGGTAGAATTCACCATTGAGTTGGAGCCAGGGACGTCCCCGCTTTCGAAAGCACCATATCGTATGACCCCGACTGAGATGCAGGAGTTGAAAAGACAACTCGAAGAATTAGCTGAGAAAGGATATGTTCGGCCCAGTGCATCTCCTTGGGGAGCGCCGATGTTATTCGTACGGAAGAAGGACGGATCGCTGCGTTTGTGTATTGATTACCGGGAGCTGAACAAGGTAACAATTAAGAACAAATATCCTTTACCTCGCATCGATGATCTATTGGATCAGCTCCAAGGAGCCGCTGTATTTTCCAAGATCGACTTGAGGTCCGGGTACCACCAATTGCGGATTCGAGAGTCTAACGTCCCGAAGACAGCTTTTCGCACTCGCTATGGGCATTATGAGTTTGTTGTCATGCCATTCGGACTGACTAATGCACCTGCAGTATTCATGGAATTGATGAATCGGGTTTTTATTAATTATCTGGATCGTTTTGTAGTCGTTTTTATTGACGACATCTTGGTCTACTGTCGTGATCATGAGGATCATGAGTGTCACCTCCGCCAGGTTCTCGACGCATTAAGGCGAGAACAACTCTATGGAAAATTTTCTAAGTGTGAATTCTGGATGTCTGAAGTTATTTTTCTGGGTCATGTGATATCAGCAGAGGGAGTAAGAGTAGACCCACAGAAGACGGAAGCTATCCGAGGCTGGCTACCCCCGAAGAACGTGAAGGAAGTTCGTAGTTTTCTGGGTCTATTAAGACGATTTATCGTGGAAGGATTTTCCAAAATTGCTCAACCGATGACTAATGCTGAGAAAAGATAAGAAGTACTTGTGGTCGGAAGCATGTCATCAAAGTTTTGATGAACTCAAAGGTCGATTAATTTCAAGACTGCTTTAGTACTACCTAGAGGAACGGAAGGATTCGTGGTATATAGCGATGCATCGAGGCAGGCCTTGGGCTGCGTGTTAATGCAGACGGGAAAGTGATCGCCTATGCGTCCGCATTGCGTCCCTTACGAGGTCAACTACCCGACTCATGACTTGGAGTTAGCAACAGTAGTATTTGCTTTAAAAATGGGCGCCACTATCCGTATGGAGTTGCTGCGATTTTTACGGACCACAAGAGCACGAAGTATATTTTTACCTGAAGGAGTTGAATATGAGACAAAGGAGGTGGTTAGAGCTAATCAAAGACTATGATATCGAGATCCTTTATCATCTAGGCAAGGCAAACGTGGTTGCCGATGCCTTGAGCCGCAAGACGGTGCAGGAGCAGATACTAGCTCGTTTGACCGCCCAGAGGGAGTTGCAATTAGAGTTCATGAGACCAGAGATTGAGGTCTGGATACAACGCATTCAGGGATAACTGTGCATGCTTGAGATTTCACCATCCATTGATGAGACGATCAGGACGAAACAGATGACGGACCCATTCTTATCCAGAATTCGAGGAGAAATCGATCAGGGGAAGGCCCCTGGATTTGTGGTTCACGAGGATGGACTGTTACGCTTTAATAATCGAGTGTGTGTACCAGCAGACGAAGAGTTGAGGAATACTATTCTGAAGGAGGCTCATGCTACCCCGTATTCCATACACCTGTGATCAAACAAAAAGTATAAGGATTAGAAGCCGTGTTATTGGTGGGGTAACATGAAACGGGAGGTTGCCGAATTGCTTTAAATGTTTGACTCAAAGATGTCAAGATTGAGCATCAACGCATCACCGGGCATGATGAAACCGCTTCCGATTCCCGAGTGGAAGTGGGAAGACATATCGATGGACTTTATTACTAGTTTGCCGACGAGCCGTCGAGGCATGAATACGATTTGGGTGGTTGTGGATCGATTGACTAAATCATCCCACTTCTTGGAGATCAAGGATACTTGGGGCCCCGAGAGATCGGCCCAATTATTCATCAAAGAGATTGTGAGACGCATGGCACCCCTAAGAGTATTGTATCGATCGGACGGACGGTTCGTGTCGCACTTCTGGAAGGCAGTTCATCGTGCTATGGGTACACCTTTGAACTTCAATACGGATTTTCATCCTCAGACCAACGGTCAGTCTGAGAGGCCCATTCAAACTCTAGAGGATATGTTGAGGGCATGTGCTCTCGATTGAAGCTTGATCGAAGCCCAACTGCCGTTGGTAGAATTCACATACAATAATAGCCGGCACGCCTCGATCATGATGGCACCTTATGAAGCATTGTATGGTCGTCGTTGTAGGTCCCCTTTGTGCTGGGACGAATTGTCTGAATCTATTGGTACGGAACCTGATATGTTATTGGCGTAGCGAGAAGATTTCCCTGATCAAGATCCGTCTATTAACGGCCCAAAGCCGCCAGAAATCATATGCAGATAATCGTCGACGACCACTCGAGTTTGAGGTTGGTGACCATGTACTAGTCAAAGTATCTCCTACTAGAGGTGTTTTCCGATTCGGGAAGAGGGGCAAATTGAGCCCAAGGTACATTGGTCCGTTTGAGATCCTGGAACGAGTAGGCGACCTAGCCTATCGTTTAGAATTACCACCAGATTTGAGCCGGATTCACAACGTATTCCATGTATCTTAGCTAAGGAAGTATGTTGCTGATCCAAGTCACGTTATTCAATTCGACGAGGTCGAAATAGCCGACGACCATTTGTATGAAGAACGGCCTGTGCAGATACTCGAGAGAAGAATTAAACAGCTGAGGAACAAGACGATTCCCTTATTAAAAATTCAGTGGTCGAGACATGGAGTCGAGGAAGCTACGTGGGAGACCGAAGATAGCATGCGAGAGAAATACCCCGAACTGTTTACCCCTTAGTTTCGGGGACGAAACTCCTTTTAAGGGGGGGAGTATGTAATACCCTCGCCTTTCATATTTTATTTCATGATTTAAGTTAAGTGTTTTCGCACCATATCTGTGATGTTGTAGCAAGTATCGACGAATTATGTTAAGTTGGATTCATGGTCATTCATACTATATTAGTTGTTGGGTGATATTGGGAGAATTCCATTTATGCTTGTTATAGTACTTAACGTACGTTAACCTGTCTTCTTAACGTACGCTATGTATGTCGCCTTACGTATGTAACATCAATACGTTAACGTACGTAATGCGGAAGATCCTCCAGCAGTCCGCCTTTCGGCGGGTGGGGCCGAGCAGGGGTAGGTGGTCGGGAGTCGATCGCGACAGCCAAGTCAACGGCTATTACGTACGTAATAGCTACATAGTTACGTACGTAACGAATTGCGTGTTTTGAGGCAGGGAGATTTGATGAAATTGGTTACGTCCGTAATGATCATAAGATTACGTACGTAAAGGCTATAACGTACGTTAACCACGTTCGTTAACGTACGTAATGTCAAGTTCAGATTATAAAAGTATGACTTACCATTCACTTCCTACTCGACCTTTTTCAATCTCCCAACTGAGGAACGATTCCTTTCCCTTCCAACTTCGTTTCTAAGCCTTTCTAACTTGTGTTGGAGCCTCAACACTTGATTGGTGACTTGGAGAAGCTAGAGATTGAAGTGTATCCCTTGAAGTGTTGGTGTTGTTCTTCATTTTAAGGTTGGTCTTTCTTTAACTCATATCAATTCCATGCTTATGATGATGTTAGTAGATAAATACTTCACATAATGTTAGTTTAAACTAGTGCAAACATGATAAGTTAATTGAATCATGCTCAAACTAAGTGAAGATTAACATTGAAGGTATTAGTGTTACTTCTTGTTGTAAATAACTTCATAATGTGATTGTGTTGATAATGATATACTTAAAACCTGATGTATAACATGATAATTGGAAGTTAATTATAGTCTCAACACTAGGAACATGTTAGGGATGATATCCTTAATGATTAAAAGTGAGAAATGTTAAAATTGTCTTGATCATTCTATTGATTCTTGAAGGTAGTATGGAACCATGATTTTTGGCCTCTAAAACCTTTGTAATAAAATTGTTGAAAAGATTATATTAACCCTTTGAAGATGATCTTCGCTAGATGGGTTGAAGTTACTTCCAAAATTTCAAGTATCCAATGATATAACTAGGCTTTTAATAAATTCTTCAAAGTAAATCAATGAATATTGATAGAAGGAAGTTGTAATCTTCATATGTTCGAATTTATCGATTTCATTAAAGGGTGTTAATCACTACATTAATAGATTGATAATGTTCTTAAGAGGATTGTGTTGAATATGATGATACAAATGCGGTAGATGAGTAGCGAATTCCATTTCATTAATCCGGGCGTATTAAGAAACGTAAATTAAGATGATGTTCTTAATTCACTAAAAACTTAAACTTATGTTTCATATAGTAATCAAGTTTTGAATGTAATCGTTGGTAAAATAATGAAGAACGTAATTAAACACAAACTTATATCATAATTGGAAGTGTCGATGATTTGAAAAGATATTTTCACGATATTACATTGATGATAAACTAGACATCAAGTATTTGACATTAAGGTTAGAATATGTGAACGAACATGATAAACATACAATGATTTGTAATAAGAACATTAAAATGATCAATAGGATGATTGATTTATTCAAGTAAAATTACGAATATTATTTATGTAATAATACCATTATCGTACAAATGTGTTGTTGAATGAATTACATTTCATTCAAGGTGCTTGTTCACGTGAGTATTGTTAGACGAGGATACCGTTCGTTTGACCATTCAAAGAAGGATTATTCATCCACGGAATTGAGGCAAGTTATCTTGCTTGGTTATAATGATGTGTGGATTCTTATGATGATTATGCATTTCGTGTATATGAAACACCTATAAACTTGTGTCTTGTGACTTGAGGTTGTTCTTAATGATGTCCCGTTTTCATCGTGGGGTTGTATTCCCAAGTTCGTTACTTTTGGACCCTTGATATTGTTGAGCTTTGTTGACACTTCGGTGAGTTGTTCGATTCCTTAGTAAAAGTGTAATTCGTTGAGTTTCGTTGTCATGTTGTATCGTGACATCTCTGGAGTCATATCTGCGGGCCGATTGGTTATGTGTAGGATTTTTAGCCGGGCACTTGATGATCATGCGTGGAGGTTTTCCGCATTTAGATCGTGCACACGAGACGTAGTTCGTGAGGCTAATTAGGTACATCGTCTCACGTATATTCTGGATTCCGTATACGGGGTGGACATGTGCACGGACACATTTCCAGATCGGGCGTACTGTGACGTCCGTCTTGAGCCATAGTATATGGTCGTTCGTATATTTGGTTATGTTCGACAGTTGGGACTGATTGTTTATACGCCTTCGGGGTATATTCAGTAGTCGGTGGATTTCTTTGAGATCAGTATATATGATTTGTATAATGTCATGAGAATTATTATCATGTATAGCTGACCCTGTGGTTTGGGGCGAAATACTTGTATTTCAGGGCGAGGAAAAGGCAAGGCACAGGAGGAGCACAATGGCGACGGAGGATTCTGATGTATGCTATTTCAGGGGCCCCGAGTCTTTTGGTTGTTCGGTTATGTTTTATTGTGACTTTCATTTTTATTTTGTGTCGGATGAATGTACTAAGATTTGTTAGGTACTGCCCATTGTCATATGGTGCATGCCGAATTTGATCTGTGTTTGTTTGCCCGTATTTAAAGATATGAATAACTCATGCTCCACACCGGGGTTTTGATAAATGTTGTGGTACGGTGCCACGTTGTCAGATTTTAAATGTATATTGTAATATCGCCTGGTGGGTCCCAGTAGGGGTCCACGGCACTATAATAGCCACTGTTTTTGGGTTGTTACAATGAATGTTGGGTTTCTATTGAACTAATAAAATTTATGATCTCATCATATATCGAAATAGTGCAGCAGAAGTATTAATATAATATATAAAACCCTCTGAGGATCCAAGTATATTAACAAATTACGAAGAACAAGATTGTTACCTCTTGTAGCGTATTTTCGATCGAGCCTTCTAGAGACATTGCAAGAAGTGAGCGTCCTTTACGGTATCCATACAACGAACAAGTCTCGAGCGGCTAATGGATAGATACCTCCGATTCAATAAAGATTTCATTAAAATCAATTTGAATATAGGTATGTTCTTGATTATGGTAAGAACAAGAACACCAAGAATTTTATTCAAATGTTCTTGAACTTTGATCTAAAATAACAACTATGAATCTTATTCAATATGTTATTAAAGATCAAACTCACAAGATTAGATTAAGATTAGATGAGTATTCTAAATACTTTTCTTGGTCAAAGAATCAATCTTCAAAGATATGAAGATATGTTCTTGATCATTTTGATTATTCAACTCTTGAATATTATCTTCAAGACTTTTAGAGAGAGAAATATCAAAATCAAATTTTTTATTCTCTCTACACAATTTATGTCTTCTCTTGTGTTTAGTCAAGTGTGAAGGCTATCACAAGACACTATTATATAGCCTTCTACATGGCTAAGGGTTCACCAACCCCTTCACCAATCATAATCAACCGGAACAAAATAGGTGCTCTGCTCGTTTAAGAGTGTGACCCTGTAGGTTCTAATTAATACGGCAAAGAGTATAAAAACAATTTTTACGACTCATAAATCATAAGCGGCCTCTATCTAGACATTATAATTACCCGCATTAAAAGAATTAATTCGACGGCATGAACGAAATCCCGTTACTGTATAATATTTAATCCTCTCGTCACGCGATATCCTAATTAAGCATAAGGCATGGATAAGTCGACCTTATATAGCTTAATTAATATTCTTGATCTCAAGTTACAATTATCCAATTCAAATATTTATCAATAACTCTTTATTGATTAATTTGAGCATGGCCATGCATTTAAACAATTTAACTTACCAAGGGCCCGTGGATATCTTCTCCGTTTTATAGGAGGGACAAGTCCCCTCTGGACAAACTACTTCCCTCTGCATAAATCGTAATGTATACAATCACAAACTGTATGGTCCCTTGTTACAGAAGACGTTGGTATTGTGTTAAAATACAATACTCATTATGTAGGAAACTGTAATGTCTTTAGGTAATAAGGACTTAAATAATATATAACAATTAGAGGAATTATAATGACTTAATCCATATATAATTCTCTTTATTAGGTCATATCCAATACGATGTCTGTACATGTATTTATGACGTGATATAACATCTCATGTTCATGACCAGTAAGACATAGCCATCGTATCATCTATCATACTAGTAATCATATAACTAGGGATATCTAGAATAAATCTTCTTTAATGCTTTAACGAGCTTTACTATCAAGTCACATACTTGATTATCGTATGCAGAATATTAATTCAATAATATAGTCAATATTATAAATTAAATAGTAATAAATGTCTCCACATTATTATTAAACAGTAGATTTAGAGTATAATACTAAAAATAAAGTGGTATTTATAGGCTTCAAGGCCTAAACTTGCCGTTGCTGCCTATCTCTCTTTAACGTGTGCTATTGTATGTTTAGCATGCGCTAAGCCGTTTAGCGTACGTTATCTCAACTGTTACGTGCGTTATCTGTTGATTGATTGAGTCCAGTAGCTTCTGCCGCTTTCCTTTAGCGTGCGTTAATGGACACCGTAGCGTGCGCTACCTGGTCTTCATTTACAACGGTCTGAGGCTGGAAGTCTTCTGTCTAACGGACATAATTCAAACTTAGCGTGCGCTAAGTAATCTTTATAGAATGTGCTATCTGTTAAAACTTCACTTTTCATATTCTTTGACCATACGCGTGATCTCCGTGTTGAAAGTCTTCTCTTTTACACAATGAGTATATTTCTTCGTTAGCGTGCGCTAACTCAGTCATTTAGCATGCGCTAGTCTATGTGATAACGTGCATTATTGCCTTCAATGCTATGCTGCATAACTCTCTGTGTTGATGATTAGCATGTGCTATTTTATACTTTAACATGTGCTATTAGTGTTTTGCTTTGTCTTTGACTTCTTCATGATTCTTTTGTTTTTTTTCGTTGTTTTCGATCTTTAACAACTTATCATCAAAATCTCAAATTGCATAATTTGCGTGTGTGGAATATTTTATTCCAACAAATGGTTTGGAAAGGGCTTTATGGCTTTTAAAAAAAAGAAAGATACTATTAAAGTAGTTGAAAATAACTTGAGACCTCGGGGATTTCATTTGTCAAGCTTTCGGAAGCTCCGTTTCAGTCTTTTCAAAACATATTTTGCAATTATTTAGGATTCGAGACCCTATGGAGGATTACTTAACTGTTTTCGAATCATTTAGTATTATAAAACTCAAAAACTATCTTTTTACACACTTAAGCCATTTCAAGGGTCCTTGACTCAAAATCGTATGTTATCAACGAATTCATTTATTTCAGTCACAACCCTGATCTGCATCCCCATAATCTATAGATCGATCTGCATCCTCGCGGTCTATAGATCCCCTAGTCCTACAAGACCCATTTAATCACGAGTTTACACTAACATCGTACTAGTGGTATCGAGGACTTCCGTGTCCCGGCATCCGCACCAGCTACAGAACACCAGACACGCAACCCTGTATAGTTGGAAGTTACCATGCTTGGTCCGGGCCACACAATATGCGGATCTCATTGGTCCTGCAAGACCAGCTTAAATTCATCTTATTTAATTCATAGCACGTGCAACATAACATTATCGTCATTTCAACAAATTCTAAGTCATCCAAATCACACTTATAATCACAAATATATAAGGTACACAGCCAGAGTAATTGCAACACTAAGCAGTAGTATAGCATAAACACAGTCTGCCAAACCGACATTCGAATAATTATCAGAGACATAACCACATGATGTCGTAGACTTCCAAAACAAGACAATAATACATATATAATCATAGATCCTACAATAACAATTATTCCTTGTACATGAGTCAAGTCGATGTCTAATACCATCATCGCGGTCGATAGCATGATCCACCTGCCTAACACATATCACCCAACACATATGCACAACAGGAATTACCAACTTTCCACGATATATAAGTTACTTCACATTCATGTTACACAATGCATAGGCAAATAGTTCGTAGGACATAGAGTATGAGGTGTATGATCGTAAAATTAGTATTGTTCGATTATAAGTTGCTAAGATACAAAATACCTAACAAACATGAGTTTCGATTGGCAATTCACGACTCTGTCAGCTTATAATCTCGATCTGACAAAAACTGATTGAATCAATTGAAAGAAACCTGATAGATTGATCCTTCGATGTTATATATGATTAGAACATTCAAAACATGCCTAGATCAATCATGAGTTTCGATTGGCAATCATTAGTATGCCAGCACCTAAGCCACGGACTATAAGTTGCTAAGATACAAAATACCTAACAAACATGAGTTTCGATTGGCAATTCACGACTCTGTCAGCTTATAATCTCGATCTGACAAAAACTGATTGAATCAATTGAAACAAACTTGATAGATTGATCCTTCGATGTTATATATGATTAGAACATTCAAAACATGCCTAGATCAATCACATACGAAGTAGGGCTGAAGCCTGGCTGAAAACCTCAAATATGGGCAAGGAAGCACCTCAAGGTTCTTTATATATGTGACGAATCCGAGCTTAGGTCGGACAAGGGCATTTTGGTAAATTATACCATGGCAAACTGACTCCCTTGTCTTATTTTCACTATAACCTCTTCGTTCGGACTCTGATTAACTTTATGTTATATGAACTTTATGTCTATTTTTACCTTATTTAAGTCATGAACTTTATGTCTATACGTATATTGTGTGATAAGTATGTGAAGAAGCCCATATGTCGTGATATGACGTTGATATTGTAAGTATATGTATGCTTCTGGTGAATGGTAAGTATGTCTTATTTGTACTCCCTCTGTCCCGGCCAAAGGTTGACAGAGGGTGTATATTTGGTGTATTTTAGGTAATGATTGATATAAGTAATGATGATTAAATGTGTGGTGGAGATTAAAAAGTAAAAAGTATTGATGATGAATGAGTGGTGGAGATTAAAAAGTAAAAAGTGATTGTTTGATTTGATTGTAAAAAGTGATATATGTAAACTTACTAAAGGGACTACTTTTTGATAGAAATGTAAACATTTGGGCGGGATGGAGGAAATATATGTTAGGTGATGGGTGTTAAGCAGGTAGGGCATGCACATGCTGCCGACGTTGATCATGGTATTAGGAATGAACTTGATGGATGTGCCAGTTACAGTGGTGTTCTTGATTTATGATTGTATGTTGTGTTGTCTTATATTTGCAATATGTGAGATTAGTTTATTGTATGACTTTGATGATCGCTCTTGTGCCAATGTGAGCCAGCTTGTATGATGTTATTTTATATTGCAGTTAGCCTGGTCGAGTACATTGTCCAAGTGTGATTTGTAATAATTATGACTGGTATTGAAATTGCTTGATGTTGGTGATGTGCTGCAAAATTTATGTATCAACGAGGTTGTGAGAGTGGTTTGCCGGGTTAAAACAGGGTATTTATAGCAACCACTTTTCAAAATGTCATTTCAAATAATTTCAAGAGAGATTAAATATTCTTAAGAAAAATACTTGAATAATTGCAGCGAAAATTGAAACAAAATCGACCATTTGGCAAGTAAGTGTAAAATAAGTTCTCAACATTTCAAAACATCCATAATATCCAACCATGACATTGGAGCCAAAGTTTAAAATTTTAAATGAACGAAATAAATAAAAAGCTGATAAATATTATTATCACGCCACGTCTTTGCCCGCCACGCCAGACTCTTCAACCTGAAAGGTTTAAATAATGGGATGAGCTTTCAACTCGCTCAGTGAGGAGGGAACGCTTTGTTAAATTTAACTACATACATATTGTCAAGTAGATATGACATGCCTGAACCTGGTAGTTGCCCGAGGGCCATTAATATGTGAACTTTGTGCATACTGCCTACTACTCATTGGAGGCTACAACGTAAATAATATGCAAATTTTGAGCACATTATGCCTACTACTCATTGGAGGCTACAACGTAAATAATATGCAAACTTTGAGCACATTATGCCTATTACTCATTGGAGGCTACAGCGTAAATATATGCATACTTTGAGCATATAAATATTTGGCAAGAAACAAGTATATATACAAGTAACATCATGCATTAAATAAAACAAGCGTAAAATCCCCACCTCGAAATACGATGATGATCCTTAAAAATTTGAGATGCGAATGCAGTTCAAACCCTAGGCTCCAAGTCCTCGTCTCCTAAAATAACAATTAAATTTTTATATTAATATAGCGTCCAAAATAAATTAATATAATTTATTGAATTTATAATTGAGTAAAAGAGATCTGATTTAAATATTGAAAACTGACTGGGATCAAATTAAAAGAATTGAGTAAACTGAAGGACTGAAATCAAATACACTGAAAAGTTGATTTGGGGTCAAATCGAAAGGTCTGGAATTCTAAGGGCTCGATTGAATTTATCATAGGAAATTTTGGGTATATAAACCCCTTTTTAACAACAAGTCGGCCGAAACGTCTCCTGATTCTCGCTGACTCTCTCTCGCCCGCTCCCTCTTTCACTCTCTGTCTCTCCCTCGATAAACCGCCTGCAAAAATCCCTACCTCTTCCCGTTTGGAAAACACACATACACACACATAACTTACGGAAAATCGATGGAATAAACTCACTCTCAGCACCTCGGAGACTGGAGAATTGCAGCAGCGCACAGCGGGGGTTAGGGCTTCTGCCCCGATTTCTGGCGGCCACACAACGTCAACGACGAGGTCCCGACGGAGGCTCTGACTCAAGGGAGTTTTATTGATTGCCAATTGCTCATAATTTTCTAATATTCGCTTGAAGTTGGTTTCGGGTCTCAGGTTTGAACTCAGAAACGGGGTCCGATTTTTTTTTTTGGAGTTGTTTGAAACTTAGGTGCTGCTCGAATCCAGGGCCAGGCAGTGAGTGTGTGTAGTTGTGTTTTGAATTTGTGGTTTGGATTTATCCGCTGGAATGGGTTGAATTTTTGGTTGATATTTAGTTTGGTGTATCTTTTGATTTTAGATGAATTTTCTAGTTTGTTGTTCTGCTTGCAGGTTCGGATTTTACTAGAATTTACGAGTTTCAAATCGAAAGAACACACTGAAAAACAAGGGAAAGCAAATCGTGTTACCTTGTTGGTGAAAAAAGTCGAGGTGTTGGAAAGGGTTGAACAACATGTCTGCAATCGGCTGAAGCTGCTACTTGTGAAACTTCTCTACTGTATACATCAGGCTATGAATCTAGTTGATGATTGTAGTACCTATTTCTCTCTTGTTTGTATTTTTCTGCCGTGAAGTAAAGAATGATGTACTGTGTAGTATTTATACCGTAGAGTTTAGGTTTAGTGTTAGTAGTAGGCCTGGGACTTTTCGGTTCCTGGGATAAAAATACAGGAACTGGAACCGAACCGCATAGATTTTTTGCAGTTCGGTTTTTCCAGTTTTTTTTGTCCGAACCGCACAGGAACCGAACCGGAACCGATTTTGTATGGTTTGGATGAATATATTATATTATATTTTATTTTATTAGGAATATATTATATTATTTTATATTATATTAATTATGTTTAATAAGAATATATTATATTATATTATATTCAGAGGGTCGGTTTCCCGGTTCGGTGCGGTTCGAACGGTTCCTTGCGGTTCATATCGGTTCCTCTTTAAAACAGACAGGAACCGCGAACCGAACCGAACCTAATACTAACAGTACGAATCGAACCGAAAAAAAAAATTTATTGCTAGGAACCGAACAGAACCGTCAGTTCTGATGTGGTTCGGATCGGTTCTGCGGTTCCCGGTTCCAAAAGTCCCAGCCCTAGTTAGTAGTAGAGTTTTGATGTTCTTGTTGGATATTGGATAGATCCAAATATAATACTAATTATATATTAATTATATAATTATTTTAAATTTTTAAATTAATCAGTTTACTAATTTCAGATTAAACTAATTAGATTGCTTGACTTACTCTTTATTAATAACCTATGATATTAATAATAATGGAATATTATATTGTTAGATTAATAATAATAATAATAATAGGTTTTGATATTACATTTAAAATTATCAAGTAAAATCGATCTGGGCTATTATAATATGAGAATTTGGACTCGAGCTTAGAGCGTAAACTACAATTATGATATGCGAATGAGGAAAAATTGGATCTTATTTAATAAATGTAATGAAATTCGTAAATAAATTATTGGACATTTAAAATCATTCATGCGCTTTTTATAAATTATAAAACAAATGTATGCTCGAAAATCGGGGTGTTACAGTATTGAACTAACGAGGGCTCCGGGACACTCCACTCAATACTAACGGGTATCACTCGGTGGGTTATCCAACCAAGTATTGCCATGACGAGGGTTCTGGAGTTCGTATTTGGTCATACCACGTACTAATGTAACCTTATAATTCTATGTGTGACTTATTAACTGGGTACTGCCCTGACGAGGACTCTGGCATACTCCGCTCGGTAATAACGGCTTCACTCAATGGGTATCCAATCAGGTACTATCCTTATGAGGGCTCTGCGGTACGTGATTATTAATAATGTGTATTAGTATAGCCCTGTGACAATAGAAATATGCGTATTATTCCTAAATAATCTGAAAATGATTAAGCTACGTCTTACACGGGCTTGGAACCTAAATCGTTTTGAAATGTATTTGGGAAAGACTAAAACGATAATTTTGAAAGTTAGATAAAAAAATCCCCGGGATCTCAAGTTATTTGCAATCTACTTCAATTGTCTATTCCTTTTTAAAACAAAATCATAAAGATCCATTTTCAAATTGTTTTGTAAACGCAAAAACCTCTCCGGGCTAATGAAATTTGTATCGAGCTGATCTTATTGGTCGTAATGTTGAATTCAACCTTGTCGGTCGATGTGTGTTTCTCAGTTTATTCTACCTTGTTAGTTGATGTGGTCTTATGTTGTAAAGGTTTCGTCTTGTAGATCCCCAAAGGCGAGGAATCTATGTTGTTGTTTTGCAATTAGCCTGGAAGTCCTTACGGAAGGGTTTATGGCGCTGTAATATACCTCAAATGGCTTGCGGACGTTACAAAACCTGCATAATTCAAAATAAAAAACATCTACCGACAAGGTTGAATATTTAACCAGACATACATACATCGACCGATCAGGTCGAATACATAATAGGACAACTGACTACATGATCAACAAAATTTAAAACACTTTAACTTGGCCCGCACGCGGGCTCTTCGAACACAACTGTGAAAGTTACTCCTTAGAAATTAGGAAGAGAACGATTAGTATCGTCGTGGCTCTCTGTTTTTATGTCGATCATGTGATTGCTCCTCCATCTCGATGTACCTAGACATATAAGAATATATCCACACCCAAAGGGGCAGCTACTATTGATGAAAGTAATACAAATATACAAAATATACTTCACATCATCACGTTTAAAAACATTTATTACGACAAGTTCATCGAATATCACATAACAAGCACGAGGCATTATCCAACCCGTGCGATGCACGGTCTTTGGTTGAATATCTACGTGTTTTGTACGTAATGTTGGGGCAGACGGTTGAATGAGGAGATGGCAGAATTTAAATGCCTTTTAGAGAAGTTTATATGTTTTTTTTATTGTTATTGTCCTTTTATTTTAGTCTATGTAATTAGTTATATGAAATGAGGCTTTACTAACCCGTATGTTGCTCTGGGGTTGTTTTTGGTTTATTCAACCCGTGCGATGCACCGATTGTATCTAAGATTTCACAGCTAAAATTTAACCATCTTGTAATTTATACTATCATTTAAAAGTTCATTTTAATCACCTTGTGTATTAGAAGGTGCACGTGTTTTATACGTAATGTTGGGGCAGACGGTTGAATGAGCAGATGACAGAATTTAAATGCCTTTTAGAGAAGTTTATATGTTTTTTTATTGTTATTGTCCTTTTATTTTAGTCTATGTAATTAGTTATATGAAATGAGGCTTTACTAACCCGTATGTTGCTCCGGGGTTGTTTTTGGTTTATTCAACCCGTGCGATGCACCGATTGTATCCAAAATTTCATAGCTAAAATTTAACCATCTTGTAATTTATACTATCATTTAAAAGTTCATTTTAATCACCTTGTATATTAGAAGGTGCATTTGCATTGTGATGTTTATCTTAACTTTTGTATTTAAATTAGTTTATTTACATTAAAGTTACAATTAAAATAGTCTTTTCATATATTTACAATTAAAAGTTATAATTAAATCTCACTTCCACATTAAATTAAGAGGGATAAGTATTATATAGTATAGATTATCAATACTGCACCAACAATAAATAAGCTGCTCATTTAAGCAACCCTTCAACAGGGATTGTCGCGAGGTTTCTGAGTTGCAAAACAGTTTGCAAATGGCTTTTATAACTTTTTTTAAAAGAAAGATATTATCAAAGTAATTGAAAATAACTCGAAATCTTTGGGATTTTATTTATCAATATTTGAGAATTTCTATTCCAGTCTTCTCAAAATATATTTCGAAACAATTTAGGGTTCGAGACCTTGTAGAGGATTAGTCAATTATTTTCAAATCATCTCGGCTTATAAAATTAAAAAACTATTGCTTTATACACTTGAGCAATTTCAGGGGTCCTTGACCCAAAATCATATTTTATCAAAAAAGCATTTCGTTTCAATCACAACCCAAATTTGCATCCTCATTGCTTATGGATCGATCTGCATGTAATACCCGAGATTTTTGTTTCTGGTTGCCTTGAATTTTTTTTGTACTGTTTAGTGGATTGTATGTTGTTTGTACCTATATGATCGTGTGTCATGCATTGACACGTGTTTGGTTGCGATTAAGATTATTTTGTGTTGTCATTCCATTGGACGAATCGTTGTTGTGATGAGTTTTGGTGCGATTCTATTGCCTGTGCAGCAAGGATGGCGCACGCTACTTGCATGGGTAGCACGCGCTACCAGGGCGTCGCTAGTGCACGCTGAGGCTTCGTTAGCGCACCCTAACTGGATGTGCATCAATAATCCAGATGCTACTGGATTGGGTTGGAGTGTCGTCTAGCGTGCGTTATGTAGTACGGTACTGCACGCTAAGGTGTTGTAGTAGCAGACGCTAACTAGTGGTTCCGGGGCAGTCCAGAAGCTACTGGACTGGCTTGAGGGACTCGTTAGCGCACGCTAACGACTATTGTTAGCGCACGTGAATTGTGCGTTGGGCAGAACAAGCCAATACAACAATCACATACAACAATCATACAACAACAAGCCAATACTGATGTCAAACAACACTAAGCACCACAGCCTCCTTATAAAGGAGTAATAACTCATATCACACAACGTCACATATTCACCGAACAAGGACACATATCAATACATAATCCTCGACAAGTGATCCAACATACGACGCATACACGCGTATTCCGAAAACACATCTATTCACGAAGTATACGCGCTATCTTGGGAGAAAATCCTTTTATCGAGAATATACCGATCCTTTTTAAAGTTAATTAAAACATTCGGATCACACACATACAATTAATTATCAACCGTTACGTCTAAGAAACATGAAGTGTATGGGCAAGATACTTGCCTCAAAACTACGAGCAGCCCTCAAACCTGTGAAAATGACCAAGAGTCTCGACAGCCCCATGAATACTACGAGAATAATACCATCACGAATTAACAACACTAATCGGAATCCGAACGACACTAAGATCAACAAGGATCTAAGAGTTTCTCAAAGAAGTCAAGAATCATTGTTCAATAAACGAGTTACCATTCCGAAGGTCACGGCCAAGACAATAAGAATACACAACCGATCAGATGAGATCAGGTAAGAATCACGAAACAAAGGAAAAAAACCAAATATTTCTCAACTAGGGTTCTTAGGAAGGAAATTTTTCGATCCATAATGAAAACCAGTTAGATGATGATAATAACATGAAGAAAACTCACCACGATGATGATTGAAGATGAAGATCACCTCTGATCTTCCTTAGAGACTCGCCCCGACGACTGGAAATGAAAAGCAGAGAAAAAGAAAGAAAATGGGAAATGAGGCCTGCTGTCCAGTATTTATACTGGGCAGCTATTAGCGTGCGCTAACTCTGCGCAGTAGCACGCGCTAACGGGTCAACGATTCCAGAATGTTCCGCCCACAACACTGTTAGTGTGCACTAGCCAATATGTCTAGCGTGCGCTAACGAGTCACGAATCCAGTCCAGTGGCTCCTGGACAGATCTGCACCTACCAGGTAGCGTGCGCTAGAAAGGACAATTAGCGTGCGCTAAACAGACGATAGTGTGCGCTATCTACCAACCTTTGCATGCGCTAACGACACTCAATCCCAGTCCAGTAGCTCCTGGACTGCCTATGGACTATCGGTTAGTGTGCGCTACACACCCGGTAGCGTGCGCTAACAATGACACAGTAGCGGGCGCTACACCACAAGCGATAGCGTGCGCTACACCACAATGAGTCAAAAACTCATGCAACGATCCGAAACGGAAATCAAGTATGTGTCCACTCATGACACACCCAAAGATGGCACATCATTCCAAAGACATGGACAACGCCAATCCGACAACTCGCAGAAAAACTCAACGAAACTGGAACGAAGATCTCGGGTATTACATTTTATCCCTCTTAAAAGAAGTTTCGTCCCCAAAACTTAAATCATAAAACGATCAAAAGAAAACAATCCCAGATAACACACGCTATCCGTTGCTAACGACCGTCAACGAATCACATGCAGCACGTGGTTGCTACCATCCATATCGCTATACCCAAATGATAACAAAACGCAACGAACAAAATCAATATGGTTGACCAACCCGAATAGTACATCAATCAAAACGCGAGCTAATCGCTGAACAAATACAAAATTCCACCACTCAAGGGTTTGAAGATCGACAACGAAGCTAATTTCCCGAACTTAAGGAAATTACGAAGTGATTTAAATGCTCAAAAATCACGATACGAGGTCAACAAAAACCGGACAACAAAGGATCGAGACAACTGTGGTTGAACAATCAATTTCGAATCATGACGAACAACAAAAATCAAATAGCAACTCCAAAGTTCACACCTCGACTCGAGACAATAGGTGGTCTGGTAAAAACGACAAGATATGCATTTACATAAGACTCATAGGAATGGAGCCAAATTCGGAAAAAGTCACAACGACAAACGGATTAATCCGAAATAATACCTCAACTCGTTCGATCAACAAAAATAAAAGATAGGACAAGTTCAAAAAATATCAACGAACACAAACGAGTCAATAGAGTTGAAAATACAGAAGTTCAAAAATCCGATCCACTTCTAATAAAAGAAGTTCATCCCCGAAATTCGAAACAACAAGGCAAGGAGATAACATAACATACGACTGGTAGATTACGCTCTCAGGGACTCCTCAGAGTCAATCTTGATATCAGTACTCAAGTCCGTGCCTCGGAAGGCTCGGTGACTAACTCGCAAAACTGATCCCGGTGTCCCACGAGTCCGCACTTGTAACACGTTACTGGCAGAGAAGGGCAATGTGCACGAACATGCCACGACATATTGCATTTGAAACACCTCCTGGCTTTACCAGGAGTCAAAGCTGACGATTTGGAACTCTCAGTCCCATGTACCGAGCGATGGAGCTTCACAGCAGAAAGACTACGACGTTGCAATCTAGAAACACCAACTCCTGTACTGTCTATAAGGTCATCGGACATCCTCTGTTTCTTCGACTCGAGCACACACTCCGACGATAATGAAGCTAGTTCGTAGGCTAAAGCTCGATCCTGGTAATCTCTCAGCGAAGTGCAAGTGAATCCCGCCATATACTGGTGAATCTCCAGCTGCATTCGTCTGTCAAAATGAAGGATCTTCTCTTCTTCGGTCCTCATCTGATCTCGCACATAATTGAGTTGTTTGCTGCAGTCGATGATAGCCTGCGACACCGATATATCTTGTGGTTCATCCAAATAAAATTCATGAATTCTCTATTCTCTAATCGGTTTCGGACATAACTCAACTTCTATAAATGTCTGGAACTCTGCCCACGTGACATCACGACCACGAGGTTTAACAGCTTCCCACCAATTAGCGGCATCTTTGTCAAGAAGGTACTGATCGATAGATACCTTCCGCTCTTAGGGATAACCGACAGCCTCGAATATCTTTCCCAACTAGAAAAGCCATCCATCCCAGCCCAACACATCCACAGCACCAGCGAATCGAGGGGGATTCATACGAACTACCTCTCGAAGACATTGATTTACACCGATGTTCCGAGTCACGTCAGTATTGCGTTGAACAACCTGGGTCAACTGAGTCATCTGTGCTGCTACTTGTTGCAATATAGTAGCAACACCAATACCAATATCATTCGCGACAATATTCTCTCGATTCGGCATCTTATCCCCGTGGCCATTAGTACCATAGTTACGACCACGATCTCTCCCCCTCGGCATACTAACAAGCAACAACCTAACGCAACGAAAATCACATAATCCCAAAGAGAATCCATTCACAGATGATAGACTGCAAAAATTAGGCCTCACAGCAAAAATGCAGTCCCAAAACTGTTGCCCAGCTAGAAAGAGCGCTCCACAACAAAAGATGGCGTGCGCTAACAGTGCAAGTTTGGAAACACATACGTACTCACCTTCCAACGGTACTATACCGGAGGTTACAAATAAACAGCAGCGTACAAATCCAAACGCCAACGGTTCACATAATTCTAAACATTACGCAAATAACCATCAGAAGATAATTAACATTCAAAATCGAATTCCCACCTCTCGATCAAGAAAACTATCTCAATGAGTGCATACCGAAGGACTCAGCGTCCACACCACCACTTTAACCACAACTATGAGCATTATAGTCGAAATAACAATAACATCATTACTACATACCTATTAACCGAAATTCATAACCGAAAAGTTAAAAGCAAAAGTCATGTTTCAAGTAAATTTTTGGTAGACCTCATTTAAGTTTTAAAAATCAAATTTTTGAAAAGTGGTAATACCAGATGAAAATAAAATATAAGTAGTTTGAATCCTCAAAATTTTCGGTCTTGAGGTCATCATACGGAAATCCAACTTTTTCCTCTCTTGAAGGATGCTTTAAAATGAAATTTGCGTGACTTCCCAAAGCATTGAAAGCTTTAAAATACCATGTTGATAAACCTGTTCTTACGTAGTCACACCAAAACCATTGTCCTTGTAAGAACGATTTATATATATATATATATATGTAAACATATACACCGGCACTACTCTCCATTCCAACACATTACGAGAATCAACAAGTATGGATTACGTATGCACAACTCACATTTAGACTCCACATCATAATAAAAATCACACAAGCTCGCATAACACGAGACACAACATGGTAGGGAGACTTACATCCACAGATCACACGAAGATGATGAGTGCACCTTGATACTAATCATGACCGACATCCCAGACGACGCATCGCGACACGACTCAATCAGACAAAATCTGATAAGACAAGACTCGACTTACACACAACTCGACCCGACAGCCTAGGTTTCCGCAACCTAAGCTCCGATACCATATTCTGTAACACCCCCAAAACAATTAGGAATATTACAGCGCCGCAGACCCTCTACGTGAGGATCTACCAAGCTAAATACAGAAAACACAATAACACAACACGTGCCAACATGGCTAATAATGAACCAATAGACCGATTTAGTCTTTGGCCACAACACACACATCAAACATACATAACTCTTCCTCACAACTCATACCCACGCAGGGGTTGGAATACATCAACATACCCATAAAACGGGAAAACTACACAACGGAGAGCCAAACAATGAGACTCTACCGAAATACTTAATGACTGGTCTTCATGTGATTAGTATCGTCGTCTTCCATCATCCTTCGTACCGATCCTGTGATTCACTCCCCAACAACCTGCAAGTACCTGGACGCAATACAGACATCCACACCCCGAATACTCGAGGGTTAGCAAAACTCCACTGTTTTTCTAGTGCAAGTATAAAATGCAAATACAAGCCACACACAACATACTCCAAGCACATAATAATCGTGAACATGCTTCCCGAGATAAGTCACTTGATCAAAACAGTTCAAATCATGAAAGGTGGGGATGAAACTCATATACATCTTACAAAACATTTATGATCTCGGGAGTTTTGAAAACGTTTGGGATTTAAGAATTCTCAAGCTTTTCGAAACCACTTAGGGACGCAATCCAAAAGTCATTTTCCCAAAATACAATTATGATAACAACACACGGGGTCCACAACCCAATCATACCATTCCGGTCACAAAGCACGGGGTCCACGACCCAATGATACATATTAACATATTCCCAAGGATTACTCGTGTCCCGTGCTGACAAGCCACGGACCTCAGATGCTCTCGCAGAACATACCTGAGTGAATAACCTAATGGGAAACCATACCAAATCACATGTCACCGTGATGACAGTCACGTGACCATAACCATACATACGTTCATAGTTATCCTGGCATCGCACTAGCAAGCTACGAACCTCGAATCCTCCACGAGACATACCCGACTGGACAACCCATGACACGTACATCACATAACCAAACCACAACCATAAGTTATCCCGACATCGCACTAACAAGCTACGAACCTCAGAGCCTCCACGAGACATACCCGACTGGAAAACCCATGACACGTACATCACACAACCAAACCACAACCATAAGTTATCCCAGCATCGGACTAACAAGCTACGAACCTCGGAGTCCCCGTAAGACATACCCGGATTGGATAACCCCACAAGTTATCCCGGCATAAGGCTAGCAAGACACAAACCTCAGACTTCCCGCAAGACATACCCGATTGGATAACCCTACGGTCACCCCCGACTCCTACTAGCAAGGACGGATCCCGGAGATTCAACAAATCTTACCCGGTGGCACATCACTTACAACAATCATACAACAACAAGCCAATACCGATGCCAAACAACACTAAGCACTACAGCCTCCTTATAAAGGAGTAATAACTCATATCACATAACATCACATATTCACCGAACAAGTACACATATCAATACACAATCCTCGGCAAGTGATTACGGTCTATTATATTCATGAAATATGATTATAACATCTTCCTACATAAGATGCATACATGCGTATTCCGAAAACACATCTATTCACGAAGTATACGCGCTATCTATGAAGAAAATCCTTTTATCAAGAATATAACGATCCTTCTTAAAGTTCATATAAACATTCGGATCGCATACGTGCAATTAATTATCAACTGTTACGTCTACTAAACATGAAATGTATGGGCAAGATACTTGCCTCGAAACTACGAGCAACCAAACAATGAACGGATGAGGTTGAGCAGCCCTCGAACTTCCGAAAACGACCAAGAGTCTCGACAGCCCCACGAATACTACAAGAATAATACCATCACGAATTAACAACACTAATCGAAATTCGAAACGACACTAAGATCAACAAGGATCTAAGAGTTTCTCAAAAAAATCAAGAATCATTGTTCCAGGTGATATAAAATCAATAAATGAGTTACCAATCCGAAGGTCACAGCCAAGACAACAAGAATACACAACTGATCGGATGAGATCGGATAAGAATCACGAGACAAAGGAAAAACCCCAAATATTTCTCAACTAGGGTTCTTAGGAAGGAAATTCTTCGATCCGTAATAAAAACCATTTAGATGATGATGATAATAACATGAAGAAAACTCACCACGATGATGATTGAAGATGAAGATCGCCTCCGACCTTCCTTAGAGACTCGCCCGGACGACTAGAAATGAAAAGGAGCGAAAAAGAACTAAAATGGGAAAGGAGGCATGTTGTCCAGAATTTATACTCGGCAGCTATTAGCGTGTGCTAACTCTGCACAGTAGCGCACGCTAACGGGTCAATGGTTCCAGAACATTCCGCCCGCAACACTGTTAGCGTGCGCTAGCCAATATGTGTAGCGTGCGCTAACGAGTCACGAATCCAGTCCAGTGGCTCCTGGATAGATCTTCACCTACTAGGTAGCATGCACTAGAAAGGACAATTAGCATGCGCTAAGCAGACGATAGCGTGCGCTATGTACCAACCTTTGTTAGGAATACTTGTTAGATTTTGATGATGTCATTAATTTAAAATCAAATGTTTATTTATTGGCGAAATGTAAGGAAGAACCAAATGAGTATCTTCCATAGGCCAAAATGTGTTAAGTATAAAATTGGCAAAATGTAAAGAAGAACCAAATGAGTATCTTCTGTAGGCCAAAGTTAGTTAGGCTGAAAATCGGCTAAGTACTAAAGTACAGTCTAGTCTATCAAGAGAAGTACAGCCGACTCCAATCAGAGTAGCCCTGGTCAACTAAAAATTGTCAGAGTAGTTTGACCAGACTGCAGCCGAGGAACCTCGGGAAGTCACCTGACTGGACAAGTCTCAAACAAGATACGGTCGAGACGACCTACCTGCAGAGAAGTAAGCTGCACTTCAGTCTACTCAACTACAGCCTAGTACTCCAAGTCCACGTCAGCATGCTTTGAAAAGTCAAATATTACGGAAAGCTCACATGCAACGTGAAGAGACAAATTGGAGTGATTCCCGCAAGAGATATGATTTATTTAAATCATCCTGACCCACCGTGAAGACTTTAATCCTTTTATATTCAAAAGATTCGGCGCTCACATGCAGAAGTCATCACAACGGTCGGAAGATGAAATTAAATAATGGGAATCCAGCCTTGCAACGTTCAGAAAAGATTAAACAATGAAGTCTCTCTCCAACGGACGGATTTGTTCAGATTTGCAACGGCTACAAGGAAGAAGCTCAGAGATCGTGATCTATATATATCCAGAGATTTGGCGAGCAAACTACAGGTGAGAACATATACTCTAAGCGATCAAAGCAAACCAAGCAATACTAAGCAAACATATAGCATCGAGATAAAGAGGAGATACAATAGTTCATTTTCAAGGAAGCTCTTTAGTTTGAGAAGACAAACACACTTGTCTTTAATTCTTGAGTAAGGGTACTTCATTTGGTTGAAGTAGCAGATCAAAGGCATCCGAGGATCGCGGATCAAGAGGTGCAAGGCGATCAAGTTTGTGTACAACGGCACACGGAATTCCACCGTTGGAAGTCATTGTAGTGTGTAGTGAATCACCGTAATATTTATCCTTTGGTTGAGAATTATAGTGAATTCATCTCCAATGGTTTGGAGAAAAGTGGATTAGTAGAGGATTACCCCACCTCCGAGACCACTATAAATTGCTGTGTTATTTCTTGCTTTCCGCATCATACTCTAAGCTACGCATCCATTGTTAAGTGTTTCATTAAGTTAATATATATATTCGTCATCAGCTGACTTCCGCACATATCCAAGAACAAACGACTCCTAGTCATTTGTTTGATCATCAGCTGAAGAAACTCACTCTTCGAGAAAAGAGTTCAAGAGTTTCTACAAGTCTATTCACCCCCCTCTAGACTTGTTTCTGGACGACTTGTGACCTACAAGTGGTATCAGAGAGGTTGGTTCATTTTTTTCACGAACCAGATCTATTAAGATATATATCTTATCTCTCACGTTATAATGGAACACATGCACTCTAGACTACTGTCTTTTCGGTTGTGAGTATGATCTCGGAAGATAAGAATGCAGGCACATTTATCTTCAATCCATGACGACATGTGGTGCATCATTGAAGATGGTCCATTCATTTTCGAGAAGGACAACACGCCCGAGGAAATCGCACTGGGAGGCCCGAAAAGATTCCTAAGAAGAGAACCGAGTGACCCCGAAGAGAGAAAGTCGGCTAATCTTGACAACAGGGGCGAGATGTCAGTACCAAACTCTTGACAAATCCACAATGGTCAAGATCAAAAATTGTAAGAATGCCAAAGAGATATGGGACACATTAGCTCTAATGTGTGAAGGAACGGAGCTGATCAAGGAGAACAAGTTGTCAATAGCTATCCAAAAGTTTGACAACTTTAAAATGAAGAATGGAGAATCAATAGACCAAGTGGACACAAGGTTCTTGAAATTATCAATGAAATCAACTCCTGGGCAAGACTTATGGCAACAGGAAATGGCACTCAAGGTCCTCGGATCTCTAAATCGAGAATGGAGCATGAAGGCTGTAGCTATGAGAGAGTCCAAAGACACGAATAAGATAAAGATTCGGGAGCTGTTCTCGATCTAAAGGCCTATGAGTTCGAGCTTCCAAGCTCATCCTCAATCGACTGCGAGAGAAGGGAATCGCATTTGCGGCCGAGTCCCTGCTAAGAGCCTGCGATGTGAAACCTCCAAATCCGCTAGACTTTGAGGAGGAAATGGCTTTCATCATGCAAAGATTCATAACCCAGGAAGAACTACTCCAAGTATAAGAAAAACTACAAGGAGAATCCCGGAAGAAACCGAGAAAAGGCTGGAAAGTCGGAAAGTTGAATGTTACAAGCCACAAGATAGGACACATCCAATGGATTGTCCCGAGCTCAAGAAGGATGAAACCAAAAGGAGGTGGCGGAAAGGAAGACGGAAGAAAAGCTCTCATCGGAGAAGACCAGGAGCATGTCGAATCAAGCGGCGGCTTCTTTTACGATGACGACGAGGAATATGATTGCACGATGGCAAACTTGGGCGATGAAGAGGTAACCTCTAAACCTACCGGTTCTAATAATAGCTCGACCATGTCGCAAGATATGGATTTACATGAATCGGTAAATCAATTATTCAAAGATTTTGAAACACTTAAATCGCACATCAAGTGTATCAAGAGAGAAGACTAAGTCAAGATGAGAATAGGCGGTGAAAAATGATTTTGAAAAACTCGGTCTAGATTTAAATAAGACCGGACAAATACGGTGATTTTAAAACCGAGGCAAGTGCCAATACAATTTGAGATAGACCGGCTAAATATTTTACTTAAAGAAAAGTCACCGCACTTGCTCATGCCAAAGCCGAGTTTACTAAGTAACCTGAATAAATAAAACTCGGGCGCGAAATAACCTCCCGAAAGCGTCGTTAACCCCGGACGAATTGTGTACTAACAAGAGGCCACCGTATTCAGATCGGGCCTTGGATATGATCCCCACACTCCCTCTAGTTCTAAAACCACTTTCATCAAGGGAGAAACAATGGTCTCATTCGAGCCTATGTATAAACCGATTTTCAAAAACAGGCAACAGCCAAGTCAAACGTCTAGGCTGCAGTCAGGTTACACCAGACAGCCACCTAGACAGGCGACTAGGCAGTGGCCCAGGCAAAAGCAGCAGCCCAGACAACATGCCCACTATTACCAACAACTCCCTAAAAATAGATTTCATAATGGGAGGGGCAGATGGAAACCTCAAGGTTATCCAAATTACCAAAACGAACAAGTGTGGAGACCACAAAGGTTTAACAAATGGTCTCAGCCTAGATTTAGAAATGGCCCACACTATTTTGAGGAATATCCGGTATACAATCCAACCAGGAGATTTAGACCTCGACCACAGGCACCTTTTAAGGGTTATAATAATAATTCTTATAATCCAAGGAGAAATCAATTCTCCAGGAAACCCACTAACCCCAAAGGACCCACACAAATTTGGGTACCTAAATCTCTGCTTGTTTAATTGCAGAAGAGGTGGAAGGACTACAACCACATCTCCTCAAGCTCAAATTTTGGAGGTGAAGAGTGGTTTGTAGACTCTGGATGCTCAAGGCACATGACCGGGAACAAGAAGATGCTGACCAAATATATCAAAGAAAGAGGTCCCGATGTAACCTTTGGAGATAGCTCTAGAGGACAGACAAAAGGCTTTGGAGAGCTGCACCGAGGAAACATTGTAATATCCAAAGTCCATTATGTCAAAGGTCTCAAATACAACCTCCTGAGCATAAGCCGATTCGGCGAGAAGAATCTAGTAGTCTTCACCATCTTGAAGTGTATGGTGATAGACATCTTATCTGGAGAAATAAAGCTACAAGGTTTGAAGAAGAGATGTATACATGATTGATTGGAACACGGGAACACCTAACTCCTGTTTTCTATCCAAGTATGGTGAGAATGGTTAGTGGCACAAAAGACTATGTCACTGAACTTCAAAGCCATCAACAAGATTAGCTCTCGGAAGCCGGTCGAGGACTTCCAAATGAAGCATTCAAGAAGGAAGCACTCTGTGATGCATGTCGAAGGGAAAGCAGACTAAGGCGTCGTTCAAGCCGGTGCGGCCTACAACGCTCACAACAAGGATCTTAGATCTACTCCACATGGATCTATTTGGTCCTATCAAGCCAAGGACTTTGAGCGCGAAAGCATGCTCTTGTGATTGTAGATGATTATTCAAGGTACACTTGGATCATTTTTCTATACAAGAAAAGTGAAACCTTGACCAAGTTACTGAGCCGAGAAGTATCGAGAATGAGAAATCCCTCTCCATAATCAAGATCAAATCGAGATAGAGGAGGAGAGTTTCTCAACAAGGCGATAATCGATTTCGGCGATCGTAATGGGATCCAAAGATGAGCTCTGCGGCCGGGGCGCCCAGCAGAATGGTGTTCTTTGAAAGAAGGCAGAACCACGAAGGAAGCAAAGCAAGGTCCATGATTGCGAAGCGGACCTACCCAAG
The DNA here is from genome assembly GCA_033398695.1 of Orobanche coerulescens. Classification (NCBI taxonomy): domain Eukaryota; kingdom Viridiplantae; phylum Streptophyta; class Magnoliopsida; order Lamiales; family Orobanchaceae; genus Orobanche; species Orobanche coerulescens. The sequence goes on from CM065819.1 coordinate 92,639,225, forward strand.
AGGTTACAAGGCAAGTCACACCTGACTGTCACACCAGCAGAGTATGATAGTAGGGAGACATGGCAAAACTCCTATGAGGTTTGGAATAATAGAACTCCTCTTGTTGCTTACTTTCATGTTTTTGGTTGTAAGTGTTTCATCCACAACAACGGTAAAACACACTAAATGCCTTTGATGCTAAAGCGATGATGGTCTATTTATGGGATATTCCCAAAGAAGCAAGGCATATAGAGTTTTCAACAAAAGAACCTTAGTTGTGGAGGAAACACCCCATGTTGTTTTTGATGAATCTCTGTGAGTACGAAACAACTTGAGCAAATTGAGAACAAGCTCAAGTCGGCAACCCTTGAAGAAGTCATTGTACATGACACTGGAATGGTGGACTCACTGCAGATCGGCTGATGATCCAAGCTGCGGTGATGAAGACCAAGCTGCAGATCGACAGATCACCAAACCTATCCGATCCGATTCTTCTTGAAGAAGACCAATGAGTGACAAAGACTCATCTGATCAGAACCAAGTGCGAGATGACAAGGCGGTGGCGATCCGATTACGGGCAGAATCCGGCAGATGCAGACAACCACGAGCAATCCAACAGGGAACAAACCCGAGAGGACGAGATCCCCAAATGGCTCAAGGATCATCCAATTCAGCAAATTATCGGAAAGTTGGTATGGAGTCAAGACAAGACAGTCAACTCTACCAGCAGGAATGGCGATGTTCTCATGTTTCATGTCACAAATTGAACCCAAGACAACAGAACAAGCCTTGGAAGATTATTCATGGATTAATGCCATGCAAGAGGAATTGGAGCAGATGGAGAGAAACAATGTTTGGGAACTAACAGACAGACCTAATCACAAGAAAGTTATTGGCACCAAATGGGTGTATAAAAACAAGAGTGATGAAGACGGAGCATTGTTAGGAATAAAGCCGGACTTCGTAGCAAAAGGATATGCACAATGTGAGGGAATAGATTTTGATGAAACTTATGCACTGTTGCAAGATTAGAAGCCATCGACTATTCCTCGCATATGCCGCATTCAAGGATTTTGAAGTCTACCAGATGGATGTGAAAAGTGCGTTTCTAAATGGAATCCTAGAAGAAGAAGTCTATGTAGAGCAACCCCTGTGTTTTGTCAAAGGAGACAAAGTCTATAAGTCATTAAAAGCTCGTATGGACTCAAGCAAGCACCGAGAGCATGGTATGAAACACATCTGTGTTTCTTGAGAAAAATGGTTTTTGCAAAGGAAAAGTGGACAAGACCCTATTTAGAGTGGAGCACGAAGGCCACATTCTAATAGTTCGATTTATGTGGATGACATCATATTCGGGTCAACCAATCCAGAACTATGTGAGAAATTCTCCAACCTCATGCAAGGAGAATTCGAGATGAGTATGATGGGAAAGCTTAACTTCTTTCTCGGATTACAAGTTAAGCAGATGGAAAAAGGAATTTTCATCAATCGGGCAAAGTATACCGAGATCTCATCAAGAGATATGGAATGGAATCACCAAACTGCAAGAATTCCAATGAGCACAAGTACTCACGGGATGCGAGACGAGGCGGGAATATCGGTTGACTCAACCCACTACGAGAGGACTCATCGGATCTCTTACATGCCTAGCGCAAGCGAGCCGGACATATCATATGCGGTTGGAGTTTGTGCAAGATTCCAGTCAAGCCGAAGCAATCACACCTAGATGCGGCCAAGAGAATAATTAAGTACCTAAAGTCTACCATTAATGTTGGACTATGGTACCCCAAGGATGACAACTTCGAGCTATCGGGATACTCGGATGCGGATTTCGCGGATGCAAAATCAATAGGAAGAGCACTAGTGGAACGTGTCAATTCCTAGGAACCAGATCGATATCTGGTTTAGCAAGAAGCGTGTTTCTAACTCTATCTCCACTACTGAGTCGAATACCTAGTGCAGGTAGATGTTGTGCACAGATCCTATGGATCAGACAACAATTAAGGGACTACAATATTATTGCCAACGAAGTTCCTATATGGTGTGACAACAATAGTGCTATTGCAATAACCAACAATCCGGTTTTGCACTCAAGGACGAAGCACATTGACGTTAAGCACCATTTCATTCGAGACCACGTGCTTAACAAAAGGGTTAGAGTTGAAAGAGTCAGCACAGACTACCAAATAGCTGACATCTTCACCAAACCCCTGCCAGAAGAGAGATTCCTAGAGCTGAGCAGAGACCTTGGATTACTAGATTGGGAATCTAGTTCTGAAGCAAGTTGAAGGAAGGACGAACCCCCAGAATCAGCCTAAGCTGATGCAAAGTAGAAGACGAAGGCGGTCGAAGCAACTTAGTCAGACAGAGTACCAAAGTAGAAGTCAAACTCACCAGAGCAGAGCGGTCAACGATCAACGAATCGGACCGGCTAAGTTCTCTAAACTGATCTCTAATTTTCAATTTTATCTGCCATATTTATAATATAATTTTGGCTTAAGAAATAGCATTTAAAATACATTTTATAAGCCAAGTGGCAATTTTAAATACACGCGTCACACGCCCATTTAATTAACCTCTACGGTGGCCAATCAGAATCAACCGTCAATTTTTAAATGGGGCCACCGATTCAAATTTGAAATTCAAAAGAATATGAAAAGGCGTACCACCGTTTAAACTTATAATTAAACTAATCCAAACGTCACTTCATCTTCTTTATAAGGAAGAAAACCCTTTCACTTTCCTCTTTACGCTTTCAGAAACTCTAAAAATTCACAGAGCAAAATACACACTAAATCCTAAAATCTTTTTGCAGAAATGGCATCTTTTGACGGAGCAAACTTGAAGGCGATGAAGGACCAAGTTATATTTTCCATGGTCGTCGATTTCGAAGGATTACTGGAAGCAAATCTAGACGACTTTGATATGCTCGACTTAATCCGGGCGATGAAGCTGAACGGAATCTACCCGTTTCTTGAAATCAACCCTCAACACTTGTTCAAAGAAGATGTGGTTGAATTTTACCGCAACGCTTACGATTGACACGCATTGAGCACGGTCGGTGGAGTACCAGTCACCATAGATACAGAGAAGATTCGCTCTGTATTCGGGATGAAAAATAGCGGTTTGGCGGTCGAAGCACTCAAACAATCACCCGCAGAAACATGGAAGACGATTAAGCTTGAAAATGTCCCGGAGAAGTTGAAGTTTACGGCGAAAAGAAATGAGTTGAAAAGAGTTTACCGAGTCGCTCTGGACATCACAAATAAAATAGTCATGGGAATGGCAGGAAGCTATGACCAACTATCATCCTCAAAGTTCATGGTGTTGGGTGCGCTAATTCAGCGAGAGGAAGTTGACTGGGCCGATTACATTTTCAGGCAACTTGTTCGTGAAGTGAACAAGGTCGAATGGCTCGAGGGAGAGAAGAAGTTCAAGACTAAGTTGGCGTTTGGAACGCATCTTAGTTGGTTCTTGGAACAGACTGGAGTGGCCAAGGGAAACATTGACCCTTTCCACCCGAACAAGAGGTTAGGTCATATGGACCATGATAAGAAAAAGGTTGGAGTCACTGGGAGGGCAGCCCAGATATTGAAGGACTTACCAGACTCAAGCTATTGCCCAAGGTATGATTTATCAGACTCGGACCAACCTGCAGCTGAGGTCGGAACTGCAGTCGAGTCCGAGCATGAGTCTGATGATACTCCAATCGCCATCCGTTTCAAGAGAAGGGGACCAGCCCCAGAAGGACCTTCCAACCTGCAGTCATCACCTGAACCCTCTCCAAAGAGGCCAAGGAAGCCAGTCAGTTGAAGGAGATCAGCCGAACATCATGCCATCCACCCGCCAGTCTCCACTCACCTGCACTTGCTGCACTGTGCACCGAAACAAGAATTGTACCTGTCATTACTCCTCCTGTATACATGACCGAAGAAGAGGAAGCAGGTCTTGTCATATCTATCCCTGAAGCAGACTACTCATTCAATCTTTTGGAAAATAACACCTTTAATCTTTCCATAGAACAACTACAGCTTGTCAAGCCACAAGCAGAAAAACATTCTTTTGTCAATATTTTTAAGGAGTGGAAAACTCTTAAAACCATGTCCTTTACAAATTTTCAAATTTTTATTGAAACTAGTGGTTGGGATTACCCCCAAGCCACGGAGGATGTTCTGACTGATTTTTGCAAGGAGTCAGACTTAACCTTACTCCTCCAGGATAACTGGTTCATGTCACACTTTGAGACTAACATGGACCATTTTATCCACTCTATAATGCTAAGTATTTTTGATGGTACTTTTGGAGAAGAGGAGGAAGAGGAGAAAGAAGAAAAGGAGATTAGAATAGAAGAAGTTGATGAAGAGAATGAAATTATCAATTTGGTTGAGGGGGATGAAGAAGCAAAAGAAGAACAAGAAGAAAACATACCAGTTGAAAAGGAGACAGAGGAAATTGAAAAAACAGAAGAAGTGGAAGATGAGGAAGATGAAGAAGAAGGAGAAGAAGTGGAGCAAGAAAAAGAAGAAGAAAGTAAGGAGGATGATGATGCTGATGAAGGAGAGAAGGAAAAAGATGATGCTAAGGATGATGATGATGATGATCATGATGATGGAGGTGAAGGAGGAGCTGGTGTGGCGGCTGGAGAAGAAAAAGAAGAAGATGAGGAAAAAGAAAAAGAGAAATCTGGAGAAGAGAGAGAAAAAGATGAGGAGAAAGAAAAAGAGAAATCTGATGAAGAAGAAGGGAAAGAGGAAGAAAGAGAAAAGGAGCCAGAGAAGGAGCGAGCCTACCAACGAAGGCTGCAGATAGGATTGTTGTGCCTCCCAGACACCACCTAGATGCAGAGTCGGGCAGAGGACTCAAGGTCGAGCACCCCAGAGAAGACTCTATCTCGACCTCCCTGCCGCAGACAGAGCCTGCAATGAGTGGCTCCCTTCTCAAGGATCGGAGAACACTCCCCATCGCCTCGCTTATCTCCCAACATGACCGAGCCGATCAAGCGATTGTCGAGACACCATTGGGGAGTCACTGTCAACACAGTCACTCCCGACCTTCAATGAGATAAATGCCAAGATTGACACCTTGCCGCAAAGACAGATCCTCGGCCTCCTCCTCCTACAAACAATGTAATGCCTTTTGGCATGTCCGATGGATGAGCCGCATGGAGCAACAATTAACAACCCTCATTGATCCGGCAAAAAGGGGGAAGAGAGGATTCAGGGGGAAGGGAGAGAATTGAAGTAAGAAAAAGTAGGATGTTCCCGGCTTGAAGGACCATCTAGCACGAAGAGGAAGGAACTCGTAGATTCGTAAGACAAGGCCGACTCACTGAAGGGAAGCGCGAAGGACCAGAGGCGGCTTCAACCTACTCTTGAGTGGGAAGGTCTGGAGCTATGGTATGTGGAAGATTTCGCCCACTTGAAGCTATTGAAATTTGGGGAGCTGCTAGGAAGAAGTTCATCAGAGACTTTTATGTCTGGGAACTTCTTCAGGATGACAAACTCTCCCCACAGGAGATTTTCATCAACTGGATGGAAGCAGTTCATCCCAAGCTTTGGGCTATTCTAAAGAAGCATGCAAAAGAACAAAAAGCTTTTCCCATGATCCCTAAATTCGTAGTCAAGAAGCACCAGTCCGCATGGATGGTGAACTTGATGAACTACAACTACAGGAGGAAATCAAGCGAGTCTGCCTTGAAAACAAATTCAGATCGCAGGAGGAGCAGGACTTCGCAGCTCTAGTGGTGAAAAGGAAGTATGGCCTTGCTCCAGTCAAGGTAAGACCCATTGGAGCCAAACCATTCAGACCTGCCAAGCAGCCTGTTCGCAGAGGCAGAGGAAGAGGCAGATGACCTTTTATATATTTTTTTCTTACTTGTAATTTTATTTTTCTGTACTTAAACATTCTTGTATAATTTCTATGATAAGTCAGAAAACTTTTATGAACAGTCTGTTGAATGACAATTTTCCAGTTGTCTCAATATTAGACTGATTTCAGTTTTGTCTTGCACTTAAGTGCAGACTTGGCCATTTGATTGCTTACTTAGTTTTGCCATCATCAAAATAGGGGGAATTTGTTAGGAATACTTGTTAGATTTTGATGATGTCATTAATTTAAAATCAAATGTTTATTTATTGGCGAAATGTAAGGAAGAACCAAATGAGTATCTTCCATAGGCCAAAATGTGTTTAGTATAAAATTGGCAAAATGTAAAGAAGAACCAAATGAGTATCTTCTGTAGGCCAAAGTTAGTTAGGCTGAAAATCGGCTAAGTACTAAAGTACAGTCTAGTCTATCAAGAGAAGTACAGCCGACTCCAATCAGAGTAGCCCTGGTCAACTAAAAATTGTCAGAGTAGTTTGACCAGACTGCAGCCGAGGAACCTCAGGGAAGTCACCTGACCAGACAAGTCTCAAACAGTATACAGCCGAGACGACCTACCTGCAGAGAAGTAAGCTGCACTTCAGTCTACTCAACTACAGCCTAGTACTCCAAGTCCACGTCAGCATGCTTTGAAAAGTCAAATATTACGGAAAGCTCACATGCAACGTGAAGAGACAAATTGGAGTGATTCCCGCAAGAGATATGATTTATTTAAATCATCGACCCACCGTGAAGACTTTAATCCTTTTATATTCAAAAGATTCGGCGCTCACATGCGAAGTCATCACAACGGTCGGAAGATGAAATTAAATAATGGGAATCCGACCTTGCAACGTTCGTAAAAGATTAAACAATGAAGTCTCTCTCCAACGGACGGATTTGTTGATTTGCAACGGCTACAAGGAAGAAGCTCGAGAGATCGTGATCTATATATATCCGAGATTTGAACGAGCAAACTACCGGTGCGAACATATACTCTAAGCGATCAAAGCAAACCAAGCAATCCTAAGCAAACAAATAGCATCGAGAAAAAGAGCAGATCCAAAAGTTCATATTCAAGGAAGCTCTTTAGTTGGAGAAGACAAACACTCTTGTCTTTAAATCTTGAGTAAGGGGTACTTCACTGGTTGAAGTAGCAGATCAAAGGCATCCGAGGATCGAGGATCAAGAGGTGCAAGGCAGTCAAGTTTGTGTACAACGGCACGAAATTCCACTGGTTGGAAGCTGTTGTAGTGTGTAGTGAATCACTGTAATATTTATCACTGGTTGAGAATTATAGTGAATTCATCTCCAACTGGTTTGGAGAAAAGTGGATTAGTAGAGGATTACCCCACCTCTGAGACCACTATAAATTGCCTGTGTTATTTACTGTTTTACTGCATCATACTCTAACTGCTGCATCCATTGTTAAGTGTTTCATTAAGTTAATATATATATTCGTCATCAGCTGACTTCCGCACATATCCAAGAACAAACGACTCCTAGTCATTTGTTTGATCATCAGCTGAAGAAACTCACTCTTCGAGAAAAGAGTTCAAGAGTTTCTACAAGTCTATTCACCCCCCCCCCTCTAGACTTGTTTCTGGACGACTTGTGACCTACAACCTTAGCGTGCGCTAACGAGACTCTAGTCCCAGTCCAGTGGATCCTGGACTGCCTCTGGACTGCCGGTTAGCGTGCAGTACACACCTGGTAGCGTGCGCTAATAAGGACACGGTAGCGCGCACTACACCACAAGCGATAGCGTGCGCTACACCACAATGAGTCAAAAACTCATGCAACAATCTGAAATGGAAATCAAGTACGTGTCCACTCATGACACACCCAAACGTGGCACATCATTCCGAAGACATAGACAATGCCAATCCGATAACCCAAAGAAAAACACAATAAAACTGGAACGAAGATCTCGGTTATTACAGGTTTGGACTTCTGGTCGATTTTTGTTCCATCCAAGGTGGTTTGGAGGTTTATAGGTGATTATAACATCATCTAATCCCTTGTTCTCGTCGGATCAAGGTAAATTCTTGGGATTTGACCTTTTTGGATATTTTATTCTTGATCTCATTTCTAATCCGGTTTTGATATATCAGTTGTTAGTATAGGTTGTTATTGATCATGTTCTATGGACTGTGTGTCCATAATTCCGATTTGTTCAACCCGGTTGTTGATTCTAGGGTTCTTGAAGAACCGGGAACATTTAAATGTTCGATTTAATGTTCCAATGATTCTTCCTTCAATAGTTTGATGTGATTTCCGTTGTTGTTGGTCTTGAACCTAGGGGTGATTGTGTTTTTGTTGTGTCATGTGGAAGTTGTAGGTTTCGAGGCACTTCGGTCAAGCCGTGTTCGTCGGAGTATTTGCATGCCGATTCCGAGGCAAGTATCTTGCTTATATGCTTTGTACCTTGTGAATATGACTTACGTGTTGAAATGAATGATTTGTAGTTAGTTATGATAACCTTGAATGTGTAACTTTGAGATGTATATGTTGGACTTGGTTGTTCATACTCAAGGAATCATGATGGTTGTGATGATTGTGTCGAATTTATTTTACGCTTGGACGTGTATTGTGTTGTGTGTTGTGTTATGTGTGCAGGGTTGTGATAATCTTGTTGGTTGGTTGTACACGTGGTTGTGCAACGTGTTGTTCTTCGATCATGAGTTATGCTTGATCTTGTGTTATTGATGTTGGTAGTTGGATTGTCGAGGTTGTGCTATGTGTGCTAGTTGTGTGAAGTTGTGATAGACAATGTGATGGATTGATCGTGAATGTATTGCTATGATGTGAATGTGAATGTTGTGTGTTGTGATGCTAAGTTCACTCCTGTGGGTTCGACGGGGCCTCCGAGGATTCATGGCACAGGTCCATGGAATCAGAACTTAGTATGTGGTGCTGAGGTCCAATCGTGCGGGTCTGACGAGGCCTACGATGACACATGTCATGGGTCCATGGGGTCAGGACACAGTACGTCCAACTGTACGGTTTTGACGGGACCTACGGTGACACATGACAAAGGTTCATGGGGTCGAGACTGGTTGTTGTGATTGTTGTGTTGGCTCAATCCGTGTGGGTTGTTAAACCTACGGAGACTCGTGGCAAGTGATCACGGCATCATAAGTATGATTGTTTGTGGTAACTGTTCGGAGACACGTGACAGGGGATCACAGGGTCGTGAATCATGGTTCTGTAAATCAAAGTTTTTTAAAGGAAATTTTTATGAAATGAATGTTGGGCCGATCCCACGCGATTTGAAAAATGTTTTCGTATGGTAAATTGCTGAAATACGAATCGAGATTTGGGCTAGAACCCTAAGGTTTTCGTAAAGGTTTTACAAATCAGGACTTGAGGTCCTAAAGGTTTTGTGTTTCTAAAAAATCCCCGAGATGAGAATTTTATTTGTGAATACTTCCTTGGTCGTTTTCTAAATTGTTAAAACCTCTCGGAAATGATTTGGTACTTGGTTATTGTATCTGATTCATGGTTGATATTCACTTGTTACATTTCGTATGATTTGATACTTGCACTAGTAAAACAGTGGAGTTTTGCTAACCCCCGAGTAATCGGGGCTGGATGCTGTATTGCGTCCAAGTACATGCAGGTTCTTAAAGAGCAGTTTAAGGATCGGCACAGGAAGTGACGAGCTACGATACTAATCAAGAGCTGAGAGTTTGGTCGAGTTATGTTGTATTGTTGGAGTTATAATCAGTCTTCTGTTGTACTGTACTTCGACCCCTGCGTGGGTAATGTTGTGTAAAGTTATTATCTATTGATTGAGTTGTGCGACCTCATCGGTCCGTGTAGTTTACTTATAATTGACCTTAACAGTCCGTATTATTATATTGTTTGACCCTGGCCGGGCATGCATTTGGTCGTTCTGTGTTGAATTCTGGGGGTGTTACACTGCATCCCCACAGTCTACAGATCCCTTAGTCCTGGAAGACCGACTTAATCAGGAGTTTACATTAATATCCACTACTGACAATCGGGACTTCTGTGTCCTGGCATCTGCATAGTCTGCGAAACTGCCCGGCACAAAGCCATGCATAGTTGGAAGTTACCACACCTGATCTGAGTTACACAGTATATTGATACCAATGGTCCCGCAAGACCGACTTAAATTCATCTTATTTCATTCATAGCATGTTCAGGCACATTATCAGCATTTCAAAAAAATTTAAGTCAAATCACGATCACATTTATAATAGAAACATGACCCACACTAACTACCTAACCTAAACTATCTTATGTCATATTAGTACTTATAAATTACGGTGAAATTCCGGCAGAGTTTCCCCTAAACTAGTACCTATCCCAAACCTGTGACATAAAACCAACACAAGTATCACACAGAGACATCTAGTCTCAATCCGAATCAAACTCATGACATCAATATCCCGGTAGATATAACTACAAGAGATTAGTAAACAACAAAACTTCGAGCTTCCCAAATCACTCACTTATTTATTTTACATTACGATATTTAAACAAGCTCACATGTTACACAAACATACTGAGTGAACTTAAAGTACCCATCACACCATCAACGACACTCGAAAATATGAGTACATTACTACAATACATATTTATAAACAAGGTTCAGAAACAAGAACGAAAATATGTTAAGCCCATGGTTAAGCTCGACAGGTCGTCATCCATGTACGTCGACCCTCAGCAACAATGGAACTCCAACCCATCCAGCGAGGGAACATGCTCAAGCATCAGGATTACCTACAATGCATAGACTACATGAGCTAAAGCCCAATAAGTAGAAATCATGCATGTATCATGTCTGATGCAACATATTACATATGTTCATCAATGAGAATCTCTCAAAATCATTTTGTTATCCTTGGGCCCGTTGAACCACGTACTAAGCACCAGAACGATCTCAATATCACATCATGTCATAAGGCATGCATCTACCATGCCAGATATATAAGGCATGCATCTACCACACCAAATATATCGTGAGAACATGCATCTACCATGTCGCACACATCATATAAGCACGCATCTACCGTACTAAACATATCATAAAATCATGCATCTACCATACCTCGGTGCTCTAGCAGTAGCCAACAACACATTTTTCTTTTCTTTCTTTCCATGATCATACCATGCATGCAGACACTAGTGAGTCTCCTGTTATGCATGCATGTGGAGATGCTAATGGATGCCATGATCATGTAAGGTGCAACCAAACACTTTAAGCATATACAAACCAATCATACAATATAATAGAACACTCTCAAGATATCATCAAGTTCAACAACTAGTTATACAAACAATACTATGTTTATGCATTGTAGTTGCAGATGGATTTCTACTTACCTTGATCGGGTAATACCCTTACGTTTATACAAATAGGATGTGGTTGTGATGATATATCTTCAAACCTATTTCAAAGAATGTTTTTAAAGGACTTACATACCACACGCAAGGTTTAACTCTCTTCATATCGAAAGGGTTTATCACTTCCTATGTAGACGCATAACCGGTGTTCTACGTATTTTATGTCTATTTATCGACGTATACCAGTCCATTAACCAATCACTTTTGGACTTATAATTCATTAATGAATCTATTAGTCTCTGTTTATAAAGTTCATTCAACTCTCACAACTTAAAATTCCAATGTTTTATAACAAACACTTGATTAAGAGAGTTTATCAAAGTCTTGTCATAATCAGATTTTGTTTTGCTTATAACCACTAGAATATAAGTTAGATTTGCACCAATATTTGACATAATATCCCTAAGATACTTAAGAACAAGTATATTGAAACTCCTGCACCTAAAACATACGGATCAAGTAACATATACCATTAATTCCAAAAGGTGGCAGAATTGATTCCTTTATTGCCTTCGTTAGTTTTAAGCCTTATAAATCCATATTTAACACAATGGTTAGCCATGTATGAATTCTTAATATCATTATAACATATCTAAGAACATATAAAAGCTCTCAAACCTTCGAAATAGCTAAGAAACATATCAAGAACAAGGAAGAAACAAAGGAAACTCACCTTGATTGTCAAAGGAATTGAGGTGTTGATGTTTTGATGATTTCTTCTTGAATTTTTGGTGAATTTTCGAAGTTTGGAGCTTCTTGTTCATGTAAATACTGTAAATGAGGGTTTAGGGTCGGATTTATCCATCAACCAAGTGTGTTAAGGCGGTTATGAAGGTGAAATGTCCAAAATTCCCTCGAATGACTAGTAGAGACCAGGTTTGAAAGAATGGATCGACTCAAGTAGTTATGATCCGGTTCTTGGAGTGTTTGAACCGGTTACTAGTAGATCTTGACCTCATTTAGCGTATGTATGATCTTTCAAATGGTTTAGTAGAAGTTTAGGGTGTATTTTTATTGCTTAAACTCGATTACTCATGCGAACAATGTTGAAAATGCTAGTGAAGGAGTTTATTGTCAAACTTTCTAAAACTTCACAAATGCGACACTATAGATAAGAATGGAAGGACTAATTTATTAAAAAGATATATATAATACAATAAACTAATACATAAGTTCAATTCCTACTGCAGTTGGAACGAATAAGGTATAGACAGATCACAGTATTTTACAAACGTTATCACATACAATCATAAATCGTATCCTATTAGGTATTGATAAGAATCAAGGTACTTGACACGTGTTAGTATATTAAATGATGGTTATTCACTTGAATCATCCATCTAAAGTGACCCAGTACACGCGCCGACTAAAATCTCGAGATACGCTAGTTAACCTCCGATAGACACGTTAGTGACATCTTTATGACTTCTAGGCTTACAACGTGTACTCAGAGTTTTATAAGATCTTTACATATATTTTATTTAGAAATAATATGAATAACGTAACTTAGTTCCATAAAATATACCACGATAGTGTTTTAGACTTTAGTTCAAATGTTTAGCACATTTCTATGTAGTGAAATTAACTATAAGATCAACTGAGCCATGAAACGTCAAGTAATCCAAATAACACATAATTAACAAGTTATGTATGAATCATATTGACCAAGTGAGTAGTGTCAGGCTCGGGTATCACATCCTCCCCTCCTTATAAAATTTGGTCCCCGAAATTTAACTTACCTAAAAAGATCAGGGTATTTAGCCCTCATTTCATCTTCTCTCTCCCAAGTGGCTTCTTCTACAAGTTGATTTCTCCACAACACTTTGACTAGTGGTACTTATTTATTTCTGAGTTTCTTCACTTCTCTTAATAATATTTGTACCGGTATCTCCTTGTAACTCAAATCTACCCCCAGCTCAATTGGTTCATTCTTGAGAACGTGGGATGGATTCGCAATGTATTTTCTTAGTAGAGAAACGTGGAATACATTGTGTATCTGAGAGATTGATGCTGGAAAATCTATTCGATAAGCCACTTCACCAACCCGCTCAGTAATAGGAAATGGCCCAATGTATCTTGGACTCAGTTTTCCTCTCTTACCAAATATCATTATTCCCTTCATTAGAGAAACTTCCAGGAATACTCGATCACCCACGGCAAATTCCAGTGCTCTCCTTCTGGTATCTGCATAACTCTTTTGTCTACTTTGAGGTGTTCTCATTCTTTCTCTGATTAGTGAAACTGCTTCTGTCATTTCTTGAATCATATCAGGACCTAAAACTCTTCCTTCACCAACCTCATCCCAATGTACTGGTGATCGACACTTCCGGCCATACAAAGCTTTATAGGGAGCCATTCCAATTGTACTCTGATAACTGTTATTGTAGGAGAATTCAATTAGGGGTAAATGTTTACTCCACTGGCCTTGAAAGTCCATAACACAGGATCTGAGCATATCTTCAAGAGTTTGTATAGTTCTTGCTGTTTGCCCATCTGACTGTGGATGATAAGCAGTGCTGAAAGATAAGTGGGTACCCAATGCTCTATGCAAGCTCTTCCAAAAAGCTGATACAAATCGTGAATCTCTGTCTGATACAATAGATAATGGAACCCCATGTAGCCTAACTATTTCCTGTATATAGAGTTGAGCATAGCGATCGATGGAGTATGTCGTAAAAACTGGAAGAAAGTGAGCAGATATTGTCAATCGATCAACTATAACCCAGATAGAATTGTGTCCTTTAACCGTTCTTGGTAAACCTGTCACAAAATCCATCGTAATGTCCTTCCACTTTCTTTTTGGAACAAATAAAGGTTGCAAGGTTCCTGATGGTCTTTGATGCTCTGCTTTTACCTGTTGACATGTTAGGCATTGGTCCATATATTGTGCAATATCTTTTTTGATACCTGGCCACCAATAGTGAAGTTTCAAGTCTCAGTACATTTTGGTTGCTCCTGGATGTACTGAATAGGGTGTTGAGTGTGCCTCTAGTAATATTTCTTTGCGAACATATTCAAAATTAGGCACACATAAACGATTTCTAAATTGAATAATACCATCTTCTGACAATTGGAAGTATGACTAGGTTCCTAGTTTAATGTTCTTCTTTATTTCCTCTAACTCTTGATCCTCTTTTTGGCCTTGCTGAATTCTATCGATTAAAGTAGGTCGAAGGGTTAATGCTGACAATTTTGCTTCTAGCCATCCATGTTGGATAACTTCTACATCCATATTCATCAAATCGTTTAATTCTGGCTTCTGGATCAAGGTCATGGCCGCAATGGATTGTGCTGATTTTCTGCTTAGGGCATCTGCTACTACATTAGCTTTACCAGGGTGGTAGTTGATGACACAATCATAGTCTTTAACAAGTTATAACCATCTCCGCTGTCTCATATTTAATTCTTTATGAGTGAAGAAATATTTCAGGCTCTTGTGATCAGTATAAATTTCACAGCGTTCTCCATATAGGTAATGCCTCCATATTTTAAGTGCAAACACCACTGCAGCAAGTTCTAAATCATGTGTCGGGTAGTTCTTTTCATACTCTTTCAGTTGTCTATGTTGTGCGGTGATTAATGCGCCACTACGGTGATCGGCACAAGGGCCGAGCGACCAAATTTGATGTCAAATGAACCAAGACATACTTGACTAATGAAGATGCCAGGTCAAGATCAAGTACCGAGCGATCGACGTCCAAGGTGATCACCTCTTAGCACCTAGCGATCGTCTCCAGCGCCCGACCAGGGACGACCGTCCTATGCTGCGTGTGAAGCCAACATCCGTAATCTCAGGATAAAGACCCACGTGCAGATCCGCAAATGGCGCCGCGGGAAAATGCTTTTTGACTCCAGCCCATCACCAGCTGTCAGCATCTCACCTACTGACAGACCCGCAAAAAGGTCCTAGTTGGGACCTCCTAAGACCGCGACATGAGGCGCGTGTTGTCCTCTCATTGGTTCGCACATTTGGCTGCCAGCAGTAGCTGTGGACTTTAAGGAAACCGACTCACATGCTGAGATGATCGCCCATTTAATTTAAACGGAAAAGGCGATCGCCCATTTGGGATTAGGACATCCCAACTACCTCCTCTTCTATAAATAGGAGACTCCCAGCGATTGGAATAAGGGAAAAAAAGCGGATGGCAAAATCGAACAGTTGTCTACACAGAATTCTACACAGCATTTCATCTTTGTTACAAGAACTCACAGAGCATTAACTCTTGTTCTTCCGGCAATCACCAGCACTCAAGATCTAGATAACTAGGGTCATTACACTCATTGTAATCGTACTCCAACATTAATATTTGTACTCCAAAGCAGTATTTTTATCAATAATATCTCGCGATAGCATTCAAGCCCGGGACTAACAACCCCGGCAAATCTTATGTTATTTACATTCCATCGGACGTGATCTTGCATTTTGTTTGTTACTCACCCGAAGCCATATCCAGCAAATACTTCCGAATAATATTTTGGGTAACAACAATTGGCACTAGAAGGAGGGGTTACCTTTATTTTTCTCCCAAACCGTTTCGAAGAACACTCACTATTCTCTGGAACATATACTTGAAGAAACACTCACTGTTCTTCAAAGAAAAACCTTTGAAACCATGACGTCTGCCACCACTTCGAAGAGAGCCACCCTACGGTCTGGCGGACGCCTTATTCTAGCCCAAACTGAGTCCCAACCTACGGCGGAAGGCAGCCGCGGCGACGCCAGACTCTCACTCCCGCCCCTGAGGGACGGCCCCAGCCTCTCACTCGATCAATTCCAAACCGCGTAACAGATCGAGGAGGCCATGGCCATCCTAAGGGAGCGACGTAGAGCATGCGACACACCCACTATTACCCCATCGGCCATCCGCCGCGCGGGCAAACGAAAGCTCAAGGGGTTATATGTCGAGCAATCATCAGAAAGCCCCGAGTCGCAAGAAAAGGCACTCACGAGGCGAGACAATTCCGTCTTCAGCCGCCTAGGAAGTGATCCTTCATGGCAACCTGGGCATTCTGGCCCCAGCAATGAGACGTCGGAATCCGAATCCATCACCAGGAGTTCGGCATATCCGACCCCCAAAAAGCAGGTTAGCCCTTTGGCTCCCACTCGCCAAAAAACCGAGCTCGGCGGCAAAGACCTCGCCGCCTACAACGGAGCCAGGAGATCAATACACGATCGCCTCAGCTCCCGCTCCGAGAGCCAGACTGCGAGCATCCAGGCTATGGCGATGGCCGCAATGCAGCGCCAGCTAGATGATATGAAAGCGCTCCTAGAAACTGTGGCAGGCGCCAAGAGAAAGGTCGCCAGACCGAGTGAGCCGCTCGTGGTCTAGATCGAGCTTGCCCCCGTGCAACCAAAGATCGTTCCTCCTCAAACACCTTTGTATGAGGGGAGATCGGACCCCGAGACTCACTTAAGAAAGTTCCGGATCTACATGACCGGATGTGGTGCGTCAGACGCGAAGAAATGCCGAATGTTCCCTTTAACATTGGGCAATCTCGCCCATAGGTGGTACATCTCATTGCCACCGCGCTCAATTAACTATTTTGAGAAGCTGGCGAGTGACTTCACGTCGTACTTTGCCGCCAAGGTTGCTCGACCAAAGGGTCCCCACCGCATGATGAAGATCAGGCAGGCAAAAGACGAGTCCGATGAAGATTACATTGACCGGGTGGATGAAATAGTCCTCACCGGCGAGCCCATAAGCGACGAGCTTGCCCCCCTATTCAGTCCTGGGGGGATTCGATGGTCTTTCTCGCATGTTCAGGCACCTCACAAAGGATATCCCCCCGACCTACGCGATCTTCCGCGCCAAGGCCGCCGACTTTCTGGCCAGGCAGAGGTTGCTCACCCTTCGTCTAGGCGAGGGGGCAACCGGAGAAAGGAAGGTGCCATCTCCCGTATCGAAGAAGGCGATCGCCAAGCCCAGAAAGGCGGTTATGAGGCCACCCGATGAATTCAAGGCCTTCGAGGATGTGGAAGTCCACCTCCTCCGCAACCTCGATCTATCTCCGGCCCATATCTTCAACGCCATCAAGGGGCGCGAGTGGCTAAGCAAGCCAAAGCCGATGAGGGACAACGGTCATCTGGACCGTAATAAATTTTGTGCCTACCACAAAAGTCCCGGCCACAACACCAGCCAATGCCGCGACCTCCTCAGACAACTCTGGAGATTGTTCGAGGAAGGCAAGCTGGACAGTTTGGTAACCAAGCCGGAGCCCCGGGCAGAAAGGACCAGGGGACGCGGTCGGCGACAGAACGATGACTGTCACCCTCCTAATCCGATCGCCAGACTCGAACGAAACGAGCTGGAGGAGTCAGATGAGTCGATCCCTCCGATCAACCCCAGCGGTCGGGTCAATATGCTTCAATCAGGAGGCGGAAATCTCGGAGGTCTTTCCCCGGTTTCCACCATGTCAAACAAAAAACGGAAGGCCGAGCTGAGGCATTCGCCGGAGTCCACGTCGTGGTGCCCCCGGAGCCAACCATCTCCAAAGAGGCGCTCATCTCCTTCTCCAACAAGGATAGGGAGGGAGTGCAGTGCCCCAAGGTGGATGCCTTGGTGATCTCTGCTTGTATCCTTGGGAAAATGGTCAATCGCGTGCTGGTTGACAACGAGAGCTTTTGCAACATCATATTCAAATCTGCTCTGGACCAGCTCGGCAACCTGACCAAATTCATCAAGCCATTCGAAACAGTGCTTCAAGGGTTCGGCGACAACACGGTCAAAGCCTATGGAAGGATCAAGCTCTCCGTCGAGCTAGTCTGCTGTTACGATCCTAAGGTTAAGATCACTAGGAACCTCAATTTTGTAATCATAGACATGCCAAGCATCTATAATGGGTTCCTAGGTTGCCCCTTTCTAGAAACCTTTGAGGCGTTCGCCTCCTCTTTCTTTTATTGTATCAAGTTCCCCACTACCGAAGGGACAGTCGGTATTGTAAAAGGAGACCAGCTAATGGCAAAGAAATGTTTGAACTACTTCTATGTTGTAGATTTTCCTTTAAACGTTTCTTGTCCTGTTTGTAACACTGGGATGATCGACAACCAACCAATGGAGATCGACGAGCCTAGCACCTCACACCAGCCCAACTCAGAAGACAGCATCTCACATCGATCGTCGGACGACATCGAACCGAGGATCGACTTCGAGCCAAGCCTCGATGTTGATCAAAGGATCGAGTCCAACGACCGCTCCAAACGAGTAGTGACCATCCCCACCGAAGAGTTGGAAAGCATAACAATTGATCCGACTCGCCCGGAGCGGGAAGTGCAGATCGGCTAGAGCGTCGATCCCGAGCTGAAAGACGATCTGATCAGTTTACTACGAAAGAACATTGGAGTCTTTGCCTGGTCGCATCACGATATGGTCGGCATAAGTCCTGAACATGCTTGCCATTATCTGAAGATCGACCCGGAAAGGAAACCTGTTCACCAGAAACGTAGGAAATTCGGTCCAGAAAAATATGTTGCGCTAGATGCAGAAGTCAAAAAGCTGCTCGACAACAAACTAATCGGGGTAGCTACCAACGAGCCACAATGGGTGGCCAATGCAGTGCTCTTCAAAAAGGTGAGCGACTCCTGCATCGATTTCACCGACCTCAACGCGGCTTGTCTGAAAGATCACTTTCCAATGCCTCACATTGACCACTTGGTTGATAGCACGGCAGGTTGCGAAATGATGTCGTTTATGGACGCCTTCGCTGGATACCATTAGATCCCAATGGCAGAGAAAGACGTAAAACACACATCATTCCACACGGAAAAAGACGTGTTCTTTTGGGTCCGAATGCCATTCGGTCTGAAAAATGCGGGGGCGACCTACCAACGCCTAGTCAACGGGATGTTCGCCGATCAAATCGGAAAAACCATGGAGGTTTACATTGACGACATCGTGGTCAAGAGCCTCAAAAAAGAAGATCACCTCAAAGACCTCGCTGAGACGTTCGCCATTCTCGAGAATTTCAACATGAAGCTAAACCCCAAGAAATGCAACTTCGGAGTAAGCTCCGGAAAATTCCCGGGGCACATCGTGAGCCAAAGGGGGATCGAAGCGAAACCCCACCAAGATCAAGCCGATCCTCGACATGCAAGAACCACGGAATGTCAAGCAGGTGCAACGCCTCATGGGGTGTTTAGCAGCCCTTAACTGTTTCATTTAACGGCTCGGAGACAAAAGCAAGCCTTTCTTCGCCACCATGAAGAATAAAAAATTTGCGTGGATGAAGGAAAGTCAAATGGCGTTCACCAGAATCAAAAAATATCTGTCTAACCCCCATATTTTGGCAAAATCGATCCCCGGCGAGAAGTTGTTCCTTTACTTGGCGGCCTCAGAGGTCGCGCTAAGTGCAGTATTAGTGCGAGCAGATGGGCAAACCCACTTGCCGATCTACTTCATCAGTCAAGCGCTACATGACGCGGAGACGCGGTACACGCCTCTGGAGAAGCTCGCCTATGCACTTGTCATGAGTGTTCGCAAGCTGAGATCCTATTTCTTCGAACGCCAAGTGGAGGTTCTGACGGCCCTCCCTCTAAGGCAAGTTCTACACCGGCTAGACACCAACGGGCGACTCCTCAAGTGGTCACTGGAGATCGCCCAATACGGTGTCACATATGCTCCACGCACGTCTATCAAGGGCCAAGCGCTCGCGGACTTTGTGGTGGAAGTAACTTTCCCGCCTAGCCCGACCCAAGTCGGCCAGCCCGCCTGGAAACTGTTCGTAGATGGCTCGTCGACCAGTTCGCGAGCAGGGGCGGGGATTGTCCTCGTCAGCCCCAATGGCCATAGTTTTACAAATGTTGTGCGCTTCGATTTCCGAGCGACCAACAATGAAGCCGAGTACGAAGCCTTAGTAGGCAGGCTCGATCTAGCGCTCGCCGTGGGCGTTTGTCGCCTTCACATCTTCATGGACTCCCTCTTGGTCGTCAACCAAGTCAAAGGAGAATATGAGGCGCGCGGTGAACAGATGATCAAATATCAAGAGTTGGTCGCCGAAATATGCACGAATTTCGAAGAAGTGCTTATCGAGCAAATCCCGAGAGAGAACAATTCCCAGGCCGATGCCCTATCCAAACTCGCATTGTCGGATGGGGCAGCATATTTCTCTAACATCAAAATCACTAAATTGGCGAGGTCGGCGATCGACAAAAGCTTGGTCGCCACAGTTGCCATCGCCGAAGAGAACTGGATGACTCCATTCATTGAATACTTGAAGAATGGAACGGTCCCCACAGATCGGTTCAAGGCTCGCCAGCTTCAGCTCCGAGCAACCAGATACACCCTCTTGGACGACCGGCTTTACAAGCGAGCTTTCAGCCTCCCTTTCCTCAAGTGCATTACGCCGGAGGAAGGCCGACTTGTTTTAGCCGAAATCCATGACGGGACCTATGGAAATCACACGGGAGGGCGAGCCCTCATCCACAAGACGACCAGGCAAGGCTTTTTCTGGCCTACCCTGCAAAAGGACGCGATCGCCTACGCCCGATCTTGTCACAGGTGTCAAATCATGGGCCCGAACATCAACCTCTCCCCCGAGCAGCTCACCTCTATGTATAGTCCGTGGTCGTTCGCCCAATGGGGCATCGATCTCATCGGTCCTTTGCCAACAACACCGGGGGGATGTAAATTCGTCATCGTGGGGGTCGATTATTTCACGAAATGGGCAAATGCCGAACCACTCAACAAGATCGGCCAAGAGCAAGTGATCAAGTTGATTTGGAAGAACATAATCAGCCAATTCGGTCTACCTCAGGCTATCATCTCCGACAACGGAAAGCAGTTCGACGGTTTACAAGTTATGCAATTCTGCGAAAATTGGAAAATAAAAAAGTTGTTCTCGGCCCCTTACCACCCTCAAACAAACGGGCAGGTAGAGGCTGTAAACAAGATCCACAAGCACACGATCAAATCCAGACTCGAATCCAAGCAAGGACGCTGGGCGAGCGAGCTCCTGGATGTTTTGTGGTTCTACCGAACGACGACAAGAAATTCAACCGACGAAACCCCATTCGCCCTCGCTTTCAGAACAGAAGCAGTGATCCCATCGGAGATCGCCGTCCTCAGCCACCGAACTGCCCAACAACTGACGACGGACAATGATGTAGCTCGGCGAATCGACTTGGACATGCTCGAAGAACGGCGACTGACCTTGGAAATGAAGAACACGATCCACAAAAGAAAGTCCGAAAAGTTCTTCAACTCAAAGGTCAGAGAGAGACGGTTCCAAGTGGGCGACCTAGTCCTCAAAAAGATCCAGACCCACACGGGGGTATTTGGTCCGAACTGGGAGGGCCCGTTCAGGATATCCAAATGGCTATCCAAAGGAGCCTACGAGCTCCAGCACCCAGACAGCACTCCGGACCAATACCCCTGGAACGTCGTCCATTTGAAGAAATATTATCAGTAGAAACACCCTGTAATCATTTGATGTGCAAAGTGCTTAATGAGATTTCCCAATTCTCCCCAAGTGATTCGCTTCGGCAAAACAAAACAAAGGCTACTGCCTGAGCAACGCCTTCAAAAAGAGGATGACTCGCTCGCCCTCCAAAGTTCGTCATCTAACATGATGGAACTAGGCAAGTGATAGCCTCCCCCGGCACATCGTATACCGTCGAGGATCACCATCTAACATGACGATCCAAGGTAGAAAAGTGCAGCCATGGTCGTGGAGGTCGATGGAACCGACAACCCGTCCATGCAAGGTTCCTTTGGGCCAAGATCGCTCGCCCTTTCGTTTAAACATGAGGCGGGCGTAGCCGAAGGACCCTCCAAAACAGATCTGTGGACACACTCGCCCACTCTCAAAGGTCCATAAATCTAACATGGTGGACCCAGACAATGCAACGTGTCCCTCCCCCCGTCACAACGTATGCCCTCGAAGGTCCGTCATCTAACATGTCGGTCCCAGGTAGAAAAGTGCTAACACGCCACGGTCGCGGAGTCGATTCATCCGACCGCGCCCCGTGCAAGGACTCCTCCAGGCAGAGATCGTCCGCCCCATCACTACATTGCGAGGCAAAACGTAGCCTACGGAGGACCCTCACAATTAAGTGAGTCGCGAGAAGTAGACCATCAGACGGAATGTCGCTCGCGCACAAGACATGGTCGCGGAGGTCGGTTCCGTCAAACTCCACGACCGTGCAAGGTTCCTCTAGGCCGAGATGGTCGGCCTTCCTCGAGGAATCTGCAAAATTGAAGATCGCAAGAACCAAACCGAAGATAGCTCGCTAAACGATTTATTTTCGTTCCCTTACTTTCACTATGTAAACCAAAACAAGGGGGAGAGCGGAGCTATACATATGACGATCGGCTCTGTTCAGATATACACACAACGATCGACTTTGTTCTGAAATTTACCAGTATGAGTTTTAAGTATATCATTTCATTTGGAGATGTACGTACGACGATCTCTCCTCAAACATCTTTGTATGAGGTCAAATGCAAAAGATTCGGAAAGACGATCATACACACAAGGAATCAGATAAAGAAACTCTTCATTTCATTGGAAGTACAAGTACAGTCGCCCGAGGGCGAAATACAAAAAAGGGGAAGCCTAAAACATTAGATGCAAAAACAAAAAGAGCAGGCAAGCTCAGGCTGCCCCTGCCGGGCCTTCGCCCCCGGCCGCTGGATCGGCATTCGCTCCCTCTCCAGCGTCAGGCACAACCCCCCCGTCCTCCGGGGCATCCGGGTGAACGAGGTTGTCGGGCGATGGATACCAGCTCAAGTCGACTCCGAGATCCGAGAGGTCCAGGATCGGCACGAAGAAGGCGGGCTGCAAAAGGTGCTCAAGCGCATAGGCTTTGAAGTTTTCAGTCAAAGGGCCGACCTCGAGCCCTCCCTTCTTAGCGGCGCAGATTGCGTCAGCATATGCCATATAATAGGTAAATTCACTAACGTACTCCATGTTAAGGAAGGGATCGGCCTCGGTCGCCTCCAGATTTCCCCTCAGCCCAGCGATCGTTTGGTTTGCACACTGGAGCTCGGCAAACTTGGCAGCCACCTCTCCCTTCGACGATGCCAGTTATCCGTTCAACCGGTCGACAACCACCTTCAGCTCAGCTGCCACCTTCTGCGCGGCCGCGTGCGACCTTCGGGCGTCCGTCATCTGATCCCACATCCAGTCGTTCGCCGCCCGGGCCCGCTCGAGGTCTTGGTTCGCCTGCTTGGCCGCCTCCACAGAGCTCTTCTCCATCGCCACGAGCCTATCGGTAATCTCGGCATTTTTCGCCACGAGCCTATCGGTAATCTCGGCATTTTGTTTTCGAGCAGCCTCGAGGTCCGCCTGAAGACGAGCAATGGAGGGCCGCCCCTCATAGTCCTTCACGGCCTGAGCAGCCATCGTCGCCGTCTGAAGGGCCAGAGCGAAGATCGTCT
Source organism: Orobanche coerulescens (assembly GCA_033398695.1). Lineage (NCBI taxonomy): Eukaryota > Viridiplantae > Streptophyta > Magnoliopsida > Lamiales > Orobanchaceae > Orobanche > Orobanche coerulescens. Next base: position 92,662,816 of record CM065819.1, read on the forward strand.
GCATCGCGTCAGCAGATTACCGGCGCGCGATCGCATCCAGATCGATCGTCCAGGCCTTCGGCAGGGCGGCGACAGCCCGAGCAACATAATGAGGAACATCACAGGCCTCGCGAGGGGCATTGCTCGATAAGAAGTCCAGCACCATCGGCGAGCAGTTCGGGTCAGAGCGACGGACCCTGAACTAAGAACAAAAGAGTGAGTATATTTCCAACAAGGAAATGTCATAACCCAGCTAAGCAACCAAGCTCACCTTGCGACCTTCTCCAGGTCGCGGCCAAAGAACGGCCTCCCACGAGGGGGCTCAGCGCGAGCGACCGCCGCGGCTTCCAGAAAACTCGACGAAGGCGTGGACCCCTACGCCATTGGAGTCGCAGATAGTGGAGGCGCGGCGATCGGTGGCGCCACTATGGGCACATTAGCAGCAGCAGAGGTCAAGGGCTCCTCCGCCCTCCGCCTCTTGCGATTGAGCCGGAGTTGTCCCTCCTACCGAGGCTCCTGTTCGTCGACGATCGGCTCCACGAGAGGTCTCGCCTACGGGATAGGTCAGATCGGCGCCGCGGGGACTCGGCTCATCTTTTTCCCTTGGCGCAGACGACTCATGATCCTGGGGTTCGACATAGCAACTTCTCTCGGTGGCTCTAAGTAGCGGGGGAAGTATATTTCTGTAAAGAAAACAATCGGGAAAAGTTAATTACTTTTCTCAGCTGCAGGACGATCGTCAAGCAAAGGTACCTGGAACCCTTAAGTGGCGAGGGAAATGAAATAGCCGAGGGGCCAACCAGTAAGTTTCGTTGTTAATCTGGCGAGCGTCGCTATGAGAATCTGAAAGACTACGGATTCACTCCCAAACGATCGCAAAATCAAAGGCTAGCTCACCCGCCGTCGGAACAAGGACACCTGCAAAGAGAAAGCCAAATTAGATCAGTTCAGAATATATCCGAACGAAGGGAGAGTCAAAATCCTTACACGGACTCCTCTCCCGGAAGCCGGTGGGGATGTCCAACTCATCGGTGGGATTGTCACTCGCGGCCGACTTCCACGCATCGCCGACCCAGAACCACTTTGTCGGGTCGCCCCGGACCTTGTTCGGCACCCTAAGAATCACCCGGCCCGAGTGACCTTGAATGTGATAACCACCAACAGAACCCTTCTGAGCCGTCTGCTTGAAGATATAGTTCATCTCCAGCGGAGAAAAAAGACGGAATAGCCGGTGACCGCCGAACAGAGTAAAGGTGCAGACGATCTGCAGCCAGGCGTTCGGCGTTAGTTGAAGCGGCGCCACATTCCAGGCCACCAGCAAGTAGGACACGGCGAACGGCAGTGGGAACCGCAGTCCAGCCCCCATGATCGCCTCATTAACAGCGACCATGCCCTCTGGAGATTGGTTGGCATGTTCATTCTCGGCAGGCACATAGAATGAAACATCAGAGGGGACATGGAACTTTGCCCTCCAACGGTCCAAATCTTTCCTGATCGCCGAGCTTCTGATCTGGTCGAGGAACCACGGGGAGCGGCACGTGGCCCGGAACAGCATCCGCCTTTTGGGTTCATGGGGATGGGCGATCGAGTACTCGCGAAAATCGAACTTGGGAAACGGGTCGGCCAGTTTCTCCATAAGTTCGGCAAAGTCTAAAAAGGCTTTGTCGAACGCACTGTTTTGCTCCCAGTACGCCTTCACTGCCATCTCCTCTTCGACCAGCGAGTGCTTTCTCTCCGCCTCCGCCGACCTGGCCGCATCAGCATCATTAAAGAGTTCTTCAACCTCCGCAGGTTCAATCCCGACACGAATGGCCTTGACGGCCGTCTCCACATGGAACTCCATGGAGACTTCATCCCGGGCAGTTGAAGTCCCGGTGGCGGAAGTGCTACCTGCCTCATACACCGTCGTTTTTCTACCGGACATCTTCATAAAAAGAAAGGAAAAAAGAGAAAAGGTTTTGTTCTTACCTAAAAAGTCTAGTCGAACGACGCTCGGCAACTCAAATATTCAGAGGAATTCGGCGCTACTTTCTTCTCAGGCAAAATGCAATAGGATGTAAACCAGAAACCCTAGCCCCTTTTATAGGCAAAGGCAGGGTCTTCTGGGCAAATAAACAAAGATGCGAGGGCTGAAGCGCAAAGGTCGGAAAAATACGCATTTAATGCCGCCCTCGAATCCCGCGTGCGCGTCGTTCTGAGGGCACGCCAAAGGACAAGTCTGACAAACCGTCGGACTCCCCCAACAGGAACGCGACACGTGCCCCAATGACATTTCAATTCAGCCTTCACTTCCCGCTCTTTTCAGCGACCGAGTAGGTCGTCCAAATTCAAAATTAGTCCGCTCGAGAAGACGATCGTCTGCTCCATAAAGTGTTGAGTCGCTCGTCTTTAATTCGAATGATCGCCAGTAGAACCACCTCACCCCATGTCTTCATCATCGAAGCGAGCTGGGGGGCAATTGTTGTGCGGCGATTAATGCGCCACTACGGCGATCGGCACAAGGGCCGAGCGACCAAAGTCAGTGTCAAATGAACCAAGACAGACTTGCCTAACGAAGATGCAAGGTCAAGATCAAGTACCGAGTGATCGACGTCCAGGGCGATCGCCTCTTAGCACCTAGCGATCGTCTCCAGCGTCCGACCAGGGACGACCGTTCTATGCCGCGTGTGAAGCCAACATGTGTCAAATCTACGAAGACCGAATCTCGGGATAAATACCCACGTGCAGATCCGCAAACGGCACCGCAGGAAAAGGCTTTTTGACTCCAACCCATCACCAGCTGTCGGTGACAAGGACAACATCTCATCTACCGATAGACCCGCAAAAAGGTCCTAGGTGGGACCTCCTAAGACCGCGACATGAGGCGCGTGTTGTCCTCTCAATGGTTCGCACATTTGGCTGCCAGCAGTAGCTGCGGACTTTAAGGAAACCGACTCATATGCTGAGACAATCGCCCGTTTAATTTAATACGGAAAAGGCGATCGCCCGTTTGGGATTAGGACATCCCAACTATCTCCTCTTCTATAAATAGGAGACTCCCAGCGATTGGAAAAAGGGAAAAAAAGCGGACGACAAAATCGAATAGTTGTCTACACAGAATTCCACACACAGAATTCTACACAACATTTCATCTTTGTTACAAGAATTCACAGAGCATTAACTCTGGTTCTTCCGGCAATCACCAGCACTCAAAATCTAGATAACTAGGGTCATTACACTCATTGTAATCGTACTCCAACTTTAATATTTGTACTCCAAAGCAGTATTTTTATTAATAATATCTCGCGAGAGTATTCAAGCTCGGGACTAACAACCCCGGCAAATCTTGTGTTATTTACATTCCATCGGACGTGCTCTTGCATTTTGTTTGTTACTCAGCCGAAGCCATATCCAGCAAATACTTCCGAATAATATTTTGGGTAACAACAGTCTAGATGCATATGCTATTACTTTACCATTCTGCATCAATACACAACCCAGACCATTCTTTGAAGCATCATTATAGACTTTAAAATCTCCAGTTCCCACTGGAATGGTCAAGATCGGTGCCGATGTCAACCGCCTCTTCAGTTCTTAAAAGCTCAGCTCACACGATTCTGTCCACTTGAAGGGAACATTCTTTCTAGTCAATTGTGTTAATGGAGAGGCAATGTTGGAGAATACCTCTACAAATCGACGGTAATATCCAACTAGACCAAGAAAGCTGCGTACTTCTGTAGAATTTGTGGGTTGTGGCCAGTTTTTGATTGCTTCAACTTTGCTTGGGTCTACTGAAATCCCTGCTCCAGATATAACATGCCCCAAGAATACCACTCGGTCTAACCAGAATTCGCACTTTTTAAACTTAGCATATGATTATTTCTGTTTTAAGACTTCTAAAACTTTCCTTAGATGCACTATATGGTCTTCTTTGGTCTTCGAATATATGAGAATATCATCAATAAACACGATAACAAACTTGTCCAGGAAGTCTTTAAACACTCTATTCATTAAATCCATAAATGCGGCTGGGGCATTTGTTAGGCCAAATGGCATCACCAAAAACTCATAGTGTCCGTACCTCGTACTGAATGCTGTTTTTGGGATGTCTTCTTCCTTTATCTTTAATTGATGGTACCCTGATCGCAGATTTTGGAAAATATAGATGCGCCTTGAAGTTGATCAAACAAGTCATCAATTCGAGGCAAAGGATACTTATTCTTGATCGTGACTTTGTTGAGCTCTCGATAGTCTATACACATCCTCAAGGAGCCATCCTTCTTACGAACGAACAATATTGGCGCTCCCCATGGTGAATAACTAGGCCTAATGAGGCCTTTATCTAACAGCTCTTGCAACTGGGTATTTGATTCCTTTAATTCAGCGGGTGCCATTCTGTATGGTGACTTTGATATTGGTATTGTTCCCTGCTGCAAGTTAATCACAAACTCTATTTCACGATCTGGTGGCAGTCCTGGTAGATCATCGGGAAACACCTCCAGGTATTCTTTTACCACTGGTACTTCATTGATGCTTGAGTAATCTTGCTTTTCAATGCTCATTACACTTAGTACATAGCCTTCACAACCACTGTTTAATAGACGTTGTGCCTTCATTGCTGAGATTACTGGAAATCTAAAATTCTTACTAACCCCGACAAAATAAAAAGGTTCTTCCCCAGGTGGTTGGAATGTCACAATCTTTCTCCGACAGTCAACAGTAGCATGATACTTTGATAACCAATCCATACCCAAGATTATGTCATAGTCATACATGTCCAACACAATTAAATCAGCATAGAGTTCCCTAATTTCGATAGGAATACTACATGCTCGTATGATCTCATTTGTTTGTTTTGGATCTCCAGAGGGGGTTACTACATTATAACCTAACTCAATTGTTCCTGCCTTCTCACATACTTGGTAGATGAAAATGAATGTGTAGCACCAGGATCAAATAATACCGATGTTGAAATACCAAAGATAAGAAGGTTACTTGTGATAATAGACAGATTAGCTTCATCATCTTCTCTGGTTATAGTGTAAACTCTAGCTGGTACCCCTTCCTGCGCTTTAGCTTTTGTCTTGTTTGGGAAAACGTTCGCCATATGTCCAGGTTGTCCACATGAAAAGCATACTTTAGAACCCAATAAACAAACTCCACTATGTCGTTTTCCACAGTTAAGGCATGCCGGTAATGGTATAAAGGGTCTACCCTCTTCAGACTTCATACGCTTACTTGGATCTCCTTGTTCTTGCCCCTTTTTAGATGGAAAATCAGCCTTTGGATTCTGAGATTGAGGTGGCCTCTTCTTTTCATTCTTAAACCAGTGTTGGCCTTGTCGTTGGGCAAATTGCCTCCGAACCTCTTGTGCCTGTCGAATCCTCAGTTCTGCCTGTTCTGCTACCAATGCTCTCTCAGCAACTATTGAATAAGTCGTCCCTTGAATTCATGCCATGCTGACATCTCTATATAGCTCTGGTCTCAAGCCTTCAAGGAACCTCTCCACTTTTAGTGTTTCCGTGCTAACCATATACTCCAGCAAACCTAGACAGCATTTCGAACTTACAGATATAGTCTCAAACCATCATGCTTCCCTGTTTCAACTGTATAAATTCGTTCATCTTCATTGCACGAACAGGAGCTGTAAAGTACTTATTTTTGAAGAGTTCCTTGAACTTAGCCCAAGTCATTGTTGCCACATTCTCAATAGCGCTTATCGTATCCCACCAATGACCTGCACTGCCCCGTAACATGAAGGATGCACAAAGTACCTTGTTCTCTTCAGAAACCTTACTATACTGGAACATGTTTTCTATAGTCCTTAGACAATCCTCTGCTTGTGTAGGATCCACTGCGCTCTCAAATATTGGGGGATTCAACTTCCTGAACCTTCCTCCATCTAATTCAACTTGTTTTATCGAGGTGGTGGTCGATTCATATCATCTCCCTGCTGTCCTCGCATGTCTCTTTGTTGGATGAGTTGTTGGATTTGTTGAGATTGCCTTTCTACTAGTTCAGTCAATCGACCAATGATCATATCACGATCAGAACTTGTGGACCTCATATCTAGATCTTGTGTTCTACCCCCATCACTGCCTTCAGTTCTTGTTCTCAGCATTATTTTCTAGTTATGACTGAGCCCTATATCATATGGTCAATATAATTCATGAAATATGAGTGCACACAAATAAAATAACACTTACTGGATTTGTTGTGCTCCACATGCTCTGAGCTCGTGTACATGGACAGTCTACAGGGCACAAACCGGGCTCCAATACCACCTGAAATGACCCACACTAACTACCTAACCTAAACTATCTTATATCATATTAGTACTTATAAATTACGGTGAAATTCCGGCAGAGTTTCCCCTATACTAGTACCTAATACAAACCTGTGACATAAAACCAACATAAGTATCACACAGAGACATCTGGTCTCAATCCGAATCAAACTCATGACATCAATATCCCCGTAGCTATAACTACAAGAGATTAGTAAACAACAAAACTTCGAGCTTCCCAAATCACTCACTTATTTATTTTACATTACGATATTTAAACAAGCTCACAGGTTACACAAACATACTAAGTGAATCACACCATCAACGATACTCGAACATATGAGCACATTACTACAATACATATTTATAAAGCAAGGTTCAGAAACAAGAACGAAAATATGTTAAGCCCATGGTTAATCTCGACAGGTCGTCATCCATGTACGTCGACCCTCAGCAACAGTGGAACTCCAACCCATCCAGCGAGGAAACATGCTCAAGCATCAGGATTACCTACAATGCATAAACTACATGAGCTAAAGCCCAATAAGTAGAAATCATGCATGTATCATGTCTGATGCAACATATGACATATGATCATCAATGAGAATCTCTCAAAATCATTTTGTTATCCTTGGGCCCGTTGAACCACGTACTAAGCACCGGAACGAGCTCAATATCATATCATGTCATAAGGCATGCATCTACCATGCCAGATATATAAGGCATGCATCTACCACACCAAATATATCGTGAGAACATGCATCTACCATGTCTCACACATCATATAAGCACGCATCTACCGTGCTAAACATATCATAAAATCATGCATCTACCATACCTCGGTGCTCTAGCAGCGGCCAATAAAACATTTTTCTTTTCTTTCTTTCCATGATCATACCATGCATGCAGACACTAGTGAGTCTCCTGTTATGCATGCATGTGGAGATGATAATGGATGTCATGATCATGTAAGGTGTAACCAAACACTTTAAGCATATACAAACCAATCATACAATATAATAGAACACTCTCAAGATATCATCAAGTTCAACAACTAGTTATACAAACAATACTATGTTTATGCATTGTAGTTGCAGATGGATTTCTACTTACCTTGATTGGGTAATACCCTTACGTTTATACCAATAGGATGTGGTTGTGATGATATATCTTCAAACCTGTTTCAAAGAATGTGTTTAAAGGACTTACATATCACACGCAAGGTTTAACTCTCTTCATATCGAAAGGGTTTATCACTTCCTATGTAGACGCATAACCGGTATTCTACGTATTTTATGTCTATTTATCGACGTATACCAGCCCATTAACCAATCACTTTTGGACTTATAATTCATTAATGAATCAATGAGTCTCTGTTTATAAAGTTCATTCAACTCTCACAACTTAAAATTCCAATGTTTTATAACAAACACTTGATTAAGAGAGTTTATCAAAGTCTTGTCATAATCAAATTTTGTTTTGCTTATAACCACTAGACTATAAGTTGGATTTGCACCAATTTTTGACATAATATCCCTAAGATACTTAAGAACTTGTATATTGAAACTCCTGCACCTGAAACATACAGATCGAGTAACATATACCATTAATTCCAAAAGGTGGCAGAATTGATTCCTTTATTGCCTTAGTGAGTTTTAAGCCATATAAATCCATATTTAACACAAGGGTTAGCCATGGATGAATTCTTAATATCATTATAACATGTCTAAGAACATATACAAGCTCTCACACCTTCTAAATAGCTGAGAAACATATCAAGAACAAGGAAGAAACAAAGGAAACTCACCTTGATTGTCAAAGGAATTGAGGTATTGATGTTTTGATGATTTCTTCTTGAATTTTTGGTGAATTTTCGAAGTGTGGAGCTTCTTGTTCATGTCCAGACTGTAAATGAGGGTTGAGGGTCGGCTTTATCCATCAACCAAGTGTGTTAAGCCGGTTATGAAGGTGAAATGTCCAAAATACCCTCGAATGACTACTAGAGACCAGGTTTGAAATAATGGATCGACTCAAGTAATTATGATCCGGTTCTTGGAGTATTTGAAGCGGTTCTTAGTAGATATTGACCTCATTTAGGGTATGGATGATCTTTCAAATGGTTTAGTAGAAGTTTAGGGTGTATTTTTATTGCTTAAACTCGATTAATCATGCGAACAATGTTGAAAATGCTAGTGAAGGAGTTTATTGTCAAACTTTCTAAAACTTCACAAATGCGACACTATAGATAAGAATGGAAGGACTAATTTATTAAAAAGATATAATTAATACAATAAACTAAAAGAGAAGTTCAATTCCTACCGCAGTTGGAACGAATAAGGTATAGACAGATCACAGTATTTTACAAACGTTATCACATACAATCATAAACCGTATCCTATTAGGTATTGATAAGAATCAAGGTACTTGACACATGTTAGTATATTAAATGATGGTTATTCACTTGAATCATCAATCTAAAGTGACCCAGTATACGCACCGACTAAAATCCCGAGATACATTAGTTAACCTCCGATAGACACGTTAGTGACATCTTTATGACTTCTAGGCTTACCACGTGTACTCAGAGTTTTATAAGATCTTTATATATATTTTATTTTTGTATTAGAAATAATATGAATAACGTAACTTAGTTCCATAACATATACCACGATAGTGTTTTAGACTTTAGTTCAAATGTTTAGCACATTTCTATGTAGTGAAATTAACTATAAGATCAACTGAGCCATGAAACGTCAAGTAATCCAAATAACACATAATTAACAAGTTATGCATGAATCATATTGACCAAGTGAGTAGTGTCAGGCTCGAGTATCACAAGAAAATATATAAGGTACCAGGCCAGAGAAATTGCAACGCTGAGCGGTAGTATAGCATAAGCATAATCTGTAAAACCAACTTCAGAATAATTATCATAAGCATAACCACATGATGCCACAGACTTCCAAGGCAAGACAAGAGTACATATATAACCATAGATCCCACGATAACAACTACACATGCTAATGAGTTAAGTCGATATCTAATAAATCATCGTGGTCGATAACATGATCCACCTGCCTAACTTATATCAACTGAAAGATACGCACAACACATACTCACCACACACAAGAAACACACAAATATAAGATATCAACGTCACACATGACTTACCAATTTCCCAAAAAACACAAGTTCCTTCACATCCATACTACACAATATGGGAATCGATAAATAGTTCGTGCGACATAGAGTATAAGGTGTATGATCATAAAACTTACCTTGTTCAATGATATCACGTGGATAATTGATGAGTACAACCACTACGATTACTTGAAGGGGACTTTAGCACCTCAGCCAGGAACTACAAGTTGCTAAGATACATAGTATGTAACAAGCTTGCGGTTCGGTTGGCAATTCACAACTCCGCAGACATAGAACCTCGATCTGACGAAAACCAATTGAATCGGTTGTGACGGACTTGATATATTAATCCTTCAACGATATATAGATGATTAAAACACTCAAAAACAAGAATATATCAATCACATATGAAGTAGGGCGGAAGCCCAGCCAGAAAACATCAAAAATGGGCAAGGAATCACCTCAAGATGCCTTATATAGGTGATGAAACCGACCTTAGTTGGTTACGAGCATTTTGGTATATTGTGCCGCTTCAAACTTTTGACACCCTTGCCGTATTTTAACTGTAATTTTTTTATTCGGACTCCGATTAATTCAATGTTTGAAGCGTTGGGAAGCTAACTCATTCCTTTATAATCCTATAAAATTTTATAATTTTGCAATTCCAAACATTTTTTATGGTTATTTAAAGTTAACCCTTGTGCGCAGTAGTACTAAATGAAAGAACAAGTGTATGTTTGTCACACTTTCGACATCCTTTTGTTAGGAATACTTGTTAGATTTCGATGATGTCATCATGGTATTTGTTTATTCAAATGTCTGTTTATTACTTGGCAAAATGTAAGGAAGAACCAGATGAGTATCTTCCATAGGCCAAATTGTGTTAAGTTAGATACTTGGCAAAATGTAAAGAAGAACCAAATGAGTATCTTCTATAGGCCATATAAGTTAGGCTTTAAAAATCGGCTTAGTACAAATCACAGATGAGTATCTATCAGCTGAGTCTTGGTCAACTCAACTGTTCGGATAAGGTTGACCACAAACGAGCTATATCAGGCAACTCGATCTTTATTCTCGTCTGATTAATCAGTTCTTTAAAAGATTTATCAGACTATGGAGTGAATGATTTGATGAATGAATTTTCTTTATTAAATATAGAACAAATTCGCACCAATTCTTCTCTTTTTAATATTCAAAAAACACATATAGGTTCGGGTCATTATTAATGAGTTTATATAGTATTCAATAGATATGTTTATCCTTCATCCTTTCTGAAGTTACAATGGAAAGATTTCTCTACCAGCGCAATCAACTCTGTTTGTTATCAGAGAAGTTCTGGTCAACAATTTAATCAGCGAAGTTGGACCAGACTGTAGTCAAGAAGGAAAGTCAAGTCATCTGAAGTTTGACCATCAGATAAGTCAAGTTCAATCAGGTCAAAAGACTTCAGACAAATCGGCACATCAGAGAAGTCGACATCAAAGAAGGTTGACTGCACATCAGACAGTCTGACCACAGAGAGATTAGTTAAGTGATCAGCCAAGTAAACATGTCCACGTCAGCATGCGTTGAATAGTCAATAATTACGGAAAGTCACATGCGGGTGATAAGGGACAAATTAGATAGATTCCCGGAAGGATATGATTTAAATAAATCATCCAGACCCACCTCTGAAGACTTTATTCATATTAAAATCAAAAGATTCGGCGCCATCACATGGAAGTCTTCACAACGGTCGGAAAATGGATTAAAATATGGGAATCCAGCCTTGCAACGTTCAGAAAGAAAAACAAAGATGTCTATTTCTCCAACGGACGGAGCAACGACTATGAAGAAATGCTCAAAGGATCGACACCTATATATATCCGAAGATTTGAAGTTGAGCAGTACGGTGCGGACTATACTTTCAAGCAATCAAAGCAATCAAAGCAAACACAAATCTAAAGCATCGTGAAGAGCAATATTCTCATTCATATACGAAGAAAGCTCTTAGTTGGGGAAGACAAAACACTCTTGTCTTAAACCCTGAATAAGGGGAACTTCACTGGTTGAAGTTTCATGGCTGCTAGGCAGTCAGAAAGGAGTTGCAACGACAGGATTTCCACTGGTTGGAAGTTGTTGTAGCTAAGTTGTAGAATCACTGTAATATTTATCACTGGTTGAAAATTATAGTGGATTCATCTCCAACTGGTTTGGAGAAAGCGGAATAGTAGAGGATTACCCCACCTCTGAGACCACTATAAATTTCCTGCGTACTTTACTGTTTTAGCATCATACTTAACTGCTGCATTCATACTTAACTGTTTCATTAGATATTTGCTTTCTTCATCAGCTGACTTCTGCATACATATCAGCTGAGAAACTCATCCTTTGTGGAAAAGAGTTTCAATAAGTCTATTCACCCCCCCTCTAGGCTTATTCCTGGACGACTTGGGACCTACAAGTGGTATCAGAGCGGTTGGTTCATTTATTTCAGAATATATTGCATATATTAATATCTCTCATTTATAATGGAACACATGCACTCTAGATTACCCGTGTTTTCAGTTGACGAGTATGATCTTTGGAAGATAAGGATGCAGGCACATTTATCTTCTATCCATGACGACATGTGGTGCATTATCGAAGATGGTCCTTTCATCTTTGAGAAGGACAACACACCTGAGGAGATTGCAGCCGGAAAGCCAGAGAAGATTCCCAAGAAGAGGATGGGGCTGACCATTGAAGAAAGGAAGCTGGCCAATCTTGACAACCGGGCCAGAGATGTGCTATATCAAACTCTTGACAAATCAACCATAGTCAAGATCAAGAACTGCCAGAATGCCAAGGGGATTTGGGATACCCTTGCTTTGATGTGTGAAGGTACAGAGCTGATAAAAGAAAACAAGTTGTCAATCGCTACCCAGAAGTTTGACAACTTCAAAATGAAGACCGGAGAATCCATAGACCAGGTGGACACAAGGTTCACAGAGATTATCAACGAAATCAACTCCCTCGGAAAAACTTATGGCAACAAGGAGATGGCCTTGAAAGTATTAAGATCTCTTAGCCCCGAATGGAGTATGAAGGCGGTGGCCATGAGGGAATCCAAAGACCTCAATAAAATAAAAATTAAAGAACTATTCTCTGACCTGAAGGCTTATGAATTTGAACTCCCAAGTTCATCATCAAACGAGCCTGCAAAGAAGGGAATAGCATTTGCAGCCGAGTCCCCCGCCAAGAGCTTATCTGATGCCAGACCTCCAAATCCACTAGATTTCGAGGAAGAGATGGCATTTATAATGCAAAGATTCAGCAATTTCCGAAAGAATTACTCCAAGTATAAGAATAATTATAAGGAGAATCTAAAGAGAAATCAAAAAGCCGGAAGCTAGAAGGTGGAATGCTATAACTGTCATAAGACAGGACACATTAAAATTGATTGTCCTGATCTTATGAAGAACGAGAGCAAGAAGGAGGTGAGCAGAAAAGAAGACCGAATGAAAGCCCTCATTGGAGAAGACTAAGAGAAAGTAGAATCAAGCAGCGGATTCTTCTCTGATGACGATGAGGAATATGACTGTCTGATGGCCAACCTAGCTGATGAAGAGGTAACATCAAAACCCTCTCATTCAAATAATAGTTCAGACATGTCACAAGATATGGACTTGCACGAATCTGTAAATCAGCTTCTCAAATATTTTGAGAAATTATAATCTGCACACCTATCTGTATCAGTCGAAAAGACTCAGCTGCAAGATGAGAATAGGCAACTGAAAAACGATTTTGAAAAACTCAGCCTGGAGTTGAATAAAACCAAATCTGATCGTGAAAAACAGGCTGCAAACAACTTTAAAAACCAGGCTGATATCACTACAGCTGAGATAAAATGATTAACTGTTTTGAATAGTGAAAAATTAGCTGCACTTGCTCATGTCAAAGCTGAGTTTACTAAACTGACTCAGCTAAGTAAAACTCAGGCGAAGGAAATAACCTCTCTGAAGGTGTCTCTAACCCTGGACGAATTGTGTATGAACAAAAGGCCACTATATTCCAGATCAGGCCTTGGATATGACCCGAATACTGCCTCTAGTTCTAAAACCACTTTCATCAAGGGAGAAACACTTGTCTCGTCTGCTGAGCCTAATTACAAACCTGTGTTTCAAAATAGGCAGCAGCCAAGTCACAGGTCTAGGCTGCAGCCAAGGTATACAAGGCAGCCACCTAGACATGAGACTAGGCAATGGCCAAGGCAGAAGCAGTAGCCCAGACAACATGCCCATTATTACCAAAGACTCCCCAAAAATAGATTTCAAAATGGGATGGGCAAATGAAAACCTCAAGGTTATCCAAATTTTCAAAACGAACAGGTGTGGAGACCACAAGATTTTATAAATGGTCTCAGCCAATATTTAGGAATGGCCCACACCACCAATTTTATGAGGCATATCCAGTACACAATCCTAGCAGAGGATACAGGCCCAAACAATACACACCTTTTAGGGGTAATAATAGCAACTTTCACAATCCCAGGAGAAACCAGTTCTCCAGGAAACCAACTAACCCCCGAGGACCCACACAGATCTGGGTACCTAAATCTCTGCTTGTCTGATTGCAAAAAAGGTGGAAGGACTACTACCACATCTTCGCAAATTCAAACATTGGAGGTGAAGAATGGTTTGTAGATTCCGGATGTTCAAGGCACATGACCGGGAAGAAGAAGGCGCTGACAAATTATATCAAAGAAAGAGGTCCAGACGTAACCTTTGGAGATAGCTCTAGAGGACAGACTAAAGGTTTTGGAGAACTGCACAGAGGAAACATCACTATATCAAAAGTCCACTATGTCAAAGGGCTCAAATACAACCTTTTGAGCATAAGCCAATTTTGTGATGAGAAGAATCTAGTAGTCTTCACCATTTGGAAATGTATGGTGATAGATATCCTATCTGGAGAAGTGAAGCTACAAGGATTCAGAAGGAGAGATGTCTATATGATATATTGGAACACAGGAACTCCTAATACCTGTTTCTATCCAAGACAATAGCTGAGAATGGATGGCTGTGGCACAAGAGATTATGTCACCAAATTTCAAAGCCATCAACAAGATTAGTTCTCAGAAGCTGGTCAGAGGACTTCCAGAAGAAGTATTCAAGAAGGAATCTCTCTGTGATGCGTGTCAGAAAGGGAAGCAAACAAGAGCACCATTCAAGCCAGTCCAACCTACCACTCTCACAACAAGGATCTTAGATCTACTTCACATGGATCTATTTGGTCCCATCAAGACAAGGACCATAAGTGGTAGAAGGCATGCTCTAGTAGTAGTAGATGACTACTCAAGGTACACATGGGTTATTTTTCTCTATAAAAAGGGTGAAACACTAACCAAATTGCCTGAGCTGCTGAGAAGGATTCAGAATGAGAAATCCCTCTCAATTATCAAGATCAGATCAGATAGAGGAGGTGAATTTCTCAACAAAGCAATCACTGATTATAGTGATCAGAATGGGATCCAGCATGAAGTCTCTGCGGCTAGGACTCCACAGCAGAATGGTGTTGCCGAAAGAAGAAACAGAACCTTGAAGGAAGCAGCCAGGTCCGTGATTGCAGAAGCAGACCTGCCCAAGAGGTTCAGGGCTGAAGCTGTCAACACAGCATGCCACACTCAAAACAGGAGTATGATAGTAGGGAGACATGGCAAAACTCCCTATGAGGTTTGGAATGGCAAAACACCTACAGTTGCTTATTTTTATATTTTTGGTTGTAAGTGTTCCATCCACAACAACAGTAAAACCCAACTAAATGCCTTTGATGCTAAAACTGATGATGGTCTCTTTATGGGATATTCACAAAGAAGCAAGGCATATAGAGTTTTTAACAAAAGAACCTTAGTTGTGGAGGAAACAACTCATGTTGTATTTGATGAATCTTCTGTTGAGTACAGGAAAAAGGTGGAATTAATTGAGAACAAACTCAAATCTGCCACCCTAGAAGAAGTTATCATCCATGATACAAGAATGGTGGACTCACCTGCAGACCAGCCTGAAGACCCATCTGTAGCTGATAAAGACCCACCTGCAGATCAGATAGGACCTCAGAACCTACCTGATCCAGTTGCTGTTGATGAAGACCCATCTGTAGCTGATAAAGACCCATCTGCAGACCAGACCAGATTCCCACCTGCAGATGACAAGGCGGCAGCTGATCCAGTTGCAGACCAAGGAAGCCAGAATCAAGCTGATGCTGAGAGAGAAGAAATCTAACAAAGAAAATCTACAGGGGGAACAGACCCTGAAGAAGTAGACATTCCTAAGTGGCTTAAAGATCATCCCATCCAACAGATCATTGGAAAATGCTAACTGATGGAGTCAAGACCAGACAATCCACTCTACCCGCAGGAATGGCAATCTTCTCATGCTTATGTCTCAAATTGAACCCAATACTACAGAACAAGCTTTGGAAGACTACTCATGGATCAATGCAATGGAAGAAGAGCTTAACCAGATGGAAAGGAACAATGTTTGGGAACTAACAGACAGACCAGATCACAAGAAGGTTATTGGCACCAAATGGGTGTACAAAAAAATGCGATGAAGATGGAGCTGTTGTTAGGAATACAGACAGACCTGTTGCTAAAGGCTATACACAATGTGAAGGAATAGATTTGATGAAACCTACGCACCTGTTGCAAGATTAGAAGCCATCAGACTATTCCTTGCATATGCAGCATTCAAAGATTTCATAGTCTACCAAATGGATGTGAAGAGTGCCTTTCTTAATGGAATTCTAGAAGAAGAAGTCTATGTGGAGCAACCCCCTGTATTTGTCAAAGGAGACAAAGTCTATAAGCTTCTAAAATCTCTATATAGACTTAAGCAAGCACCAAGAGCATGGTATCAAACATTATATGTGTTTCTAGAAAAGAACGGTTTCAGCAAAGGAAAGATGGACAAAACCCTATTCAGAGTGGAGCATGAAGACCACATATTATTAGTTCAAATATATGTGGATGATATCATATTTGGCTCAACCAACCCGGAGCTGTGTGAGAAATTCTCAAATCTCATCATGCAAGGAGAGTTTGAGATGAGCATGATGGGAAAGCTAAATTTCTTCCAAGGATTGCAAGTAAAACAGATGGAAAATGGAATTTTCATCAACTAAACTAAATATACCAGAGATTTAATCAAGAGATTTGGAATAGAATCGGCCAAGTCAGCAAAAATTCTTATGAGCAGAAGCACACACCTAGATGCAGATTAAGAAGGCATATCAGTGGATTCAACCCACTATAGAGGACTCATTGGATCATTTCTTTATCTGACTGCAAGCAGGCCAGACATTTAATATGTTGTAGGAGTATGTGCACGATTTCAGTCCAAACCCAAGCAGTCACACCTAGAAGCAGCTAAGAGGATCATTAAATATCTTAAGTCTACCATTAATGTTGGATTATGGTATCCTAAATATAACAACTTTGAGCTGTCAGGATATTCAGATGCAGATTTTGCAGGATGTAAGATTAATAGGAAAAGCACTAGTGGAACGTGCCAATTCCTAGGAACCAGATTGATATCCTGGTTTAACAAGAAGCAGGTATCTAACTCTATCTCAACAAGAGAGTCATAATACCTAGCCGCAGGTAGCTCTTGTGCCCAGATTCTATGGATCAGACAACGGTTAAGGGACTACAACATCATTGCAAATAAAGTCCTAATATGGTGTGATAACAATAGTGCAATTGCAATCACCAACAACCCAGTATTGCACTCAAGGACGAAGCACATTGATGTCAAACATCATTTCATAAGAGATCATGTGCTTAATAATAGAGTCATAGTAGAAAGATTCAGCACATAATACCTGACATATTCACCAAACCTTTACCAGAAGAAAGGTTTTTGGAGCTGAGCGGGGAACTTGGATTACTAGATTGGGAATCTAGTACAGACGAGAAAGCTGACTGAAGCAGATCAGACGAAGGACGTACTAAGCTGACCACAGGCATCAAAACCTACCTGAAGCAGACAAGAAGAGTGTAATATCCGCAATTTCGATTTTTCGGTAATTTTCTTTTTTTCGACGGAAGTCTGTTTTGACGACTCGCTCATGACTGTTTCGTCACTCCGAGAATATTTAATTCTGCACTTTTTGTCATCCGAGTTCGTTTCGGTATTGTTTTGTTGAGTTCCGTGTTCTTAAACGGTTTTTCCGCACTCGAGTTCGATTCTTGCGAATCTCGTCCAGCTATTGTTTCAATTTCGTAAGTTCATTTAATGTTATTATTCATGTTGTGAGCTTTGGCTTGGTGTTTCGATCGTGTATCGTGTATTTTGGACGTTTTGGGCCATTTTCGTAATTTCCCAAAGTTTGGGGTAATTACTTTCCGTTGTCGAATTTCGAGCCTTCGGGTGGTCGGAATCGTGTGTTCTCTTAGCGCTTGGATTCGTCTTTGCGAGTACGTCGTAACCATATCTTCGATTCATACTCAGGTTCGGGTTTCGGGCCTGTCCGCCGTCGGAGTGGCCCTGGCCGGGCCGGGCACTGGCGAGTTCTGGCCGTAAGGTGCGATTCTGGCCGTACGTGCTTTCAGCGAGCATGGCTTGACGAATGCGATTCTGGCCGTAAGGGCCGGAGTTCTGGCCGTACGGGTGCTGGCGGCTTCTGGCGAATGTCGATTCTGGCCGTAAGGACCTGCCGATGCGGCCATAAGTCTTAGTTACGTAGTAAGTCCTTGTCGATTCACCGTAGTAAGCGATCGGCTGGGGCTGGGCGGGTTTTGACGAATGCCGGTTACGGCCGTAAGTCCTGCCGGTTACGGCCGTAACCCGGTCGGCCATATATAGGCTGTGATCGGCCGAACCCTCATTTTTCATCATTTCTTCACCCGGGTGCGGCTGGCGACGAAAAAAATCGGGAAATGGAGTTTTTGGTCGATTCCACTCGATTCTAAGCGTTTTTGAGGATCCTTATCGATTATATCAACATCAAATCATTGTTCTTCGTCGGATCGAGGTAATTTCTTGAAATCTCCTAGGATTGGATTTTTCGAGATTTGTTCTTGATTTTCGATTCTAGTCCGATTTAGATGAATCGGTTGATGTTAGTAAACATTGTTAATCGTGTTCTATGGATTGTATATCCATATTTTCGATTCGTTCAACCCGATTGATGATTCTTAGGCTCTTGAGGAACTTTGAACATTTAGTGTTCGATTAAATGCCTCAAAGAGTTTCTTTCAGTCGTTATGATGATTTCGATTGATATTGTGCTATTGAATGAATTGTATTTCATTCAAGGTGGTTCGAGTACTTGTGTTTATCGGAGGACGCCGTTCGTTGTTCGTGGAAGGATAATTGTCACCGGTGTTGTGTAAGTTAATTCTTACTCGGTTAAAAGGATATTCATTCCTTTCGTTGTTGTTTATTCATAATCATAATTCATTCATAAGGTACTAACCGTTTCAAAACTTGTAATTGTCACTTCATTACTTCATTCACGAGGAACGACTGTTCCAATTATTTCATTGAGCTATCATTCATTTCACTGTCATTTCATCTCGGTGAGTCATTATTGATTTTGATGTCACTTTTGGTTATATTGTGGCATTCCGGGTTGCACTGGCGTGCCGGTTGGTATGTGTAGGATTTTCATGTCGGGCACATTATAGTCGTGTGTTGGTTGGTGGCCTCACATTGGACTGTGCACGCGAGTTGATGGCTTCGTGAGACTGATTAGGTACAAGACCACACGTGTATTCGATCGATACTCGTTGGTGGCTTGTGCACGGACATATTTCCATCCCGGGCATAGTGTGACGCCATTCCTTTGAGCCGTACTGGTAGTTGATTCATATAGCATGTTTGATTGCGTATGTTTCGACAGGATATTTCATAACTTCAGTTATATCATGATTGTGTATTTTCAACCCTTGAGGATTGTTGTTACGTATGGCCGACCGGTTGAGTCTGTTTTCGAGTCATGGCAAGGCAAAAGCACGGGAATAGCATGTTGACGTCGAGGAGTCCAGTGATACTAGTAGGGGGCCCCGATCTTTGATTATCCATGTTGTTGTCCTTTAATTTCCATTGCATACTTTCATTTGGATACTCCGTTTCATTCAGTGTTGTGTATTTTATCTTCATATAAAATATACTAGTATTGATATTGTCTGGTGTGTTGTACTTAAACTCCTCATCGGAGTATTTGGTAATATAATGTGGTTCGGTACTACAATTATATTATTTAATTCATCATTTTCATTCGCCTGGTGGGTCCCAGTCGGGGATTCACGGCACTGTAATATCCGCCTAGTTTGGGGTGTTACAGAGTTGGTATCGGAGTGTGGTTTTGAATACTACCTTCCGAGTCATGTCCCATTTGAAATCATCGTCATCAGACTAGTATCATTGGACTTTCGCATCACGTGTGACCTGTGCAAATGCCGAGCCAATCAGACCGAAAGAACTGTAAGATTTCTAACGCCAGGATATAATTTCTGGTAATAGTCATTCATTCATCATTCATCAATTAACAATCCTCAAACATCATTCATTGTGAGTAGGACGATCATGTTAACTCATTAATCACTTAATTCATTTCATTACTCAGTTAATGATCAGGACGATCATATTAACTCATTAATCACTTAATTCATTTCATTACTCAGTTAATGATCAGGACGATCATATTAACTCATTAATCACTTAATTCATTTCATTACTCAGTTAATGATCAGGACGATCATATTAACTCATTAATCACTTAATTCATTTCATTACTCAGTTAATGATCAGGACGATCATATTAACTCATTAATCACTTAATTCATTTCATTACTCAGTTAATGATCAGGACGATCATATTAACTCATTAATCACTTAATTCATTTCATTACTCGATTAATGATCGTGACGATCATATTAACTCATTAATCACTTAATTCATTTCATTACTCGATTAATGATCGGGCGATCATATTAACTCATTAATCACTTAATTCATTTCATTACTCGATTAATGATCGGACGATCATGTTAACTCATTAATTACTCAATTCATTTCATTACTCGATTGTCGATCCGGATGATCATATTATTAATCTTGTTAAGTTGTTCAAGATAATCATTTCAAGAATTTCATCGAGATAATCATGTCACTTGATAAATCATTCATATAATCACTAAGTTAGAGCATGTATACTCATTTTCATCATCTCATGACATAATCATAACGTGATAATCATGCGGGAGATATAATCATTATGCGACCTTCCTACTTGATATGAAGAGAGGCATCGAGGATGCGGGGAGAGGCCGCGGTGCGGGCCGAAACCCGGGAAATAATCACTCGCTGTCGGGAAATCGTGCCCAGGACTCGGCTCGATCAGAAGATATTCGGGTTGATCCACTCACTTTTATGCAGGCCATGATGACCCATGTGCAATTGCTCAATCATCATTGCGCCACTCTGGCCGGATTAATCGAGAGAACTCTCTCGTATGAGCCAGCTGCTAAGGAAAGTGCTGAACAACAACCTTCATCTGTCAACAAGAAATCAACGAAGCGTAATCAATCCGAAGGCGGTCAGTCAACCTTCAAGAATCCTCGTGTGAGTCCTATCGTTTCTGAGCGACCTCCTACGGTGCATAATCGTGCGGGATCTCAGTCCCGAGCACGTGTGACCTGTGTAAGCGTTAAGGATCAACTCCTTCATCAGTTAATAATCCTCAATCATCATTTTGATCTCAGTTAATTCATTCATCACTCAATTAATTCATTCATCACTCAGTTAATTCATTCATCACTCAGTCAATATCATTCATCACTCAGTTAATTCATTCATCACTCAGTCAATATCATTCATCACTCAGTTAATTCATTCATCACTCAGTTAATTCATTCATCACTCAGTTAATTCATTCATCACTCAGTCAATATCATTCATCACTCAGTTAATTCATTCATCACTCAGTCAATATCATTCATCATTCAGTTAATTCATTCATCACTCAATTAATTCATTCATCACTCGGTTAATTCATTCATCACTCGGTTAATTCATTCATCACCCAGTCAATATCATTGCTCAGTTAATTCATTCATCACTCAGTTAATTCCTTCATCACTTAGTCAATCTCATTGTTCATATTAATTCATTAATCACTCAGTCAATCTCATTGCTCAGTCAATTCATTCATCACTCAGTTAATCTCATTATTCAGCTAATTCATTCATCGCTCAGTTAATCTCATTGTTCAGTTAATTCATTAATCACTCAGTTAATCTCATCGCTCAATTAATTCATTCATCACTCAGTCAATATCATTCATCACTCAGTTAATTCATTCATCACTCAGTCAATATCATTCATCACTCACTTAATTCATTCATCACTCAATTAATTCATTCATCACTCAGTTAATTCATTCATCACTCAGTTAATTCATTCATCACTCAGTTAATTCATTCATCACTCGGTTAATTCATTCATCACCCAGTCAATATCATTGCTCAGTTAATTCATTCATCACTCAGTTAATTCCTTCATCACTTAGTCAATCTCATTGTTCAGATTAATTCATTAATCACTCAGTCAATCTCATTGCTCAGTCAATTCATTCATCACTCAGTTAATCTCATTATTCAGTTAATTCATTCATCGCTCAGTTAATCTCATTGTTCAGTTAATTCATTAATCACTCAGTTAATCTCATCGCTCAAATTAATTCATTCATCACTCAGTCAATCTCATTACTCAAGTAATTCATTCATTACTCACTCAATCTCATTATTCAGTTAATTCATTCATAACCCAGTCAATCTCATTGCTCAATTAATTCATTCATCACTCAGTCAATCTCATTACTCAATTAATTCATTCTTCACCCAGTCTATCTCATTGTTCAGTTAATCATTAATCACTTATTCAATCTCATTGCTTAGTTAGT
Organism: Orobanche coerulescens; assembly: GCA_033398695.1. Lineage (NCBI taxonomy): Eukaryota > Viridiplantae > Streptophyta > Magnoliopsida > Lamiales > Orobanchaceae > Orobanche > Orobanche coerulescens. Next base: position 92,685,129 of record CM065819.1, read on the forward strand.
TGATTCATCACTCACGCATTGCTGAGTCAATTCATTAATCATCCAGTCCATCTCATTGTTCAGTTTTTGATCTTGTGGATCGAATTTTCAACCTTGTTAACTTGTTCAAGGTAATCATTTTAGGAATTTCATCAGGTAATCATGTTACCTCGTTTGATCTTTCATGCGATCTTATCATATTCCGGTGTCACGTGGACGATCATTTTACCGCATTATTAATGCATTCATTGTGTTAGAGCGTGTATGCTCATTGTAATCATTCCGTCTCATAATCATAATGCGATCTTCATACGAGATCTGTAATTATCACGTGACTTTCCTGCCTCGGTATGGAAAGAGCTGTCAGAGGAACATCGGACTCCGACGTCCAAGAGATCGTTTTCTAGTCGTCTTCGTGCTGGGAGAGCATCTTCATCTCGGACGACGAGTTCGACTGTTGTTGCTTTAACTGTGATACAATAGGACATTCATCACCGGTTTTGAGCAAGTTAATTCTTGTTCGGTAATAGGATAATCACTCATTTCATTTGTCGTTCATTCATTCATATAAGTCATTCATCATATATCAATCACGTTGAGACTTATAATTATCAAACTAATCATTCAATTCACGGGGAACTATGGTTCCAATCATTTCATTTGAGCTGTCACTCATTTCATTATCATTTCACCCCGGTGAGTCATTCTTGATCCTTGTTGGATTTCGACTCATTATCATTCATTGTGATCATTCTTGTTCGTGGTTATCTCGTTGATTTTTTTTCCTGGCGGGATATTGCTTCTCCCTACTTGTTTTTAAGTTTCGGGACGAAACTTCTTTTAAGGGGGGTAGTATGTAATATCCGCAATTTCGATTTTTCGGGCTTGGTGTTTCGATCGTGTATCGTGTATTTCGGACGTTTTGGGTCATTTTCGTAATTTCCCAAAGTTTGGGGTAATTACTTTCCGTTGTCGAATTTCGAGCCTTCGGGTGGTCGGAATCGTGTGTTCTCTTAGCGCTTGGATTCGTCTTTGCGAGTACGTCGTAACCATATCTTCGATTCATACTCAGGTTCGGGTTTCGGGCCTGTCCGGGCCGTCGGAGTGGCCACTACTGAGCCGCTGCTTTGGCGAGTTACGACCGTAAGGTGCGATTCTGGCCGTACATGCTCGCGAGCATGGCTTGACGAATGCCGATTCTGGCCGTAAGGGCCGAGAGTTACGACCAGTCTGGGTGCGGGCGGCTTCTGACGAATGCCGGTTACGGCCGTAAGGACCTGCCGGGTACGGCCGTAAGTGCCGAGTTACAGCCGTAAGTCCTTGCCGGTTACGGCTGTAAGCGATCGGCTGGGTCGGGGCGGGTTTTGACGAATGCCGGTTATGGCCGTAAGTCCTGCCGGTTACGGCCGTAACCCGGTCGGCCATATATAGGCTGTGACCGGCCAAACCCTCATTTTTCATCATTTCTTCACCCGGGTGCGGCTGGCGACGAAAAAAATCGGGAAATGGGGGTTTTTGGTCGATTCCACTCGATTCTAAGCATTTTTGAGGATCCTTATCGATTATATCAACATCAAATCATTGTTCTTCGTCGGATCGAGGTAATTTCTTGAAATCTCCTAGGATTGGATTTTTCGAGATTTGTTCTTGATTTTCAATTCTAGTCCGATTTAGATGAATCGGTTGATGTTAGTAAACATTGTTAATCGTGTTCTATGGATTGTATATCCATATTTTCGATTCGTTCAACCCGATTGATGATTCTTAGGCTCTTGAGGAACTTTGAACATTTAGTGTTCGATTAAATGCCTCAAAGAGTTTCTTTCGGTCGTTATGATGATTTCGATTGATATTGTGCTATTGAATGAATTGTATTTCATTCAAGGTGGTTCGAGTACTTGTGTTTATCGGAGGACGCCGTTCGTTGTTCGTGGAAGGATAATTGTCACCGGTGTTGTGTAAGTTAATTCTTACTCGGTTAAAAGGATATTCATTCCTTTCGTTGTTGTTCATTCATAATCATAATTCATTCATAAGGTACTAACCGTTTCAAAACTTGTAATTGTCACTTCATTACTTCATTCACGAGGAACGACTGTTCCAATTATTTCATTGAGCTATCATTCATTTCACTGTCACTTCATCTCGGTGAGTCATTATTGATTTTGATGTCACTTTTGGTTATATCGTGGCATTCCAGGTCGCACTGGCGTGCCGGTTGGTATGTGTAGGATTTTCATGTCGGGCACATTATAGTCGTGTGTTGGTTGGTGGCCTCACATTGGACTGTGCACACGAGTTGATGGCTTCGTGAGACTGATTAGGTACAAGACCACACGTGTATTCGATCGATACTCGTTGGTGGCTTGTGCACGGACACATTTCCATCCCGGGCGTAGTGTGGCGCCATTCCTTTGAGCCGTACTGGTAGTTGATTCATATAGCATGTTTGATTGCGTATGTTTCGACAGGATATTTCATAACTTCAGTTATATCATGATTGTGTATTTTCAACCCTTGAGGATTGTTACGTATGGCGACCACGGTTGGGGATTACATTTTTGGTCATGGCAAGGCAAAAGCACGGGAATAGCATGTTGACGTCGAGGAGTCCCAGTGATACTAGTAGGGGACCCCGATCTTTCAGTTATCCATGTTGTTGTCCTTTAATTTCCGCTACATACTTTCATTTGGATACTCCGTTTCATTTAGTGTTGTGTATTTTATCTTCATATAAAATATACTAGTATTCGGTATTGTCCTGGTGTGTTGTACTTAAACTCCTCATCGGAGTATTTGGTAATATAATGTGGTTCGGTACTACAATTATAGTATTTAATTCATCATTTTCATTCGCCTGGTGGGTCCCAGTCGGGGATTCACGGCACGGTAATATCCGCCTAGTTTGGGGTGTTACAAAGAGTTACCTGATGCAGAGCAGTCAAACAGTCAAATAGTCAAACAGTCAAATGGTCAACCAGCTATGTTTTCTAATCTTGATCGACTCCAGAATATTTTATTATTATTTATTTACACGTGGCAATCTCACGTTCACATGTTTACACGATGACACGCTCGCACGCTTACACGTTCACATGACTCCACTAATTCAAATTATAAAAGAAATCCCAACCGTCATACGCTTTTAAAATTTGAACCAATTTAAAATTAATTTAATATTAAATTCCAAGCGTCGTTTCATTTTCTTTTTAAAGATGGGAAAATCATTTCACTTTACCTTCTTCAAGCTAACAAACCCTAATTTTCAAAGAACAAAAATCCTTTCGAACTTTCAATACACTCAGAAAACTTTTTCTTGTGCAGAAATGGAATCATATTTTGAAGGAGTTAATCTGAAGGCTGTGAAGGACCAGATCATTTTCTCTCTGGTGGTCGATTTCGAAGGGTTACTCGAAACCAATCTGGACAACGATGTCCGTCATCTTATCACATCTATGAATATAAACGGGTTTTACCCATTTTTGGATATCAGCCCTAAATTTCTCTTCAAAGAGGCTGTTATCGCATTCTACAATGAAGCTCGAGTTCTGGAATCGGGCATCAGAAGTTCAGTCCTTAGATAAGAAGTGTAAATCACGCCGCAAACCGTCGGAAAGGCCTTCTGAATGAAATCTCATGGAATGGCCGTCGAAGCCCTGAAGCAAAACGCAGCCGACATGTGGCTGAAGATCAAGGCTCACGAGCAGCCGTCAAAGTTGAAGCTGACCGCCAAGAGAAGCGAGCTGAGGAAAGAGTATTGCTATGCGTTGGATATTAACAACAAAATAGTGATGGGGATGGCGGGTAGCTACGACCAGTTGTCGTCAGCCAAGTTTATGGTGCTGGGAGCACTAATTCAGGATGAACCAATTGACTGGGCTGACTATATTTTCAGACAACTGGTGCGCGAAGTAAACAAGGTCCAATGGCTAGATGACGAGAAAATATTCAAATCCAAGCTGGCCTTTGGGACCCAAATTAGTTGGATTTTGGAGCAGTTAGTAATGGCGAAGGGAAATCCTGACCCCTTCCACATCAACAAGAGACTTGGTCACTTGGACCAAGAGACTCTAAGGAGATTGGGCGGAGAGAGGAAAGCAGCCAAATTATTAAGGGAAATGTCTAGTGAGCCAACTCCCTACAAATACCCATCAAGCCCAAAAAAAATTAGAATCGAAGAAATAGTAGAGGAAGAAGTAGGAGTTGGAAAAGAAGAAAAAGAAGAAAATATCATAGTTGAAGAAAAAGAAGAAGAAAAGGAAAAAGAAGATGAAGTTGAAAAACAATCTGGAGAAGAAGAACAGGAGAAGACAGAGGAATTGATAGGAGAACAAGATGATGAAGGAGAAGAAGTGGAGCAGGAAGAAAAAGAAAATGATGATGATGATAATGATGATTATGATGATGATGATGATGATGGTGATAATGATGAGGATAAGAAAGGTGATGAGGATGAAAAGAAGGATGATGAAGAGGAAGAGAAGGAAGAAGAAAAAGGGGAAGAAGAGAAGGAAAAGGAGGCATAAGAAGAAAAAGAAGGCAAAGATGAAGACAGGGCCGATGAGGCTAGGGCACCTGCCCGATACACCAGCCTAGATGAAGAAGATGATGACAGATCGAGGACGCCAGAATAGACCCCATCTGATCAGCCGCCTGCAGACAGGAGTCTGCAGACAGCTAGGTCATCTGCACACCTATCTGTAGGCGCAGAAATCTCAGGTGAGCACTCACTCATCTCACCTGTGATGACTGAGCTGATCCGCAACGTTGTTAAAGAAACTATTGAAGAGTTGCTTGCCACAAAAATTTCACCTGACCTGTAGACCATCAATGCCAAAATTGATACCCTACTGCAGAGGAATGTTCCTCAACCTCCTCCTCCTACAAACTCCAGAATGCCCTTGGCATGTTTGACTGGATGCATAGAGTCGAGCAGCAATTAACTATACTGGTTGATGCTGGCAAAAAGGAGGAAGGAAGGAAGCATGGGGAAGTAAGAGAAGTATCAGGACAAGTACAGGCTCAGGAGCTCAGATCAAAGAAGAGGCAAGATATCCCATTAATTGAAGCTGGGACATCAAGCCAAAAGAGGAAGGAAGTAGCTGATCCTGAGCAGATTGAAGATCAGCCTGCAGAGAAGAAGAGGAGAACAAGGCAAAGAGAAGAGCCAAGTTTCGAATGGGAAGGCAAAACAAATGTGGCATGTTGAAGAAATTCTGCCTACAGAATTTATGACTAGTTGGGCAGAGGCTAAGAAGGAGTTCACAGAGAAGTATTGTCTCTGGGAAATACTCCAGGACAGAGAAAGTTCCCCCCAACAGTTATTCATCAACTACATGGAGACCATATGGCCTACTCTTTGGAAGATCACGCTTAAATATGCAGCCAAATGGGATGTTTATCCTATGATCCCTTCATTTAGAGCAGAAGAAGCGCCTACCCGTTTGGACAATGAATTGGATGAGCTAATCTTGCAGAAAGAAATCAGAGCTCTTTGTGACGAAAATAAATTCTCAACCACAGACGAGCAAGAGTTCGCCTCCCAGATCAACAAAAGGAAATATGGTCTGGCACCTGTCTATAAAAGGCCTATTGGAGCTAAGTTATTTAGGCCCCCTAAGCAAACTGTTCGAAGAGACAGAGGCAGATAGGAATTTATTTGTAATTTTTATTTTAGAAATACTTGTAATTCTATTCTGTATTTTTTTGTTCATTCGAAGCTGATGTACTTGTAAACAAACTCAGAAAAATTATATAAACAGCCATTTGAATGACAACCTCTAGTTGTCTCAAAATAAGACTGATTTTAGTTGTTAGGAATACTTGTTAGATTTTGATGATGTCATCATTGTATTTGTTTATTCAAATATATGTTTATTACTTGGCAAAATGTAAGGAAGAACCAGATGAGTATCTTCCATAGGCCAAATTGTGTTAAGTTAGATACTTGGCAAAATGTAAAGAAGAACCAAATGAGTATCTTCTATAGGCCATACAAGTTAGGCTTTCAAAATCGGCTTAGTACAAATCACAGATGAGTATCTATCAGTCGAGTCTTGGTCAACTCAACTGTTAGGATAAGATTGACCACAACCGAGCTATATCAGGCAACCCTCATCAGAGAAGTTCTGGTCAACAATTTAATCAGCAAAGTTAGACCAGACTGCAGTCAAGAAGGAAAGTCAAGTCATCTGAAGTTTGACCATCAGATAAGTCAAGTTCAATCAAGTCAAAAGACTTCAGACAAATCGGCACATCAGAGAAGTCGACATCAGAGAAGGTTGACTGCAAATCAGACAGTTTGACCACAAAGAGATCAGTTAAGTGGTCAGCCAAGTAAACATGTCCACGTCAGCATGCGTTGAATAGTCAATAATTACGGAAAGTCACATGCAGGCGATAAAGGACAAATTGGAGAGATTCCCGAAAGGATATGATTTAAATAAATCATTCAGACCCACATCTGAAGACTTTATTCATATTAAAATCAAAAGATTCGGCGCCATCACGTGGAAGTCTTCACAACGGTCGGAAAATGGATTAAAATATGGGAATCCAGCCTTGCAACGTTCAGAAAGAAAAACAAAGAAGTCTATTTCTCCAACGGACGGATTTGTTACAGATTTGCAACAGATATGAAGAAATGTTCAAAGGATCGACACCTATATATATCCGAAGATTTGAAGTTGAGCAGTACGGTGCGAACTATACTTTCAAGCGATCAAAGCAATCAAAGCAAACAGAAATCTATAGCATCGTGAAGAGCAGTATTCTCATTCATATACGAAGAAAGCTCTTAGTTGGAGAAGACAAAACACTCTTGTCTTAAAACCTGAGTAAGGGGTACTTCACTGGTAGAAACGACTGAATTTCCACTGGTTGAAAGTTGTTGTAGCTAAGTTGTAGAATCACTGTAATATTTATCACTGGTTGAAAATTATAGTGGATTCATCTCCAACTGGTTTGGAGAAAGTGGAAGTAGAGGATTACCCCACCTCTGAGACCACTATAAATTACCTGCGTACTTTACTGTTTTAGCATCATACTTAATTGCTGCATTCATACTTAACTGTTCCATTAGATATTTGCTTTTGTCATCAGCTGACTTCCACATACATATCAGCTCAGAAACTCATCCTTTGTGGAAATGAGTTTCAATAAGTCTATTCACCCCCCCTCTAGGCTTATTCCTGGACGACTTGGGACCTACAAGTGGTATCAGAGCGGTTGGTTCATTTATTTCAGAATATATTGCATATATTAATATCTCGCATTTATAATGGAACACATGCACTCTAGATTACCCGTGTTTTCAGTTGACGAGTATGATCTTTGGAAGATAAGGATGCAGGCACATTTATCTTCTATCCATGACGACATGTGGTGCATTATCGAAGATGGTCCTTTCATCTTTGAGAAGGACAACACACCTGAGGAGATTGCAGCCGGAAAGCCAGAGAAGATTCCCAAGAAGAGGATGGGGCTGACCATTGAAGAAAGGAAGCTGGCCAATCTTGACAACCGGGCCAGAGATGTGTTATATCAAACTCTTGACAAATCAACCATGGTCAAGATCAAGAACTGCCAGAATGCCAAGGGGATTTGGGATACCCTTGCTTTGATGTGTGAAGGTACAGAGCTGATAAAAGAAAACAAGTTGTCAATCGCTACCCAGAAGTTTGACAACTTCAAAATGAAGACCGGAGAATCCATAGACCAGGTGGACACAAGGTTCACAAAGATCATCAACGAAATCAACTCCCTCGGAAAAACTTATGGCAACAGGGAGATGGCCTTGAAAGTATTAAGATCTCTTAGCCCCTAATGGAGTATGAAGGCGGTGGCCATGAGGGAATCCAAAGACCTCAATAAAATAAAAATTCAAGAACTATTCTCTGACCTGAAGGCTTATGAATTCGAACTCCCAAGTTCATCATCAAATGAGCCTGCAGAGAAGCGAATAACATTTGCATCCGAGTCCCCCGCCAAGAGCTTATCTGATGTCAGACCTCCAAATCCACTCGATTTCGAGGAATAGATGGCATTTATAATGCAAAGATTCAACAATTTCCGAAAGAATTACTCCAAATATAAGAAAAATTATAAGGAGAATCCAAGGAGAAATCAAAAGGCCAGAAGATGGAAGGTGGAATGCTATAACTGTCATAAGACAGGACACATTCAAATCGACTCTCCTGATCTTAAGAAGGGAGAGAGCAAGAAGGAGGTGAGCAGAAAAGAAGACCGAAGGAAAGCCCTCATTGGAGAAGACCAAGAGAAAGTAGAACCAAGCAGCGGATTCTTCTCTGGTGACGAAGAGAAATATGACTATCTGATGGCCAACCTAGCTGATGAAGAGGTAACATCAAAACCCTCTCATTCAAATAATAGTTCAGACATGTCACAAGATATGGACTTGCACGAATTTGTAAATCAGCTTCTCAAATATTTTGAGAAATTAAAATCTGCACACCTATCTGTATCAGTCGAGAAGACTTACATATCAACTGAGAAACTCATCCTTTGTGGAAAAGAGTTTCAATAAGTCTATTCCCCCTAGACTTATTCCTGGACGACTTGTGACCTACACCTTTCGTATCTCAAAAGTCCAAAATCATTATCGTGACTCGAGTTCGTATCTTTTTGTCATTACCTTTATGAATCTTGGCGCATTACTCGTTGATTAATTATTTACCTCGACAACATTTGTATGACAATTCATGAAAGTACAAAATTACTAGGATATGAGGTACATGGCATTGCAGAAATTACTTGTATTTGATCTTTTCTATCAACTAGTAGAATTGATAAAAGGATGTGGCAAGAGTAGAAAAGCAACCAAGGGAGAATGGTGATGGGGATGGAGCATCCGACAGTGAGTCTATGCAATTTATGGACAACATAAATTAGAAAAATATGGAGAGACTCGTATATGAGCTCGTGCATGCTCTAAGAAAGTTGTACCATAACTGAGTCCCGTGAACAATGATTGTATGGTGGTTTTTAGCCATATGGCACCTCCAACTCCGCAAGGAACTGGGGGACTTTTAGCTGTTAAAAAATTGAAGTGTCTCGAGCTGATTTTCAACTTTTGGATATGCCGATGCCCAGAGAGTGACTTGTGGAACTTTTTAATTGATCCATGATGCGGGTCACTAGTGGGAGACCCAAAATGACGTTATGACTGAGGCGTAATGGAGGAATCTGACATGGGATGCATTAAGGGAGCAGCCATAAGAAAATTTTCCTAGAGCTTATCGTAAACAAAAACAACTTTAGTTGATGAATTTGCAGCAAGGAAAGATGACAGTTATAGAGTATGAGCGTAAATTTTACCAGTTGTCGCGATTTGATCCAGATTTGGAGTCGGACGAAAACAAGGAATGGTGCTTTGAGAACAATTTGCACACCGAGATTGAAGCACACATCATACTTTGAGGTTGTAGAGAGAGCTCAACGATCCCCGCGCCCCTGAAATTAGATGACATTGGATCAACCAATTTCAGTGGAAGAAAACATTAGGATGATCGAGGCAAATCAAAAGGTTTTTAGCGAGAAAATAAGACTAAGACTGGATAAAGTAGCACCATTAAGCCAACAACAAGCAAATTTTTTTGCCATAAATGCCAGAAATATCATAACGAGACGTGCTACTTCAGACAGAACATAGGTGTTATGAGGAAGGACATATATCCCCTAAATGCCATAAGCTTCATCATGGTAATGTCCCAATATGAGGAAGTACATTAAAGGGAGGGAATGCTCGTGTTTTTGCCATGGAATGATACAATAACACCATCAGTATGTCATGTATGATTCCATTCCTTTCATTACCTGTATTAGTACTGTTTAATTCTGGTTCATCACATTCCTTCATGTCTAAAAGATTTTATGAGAAGACTGGTGTTCAATGTGTTGTAAAAGCTGACTCTTTAAGAATAAGAGGTCCATTGGGAGATAATGCGGAAACACATTATGTAGTCCCAAGTGTTGAGATAGATATTAAGGGCAGGACCATGAGAGCAGATCATGGAGGATTTTGATGTAATCCTTGGTATAGATTGGTTGCCAAAACTACACACTTATAAATTGCTATGAGCGCGAGGTGGTGTTTCAAAAACCAGGAGAAGATAAATTCACTTTTCTAGGAAGTAAAGTCATAACATCTACTTGTATTGTGTTAGCAATGAATGCTATCAAACTGATGAAGAAGGGAGGTAGTTAAGCATTTATGGTGAATATCGTTAGCACGGTACCGATAGACAACGAATGAAGGATATTCCGGTGGTCCATGAACATGTAGACGTCTTCCCAGAAGATATAAGTGGAATTCCCCCGGTAAGGCAAGTGGAATTTACCATTGACTTGGTACAAGGAGTAGCACAAATATCAAAGGCACCTTACATAACGGCACCAAGAGTTCCAGGAGCTAAAAATTCAAATACAAGAAGTTTTGGACAAAGGATTTATCTGTCCTAGTGTGTCACACCATTTTGTTTGTCAAAAATAAAGACGGAACAATGTCAATGAATAAATTTATGTTATCAAGAATTGGAGATTTATTTTGGTCAATTAAGGGGAGCTGGTGTCTTATCCAAAACCGATATGAGGTCGGATATCATCAGTTAAGATTCAAAGAAGGAGACACCGCGAAGACAGCTTTCCTTACAAGATATGAACATTATGAATTTACTGTAATACCATTTGTACTATTCAGTGCACCAGTAGTGTTTATGGATCTGATACACATGGTGTTCCATTCGTATATGGATCAGTAATTATCATATATATAATTTTGTTCATTTTTATTATTGCATTCACAAATTCCATTCGAATTCCTACCAACCAAACACGCGGTCAAATTCCATCAAATTCCCATTCAGTTCCTTCAAAGTCAAATTCCAATTCCATCAAATTCTATTCTGCGAACCAAACGCTTCCTGAATATCTACCACCATAGCCCAAAGGATCGTCTACTAATTAGTCCCCGACAATAACGCCGAAAACTTATTTGATAAATACTTTTTGCTAACCGAAAGTGCACGGTGTAGCTATAGTGTCTTGGCGATCCAAGGTCGTATTCCTCAATGATTAATGTGTTGGGATAACAATAAAACCTGTATCGATGCTGTTTGAATAAGCAGTCCCTGTATCGATTATATTGTCAAAATGTTTTGACAATATGCCAAATCCTGGATACCGCCTCTAGCTGTATCGAAAAGCTGATCAAGTATCAAACCATGTATCGAAGACCTCTCGCAGTCTCATCCATACAGTATATTGATCATACAACAAAGAGTCCCGCAAAGCTAAAGTATGGAAGCTGTCTCGAATATCAAATACAGTGATCCTTCCATACAGCTCTCAACAGGACAAGAAGGAATCTTCAGTATTCGCTAAAAGTCAAGTCCTGTTGATAAAGAAGTGTTTAAATACTAAAGGATAAAGTATTTAAATACTGTAAGTCAGAAGATCTTCAAAATCCCGCAATATCCGGATCTCAGTCAAAAGTCTGTTGTCGCAGAATCTTGCCCAACGGATAGATTTCAAACGGATATATTTCAGAGACTATATATATCTCAGTCCTTGAAGATCAAACTACCAACAACCAACGAACAACGAACTTCTTACGACGATCAAATCATATACATCTGAACAAGATATCTCAAAGCATACTGCTATTCAAACGAAGAGATACAAGTGTTCTAACCTTGAACAACACATCATCAGTTGAAAGCCCAGAAAGTCATTAGCTGTTGTTCAAACCCTGTTCTATCTTTGAACAAACCCATATCAGCCCTGTGTGGACTGAGGAATCCTTGCTACTCCCGAACTGTGTGTGACGGACTTGCATTGAAGAAGACGAAGCTTCAGAACTGTGTGTGAAGAAGCCAGTCAAGTGTTAGCTCAAACCAATCTGTGTGAACGGTTGAAAGCTAAGATCTTTATATCAATCTGTGTGAATGATATATTGATTGAGTGTTGTTATAATTACGTAGTTGTGTACGCAGTAATTATAATAAATTTTTTACTCCTGTGTGGAGGACTAGTGGACGTAGAGGGGTTTACCTCGAACCACTTTAAATATTGTGTTATTTACCTTCTGCCTTTATTGTTTTAATAACTGTGATTATTTAAGTATACTCTGCATATCGAGTTGCTATATCCTCAGCAACTTACTGTATGTAAGACTTCCGCTACGCACTCAGATTTAAAACCGTACAGCTTGTAGTTTAAAACACTTTCCAAGCTATATCCAGTATACTTAGTGGCCAACAAGTGGTATCGGAGCGGTTGATTCTAAAAAGAATTAGTCGTATTTTTAACCGAATCAGATCCAAAATCACTTATTTTATAAAACAGTCTTTTTCATTCTTACATTCTCATATGGATACATCAATGATCAACAAAGTTCCTATGTTCTCTATTAATGAATTTGATGATTGGAGAATCAGGATGGAGGCTCATCTTGCAGCAATGCACGAAGAGATGATTTTTGTTATACAGGATGGCCCCATCAAGATAATGAAGGTAAATACGGCCGCAAGGATTGAAGGCCAAGCCCATGCTGAGATGCTCGAGAAGGAGCGCGAGCAATAGACTACAGACGAAAGAAAGCGCGCCAACCTCGACAATGTTGCGAAGAATGCGTTGTTTGTCACCCTCGACAAAGGCACATTCTCTAAGGTAAAGAGCTGTAAAACAGCCTAGGATATCTGGGATAAGCTCAAGTTGATTTGTGAGGGAACTGAGCTCTCAAAATAAAATAAAATTTCCAAATTAACTGAGCAATTTGAATCTTTTGAAATGAAACCAACTGAAACACTTGAGGAACTTGACCTCAGATTCACTGGAATTGTTGGTGAACTTGAAGCTTTGGGCAAAATTTATACCCAAAGGGAGAAAAACTTAAAGATTTTCAGATCTCTCCCTGCCCGATGGGACATTAAGACCACAGCTATGCGTGTGTCATGTAACCTTAGCGAAATATCTACCTTTGATCTCTTCTCTGACCTCAAAGCTTTTGAGTATGATATAGACAGGAGAGAGAAAGTTGAAGAATCTCTCGCCAGGACTACAGCCTTAGCCGCTGTATCCAACCGTCGACACAACATGCCCAGCCCATCAAAGCCAAATTACAAGAATGCTGACAGCGACGACGATATCCTGTCACAAGATGAAATGGCGCTCCTCATGCACAAATTCAAAAAGTTCATCAAGCAGTCTGGAAAGACTCCCTACAGGCCCAAGCCTGTTCACAAGGTAAGTACTGAAACTTCCTCTGGTGACGCTAACCTGTGCTATAATTGCAGGAAACCAGGACATTATGCAAGCAAATGTCCTCATCCCAAAGTTCAAAGGTTTCCGGAAGCCGAGCAACGAGAGAGGGATGAACGAAGACGTGCTTGGAAAAACAAGCTCAAGGCACTGATAGGAGAATCAGAAGCCTCCCCACACCATCCAAATCCGAAGAACGTCTTCAGGTAATCACTGAAAGTGACTCATCTGACGATGAATTCGAAGATAAGCATATATGTGCTTTATGGCAAAGGACATTCCGGAAGAAGAAGATAGCGATGATGAGGTAAGCTCAACCTCAATTACTCCAGTAAATGCATCGCATACTTTCGAAAACATGATGAATGAATTTAAAAATATTCAAAAAGCCCACGAGACTTTGAAAAATGAAAACATTCAGCTTCAACTTTCCAACATAGAGCTGAAAGAAGAAAACGACTTGCTAAAGATAAATTATGAAAATATGTCTATTGATTGTGAAAACAGCAAGGTCGAGCATGAAAAACTCGTGGAGAGCAATCATCAACTTGCTCATGAACTAAGTGAGACTAAGTCTCAAAATGGAAGCAAGACAAATGATTTTGTTCTACTTCAAGCTAAATTTAATACTCTCGAGAAACGAGAAAGCGAACTTGAGACCATTCTGAAATCTTTCGAGAAATCATCCAAAAGAATGGAATAAATTCTAAGCACTGGGCAACATGCTCATGATAAAAGTGGCTTAGGATACAACTCATTTTCCAACAAAGGGAAAACTAGTACTGTGTTCGTCAAGAGTGTGGAACACATTCCTGTATCGGAAGATACTCCTAGTCCTGTGAAGGAACCTGCTGCACCGCGAAACGCAAAGGCTGTCATTCCACCCTCGCAATCCTATTCAAGACAGCGGAACCATAAGCCATTTCAACCTGTAAGGCGCACGTAACAGCATGCTCCCCGAGCATATAAACAGCGCCAACAGCCGTTCAGAAAGAAGGCTGTATCCAAATACCAAAGGCCCGCACGGCAGTACTTTCAGTACAACACGCCTAGGTATTGGATACAGGAGCCTCGTCATTCATCGAGACAGCAAGGTTCCACACAGTATCAACAACAACATTGGGAATCCAACTGGAGACCCAGAAGGCAAGCTGTAGGCCAAAGAAAATGGCTCCACCTCCGAGACGGCATACGTACTGGATTAATAATAATAACCCTGATTTTTACATGCATAATGATTATCATGGATACCGTAACTACGTACATGCCCCACGTAGATACCGCAAATTTGTACCAAATGTAACCTACAGTAAACCAATTGCTGTCAGGAAAATTTGGGTACCAAAAGGCACTAACATTCACGGACCCAACAATCAAAGGGGACCTAAATCTACATAATTTGTGTGCTACAGGACATTTTGGAGAAGGACATATGGTACTTCGACAGCGGTTGCTCCCGGCACATGACAGGAGATAGAAACAAGTTATCAGATTTCGTAGAAGGTCGCGGTTCAAAAGTGCGCTTCGGTGATAAATCTAAAGGAAGAACAAGAGGAAAAGGAAACCTTCTTGTCGGAAAATTCAAAGTCACCGATGTAGCTCATGTTGAAGGCTTACAGTACAATCTACTTAGTATTAGCCAGTTCTGTGACAAACAGTTCTCGGTGAAATTCTATGTAGACCACTGTAGAGTCAAGAACATCCTAACCAAAGAAGTTGTGCTCACAGGAAGCAGATCAGGTAATATGTATATTGCTGACTGGATGCCTACGAGCTCTACAATTCCTTGTTTAGTTGCCAAGGGCACTGCAGATCTAAGCTGGTTATGGCATAAGAGGATGTCTCACGTCAACTTCAAGACAATCAACAAGCTCTCAAGACAGGGACTGGTTAGAGGCTTGCCGAATGTATCATTCCAAAAAGACAGTGTCTGTGGACCATGTCAAAAAGGCAAGCAAATCAAGTCCACCCTAAAGAGCAAATCCTACCTTTCAACCCACAGAGTGTTAGATGCTACACATGGATCTCTATGGTCCTGTAGACCCGGTAAGTTTGGGAGGTAAGAAATATTGTCTTGTTGTTGTTGATGATTACTCCAGGTATGCTTGGACAATCTTCTTAAGTAAGAAGAAGGAAACAACATCAAAGCTGCCCGAGCTCCTAAGAAAGCTTCAAAATGAAAAAGGATCGAGTATCGTGTCCATTCGTTCCGACAGAGGTACAGAATTTACTAACCGCTTTATAGAGCAATACTGTTCGGAAAATGGGATACAGCATGAATACTCAGCTGCCCGTACACCTCAACAAAATGGTGTTGCCGAGCGAAAGAATGGGACGCTGAAAGAAGCAACAAGGACAATGATTGCCGCAAGCAAGTTGCCACAGCATTTCTGGGGTGAAGCAACCAATACAGCATGCTACACTCAAAATCGTTGTATCGTCAACAAGCACCACAACAAAACAGCATACGAGGTATGGAACAACAAAACTCCGTTAGTTTCATATTTTCACATTTTTGGATGCAGGTGCTATGTGTTGAACAATGGGAAGGATCAACTTAGAACCTTTGATGAGAAGTCGGATGAAGGAATATTTGTAGGATATTCCTCCGTCAGCAAAGCTTACAGGATCTTTAATAAAAGGAAGCTGACGATCGAGGAATCAGTTCATGTAGTGTTCGACAAACCTCACCATGACCCTACAGGAGTAGAAGCTGTTACTCAGAACATCCAACAACTTTCCATCTTAGATCCACCAACTCCCATAGAACCTGTTGTTGACCTAGAAATCAACCCCGCAGCTGTAAGAATCGACGTAGATGAAGTCGATCTTGTCAAGTCGAAGTTGTATCTGACAACTCAAGATACAGTACGGGACCCTGAATTAGAACCCGACCGAAGATGTTTGAGAGATCACCCGCAAGAGCTGATCATTGGAAACATTAATGCTGGTGTTTCTACCCGTAGGAGAATACAGAGTACACAAGGAAATGTACTGTGTGCACAAGAAGAACTAGATACTGAGATATCACCATTCCCTGAATGGAAATCTCAATCCGAGCTTAGAAGACTCAATATGTGCACTATTGCTGTATTCTTAGCCCAGTCCAAACCTGTTTCTACCATAGAAACTCTTAATAATTCCCATTGGATAACATCTATGGAAGAAGAGCTTAACGGTTTCGAAAGAAAGAATGTATGGTATCTTGTACCCAGACCTACGCATCAATCAGTTATTGGAACCAAATGGGTATTTAGAAACAAGAAGGATCGAAATGGACTAATTATAAGGAATAAATCCAGACTAGTCAGACAAGGCTATAGACAGGAAGAAGGCATAGACTACGATGAAACTTTTGCCCTTGTAGCCAGACTAGAGGCCATTAGGATATTTTTAGCATTTGCCGCCCATAAGAGCTTCATCGTATACCAAATGGACGTCAAAAGTGTATTCCTAAATGGAGACCTTGCTGAAGAAGTTTATGTTGAACAACCACCAGGGTTTTCCAACACAGATGGCATAGATCTAGTATATAGGCTAAGCAAAGCACTGTATGGACTTAAGCAAGCCCCTAGAGCATGGTATGAGACCCTGTCCCAGTATCTAACCGATAATGGATTTGAGAAAGGTGTTGTGGACAAAACCCTGTTCAAAATACAGTAAGACGATGACCTTCTAATGGTTCAAATCTATGTAGATGACATTATATTTGGTTCAACTAACCTTGCTTTATGTCAAAGGTTCTCTCATCTCATGCAAAGTAAATTTGAAATGAGTATGATGGGAGAACTTAGTTATTTCCTAGGTTTGCAGGTAAAGCAGTTTCCTACAGGGATCTTCATCAACTAGGAAAAATACTGCAAGGAGCATCTCAACAAATTTGGAATGAACACTTCCAAATCATCGTCAACCCCCATGAGCACTTCCGTGCAGATTAGTGCTGATGAAGCCGGAAAGCCGGTTGACCAATCACTCTACAGGAAGCTTATTGGCTCGCTCCTGTACCTAACGGCTAGCAGGACCGATATCCAGTTTGCTGTAGGAGTGTGTGCGAGATATCAAGTAGCACCCAAAGAATCACACTTCAATACAGCTAAACGAATCCTGAAGTATATTAAAGGAATCGATGTAGATGTGGTATCCTAAAGAAGGCGGATTCGATTTAGTTGGCTCTGACGACTCGGATCTCGGAGGTCGCAATCTAGATAGGAAGAGTACAAGTGGAACTTGTCACTTTCTTGGACCTAGACTTGTTTCTTGGTTCGGTAAGAAGCAATTGGCAAACTCACTTTCCACTATGAATCAGTACTATCTTCTTGGTAGTTCTTTGTATGCAGATCCTTTGGATGCAGCAACAGTTGTCAGATTATGGGATTGAAGCCAAGGAAACGCCAATCATGTGTGATAGCACGAGTGCAATTGCAATAACGCACAACCCTGTATTGCACTCGCGCACTAAGCACATCAACATGAAGCATCATTTCATTAGGAATCATGTCGAGAACAAGGATGTTCGGCTGGAAAAAGTTCATACATATATTCAGTTGGCTGACATCTTCACCAAGCCTCTCGATACAGCAAGATTCAACATGCTTCGACGAGAATTGGGATTGCTACAGCCTGACTCCCTGTAAGTATTTACTGTTTTTACTCAACAATTGAGGGGGCATGCTGTAAGACCCAAGAATACAGTATCCACCATTAATTATCTGTACACTCAGAGCCTTCAATATAGCACTATAGGGAACAAAGCAATATGAATCATCCTACAGCTGACGTGTACAATAATTAAGGGGGAATACAGTATGACCCATGAATACAGCATTAATCCAAAAGTTGTTGTATGGAATTAAAACCTATATGTACCTTTTAAGGGGGAAGACTGTATCGTCGCGGATACAGCACATACTATAGGAATTCGGTTCATTATATATATTATAATATGTCATTTTAATAATAATTTTTGTCCACGTGCCCTGTTTTCATGTCAAACGTCATTTACATTAAATGCCTTACACGACATCTGGACAATCGAATCTCAAAAGCCGCGATATTTTCAAATTGTTTAATATTTAATACCACTATTTCAGGCATTAAGGGTAATAACAAATGTCAGAAGTGGGACCCGTTCCTATTTTAAAAATCAATGGATAAGTGTACTAGTTACACTCGGTCCATCATGACCGTTCATTTTAAACACCGGTTCCCATCCCTTAAATCTGACCATTCGTTATCTGAAAACCCTTCTTCGTCGCCCACTATAAAAGGACTGTAAATGCCATTTGAGACTCTTTACGCCTTCTGCATATTTTAAGAGCACTCAAGCAATTCAGCCTACAAGTTTTTCTGTGTTTACTGTATATTCTTCTTGAATCTTTTTCATCTTTTCTTGAGAATCATCAATGGCTTCCACTCAGACATCTTCCACCTCCCTCAAGAAGTATCTGAACTTCATCGATAGACGGATCTTTTCAAGATATGTCGTGATGGAACGCATTCACGCTGAAAGTGATGACGTCGATACCATGGAGGTTGTCACCACTAGAATCCGTCAATAAGGCCTCTACCGACTTAGGAGCCACACCGCCAAGAATTATGACGTTCATCTTGTTGAGGAGTTCTACCTCAACGTCGTGGTTCGTTTTCTGCCTCTGGACCTAGGAGGACATGTTGCTGATATCACAGCAGTCATTCGCGGAGTGGAGATCTGCATTGACCAAGAGCTTCTCAAAAACATCTTCAGGCTACCCTCTGATGGCCTGACCATGGAAGAACTTGAGACCTTTGGGTCTCAAGAGCTGCTGACTCAATACTATGGCTTGTTCACCGGTTTGGCAACGGTGGAAGTGGTTCAGACCACATGCCATAAGAAGAATTTTTGTTTTACCGTTTGTTTATTTACATGATTTTTGCTACCGCATTATTAAAAATTGTACAAGTGCATTTGAGATGTGCACAAATCTCAGATTTAGGATGATGGTCGCCATAATGACCTGTAAGAAGGTCAACTGGTGTCAGGTTATCCTTAAACGTTTGCGGGAAGAGGTGTCCAAACCTGCTACTCAGAAGAAATCGTTTGGTTTATTCATAAACCATGTTTTGACGAAGTGCGGACTTCAGCAAACCGCAGATGCAAAGAAGATAAGTTCGCGGATATTCTTAGGAGGCGTCAGGCCCACTGCCTTCAATCAGAGCATTCTGATTGCGAACAGGCCTTTCATCCGGAACTTGCCGCTGTCTGAAGATCCGAAGGACGTGTCTTCTAAGTCCCAAAGTGTCGAATCTTCAAAGAAGCGAAAAAGATCTTACAGCAAGACACCCGTTGCTGCTGAGAAGCCGCAAAGGAAGCTAAGGAGGCTTACGAAAGTTAAATCTACAAAAACCTCCGAGGATGCTCCTGTCGTGGCGCAACCCACTGATCAACTACCCCAGGGCCCAACCCCTGCGGAAGAGATGCCCGCTACTGTATCGACAGTAGATCCCGAGCCCTTGGCGGCAACGATGGATACGAGGACATCTGCCAACTCAAAAGCCTCTGGCGAGTCGGCTGCCTGTTTGGAGCCAACAGCTACCTCTCCTATACGGGATTCCACACCCGTTCAGGATCCACCTTCCTTCGGGGTACCATCCCCTGTAAGGAATCCCTCTCCAATACAGGATCCCACACTTGTAAAGGAACCCCTTCCTACAGCAAACCCAGAAGCTGTACGGAGTCCCTCCCCGGACACAATAATTTCCAAGACCCTGCTTTCCGTGCAGATTGAACAGTCATTCGAGCATTTTCTCAAATGGAAAAGCTTTAGACTTGCTCCGTACGAAACCTTGTACAACTGAAGTGAGTGGTGTAGTGAAGAGAAGTTCGTTTTGGAAGTGACGGACACCCAAGAAATTGCTGTCCTGATCCAATGGGACAACTTATTCGTCAAGAAGCTAATTGAGAGTCATCTGCTTGATAAGGCTGAAGCTAGAAGGAAAGGAAAAGCTTCGTTAATGGAAACTCCCGACAGTCCGAAATCTGATCCTGATTCCGACGACGATGATGACGCACTCCAGGCTGGTTTGCGGATGAATCGAGAGGACGCCCAAGGCAAGAAAGATGAAGGGACATCTACCCATCAATCGTCCCCTTCGCCACAACAAGACAATATTCCTGACAATGAGGATTCAGTCCCTCATGTCGAGGAAGAAGAAAATGTTTCGCAACAGGCACCCGGGCCTGCTGTCGCCGCCGAAGAAGAAGATTCACGCGCCTTCCAGCAAGAGGAATCAGTCCCTCTGCCGGAACAGGCGGATGCTGAGAGACACCAGGAGGAATCAGTCCCTCCTGTATCCATGTCTACAGAAATCCCTTCGACATAGGAGGAAGTCGCACCCCATGCTGTCGAACCCGAAACAGCTGCTCCCGCCCCATCAACCGCCTTGGAATTCGACGACGGTACTATACCTGAGGATGTCCAACTCACTTCACGTCCTGACGTGAATTTTAGAAGGTTAAATGGAGTCGAGGACTTCGCCCAGCCAGATTATCCCCGCACCGAAACAAGAAAAGAGCGCTTACGTGCTCTTGGCCTCCAAACTGTCTTCATTCAGGACGCAGTCAATGCTCTACACTCGGTAGAAAAGGCTCTTGACTGGCTTCACACATCTGCTGTTGAAGAAATGACTGGATTAAAGCATGAAGTCTCTCAAGTAGTCGAAGCCTTCACTGTCTTGCCAGAAGTCTTCAAGCAAGCCCTGAGCAATCTGTAAGAGAAGCAAGAAAGGATCCTGAGGGAAGAGCAATCGAAACTACGCGTATCTGAGGCCAAGACCGCATCTGCCCTAATCGAATCCGGTTCTCAACTGTGAAACCATGACAAGAACATTAAGGATATGTCGCAGGTGCTCTCCTCCCTTGTTGGGAGAATGTCAAATATTGAGACGAAACAGGATGCCGCTCTGGAGATCCTGGAACGTCTTGATGAAAAGGTATCATACCTTGATGATACCAAAAAGGGGGAAGAAGCACGGGAAGCCTCCAGGAGAACGAGGTTGGAGCAAGAAAAAGAGTTGTTAGCTCCATTTGAAGACTCCATCACTGCTGACATAGCCCGTATCTCAACGCCGAACGTGAGGATCCAGGGAGACAGACCAGAATTCCAGGATCCCAAGTATCCTTGGAAAAGCCTAGTCCAAAAGCCGCAATCTATGAACCTCCCGACAGACCGACAACCTACCGCTGCTGAGATCAAAGAATGGAGGAGAAATGAACTGTTAAGATACTTCGTTGTACTTATCAGGGAATCCGCTTTATTCAATAGATGCAGAACGGTACAGGAAGTCGCAGAGGAATTCAAGACGAAGCTAGAAGAAGGATCTCTCCCGCTACAGCAGCAGATGAAGTCAAAGCATCGAAAGGGCGACTTGGTGACCCATCCAGAAGACTGGATCCTAGTCTTTGATAAATCTTATGAAGGACGTGCAACTTATCAGAATCGAGACAGGGACGCTCACCAGAACTGGTGGCGAAACACCAAGAATGACCCTTCCAAGCGACCATGGAGACACTCTGACTTTAGGAGCTGAATACCTTAGTGTATTATTCGATTGTAATTTTACTTTCAAAACAGCAATCTTTGTACTCTATTTCAGTATCAATAAAATTTTTGCCTGTCTTGAAAGATTACAACTCGTAATCTACTGTGTTCTTATATGTTTACAGTCACTTTATTTATTCTTACTGTATTCATATCATGAAACCTATCTCATACACAAGCTGTAATGAACTTGTCTGCGAACAGTTCATAGTTTAAGTTGTATACATCTAGAAAACAATGTAAGTTTGTGCCTGCGCGCCAATCATAAGTTTTTTATGTAACTTTCTTTTGATAAAAACTGAACTAGCCTGCGAGCAGTTTTTTGTGTTAAGCCCGAATATCGAAGGCCAGAACATTCGAAAGAAGACCAAGAAGTCTGCCCTACTTCAAACCGCTAAGTATCACATTTTTGGCATCATCAAGGATGTTTGGATAACATCATAAGGTTTTAAAAGGAAGACTCAGAAGGACTTGGCAAATTATCAAAAAGGGAGAAATTATTGGGATAACAATAAAACCTGTATCGATGTTGTTTGAATAAACAGTCCCTGTATCGATTGTATTATCAGAATGTTTTGACAATATGCCAAATCCTGGATACCGCCTCTAGCTGTATTGAAAAGCTGATCAAGTATCAAACCATGTATCGAAGACCTCTCGCAGTCTCATCCATGCAGTATATTGATCATACAGCAAAGAGTCCCGCAAAGCTAAAGTATGGAAGATGTCTCGAATATCAAATACATTGATCCTTCCATACAACTCTCAACAGGACAAGAAGGAATCTTCAGTATTCGCTAGAAGTCAAGTCCCATTGATGAAAAAGGATTTAAATACTAAAGGATAAAGTATTTAAATACTGTAAGTCAGAAGATCTTCAAAATCCCGCAATATCCGGATCTGAGTCAAAAGTCTGTTGTCGCAGAATCTTGCCCAACGGATAGATTTCAAACAGATATATTTCAGAGACTATATATATCTCAGTCCTCGAAGATCAAACTACCAACAACCAACGAACAACGAACTTCTTACGACGATCAAATCATATACATCTGAACAAGATATCTCAAAGCATACTACTATTCAAACAAAGAGATACAAGTGTTCTAACCTTGAACAACACATCATCAGTTGAAAGCCCAGAAAGTCATTAGCTGTTGTTCAAACCCTGTTCTATCTTTGAACAAACCCATATCAGCCCTGTGTGGACTGAGGAATACTTGATACTCCCGAACTGTGTGTGACGGACTTGCATTGAAGAAGACAAAGCTTCAGAACTGTGTGTGAAGAAGCCAGTCAAGTGTTAGCTCAAACCAATCTGTGTGAACGGTTGAAAGCTAAGATCTTTATATCAATCTGTGTGAACGATATATTGATTGAGTGTTGTTATAATTACGTAGTTGTGTACGCAGTAATTATAATAAACTTTTTACTCTTGTGTGGAGGACCAGTGGACGTAGAGGGGTTTACCTCGAACCACTTTAAATATTGTGTTATTTACCTTCTGCCTTTATTGTTTTAATAACTGTGATTATTTAAGTATACTCTGCATATCAAGTTGCTGTATCCTCAGCAACTTACTGTATGTAAGACTTCTGCTACGCACTCAGATTTAAAACCGTACAGCTTGTAGTTTAAAATACTTTCCAAGCTGTATCCAGTATACTTAGTGGCCAACATAATGTTTCGACGGTTTGTGATTAATAGTGTAAGAAAAACTCAAGTAGATAAGATGGATTCTAGGATATGCTTTCCTTAAATTAATGTTCATGGCTTTCAATGTATTAAACCCTTTTTGACCTTAATACATATATGAAAATTACGAAATTATTATAACATTTCTTCTAGAATAAGTTAGAACGTTAACTAGTTCTCAAACTTAATCTTTTGAATTTAAATACTGAAAATCAATCCTAATAAAAATCTAGGATTGTGTTTCCTCACAAAATTCTTCTACTCTTCTGAAGACTCATCTATGATTAACTATCTTCTTTTGGATCTCAAGTTAACCAAAATGGATGTATAAAGCTGACCATCCATTCATACATGAATTAAACAACATATCGCAGAACAAGTAAAAAGGAGGAATAAATATATCAATTTCAATCCATGAGCAATAATCAAAGTACTAACAAACCCTAGAATCTAAAGGAGTTTAGCCAAGAAACATGGCTACAAAACTACAATAAGATAATATGAACATGTTCTTTAATTAAACGTAAAAGAAGAAAATCGGCCAAAATAAACTATTCACAGTCTTGGATATTGAAGTTTGATCTTGCTGTCATGCTTCTTGCGTTTCTTAAGTCTCTTGGTGATAAAAGATGATAAATTTCGAAGATATGGGGTTTTATTTATAGGCAAAGGAGTCCTGGTTCAATTCCGGTTAGAATCTTATATGAAAGAAACTTCCAAATTGGGTGACACACCAGCCGAACGTGTCGCATGTACGCTACATACGACAAGGTCAGTTCGGACATCACATGATTTTGTGTGCAGTTCGACACATGCGGTGTTGTTGGTAGATGACTTGTAACACGGTCGGGTCACTCGCATTCAGCTCTTGCGTGCTTCGGTCTTTTTTGTTATAACTTGTGTTGTAGAACTCCGAACTGTCGGCAACGTTAGAAAGCTAGCTCGATTTTTTTTACAACCATATATCACTTTTTATCATATTCCAAGAATTGAAAACTTTGTGAGCATTATGTGCTCCGTTTGCTCCTTTTCCACTTGCTCTTTGATCCGACCCTTATTTAAGCTTTCTCCATCCCATTCATATTCAAAACCTCTTGTCGGCTTAATCTATAATTCATTCCATGCTTATTAATCTCAATTATGCATAAAATTGCAGACTTTCTTCCAAAACGAGCAAACACGTGATATATCATACAATAATAAAATTTAAACACAAAATACCAAGCTCAAGCATAATTCACTATAAGATATGAAATAAATAGATCCCGAATTATATGCGAAATTCGTATTTATCAATGATATTACATCTTTAACTCTATTTTACAGAAAAATTCGACATTGGGCTCTACAGTTCTTCTAGTCAAATTCTTAATGATTATTTCAACTGTACTCGTGAGGTAGATGCCAACTTTCAAATTCTAAAATGGCAGAAATTGAGAATGGAACAATATCCAATACTTGCTAGAATTGCAAGGGACGACCTTGTAGTTTCGGCCTCAATAATTGCTTCAGGGTCTTCTTTCGTGCAGATAGGCAAGTTTTAGATGATAAGCGAACATCTCTATTACTCGACTTCATGAAGATACTAGTATGCAAACGATAAAACAACAACAGGAGCGCATAGAAAACTGGGATCAAACGGGAAGACGACAATAAGAGCGCATAGAAGAAGAGATAGGCGAAGATGACGATTCATGGACGCCAACGGATTCGTCATCCGAATTGGAAGCTTCAACAAGTGCAGGCCTCGATGAATGAGAAAATCGACTTCCAATCCGGCTCAATGTAAGTAAGGTAAGCAAATGAATTACGTGGACTTCGATTCCTTTCGGATACGTATACAACTTAACTTTTAAAAAATAGATTAATATAACAAGTTAATCTAATATTTAAAAATTATGTCCAAGTCCAACTCTATGGCTTCTTTTTCTCCACACTTTTAAAAGTTAGATTAAATTTAAGAAGTTGATATTTTTGTAAAACATAAATAATGGAACTTTCTAATTAAGTCCTAATACAATTTTCACCTTCTGTGCGCTTTTTTATTACTGATGAAAATTCAAATGAGCTATATATTTCTTTTTTAAATTTAGTTTTTTCTGTGTTTTTTCTTTTTAATTCGATATTTTTTAAACATTTAAAAGGTAAATTCATTTTACTATTTCAATATATTTATTATGCTTCATTTTTTTCTTTCAATTTTTTTTTGTAAATCCACTTTTTTAACCTTGTTCTTTCCTATTTTTAGAAAATATTATAAATTAAAATTCATATTTTCACATTTGATTTTTTTTTTTTCAAAAAGGGTCAGGCCTAGACCGGCTCGCCCAAGTCCACCCGAACCAAATAGTGGGCCATACATGGCCGTAAAAAAACAGCACGGCCGAAGTCCAAACCAGCCCATGTCCCAAATGGTCCAGTCCTGTTTTCCATCCCTCTGATCCAGCCCACCCAACTCAGCCCCGTCCGGCCCTTTAGCCACCTCACCATGAGTGCTTGCCTGCCCTTGCCACTCCTTTGCCAATTTTTGCCCCATTAGCATCACATGCCCTTACCCTTACCCTTACCCTTATACCTAGGGCTGCAAACGAATCGAGCTGTTCGCAAGCATGTTCGGTCAAAGCCCGACTCGAGCTCGAGTTGACCAAGCTCTGCTCGAGATCAACTCGAACTCGTAAATACTTAGCTCGTGAGCTTGCAAGCAGCTCGCGAACATTTAAGTTATTTTTTTTATAATTTTGTTATACATGTATAAATATCCATAAAATTTAATAATTTATTATTCATAATAATATTAATAATTATATTTGTTAAAATTGATAGTTTTCTTTATTGTGTTTAACAAAGGATAAAAAATAAAAAAATGTGCTAGTGAGTGCTCGGAATACTGCTCGAGTCGAGCTCGAGCTCGAATTTTGAAGCTCGTTCGAGCTCGAGTTCGAGTTCAATTGAATAGTAACAAGTATTGCTCGTTAAGATCAAAGCTCGACTCGGATCGACTCTGTTTGCAGTACCTACTACGACCCTTGTGCCATCTTTCTCTGCGCAGGTTACTAGGGTTTGGAGCCTTTCGATTAAACCTGTGTGAATATACGAAATACATTGGACAATTATGTTACTGCAGTATCTGGTCCGGAAACGGACCGCGCCAGTTTCAGGATATTTTACCTTAAAAAAAAAAAAAAAAGAGTAATTTGTTATGTCTGGGAATTTCCCAGACATGTGGGAAAGAAATGAGCGGTTGTTCTATATAGTCTTCACGATTTTTAAATGAGCATGCGTAAAGAGTGGAGTGATGCTATGCATGAGAAGATGACTACAAATTTCATTTTTTCTTTTTTTTTTTTTCTAAATGAAACTGTATAAAAATAATTATACCTGGCTGGGGTTTATGGCAGATTCCATTATATTATATAAAATGGGTCATTTATCCGACTGTATAAAATGAATGGGACGACTATCCTCTTGTTTTTTAAAATGAGTCGATTATTCATATATAAATTAAACAGTCACATTACATTACCTCCTGTATTTTCAAAAATGCGGATCTTTACCCTCTATTATATTGTGCAGTAAGAGATGATTTGCAATGTCCAGATAAAATATACGGTGTGAATCTGCAATTTTTTGAAAACGCAGGTCGCCCAGCGGTGGCTCCAACCTCCAGCGGCTGCCCAATTGCTTTCTCCTTGATGTGGCCGCCTTCCGGTCTGCGCGCCGACGGAGCCGCCGGAGGTCGGTCATTCTCTTTTTTTTGGTGTGTCCGCCTGCGGCCTGCGGAAGTGGAGCCGCCACCGGCAAACCTCTATTGGTCAGCCATCTTCCTCTTTTTGTTGGCGCGGCCACCATCGACCATCGGTAAATCTCCGGCGACAATTAATTTTTTTATTCTTTTTCTTTTTAGGTGCGGCCGCCGCCGGAAAATCTTTGGGGATCAACATTTTTTTCCTAGACACGATTGTAATAAACTGGAACAGAGGTCTAATGCCTAAACTCTAGTTGCTTATTTATCTCTACGTGTCTTTGATTTTTATAAAATTTCAAAAGCGTACTATAATTTTTTTTTTAATATACAAACAGCCCTTTGGTTACCAGCATGAGTAAACTCAAGTGTTCAGATATTTTTCCTTCCCAAATGTCTCGAGTCTTAACACATCAGTTATATAAAACTTCTCAGGATTTCAAATATAATTATCTTCGTAGTTAATAGGGATACATGTCAGGTTAGACTTCCCTTACGGCATTTACAAGTTGTAAATTACTTTGGGAAAAAGCATAATGATATTCTGTATATATTTTTTCTAGTCTTATTATTTTGTATCAGCAGCTGCAGAAATTTGGCTTTACTTTAATTCTTATCAGTTATTTACATTTGAGGTTGGTTTGCTGTGTAGGAGATAAAATGACAAATGGAGGAGCCAAAGACGGTTTATCAATGATAGATTACTTAAAGAATTAGTAACGTAATGCGTCGACGCCTTGGATCCATTATTTAGATATTTGAGATTTTTTTTTCGTATCCATCTATATTCGCTTTGTTTTTATTGAGAAGATAAGTATAATTAGTGTTATCAAGAGTGCTAGATGTATAAAGGCCATTTATGTTGGAATATTTTCCAAAATTTTAGGTATTAAGAATCACATGTCTTCCGGTGCAGTGCACGACTGAACAGACTAATTTATATAAAAAGTGTTGCAACTATTTGTTGCATAAGGTCAATTATGTTGTAGTGATCTAGAGAGAGAGAAGGGAGGGGGGGAGTTTTTTTTAAAACTTCGTCTTAAACGATTAGTTCCTTCGTCCTTCACTAACCAAAACCGGATAGGTTCCGACAGTTAAAAAGAGTCACAAGAAAAGTGGGAATCTCTGGTCACCTGAGGCGTATGAGATGATGCATCTTTTCAATGGTGAAAAATAATGGGCTCCTTGAAATGCAGCAGCACGCAAAATATTTAGTGGTCCGAAATCAACACTGTAAGCCTTCTGAAATCCATCCAAGATTGCCATCATAGTCAAGTTTGCAGGTTTCCTTTCTGATTCATATCTTCTCAGCAGCGTCACCTGAGTGAATATAAGACAGCATTGTCCTTAAACTAGAAACCAGGCAGAAGAATAAGATGGATGAAATTGAAATGCTTACATAGGCAACAATAACCTTTGAGATTTACCTTAATAATTACAGGAAAAAAATAGTAAATTCAATTGTCTTTTAAAATTATAAATAGTCCTTGAGATTTGTGTTTGTTTTACAAACTACCCTTCGAGAGATCCAATTTGTAAAATAGAAATTGTACAACAAAACTTAGCAATTGTAGGACAAATATTCCAAACTCTTCTCTACATTGTCATTTAGCTGAATTAGGGCTGCAAATGGGTCGAGTCGAGTTTGGTATTTCTCGATATTAATTTCGGGTAGCAAGTCGATCTCAAAACTCGGCTCGAAATAATTGCGGTCTGGTTTCAAGTAAGGTAATTTGAATCGAGTATCGAGCAGGTACTGGATTTTTTACCATTTTTTGCATTTCTTTAATTTCGAGTAATTTCGAGTCGAGACGGGTATTACTTGAAAAAAAGTTCGAGTTTGGGGTGAAACTCGGACGCAACTTGAAATTATTTCGAGCGGATTTTGGAGTCGGGTTTTGCCGAACGGGTTTCGAGCTACTCATCCGTTTGCAGGCTACTGAAATTAAAGATAAAAGTCAATATTATCCTTACATAATCAGGTGAGGCTTAAAAAATCAGATGAAATAATCAGATGACAGGTGAGGATTAAATGGTGTTTCTGTTTTTAAGTATAATCAGGTGAGGAAGAAAAACAGCACTACTGCTAGTAAGATAGCATTCTTTTGTTGGAGTTTGATGCAAAAAATGTTGCACAAATGGACTAATTGACAGTTATTCCTATTTTCAATTTTCTGTGACACTGAATACGCAATGCAGGGCTTTTGGCGGATTAGCGCCTTGTGTTTTACAAAATGGGCCATTTACCATCCTGTGTAAATTAAATTGTCATATTATCTCGTGTTTTCCACAAATGGGCAGATTACTCTCATGTGTAAATTAAATAGGCACATCCCCCGTTTTCAAAAACATCATGCCCCCTCTATCGTCTTGCGCACAAGGGGTTGATTTGCAACGGCAAAACACAGGGGTTAGAGTGCAAGTTTTTTTAGAACACAGGGTAATGCGCCTATTTAGTTTATACAGGAGATAATCGGCTTCTTTTTTAAAAATACAGGAGGATAATATGATCATGTAATTTACACATAAACGACCCATTTTGTAAAACACATGGGATAATCTGCCATTTACCCCGCAATGCACATTGTAGACCCTAGACTAGAATGCAGAAATATCTCTAGATATGGCTCACATGAAAAATAAAAGGAATGAAAAATCTAAAACATAAACAAGGAATATGTAGCGCAGCCATGTCGTTCAAATATATAAAGAAAAAAAGGAAAAAGAAAAAAGAACATAGGCATTCATACCTCCCCGATATCAAATCCAACTGCAATGCCTTCAGCAATAACCTTTGAGAGCGAAAATGCATCTCCAAATCCCATATTAACTCCTTGACCAGCCAAAGGATGAACAGTATGTGCGGCATCACCAATAAGAACAACGCGCTTCAGCACATACGAATTAGCATGATTTAGAGATAACGGGAACACCATTCTTTCAGATGCTAATTTAGTGACTTTTGGTGGAACTTCAAAGCATTCCTGATTGGCCGACAGTACCGTATCTACAGTTAGCCAAGAAAATGCACCTGACCGCTGAGAATTTGGATGCGGACCATAGCCATTTTCAAGAGCACGATTAACTTCCGTCATGAAATCAAACTCGGACATTGATTTGCGGTTTAAAGACTCTTCCGGTTTCACTGTCCAAACAATATTGCTGAAATTATCACCTATCGGAAGAAGTGCAATTGGACCATTAGGCAGAAACCGTTGCCAAGCACATCGGTTTTCCTCCATATGTTCTACAGTACATATGATTGCATTCTGGGAATATTTCCATCCAGTTGAGCTTATTCCTGCTAACTCCTTAACACGTGATCTGGATCCGTCGGCTCCAACCTGTGGTTAGCAGGAAGATTATTTCGCCCGCTCTTAAGCATAATAAGAACAGATAAAAATCATTTGTTTCACAAAATAAAGGGAGTTTGAATACTCAAGTTGATAAGTTATATTTACCACTAATTTTGCATACAAGCTATTCCCATTACTCAGTTCCAGCTTAGCTAGAGATCCATAAGGATTTGAGGAAGAGCTTCGCTGCATGGTCATTGAGCTTAATGTGGAAGGATATATTCTTTGCTGTAGAGCTGCATCCTGTCAGAAACAAAATGTCACCCGAAAATGACGACGATGTGCGATAGAATAATTCTACACTTATTACATTATTGATGATTTATCAACCCTGGCAAGCATTGTCTTCTATCCAAAAATTTTGTCCACCTTCAATCACGCAACTCACTATTTAATAGGATATATTACAATATACAAAATAATGCCAAGAACAATAGTAAAAGAAAGGCCTACATGTGGTTAGAAAGTACGAGGAATCTCAATCGCCAACACAAATGGCATTTGAAGAAAATAAGGAAAAGATTAGGTGGGTAAGTGCAAAGAGAAAGCAACAAAAATTACAATGAGCCACAATCCCAGGACCGATAATAAAATATCAAACTACTTGAAAGTCAGTTAATCTGATAGTGAATGGGACAAAAGCACCAGATTCTCCAGTAATTTATTTACTTCAAGTTCTATAAGAATTAAGGAGGAGAACCCTCACATCAAAACGAAAACTGCCCTGGAAGGAGAAACACAGAGTCAACAAAAAGACACATGAGATGTATTAATTATAATCAGCAGATCAAATGCTAATTCAAAATCAAAAAGGGAAGATTTGACAAGGATGTAATAGAGGAACAGATGAAGAGATAGGAACCACGAGATGGATGCTCAAAAAGAACTGTCGTAGAACATTAGACATGAGAAATAGAGAACATAAGCACGCAGGAAGACTACTTCCATGGTGGGCACATATACAAAATATTGTTCTAACTCATACAGCACATCCTTTCTCAAGTGCAACAAGTTTTACACTTATCCGATTATCCCAGCCATGGTTGTCAAGCCGGTAAGTCGAGTCGAGTGGACAGAGGTCCGACTGAGCGACTAGTCGACTATTCGTTGACTAGTCGTTAAGTTAAAAATAATAAAAATAGATATATATTTATACATGCGATCAACAGAAATTATAACATATAATAAAAGAACTTGGAAGTAACTTAGCAAATATGTCCCCCCAAAAAATAACATATTAAGTTCAACACAAGGTTCAACACATAGAATATATCACAAGTTTTAGTCATGGTTGTCAAGGTCGCCAACTAGTCGACCAGCTGGGGCATCTAGTCGACTTGGTCGATGACCACATATTCCAGTGGATTGACTATCCATCTTTGCTCTAGTCGAGTGACCGAGTCGTTCAATGGTTTCCGACCCGACGACTAGTCAGCAACTAGTCGACGACTTGGCAACCATGATCCTAGCAATAAAAGCTCCAAAATTAAAAATGATTGCCAGTAACTAGAGCAAGGTTTTGAATGTAGGCGACAAGAAAATTTCAGTAGCGAGAATCAATACTCTATTCAATATGCCAGTGCAACAGCTAAAATGATAGGAATATACTATCTACTTATAAACAGTATTCACATTTATATTTTCATAATTTTCCAGTAAATAGGCGTCATATTTTCCTCATTGGAGACGGCTAATCCCCTCAGATGTTTCCTCTGCCCACCTCCCCTCCCACAACCCAAATTTAAAGCTGACATGGCAATCTACTCATTCGAGGAAGTTTTATTGGACTTCAATAATTGCCCTTCTGTGTGAGATTCTCTAGTATTTTGCTGATTTGACACCATGTCTGATGAATTATGCTGCTTTGGCAATGCCAGCGATGAAGGAATAGAAGCACTGAATTTCCTATATTTTACATCTTTTTTGGCCTCATCAGTTTCTTTCTTTCTTTTTCTTCTTCCTTAACACTAGTCACTACTCATTGATATTATCGAAGACATGTTAAGCAAGTGTATAGCATTTAATTCAACCCCCACCACTGAGGCCCTTGACACAGGTGTATAAGAGAAGGAGCAGAAAGGGAAATAGGGAGGAGAAAATGCATGTGGGACACAGTTAGGAAGGAATAGTAAGGGTGTAGTGGAAATTGGAGGAGCAATAACTAATTGCTTAGGTGGCAGTCAGGGATTGGAGGAGGAGATTGAGGAAATCACTGAGCACATGGAGCAAGAGGGAACAAAGGACGACTTCACAAATGAGGTGAGGCAGGCTGGTATTGGGGGAAATTGAGGGCTGAATAGTGAGAGTCTCTTGCTATCAGTAGGGATATTCTCTTATGAGGATATTAGTAGTATTCTCCATTTATCATCTTGTAAGGAGTCAATCTCCATCCACCTTCATACTATTTCCTCTGTAAGAAGTCAGTCTGCTATATATCTACACATATAATCAAATATATTTCTTATCTTGCATTCATCATATATAGTATTACTGCTACAACCTATTATTTGGTATTCAGAGCTCGATCTGGGTGCGTATGGTAAGTACAAGAATGGAACGTATCGAAAGCTTGGATAAGAGGATGGAGGAGATTCGTCTGGAGAATCGGCAGTTACTGGATGACGCGATGATGGAGTTGCGTGCTTTGATTACGCAGCAACACAACAATCGCCGTGAAGACGATGACGTTACGGTTCGTGAACATCGTCTGGATCGAAGGGAGGATAGGATGCGACGTTTGGAAGTGCCGTATTTTTCGGAGGAAGATCCATATGGATGGAGTTATCGTGCCGAACGATATTTCACCATCAATCACATTCCGGAGGAAGAGAAGGTTCTGGCAGCTTCGATCTGTTTCGAAGCAAAAGCTCTTAACTGGTTTCAGTGGTGGGAAGCTCGAACAGAGCGAATTTCGTGGCTGGTGTTACGACGTGCTCTGCTGAGCCGTTTCCAGGACGCTACGTGGGAAAATCCTTATGAGGTGCTGATGAGTTTGAAGCAGACGCATTCGGTGGCTGAGTTCATTGAGCAATTCGAACTTGTATCTTCTCCGTTACGTCATGCTGATGAGGAGATGCTTCGTGGTGCGTTTATGAATGGGTTGAAGGAGTCAATTAGAGCAGAGGTGCGTTTGCATGGTTCTAGTGATTTGGGTAATACGATGAAGATGGCAAGGAAGGTGGAAGAAAAAAATAGGGTGCTGGGCCTGGATGGGGGTGTGGCGAGTAAGAAATTTGGACCGGTTGATAATAGGCCCGCTTTGAGAAGTAGATGGGACGGATCGGGTCAAGGATCTGGTTTTTCACCAAAAAGCAATACGGTTACTGAGGCACAAGGATCCAATACTGTGAAGTCGGGTCAACACGGGAACTCGGAGAGTTTAGGGTCAGTGGCGCCGGTGGGTCAAGTGGTAGCGGATTTCGCCGGCAGTCTGGTTTCCGGCATCTCTCTGATGCGGAATGGGAAGATCGAAGGCAATGGAGTCTTTGTTTTCCTTGCGACGAAGCTTTTGCACCGGGTCATGTGTGTAAGTATCGTCATCTCCATGTGTTGTTACTCGGGGAAGGTGGAGACGATGGCGAAAGTATGACGTCTAAGAAATCGTTGCAGCTATGGGGAAAGATTAAGGTAAACCAGTCATGGTGCTTGTGGATTCAGGGGCGTCTCACGATTTCATTTCTCATGAGATTGTAGCTGAGATTGGCATCAAACCAGATTCAAGTTTAGAGTATGTGGTGGAGGTTGGTGATGGTCATAAGGTGAGGAAGAGAGGGGTGTGCAGTGATTTGCAATTAGAATTGCCTAGTGTGAATGTCGTGCAAAAATTTTATTTGTTTGATTTGAGGGGTGTGGATGTAGTTTTGGGATATGAATTGTTGGAGGGGCTAGGGAAGATAGAAGCAGATTTCAGAGATCATGTTTTGTGGGTTACTATTGACGGCAAGAGGGCGGAGATACGGGGTGACCCTCAATTATCAAGGACAGTAGCTTCCTTGAAAACTATGTTCAAAGAATTTCATAGAGGTGAGGGTTTTTATGTGGAATTGAATGTGCTGAATTTGTGCTCCCAAGAGGTTAATGGAGAAATAGTAGGCTTGTCGCATCAGTATAGTGATTTGTTTCAAGAGGTGGCAGAGTTACCTCCTCATAGGCGATGTGAGCATGCTATTGAGATTAAAGAAGGAGCTCAAATACCTAACATCAGGCCTTATAGGTATCCCCATCACCAAAAGGAGGCAACTGAAAGCTTTGTGAAGGATATGTTAGCTGCCGGTCTCATTCGACCAAGTGTAAGTCCCTATGCTAGCCCTTTAATTTTGGTGAAAAGGAAAGATGGTAGTTGGAGGTTTTGCACGGACTATAGGGCTTTGAGTGATGTTACAATCCCTAACAAATTTCCCATTCCCGTCATCGACGAATTGTTAGATGAATTGTGGGGGGGAGCTGTATTTTCTAAGTTGGATTTAAAATCCGGCTATCACCAAATTAGGATGAAGGAGTGTGATACTCATAAAACCGCATTTAGAACACATGAGGGACATTACGAGTACCTAGTAATGCCGTTTGATTTGACAAATGCTCCGTCTACATTTCAAGCTCTTATGAATGACATTTTCAAACCATATTTGAGGAAGTTTGTATTGGTATTTTTTTTATGGAACATTATCAAGATAAAAAGAAAGATCTACATATAATTTTTATTGATTTAGAGAAGACATATGATAAAGTACCTAGGGAAGTACTTTGGTGGGCCTTAGCAAAGAAGGGTGTATCGCGGAAATATATTGACATTATAAAGGACATGTATGAGGGAGCTAGTACAAGTGTACGTACTAATGTTGGGAGGACAGAAGAATTCCCTATTACGATTGGGGTGCATCAAGGATCTGCTCTTAGTCCTTTTCTCTTTGCCATAGTCATGGACGAATTGACAAAAGAAATTCAAAATGACGTTCCGTGGTGTATGATGTTCGCAGATGATATTGTGTTGATTGATGAAACGAAGGTTGGAGTGCAACAGAAATTGGAACTTTGGAGGATACTTTGGAAGCTCGAGGCTTTAGGCTGAGCAGAAGTAAGACTGAATATATGGAGTGTTGGTTTACCGAAAACAATGATAGAGAGGCGGGGATGATCACATTTGATGGGAAAGTTGTTCATGAATTCACTTTCTTTCGGTATCTTGGATCTATTATCCAAAATGATGGAGAGCTAGATGGCGATGTGGCTCACAGAAAAAAGGCAGGGTGGTTGAAGTGGAAGAGTACCACAGGGGTTTTATGTGATCCTGACATGACTCATGGATTAAAGGGTAAGTTTTACCGCATGGCAATTAGGCCTGCACTGTTATATGGCACCGAGTGTTGGGCTATAAAACAATGTCACGTTCAAAAGATGAATGTGACGGAGATGCGTATGCTACGATGAATGTGTGGTCATACAAAAAAGGATCGGCTCAGAAATGAGGTGATTAGAGATAAGGTAAGAGTTAAGTCTATAGAAGACAAGATGATGGAGAATCGATTA
Source organism: Orobanche coerulescens (assembly GCA_033398695.1). Taxonomy (NCBI): domain Eukaryota; kingdom Viridiplantae; phylum Streptophyta; class Magnoliopsida; order Lamiales; family Orobanchaceae; genus Orobanche; species Orobanche coerulescens. The sequence goes on from CM065819.1 coordinate 92,721,281, forward strand.
CGATGGTTTGGTCATGTAAGAAGAAGACCTGTTGATGCCCCAGTGAGGAGGCTAGAAAGTTGGGGAACAAGTAATATTATGAAAGGTAGAGGAAGACCCAAAAAAACTTGGATAAAGATGATTGAAAATGATATGCGGTTTATTGGAATTGGAAAAAGTATGGCGATGGAGAGGCAAATGTGGCGGGAAAGAATACGGATGGTGGATGGAATCTGGTTCCTTTTTTCTTTATTTCTATTTTCTTTTATTTCATGTTATCTTTTAATTTATTTTTCAGGATTTTTCATTTTTTTTTTGGTTAACATTCATTCTCCTTTTTTTTTGCGTTTTTCTCTTCCCTCTTTTTTTTTTCCTTTTATGTTATTTATGTAACGATCATTGACGGTTTCAAAGTTTGATTCATGTTAGCCGACCCCAAATCATTTTGGGACTAAGGCTTAGATGATGTTGCTGTTGTATTGGTGTATAGTAGTGATCCACAAACTCATTTACACCATCTCAAGATTGTGTTGGAGGTACTAAGAACACATGTTCTCAAGGTGAATGCTAAGAAATGTTGTTTTGGAATGGCATAATTGGAGTATTTGGGTCACATTATTTCTTCAAAGGGGAGTGCAGCTGATCCGGAAAAAATCAAAGTTATGCAAGAGTGGCCTTTACCAAAAAACCTTAAAGGATTGAGGGGTTTCCTTGGGTTGACTGGTTATTATAGGAGATTTGTTCAAGGATATGGGCTGATAGCTAGGCCGTTGACACATATGCAGAAGAAAGACAGCTTTCAATGGAGTGATGAAGCACGTCAAGCTTTTGAGACATTGAAGAGGAAGATGGCAGAGTTACCTTTGCTGGATATGCCAAATTTCCAAATTCCATTCGAAATCGAAACTGATGCCTCCGGTATTGGGTTAGGGGCAGTCTTGATGCAGCAGGGCAGACCATTAACGTTTCTAAGTCAAACTTTATCTGACAGAGGAAGACTCAAATCTGTGTACGAACGTGAATCGATGGCCATTGTGTTAGCTGTGCAGAAGTGGAGGCATTATTTGATGGGTAGCCACTTCATTATAAGAACTGATCAAAGAAGCTTGAAATATTTGCTGGAGCAAAGGTTGTTAGATGGGGAACAACAAAAGTGGGTGGCAAAGCTGTTGGGGTATGATTGTGAGATTCATTATAAGGAGGGGAAGGAGAATAGGGTAGCGGATGCTCTGTCACGTGTTGTTGACATAAAGGCTATTTCCATGGTGAGTACGGTAGATTGGAGTATTATTGTGGAGGAAACAACTCAAGATGAACAACTTCAGAAGTTGATCCAAGAACTAGTGGTTGATCCGAAGTCTCATCCTGCTTTTGAATTTAAAAAAGGGTGCTTATGGCATAAGGGGAGGGTGGTTTTATCGTCCAAGTCCAGTAAAATACCAGTTATTTTGGAAGAGTTCCGTGCATCATTGTGGGGGGGGCACTCGGAGGGTTGAGAACATTTAAAAGGATTGCAAATGTTTTTTTTTGGAAGAATATGAAGAGGGATGTAGAGGAGTATGTGAAGAAATGTGGGGTGTGCCAAAGTAACAAGTATCAAGCTTTGAAGCCAGCTGGACTGTTACAACCAATTGCTGTTCCGGATCAAAATTGGGAGGAGTTGACCATGGATGTTATTGGCGGACTGCCAAAGGCTAAGGGCAAGGACACTATATTAGTAGTGGTTGACAGATTGACAAAGGCTGCACATTTCATGCCGTTACAACATCCTTACACCGCTAAAGATGTGGCAGATATTTTTATTACTGAAGTGGTCCGGCTACACGGTTTTCCCTCTTTTATCATTTCGGATAGAGACATGGTGTTTATGAGCCTGTTTTGGAAGGAGCTATTCAAAAGGTCAGAGTCCAAATTGAAGTACAGTTCTGCATATCATCCTCAAACGGATGGTCAATTGGAGGTAACAAATCGAACCTTGGAAGCATACTTAAGATGTTTTGTGAATGGATATCCGAAAAGTTGGATTAAGTGGTTGTCATGGGCTGAATTTTGGCTTAATTCTTCTTTCAACGTGTCAATTGGTATGAGTCCTTTTAAGGCGATGTATGGTAGGGAAGCACCCACTGGTGGGAGGGAGTGTTGATAGGCCCTTGACACAGGTGTATAAGAGAAGGAGCAGAAAGGGAAATAGGGAGGGAGGAGAAAACGCACGTGGGACACAGTTAGGAAGGAATAGTAAGGGTGTAGTGGAAATTTGGAGGAGCAATAACTAATTGCTTAGGTGGCAGTCAGGGATTGGAGGAGGAGATTGAGGAAATCACTGAGCACATGGAGCAAGAGGGAATAAAGGACGACTTCACAAATGAGGTGAGGCAGGCTGGTATTGGGGGAAATTGAGGGCTGAATAGTGAGTCTCTTGCTATCAGTAGGGATATTCTCTTATGAGGATATTAGTAGTATTCTCCATTTATCATCTTGTAAGGAGTCAATCTCCATCCACCTTCATACTATTTCCTTTGTAAGAAGCCAGTCTGCTATATATCTACACATATAATCAAATATAATCCTTATCTTACATTCATCATATATAGTATTACTGCTACAACCTATTAACCACCACCACCACCACCCCACCCCTCCCAGTGGTGGTAAAAACAATCCGTGAGAACATGTACAAATCTTAAATTTTCCTTCTACAGGTATAATGCAATATTCTAGAGCATTTGAGTACCTGTAGGCTTGACAGTAGAGATTTATGAAGCACTTTATTCTCCACCACGCACCTGAATCAAAATCCAAAACAAGTATTATCTGCAAAACAGAATTGTACGATTGTGAAAGTAGCCATATTGCAGCATCTGTTCTTACCCTAGCACTTGTTTGTTAATGTCTCTCGCATTGTACCTTGTATACCCAAGACCAGTGTAATCCCAAACCTAAAGGAAACATTCAAAAAACTCAGATTCAGATAGTTCTAACAATAGTCAGGACCCCTTTCTATTATTAAGAACAAGTACAGGGCATTTTTCACTCACTATTTATGTATATATTGTAATAAAGCAATTTGAGGACATCAAGATTGCCAAAAAAAAAAAGAAGAAACACAATGAATGGAGCAATGCAGAAGCAGAATAATGATTAAAAGTAAAGCATAGAGGCAAAAGTTTTCATGCTTGGAAGTGAAGCCAACACAGTTCATCCATATATAAAGAACTTCGACTTAATCTATCATTACGTGACCTATGAGAAAGTTGCCCAATTCATTTATGTAAAAGAAGCAGCATACTAATGTCCGGTTGACGTCTATTACAAAGTATGTCCTCTATCTCGAGTCTTAACCTACTGAAAGAACATATTACAGTTTAAATATATTTGTCTGCACGCATGACAGTTTTATTTTACCTTCCTCAGTGACCTCATATGTACATTATGTGCATAAAAGATAACCATCCTAAGTACATTTTGTTCAAGTTAACTTCGGAGATGCTTCAGAACCACAACCACTTGGATAGGTGCTGATGAAGAAATAATCCCTGGGCCAAGTCTGTTCGACAAATGACCTTAAGGAAACCAGTTTTCAAATCAAAAGACAATTTCTAATTGACCATAGATTGTTAGTGAACATTGTTATCTAAAGACAATTTCTAACTGTACAAATGTTGATGATGACAAATTTTATTGGTCTAGGTGTTCAGTAACTTCAGTTTGCCTAAGTTGGGCCACAGGCTAACATCAGGTTTGAAGCGAACCTGGAGTAGATATATAATGCAGTATTCATGTAGAGATATATCAAATAAATCATAAGCACAGGCTACATGGCCTCTCAATATCCTTACCTGCATCTTATCAAAGTAAGCATGTCGATGATGTTCGACATATTTCCACGCACCAATACCTGAAAGGAATAACTATCATGTTAAAAGAAACTTGTTTAGTATGTTTAAACTAGCAATGCAGCTCAATGTAAGTCGAATTATTGCAGTAGAAATGTTATAGTTAAAACAAGTATAGCGTGCATGTTTTCAGAATCTGGTGCAGAAAGACAGGACATATCAATTACTTAGTTGAAGGCTGCAGGAGTCAGCAAGTATCATATTATTAAGAAACAGTTAAAAGATCAAGTTGGTGTTGGATAGCAGTTAGACAGTTCAAGCCAATGTTTTAAAAGGCGCGAGGCGAGTTTGAGGCGTTTTGGCCGGACGAGGCGAGGCGTAAGCCTCGATTGAAATAAAAAAATTATAAGAATCTCATAAAAATATCATAATATTGATATAAATTAGTAAAAGAGCAAAAAAAAATATGAATTGGGGTACTAAAATACCATATTATTGAGGCATAAGCCTCAATTTCATTTTATTTTTCTCTAATAAACTTCAGAAAAAAAGTATAAATTAGGATCCTTTTTTAATAAAATTTAATTGAGTTCTCTACCAGAACTTTTAGTTAATTTTTCAAATTTTCAAATATCTAATACCATTTAATAAAATAACAATTTTGTATGTTTTATAAATAAAAAAGAGCAGCAACTCATAAATTCAATATTATAACTGTAAATATACAATATAACTAATATATATTAAAACATTTATTCAACTTATAATTTTAAATGACCTATTGCAATTAAATTTCTTGATAACAATAGAAGAGAAATAACGAACCAAGAAAGAAAAAAAGAAACAGTATCAATATTTTAATCAGGGTTTGTTGCTCACAGCTCCTATCATATCACACGTCTTCCTGCGAGGCCGCTGTTCCCTGAGTCGCTGCGCTTCTTCTAAAAAGAAAGAAAACAATGTTGTTCTATAATGGGGGCCTCTTGCGCCTCAAACTATAGGCTTCGAGGCGTACGCCTCCGAAACGCCTCATGAGCTCGAGGCGTCCGCCTCAAATCTGAGTAAAGTTTCAGCGCTTCAGGGCCTTTTCTGCATGCCTCGCCTTGAGGCGTACGCCTCGAGCGTTTTTTAAAACATTGGTTCAAGCTATGGGATATTAACTTATTATATACATGTGTGTACACAATATTGGATTTGTTTACTATAGAGATAAAACAATGGCTTAAGGGCACAATCATAGGTACTTCTAGGAGCTCCAAAAACTATCACAGATACTAGTTTGGCATTGATGAGGTGGGTCTTTATGGTTATGCTGAAAGAAACTGTCTTCAGAATATTAATTCATCATTGAGATGAAATCAATGGTGCTATTGATTGACGACAAACAGGAGACTTCTGGAACAAAGAGTAGGGAAAAAATCGAGGAAAAGAGGGAGGAATGCTTTTCCTAAATATGGGATTTAGTATATCTACTCCAAAAGAAAACATATACTATAGACTCCATTAAATTGAAATGATCCAACACATAAGTACTCAAGGATTTGAGAGAAAAACAAATGCTTCGTGATAAAATTAATTAGCATCATGATCAATATGATTACAGAAGCAGCCTCTTTCCCTTGGGAATTGAATCTTAAGACAGTTGTATAAACAATGAAGCCGTTTCCTTACATAGATCAAAGAAACAACAATAAGTCCTTAACAAATGCTTGTTGAGAGAATGCTAGAAACTTAGCGAAATAGCTGAACTTCTTATCAAATAGAAATCAATGACAAAAATAATTCAAACTCATCGACACTTTGACTTCAAGAGCGAAAGTTCCTTGCTTGTTTACAGCCTTACAATCATTTATTTTGATAGATTTTTGCTGAAGCACTTGAGCAAATAAATTCATCAGCTGATAACATAAGCTGGAAGCACAAACAAAAAAAAGGGATACATCTGGATTACAACATATAACAAACATCCAAGAATAACTAGTTGTATTTTTATTTGATTAAATTATGCAGATCAAAAGTTCTTATTATAGTGTATATATGAAAACAGTTATACCCAATGTAGGTATTGCTGTAATATAGTAATGAAGGCATTGCTGATTTAAACATCCTTCAGATCAAAAAGTGATGCTCAAGTCCAAAATAACAAACAAAACAACATAAAAAGCAAAACCTTTAAAAAAGCCTATAGTCGCTGGTGTGACCGTACTAACTCTTGGATCTGGGGGATCCTCTTTCTTGAGGCAACCACCACTAAGTAATGCTGGATTGCCATCAATAATGGCAACATTTAGCTGGTTTGTCAGTGGCTGGTGTGCTGCAAACATACAACATATGCTTGGTATTACTCAAATTTGCACGCAATTAGGCAACCTTTTCTCTACGAAAATTAAGCAAGAATGAATTTCCAGTAAATCAAAGCAAACTATAAAACGTGCAAGCAGTTCTCCATCACACCAAAGGACAAATCACATAAAGGCACAAATTTTACAGAGATGTATTACATAAAAAACATGAAAAACCAAATATCGATGAGCCTCTTCCCAAATGCACGTGAGTAGTGAATTTTATTCCTTCAAGCACATGTAGGTGAGTCTGTAACACTCAGTACATAATAGCTTACAAAGAGAAAAATTCATAAGGTAAGATCAGCATGGAGTCAATATAATGGTTTACTAAAAACTATTGCGTAGTTGATTCGTTAAAATATAAAGACACTTCAAATGATTCATAACTGCGTGGTTCCTAGCCATATGAAAACCTGAAATAGCACAAGATTAAGATTTCGAGTAGCAGATTTTTTTTGAAAGTCAAATAACAAAATGATAATTACCCAAAGAGCAAGCTAAAGCCATGCCAACCATGCCACCTCCGACAATAGCCACATCATGCACGGGAAGATCACTATGGAGTCCATGCTTGTCTGCAGGCTCCTTTTTAAAGTAAGAACAACTTAGAGGCAAGCTTCCATGACGAAAACACTTTCAGAGATAGTAAGATAAACGTTAGGATGGTGAAGTTCAAGTTTTGTTTGACATTATCTAATATACCCGAAAACCAACAGAAATATCCCAACTTAATTAGTGTTACTAAAAGAATATTATGTAACAAAGAGAACATAGCTCTGATGCCGTCCAATAGCTCGGGGAAAAAAAAAGCAAAAAAAAGGAGAAGGAGCACAAAGGATAAAATTATTATACAACTAACTTGATCATTGTCTGCACCAGGTAACTTGACACCTGCACCGCCACAAAACATCCTCTGTACCAATTTCAAAGCATGGATATTCAATGTCACTCTTCTTGCAGTTATCCTTGTCAAACACCCAAAGAAAAAGGACATAAAACTCCAATTTCTAAGTATGTAATTCATTGATATACTGAAAATGATACTGACCACATTAGACCAACACCTACAAATAGTCCGCTCAAAAATAAGATGAAAATATTTACATCGGACATATCACACTAATAAGCATAATTCTGCCCATACACGCACAAACAAATAAAAACAACGATTGTGAAATATCTTTCCAGGCCTTAGTCCTTTTCATTAAACATGCAGAAAAAATTAAGAGGCTAGTACGCAGCAGAAAACTCAGAACAGAAAACCTGTTTCGTTATTACGTGGTATTGCACTAAAAATGGTGTGAAACTATACATTTTTTCACTACAGCATCAGTGTCCATTACAACAGGAAAGAGGAAATGGGGAATATAATTCAAGAAAACATAAGTGATTAACAAAGAATTTAATAAATGATTCCTTACCTGTTCATTTTCTTGGGATCTTTTCCTGATTCAGATAGAAATGTACCCGAGGAGAGAGAAGAAAGAAGGAAAAACTGTAAAACACGCGAAATTGAAGAGCTTCCTTGTTCAATTTACTATTTTAGTGCTGCAGTTGGGAATCATCGGACTGAGCCCAAGTTTAAAGCGAATCACACTAATAAAAAAGGGCCAAACTCGATCAAAAGAAATTCTCAAGTCTCAACTCTGTTAGGAAAGGCTGTGGTGCTTAAATCTTTTACAGTTAAATTGTGCGTAATGTTCCGGGAAATCCTTCCCGTATTGGTGTCTTACCTAATACTAGTTGTAGGGGGATAAGAGTTATGGTAGGTTCTAGACTCTTCCATAAGTAGTTGGATACTGTTAGATGTCTTACCTTAGGAGAATCACATGTATGGAAAGACTTTCAGTAAAGCCCTATATAAAGCCCTCTATTCATTGTTATCAATACAATCTGATTGATTGTCTTTACTTTTCTCCTCAAACACGTTATCGCACGTAGCTCGAACGAAAAAAAAAATCGGCCAAAAGCCTACCGCGAAGCTCCGCCGCCGGACCGCCTCAGCCGCCGCGACACCGCCGCCTCGGTCAGCGCCACGCGAGATCCGCCGCCGCCTGCACACTCCAGCCGCCTTGGCGCCACAGCCAGCCTCCGCCGGACCTGGTACTCCCGCCAGCTCCGCCGGACCTCGGTTGCTCCGCCGCCAACGCATTGCTCACGCCGGGCGTCAGCACCTCCAGCCGGACCACCGCCTCGTCGCCGGACCGCCCGGCCAGCCGGACGCCTGCCACCAACCGCCGCCGCCAAGCACCGCTGCCAGCCACCGCCGCCTCACGCGCCGCGCCGACCACCGCCGCGGCCGCCATGCGGCCCAGTCCGGCCTAGTCCGGCCAGTTCGACTCTCGGACCAAAACCCGAACATCAACTTATCTTGAGCCGTCAAAATTGCGCCTCGGTTTCACGTCGCATCGAGTACCAACCGGTAGATCGAAGCACAAGACAGTTCAAGACGTACCTAATTTTATAATCGAGGTAACTATCGACTTGTCCCTTTTCAATTCTCTCCTTTTTGGGAATTTTTCTTTTGGGGACACGGGTTTTGGGTTCTTTATCTCCCACGCTACTTTGCGGTGGATGAGACCATGAGAAGTCGGTATCTCTGCGTGTCGAAGAAAGCGTGACGGTCTGGGGAGTCACGGAATTGTTGAAAAGTCGATACTTGTGGTTGTTGCATACACCACGTATCTGGTGCGATCCGATATCGCCGTTTTTTGTCGACTTTACTAAACAACAATTAAGGGAAGTAAATCGAGTAACGGTTATGTTACACGCTTTTAAAAGCATCGATTGTGACCGTTTACATTGTCATTGAAAATCCAACAAGACTAACTTCCTCTTGTTTATATCTTGTAGATGGCACAAAGCTCCAATGTTCATCAGGAGTTCGACATCCTTGACCATCTTTGGTAAGGAGTACCATAGGTGGGTCTCGGACGTTCGCTTGGCGTTCGTCGGTAAGAGATTTACTACCACCATCTTTCCCTCTAACGAGCCTAACGCTCAAGAACCGAGCGAGGAAACCAAGGCTAATGCACTGATGTACTTGCGTAGACATATACATCCGTTGTTGAAAAAGTGTTATATGAACTTACAAACCCCTAAAGAACTATGGGACACACTCGAACAACGATTTAATAATGTGCATGATCGGCGCTTCCCAATTGCAACTTCGGTGGGAGCAAATCCGATTTTGGATTATGCGAATGTGGAAGCCTATAATCAAGTCATCCTCGATCTTGGCCGATCTTGGTTTTGTGGTGTCAAGAAGTCGATCAAGATTTGATCGAGAAGACTCTTAACACGTTTCCGTGGGAGCAAGTGTAATTGCTCATCACCGCGTGTTGCCTATGAGGAAGGGAGAATTAAGAACTTTAGTGACCTTATCTCCCACCTCGCGAAAAAGAAAGGCACCATGAGATTATTCTCAATAGCAATGCGCGCCACTGGTACGAAGCCGATTCAGGAAGTAAATCAGGCTACCCACAGGAAAGCACCACGACAAAATAGAAAAGGCAACGCTACTCAGTTTTTGCAAGCACCACGGATGCATGACTCGAGCAAGCAAGGGAAAAGACGAGGTCGTCGTTCCAACGTGTGGAAGAGGCAAGGTGGCTCGGCCACGGGACCTAGTGGAACCCAACCACGTGGGCCGCCTCCTGCCGCCGGGAATGGAACCACTCCAAAGGAAGGCCGGAATTGCTATACTTGCGGATCGAAGAAGCATACTTACCGCAATTGCAAAGCGCCAAAGAACATCCAAGCTTACTACAAGCACTATAAACAATATTTGGCTCAAGAGTCGAATTACATGGAAGTAGATAATGAGAATACGGAGGTGAACCATATTGAGATCAGGTCTGAGATCCCTCCTCTCACCATTGCGGACAAAGACCAACATATGGATGTTGCCGACTTTGACTAGTTTTACGCTTTGGTTATGTTTTGTCTTGTTTCTAGTTTCCGAGAACTACTTTGGATTTTCATGAATGTAATAAAGTTGGCTATGATGAATAAAATTCTTTTAATTCTTTGTGATTGTGCAAAGATGAATTTTATTTTTCCCCTCGAAAGCATGTTTGGTTTATCACAAAAATAATTGCTAGCAACGAATTGCTTGGTTAAAATAAAAATTTGATACATTGGTAGGATTTCATCAAAACTTTTGATCAAGACTAGGCGCATCCTCCTTGGTATTTGTTTATGCTTTGAGAGTTCAAACGGAATCAGTGGTTTTTAAACAGCCTTAGCTGTACCGACATTCCTACTTTCTCTGCAAGTCTACCAAGTTGGAGTTATCAAAAGGATCATTAGTAGAGATATAAATCGTAAACCAAGACGCGTTTTAAAGTATCTAAACGCTCCTATGGCCATATTTCCATAGTATTGTATCAAAAATAATGCCTTTGAAAAAGGCTTAAACCTTGCTCTTTCACTCAACAATAGGGAAATACCAAAATAGCAAATTAAAACGAGCACTGAGATCTGAGTTTAATGATCCAGAAAGTGCACGACCTATGGATAGAAAGATACGGAAGTCTAGTTTCCAGAACAACTGACCGTTCGTCCATAGCCTTCTTAACGAAGAAGTTATTGCTGTTTTAGTGAACAAAGGTCAAGCTGCGCGGAAATTATTTCAGTGATTGTGCTAACTTTGATCCTAACCAACTTGGTCGAATTTCCCCAAACTCGATGTAAATGAGTTTTCGCTATGTCTCTAAACATAAGACTAATCGAGTTTCATGTCTTATTGTAGATGTCTCGTGGCGAAATTGAGTGCCTTGCTGATAGTGGAACAACCCACACTATTCTTCGGAATAGGCAATTATTCAAGGATATTGTGCCATACATATCCTCGGTGACAACAATGATTGGTTCCTCCCAAGTAATTCAAGGGAGGGGACTGCTCATTTCTTGCTACCTAACAGTACGCATATTAATGTCACAAATGCTCTCTATGCCCCAAGAGCAAACCGAACCTTGCTAAGTTTTAGGGACATCCGTGCCAACGGTTATCACCTTGATACACATTGTGAGAATGGAGCAGAATTTTGTGTGTTACTGCGCGGAATGCGGAAGACGCCGCGTTCTCGAGAAACTTATGAGTCTAAGTAGTGGTTTATACCGGACTACAATAAGGGTTATTGAATCCTATCTTTGTGAGTCACGAAATGTGTGATTCGAAGCATACCAACTATGGCATGACCGACTCGGTCACCACAGACGGGACATGATGATTCGCATTTTGAAAAACTCACATGGTCATCCGTTTTCAAGTCAGAAAACGATTGGAAGCACCACTCGATATCGGCATTGATGTGAGTGAGCTTGATACCGTATCACCGCGACTAAAGATCGCACGCCCTAATAAGGTTGACGGTGCATCTCTCGTAAATCCCGAGGCTTCCGTGGCAATTTCTAATGCCCATAAATCGTTTTGTAAAGCCTGTTCACTAGCAAAGTTGATACCCTCTCCGTCCTTTGCTAAAGACTCAACACAAAATATTCGCTTCTTACAAAGAATTCAAGGGGACATATGTGGACCTATTCAACCAGAGTGCGGACCATTTAGATATTTTATGGTTCTGGTTGATGCATCGACGCGATGGTCACACGTCGCTCTGCTATCCACAAGAAACGCTGCATTTGCTAAACTCCTAGCACAAATCATCAAGTTACGGGCTAACCACCCCGACTTCCCAATCTCGTCATTAAGATTGGACAATCTTTGGAGAGTTTACGTCAAAGTCTTTTGACGACTATTGCATGTCGATTGGGATTGATGTTGAACATCCCGCCCCCACGTTCATTCGCAGAATGGCCTTGCGAGGCTATGATTAAGCGGTTCTGACTTATCGCCCGAGCATTGGTATTGCGCACCAACTTGCCGATTTCAGAAAGGGGTTATGCAATTTTGCAATCGGCTATACTTATTCGCTTCGACCCACCGCTAATCAACCGTTTAGTGCGTATCGGTTGGTAGCGGATATGAGCCTGATATTTCACACTTACGCATTTTTGGTTGTGCGGTATATGTGCCAATTACGCCTCCACAGCGTACTAAAATGGGTCCGCAAAGACGATTAGGTATATATGTTGGCTATGAATCGCCTAAAATTATCCGCTATTTGGAACCTTTGACAGGAGATCTGTTCACTGCAAGATTTGCAGATTGTCACTTTGATGAGACAAACTTCCCGTCGTTAGGGGGAGAGAGGAATCGAACGATTCCAGTTGAACGCCAGGAAATTGTCTGGTGTGCTCCCTCCTTGCCTCATCAAGATCCCCGCACAGCTCAATCCGAGCTAGAAGTGCAACGTATTCTCAGTCTTCAGAAAGTTGCGGATTCGATGCCCGACAGCTTTACTGATACTGCGAAAGTGACAAGATCTACCATTCCCGCTGCGAATGTTCCTGCAAGGTTGGAAGTCCCAGTTATAGGGCAAGGTTCAGCCGCCCAAAGGAATGATGCCACCGGCGTCAACCTTAGTGGTGGGACGGCTGCTTGTTGCTCTTATCCCCGCTCGAAAGAGGGGGAGGCCGGTGGGTAGAAAGGATACCGAACCTCGAAAGAGAAGAGGAACGGAGGCACAAAATCCTCTCATCATCGACACGGTTGACTCACACACGAGATTATCTCTGACTACGGATATGTCCTCGAATCAACAATGGAACAATCGACGGACGCGTCGGAAACTTTGTTGATGTCAGAAAATAAAGAAATCTCGATGCAATGTACGAGTGAATAAGTACTATTGGACAGGTCGTCCACGCTAGTCGACGATGCTTTTGCCTACTCCGTCGCTCAAGAAATTATTGAAGACGACGACGCTGAGCCGCGCTCGGTTGCTGAGTGTCAACAACGAGCCGATTGGCCGAAATGGAAAGATGCAATGCGGTGAACAAGAATCAATGCCTAAACCAGAGGTATTTGGCCGTATCGAGCCAATACCCGTGGGCGTTAAACCAGTTGGACATAAATGGGTCTTTGTTCGTAAACGCAATGATAAGGATGAGGTCATGCGTTACAAAGCGAGACTAGTTGCCCAAGGCTTCTCGCAACGCCCTGGCATTGACTACGAGGAGACGTATTCTCCCGTTATGGACATCATCACTTTCCGCTACTTAGTCAGTTTGGTAGTGTCCGAAAACCGAACATGCGGCTTATGGATGTGGTTACGGCGTATCTTTATGGGGATCTAGATACGGATATCTATATGAAAGTCCCGAAGGGATTTCATGGCCCAAATCAAGCCTCTAAACCACGGAGCGCACGTCTGTAAAATTGCGTGCTTCACCGTATGGCTTGAAACAATCCTAAGGATGTGGTACAACCGCCTAAGTGAATACTTGGTTGGGAAGGGATACAAGAACGGTGACATCTGTCCATGCATATTCGTGAAAAGAACAGATGCAGGATTCGTGATTGTAGCCGTCTATGTAGATGACATGAATGTCATCGGTACCATAGATGAGGTCAATGAAACGGCCCGCTACCTTAAATCCGAATTCGAGATGAAAGATCCGGGAGGACTCGATTACGCTTGGGCTTAGAGCTAGAACATCGAGATGATGGTATACTCATTCATCACCGCCTATGTCCACAAAATGCTCGGCGATTTAGCATGGACAAGGCACATCCTCTTACTACCCCCATGATTGGTGAAGTCCTGAAATGAACAAGGATCCGTTTCATCCTAAAGAGGAGGATGAAGAGGTCCTTGGAGCGTAAACACCGTACCTTAGCGCAATCGGTGCGTTGTTGTATACGGCTCAATGTACTCGTCCGGACATCGCATTCTCTGTGAATCTGTTAGCGAGATTTAGCTCCGCTCCCACGATAAGGCATTGGAATGGAGTAAAACACATCTTTCGATACTTGAAAGGCTCCGGTGACCTTGGATTGTTCTTTCCTACGCAAAAGAGAGTGATATTCCGAAAGGAATTGTTGAGGTGAAGACGATGCATACCGACCGTCGATCTTCCTCACGATATTGCGGCTAAGCATGGTAGCTTGACTACCGAAGTGCTAATGCAAGCAAGCTTACCCCTTATGCAGAGAATCCTAACGACACGTTAGTTGGATTTCTTGATGCGGTTATCTCTGACCCGCATAAAGGACGTTCCCAAGCTGGTTATGTGTTCACCATTGGGACTACGGCGATATCTTGGCGATCTACCAAGCAGACCCTAGTTGCTACTTCCTCGAACCATGCAGAGATAATTGCATTGCACGAATCCGTAAGGGAGTGCATTTGGCTCCGGTCAGTCATAGACCATATACGAGGAACGTGTGGATTAGATCCCACTACAGCAACTCCTACTTGCATCTTTGAGGACAATGCGGCATGCATTGAGCAGATGAAGTTAGGTTTCATAAAGGGTGACAATACCAAGCATATTGCGCTGAAGTTCTTCTATAATCAGCAGCAGCAGAAATTGCTGAATATCGAAGTGAAACAAGTGAGTTCCGATGAGAATATCGCAGACTTGTTCACTAAGTCTCTGCCGAAATCTACATTTGAGAAACATGTGAGAAGCATCGGAATGTATCGATTATCCGAGCTCAACTAAAGATGGCTCGATGGAATGAGTCATGTATACCTCGGGGAGTATACTTCACATGATTCGACATTTGTAGTTGGTGCGTTGCGCTCTTTTTCCTCACCAAAGTCTTTGTTTTTCCCACGGGGTTTTATTTGACTTGGAAAGGTTTTTTACCGAGGCAACACATTGTGCACCATGTTAGCATTAGCGTTCGACACAGGGGGAGTGTTCCGGGAAATCCTTCCCGTATTGGTGTCTTACCTAATACTAGTTGTAGGGGGATAAGAGTTATGGTAGGTTCTAGACTCTTCCATAAGTAGTTGGATACTGTTAGATGTCTTACCTTAACTAGGAATCCTATGTATGGAAAGACTCTCTTTGTAAAGCCTATATAAAGGCCCCTCTATTCATTGTTATCAATACAATTGATTGCTGTCTTTACTTTTCTCCTCAAACACGTAAAAGATTTTAAATATCCTAATAAATATAATCAAGTCAAATCAATTAAATGGGCTCGAGCCCGACGAGCTGGTCTGTTTAACCCGCCAAAAATCGGGTTAGGGCCGATATTCTTTATCTTGGTTAAATCCGGACTTTTTTTGTCCAGACCGATTAGTCCGAAGTCCGCTAGGACTAGCCCGTTTAACGTCTCTCTCTATATATACATATAATATACATGATATATTGTTACTGTTTTATTTTTGTTTATGGCTTGAAAAATAGAAAATATATTTTTTAAATATTTAGGCCGTTTAGCCCGAAGCCCGCTAGGGTTAGGGTTAGGGCAGATATTTCCTAGTCCGTTTAAATCCGTGTTTTTTTGCCCAGACCGTTTAGCCCGAAGCCCGCTAGGACTAATCCGAAACTGCTAGGGCTAGCCCGTTTAACATCACTACTTAAGGCTTTGAGGAAGCCTTCAAGCCCTATGAGAGCAATATAAATACTACTTCCTCCCCTTATCTCATCTATTGGCGGCCAAAGTAGTCCAGAGGAAGGGGTGGATTTTTCCAGGTGTAATATTCACACTCTCTATTTTAGTAATTTTTATTTTTGATGTACTTTTATTTTGGGCGACTCCCCTTTAATTGTTTTGGTATTCTGAAACTATTTCGTTCTGCACTTTTGGCATCCTAACAAGTTTGGGGTTATTTTATGGGAATCTGCATATTGGTGTAATTTTTCCGCGTTTAGGTTCGGTTCTCGTAAATCTTGTTCAAGTTCATTTAACATATCTAGGCATGTTATAAGTTTGGGTGTTGTTATCCGATCTCGAATCGTGACTTTCGGAAGTTTGTGTCGTTTTGTAATTTTTCAAAATATTGGGCATTTGGTTTCTATTTTCGTTTTCCGCACTATTGGATGGTCGGAAATACATCTTTGTTGAACGCTAGAGTTTGTATATTGATACCCTTCGCAAGCGCTTCGTCATTTTCGTTGCACTTTCGCACTAGGTCGTTACTCGAGCCTTTTAATGACTGAACAGACCTGCTGTCAACAGTAGGGTTACGGTCGTAAGCCTATCCCTGTTACGGTCGTAACTTCACTGTATTGTACGGTTGCAGGTTCCTGCTTTATACAGCCGTAATATCATATTTGTTATGGCCGTTAGTTCTCTTTCACGACCGTGATGAGAGGTATTCTGGAACTAGGCAGTCCAGTGAGCTACTTACGGCCGTAAACTTCATTTGTTATGGTCGTAACACCTGATAGTATCTAATGCTGTTAGCGGCCGAGATAATCCATTTTGTCACTTTCTCTTCTTCTCTTCGCGACAGGGCTCTAGAGGAGGGTTTCGACTGGATTTCGTTCCAGTCTCGATTAGGAGTCGATTTAGAGCATTATATCATCAACTGATCATCAAGTTATCCATCTTCCATCTTCAAATCAAGGTAAATCTCTTAGAACCCTAGTTTTGGGATTCTCGTGTTCTTCTTATGATTTTGTCTTTCTAATCCGATTTGTCTAGATTGATGAGAGACTATGATTGTATAATCATAATTCATTGTTTTCCTTCAGGTTTTGTAGATTAATTTATGTGATTTCCACCATTAATTGATTATAGTCTTATGCTCTCGTGGGAGCTCGATAAAAGGGTTCTAATGGGTAGATTTTAGTGTCATTCCTTATTTTTCCAGTAGCATTATGGTTGATTGCATATCGCTTCGTGTTAGGGTTGAATCTTTGGAGAGTTTTCAAAACAAACTTTCGTCCGTTTCACCATTCCTTTACGCTATAATAATCAACGCAAGTACATCTATTAATTATGTTATATATTATGTTATTTCGTCGTGATTGATGATATATGAAAATGTTAAGTGTGTGTAAGTTGTTCGTCCACCGGGGTACGGGTCCGATGGGATCTATGCTAAGGGCGCTAGATCACGGACGTGGTTTTCGACCTAGGGACAGTTCCATGGGACCTCTGGGGATCGATGCTAAGGGGCATGGCCGCGGGTTACCTTGTGCATTATTATTTGTGACGTGTTGATTGATGACATTGTTTTTGGACATGACGTAATATTCCAGAATATTGTCTTATAAATGTTTCCAAGATGTGATTGTGTGACTTGAAATGAACATGTATAGAATTGTGTAATTGTGTATCTGCACTAGCTATGCGAACGCTAACCCCTTAAATGGGGGAAATGCCTTTTATGCATTTCAGGTGATGACCAGTTCGAGAAGCAGGCACGGGAAGCGCACACGAAGGATGGTCTACCATGATGTTATTAGGCTCGAGTCTCGGGAGTTTATTCCTGGTTTCCTTTATTGTCTAATAGAGTCAGTTGATTAAACTTTTACTATTCATAAACTATGGTCGAAGTCCCCTACGCGGACAATGGTTTTATTTACTTCCGATCGCACCTTACTTTTACTAAAATGTTTTGGCCGAGGCCACGGCCTAGTTTACATTATTAAGTGTTTTATACTTAGATAATATATGTGTGTGTGATTAATTAGCCTGGTAGATCTTGAGAATGATTCTACGGCGTGCAACGACCCTAGAGTCATTTGGGGGTTACATTTATGGTATCCGAGCTTAGGTTATGAATACCTAGGTTTTCGGTTGTGAGACTAACATCATTGCGCTTTCATCTATCCATATGAGTCAGGACTGTAAGTCTTCTCAAACTGTTATGTTCCCGCACTATTCCTTATGTGAATTAGAATTGTGAATTGAGAGGCTTGACGATGAAAATTGTGGATTGTGCTGATCCTATTCCATTTTATTTCTTATTTCTTCAGTATGTTGAGAGGTCTTGGTAGACCAGCTCGGGGACACGACCGAGGCTGTGGTTGTAATATTCGTACCTTTCTATTTCTAGCAGTTTCTATTTTTGGTGCCCGTCTATTTTTATCGACTCGCTTGTAACCGTTTCGACGTTTTGAATCTATTTTGTTCTTGGTGTTTTTTCATTTGGACAAGTTTCGGAGGTGTTTATACGTAATTTCGGTTTATGTCATGTTTTGTCGCATGTATGTTCGATTCTCGTAAAACTCGTTCGATTTAGTTGTTTCTTTGTTTCCATGAGTCCATATGATTGAGTTATTCATGTTGTGAGTTTCAGTTTGATAATCCGACGTTGTATCGTGATTTTCGGACGTTTGGGCCATTTTGTAATTTCTTATAAGTTTCGAGAATTTTATCTCCTTTGTCGTATTTCAAATCTCGCGGTAGTCGGAATCGTACTTTCTTTCAGCACTTAGCTTCGTCGTCGCGAATATTTCGTACTTATGTTCTGGATCCTATCTTTGGTTGCGTTTCGACTTCGTATTTCCCTGAGCAACGAACTGCATTCAGCAATGTTGAACTTCTGCATGAATAACGTACGTTATTCATGCTTTCTTGCGTGCGCTATCAATACATGTATAACGTACGTTAAACCTTAGTGTTAACGTACGTTATGGTCCTCAGCGTTTTGGACAGTAGGTTCTGCCAAGTTCCTGCCGAGTCCTTCCGTACGTTAACTCATGGGTGTTACGTACGTAAGCTCCCTTATAGCGTACGCTAAATGTCTGATGTAGCGTATGCTATCGGCCTCAGCAAATTGGGCAGATTGTTCTGCCGAACTCTTACATACGTTAACTATATGAGTGTTACGTACGTAAGAGGCTTAACGTACGTTAACCTCCCCATGTTAATGTACGTAACGAATAGTCAGGTATTTAATAACTGAACAGATCCAGTCGCGTCATTTTTCTCCTTTCTTCCTTCCTTGTTCGCGGTTGGAGTTCTTCCAGGCGATTTCGAGCGATTCTTCAAGATAAATCAGTGGGGTCCGTAATCGATTGTTCGTGGTGCTCCCAACGAAGTTTATAATCATCGTAATCATCTTCTTCCATCCGAAATCCGAGGTATTTCGACTAGAACCCTAACTTTGTCCATTTGGGTTTTTTTTTGGGTTTTGTCTTCCTAAACTCGTATCATTCGTTTTTGTGTTGCAATATTTTCTATAGATTGATGTTATCGGATGATTTCCAATCCGTTTCCGTCGTGTTTAATCCGTGGATTGTTGATTCGGGGAGGTTTTGTGAAAACCCTCGCCCGTAGTGAACGCCCATGTATTGTTATGGTTGTAATTGGGGTTGTGGGTGTATTCCGTTCGATTATCGTTATCGTTTAGGACTGATTTGGGTTAACTTTGCATTTAGGAGCGGACGTGGTCACTCCGGGTCATTCATAACCGTCGTTCACTTTTCGTTTCATCAAAGATATCTCAAAGGCAAGTACTTTATAATTTGTGTGCACATTCTAATATTTGAATTATTACTTCCCGTGTATGTTGTGAATGCGTATGTTGACCCACGGATGGTCTGACGGGGCCTCTAGGGATACGTAGTGCCGTATGTATGCGTATCACGAACTGGGGTTAACCACCCAGGTATGGTGCGACGGGGCCTCTGCGGGGTACGGTGGCCGTGAGTCTCGTATCAATGGTTAACCTTTGAAATGTTTTGTTGGAGAATTGTGTTTTGTGCATGTGCACCGCAATATTCCGGAATATAAATGTTTTCTAAAATGATTTTGGCGCATATTTCATCTGATTAGAATGGTAGTTCAAATGGATTGTACTTGCACTAGCTGTTGTCGCTAACCCCTTACATGGGGAAAATACTTTTGTATTTCAGTTATAGGTCTTGGAGGCGAACGTACGAACAGTACGATGATGATGGGCGAGGGTGATTTTGTTTAATGGTCGTTCGTTGATGTCATGTCATTTAAATTTATTAATCATGTCGTTTGTTTCAATATTCGAGTACTTCTTTTTTTTGAACATTGTAATTGTTGTGTACTCGATTTGGGGTTGGTTTTGACATTGAATTGCACTATTGGTTTCAGTCTACTTATTTTGTATGTCTTGGATTGAGAAGTCGTTCGTATGTTGATGATGTTTATCACCATCGTAATGTCGAGTTTGTGTGTTAGCCTGGTAGATTCCAATGGGTGGGGTACACGGCGCTGTAATATGCCCTGAACGTCTTGGGGTGTTACAGAATATGGTATCGGAGCCTAAGGTTGTATGGATACCTAGGCTGTCGGTTATTTAGGTATAGTCGAGTGTCGGTTCTGAATAGTATCACTACTACACCATCATCTCAGTACGCCGGTGCTCGTAAGTTTTTCCTAACTTGACTCGTTGCGTTATCCTGTGTTGTTCCTTTCTTAATATCTTGATGTTTTTTGCGTTTGAATTGTACTCACTAGTTATTTCTTTAGAGTGCCTGCTGGTAGAGGACGCGGACGCGGTAGGGGACGTGGCGCAGCCGGTGGGGCGGCCATGTCCGATAGCTCTGGGGCTGGTTCGGCAACGCCTTCTTTGTCGAACAGTGTCCAGCCTAGTGCCGAAGGTCAGCAGGATCAGTCTGCTAGCTTCAGTAATACTAATGATAAGGTCGGGGTAGCGAACATTCTGCATCAAGTAGCGAATCAGATGGCGCTACTAACCCAGACTGTCCTGGTTAATCAAGCCAATGCTAATCCGATTCCGCCTACTGGTTCTGGTACCGATAAGTTACTTCAGGACGTAATCCGTATGCGTCCTCTGCAGTTCGTGTTGGGATTCGGTGCCTAAAACGAAGGCCCAGCGGAAGCGGTAAAACGAAAATTAATTCGATCTGAATCCCTACGAGGATCGATCGAGCTACGTATATACGAATATATAAACGAAAAGCAAGAGTCGTAAGAAACTAACCCTCTAAGTCCGCTGATTAAATGGCAACCTTCTCTTGAGCTATTCCCCAAGCTTTAGTTTGATCTCTACGAGTTCAATCCGCTCCAAGCCCTTGAACGATCCAATGCCGAAAGCACCGCGTCTCTACTTGCCACGCGCCGGAAAAACGACCGGAATAACAACACTTGATTAACCTCTAAGGTTACGGCTAGAATCAAGTGATGAAGCTATGAAAATCAAAATTACAACACTCTAAGTGTTGAATCTAGTATCTCTCTATCTCACAAATATTTTTCTCCAAGAAAAAACTTATGAATGTTGTGAAGATGATGATGAATAGTATGAAGCCTTGGAAAAAACTTTTCCTCTCTCCTTCTACTTACAAAAGACGTGAGTTCTATATCTCAAGGAGATGTGGTCTTCTTAATATATTCTCCATCAAATCCCCTCATATCAATCACCTTTTGACAAAATCACTTAAGGTGATATTTTGTCCCCTTGACAAAACATAAGTCTTCCACCAACATGTGGAGAATATGACCAAGGAAAAGGGAAGGAAAGAGGGGCGGCCATCTAGAAGGAGCCGGGCGAGTTCGGTCCGTTTCGGACTCCCGTGAGTCCAAACAGATAAACTCCGATTCCGTTCCGATGTATTTATATTGATTAATTAGTCTAATTAATTAATCATATCAAATACATAATAACATAATTAATTTCTCCAAGAAATAATTATATTCATGAATTAATTAATCACCGAGTAATATATTTAATTCATTTGGCCGTAAATTAATTTATCCAATAAATTAATTTAGACATCCAATGTCCCAAATTAGATATCCAATATCTAATATTCATAATGAGAGATTAAGCTCGATTCATTCCGTCGTCAATCCTAATGCGCGACTCGTTAGGTCCGTCTCAGTCAGCAATGGGAGGAACCAAAGAGTAGTAGCACTACCTAGCCAGCCTGGTGGCCTACACTGTACCCCGACTGAGAACGAATGATTAGGATCATTCAACAACCATTCTTTCGTGAATACCAGTAAACGTATAAACCCTTCTTTCAAATGTCCCGATCAAGTTATAGGGTCACGGTCAGTCAAACCCCATCTGTACTTGACGCTATGCATGCGTTAATGCAAATCGAGATCATCGAGCTCTCGTGTATCTAATACAGCTAGCTCCAATGCTTTGGCCAAAGACTTATGATCTCATCTGCCAATAACCGCATAGGACATATAACCCGTTCACTAACAAGAGAAAGAATTCTATCTTGGTATTCAGTAGGACCTGCTACTTGCCCATCAAGATGCACGTCGAGGTTGACCCCCGCCTTCCGGTTTATAGGGTCGAACTACTCTAATGAAAATCTTGACGTCACAAGCACATCCCTACTAAATCCTCAAGTCGAAGGTTCACGAATACCTATCACGACCTTTCGATTCCATCATTGACTGTCCCGGAGTGAAATCCGTGTGATGAATCGAGGGTGAGTCGGTTCGAGTATACTAATCTAATTAGAATACCTATAACGTGTGCTCCCACTAACCATTAGTGTTCGACATGCATTCTCCTTATCAAAGAACACGTCATACAAGTCTTCACATAAACTTAACGCCCAGTCAAGTTTCATCGACTTGCGAACGATTAAGTATTTGAGCTATAAACCTTTCCAGTGCCGACCCCCTTATCCAATAAGGAGTGGAACGTTTTGCTCTCAAATACACGGACTAGTTTCTACATGTATATTTACGAGTTAGGAATGCCAGTAACTACCAGTAAATAAAGAAACATCCATTGCTTTATATTGATGATTTACATAATAACTAGTACAATGCCCTCACTCAACATCTTCTGAGTGGCATTCGAGGGCATACTCCTAACAATATCCCACTTGCACTCAATGCCACACACTATGGTATCTAATACCCATGTTCTCCAGATGACACTCCAAACTAGTCTGAGAAAGTGGCTTGGTCAGTGGATCGGCGACGTTGTCGGTCGAGTCTACTCTGTGCAGCACAATGTATCCCTTGCGAACAAATTCTTTTACGAGATGATACTTCCTCTCAATATGTTTGGTGCTGTTGTGAAACCTCGGCTCATTGGCCTGTGCTACAGCTCCGTCGTTGTCGCGATGACAGTAGAGCAGTGACTCAAGACATGGTATCACTTGAAGTTCTCCCAGAAACTTCTTATTCCAGAACCCTTCCTTGGAAGCCTTCGAGGCTGCTTGATACTCATCCTGACATGTGGAATCAGCAGTCGCGCTTTGCTTGGCGCTACACCAAGATACTGCTCCTCCATTAAGAGTAAATATGTAGCCAGAAGTAGACATCGAGTCGTCCTTCAGTCCTTGGAAGTCCGAATCAGTGAATCCCACCACATCCAATTCTCCACCGCCATACATCAGAACCATATCTCTAGTACTTCTCAAGTACTTGAGAACTTTCTTTACGGCAGTCCAATGTTCCTTACCTGGGTTTGCCTGAAACCTACTCACCACGCTTACAGCATGCGCGATGTCAGGTCTTGTACACAACATAGCATACATAAGGCTACCCACGGCCGAAGCATATGGTATATTACTCATTTCCTTTCGTTGTTCCTCACTTTGAGGACACATCTTCAAGGAGAGTTTTATTCCATGTTGCATCGGTAGCAACCCTCTTTTAGAATCATCCATCTTAAATCGCTTTAAGATCTTATCTATATAGAGGGCTTGGGAAAGGCCTATTGTTCTCTTCGCTCTATCCCGGTAGAGCCGAATTCCAAGAATATAGGTCGCTTCTCCCAAGTCTTTCATGAAGAAATTACTCGAAAGCCAACCTTTCACAGAACTGAGCATTCCCACATCATTTCCTATTAGTAGAATGTCATCTACATATAGTACTAAGAATGCGATATTGCTCCCACTAACCCTCTTGTATACACAAGGTTCCTCCTCATTTTGCACGAAGTCAAACTCTTTGACTGCCTCGTCAAAACGAAGGTTCCAACTACGCGACGCTTGCTTCAGTCCATAAATGGAACGCTGAAGCTTGCACACTTTCTGAATATCGACTTCGGACATAAAGCCTTTAGGCTGCTCCATATAGATTTCCTCCTCGAGGAATCCATTAAGGAAAGCCGTCTTTACATCCATTTGCCATATCTCATAATCGTGGTAGGCAGCTATAGCAAGCATCATGCGAATAGACTTGATCATGGCTACGGGCGAGAAGGTATCGTGGTAATCGATCCCTTCCTTTTGGGTATATCCCTTTGCCACAAGCCTGGCCTTATAGGCGTCAACCTTGACATCACCATCAGTCTTTCTCTTGTAGATCCACTTATTCCCAATAGGCACTATGCCCTTGGAGCGGTCTACTAGAGTCCAGACCTGATTGACATGCATCGAGTCTATCTCAGCTTCCATAGCTTCACACCATTTCGCGGAGTCTACATCCACCATCGCTTGGTCATAGGTCGTCGGGTCGGCCTCTTGGCTATCACTTGGAACCTCATGGAGACCCAGCTCCTCCAAGTGCACAAGCTTATACCTCTCAGGTAAATGAGACACCCTACCTGACCTACGAGGTAGTTGTACTTGTGTTTCAGAAGGTTCGATTCCAGTTTCTTGCACAGGTGTCTCCCGAGGAGTTTCATTGTATTCTTCTAAAGAAATACTTCTACCTACTCCGCCTTCCTGAATGAACTCATCTTCCAGGAAGTGTGCTTGTAAAGCAACACCAATCTTTCGATCTTCGGGCATGTAGAATAGATATCCCATCGTCCCAGATGGGAATCCAATGAAACGTCCCTTCGCGGACCTAGCTTCCAACTTCTCCACCTTAGTCTTCTTGACATAGGCGGGACATCCCCAAATCCTAATGTGATTAAGACTTGGTTTCCTTCCCTCCCACATCTCATATGGAGTTTTAGGAACGGATTTGGAAGGACATCTGTTTAAGATATAAGCGGCAGTCAGGAGTGCATACCCCCACAGGTAAATTGGTAAGTCAGTATAGCCCAGCATGGAACGGACTATGTTTAACAAGGTCTGGTTCCTTCTTTCTGACACACCATTTAACTGAGGAGTACCTGGAGGTGTTAGTTGTGAAACTATTCCATGTTCCTTAAGGAACTCGTCAAACTCCGTACTCATATACTCGCCACCTCGGTCCAACCGAAGTGCTTTGATATGATTACCAGTTTGTTTCTCAACTAGGGCCTCGAATTCCTGGAATTTCTCAAAGGCCTCGGATTTATGTTTCATTAATTATACATAACCATACCTAGTATGATCATTTGTAAACGTAATGAAATATTGATATCCGTCACGTGCTGCTTCCAAAGCACCACATACGTCGGTATGGATTAATCCCAGTTTATCAGCGGCTCTTTCAAATGTCCCTGTGAAGGGGGACTTAGTCATTTTGCCTTTAAGGCAAGATTCACAAGTAGGAAAGGGATCTGATCCCAATGGACCCATAAGTCCATCTTTTTCCATCTTGTAAACCTTGGTCTGACCAACATGACCAAGTCTTAGATGCCATTTCACAACTTGATTGGTTTCATCCCTACCACGTTTTCTAGTCATAGTATTCACAACTACTTTGTTGCTGAGATTTAGATGATACAATCCATTAAACAATGTAGCAGTACCCACTAGTTTATTTCTAAAATAAATTTTGCAGGAACCATCACCAATGAAAAATGAAAAACCCTTTCGGTCCATGACCGGAATGGATACAATGTTTTTGTGCCCCTTGGGCAAAACAAGTACATCTTCTAAAGTCAAAACAAAGACGGATTCTAAACCCAAAAGAAGTGATCCTATGTCGGTCGCCTCGACACTATGCCCGCTTCTGATTGTGATCATAACTTCTCCAGCTGCAAGCTTCCTACTTTGTTCCAGATCCTGATTCATGGTACAAATATGAGAACTAGCACCACAATCCAAGATATCAGAAGTAGAAAATACAAGAGCGAACAATTTGTTTCCAAAACTAAAAGTTACGTACGAAGTGCCATGAAGAATCGGACAGTCTCTAGCCCAGTAGCCCAGCTCACCGCACTTGAGACAAGTATCCTTCTTCTTCTTGTTCTTCGGAACCATCGGGGCCTTGCCCTTACCCTTAAGGTCCTTAACTTGTGGTCCAGTTTGCTTCTTGGTCTTTTTCTTCTTGTTCTTAGACCTCCGAGGTCCAGAAGAAATCACAAGAGCAGACTCCTTCATCCGCGGAGTCCTCATCTGAGACTGAGCGGTCACAAGTTTGTTCATTAGCCCAGCTAAATTACATACAATCTCATTGCAGTTGAAGTTCACAACAAACTGTGAGAAGGAATCAGGGAGAGACTGTAGGATAAGGTCGGTTTGGAGAGAAGTATCCATTTAAAAATCAAGAGCCTCCAATCTCTCGATTATGGATATCATTTTGAGGACGTGTTCCCCAACCTTCTCACATTCCTTTATCCTTGCACCGAACAGTTGCTTGGATATCTCATATCTATAAGTTCTGCTGTGCTCACCATAAAGCTCGGTTAAGTGAGATAGAATCTGCCTAGCAGAAGTCATTTTCTCATGAGCTCTCTGAAGCTCATTAGACATGGAAGCCATCATATAAGCACGAACTTTCACGTCATCCTTAACCCACTTTTCGTGCTTTTAAATCTCTTCCTGATTGGCTCTGGTCCGCACAGGAGGCGCCGGAATGTCCGTCTCCAAGACGTATCCCACTGCCTCTATACTGAGGACAATCATCAGATTGCGGACCCAATCTACAAAGTTAGGTCCCATTAAGGTGTTCTTTTCGAGTAGAATTGCGAGTGGATTCATTGTCATATTGAGATTGTCTGCATTAAGTATAACAGATTAATTAGTGACTTGTTATATTATGATCTGAGTATAGAATTAAGGTCTTTTCTATTTTTTGTTACCCAGCTCCCACTATTTTTTTTCCGAATAACACACTCCCTTGTGAAATCCGGAAGTATCGTCGCTCTACTTCATAGTGGTGATCGAGTTCTTTATAAATATTAATAGAGGGCAACCGAACAGGTTTCTAGTCTATTAATTTTCATAAAGTGGTGTCCAACACCAACCCATCTAATGGATGATTCGATCTTCTTTTTCCCCTTGTTCACTCCCCTCAACCTATACGGTTTCTATGGTTCGTGAACAAGTTAAGTTTATACCATCGATGCAAATCAGTTTCACAATTGAATCTTATCCGGCAACCTATCAGGTTTCTAGGGATAAAACTTGCTCCAACCGAAGGCATCCAATGCGCTCCCGGTAATTTATCCGTCCTCCCCGAACGACTACCCCGATAACTCGAAAGCATAGCACATCCGGTTTGGATTTCAATTTCCCAAAAACTCGATGGAGGGAAGGAAAACCTTGAAACCTTATAAACTTAATAATTTATCGTGGGAGAATTTTCGCGATTAACGTTACACTTTGCATATTCATACAATATGAAACAACCATTCACAACCTAGTTGCTACCAACATGTGGTTCATGGACCGTTCCTAGAAAACAAAAACTCTGTAATCTAATTACAAGTCTTCGTCTTGAATCTTCGTCTTCTCGAAGTGGATCTTTCTCCGGTCTTCGTCATTACATATAAATTTTACATTGAAAATTGCATCCTAGATACAAATTTTTCTAGTAAAATAAATAGGCTCAAAACGGCCTTTACAACCCAATCGAATAAAACAAACGATTCAAAAACTAAGTCCACGAACCACATCCCCATTCAAAAGCATTCATCCAATAAATACTAAATAAATGGAAAGCGTAGAGATACATTGATCCAATCAACAATACGAACCGATCAAATCGATTCACACAATCGGTAATATGAAAACGTTCAAAATAATTCGGTCGTTCACAAGTATTCCAATAAATCAATTTCCCTTTTAAAATGAAATACCATAAATCATTTTAATCATATTAAATCCAATTTAAAATGAGGGAAATTATTTTTAGGAATACACGAAGCAAACAAGCCTGAAACGGGTCCGAAATAGGCCGAACCGCGGTCGAAAATGCCACCAGGCAGCATGCAGGGCTGCCCAGCGGCCCTGGGCCACGGCCCCCTGCTTCCGGACCACCCCCGGACCGTCCAACGGCAATTCGGGGCTAGTTTTTCGACCGGATATCCAATATCTATATTCTCCAACATTCATATCAATATAAATCATATTTCCAAGAAATTAAGATTTATATTTAGACATAAACTTACGAAAAATATAACTACAACGAACGTAAAAACATATACCATGATTATGACTAAAATGATTCCAAATCATTCACCATCTAATCGAGCATTCTAAATGCCAATATCGTATATACGATCGCAAGACCTACGCTCCGATACCACTGTTGGGATTCGGTGCCTAAAACGAAGGCCCAGCGGAAGCGGTAAAACGAAAATTAATTCGATCCGAATCCCTACGAGGATCGATCGAGCTACGTATATACGAATATATAAAGGAAAAGCAAGAGTCGTAAGAAACTAACCCTCGAAGTCCGTTGATTAAATGGCAACCTTCTCTTGAGCTATTCCCCAAGCTTTTGTTTGATCTCTATGAGTTCAATCCGCTCCAAGCCCTTGAACGATCCAACGCCGAAAGCACCGCGTCTCTACTTGCCACGCGCCGGAAAAATGACCGGAATAACAACACTTGATTAACCTCTAAGGTTACGGCTAGAATCAAGTGATGAAGCTATGAAAATCAAGATTACAACACTCTAAGTGTTGAATCTAGTATCTCTCTATCTCACAAATATTTTTCTCCAAGAAAAAACTTATGAATGTTGTGAAGATGATGATGAATAGTATGAAGCCTTGGAAAAAAAAATTCCTCTCTCCTTCTACTTACAAAAGACGTGAGTTCTATATCTCAAGGAGATGTGGTCTTCTTAATATATTCTCCATCAAATCCCCTCATATCAATCACCTTTTGACAAAATCACCTAAGGTGATATTTTGTCCCCTTGACAAAACATAAGTCTTCCACCAACATGTGGAGAATATGACCAAGGAAAAGGGAAGGAAAGAGGGGCGGCCATCTAGAAGGAGCCGGGCGAGTTCGGTCCGTTTCGGACTCCCGTGAGTCTAAACAGATAAACTCCGATTCCGTTCCGATGTATTTATATTGATTAATTAATCCAATTAATTAATCATATCAAATACATAATAACATAATTAATTTCTCCAAGAAATAATTATATTCATGAATTAAATTAATCACCGAGTAATATATTTAATTCATTTGGCCGTAAATTAATTTATCCAATAAATTAATTTAGACATCCAATGTCCCAAATTAGATATCCAATATCTAATATTCATAATGAGAGATTAAGCTCGATTCATTCCGTCGTCAATCCTAATGCGCGAATCGGTAGGTCCGTCTCAGTCAGCAATGGGAGGAACCAAAGAGTAGTAGCACTACCTAGCCAGCCTAGTGGCCTACACTGTACCCCGACTGAGAACGAATGATTGGGGTCATTCAAGAACCATTCTGTCGTGAATACCAGTAAACGTATAAACCTTTCTTTCAAATGTCCCGATCAAGTTATAGGGTCACGGTCAGTCAAACCCCATCTGTACTTGACGCTATGCATGCGTTACTGCAAATCGAGATCATCGAGCTCTCGTGTATCTAATACAGCTAGCTCCAATGCTTTGGCCAAAGACTTATGATCTCATCTGCCAATAACCGCATAGGACATATAACCCGTTCACTAACAAGAGAAAGAATTCTATCTTGGTATTCAGTAGGACCTGGTACTTGCCCATCAAGATGTACGTCGAGGTTGACCCCCGCCTTCCGGTTTATAGGGTCGAACTACTCTAATGAAAATCTTGACGTCACAAGCACATCCCTACTAAATCCTCAAGTCGAAGGTTGACGAATACCTATCACAACCTTTCGATTCCATCATTGACTGTCCCGGAGTGAAATCCGTGTGACGAATCGAGGGTGAGTCGGTTCGAGTATACTAATCTAATTAGCATACCTATAACGTGTGCTCCCACTAACCATTTGTGTTCGACATGCACTCTCCTTGTCAAAGAACACGTCATACAAGTCTTCACATAAACTTAACGCCCAGTCAAGTTTCATCGACTTGCGAACGATTAAGTATTTGAGCTATAAACCTTTCCAGTGCCGACCCCCTTATCCAATAAGGAGTGAAACGTTTTGCTCTCAAATACATGGACTAGTTTCTACATGTATATTTACGAGTTAGGAATGCCAGTAACTACCAGTAAATAAAGAAACATCCATTGCCTTATATTGATGATTTACATAATAATAAGTACAATGCCCTCACTCAACATCCTCTGAGTGGCATTCGAGGGCATACTCCTAACAGTTCGATGGTACTTCCGACCCTTCTAGTTGGGAGAGTTGGTTATTCGAGATGGAGAAAGTGTTCGAGGTGGCAAACTGCTCTGAGAAGAGGAAAGTACCAATCGCTCAATACTTCCTCGCCAAGGAGGCGGCAACATGGTGGCAAGCAGTGAAACCGCGTGACCGGGTAGCTTCATGGGACGAGTTTCGAGAATTGATGGAGGCCGAATATTGTTCGTGGTCGGTGAAAGAGGGAAGGATTCGAGCCTTCTTTGAAGCAAAATCTCAAGATGTTCCCATCTCACAGGCTATCAAGGACTACAATCAACACCTATATTATGTGAGGAATCACATCCGGGATGAGCAAGATAAGATCCGCCACTTTAACATGCGGATGAAGTCGAGGGTTCGCCACTACATGTCAGGTCTTGGGCGTATAACCTTGAAATACTATTAAAACAGGGCGATGGCCTATGAGATGTCTTTTTCTACGACAGAGGTGGCAACAGAGGGTAAGAAATAGAAGACTTCCGGCCAATTTTTGGGGGTTAAGTCTGGAGGGCATCAGAAGACTCAGTCTAGTTCACGAGCCTTTGGGAATCAGTCCTCGTCATTTGGGCGAGGCAATGGTTCCAAGTCTGCTCCGGATGTTCCTACCCGTGGCCATACTTGTTTTAACTGTGGTCGTTCAGGACATATGATGAGACAGGCCACCGCTACAGTGTCTCACTTGATGTCGTATAGGACATTGTTCCAAGTATTGTGGAGATGCGAGTCGGGCACTAGTTACTCAGGTGTCAGGCTCGGCTACAAGAGAACCGAGTGTGAATCAGGCACCGACAGCTAGTCAGCCTCAGTAGAGTTTTGGTAGAGGTCGAGGACGTGGGCAGTCTTCTAGAGGGGAGCTTCTAGTGCAGGGTCTGTTCCACACCGTGTATATGAGATGAGACGAGCTGGAGATCCTAACGCGACAGTGGATACATATACCGTTCACATCCTTGACCATAATGTTTCCGTGCTATTCGATTCTGGTGATACGCATTCTTTCATCTCTTTGGATTGTGTGCGTCGTCTGCATGTTGATTGTCTAGTTGCATGAGAACCGTTTGTTGTTAAACTGCCTAGTGGATATAGTATTGTGGGGGGTCGTGAGATTAGAGATTTTCTGGTGAGTATCGCGTGGAGGACTTGGTCTTCTAATCTGATTGTGGTAGACATTAAGGATGAGGATTTGATTCTTGGTAAGGATTGGCTGGATCGACATGGGGCGATCATGAACTATAGAGCGAGAACCATTTCAATGTTAGCCGATGACGGTACTGAACACTCCTTTGTGGGACGCAAACGGGGTAATCAAAGATTCATGATCAGCGCTATGAAAGTGGTGAAACTTCTTCGAGGAGGTTGCACTGGTTATTGGTGTTATGCTTTGAAATCGGAAGAAGGGGAATCGAGCTCTCGTATATTCCAGTAGTAAACGAGTATCCTGACAGTTTTCCAGGTGAGTTGCCTGGTTTACCACCAGACCGTGAGGTTGAGTTCACCGCTAATTTAGAGCCGGGTGCAGCTCTGATTTTGAAAACGCGATACCGCATGGCGCCTGCCGAGATGGTTGAGTTGAAGAGACAGTTGGGAGAGTTGCTAGACATGGGTTACATTCGATCGAATGCTTCGCCTTGGGGCGCACCGGTCTTGTTCGTAAGGAAGAAGGATGGGTCACTACATTTATGCATCGACTACCGAGAGTTGAATAAGGTGACCATCAAAAACAAGTATCTGCTCCCGAGGATTGATGACTTGTTTGACCAATTACAAGGAGCGACTATGTTCTCGAAGATTGATTTGAGATCGGGGTATTACCAACTCCGAGTGAAGGATTCCGATATTCCGAAGATGGCCTTTCGGACGAGATACGACCACTACGAGTTTGTAGTTATGCCGTTCGGGCTAACTAACGCCACATCCATGTTCATGCAGCTAATGAACAAGGTCTTTATCGAATATCTCGATAAGTGTGTAGTCGTCTTTATTGATGATATTCTGATTTACTCGAGGAATGAGGAGGAGCATGCACGTCATCTGCATATCGTGCTGGAAATCTTGAGAACTCAGTGCTTTTATGCGAAGTTCTCAAAGTGTGCTTTTTGGTTATGGGAGGTTATGTTTCTCGGCCACGTGATCTCGGTCGAGGGTGTTCGTGTGGATCCACACAAGATAGAGGCAGTGTTGGACTGGGCGCCGCCCAAGAACGTGAAAGAGGTCCGTAGTTTTCTGGGTTTGGCGGGGTATTATCGAAGGTTTGTCAAGGGGTTCTCTAAACTCGCTCGACCGCTCACTCCGTTGTTGCAGAAGTCAGAGAAGTTTGTGTGGACAGACGAGAGACAGAAGAGTTTCAAGGAGTTGAAGAAGCGGTTGACTACTGCTCCCGTCTTGACCTTACCGTGTGGTAATGAGGGCTTTTTAGTTTACAGTGATGCCTCAGGCCAAGGACTGGGATGTGTACTCATGCAGCACGGAAAGATAATCGCCTATGCTTCCCGTCAGTTGAAATCATACGAGTTGAATTATCCTACCCATATTCTTGAGTTGGCCGCATTTGTGTTTGCGTTAAAGATTTGGCGTCATTACTTGTACGGCTCGTCGTGTCAAATTTTCACCGATCACAAGAGCCTAAAATATATTTTCACACAGAAAGAACTGAAAATGAGATAGAGGTGGTGGCTAGAGTTAATCAAGGATTACGATCTCGAGATACTTTATCATCCGGGCAAGGCAAATGTGGTGGCAGATGCCTTGAGTCGGAAATCAGTATCGCTTCGGGCACTTGAGTTACTCACGGCTCAGCCAGGGCTCCAGCTAGAGTTGATAGGGTTGAGTATTGAAGTTGTGTTACCAGGGAATGCCGGACAGTTGTGCGCCCTTGAGATCTCTTCGTATCTGGTCGACGACATTAAATTGAGACAGTTAGAAGGTCCGATGTTTATTCAACTACGTGAGAATGTGGTGAAAAGGAAAGCCCCGGGATTCGTGATTCATGAAGATGGTGTGTTGAGATTCCAAAGTCGGCTGTATGTTACGAACGACTTGGAATTGAGGCAAGGCATTATGCGGGAGGCTCATGCGTCGCCTTACTCAGTCCATCCGGGCTTGAGCAAAATGTATAAGTATTTGAGGAAGAATTTTTGGTGAAATGACATGAAGAACGAGGTAGTGTAGTGTGTGGCTAAGTGTTTGACTTGCCAGCAAGTCAAAATCGAGCATCAGTGGCCAGCCGGGTTGTTGAAACCACTTCCCGTTACAGAATGGAAGTGGGAGGATGTTTCTAAGGATTTTGTCACGAATTTACCGAGGACAAAAACGGGTATAAACATGGTGTGTGTGATCGTGGATCGACTAACTAAGTCGGCATATTTTCTGGGCATCAAGGACACTTGGGGTCCAGAAAAATTGGCTCGTACTTTTATTTCGCAGATCGTGAGACTTCATGGTACGTCGAAGACTATTATTTCGGATAGAGATAGTCAGTTTGTATCGTATTTTTGGCAGGCGATACATAAGGCACTGGGACACATTTGCGTTTGAGTACATCTTTCCATCCTCAGACCGATGGATAGTCCGAGCGTACCATTCAGACGTTCGAGGATATGTTGCGCGCGTGCGCGCTAAACTGGAGTAGTGTTGGGAGGAACATCTGGCCCTGATCGAGTTCACTTATAATAATAGCTGGCATGCGTCGATTAAGATGGCACCGTATGAGGCGCTTTATGGCCGACGATGTCGATCACCGATATGTTGGAATGAGCTGTCCGATTTAGTTGGCACTGAGTCATATCTTGTGTTGGAGACTCGGAAGAAAGTCGAGTTGATTCGAGAGAGAATGTTGTCGGCTCAGAGTCGACAAAAGTCTTATACGGATGTTAGGCGTCGACCCTTGGAGTTTGAGGTAGGGTATCATGTCTTGTTGAGAGTGTCTCCGTCGAAAGGAGTTTTCCATTTTGGGAAAAAGGGGGAGCTTAGTCCAAGGTATATTGGACCTTTCGAGATATTGGAAAGAGTTGGGGATTTGGCCTACCATTTGGCATTACCCCCGTCCTTGAGTCATGAGCATAGTGTTTTTCATGTTTCCCAGTTGAGAAAGTATGTTCCAGACCCGACTCACATTATTGACTTCGGGGATGTGGATATCGAGAAGGATGTTACGTTTGAGGAGAGGCCAGTTAGAATTTTGGAATGTCGGGATAAACAGTTAAGGCACAAAACCATCCCCTTAGTTAAGATGCAATGGTCGAGGCATAGAGTGGAGGAAGCGACATGGGAATTAGAGGATGATATGCGTGTGAGATACCCCGAGTTTTTTGATCTTAAGTTTCGGGACGAAACTTCTTTCTAGAAGTGGAGAATGTAATATCCGTACCTTTCTATTTCCAGCAGTTTCTATTTTTGGTGCCCGTCTATTTTTATTGACTCTCTTGTAACCGTTTCGACGTTTTGAATCTATTTTGTTCTTGGTATTTTTCCATTTGAACGAGTTTCAGAGGTGTTTTTACGTAATTTTACTTTATGTCATGTTTTGTCGCATGTATGTTCGATTCTTGTAAAAATCGTTCGATTTCGTTGTTTGTTTATTTCCATGAGTCCGTATGGTTGAGTTATTCATGTTTTGAGTTTTGATTTGATAATCCGACGTTGTATCATGATTTTCGGAAGTTTGGGCCGTTTTGTAATTTCCTATAAGTTTAAGGAATTTTATCTCCTTTGTTGTATTTCAAATCTCCCGATAGTCGGAATCGTACTTTCTTTCAGCACATAGCTTTGTCGTCGCGAATACTTCGTATTTATGTTCTGGATCCTATCTTTGGTTGCGTTTCAACTTCGTATTTCCCTGAGCAACGAACTGCATTCAAGAGTGTTGAACTGCTGCATGAATAACGTACGATATTCATGATTTCTTGCGTGCGCTGTCGATACACGTATAACGTACGTTAAATCTTAGTGTTAATGTACGTTATGGTCCTTACTGTTTTGGATAGTATGTTCTGCCAAGTTTCTGACGAGTCCTTACGTACGTTAACTCATGGGTGTTACGCACGTAAGCTCCCTTATAGCGTACACTAACTGTCTGATGTAGCATACGCTACCAGCCTCAGCAAATTGGGCAGATTGTTCTGCCGAACTCTTACGTACGTTAACTATATAAGTGTTGCGTACGTAAGAGTCTTAACGTACGTTAACCTCCCCATGTTAACATACGTAACGAATAGTCAGGTATTTAATACCTGAACAGATCCAGTCGCATCATTTTTCTCCTTTCCTCCTTCCTTGTCCGCGGTTGGAGTTCTTCAAGGCAGTTTCGAGCGATTCTTCAAGATAAATCAGTGGGGTCTGTAATAGATTGTTTGTGGTGCTCCCCACGAAGTTTATCATCATCGTAATCATCTTCCTCCATCCAAAATCCGAGGTATTTCGACTAGAACCCTAACTTTGTCCATTTGGGGGATTTTTTCGGGTTTTGTCTTCCTAAACTCGTATCATTCGTTTGTGTTGCAATATTTCCTATCGATTGATGTTATCGTATGATTTGCAGTCCGTTTCCGTCGTGTTTAATCCGTGGATTGTTGATTCGGGGAAGTTTTGTGAAAACCATCGCCCGTAGTGAACGTACATGTATTGTTATGGTTGTAATCGGGGTTGTGGGCGTATTCCGTTTGATCATCGTTATCGTTTAGGACTGAGTTAGGTTAACTTTGCGTTTAGGAGTGGACGTGGTCACTCCGGGTCATTCATAACCGTCGTTCACTTTCCATTTCTCCAAAGATGTCTCAAAGGCAAGTACTTTATATTTGTGTGCATATTCTAATATTTGAATTATGGCTTTCCGTGTATGTTGTGGATGTGAATGCGTATGTTGACCCAGGGATGGTTTGACGGGGCCTCTGGGGATACGTAGTGCCATGTGTATGCGTATCACGAACTGGGGTTAACCACCCATGGATGGTCCGACGGGGCCTCTGCGGGGTACGGTGGCCGTGAGTCTTGTATCAACAGTTAACCTTTGAAATGTTTTGTTGGAGAATTGTGTTTTGTGCATGTGCACCGTAATACTCCGGAATAAAAATGTTTTCTAAAATGATTTTGGCGCATATTTCATCTGATTAGAATGATAATTCTAATGGATTGTACTTGCACTAGCTGTTGTCGTTAACCCCTTACATGGGGGAAATACTTTTGTATTTCAGGTACAGGTCTTGGAGGCGAAAGAGCATGCGGACAGTACAAGGATGATGGGCAAGGGTGATTTTGTTCAATGATCGTTTGTTGATGTCATATCTTTTAAATTATTTTAATCATGTCGTTTGTTTCAGTACTCAAGTACTTCTTCCTTTTGAACATTGTAATTGTTGTGTACCCGATTTGCGGTTGGTTTTGACATTGAATTGCACTGTTCGGTTCGGTCTACTTATTTTGTATGTTTTGGATTGAGAAGTCGTTCGTATCTTGATGATGTTTATCACCGTCGTAATTTCGAGTTTGTGTGTTAGCCTGGTGGATTCCAAAGGGTGGGGTCCACGACGCTGTAATATGCTCTGAACGTCTTGGGCGTGTTACAGTGATCATGGTGCTGTTGATGAAAGAATTACGCCTTCCCAGACATCCACTGATTCGGCATCGCATATGGTGTCGAATACTCTGCCTTTGAGTTGCCCCTCAGTCCTTTTCAGTCACCCAGGACCAGCCGTCAGGCAATAATGCTGACACTGGAGCTACCGCTATTCTTCAGCAATTGGTAGCTCAATTGGCTCAGATTGCTCAGGATGGGCGTCAGAAACCGCCCCGATTATGGAAGATGATGCTAGTAAATGGCTAGTAAACATTGTTCCTTTCGAATCCATTGAACTCTTCCTCCATTGAGGTATTCAGTGAGAGTTTGCAAAAGCTTCATCCATTGAGATTGGTTCCGCATGCACCAGAAATATGGCTATATTACACATAGCCAATCTTTGTAGTCGGATGTAGTCTTCCATATGGAAAACTGTGTTGTATCTATTTGACTCTGCTTTTCCTTTGTTTACTGTTTTATGCTCTTCTTTTGGTGGTGATGTGTGCATCAACCTGGCCAATTTGGCCAGGGGTCTCCAGAACCATTTCAATGTCGGAGTCTTCATTTCCTGATTGACCCTGCTCATTTGCATCCATGAATTCTTGAGTCTCAAAGTTTTCACCATGGTTGGGATGTGTATTAGTAAAATGGAGGATGTCATTAGCTACATATTCTTGCTCATCAGGTGGTCTAGGTGGATGTTGTTTACCAATCTCGATGTCATCAATGGCTTGGTCCACAATATGCTCTAGATAATTATTTTGATGTGAATTTGCAATTGAAATCTTCCCCTCTATATCAATCATGTGGGTCTCAATGTTGGCTACCTTATTGATTAGACTATTTATAGTTGGCCCCTCTTTTTGAATATTTAAATCTAAATTTGCCTATGAAATCCTCTGGGCACATGCAGTGCACATATATCATTAACAGGAGTCAAAATCTAAATTTGCTCTAATCCTTGACGTTATTTCGCGGGGGATACAAGATGGTGTCCCGTGGTGCATGCTTTTTGCTGACGATATTGTGTTACTGGCGGAGTCGAGGAGGGAGGTAAACTCGAAGTTGGATCTATGGAGGTCTAAGTTAGAATCTCAAGGCTTGCGTGTGAGCCGGTCTAAGACCGAGTATCTATGGTGTAACTTTAGTGGTGAGGCCAACGAGGAAGATGTAGAGGTTATGATTGCGGATCAGATCGTACCCCGTACGGATAAGTTCAAGTATTTGGGTTCGATCATTCAGAAGGAAGGTGAGTGTGAAGATGATGTCACTCATCGCATCAAGGCGGGGTGGCTAAGGTGGAGAGCAGCGACAGGGGTCCTGTGCGACAAGAAAGTCCCTCTAAAGTTGAAGGGTAAATTCTACAGAGCGGCAATCCGACCTGCAATGTTGTATGGCTCCGAATGTTGGGCGATGAAGAAGTCGCTTGAGATCAAGTTGGAAGTGGCTGAAATGATAATGTTACGTTGGTCATGTGGTCACACAATGTTAGATAGAATCGCGAACGGGGTTTTCAGGAACGCGCTGGAAGTGGCGCCCATTTCAGCGAAAGTTAGGGAAGGGAGATTGAGATGGTTTGGCCACGTCCGCAGGAGACAGGCATCTGCTCCGGTGAGGAGGGTCGAGAGTTTATTGGTTGTCGGGGAGAGGAGGAGAGGCAGACCGAGGAGGACGTGGGAGGAGCAGCTGAGATTAGATTTGAAGGCCTTAAACCTTTCCGAGACCATGACTGTTGATAGGTGCGCTTGGAGGCGCCAGATCAGAGTTGTGGATTCTTTTGTAGGAGCGGTCCGTAGTTGTGACCTCGGGGTTGGGTTGTCTCGGTTAGCTTTGACCTAGAGCATTGTATTTTTTTTACTTTTATTGTATATTTTATCCTATTGTCTTTGCGTGTGGTGTATTTTTGACAGGGAGCTGTGCGTTGAGCCAATCTCTCTTCTGTTAGAGCAGCGTTCATCGGGAGTGAAGTAGCCAAAATCCACTTAGGTAAGTCCCATGTGGATTAAGCCATGGGCTCAGGTATGGTATCGAGCTTCTTAGAATCATATGCTTTTTTTTTTGTATTTATCACTCAATATTCCTCACTTCAACTATCTCAAGAACAGAAGATGTCTGACCTAAATAGAAGTGCAAAGCAGAACTCACCCAAAAGCAAGGATTAACTCTAGCAGAAGTACAAGTACCCGAACAAATTATTCATGTTAGTTAATACTTATCTTCGAAATTAGCACAAACAAAATGAAACCAATATGCAATGCAAACTAACGTAGGGTACAGAAAAATGTAAAAAAATAGAATAAAGCCAGTAAACGCTTACCTCAGCGCGTTTTAACCCAG
The DNA here is from genome assembly GCA_033398695.1 of Orobanche coerulescens. NCBI lineage: Eukaryota > Viridiplantae > Streptophyta > Magnoliopsida > Lamiales > Orobanchaceae > Orobanche > Orobanche coerulescens. Next base: position 92,760,445 of record CM065819.1, read on the forward strand.
CGGCGGCCAGAAAATCCAAGAAGACAGCCGCGGAAATAGAAGTGGCCAACGGTGGGGTAGCTCGGAGATGGTCGCTCAAGCCACGTCCAGCGAAAAACGACGAAGGCCAATCGTCCGGCGAGATGGTCGCCTCTCCCCAACCTGCTTCTACGTCTCTCCTCAGGTATGTTGAACGGGCCTTGTGGCTACATAGAAATGGACATCTAAATCCTTATGTATGCGAGCTGCTTGAGACTATTTACGGAGTAGGGGGAAAACAGCGACTGCAAAAAATCGAGATGCCGGGCGGACAACAGCGACGGGAGTAGGGGGAATAGGTGTGGCGATGGCAAAAAATCGAGATGCCAGGCGGACAACAGCGACAGGAGATTATTTACGGAGTAGAAGGAATAGGTGTGGCGACGGCAAAAAATCGAGATGCCGGGCGGACAACAGCGACGGGAAGGGCGGACAACGGCGATGGTGGAAGAGTAGAAAAATAAAACCTGAATCGTTTGGGTAGATAGAGGCGGAGGAAGAAAGAAAAATACAACCGCTGAACTATTTGGGTAGAGAGAGGCGGAGGAAGAAAGAAAAATAAAACCTGAATCATTTTCTTAATGAAAAAACAACAGCGGTTGTTAAGCAACAACTGCTGTTAAATGACTGTTAATAATGTTTAACAGCGGTTATAAATAAAACCGCTGTTAACTATAGTTTTTTTTTTGAAAAAAATTAACAGCGGTTATTGTATAAACCGCTGTTAAATGTCACTTTTAACTGAAAATTTAACATCAGTTTTCCTTAACAACCGATGTTAAATTGCAAGTTCATTTTTTTTTAATTTTTCGGGATAAATTTAACATTGGTTATTATAAAACCGCTGTTAAGTTGCTATTTTAACATCGGTTATTTTAATAACCGCTGTTAATTTATTGCACACTATTTACAAGTATGCCACCGCGTCATTTTAACAGCGGTTTTCGAACAACCACTGTTAAAAGGACGCTGTTAAAGGCTAGTTTTGTAGTAGTGATAATACTCAATGGGTAGTTCCGATAGCCGCACCCAAACTGCAACGCGGTCAATATCTTCTTTCTCGAGCCGAAAGTTTGGTCTCCACTCTCTTACAGTAAGGTAATGGTTATATATCAACCATGGACCATTTGTAAGAGCTTTTTCATGATCCTCTTGGCTTGATAGCTGCACCAAGAAAAAGTCACATCCCAGATCGATGACACTCATCACACCATCTAAAGCCTTGAAACCTATCATCCTCCCTAGCAACTTAATGATCAAGCTTTGCTTCCAGGGCGTGCATAGTCCCGCCTCAGCACCAGGGGGAATGATAATCTCTGGGCATTCATACCCTCCCTTTTTTTTTATCTACTATTTGCAAATTCATATCTCCAAAAGAAATCTTTTCATTATTAGTAGGGATCTGACTCTCCTTCCCCTTACCTTCTTCACTACTATCTGTGACACAAGCATAATTTCCTTCTAGGATCTCCTCTCCTGCTCATACCCGAGATTTTCGTTTCTAATTACTTTAAATTATTTGTCGGTTGTACCGGTTATTTTGTTCCGTCGATGATTATTTGGGAATTTTCCTTATGTTGTGTACGGTATGATGTATCTTGTTGTGTTGAATTTCCGGAACTATTTTGCTGCCTTTATAGTAGGCATAATGCATGCTAATTATAGTAGTGTAGCGAGCGCTAATACTTGGTGATAATGCATGTTATTGTGGCACGTAGCGCACACTACCTGGCTAGGCCGAGACAGTTCAGAAGCTACTGCATTCGACTGGGAGTTCGGCAGCGCACGCTGTGCAGCTCTATAACGCGCGCCAAGGTTCAGTAGTTAGCGCACGCTATGGGGAGAGTTGCGGACGCTAAATGGTAGTTCGGGGCTGTCCAGAAGCTACTGGACTAGGACTGCAGATCCCGATAGCGCACGCTAACCCTTGCAGTTAGCGCACGCTAACTGTGCTTTTTGGGAAGACGTGGATTCGATAGCGCACGCTAATCTGGGGCGATTAGCGCACGCTAAGCTGTCCAGTATATAAACTGGACAGCTGATTATTTTCCTCATTTCTCTCTTCTTTCTCCTCTCTGTGGGTGTGAGTCAAGGGCGACTAGGGTTCGTGATCTTGGCCAATTTTATTCTATTCAAAGGTGTTTTAGAGCATCCTAGGTGATTATAAGATCAACTAATCCATTGTTCTTCGTCGGATCGAGGTATTTTTCTTGATTTCCCTAGAGTTGACTTTTTGGAGACTTATTCTTGATTTTGTATTCAATCCAATTTTGATGAATCGATGGGTGTTAAATGATGTTGATAAACATGTCCTATGGATTGTATATCCATATCTTCGATTCGTTCGACCTGATTGATGATTTTAGTGTTCTTGAGGAACCGTGCATATTTAATGGTCGATTAAATGTTCATATGACTCTTCATTCGTTGGTTTGAGACGAATTCCATTGTTATTGGTCTTGATCCTTGTTGTGATCGTGTTTTCGTTGTGTCTTGTGGAAGTCATAGGTGTTCGAGGTTTTCTGGTCAAGCCGCGTTCGCCGGAGTTTTCGGTATCGATTATCGAGGCAAGTATCTTGCCTTTACATTTCGTGTCCCGTAGATGCAATTTGATAATCGACTATGTGTTTACTTGGAGTACTCATAACGAACTTTCAAGAGGATTGATATAGTCCCATTAACAGCTTTCTTTCAAAACGCTCGAGTGCTTTGCGAATAAATGAGTTCTACGGCTATGTGTATTGTGGTTGCGAATTGAAATATATTCGTGCTATGTGATTATAAAAGTCCCATTCCCTTGTTAAGGGTTGTATGCTTGAATGTTTATTCGTTTGATGAGTGCGCAAATGTTGTGTTTGTAATATTTATTGACCCCTTTGTAAGGAGGTTGTATTATCCGGCATTGTTCGAAAAGTATTCCTCCTCGTGATACGTTATCGTTTGTAAGTGTTGTTCTGTCGGGTAGGGTCCGTTGAGACCTCCGGGATCCATCTTTGTTAGTACGGGTCGAGTTTTACCATAGGATTATCCAAACCGGGTATGTCTCGAGGAAACTCCGAGGTTCGTGCTTGTTAGCACGATGCCAGGATAATTTATGGGCGTATTTTTGGACATGATACATATTCGTCATGGGTTATCCAAACCGAGTATGTCGTCGCGGAACTCCGAGGTTCGTGCTTGCTATCCCGATGCTAGGATAACTATGAGTGTATGCTATATGTCCGTTGTGGAATCCTAATCTTTGAGTTGCTTTCGTGACCGTGGTTATATTGATATGAGACTCTGTTATTTACCATTGGTTTATTCACTCGGGTATGCGTGGAGAAGCTCCGAGGTCCATGCTTGTTAGCATGGGACGTGAATACCCTTGGGTGTATAATTGATATGGTGGACCCCATGTTTTGTGATCTGAATTGCATTTTGGAAATAATCCTTGGGGCGTTGTCCCTAAGTAGTCTTCGATAAGTTGAAGGTCCTTCGAGTTCAAGTGTTTCCATAACTCCCGAGATCTTAAAATGCTTTGAAAAACGTATATTGCTTTCGTTCCTACCTTTCATGATTTCGAACTGTTTTACTCAAGTGAATTATATCTAGAAGTTTATTATTACATTTACTGGTTGGCTAAATTCTTGGAATAAATTGTGTATGGCTCGTATTTGCACTTTATACTTGCACTAGCAAAATAGTGGATTTGCTAACCCCCGAGTAATCGGGGGGTGGATGTCTGTATAGCAGTCAGGTATGTGCAGGTTCTTGAGGAGCATAACAAGGGATCAGTACGAAGGATGATGGAAGACAAATGATACTAATCACATGAGGGCCAGTATTGGGATTTGTTGGTCGAAATTGTATTATTCTTTCCGCTGTAATATACTCCCGTCTTATGGGAGTGTTTTTGTATTTTGACCCCTGTGCTGGTATGAGTTTTGTAATAGAGATATACATGAAGTTCGAGTTGTATGTTATCGATGAAAGACCAAATCGGTCTACTAATTTAGTACTCAACCATGCTGACATGAGTAATGATGTCTTGTTTGGTATTCTAGCCTAGTAAATCCTCTTAAAGAGGGTCTGCAACGCTGTAATATTCCCTAACGGGTTGGGGGTGTTACAGAATATGGTATCAGAGCTTAGTTTGTGGTAACCTAGGCTGTCGGGTCAAGTCGAGTATTGTTGAGTCTTGTCTTGTCGGATTTTGTCTGACTGAATCGTGTCGCAACGCGTCATCCGAGTTGTTGGTCGTGATTAGTATTGTGGTGCAGCCATCATCTTCTTGCGACCTGTGGATGTAAGTCTCTTCTTTTCTGTTTATTACCGTTGTTTCATAACTCTCTTTACATGCGTGTCATGGAGATGGAAGTTGTATTTGATACTTGCGGCATATTACATGTAATGAACTGGATATTGATGGATTGGAAACCAAGTGGTATAGGGTGACAGGAAACCTTGAACATTGATGTGTTCCAGGATATATATATCGACAGTAGAGTTTGTTGAGAAACTCATATAGATGGTGTTGATGTGTATTTGAATCAGTACTCATGGGTTGTGTTTGATGAATTGATAGTCTTGAATGCTGTATAGGCATATGTTTGAGAACCAGTTGTGTTTGACAAATTGTTGTTATTTACTACAAATGTGTTTTCGTTGGTAATTATGTTTGTTGTGTGCGTATTTGAAAATGCTTTTCTGAAAATTTCATAGACTTGAGTATGTTTGTGGAAAACCAAAGTTCAAAAAGTTTTGACGACATGGTCAAGTGGTGGTTTCGTGTGGATTTTTAAAACTATTTGGATTTGACGAGCCGGTCTTGTATTCTCGAATGAAACCTTACGGCGGTATTTGAAAAATGTGTTTTGAAGTATTTTGGACATTCTGTAAATCGTTACCGTCGTTGATTTTTCTTGTCGTGTTGGAAAGATTTCGAAAATGATATTTAAACGTATCGTTCTTATTTTCAAATGATTTGAGTACATGATTTTAAAATTCTTTCGCACCATAAAATTTTTATATTCCAAAATAAAAATGTGATTTTCACTTTCAAAAAATAAATAGTGAAAGATGAAAAAAATCTTACTCAACTTAAACTTTAAATTCGGATTGGAAGATAATTTCTGTGTTGAACCAGTTAACGCACGCTAATCTTATCGTTAGCGCGCGTTAACGAACCTGGACTGAATTGTGGACTGAATTGAGTTACTTAGCGCACGTTAAGATGATATGCGTACGTAATTGGAATTATCGCTTAAAGAGTTAGAGGCTAGAGATTAAACTAAAGTGATTGCTTGTGAGGCCGAGTGGTTGGAATAATTGTCGTGTTACCATTCTCGTTGGAGAATTATGGTTGTATATCTGAGTGTTATGATGGCATGGTTTGATCTATTTGTAGCTTATGTGATGTTATCCGGATGAGATTGTTGGTTGAGGAAGTGATTAATACTAATATGAATGGTTTGTCAAATCGGAAACGCTTCATTGTACAACCTTCGAGGTTTGATGATAAGGGGGCATGGCCTCGCGATACCTTGGGTATTGTTATTATTATGAATGTTGCGTGGTAACATGTGGTTACCTTATGTGTTGTATTTGAGATGATGATAAGTGATGACATGGTTATATTGATGATGTAGATTTCGAGGAAACTCGTTATTCCAAGTTATGATTTTTCAAAGATTTTCAAAACAAACGGTTATAAACTATGGTTCTAGTATTGATAAAACATCCCGAGGTACCAAAAGTACTTTCAAAATATTTTTTTCCAAATAAACATACAGATTCGGAGATTTTCAAATGACACTATTTAAGTGGATACCTCGAGGAGTTTTAAAAATAATGATAAAAATAAATGGCCACCATGTGTAGTATATTATGGCTGTGAATGTAACGGTAGTGGTCGTTAAAATTCCTCTTGATACGGATGTGTGAACTGTTAGTTACGATAGTAAGTTTCATTTGTTGTTATTGAAATTTATGTATTCATGTATTTAGACAGAGTGGATATATTTATCGTGCTGCTATTTGATGCCTTATGTTGATATGTTGTGCTGAGTTGGCACTTGGATATATTATTTTGCGATGTTGTGTTTCATCATGTTAAATGGGTGTCTGCTCAGTAGGCTGAGAGGCAGAGGTCGTGGTCGTGACCGTGGTACGGGTGGTCATGGAGATCGGATGCGGGACCAAGAGAATATTGCCGAGAATGACATTGGCATTGGTGTTGCTACTATATTGCAACAGGTAGCTACACAAATGACTCAGTTGACCCAGGCAGTTCAACGTAACACAAATATGACCCAGAATGTCGGCGCAAACCAATGGCTACGAGAAGTGGTTCATTTGAATCACCCTCGTTTTGCTGGTGCCACAGATGCATTAGGCTGGGATGGTTGGTTTTTCCAGTTGGGAAATATATTTGAGGCAGTTGATTGTCCCGAAGAACGAAAAGTACCTATCGCTCAGTACCTCCTTGACAGAGATGCTGCTAACTGGTGGGAGGCTGTTAAGCCTTGGGATCGTGTTGTCACATGGATGGAATTGCATGAATTAATGGAAGTCAAGTTTTGTCCGGAACCGATCAGAGAACTCATGATTTTTATTTATCCAAACTGCTAGATGTATCGATGTTTCAAGCTATCATCGATTATAGCAAACAACTCAGCTATGTGCGAGATCAATTGAGGACTGAAGAAGAGAAGATCCGTCATTTTGACATGCTGATGAAGTTGGAGATTCGCCCATATATGGTAGGATTCACTTGCACTATGTTGGAGATTATCAGAATCGAGCCTTACCCTACGAGCTAGCTTCGTTATTCTCGGAACATGTGCCGGAGTCGAAGAAATAGAGGAAGTATGATGATCTTATGGTCAGTGCAGGAGTTGGAGTTTCTAAACTGCAACACCGTGTTCTTTCTGCCGTGAAGCTTCATCGTTCGATGAGTGGAACTGAGATTTCCAAGTCATCAGCTTTGACTCCTGGTAAAGCCAGGAGGTGTTTCAATTGTAATGTGCCGGGGCATGTGGGTGCACATTGTCCTTCCCCGCCAGTAACGTGTTACAAGTGCGGACTCGAGGGGCACATAAACCAATTTTGCGAGTTGGTTGCCGATTCTTCTGACACCCGGACTTCAACACCGATATCAGGATTGACTCTTTGAAATCCTTGAGGGATGTTATCTGTCAGTTGTTGCTGTGCTGTTGCTTTGTTTTCATGCTTTGAGTTTCGAGGATGAATTTTTTTAAGGAGGGTAGAATGTAATACCCGAGATTTTCGTTTCCGATTACTTTAAATTATTTGTCGGTTGTACCAGTTATTTTGTTCCGTTGATGATTATTTAGGAATTTTTCTTATGTTGTGTACGGTAAGATGTACCGTGTTGTGTTGAATTTCCAGAACTGTCCCGCTGCCTTTATAGTACGCATAGTGCACGCTAATTGCAGTAGTGTAGCGCGCGCTAATACTTGGTGATAACGCATGTTATTGTGGCACGTAGCGCACACTACTTGGATAGGCCGAGATAGTCCAGAAGCTACTACATTCGACTGGGAGTTCGGCAGTGCACGTTGTGCAGCTCTATAGAGCGTACTAAGGTTTAGTAGTTAACGCACGCTATGGGGAGAGTTGCGCACGCTAAATGGTAGTTCGGGGTAGTCCAGAAGCTACTGGACTGGGACTGCAGGTCCCGATAGCGCATGCTAACTCTTGCAGTTAGCGCATGCTAACTGTGCCTTTTGGGAATACGTGGTTTCGATAGCGCACGCTAATCTGGGGCGATTAGTGCACGCTAAGCTGTCCAGTATATAAACTGGACATTAGGTTATTTTCCTCATTTTTCCACTTTTTTCTCTTCTCTCCGCGGGTATGAGTCAAGGGCGACTAGGGTTCGTGATCTTGGCCGATTTTATTCTATTCAAAAGTGTTTTGTAGCATCTTAGGTGATTATAATATCAACTAATCCATTGTTCTTCGTCGGATTGAGGTATTTTTCTTGATTTCCCTAGAGTTGACTTTTTGGAGACTTGTTCTTGATTTCGTATTCAGTCTGATTTTGATGAATCGATGGGTGTTAAATGATGTTGATAAACATGTCCTATGGATTATATATCCATATCTTCGATTCGTTCGACCCGATTGATGATTTTAGTGTTCTTGAGGAACCGTGAACATTTAATGTTCATATGAGTTTTCCTTCGTTGGTTTGAGACGATTTCCGTTGTTATTGCTCTTGATCCTCGTTGTGATCGTGTTTTTGTTGTGTCTTGCAGAAGTTGCAGGTGTTCGAGATTTTCCGGCGAGCCGTGTTCGCCGGAGTTTTCGATATCGATTATCGAGGCAAGTATTTTGCCCATACATTTCGTGTCCTGTAGATGCAATTTGATAATCGACTATATGTGTTTACTTGGAGTACTCATAACGAACTTTCAAGAGGATTTATATAGTCCCATTAACGGCTTTCTTTCAAAACGCTCGAGTGCTTTGCGAATAAATGACGGATATGTGTATTGTGGGTGCGAATTAGAATATATTGCCTTCATGCTATGTGATTATAAAAGCCCTCTTCCCTTGTTAAGGGTTGTATGCTTGAATGTGTATTTATTTGATGAGTGTGCAAATGCTGTGTTTGTAATGTTTATTGACCCCTTTGTGAGAAGGTGGTATTATCCGGCATTGTTCGAGAAGTATTACTCCTCGTGGTACGTTATCGTTTATAAGTGTTGTTCTGCCGGGTAGGGTTCGTTGAGGCCTCCGGTATCCATCCTTGTTAGTACAGTCGAGTTTTACAATAGGGTTATCCAAACTGGGTATGTCTCGAGGAGACTCCGAGGTTCGTGCTTGTTAGCACGATGCCAGGATAATTTATGGGGTATTTTTGGACATGTTACATATTCGTCATGGGTTATCCGAATTGGGTATGTCATCGCGAGACTCCAAGGTTCGTGCTTGCTAGCCCGATGCCAGGTTAACTATGAGTGTATGCTATATGTCCGTTGTGGAATCCTAATCTTTGAGTTGCTTGCGTGGCCGTTGCCATATTGATATGAGACTTTGTTATTTACCATTGGATTATTCACTCGGGTATGCATAGAGAAGCTCTGAGGTTCATGCTTGTTAGCATGGGACCAGAATAACATTTGGGCGTATAATTGATATGGACGATTAGGTCATGGACCCCGTGTTTCGTGGTCCGAATTGCATTTTGGAAATAATACTTGGGGCGTTGTCCCTAAGTAGTTTTCGATGAGTTGAAGGTCCTTCGAATTCAAGTGTTTCCATAACTCCCGAGATCTTAAATTGCTTTGAAAAACGTATATTGGTTTCGTTCCTACCTTTCATGATTTCGAACGGTTTTACTCAAGTGAATTATCTCAGGAAGTTTATTATTACGTTTACTGGTAAGCTATTCTCAATTATTATATTCTTGTAATATATTGTGTATGGCTCGTATTTGCACTTTATACTTACACTAGCAAAATAGTGGAATTTTGCTATCCCATGAGTAATCGGGGGTGGATGTCTGTATTGCATTAGGTACGTGCAGGTTCTTGAGGAGCATAACACGAGATCAGTACGAAGGATGATGGAAGACAAATGATATTAATCACAAGAGGGCCAGTATTGGGATTTGTTGGTCGAAATTGTATTATTGTTTCTACTGTAATGTTCTCCCGTTTTTTGGCCCCTGTGCGAGTATGAGTTTTGTAATAGAGATGTACATGAAGTTCGAGTTGTATGTTATCGATGAAAGACCAAACCCGTCTACTGATTTAGTATTCAGCCATGCTGACATGAGTTATGATGTCTTGTTTGGTATTCTAGCCTAGTAGATCCTCTTAAAGAGGGTCTGCAGCGCTATAATATTCTCGAACGGGTTGGGGGTGTTACACATCCTCCCTTACTTCGTCAATGATATCAGCAAAACTGACCGGAATTGGAGATTCGTTAGTGAAATCATGCTCGCCTCCCTTAACCTTCTTAGTGCTTCGCTTCAAGAGGTCCTCCTCCTCTGGGGACGTGGATCGATCACCATTTGCAGACATCACAAGAGTTGAATTGAACAGGGTTTACACGAGGAAAACCCTCTCTTTAGAACTCAGTTTTTCATTAACTTGAATGTAATTTTACTTTATTTGTCTCTTTCTATAGAAAACTGGCAAATTTTATTCAAAACTATTGGTTAAATTTCTAGTACAACTTGGCAGATTATTGAATCTATGTATGCTATGTTCTTAAGTTATTGCATTCAGAGTTTCCTTCAGAATATTTATGGTTAATGTTAGAATATTCTATTTCCCATAATCATATCTTGGTTTTGATGATGAATTGATGATGAGCTAATGATGAGTTGATGATGTTGTCAAAGAAAACAACATTAGAACGAAGCAAAACAGCAAAGAAATCGAAGACACACAAGTTGGGAAAACAAGCAGCTAACGCATGCTGGTTGTTAGGAATACTTGTTAGATTTTGATGATGTCATTAATTTAAAATCAAATGTTTATTACTTGGCAAAATGTAAGGAAGAACCAAATGAGTATCTTCCATAGGCCAAAATATGTTAAGTATAAAATTGGCAAATTGTAAAGAAGAACCAAATGAGTGTCTTCTATAGGCCAAAGTTAGTTAGGCTGAAAATCGGCTAAGTACTAAAGTACAGCCTAGTCCATCAGAGAAGTACAGCCGACTCCAATCAGAGTAGCTCTGGTCAACTAAATTTATCAGAGAAGTTTGACCAGACTGCAGCCGAGGTATCTTCAGAGAAGTCACCTGATCAGACAAGTCACAAACAGTGATCAGCCGAGAAGACCTACCTGCAGAGATGTAAGCTGCACATCAGTCTACTCAACTACAGCCTAGTACTCCAAGTCCACGTCAGCATGCTTTGAAAAGTCAAATATTACGGAAAGCTCACATGCAACGTGAAGAGACAAATTGGAGTGATTCCCGCAAGAGATATGATTTATTTAAATCATCCTGACCCACCGTGAAGACTTTAATCCTTTTATATTCAAAAGATTCGGCGCTCACATGCAGAAGTCCTCACAACGGTCGGAAGATAAAATTAAATAATGGGAATCCAGCCTTGCAACGTTCAGAAAGATTAAACAATGAAGTCTCCCTCCAACGGACGGATCTGTTCAGATTTGCAACGGCTACAAGGAAGAAGCTCAGAAGATCTGACCTATATATATCTGAAGATTTGAATCTGAGCATACACCGGTGCGAACATATACTCTAGCGATCAAAGCAAACAAAGCAATCTCAAGCAATCAAATAGCATCGTGAAAAAGAGCAGATCCAAAAAGTTCATATTCAAGGAAGCTCTTAAGTTGGAGAAGACAAACACTCTTGTCTATAAATCTTGAGTACGGGGTACTTCACTGGTTGAAGTAAAGACTGTAAAGGCATCCGAGGATCGAGGATCAAGAGGTGCAAAGCAGTCAAGTGTGTGTACAACGGCACGGATTTCCACTGGTTGGAAGCTGTTGTAGTGTGTTGTGAATCACTGTAATCTTTATCACTGGTTGAAAATTATAGTGAATTCATCTCCAACTGGTTTGGAGAAAAGTGGATTAGTAGAGGATTACCCCACCTCTGAGACCACTATAACTGCCTGTGTTATTTACTGTTTTACTGCATCATACTCTAACTGCTGCATACATTGTTAAGTGTTTCATTAAGATTAATTTATATTCGTCATCAGCTGACTTCCGCACTTATCCAAGAACAAACGACTCCAAGTCATTTGTTTGACTATCAGCTGAAGAAACTCACTCTTCGGAAAAAGAGTTCAAGAGTTTCAACAAGTCTATTCACCCCCCCTCTAGACTTGTTCCTGGACGACTTGTGACCTACAAGTGGTATCAGAGAGGTTGGTTCATTTTTTTCTCACGAACCAGATCTATACTAGATATATATCTTATCTCTCACTGTATAATGGAACACATGCACTCTAGACTCCCTGTCTTTTCAGTTGACGAGTATGATCTCTGGAAGATAAGAATGCAGGCACATTTATCTTCAATTCATGACGACATGTGGTGCATCATTGAAGACGGCCCATTCATTTTCGAGAAGGACAACACAGCCGAGGAGATCGCAGCTGGGAGGCCCGAAAAGATTCCTAAGAAGAGAACGGAGCTGACCCCCGAAGAGAGAAAGCTGGCCAATCTTGACAACAGGGCCAGAGATGTGCTATACCAAACTCTTGACAAATCCACAATGGTCAAGATCAAAAATTGTAAGAATGCCAAAGAGATTTGGGACACATTAGCTCTAATGTGTGAAGGAACGGAGCTGATCAAGGAGAACAAGTTGTCAATAGCTATCCAAAAGTTTGACAACTTTAAAATGAAGAATGGCGAATCAATAGACCATGTGGACACAAGGTTCACTGAAATTATCAATGAAATCAACTCCCTGGGCAAAACTTATGGCAACGGGGAAATGGCACTCAAAGTCCTCAGATCGCTCAATCCCGAATGGAGCATGAAGGCTGTAGCTATGAGAGAGTCCAAAGACCTGAATAAGATAAAGATTCGTGGAGTCGTTTCTACGATCTAAAGGCTTATGAGTTCGAGCTTCCAAGCTCATCCTCAATCGAGCCTGCAGAGAAGGGAATCGCATTTGCGGCCGAGTCCCTGCTAAGAGCTTATCGATGTGAAACCTCCAAATCCACTAGATTTTGAGGAGGAAATGGCTTTCATTATGCAAAGGTTCAGTAACTTCAGAAAGAACTACTCCAAGTATAAGAAAAACTACAAGGAGAACCCAAGAAGGAACCAGAAGGCTGGAAACTGGAAAGTTGAATGCTACAACTGTCACAAAATAGGACACATCCAAATGGATTGTCCCGAGCTCAAGAAGGACGAAACCAAGAAGGAGGTGGGCAGAAAGGAAGACCGAAGAAAAGCTCTCATCGGAGAAGACCAGGAGCATGTAGAATCAAGCGGCGGTTTCTTTTCTGATGACGACGAGGAATATGATTGCCTGATGGAAAACTTGGCTGATGAAGAGGTAACCTCTAAACCTACCGGTTCAAATAATAGCTCAGCCATGTCGCAAGATATGGATTTACATGAATCGGTAAATCAATTATTCAAAGATTTTGAAACACTTAAATCTGCACACCAAGCTGTATCAGCAGAGAAGACTCAGCTGCAAGATGAGAATAGGCAGCTGAAAAATGATTTCGAAAAACTCAGCCTAGATTTTAATAAGGTTGAGACATCTACGGCTGACTTCAAAAACCAAGCGAGTGTCACTACAGCTGAGATAGACCGGCTAAATATTTTACTTAAAGAAAAGTCAGCTGCACTTGCTCATGCCAAAGCTGAGTTTACTAAGCTGGCACAGATAAATAAAACTCAGGCGCAGGAAATAACCTCCCTGAAGGCGTCTTCAACTCTGGGCGAATTGTGTACCTATAAAAGGTCATTATATACCAAATCAGGCCTTGGATATGATTCTCACACTCCCTCTAGTTCTGAAACCAAGTTTATCAAGGGAGAAACAATGGTCTCGATCACGAGCCTCGTATAAACCGATTTTCAAAAACAGCAACAAAAGTCAAACGCGTCAGTCGCAAATGTTACACTGCATGACCACCTAGACAGCGACTAAGCGAAGGGCCTGTGCAAAAGCAAAGACCTGCACAACATGCCCACTATTACCAACAACTCCCCAAAAATAGATTTCATAATGGGAGGGGCGGATGGAAACCTCAAGGTTATCCAAATTACCAAAATGAACAAGTGTGGAGACCACAAAGGTTTAATAAATGGTCTCAGCCTAGATTTAGAAATGGCCCACACTATTTTGAGGAATATCCAGTATACAATCCAACCAGGAGATTTAGACCTCGACCACAGGCACCTTATAAGGGTTATAATATTAATTCCTATAATCCAAGGAGAAATCAATTCTCCAGAAAACCAACTAACCCCAAAGGACCCACACAAATTTGGGTACCTAAATCTCTGCTTGTTTAATTGCAGAAAAGATGGAAGGACTACAACCACATCTCCTCAAGCTCAAATTTTGGAGGTGAAGAATGGTTTGTAGACTCTGGATGCTCAAGACATATGACCGGGAACAAGAAGATGCTGACCAAATATATCAAAGAAAGAGGTCCCGATGTAACCTTTGGAGATAGCTCTAGTGGACAGACAAAAGGCTTTGGAGAGCTGCACCGAGGAAACATTGTCATATCCAAAGTTCATTATGTCAAAGGACTCAAGTACAACCTCCTGAGCATAAGCCAGTTCTGCGACGAGAAGAATCTAGTAGTCTTCACCATCTTGAAGTGTATGGTGATAGACATCTTATCCGGAGAAATAAAGCTACAAGGTTTCCGAAGAAGAGATGTATACATGATTGATTGGAACACAGGAACACCTAACTCCTGTTTTCTATCCAAGACTGTAGCTGAGAATGGATGGCTGTGGCACAAAAGACTATGTCACCTGAACTTCAAAGCCATCAACAAGATTAGCTCTCAGAAGCTAGTCAGAGGACTTCCAAATGAAGTATTCAAGAAGGAAGCACTCTGTGATGCATGTCAGAAGGGAAAGCAGACCAAGGCATCGTTCAAGCCAGTTCAGCCTACAACGCTCACAACAAGGATCTTAGATCTACTCCACATGGATCTATTTGGTCCTATCAAGCCAAGGACTTTGAGCGGCAGAAAGCATGCTCTTGTGATTGTAGATGATTATTCAAGGTACACTTGGATCATTTTTCTATTCAAGAAAAGTGAAACCCTGACCAAGTTACGAGGCTTGAGAAGGATCCAGAATGAGAAATCCCTCTCCATAATCAAGATCAGATCAGATAGAGGAGGAGAGTTTCTCAACAAGGCGATAACTGATTTCAGCGATCAGAATGGGATCCAGCATGAGCTCTCTGCAGCCAGGACGCCCCAGCAGAATGGTGTTGCTGAAAGAAGGAACAGAACCCTGAAGGAAGCAGCAAGGTCCATGATTGCAGAAGCGGACCTACCCAAGAGGTTAGGTGAAGGCTGTGCACTGACTGCCACACCTGCACAGAGTATGATAGTATGGATACATTGCAAAACTCCCTATGATGTTTGGAATAATAGAACTCCTCATTGCTTACTTTCATGTTTTTGGTTGCAAGTGTTTCATCCACAACAACGGTAAAACACAGCTAAATGCCTTTGATGCTAAAACTGATGATGGTCTATTTATGGGATATTCCCAAAGAAGCAAGGCATATAGAGTTTTTAACAAAAGAACCTTAGTTGTGGAGGAAACACCCCATGTTGTTTTTGATGAATCTACCGTTGAGTACAGGAAACAACTTGAGCAAATTGAGAACAAGCTCAAGTCGGCAACCCTTGAAGAAGTCATTGTACATGACAACGGAATGGTGGACTCACTGCAGATCGGCTGATGACCCAAGCTGCGGTGATGAAGACCCAATGCAGATCGACAGGATCATCAAACCTATCTCGATCCGATTCTTCTTGAAAGAAGACCAGTGAGCAGACAAAGACTCATCTGCGATTCGAACCAAGCTGCAGATGACAAGGCGTAGGCCGATCGATTGCGAACCCGTAATCCAAAGAGATGCGAGATAACCACGAGCAATCCAACAGGGGAACAAACCCAGAAGAGGACGAGATCCCCAAATGGCTTAAGGATCATCCAATTCAGCAAATCATCGGAAAGTTGACTGATGGAGTCAAGACAAGACAGTCAACTCTACCAGCAGGAATGGCGATGTTCTCATGCTTCATGTTGCAAATTGAACCCAAAACCACAGAACAAGCCTTGGAAGATTATTCATGGATTAATGCCATGCAAGAGGAATTGGAGCAGATGGAAAGAAACAAAGTTTGGGAACTAACAGACAGACCTGATCACAAGAAAGTTATTGGCACCAAATGGGTGTATAAAAACAAGAGTGATGAAGACGGAGCTGTTGTTAGGAATAAAGCCAGACTCGTAGCAAAAGGTTATGCACAGTGTGAGGGAATAGATTTTGATGAAACTTATGCACCTGTTGCGAGATTAGAAGCCATCAGACTATTCCTCGCATATGCTGCATTCAAAGACTTTGAAGTCTACCAGATGGATGTGAAAAGTGCGTTTCTAAACGGAATCCTAGAAGAAGAAGTCTATGTAGAGCAACCCCCAGGTTTTGTCAAAGGAGACAAAGTCTATAAGCTGTTGAAGGCTCTGTATGGACTCAAGCAAGCACCGAGAGCATGGTATGAAACACTGTCTGTGTTTCTTGAGAAAAATGGATTTTGCAAGGGAAAAGTGGACAAGACCCTATTTAGAGTGGAGCACGAAGGCCACATATTAATAGTTCAGATTTATGTGGATGATATCATATTCGGATCAACCAATCCAGAACTATGCGAGAAATTCTCCAACCTCATGCAAGGAGAATTTGAGATGAGTATGATGGGAAAGCTTAACTTCTTTCTCGGATTACAAGTTAAGCAGATGGAAAAAGGAATTTTCATCAACCAAGCAAAATATACTAGAGATCTTATCAAGAGATATGGAATGGAATCAGCCAAACCCGCAAGAATTCCAATGAGCACAAGTACTCACCTGGATGCAGACGAGGCAGGCATATCAGTGGACTCAACCCACTACAGAGGACTCATCGGATCTCTTCTGTACCTCACTGCAAGCAGGCCAGACATATCATATGCAGTTGGAGTTTGTGCAAGATTCCAGTCCAAGCCGAAGCAATCACACCTAGATGCAGCTAAGAGAATAATCAAATACCTAAAGTCTACAATTAATGTTGGACTGTGGTACCCAAAGGATGACAACTTCAAGCTATCAGGATACTCAGATGCGGATTTCGCCGGATGCAAAATCAATAGGAAGAGCACTAGTGGAACGTGTCAATTCCTAGGAACCAGACTGATATCCTGGTTTAGCAAGAAGCAGGTTTCTAATTCTATCTCCACTACAGAGTCAGAATACCTAGCTGCAGGTAGCTGTTGTGCACATATTCTATGGATCAGACAACAGTTAAGGGACTACAATATTATTGCCAACGAAGTTCCAATTTGGTGTGACAACAATAGTGCTATTGCAATAACCAACAATCCGGTTTTGCACTCAAGGACGAAGCACATTGACGTTAAGCACCATTTCATTCGAGACCATGTGCTTAACAAAAGGGTTAGAGTTGAAAGAGTCAGCACAGACTATCAAATAGCTGACATCTTCACTAAACCATTGCCAGAAGAAAGATTCCTAGAGCTTAGCAGAGACCTTGGATTACTAGATTGGGAATCTAGTTCTGAAGCAAGTTGAAGGAAGGACGGACCCCCTCAGAATCAGCCTAAGCTGATGCAGGCGAGAAGACGAAGGCCAGACGAAGCAACTTAGCTGTACAGAATATCAGGCGAAAAGTCAAACTCACCTGTTGCAGAGTGGTCAACAGTCAACGAAACCAGACCAGCTAAGTTCTCTAAACTGATCTCTAATTTTTAATTAATATCTGTCATATTCATAAATATTATTTTGGCTAACGAAACAGGCATTTAAAATATACATTTTATAAGCCAAGTGGCAATTTTAAATACACGCGTCACACGCCTATTTAATTAACCTCTACGGTGGCCAATCAGAATCAACCGTCAAATTTTAAATGGGGCCACCGATTCAAATTTGAAATTCAAAAGAATATGAAAAGGCATACCACCGTTTAAATTTATAATAAACTAATCCAAACGTCCTTTCATCTTCTTTATAAGGAAGAAAACCTTTTCACTTTACTCTTTACGCGTTCAGAAACCCTAAAATTTACAGAGCAAAATACACACTAAAAAATCCTAAAATCCTTTTTGCAGAAATGGCATCTGTTGAAGGCGTAAACTTGAAGGCGGTGAAGGACCAAGTCATCTTCTCCATGGTCGTCGACTTCGAAGGTTTATTGGAAGCAAATCTAGAGGATTTTGATATGTTCAACTTAATCCGGGCGATGAAGCTGAACGGAATCTACCCGTTTCTCGACATCAACCCGCAGCATTTGTTCAAGGAAGATGTCGTCGAATTTTATCGTAATGCCTCTCTGGTTCAGCACGGGATTAAGAGCTCAGTCGGCGGAATCCCTATCACCATAGATCGAGAGAAGATCCGTTCCGTATTCGGGATGAAACATCGCGGCTTGGCGGTCGAAGCTCTTAAACAATCACCCGCCGAAACCTGGAAGACGATCAAAATCGAAAACATCCCTGAGAAATTGAAGTTTACAGCGAAGAGAAATGAGTTGAAAAGGGTTTATCGAGTCGCTTTGGACATCACAAACAAGATAGTAATGGGGATGGCAGGCAGCTATGACCAACTGTCATCATCCAAATTCATGGTGTTGGGTGCGTTAATTCAACAAGAGAAAGTTGATTGGGCGGACTATATTTTCAGGCAGCTTGTTCGCGAGGTGAACAAAGTTGAATGGCTTGAAGGTGAGAAGAAATTCAAAACTAAGTTGGCGTTCGGAACGCATCTTAGTTGGTTGTTGGAGAAAATCGGAGTGGCAAAGGGAAACATTGACCCTTTCCACCCAAACAAGAGGCTTGGTCACATGGACCATGACAAGAAGAAGGTTGGAGTCACTGGGAGGGCAGCCCAGTTGTTGAAGGATTTGCCAGACTCAAGCTATTGCCCAAGATACGATTTATCAGACTCGGACCAACTGCGGTGAGATCGGAACTGCAGTCGAGTCCGAGAATGAGTCTGACGATACACCAATCGCCATCCGATTCAAGAGACGGGGACCAGCCCCAGAAGGACCTTCCAACCTGCAGTCATCACCTGAACCCTCACCAAAGAGGCCAAGGAAGCTGCAGTTCAGCGAGGGAGAGCAGCCTGAGCACCATACCAGCCCATCAGTTCAGTCACCAGTTCATCCGGACCTGCCTGCACCAGATACCGAAACTCGTATTGTACCTGTTATTACTCCTCCAGTGTACATGACCGAAGAAGAGGAAGCAGGTCTTGTTATATCTATTCCTGAAGCAGATTACACTTTCAATCACTTAGAAAATAATACTTTTAATCTCTCCATTGAACAACTTCAGCTTGTCAAGCCACAAGCAGAAAAACACTCTTTCGTAAATATTTTTAAAGAGTGGAAAACTCTCAAAACCATGTCTTTTACAAATTTTCAAACTTTTGTTGAAACTAGTGGTTGGGAATATCCCCAAGCCACTGAGGATGTTCTGACTAATTTTTGCAAAGAGTCAGATTTAGCCTTACTCCTCCAGGATAACTGGTTCATGTCACATTTTGAGACAAACATGGACCACTTTATCCATTCTATTATGTTAAGTATTTTTGATGGTAGTTTTGGAGAGGAGGAGGAAGAGGAGGAAGTAGAAAAGGAGATTAGGATAGAAGAAATTAATGGAGATAATGAAATTATCAATTTGGTTGAAGAGGATGAAGAAGAAAAAGAATCTGAAGAAAACATACCAGTTGAAAAGGAGACAGAGGAGATTGAGAAGACAGAAGAAGTGGATGATGAAGAAGATGAAGAAGAAGGAGAAGAAGTGGAGCAGGAAAAAGATGAAGAAGATAAGGATGATGAGAATGATGAAGGAGAAGAGAAGGAGAAGGATGATGCTAAGGATGATGATGATGATGATAATGATGATAATGATGATGGAGGTGAAGGAGGAGCAGAACAAGAAAAGGAAGAAGAAAAAGAAAAATCTGGAGAAGAAGAAAAAGAAAAATCTGGAGAAAAAGAGAAAGAAAAATCTGGAGAAGAAGAAAGGGAAGAAGGAGAAAGAGAAGGAGCCAAAGAGCCAGAGCCAGAGCCAGAGGCAACTCATGCAGAGCCAGAGGCAACTCATGCAGCTGCAGATAGGATTGTTGTACCTGCCAGGTACACCAGCCTAGATGCAGAGCTAGCAGAAGACTCAGTCGGGGACCGGAGAAAACCCAATCGACCTACAGTGCGGCCCGGGAGCTGCGGTCTAGTGGCTCCCTTGCTGAAGGATCAGGAGAACACTCCCCCTCAGCTCAGTTATCTCCTACCATGACTGAGCTGATCAAGCAAATTGTCAGAGACACCATTGGGGAGCTGCTGTCAACTCAGGTCACTCCTGACCTTCAGACCATTAATGCCAAGATTGACACCCTACTTCAGCGAGAGATCCCTCAGCCTCCTCCTCCTACAAACAACAGAATGCCTTTTGGCATGTCTGATTGGATGAGCCGCATGGAGCAACAGTTGACAACCCTTATTGATGCTGGCAAAAAGGGGGAAGAGAGGATTCAGGGGGAAGAGAGAGAAATCAGAAGTAAGAAGAAGCAAGATGTCCCTCAGATTGAAGGACCCTCTAGCCTAAAGAGGAAGGAAGCTGTAGATCGAGAAGACCAGGCTGACCAGCCTATAGGAAAAAGAAGAAGGACCAGAAGCAGCTTTGAACCTACTCTGGAATGGGAAGGGTTGGAGCTATGGTTTGTTGAGGATTTCTGCCCATTTGAAGCTCTTGAAATGTGGGGAGCTGCTAGGAAGAGGTTCATCAGAGACTATTATGTCTGGGAACTACTTCAAGATGACAAACTCTCCCCACAGGAGATTTTCATAAACTGGATGGAAGAAGTTCATCCTAAGCTTTGGGCCATTCTGAAAAAGTACGCAAAAGAGCAAAATGCCTTTCCTATGATTCCCTTATTTAGAGCTGAAGAAGCACCAATCCGCATGGATGGTGAACTTGATGAGCTACAACTTCAGGAGGAAATCAAGCTAGTCTGCCTGGAGAACAAATTCAGATCTCAGCAGGAGCAGGATTTCGCAGCACTCGTGGTGAAAAGAAAATATGGCCTTGCTCCAGTCAAGGTAAGACCTATCGGAGCCAAACCATTCAAGCCTGCCAAGCAGCCTATTCGAAGAGGCAGAGGAAGAGGCAGATGATCTTTTAATTATTTCTCTTACTTGTAATTTATTTTCTGTACTTAAAACATTCTTGTATAATTTCAATGATAAGTCAGAAAATTTTATGAACAGTCTGTTGAATGACAATTTTCCAGTTGTCTCAATATTAGACTGATTTCAATTTTTGTCTCGCACTTAAGTGCAGACTTAGCCATTTGATTTCTTACTTAGTTTTGCCATCATCAAAATAGGGGGAATTTGTTAGGAATACTTGTTAGATTTTGATGATGTCATTAATTTAAAATCAAATGTTTATTACTTGGCAAAATGTAAGGAAGAACCAAATGAGTATCTTCCATAGGCCAAAATATGTTAAGTATAAAATTGGCAAATTGTAAAGAAGAACCAAATGAGTGTCTTCTATAGGCCAAAGTTAGTTAGGCTGAAAATCGGCTAAGTACTAAAGTACAGCCTAGTCCATCAGAAATACAGTGACTCAATCGAGTAGCTCTGGTCAACTAAATTTATCAGAGAAGTTTGACCAGTGCGGCCGAGGTATCTTCAGAGAAGTCACCTGATCGGACAAGTCACAAACAGTGATCGGCCGAGAAGACCTACTGCAGAGATGTAAGGCGCACATCGGTCTACTCAACTCTGACCTAGTACTCCAAGTCCACGTCAGCATGCTTTGAAAAGTCAAATATTACGGAAAGCTCACATGCAACGTGAAGAGACAAATTGGAGTGATTCCCGCAAGAGATATGATTTATTTAAATCATCCTGACCCACCGTGAAGACTTTAATCCTTTTATATTCAAAAGATTCGGCGCTCACATGCAGAAGTCCTCACAACGGTCGGAAGATAAAATTAAATAATGGGAATCCAGCCTTGCAACGTTCAGAAAGATTAAACAATGAAGTCTCCCTCCAACGGACGGATTTGTTCAGATTTGCAACGGCTACAAGGAAGAAGCTCAGAAGATCTGACCTATATATATCTGAAGATTTGAATCTGAGCATACACCGGTGCGAACATATACTCTAGCGATCAAAGCAAACAAAGCAATCTCAAGCAATCAAATAGCATCGTGAAAAGAGCGAGATCCAAAAGTTCATATTCAAGGAAGCTCTTAAGTTGGAAGACAAACACTCTTGTCTATAAATCTTGAGTACGGGGTACTTCTTGGTTGAAGTAAAGGCGTAAAGGCATCCGAGGATCGAGGATCAAGAGGTGCAAAGCGATCAAGTGTGTGTGTACAACGCACGGATTTCCTGGTTGGAAAGGCTGTTGTAGTGTGTTGTGAATCACCGTAATCTTTATCACGTTGAAAATTATAGTGAATTCATCTCCAAGGTTTGGAGAAAAGTGGATTAGTAGAGGATTACCCCACCTCGAGACCACTATAATCGCTGTGTTATTCTTGTTTCTTGCATCATACTCTAACTGCTGCATACATTATTAAGTGTTTCATTAAGATTAATTTATATTCGTCATCATCTGACTTCCGCACTTATCCAAGAACAAACGACTCCAAGTCATTTGTTTGACTATCAGCTGAAGAAACTCACTCTTCGGAAAAAGAGTTCAAGAGTTTCAACAAGTCTATTCACCCCCCCTCTAGACTTGTTCCTGGACGACTTGTGACCTACACTGGTATGCAATACTAGCGCACGCTAAGTTATGGACATAACGTACATAATATGCAGCATTAATGCACGTAAGACAAAGTCAGCTGAAAACTCACCTGAAGTGTCACATGATGGTTAGCGCACGCTACACATTAAGGTTAACGCATGCTAACGAAGAATATGATCGTTGTAAGGAATTTCAACGCGGAGATCACGGGTCAGTCAACGAATCTGGAAAGTGATGCTTGAACAAGATATCGAATGCGACAAAGAATACTTAGCGCACACTAAGTTTGAATTATGTCCGTTGGACAAAAGATATTATAACATCAGACTGTTGTAAATGAAGACCAGATAGGGCACGCTAAGGGACAAAGTTAGCGCACGCTAACGATAAAGGCAGAAGCTAGTGGACTAAAGCAATAAGTAGTTAACGTACGTAACTATTCAGATTAACGTGCATAAGAAGTTTTAGAGCATGCTAAAGAAGAGAAATAGCGCACGCTAATGAAGACATGCAGAAACAGCTAGTTGAGAAAATTTGCCAATAAATACCAAGTCATTTGGTATCATTCAACACAAAAACTATAAGCAAACCACATATTGATCAGATATCATTGTATACACTACCATTGTTGTATTTGTGCTTAATTGATAAGTGTTTGAGTGTTCATACACGAAAACATACACGAGAGGAAAGATATGGATTGTAGATTAATTCGGTGTTGTTAGGATCATTGAAACAATATTATTAGAATCTGTTGGGTAATTGGCACCCCACTTAGGATGGTGGATAATATCACAGAGTAGAGTTTTCAAACTCTTTTACATTGTGAAAGCGTAATTAACTTGCGGAAAGTAATGACACAAGATTTATAGAGGTTCGGCCAAACGTGCCTACGTCCTCTCTCCGTATCTTTTCTATAGGCTTAAGATCAACCTCTGCACCTTTTCTTCTATCGGTCCGAGGGATACCATTACAATCTCATCTTCTATCGGTCCGATATAAACCGTTACACTCTTATCTTTATGTCGGTCCAAGATAAACCTTTTTCATTTTCTATTGGGCAAGGAAGCAACCTATCTAACTTTCTATTGGTACTAGACCAACCTCTCTTAGATTTAGATATGATTCTAATAATGCCGGATCAACGATCCTAATAACACCGAATCAATGTAAAATCCGTATCTTTCCTCTCGTATATGTTTTCGTGTATGAACACTCAAACACTTATCAATTAAGCACAAATACAACAACGATAGTGTATACAATGATATCTAATCAATATGTGATTTGCTTGTCATTGTTGTGATGAATAATACCATATGCCTTGGTATTTATAGGCATAAAGCCTCAACTAGTTGTTAGCCTTTGCGTCATGCATTACGTACGTTAACTGTATTCCATTACGTACGTTAGCTATCTTACGTACGTTAACGATTACTCATTACGTACGTTATGCTCCATGTAAATATTTCCAGTAGCTTCTGTGGTCTTCTTTACGTACGTTATCATTATACGTATTACATACGTTATCTTCAATCAAAATATCCGTTGCATGCTGACCTACTCCATGACATCATCTTCAACGATTCCTTGTTTGAATTTATATTCAAACTGCAATACGTGCGTTGACAACACTTGTGTTACGTACGTTAACTATATTCTGATTGCGTACGTTAAATCTTTTCGGTTGCGTACGTTAAGTCTTTTCGGTTGCGTACGTAAATCATCAGGTGACATATCAGGTGAGTCTTTAGGTGACTATCTATTATGTACGATATATTATCTGCATTACATATGTTAGCTGATAAGGTGACTATTTCTCATCTGATATGATCAGTTAGCTTTTCTCATCTGGTCTAATCAGGTGACTTTTCCCATCTGGTCTGATCAGGTGACTTTTCCTCAAGTGACTCTTCAGGTGACTTTATCTTCAGGTGATTTTCTCTCGTCTGGATTGATCAGGTGACTTTGACTCGTTCTATTGATTTATTGTTTTTGCTTCATTTTATCGATTCCATTGTTGTTTTGGTTTGATCGTCAACTCATCATCAAAACTATTACTAACATTATTAGCTCATCATCAACTCATCATCAACATCAGTTTATGATTATATGGAATATAATACTCCAACAATCTCCCCATTTTTTATGATGACAAAACAACAACATTTGATGGATTTTATACCTGCAAAATTAAGACAATTACATATCAAAGTTTTAGGCTTTTTCCGTTTCGTTAGTTTCATCTCCCCATATTTTCTTTTCTCCTTTTCGGCTTCTTCGTATTATTTTCTTTTTCAACTTTCTTTTTCGTTTTCTCAATTTTCTTCTCCTTTGTCTTTTCTCCCCCTTTCATGATCGGGATATTGTTTTTGATTTTCACGTCATTCTTCAATGACTCGTATTTTTCTTTTTTCATCATTCTTTTTGTCTCGACTTTCTCTCCCCCTTTTTGTCATAATCAAAAAGTGCATAAGAAAATTGATACAATAAATATGACAATTAATGGGTAAAAACTTCCCTGAAAATAAGATTTCCTCATTTAAAAATAATGGTAACTCCCACTGAGTTAAATATCAATTGTTAAAAATATAAATTATCAAAATACCAATTGATGGAAATATATTAATTTTTATTTTTGGGGATCGAACCGAGAGTTGGTTTTTCTTTTGAACGTAGACGATATTCGGTATTGTGGTTCCTTTAGGAATCCAAATTTTTTAATTTTGATCGTCCGTCTTGGGCTTTTGCAAATCGAAATATGATGCCCAAGTTTTAAACATTTCTCACATCGGGGTATTTTAAAATTTAAGGATTCAGTTTTTTGGTTTGAATCCTAACCCCTGTTTATTTAATGAAAATTTTTGAACTAAGAGCATTTGTTCAAATTTGTCGTTTCCGCAAGAATTTGTTCGTTAAAACCTTAAGTTCGTTTTGAACTTTCAAAAGATCATCCTTTAATTTACTTTCATTTTCACGACATTTAGAATGATCAGTTTCAATAAATTTCCCTTTTTTATTTAATTTGGAAATTTCGATTTCCAATAATTTATTTTTCGCTTTCAGGGATTTATTGTAAATTAAAGCATTTTAAAAATATGTATGAAAAAGTTCGATTGCTTCAAATAATTCATCTTGAGACGAGGTACTAACCTGGGTTTCAACGTCGCTTTCATCGAATAAACTTCTTGCCATGAGTGCGAGGTTATTTTGAGTATGTTAGGAGTACTTGTTAGATTTTGATGATGTCATCATTGTATTTGTTTATTCAAATGTATGTTTATTACTTGGCAAAATGTAAGGAAGAACGAGATGAGTATCTTCAATAGGCCAAATTGTGTTAAGTTAGATACTTGGCAAAATGTAAAGAAGAACCAAATGAGTATCTTCTATAGGCCACATAAGTTAGGCTTTAAAAATCGGCTAAGTACAAATCACAGATAAGTATCTATCCGCCGAGTCTTGGTCAACTCAACTGTTCGGATAAAGGTTGACCAGAGACGAGCTATATCAGGCAACCCTTATCAGAGAAGTTCTGGTCAACAATTTGATCAGCGAAGTTGGACCAGACTGCAGTCAAAAAGAAAAGTCAAGTCATCTGAAGTTTGACCACTAGATCAGTCAAGTTCAATCAGGTCAGAAGACTTCAGACAAGTCGGCACATCAGAGAAGTCGACATCAGAGAAGGTTGACTGCACATCAGACAGTTTGACCACAGAGAGATCAGTTAAGTGATCCAAGTAAACTTGTCCACGTTAGCATGCGTTGAATAGTCAATAATTACGGAAAGTCACATGTGGGCGATAAGCGACAAATTGGAGAGATTCCCGGAAGGATATGATTTAAATAAATCATCCAGACCCACCTCTGAAGACTTTAAACATATTAAAAGCAAAAGATCCGGCGCCATCACATGGAAGTCTTCACAACGGTCGGAAATGGATTAAAATAAGGGAATCCAGCCTTGCAACATTCAGAAAGAAAAACAAAGAAGTCTATTTCTCCAACAGACGGATTTGTTATAGATTTGCAACGGCTATGAAGAAAAGCTCAAAGGATCGAGACCTATATATATCTGAAGATTTGAAGTTGGGCAGTACGGTGCGAACTATACCTTCAAGCGATCAAAGCAATCTAAGCAATCATAAATCTATAGCATATTGAAGAGCAGTATTCTCATTCATATACGAAGAAAGCTCTTAGTTGGAGAAGACAAAACACTCTTGTCTTAAAACCTGAGTAAGGGGTACTTCACTGGTTGAAGTTTCGCGATTGATAGGCATCCAAGGATTCGAAGATCGAGTGGTGCTAGGCAGTCAGAAAGGAGTTGCAACGATAGGGTTTCCACTGGTTGGAAGTTGTTGTAGCTAAGTTGTAGAATCACTGTAATATTTATCACTGGTTGAAAATTATAGTAGATTCATCTCTTACTGGTTTGGAGAACTTCCAGAATGCCAAGGATATTTGGGATACCCTTGCTTTGACGTGTGAAGGTACAGAGCTGATAAAAGAAAACAAGTTGTCAATCGCTACCCAAAAGTTTGACAACTTCAAGATGAAGACCGGAGAATCAATAGACCAAGTGGACACAAGGTTCACAGAAATCATTAACAAAATAAACTCCCTTGGAAAAACTTATGGCAACAGGGAGATGGCCTTGAAAGTATTAAGATCTCTTAGCCCCGAATGGGGTATGAAGGTGGTGGCCATGAGGGAATCCAAAGACCTCAATAAAATAAAGATTCACGAACTATTCTCTGATCTGAAGGCTTATGAATTCGAACTTCCAAGTTCATCATCAAACGAGCCTGTAGAGAAGGGAATAACATTTGCAGCTGAGTCCCCCGCCAAGAGCTTATCTGATGTCAAACCTCCAAATCCACTTGATTTCGAGGAAGAGATGGCATTTATAATGCAAATATTCAGCAATTTCCAAAAGAATTACTCCAAATATAAGAAAAATTATAAGGAGAATCCAAGGAGAAATCAAAAAGCCGGAAGCTGGAAGGTGGAATGCTATAATTATCATAAGACAGGACACATTCAAATTGACAGTCCTGATATTAAGAAGGACGAGAGAAAGAAGGAGGTGAGCAGAAAAGAAGATCGAAGGAAAGCCCTCATTGGAGAATACCAAGAGAAAGTGGAATCAAGCAGCGGATTCTTCTCTGATGACGATGAGGAATATGAATGTCTGATGGCCAACCTAGCTGATGAAGATGTAACATCTAAACCCTCTAATTCAAATAATAGTTCAGATCTGTCACAAGATATAGATTTGCACGAATATGTAAATCAGCTTCTCAAAGACTTTGAGAAATTAAAATCTGCACACCTATCTGTATCAACCGAGAAGACCCAGCTGCAAGATGAGAATAGGCAGCTGAAAAACGATTTTGGAAAACTCAGCTTAGAGTTGAATAAAACCAAATCTGATCTTGAAAACCAGGATGCAGACAACTTTAAAAACCAGGCTGATATCACTACAGCTGAGATAAAATGATTAACTGTTTTGAATAGTGAAAAATCAGCTGCACTTGCTCATGTCAAAACTGAGTTTACTAAACTGACTCAGCTAAGTAAAACTCAGGCGAAGGAAATAACCTCCCTGAAGGCGTCTCTAACCCTGGACAAATTGTGTATGAACAAAAGGCCACTATATTCCAGATCAGGCCTTGGATATGACCCGAACACTCCCTCTAGTTCTAAAACCACTTTCATCAAGGGAGAAACACTTGTCCCGTCCGCTGAGCCTAATTACAAACCTATGTTTCAAAATAGGCAACAACCAAGTCACAGGTCTAGGCTGTAGCCAAGGTATACAAGGCAGCCACCTAGACATGAGACTAGGCAATGGCCAAGGCAGAAGCAGCAGCCCAGACAACATGCCCATTATTATCAAAGACTCCCCAAAAACAGATTTCAAAATGGGAGAGGCAAATGGAAACCTCAAGGTTATCCAAATTCTCAAACTGAACAGGTGTGGAGACCACAAAGATTTGATCAATGGTCTCAGCCAAGATTTAGGAATGGGCCACACCACCAATTTTATGAGACATATCCAGTACACAATCCTAACCGAGGATACAGGCCCAGACAATACCCACCTTTTAGGGGCAATCACCACAACTTCACTAATCCCAGGAGAAACCAGTTCTACAGGAAACCAACTAACCCCTGAGGACCCACACAGATTTGGGTACCTAAATCTCTGCTTGTCTGATTACAGAAAAAGTGGAAGGACTACTACCATATCTCTACAAATTCAAACATTGGAGGTGAAGAATGGTTTGTAAATTCCGGATGCTCAAGGCACATGACCGGGAACAAGAAGGTGCTGACAAATTATATCAAAGAAAGAGGGCCAGACGTAACCTTTGGATATAGCTCTAGAGGACAGACCAAAGGCTTTTGGAGAGCTGCACAGAGGAAACATCACTATATCAAAAGTCCACTATGTCAAAGGGATCAAGTATAATCTTTTGAGCATAAGCCAATTTTGTGATGAGAAGAATCTAGTAGTCTTCACCATTTGGAAATGCATGGTTATAGATATCCTATCTGGAGAAGTGAAGCTATAAGGATTCAGAAGAAGAGATGTCTATATGATAGATTGCAACACAGGAACTCCTAATACCTGTTTTCTATCCAAGACAATAGCTGAGAATGGATAGCTGTGGCACAAGAGACTATGTCACCTAAATTTCAAAGACATCAACAAGATTAGTTCTCAGAAGCTGGTCAGAGGACTTCCAGAAGAAGTATTCAAGAAGGCAGCTCTCTGTGATACGTGTCACAAAGGAGAGCAAACAAGAGCTTCATTCAAGCCAGTCCAGCCTACCACTCTCACAACAAGGATCTTAGATATACTTCACATGGATCTATTTGGTCCCATCAAGCCAAGGACCATAAGTGGTAGAAAGCATGCTATTGTAGTAGTGAATGACTACTCAAGGTACACATGGGTTGTTTTTCTCTATAAAAAGAGTGAAACACTAACCAAGTTGCCTGAGATGCTGAGAAGGATCCAGAATGAGAAATCCCACTCAATTATCAAGATTAGATCTGATAGAGGAGGTGAATTTCTCAACAAAGCAATCACTGATTATAGTGATCAGAATGGGATCTAGCATGAAGTCTCTGCAGCCAGGACTCCACAGTAGAATGGTGTTGCCGAAAGAAGAAACAAAACCTTGAAGGAAGCAGGCAGGTCCATGATTGCAGAAGCAGACCTACCCAAGAGGTTCTGGGCTGAAGCTATCAACACAGCATGCCACACTCAAAACAGGAGTATGATAGTAAGGAGACATGGCAAAACTCCCTATGTGGTTTGGAATAGCAGAACACCAACAGTTGCTTATTTTCATATTTTTGGTTGTAAGTGTTTCATCCACAACAACGGAAAAACCCAACTAAATGCCTTTGATGCTAAAACCGATGATGGTCTCTTTATGGGATATTCACAAAGAAGCAAGGCATATATACTTTTTAATAAAAGAACCTTAGTTGTGAATGAAACACCTCATGTTGTGTTTGATGAATCTTCTGTTGAGTACAGGAAGAAGGTGGAATTAATTGAGAACAAACTCAAATCTGCCACCCTAGAAGAAGTTATCATCCATGATACATGAATGGTGGACTCACCTGCAGACCAGCCTGAAGACCCATCTGTAGCTGATAAAGACCCAACTGCAGATCAGATAGGACCTCAGAACCTACCTGATCCAGTTGCTGCTGATGAATACCCATCTGTAGCTGATAAAGACCTATCTGCAGACCAGACAGGACTTCCACCTGCAGATGACAAGACCGTAGCTGATCCAGTTGCAGATCACGGAAGCCAGAATCAAGCTAATGCTGAGAGAGAAGAAATCCATCAAAGCAAATCTATAGGGGGAACAGACCCTGAAGAAGACGTTCCCAAATGGCTTAAAGATCATCCCATCCAACATATTATTGGGAAGCTAACTGATGGAATCAAGACCAGACAGTCCACTCTACCTGCAGGAATGGCAATGTTCTCATGCTTTATGTCTCAAATTGAACCCAAGTCTACAGAACAAGCTTTGGAAGACTACTCATGGATCAATGCAATGCAAGAAGAGATTAATCAGATGGAGAGGAACAATGTTTGGGAACTAACCGACAGACCAGACCACAAGAAGGTTATTGGCACCAAATGGGTGTACAAGAACAAATGCGATGAAGATGGAGCTGTTGTTAGGAATAAAGTCAGACTTGTTGCTAAAGGTTATGCACAATGTGAAGGAATATATTTTGATGAAACCTATGAACCTGTTGCAAGATTAGAAGCAATCAGACTATTCCTTGCATATGCAGCATTCAAAGATTTCGAAGTCTACCAAATGGATGTAAAGAGTGCATTTCTTAATGGAATTCTAGAGAAGTCTATGTGGAGCAACCCCCTGGATTTGTCAGAGGAGACAAAGTCTACAAGCTTCTAAAGGCTCTGTATGGGCTTAAGCAGGCACCAAGAGCATGGTATGAAACTTTATCTGTGTTTCTTGAGAAGAACGGTTTCAGCAAAGGAAAAGTGTGCAAGACTCTATTCAGAGTGGAGTTGAAGACCACATATTATTAGTTCAAATATATGTGGATGATATCATATTTGGCTCAACCAACCCGGAGCTGTGTGAGAAATTCTCAAATCTCATGCAAGGAGAGTTTGAGATGAGCATGATGGGAAAGCTAAATTTCTTTCTAGGATTGCAAGTAAAACAGATGGAAAAGGGAATTTTCATCAACCAAGCCAAATATACCAGAGATTTAATCAAGAGATTTGGAATCGAATCGGCCAAGTCAGCAAAAATTCCTATGAGCACAAGCACACAACTAGATGCAGATGAAGAAGGCATATTAGTGGATTCAACCCACTATAGAGGACTCATTGGATCACTTCTTTATCTGACCGCAGGCAGGCCATACATTTCATATGCTGTAGGAGTATATGCATGATTTCAGTCCAAACCCAAGCAATCACACCTGGAAGCAGCTAAGAGGATCATTAAATATCTTAAGTCTACCATTAATGTTGGATTATGGTATCCTAAAGATAACAACTTTGAGTTGTCAGGATATTCAGATGCAGATTTTGCAAGATGTAAGATTAATAGGAAAAGCACTAGTGGAACGTGCCAATTCCTAGGAACCAGACTGATACCCTGGTTTAGCAAGAAGCAGGTATCTAACTCTATCTCAACAACAGAGTCAGAATACCTAGCTGCAGGTAGCTGTTGTGCCCAGATTTTATGGATCAGACAACAGTTAAGGGACTACAACATCATTGCAAATGAAGTCCCAATATGGTGCGATAACAATAGTGCAATTGCAATCACCAACAACCCAGTATTTCACTCAAGGACAAAGCACATTGATGTCAAACGTCATTTCATAAGAGATCATGTGCTTAATAAGAGAGTCAGAGTTGAAAGAGTTAGCACAAAATACCAGATTGCTGACATATTCACCAAACCTTTACCAGAAGAAAGGTTTTTAGAGCTGAGCAGGGAACTTGGATTACTAGATTGGGAATCTAGTACAGATAAAAGCCGATCAAGCAGATCGACGAAGGACGGACTAAGGCGACAATGAGCATCGACCCTACAGAAGCGGCACAAGAATAGATACTTGATGCAGAGTAGTCAAACAGTCAAACGGTCAACCAGCTAAGTTTTCTACTCTATACCGACTCCTGAATATTTTATTATTATTTATTTACACGTGGCAATATTACGTTCACATGTTTACACGATGACACGCTCGCACGCTTACACGTTCACACGACCCCACTAATTCAAATTAAAAAAGGGAAATCCCAACCGTCATACGATTTTAAAATTTGAACCGACTCAAAATTAATTTAATATTAAATTCCAAACATCATTTCAATTCCTTTTTAAAAGACAGAAAATCATTTCACTTTACCTTATTCAATCTAACAAACCCTAGTTTTCAAAGAGCAAAAATCCTTTCGAACTTTCAATACACTCAGAAAACTTTTTCTTGTGCAGAAATGGAATCGTATTTTGAAGGAGTTAATGTGAAGGCTGTGAAGGACCAAATCATTTTATCTATGGTGGTCGATTACGAAGGGTTACTCGAAACCAATCTGGACAACAATGTCCGTCATCTTATCAGATCTATGAAGATGAACGGGTTTTACCCATTTTTGGATATCAACCCTAAATTTCTCTTCAAAGAGGCTGTTATCGCATTCTACAATGAAGCTCGAGTTCTGGAATCGGGCATCAGATGTTCAGTCCTTGGAGAAGAAGTGGAAATCATGCCGCAAACCGTCGGAAAGGCCTTCGGAATGAGATCTCATGGAATGGCCGTCGAAGCTCTGAAGCAAAACGCAGCCGACATGTGGCTGAAGATCAAGGCTCACGAAAGTCAAAGTTGAAGCCGACCGAGAGCGAAGCCGAGGAAAGAGTATTGCTATGCGTTGGATATTAACAACAAAATAGTGATGGGGATGGCGGGTAGCTATGACCAGTTGTCGTCAGCCAAGTTTATGGTGCTGGGAGCACTAATTCAGGATGAACCAATTGACTGGGCTGACTATATTTTCAGAAAAACTAGTGCGCGAAGTAAACAAGGTCCAATGGCTAGATGACGAGAAAAGATTCAAATCCAAGCTGGCCTTTGGGACCAAAATTAGTTGGATTTTGGAGCAGATAGGAATGCTGTATGGTTGAGTTGTTCGTGTTGTGACTTTCGGTTTGTCAATTCGACGTCATATTGTGATTTTCGGACGCTTGAGCCATTTTTGTAATTTCCTATAAGTTAGGGAATTTCATCTTTGTTGTCGTATTTTGGATTCCCGGGTAGTCGGAATTGTATTTTCTTGTAATGCTTAGGTTCATCATCGAATATACTTCGTAACCATATTTTTGGTCCGATAGCAGGTCCGAGTTTCATAGTCGTCCGGAACCGTTTGGATAGCTGCTGCCCAGAACTGCTGTCCAGTAGGGTGTTACGGCCGCAACACCCCATCTGTTACGGCCGTAATATGGCCATTGTTACGGCCATAATGCATCACTTGTTACGGCCGTAACAGCCCGCTGTTTTAAGAACAGCGGGCAGAGGTCAGAAACTTCATTTCACATCTCTTCTTTCGTTTTCTCCATCGGGCGACACCAGAGGGCGATTTCTACCACCTCGGATCCGTGTGTTCTTCGTTTTCCTTCACAGTGGAGTTGTGGGAACATATCATCATCAATGTAATCACCTACCTCCGTCCGAATTCAAGGTATTTTCGTCTAGAACCCTAACTTGTCAATTTTGTGGGGTTTTCCTGGTTTTGCTTATTAGACTCGAATTGTTCAAGTGTGTGGTTATACTCTTTACCGATTGTTGTTATTGGATGATTCCCAATCCGAATTCGTCAAGTTTAATCCATGAATTATCGATTCGAGGAGATTTTGCATAAACCCTCGCTCGTATCGATTGATCGTTTATTGTCATAGCTTGTAATCGGGGTTATGGGCGTATTCCATTCGATTATTGTCGTCCGTTAGGACTGAGTTATGTTGATCCTTCGTTTAGGAACCTTCGTTTTCCATCCGGACCGTTCATAGTCGTTTTTCATTCCCGATTCTTCGAAGATGTCTCAAAGGCAAGTACTTTACATTTGTTTACGCGTTCTAGTATTTGAATTATAGCTTGTCGTGGTTGCATGGATGGATATGTGTATGTTCACCTAGGGATGGTCCTACGGGGCCTCTAGGGGTACGTTACCGTGAGTTGCGTATCGCGAACTATGGTTAACCACCCAGGGATGTCCGACTGGGCTCTGCGGGGTACGGTGGTCGTGAGTCTCGTACCAAGGTTAACTTTGAAATGTTTTGTTGGAAAAATGTGTTTTGTGCTTGTGCACCGTTAATATTCCGGAATATAAATGATTTAAAAAAATGATTTTTGGCGCATATTTTCATCTGATTAGAATGGTAGTTCAAATGGATTGTACTTGCACTAGCAGTTGTCGCTAACCCCTTAAATGAGGGAAATACTTTTGTATTTCAGGTACAGGTCAAGGAAGAAAGCGAGCATGCGAGCTGTACGAGGATGATGGGCAGGCGTGATTCTGTTTAGTGGTTACTTATTGGTGTCTTGTTTGGGATTTATTTATTATGTCATTTGGTTAAGTACTCGAGTACTCTTTCTTGAATTTATTATTGTTGTGTACCCATTTTGGGGAATGGATTTGATGTCTGATTGAATTGTCAAATTTCTGTCTTTGGTTTGGATGTCGTGGATTGTGAAATTGTCGTTTTGTTGATGATGTATGTCTTTGTCGAATGACATTTTGGTACATTAGCCTGGTGGATTCCACAGTGTGGAGTCCACAGCGCTGTAATATACCCTGATCATCTTGGGGGTGTTACAGATTATGGTATCAGAGCTTAGGTTTATGGATACCTAGGCTGTCGATTATTTGGGTCTAGTCGAGTGTTGTTTTTGAACATTATCACTGCTGCACCATCATCTCAGTACGCCGGTGCTCGTAAGTTTTTCCTAACTTGACTCGTTATGTTGTTCTATTCTGTTCCTTTCTTGATATCTTGTTGCGTCTTGCGTTTGAATTGTACTAACCCGCTACTTCTTCAGAATTCCTGCTGGTAGAGGACGCGGACGCGGTTGCGGACGTGGCGCAGCCGGTGGGGCGGCCATGTCCGATAACTCGGGAACTGATTCGGCGATGCCTTACTTGTCGAATAGTGTTCCACCCAGTTCCGGAGGCCAGCAGGATCAGTCTGCTAGCTCTGTCAATGCTCATGAGAATATCGGGGTGGCTAATATTTTACAGCAAGTAGCGAACCAGATGACGCTACTAACTCAGGCCGTCTTAGTCGGCCAAGCTAATGCCAACCCGGTTCCGCCTACTAGGTCCGGCAATGATAAGCTACTTCAGGACGTGATTCGTATGCGTCCTCCACAGCTTGATGGTGCTTCCGACCCTTCTGGTTGGGAGACTTGGTTATTTGAGATGGAGAAAGTATTCGAGGTTGCTAACTGCTCTGAGGAGAGGAAGGTACCCATCTCTCAGTACTTCCTCGCCAAAGAGGCGGTAACGTGGTGGCAAGCGGTGAAACCGCGTGACCGGACAGCCACATGGGTAGAGTTTCGAGAGCTGATGGAGGACGAGTTTTGTCCGTGGCCAGTTAAAGAGGGGAGGACCCGAGCCTTCTTTGAGGCTAAGCCCCAGGATGTTCCGATTTCACAGGCAATCAAGGAATACAACCAACAACTTCATTATGTGAGAAACCAGGTCCAAGACGAGTTAGACAAGATCCGCCACATTGACATGCGGATGAAGCCGAGGGTTCGTCACTACATGTCTGGTCTCGGATTTACAACTCTCAAAGAGTATCAAAACAAAGCAATGGCATATGAGATGTCGTTTTCTGCAACAGAGATGGCAACCGAGGGAAAGAAACAGAAGACCACCGGTCAGTTTTCGGGAGGCAAGTCTGGCGGGTATCCGAAATCTCAGTCTGGTTCGCGAGTCTTCGAAAATCAGTCCCCGTCATTTGGGCATGGAAATGGTTCGAGGTCTACTCCTACTGGTTCAGTGCATGGTCCTAATTGCTTTAACTGTGGTCGCCCCGGACACGTTATGAGTGAGTGTGACAGGCCTCCGATTCAGTGTCATTCCTGCAGTCGGATGGGCATCGTGCCAAGTATTGTACGGATACAGTTCGGGCACCAGTTACTCAGATATCAGCCCCATCTGCGGGAGAACCGAGCGTGAATCAGGCACCGACAGTTTCTCAGCCATAGCAGAGTTTTTGTAGAGGCCGAGCACGTGGGCAGCCTTCTAGATGGGGAAATTCTAGTGCGGGGTCTGTTCCTCCCCGTGTGTATGAGATAAGACGAGTTGGAGATCCCGACGCGACGGTAGCTACAAGTACCGTTCACATCCTTGACCATCCTGTTTTCGTGTTATTCGATTCTGGTGCTACGCATTCTTTCATATCTATGGATTGTGTGCATCATCTGCATGTGGATTGCCCAGTTGCGTATGAACCATTTATTGTTGAACTGCCTAGTGGGGACAGCATCGTGGGGGATCATGAGATTAGAGATTTTCCGGTGAGTATCGAGGGGAGGGATTGGCCTTCTAATCTGATTGCGGTAGATATTAGAGACAAGGATCTGATTCTTGGTGAGGATTGGCTGGACCGTCATGTGGCGATCATGAATTATAGAACGAGAACTGTTTCGATGTTAGCCTCTGACGGTACCGAGCATTCTTTTGTGGGGCGTAAGCAGAGTAGCCAGAGATTTCTGATCAGCGCTTTGAAAGCGATGAGACTTCTTCGAGGAGGTTGCACGGGTTATTGGTGTTATGCTTTGAGATTGGAAGAAGGGGGAGTCGAGCTCTCGTCTATTCCGGTAGTGTGTGAGTATCCTGATGTCTTTCCAAACGAGTTGCCAGGTTTGCCGCCAGACTGAGAGGTTGAGTTTACTGTGGATTTAGAGCCGGGTGCGGCACCGATTTCTAAGACACCATACCGTATGGCGCCTGCCGAGATGCTTGAGTTGAAGAAACAGTTGGGAGAGTTGCTAGACATGGGTATATTCGACCGAGCGCTTCGCCTTGGGGCACACCGGTCTTGTTTGTGAAGAAGAATGACGGGTCACTTTGTCTGTGTATCGACTATCGAGAGTTGAACAAAGTGACTATAAAAAACAAGTATCGGCTTCCGAGGATTGATGACGTGTTTGACCAACTACAAGGGGCAACCATGTTTTCTAAGATTGATTTGAGATCGGGGTATTATCAGCACCGAGTGAAGGATTCCGACATTCCGAAGACGGCCTTTCGGACGAGATATGGCCACTACGAGTTTATGGTTATGCCTTTTGGGCTAACCAACGCACCAGCCGTGTTCATGCAGCTTATGAACAAAGTCTTTATCGAGTACCTCGATAAGTGTATAGTCATTTTTATCGACGTTATCCTGATTTACTCGAGGAGCGAGGAGGAGCATGCACGTCATTTGCATATCGTGCTAGGAATTTTGAGAACTCAGCATCTTTTTGCGAAGTTCTCAAAGTGTGAGTTTTGGTTACGGGAGGTTATGTTTCTCGGCCACGTGTGTGGACCCACATAAGATAGAGGCAGTGTTGGATTGGGCGCCGCCCAAAAATGTGAAGGAGGTCCGTAGTTTTCTGGGTTTGGTCGGGTATTATCGTAGATTTGTCGAGGGGTTCTCTAAGCTCGCTCGACTGCTGACTCAGTTGTTACAAAGTCAGAGAAGTTTGTGTGGACTTACGAGAGACATAAGAGTTTCTAAGAATTGAAGAAACGGTTGACGACCGCTCCCGTTTTGGCTCTACCGAATGGTAGTGAAGGTTTCTCAGTTTTTAGTGATGCTTCGGGCCAAGGGATCGGATGTGTACTTATGCAGCACGGGAAGACAATTGCCTATGCTTCCCGTCAGTTGAAACTGTATGAGTTGAATTACCCAACCCACGATCTTGATTTGGCCGCGGTTGTGTTCGCGTTGAAGATCTGGCATCACTACTTGTATGGATCGTCGTGTCAGATTTTCACCGATCACAAGAGTCTGAAGTACATTTTCTCGCAGAAAGAACTAAATTTGAGATAGAGGAGATGGTTGGAGTTGATTAAGGATTACGACCTCGAGATCCTTTATCATCCGGGCAAGGCAAATGTGGTGGCAGATGCCTTGAGTCGGAAATTCGTATCGCTTCGGGCGCTTGAGTTACTTACGGCCCAGCCAGGACTCCAGCGAGAGTTGATGAGGTTGAGCGTTGAGATTGTATTACCAGAGAGTTCCGACAGTTGCTTACTCTTGAGATTTCTTCGTCTCTAGTCGATGACATTAAATCGGGAAAGTTGGAAGACCCGATGTTTATTCATCTTCGAGAGAATGTAGGGAAGGGGAAAGCCCTGGTATTCGTGATACATGAGGATGGTGTGTTGATATTCCGAGGTCGGATTTGTGTTTCGAACGACTTGGAATTGAGGCAGAATATTATGAGAGAGGCTCACGCGTCACCATACTCAGTCCATACGGGCTCGAGTAAAATGTATAAAGATTTGAGGAAGAATTTATGGTGGAATGACATGAAGAATGAGGTAGGTGAGTTTGTGGCTAAGTGTTTGACTTGTCAACAAGTCAAAATCGAGCATCAGCGGCCAATCGGGTTGTTGAAACCACTTCCCGTCCCGGAATGGAAGTGGGAAGATATTTCCATGGATTTTGTCACGAACTTGCCGAGGAGGAAGACCGGAATGAATATGGTGTGGGTGATCGTAGACCGTCTGACTAAGTCGGCACATTTTCTGGGCATCAAGGATACTTGGGGTCCAGAAAAATATGCTCGTATTTTTATCACGCAGATAGTGAGACTTCATGGTACGCTGAAGACTATTGTTTCGGATAGAGATGGCCGGTTTGTATCGCATTTCTGGCAGGCGGTACATAAGGCATTGGTGACACATTTGCATTTAAGTACATCTTTCCACCCTCACACCGTGAAAAGTCCCAGCGTACCATTCAGACGTTCGAGGATTTGTTGCGTGCGTGTGCGTTAGATTGGAGTAGTGACTGGGAGGAGCATCTGACCTTGATTGAGTTTACGTATAATAATAGATAGCACGCGTCGATTAAGATGGCACCGTATGAGGCGCTTTATGGCTAATGTTGTCGATCGCTGATATGTTGGGATAAACCATCCGATTTAGTTGGCACTGAGCCAGATCTTGTTTTAGAGACGAGGGAGAAAGTTGAGTTGATTAGAAAGAGAATGTTGGCAGCTCAGAGTCGACAAAAGTCTTATGCGGATGTTAGGCGTCGACCCTTGGAGTTTGAGGTGGGAGATCATATTCTGTTGAGAGTGTATCCGTCGAAGGGGGTTTTCCGTTTTGGGAAAAAGGGGAAGCTCAGCCCGAGGTATATTGGGCCTTTCGAGATATTAGAGAGAGTTGGCGAATTGGCGTACCGTTTGGCCTTGCCTTCGTCGTTGAGTCATGTGCATAGTGTATTTCACGTCTCTCAGCTGAGGAAGTATGTTCCGGACCTGTCCCATGTTATTGATTTTGGGGACGTGCAGATCGAGAAGGACGTCACGTTCGAGGAGAGGTCCGTTAAAATTTTGGAGCGTCGAGACAAACAATTAAGGCACAAAACCATTCCTTTTGTTAAAGTGCAATGGTCGAGGCACGGAGTAGAAGAAGCAACGTGGGAGTTGGAGGAGGATATGCATTCGAGGCACCCTGAGCTTTTTGATTCTTAAGTTTCGGGACGAAACTTCTTTTTAGAGGGGGAGAATGTAATATCCGTACCTTTCCATTTTTAGCAATTTTCATTTGTGGTGTATGTCTATTTTTATTGACACGCTTGTAACTGTTTCAACATTTTGAACCTACTTTATTCTTGGAGTTTTTCCATTTGGACGAGTTTCGGAGATGTTTTTACATAATTCGATTCTATGTTATGTTTTGCCGTATGAACGTTCGATTCTCGTAAAACTCATTCGTTTTTGTTATTTATTTATTTACATGAGTCTGTATGGTTTAGTTGTTCGTGTTGTGACTTTCAGTTTGTCAATTCGACGTCGTATTGTGATTTTCGGACGCTTGGGCCATTTTTATAATTTCCTATAAGTTAGGGAATTTCATCTTTGTTGTCGTATTCCGGATTCCCGGGTATTCGGAATTGTAATTTCTTGTAATGCTTAGGTTCGTCATCGAATATACTTCGTAACCCTATTTTTGGTCCGATAGCAGGTCCGGGTTTCGTAGTCGTCCGGAACCGTTTGGACAGCAGCTGCCCAGAACTGCTGTCCAGTAGGGTGTTACGTCCGTAACACCCCATCTGTTACGGCCGTAATATGGCCATTGTTACGGACGTAATGCATCACTTTTTACGGCCGTAACAGCCCGCTGTTTTAAGAACAGCGGGCAGAGGTCAGAAACCTCATTTCACATCTCTTCTTTCGTTTTCTCTATCGGGCGACATCAGAGGGCGATTTCTACCACCTCGGATCCGTGTGTTCTTCGTTTTCCTTCACAGTGGTGTTGTGGGAACATATCATCATCAACGTAATCACCTCCCTCCGTCCAAATTCAAAGTATTTTCGTCTAGAACACTAACTTGTCAATTTTGGGGGGTTT
Organism: Orobanche coerulescens; assembly: GCA_033398695.1. Taxonomy (NCBI): domain Eukaryota; kingdom Viridiplantae; phylum Streptophyta; class Magnoliopsida; order Lamiales; family Orobanchaceae; genus Orobanche; species Orobanche coerulescens. The sequence continues at coordinate 92,801,145 of CM065819.1, forward strand.
TCCGGGTTTTGCTTGTTAGACTCGAATTGTTCAAGTGTGTTGTTATACTCTTTACCGATTGTTGTTATTGGGTGATTCCCAATCCGAATTCGTCAAGTTTAATTCGTGAATTATCGATTCGGGGAGATTTTGCGTAAATCCTCGCCTGTATCGATTGATCGTTTATTGTCATAGCTTGTAATCGGGGTTATGGACGTATTCCATTCGATTATTATCGTCCGTTAGGACTGAGTTATGTTGATCCTTCGTTTAGGAACCATCGTTTTCCATCCGGACCGTTCGTAGTCGTTATTCATTCCCGATTCTTCGAAGATGTCTCAAAGGAAAGTACTTTACATTTGTTTACGCGTTCTATTATTTGAATTATGGCTTGTCGTGGTTGTATGGATGGATATGTGTATGTTCACCTAGGGATGGTCCGACGGGGCCTCTAGGGGTACGTTGCCGTGAGTTGCGTATTGCGAACTATGGTTAACCACCCAGGGATGTCCGACGGGGCTCTGCGGGGTACGGTGGCCGTGAGTCTCGTACCAAGGTTAACTTTGAAATGTTTTGTTGGAGAAATGTGTTTTGTGCTTGTGCACCGTTAATATTCCGGAATATAAATTATTTAAAAAAATGATTTTTGGCGCATATTTACATCTGATTAGAATGGTAGTTCAAATGGATTGTATTTGCATTAGCAATTGTCGCTAACCCCTTAAATGGGGGAAATACTTTTGTATTTCAGGTACAGGTCACGGAAGCAAGCGAGCATGCGAGCCGTACGAGGATGATGGGCAGGCGTGATTATGTTCAGTGGTTACTTATTGGTGTCTTGTTTGGGATTTATTTATTATGTCATTTAGTTAAGTACTCGAGTACTCTTTCTTGAATTTATTATTGTTGTGTACCCGTTTTGGGGAATGGATTTGATGTCAGATTGAATTGTCAATTTTCTGTCTTTCGTCTGGATGTCGTGGATTGTGAAATTGTCGTTTTGTTGATGATGTATGTCTTTGTCGAATGTCATTTCTGTACATTAGCTCGGTGAATTCCACAGTGTGGGGTCCACGACACTGTATATACCCTGATTATCTTGGGGGTGTTACACCAGATTACTTATCTACTCCTGCACCGACTCACATAGAGGAACAGCCTGCTCCCTCCAGCCTGGAAACTCAAATTGTTCCTCTTCTAACTCCTCAATTCATGTCTGAAGAAGAAGAAGAAGCAGGATTGATTATCCACATTGCTGAAGCAGACTACACTTTCAACCTGCTCGAGAACAACTTCCTAAACCTGTCTATAGAACATCTTTTACTGGTAAAACAACACATTCTCAAATATTCTTTTGTCAATATTTTTGAGGAATGGAAAACTTTGAAATCTGTTCCATTTACTCAACTGCAAGCTTTTATTGAAATGAGTAGCTGGGACTATCCCCATGCTACGGAGGATCTACTCATGCATTTTTACAATGAGTCAGACCTAATTTTGATGCTCCAAGAAGACTGGTTCATGTCCCAATTTAAAACCAACATAGACCAGGTCATCCATATTATTATGGGAAGTGTTTTTGATGGTTCTCTCAATGAGGATGGTGAAGTAGAAGAAAAAGAAATTAGAATCAAAGAAATAGTGGAGGAAGAAGAAGTAGGAGTTGAAAAAGAAGAAAAAGAAGAAAACATTAAGAAAAGGAAAAAGAAGATGAAGTTGAAAAACTATCTGGAGAATAAGAACAGGAGAAGACAAAGGAATTGATAGGAGAAGAAGATGATGAAGGAGAAAAAGTGGAGCAGGAAGAAAAAGAAAATGATGATGATGATGATGATGATGGTGATAATGATGAGGATAAGTAAGGTGATGAGGATGAAAAGAAGGATGATGAAGAGGAAGAGAAGGAAGAAGAGAAAAAATAAGAAGAGAAAGAGGAAGAAGAGAAGAAGAAAAAGAAGACAAAAATGAAGACAGAGCAGATGAGGCTGGGACACCTGCCCGATACACCAGCCTAGATGAAGAAGAAGATGACAGATTGTGGACCCCAGAACAGAGCCCATCTGATCAGCCGCCTGCCGACAGGAGTCTGCAGACAGGTAGGTCATCTGCACACCTACCTGCAGGCGCAGAAAGCTCAGGTGAGCACTCTCCTCAGGCATAACCCATCTCACCTGTGATGACTGAGCTGATCCGCAACATGGTCAAAGAAACTATTGAAGAGTTGCTTGCACAAAAATCTCACCTGACCTACAGACCATAAATGCCAAAATTGATACCCTACTGTAGAGGAATGTTCCTCAACCTCCTCCTCCTACAAATTCCAGGATGCCCCTTGGGATGTCTGACTGGATGCACAGAGTCGAGCATCAATTGACTATACTGGTTGATGCTAGCAAAAAGGGGGAAGGAAGTCAGCAGGGGGAAGTAAGAGAAGTATCAGGTCAAGTACAGGCTCAGGAGATCATATCGAAGAAGAGGCAAGATATCCCCTTAATTGAAGCTGGGACATCAAGCCAAAAGAGGAAGGAAGTAGCTGATCCTGAGCAGACTGAAGATCAGACTACAGAGAAGAAGATGAGAACAAAGGAGAAGAGCCAAGGTTCGAATGGGAAGGCAAACAAATGTGGAATGTTGACTAGTTGGGCAGAGGCCAAGAAGGAGTTCACATAGAAGTATTATCTCTGGGAAATACTCCAGGACAGATAAAGCTCCCCCCAACAGTCATTCATCAACTACATGGAAACCAAATGGCCTACTCTTTGGAAGATCACGCTTAAATATGCAGCCAAATGGGATGTTTATCCTATGATCCCTTCATTTAGAGTAGAAGAAGCGCCTACCCATTTGGACAATGAATTGGATGAGCTAGTCCTGCAGAAAGAAATCATATCTCTCTGCGAGAAAAATAAATTCTCGACCACAGACGAGCAAGAGTTTGCCTCCCATATCATCAAAAGGAAATATGGTCTAGCACCTGTCTATAAGAGGCCTATTGGAGCTAAGTTATTTAGGCCTCCCAAGCAAATTGTCCGAAGAGGCAGAGGCATATAGGATTTTCTGTGTGATTTTTGTTTTTGAAGTACTTGAAATTTTTCCTGTATTTGTTTGTTCATTCGAAGCCTATGTACTTGTAAACAAACTCAGAAAAATTATATAAACAGTCATTTGAATGACAACCTCTAGTTGTCTCAAAACAAGACTGATTTTAGTTTGTGTCTTGAACTAATGTGCAGACTTGTTATTCATTTGAATAATTGCTTAAGTTTTCCCATCATCAAAATAGGGGGAATTTGTTAGGAATACTTGTTAGATTTTGATGATGTCATCATTGTATTTGTTTATTCAAATGTATGTTTATTACTTGGCAAAATGTAAAGAAGAACCAGATGAGTATCTTCCATAGGCCAAATTATGTTAAGTTAGATACTTGGCAAAATGTAAAGAAAAACCAAATGAGTATCTTCTATAGGCCACATAAGTTAGGCTTCAAAAATCGGCTAAGTACAAATCACTGATAAGTATCTATCAGTCGAGTCTTGGTCAACTCAACTGTTCGGATAAAGGTTGACCACAGACGAGCTATATCAGGCAACCCTTATCAGAGAAGTTCTGGTCAACAATTTGATCAGCGAAGTTGGACCAGACTGCAGTCAAAAAGAAAAGTCAAGTCATCTGAAGTTTGACCACCAGATCAGTCAAGTTCAATCAGGTCAGAAGACTTCAAACAAGTCGGCACATCAGAGAAGGTTGACTGCACATCAGACAGTTTGACCACAGAGAGATCAGTTAAGTGATCATCCAAGTAAACTTGTCCACGTTAGCATGCATTGAATAGTCAATAATTACGGAAAGTCACATGCGGGCGATAAGCGACAAATTGGAGAGATTCCCGGAAGGATATGATTTAAATAAATCATCCAGACCCACCTCTGAAGACTTTAAAAATATTAAAATCAAAAGATTAGGCGCCATCACATGGAAGTCTTCACAACGGTCGGAAATGGATTAAAATAAGGAATCCAGCCTTGCAATGTTCAGAAAGAAAAACAAAGAAGTCTATTTCTCCAACGGACGGATTTGTTATAGATTTGCAATGGCTATGAAGAAAAGTTCAAAGGATCGAGACCTATATATATCCAAAGATTTGAAGTTGATCAGTACGGTGCGAACTATACTTTCAAGTGATCAAAGCAATCTAAGCAATCAGAAATCTATAGCATCGTGAAGAGCAGTATTCTCATTCATATACGAAAAAGCTCTTAGTTGGAGAAGACAAAACACTCTTGTCTTAAAACCTGAGTAAGGGGTACTTCACTGGTTGAAATTTCGCGACTGATAGGCATCCAAGGATTCGAAGATCGAGTGGTGCTAGGCAGTCAGAAAGGAGTTGCAACGACAATATTTCCACTGGTTGGAAGTTGTTGTAGCTAGGTTGTAGAATCACTGTAATATTTATCACTGGTTGAAAATTATAGTAGATTCATCTCCAACTGGTTTGGAGAACGTGGATTAGTAGAGGATTACCCCACCTCTGAGACCACTATAAATTGCCTGCATACTTTACTGTTTTAGCATCATACTTAACTGCTGCATTCATACTTAACTGTTCCATTAGCTATTTGCTTTCGTCATCAGCTGACTTCCGCATACATATCAGCTGAGAAACTCATCCTTTGTGGAAAAGAGTTTCAATAAGTGTATTCAACCCCCACCCCCTATAGACTTATTCCTGGACGACTTGTGACCTACATAGTATATTCAACGTCATCCTCTTCGTCACTCCATGTTGCTATGAGAACTTCCTTCTTGGAATTCGTGCCTCGGCAATTTTTCGCAAAGTGGCCTGGTTTACCACAGTTTTGATAGTTATTGTCGAATTTCTTTGATTCGCTCGTCTTGATGTCATTCCTTCTCTGGTTCAATAAGTTTTGAAACTTATTTATATTCTTGGCATAATATGCCGATTCTTCATCATCTTCATCTACCGGGATTTCTTCGTTCTTCGACATCTTAGATTTCATAGCTATGGTTCTTTTCTTCAGTTTCGGCCTGGCGTTTCGAGATTTAAGATCTATCTCGTAGTTTATTAGTGAACCAATGAGTGCACTAAAATCAAGATTATTTAAATATTTCGATTCCATAATCACCGTAACCATCACATTCCATTCAACAGGTAGTCCATTAGTGATGACCGAAAATCGGTCGAGCATGTTAGTTATGGACTCGGTGTTCTTCATCATAAATAGCTCGTATTCATGAAGGAGCATATTGATCTTCGTCTCCTTGACTTGTGATGTTCCTTCATGAGTTACCTGAAGCAATTTCCAGATATCTTTGGCACTATCACATGATGATATCCGGTTGTGTTCTTCTGGATTTAGAGCACAATATAATATTTGCGTTGGTTTCAATTATAATGGTCATTTTTTCAATCCGCATCATCATAATCTTCGAAGCTTTTTAGAGAGTCGTCCGATTTTGTAGGAATTTTCGGACCTAGGAAAAAACTTTCCAAAGCTCGATGTCGTAGGCTCAGATGAAAATGGATTGTTTCTTCTTCCACGTCATAAAGTTCAATCCATCAAAGAATGGAGGTCTATTTAAAGCAAGACCTTCGGCCGGTGAAAATTGGGGCGCCATAGGATAATCTTCTTCTCCTCGAATATTAAGCCGCTTTCAAGAGATACCGCGCTGATACCAATTATTGGGTAATTGGTACCCAACTTAGAATGGTGGATAATATCACGGAGTAGAGTTTTCAAACTCTTTTGTGTTGCAGAAGCGTAATTAACTTGCGGAAAGTAAATAACACAAGATTTATAGAGGTCCGGCCAAATGTGCCTACGTCCTCTCTCCGTATCTTTTTCTATAGTCTTAAGATCAACCTATGCACCTCGTCTTATATCGGTCCGAGGGATACCATTACAATTTCATCTTCTATCGGTCCGAGATAAACCGTTACACTCTTGTCTTTATGTCGGTCCAAGATAAACCGTTTTCCTTTTCTATTAGATAAGGAAGCAACCAATCAAGCTTTCTATTGGTACTAGACAAGCCTCTCTTGGATTTAGATATGATTCTAATAATGCCGGATCAACGATCCTAATAACATCGAATCAATCTACAATCCGTATCTTTCCCCTCATGTATATTTTCGTATATGAACACTCAAACACTTATCAATTAAGCACAAATACAACAACAATAGTGTATACAATGATATCTGATCAATATGTGATTTGCTTCTAGTTGTTGTGATGAATAATACCATATGCCTTGGTATTTATAGGCATAAAGCCTCAACTAGTCGTTAGCCTCTGCATCATGCACTATGTACGTTAACTATATTCCATTACGTATGTTAGCTATCTTACGTACGTTAACGATTTCTCATTACGTACGTTATGCTCCATGTAAATTAGTCCAGTAGCTTATGTGGTCTTGTTTACGTACGTTATCATTATACATATTACGTACGTTATCTTCAGTTAAAATATCAGTTGCATGCTGACCTACTCTATGACGTCATATTTAACGGTTCCTTGTTTGAATTTGTATTCAAACTGCATTACGTACGTTAATAACACTTGTGTTACAAACGTTAACTATATTCCGATTGCGTATGTTAAGTCTTTTCGATTGCGTATGTGTAATATCCTAGAATTTCGCTACGATTCTTCGCATTATTTTATCTCAGGTTATGCATGCAGTGGGACCGTCTGACATGAGTGAATAATTTTGGGAATTTGTGTGATCGTGCCAGTATGTCTATCGAGGTTATTTTAATTCTAGGATATTACATGCTTGATGTGTTTTTCGATGTCGGATATACTGTATGAGTATTTGTATAATTGCCGTACTTGGTCGACAGTTGTATTCGAGGTATCATGCATCAGAAGTATCGTATAAGAATGATATTGGGACGAGCATATGTATTCAGTATGTGCATATACGTATCCAGTATGTCGAGACGGACAGGAACAGTTGGATTTTGGCCAAGTATATAAATCCATTACGTACGCTAGCTTTAAGGACTTACGTACGATAAATTACATGTTTTACGTACATTATGTCTAAGGGATTACGTACGTAATAAAGGGAATTGGATAGGACCAAACTGTGGTCGGCAGGTGGGTCCCAGTGTCGACAGCTTTCAGCGCGGATCTGGACAGGCGAGTCAATCTCGAGCATTACGTACGCTATGCAGGGTGTATTACGTACGTTAAGAGGGTAAGTTATTGTAGCAAGTCAACGGCTATATTACGTATGCTACGGAGAAAGGATTACGTACGTAAGCAAGTGAACAAAACAAGTCAGTGAGTTCTGGAATGATGTTACGTACGCTATGTTGGATGTGTAGTGTACGCTAGAGAGCATTACGTATGTTAACGTTAAGTGATAACGTACGTAATGAACAATGCAGTTTATAAAATGAAGTGTGGAGTTTCATTTCCTCATGAACCAAAGAGATGTTCCTCTCCATATCCGTCCTTCGTCACTTCTATGTGTAATACCCGTAATTTCGATTTCTGGTAATTTCATTATTTCGGCGAAAGTCCGTTTTGACAACTCCCTCATGACCGTTTCGTCATTCCGAGAATGATTAATTCTGCACTTTTTGTCATCCGACTTCGTTTCGGTGTTGTTTTGTTGAGTTCTGTGCTTTTTGGCGACTTTTCCGCACTTGAGTTCGATTCTTGCGAATCTCGTTGGCTTCTTGTTTGAGTTTCCCGTAAGTCCGTTTAACTTTGTTAGACGTGTTGTGAACTTCGGTTTGGTTATTCGATCACGTATCGTAATTTTCGGGCGTTTTGGGCCATTTTCATAATTTCCCAAAGTTTGGGGTAATTACTTTCCGTTGTCGAATTTTTAGCCTTCGGGTGGTCAGAATCGTGTGTTCTCTTAGTGCTCGAATTGTCTTTGCGAGTACTTCGTAATCGTATCTTTGATTCGTATTCAGGTTCGGGTTTCGGGGTCGTTCGGGCCGTCGGAGTTGGCCCCGGCCAAGTCATGGCCGGCGATGCAGGCCAGTAGATCGCCGAGTTACGGCCGGTAATGATCGGCAGTTACGTACGTAAGGCGGTTATGTACGTAAGCCTTGGCCAGTTACGTACGTAATGCTGCCGGCATTTCTAGGCAGTGAGTCCGGCCATGGCCGGTTACGTACGTAAGCCATGGCCGGTTACGTACGTAAGGCGGCCGACAGGCAGCCTATTTAAGGCCCTGCAGACGGGTTTATCATCATTTTCCTTACCCGATTTCTACCCTTCCGCGGCTGTAGGTGTGTATATCATGGAGCCATGATGTTGTTCTTTCAATCCACGAAGTTCTTGAGTTTCTAACATCAATCAATCATCCCATAACATCCTTTGATCGAGCGAATCAAGTCAGATTTCCTAGAAATCTAGTTTTAGGGAATTTGGGCGTTTTGGTTGTTTTCATCCGTTTAATCTGATTAACTTAGGATTGTGATGGATTGATGATTATTTAGATGTATTATATCATTTCCCTTGTTATTCCATGGTTGGATCGTATCGATTCGTTGGTTTGGTCGAGTTCTTGATCGACGCCTTGAAGGTGTCCGGTAGAATGTCATAGAGGGGTTTTCGGACGTTCTACTATTATTCTTCCTCGTATGATCGTTGATTTATTAATTATATGTTGTTAGGGTCGAGTTTCTTGCGAAGAAACCGAGTTGAACCCTTCCGTTCGTTGTCGTCTTCCCTTTCGATAGCATCGGGCGTTTCGAAGCTTTCCGGTTGAGCCGTGTTCGTCGGGATACTTGCGTGCCGATTTTGAGGCAAGTCCCTTGTCCATACAATTCTTGTTTTATGGATACGATAATTAGTGATCGTATAAATGTGGTTGTTTGGTCGTTTTAATTAAACTTTCAAAAGATTCGGTTTAGCCTTGTTAAAGGCTTGCTTTCAAAACGCGTGTGTTTCGTGAATGGTGTGGTTTGTGAATGACTATGTGAATTCTATGGATATGTTTGGTGTTGATGTTGCACTTGGTATTGCGTGTGGACGTATATTTTTTCATTTCGCTGCGTTGTGGTTTGACATGGTGTTTTGCTAAGTGTTTGATGCCTCTGGGTGAATTGTTTAGATATATGTGTTGTATTGTGCTGTGTGTGAATATATGGATGTGGGCGGGGCCTACGGTGGCACATGACATGCGATCATGTGGCCAGGATGCAACAGCGATTGGTCCAACTGTGAGAGCCTAATAAAAACTATGGTGGCACATGGCATGCGGTCATGTGGCCAGGATGCAACAAGTGATTGATCCAACCGTGAGCGCCAAAGATAATCTACGGTGGCACATGGCATGCGATCATGTGGCCAGGATGCAACAAGCGATTGATCCAACCATGAGATGTGTGTGATTTTTTTCGCTAGCCAGCTCGGGAGGGTCCTTCGAGGCCTCGAGTGGGATTTGTGACTTTTTCCCGGTCCTAGTTTGTTGATTTTTATGTCCGTCGAGGACACGTGATGTTGGGCTCTGGCCCTGTGAATTGTTGTCGGTTTTCTATTTGCGAAAACAAAACCTTTGGGCTGTGACCCCTGTTGATTTTGGAAAGATAAGGATTCGGTAATCCTAAATTGTTTTCTATTAAAACTCTCAATGGCATTTTAAACTGTTTTACAAATTGTTTCCCTTTATTTGTGATCTTTCGGTTTCGGAATGTTTTACCCAAACTCTTGCCTCGGGAAGTACTTTTCGTTACGTTTGGATCTTTGGGGATTCCTGGTTATTGTTATTCGTGGAATATGAATTGTATGGCTCGTATTTGCACTTTGTTCTTGCACTAGCAAAACAGTGGAGTTTTGCTAACCCCCGAGTATTCGGGGGGTGGATGTCTGTTTTTGCATTCAGGTTTGGGAGCATAACACAGGGTCGGCACGAAGGATGATGAAAGATGAATGATACTAATCGCACGAGGATCCGTATGATGTCTTTGGTTTAGTTATAGTTTATTTTTCCGCTGCAGTATTCTTTCCCGTTGTACGGGAGTGTGTTGTATTCGACCCCCGCGTGGGCATGTAATGAGTTTGAGTCGTATGTATTTACTGAAAGACCAAATCGGTCTACTGAGTCATTTTAGCCTTAAAGGCATTGTTGAGACGTTCTATGTTGTTACCAGCCTGGTAGATCCTTGAGGAAAGGTTCTACGGCGTGTAATATCCCTAAGCGGATTGGGGGTGTTACATAAATGGTATCAGAGCTTAGGTTGTGGAAACCTAGGCTGTCGGGTCAGTGGTGTCTGTTGAGTTTTTGTCTCGTCGGATTTTGTCTGACTGAGTCATGTCGGGACGCGTCGTCTGAGTTTGTTGGTCGTGATTACTATCGTGGGCGATTATCATGTTCGTGCGACCTGTGGATGTAAGTGTCCCTTATTTGTGTTGTGCCTCGTGTGACACGAGCTATTTTTATGATTATTTGTTAAGTGACGGAATCCTCTTATGGATTTTGATTTCGTGATATGTGGCTATTTGACTCTCATATTTCGTTCATATGAGGATTAGTGTTGCTGGATTGTGCATGTTTAACTGTATTTCTTTTATCCGCTGCGTGAGTTCTTTTATAATGACTTTCGGTATTTTACCGATTGAGTTTTATTTCGAAAACCGATTCCCTTAACCGAGTTTTTGGCATTATGGCCTTGATCGGTTTGGCGAAATTCTTACGACGATATTTAGTACTTTGTAAATGGTTTTTGTAAGTTTTTGAAATATTACCGTCATCAGTCTTTTTGGGCATTTTTGTAATTGGTTTTTAGCCTGGTGGGTTTCGGCGCGGGCCCACGGCGTGTAATATTCCCGTAAGGTTTTCGGCGCGGACCCACGGCGCTATAATGTTCCGTGTAATTACCTGAAATTTTTGGGCATTCTAGCCCATTGAATTATCTTTGAAAACCTTGAGTATCTTAGAAAATAAAATTCGAGACGTACTTTTAAATGGATTGTATTTTCAAGGCGCCTACTAGCGCAACTATCTGTTTCAAAATTCCTCTGCCTTGAGGACCAAAATATATTTTTTTTCTCTTTCCAGTAATTTTGGAAATGCTTTGCTTAGACCTGAGGGTCGAATATTTTTGAAAGTTTTTCACTAAAAGAAAGGTGTCCTCATTTTTGTTCAAACGCAAGATGATTTTCAAAGTCTCGATAATGGTGTTTGTACTACTTTTTGTAAAATGATACTCAAGATCAACTGGTGTTTCCAAACTGTTTTCAAAAGGTGGTTTTCGTTTTTAAAACCCATCATTTCCTGCTTGTGGTCGGAGAAAGTGTGTATGATGTTGGTATTGTTGTTAGGGTGTTAGTCCTCCGAATTGTGATTGAATTGGTGGTGTGAACGTTGAGTCGTTCGCCACGCATATGTTTTGTTAGCCCTTTGTGGGAGGTGTGATGACGATCTTTAATGTTGTCATTTCGTGGTGGCTTGCGTGTTATCGCACGAGTGTGAGTTGTTAAAGCTTGGATTTTTGTGCGTTTATGCACATGGGTGATTGTTTCATCATGTTTGTGATTGTGTGCTGGCTATCGTTCGGGCCGTTGTAATCGTCGAACGATGCCGTTGTTGTTGTGATTTTTGTATGCATTGATATGTTATGCTGAGTTGGCATCTCCGATATGTTGTTTTACGGTGTTATGTTCCATTGTATCTAGCATCTGTATTTTCGGTATGCCGAGCCGAGGCATTTCAACCGTGATGTGCCGGGGGAATGTACGTGCAAATTGTCCTTCCTTGCCTGTGACGCATTTCAAGTGCGGACTCGAGGGACATCATGTTCAGTTTTGTGAGTTGATTACCGAGCCTTCTGAGGCACGGACTTGAGCATTGATATCAGGACCAGCTCCGAGGAGTCCCTGAGGGGCGTGGTCTATCAGTTGTATGTTATGTTATTTCCTTACCTTGTTGTTTCGAACTTCGGAAATTAAGTTCTTTTATTCGAAGTGGATCGTATTTGGAACTTCTGTATTTTCGACTCTGTCGAGTCGTTTATGTTCGTTGACATTTTCTGAGCTTGTCCTGCCCCTTGCTTTTGTTGATCGAATGAGCGTGGTATTGTTTCGGAATAACTCGTTTGTCGTTGTGACTTTTAAATTTCTATTCCCTTTCCTGTGGATCTTATGTGAATGCACATGTTGTTGTTTTAACCAGATCATATATTGTCTCGAGTCGAGATGTTAACCTTGGAGTTGTTGTTTGAATTTTATTGTTCTTCGTGATTCGAATATGATTGTTCGATTTTTGTTGTCTCGATCGTTGTGGTTCAATCGTTTGATTGTTCGGTTTTTGTTGATCTCATTTCGTGATTGTTGAACGTTCAGACTCCTTCGTAATTCCCTTAAGTTCGGGAAATTAGTCTCGTTTCGATCTTCCAACCCTTGGGCGGTGGAATTCCGTATTGGTTCAGCGTCTAGCTCGCGTTTTGATTGATGAACCATTGGGTTGGTCAATCGCATTGATTTTCGTTCGTTGTGTTTTGCGATTGTTCGGATAATCGACTTGATTGTACTATCTGTTTGATGACGCTTGTCACTTGTTAATTTTATTATGTCTCTACCGGTGGCGTTGTGTTAGTCGTCGTGGAGCGTGTTTTCACGCTGTATATTCCTTTGCGTTGCTTGTAACGTTTCGCCGATGGGCGTAAGTTAAGCGTTTCTTGTGTACCTCGTTTAGTTTTCCTGGCGGGATATTGCTTCTCCCTACCTGTTTTAAGTTTCGGGACGAAACTTCTTTTAAGGAGGGTAGTGTGTAATTTCAATTTCCGGTAATTTCTTTCTTTCGGCGAAAGTCCGTTTTGACGACTTGCTCATGACCATTTCGTCATTCCGAGAATGATTAATTCTGCACTTTTTGTCATCCGACTTCGTTTCGCTGTTGTTTTGTTGAGTTCCGTGCTTTTTGGCGACTTTTCTGCACTTGAGTTCGATTCTTGCGAATCTCGTTCAAACTGCTGTTTCGAGTTTTCCGTAAGTCCGTTTAACTTTGTTAGACGTGTTTTGAACTTCAGTTTGGTTATTCGATCACGTATCGTGATTTTCGGGCGTTTTGGGCCATTTTCGTAATTTTCCAAAGTTTGGGGTAATTACTTTTCGTTGTCGAATTTTGAGCCTTCGGGTGGTCGGAATCGTGTGTTCTCTTAGTGCTCGAATTCGTCTTTGCGAGTACTTCGTAACCGTATCTTCGATTCGTATTCAGGTTCGGGTTTCGGGGTCGTTCGGGTCGTCGGATTTGGCCCCGGCCGAGTCATGACCGGGCGATGCAGGCCCGGGCAAGATCGCGGCGAGTTCTGGCCGGTAATGATCGGCGATTACGTCGTAAGGCGATTACGTCGTAAGCCTTGGCGATTCGTCGTAATCTTTGCCGGCATTTCTAGGCGATGAGTCCGCCATGGCGATTCGTCGTAAGCCATGGCCGGTTACGTACGTAAGGCAGCCGGCAGGCAGCCTATTTAAGGCCCTGCAGATGGGTTTATCATCATTTTCCTCACCCGATTTCTTCCCTTCCGCGGCTGTAGGTGTGTATATCATGGAGCCATGATGTTGTTCTTTCCATCCACGAAGTTCTTGAGTTTCTAACATCAATCAATCATCCCTAGAAATCTAGTTTTGGGGAATTTGGGTGTTTTTGTTGTTTTCATCCGTTTAATCCGATTTAACTTAGAATTGTGATGGATTGATGATTATTTAGATGTATTATATCATTTCCGTTGTTATTCCATGGTTGGATCGTATCGATTCGTTGTTTTGGTCGAGTTCTTGATCGACGCCTTGAAGGTGTCCGGTAGAATGTCATAGAGGGGTTTTCGGACGTTCTACTATTATTCTTCCTCGTATGATCGTTGATTTATTAATTATATGTTGTTAGGGTCGAGTTTCTTGTGAAGAAACCGAGTTGAACCCTTTTGTTCGTTGTCGTCTTCCCTTTCGATAACATCGGGCGTTTCGAAGCTTTCCGGTTGAGCCATGTTCGTCGGGATACTTGCGTGCCGATTTTGAGGCAATTACCTTGTCCATACAATTCTTGTTTTATGGATACGATAATTAGTGATCGTCTAAATGTGGTTGTTTGGTCGTTTTAATTGAACTTTCAAAAGATTCAGTTTAGCCTTGTTAAAGGCTTGCTTTCAAAACACATGTGTTTCGTGAATGGTGTGGTTTGTGAATGACTATGTGAATTCTATGGATATGTTTGGTGTTGATGTTGCACTTGGTATTGCGTGTGGACGTATATTATTTCATTTCGCTGCGTTGTGGTTTGACGTGGTGTTTTGCTAAGTGTTTGATGCCTCTGGGTGAATTGTTTGGATATATGTGTTGTATTGTGCTATGTGTGAATGTATGGATGTGAGCGGGGCCTACGGTGGCACATGACATGCGATCATGTGGCCAGGATGCAACAAGCGATTGGTCCAACCGTGAGAGCCTAATAAAAACTACGGTGGCACATGGCATGCGATCATGTGGCCAGGATGCAACAAATGATTGATCCAACCGTGAGCGCCAAAGATAATCTACGGTGGCACATGGCATGCGATCATGTGGCCAGGATGAAACAAGCGATTGATCCAACCGTGAGATGTGTGTGATTTGTTTCGCTAGCCAGCTCGGGAGGGTCCTTCGAGGCCTCGAGTGGGATTTGTGGCTTCGTCCCGGTCCTAGGCGATGCGCGTGCGCGATTATGTTTTGTTGATTTTTATGTCCGTCGAGGACACGTGATGTTGGGCTCTGGCCCTGTGAATTATTGTCGGTTTTCTATTTGCAAAAACAAAACCTTTGGGTTGTGACCCCTGTTTATTTTGGAAAGATAAGGATTCGGTAATCCTAAATTGTTCTCTATTAAAACTCTCGATGGAATTTTAAACTGTTTTACAAATTGTTTCCCTTTATTTGTGATCTTTCGGTTTCAGAATGTTTTACCCAAACTCTTGCCTCGGGAAGTACTTTTCGTTACGTTTGGATCTTTGGGGATTCCTGGTTATTGTTATTCGTGGAATATGAATTGTATGGCTCGTATTTGCACTTTGTTCTTGCACTAGCAAAACAATAGAGTTTTGCTAGCCCCCGAGTATTCGGGGGGTGGATGTCTGTTTTTGCATTCAGGTTTGGGAGCATAACACAGGGTCGGCACGAAGGATGATGAAAGATGAACGATACTAATCGCACGAGGATCCGTATGATGTCTTTGGTTTAGTTATAGTTTATTTTTCCGCTGCAGTATTCTTTCCCGTTGTACGGGAGTGTGTCGTATTCGACCCCTGCGTGGGCATGTAATGAGTTTGAGTTGTATGTATTTACTGAAAGACCAAATCGGTCTACTGAGTCATTTTAGCCTTAAAGGCATTGTTGAGACGTTCTATGTTGTTACCAGCCTGGTAGATCCTTGAGGAAAGGTTCTACGGCGTGTAATATCCCTGAGCGGATTGGGGGTGTTACACTAAGTGTGTTCTAGACACTTTTAGCTTGGTTATGAGCTTGGGAGCATGGATTTGAGGCTTGGTTATGAAGATGTTAATGATTCTTGAAGTGTTGGATGGTATTATTCATCTTCAAGAGGTATGTTGGATAATCCCTCTCTTCTATTTCGAATTTTGATGTTGTTGTTGATGTCATCCTCGTATGATGATGGTTATGGTATTATTGTTGTGCTTATTGATGATATATGAGGTGTATATTGAAGAAGATGATGATTATGATGGGTATATGTTTCAAGTGTTAATGTTTTAGATATGAACATGGAATGTTGATATTTAGAACAAGTGATGATGATTATGGATGTTAAGGGACAAGTTATGTGAATGGTGATTTGATCTTCCGTATGGTCTTGATGGTATACGAATCGTGATTATGAATTTGACAAGAATATTATCTTTCTTTGAGGATATGTTTTCATATGAGTCGAATGATCCTAAGTGTAGTTTGGCATGAGATTGATATATATAAACAAGGGATAATCATATCATGTTGAATTTAAGTTTGAATTCGGAATTGAATGTGTTGATTAAACTCGTTTCGTGCTCGAATCAACTTTTATTGAGATCACCGGATTATGCAATTGAATTGAAAGTATGAATTCAGATTTGTTGGGCATAACATTTGATCTGTACATAGTTGGAATCGAGTATGTTATGAAGTCTTTAATATCGAGATGAATTTATCGTTGATATGATCATCGGTATATGGAATCGTAGTATGGTTATGGATTCGTGATTGATTGATGTAGGTTGTTTGGATATATATTTATTCGAAATATTATGGAACCGTTGGGTTTATTGATCGGTTATATCGGTTGTTGATTGTTATCGAACGTATCGTTAATTGATCATTGCATTAGGTTGCGTTAAGTGATCGTTGATGATTAACCGTTGTGCGACAATTGGAATTGGAGAATGCGTGGATCGTCTTGGTCGGGGCTGTGGAGCTTGTAGATGAAGACGACGGGATTGGTAACAACTTCATCGTATCGGTGTCGAGCCAAGTTATGCTTGCTCAGTTCATAATAAATGATTTCGTTTTCATTTCATTTATGATTCATATAGCAATGGTATCATGGAATTTGAATTGTCGGGATGATGGTATGTATATTATGCTGGACTAGGATAAATCATAATGTATATGATTTTAAAGATGTCTAGTGGAAACGGAGACGTGAATTATATTTGGTATATTATGTGAGAGACTGGATATTGAGGCTAATTATCATGCCGGCA
Organism: Orobanche coerulescens; assembly: GCA_033398695.1. Classification (NCBI taxonomy): domain Eukaryota; kingdom Viridiplantae; phylum Streptophyta; class Magnoliopsida; order Lamiales; family Orobanchaceae; genus Orobanche; species Orobanche coerulescens. The sequence continues at coordinate 92,817,847 of CM065819.1, forward strand.
TTGAACACGAGGTGGTGGTTTGGTATTCGTTATAGACTGTACTTCATTTTGGATTATTCGGATAACTGTGTATTCGTTTAGGGATGTTGGTCGTGGAAAGGTTAGCATCTCCAGCTTGAGGTAAACTAATATTGCTAGATTATGATAATTATTCTGTTGCATTATTGCATGTGTGTGTTGATATTTCATGTGGTGAGTGTGCACCATTGTTTGATACGTTTTTGTGATGTGCTCTTTCTTTGAGTTGTAATATGTTGGGCCGATGTGTTAGGGGATAAAACCTGAATGGTTCCCATGTCCGGAGTATTCCTAAGTAGATGCTTCCGTGACCCTTGGCTGCTGCCTTGGGAGTTTATGTGATATTGTCCGGAGTATTCCTGAGTAGATGCTTCCGTGACCCTTGGTTGCGACCTTGGGAGTTTATGTGCTATTATCATATGCATTGTTGAGCATGATGTGAACTGTTGTCTGACGGAATACGACATTGTGGTCGTGTCGGTCTTTCATGATCTAGTTATTTGCCCTCTTAAAAAGTCTTCCGATCCTTGTTGTATATGCGTTTCTTCGAGATTCGTTGTCATGTTGTATCGTGACATATCTAGAGTTAGATACGTTCTGATCGGTCATGTGTAGGATTTTCAGGGCGGGCACGTGTAGCGTATGTTGGTTTCGACCTCTTATTGAACCGTGCGCATGAGACGTACTTCGTGAGGCTGATTAGGTATGAGACCAGACGTGTATCTGATCAATACCCGTGGTTGGCTTGTATACGGACACATGTCCGGGTCGGGCGTATTGTGACGTCCATCTTGAGTCTTATTGATTGGTCGTTCACAGTCCATGTATAATCGGATCTGTTTGATAGTCGGGTTATATTTGAAATCCCGTATATATGATTTGTATATGTTTGACGATTATATTCTCTCGTGTATTTGTCCCCGTTGACCCTTTATTGATCTTGTTTGGAGTTACCATATCTGGTCAACTTGTTGGTTATCGACTCTTTATTAATCTCGTTTGGAGTTCCCCCTATCATTGGTAATCTCGTTTGTTATTGATCCTTATTGATTCCATTTGGGAGTTTGCCTTACCGTTGGTATTCTCGATTGTTGGTCCTTGATTGATCTTGTTAGAGTTTACCGTGTCATTGGTATTCTCGGTTGTTGATGCTTTATTGATCCTATTGGAGTTTATCGTGCCGTTGGTATTTTCGGTTGTCTATCCTCTATCGATCTTGTTGGAGTTACCATATCATTGGCACTCTCGATTGTTGGTCCTAATTCATCTTGTTAGACTTTACTGTATCGTCGATATTCTCGGTTGTTGACCATTTATTGATCTTATTAGAGTTTATCGTGTCATTGGAATTCTCGATTGTCGATCCTTTATCGATCTTGTTGGATTTTACCGTGTCGTTGGTATTCTCGGTTGTTGATACTTTATTGATCTTGTTGGGGTTTACCGTATTGTTGGTATTCCCGGTTGTTGATCCTTCATTGATCTTGTTGGAGTTACCACGTCATGGTATTCTCGTTCATGGTTGATCCTTTGTCGATCTTGTGTGGAGTTATCATGTCATTGATTTTCCCGTTTTAATGCATTGATTGTTTATCATTATTGATTGTGTGAGGATTCATGCTTTGTATTGATATTTGGGACTTGCCATTGTCTCGGGATAGTTGGTTTACAGATGTGCCGTGTGATATCGGTTTTATCAAAATTTGGATCCGATTGTGCGACCCAGCGGACAAGATTGGTCATGGGCAGATTACTCCGTGTTTGAGATGTATTTATGTTTTCGGGGATCTTGGCATTGTTGATATAGTACAGATGATTAATTCGAATTCATTCGTCACTTGAGAATACGGGGTGTGAATTGAGGTAAGGGTTGGTTTAATATAAGTTACCACGAATTGGTAAGGTTATGTCAGTAAGATTACATTGGAAATATTCTTACCTTGTAATTAGATTGATATGTAATTGTATATGTGATGTGATCGTTATCATTGTTGAGTATTATGGCTGACCCTATCGTGGGCTTTATCTTTTAGGTACTCGGAGTTCGAGCTAGTAGCGGCCGTGAAGGGATGAGCTTTCTGGTGATACTGGTTATGGCGTGGTTATTGGGGTTCGAATGTTCTTTCTGGTTTTTATAATTCCGCTGCAAATGTATTTAATTATGTCTCTATTCGCTGCGTGTGAAATTTTATAATGACTTTCAGTATTTTTCCAACTCGTGTTTACTTTATAAATGCCCTTTTGGCGTCTTTGCCTTGTGCTTTCAAATTGTATTTTCTGACGGTAATTGAGAACAACGTTTTGAAAAATATTTGAGTATTTAAAACATTACCGTCATTGGCCTTTTGGCATTTTTAAATGTTTGTGAAATTGATTCTAACCTTGCGGGTTCCAATGTGGGGCCCACCGCGCTGTAATATTCCCAGTCGGTTTTGGGGTGTTACAGAAGATGGTATCAGAGCTTGGGTTTCATAAAACCCGGGCATGTTGATAAGTGTCAGTTTTATACACTTATCCATGGTTTGTATCGATAAATTTCACTCATACTTGAGCTAGTCTACTCGTTTTTTTCTTTTAATTAATTAGTTTTTAATAATTTTATTTTTATCGGTTGATGATGTAAATCTAGTCTTAGTCGGATTGAATTACTGATGTACTCAAGAAATAACATGTTTATAAATTATTCTCTTTGTTGAGTTTTTAGGTATTCATGTTGTAGGGCTTTCCGAGACGAGTTCGACAGTCTTTCCGGATTCAAAATCAGAGTTATATATCAAAAGTTATCATCCGAAGAAGATTTGGGGCAAAAACACAAAGTCTGAGAAATTCTGGGCTGAAAACGTAACTCACAAAACAACCAGTGAGCAAATTTATGAAGCCATGTTACGGCCGTAACTGGTAAATGTTACGGCTGTAAGCCATCCAAGTTACGGCCGTAACTCCTTAATGTTACGGCCGTAACTCTTGACAGATTGTGATAATTTGTCTAATTTTTATACTTTTTGTGTATTATTGAGGGGATGACTGGCATTGATCCGATCTATTGTAATAATGCTGGAGTTTTGGAGCTGTTAGATGACTTTAGGTGTATAAATAGACCCCTTAGATCCATTATATGTAATACCCGATTGTAATTCAGTCATTATCATTCAGAAATTTCATTCGGTAATTTTATTTTTTTGGCGGAAGTCCATCTTAGCGACTCTATTGTTACCTTTTCGTCATTCCGAGAATGATTAATTCTACACTTTTTGTCATCCGAGTTCGTCTCGGTGTCGTTCTGTTGAATTCCGTGTTCTTTAGCGACTTTTCCACGTATGAATTCGACTTTGTTAAATCACCATTAATTTTTAGAAACTCCAAAAATTCTGAATCTTTGCAATATTATAAAGCATCGAGTTAGATTTCCAATGGTTCAAACGGTGAGTCAATCGGAGTCCGGACAAGGGAGTTATGGTCGAAATAGCTAAGTCACTCTCATTTTCCAGTTTTGGCCGAGCAGTCTGTACCGTGTGCCGCGGCACATGCCGGCAGGGCCGCGGCACACTGCCGAGTCACTGCCGCGGCATACCCGTCCGGGCCGCGGCACACTCGTGTTGCAATTGTTCTGGCCGACCCGTCTGTACCGTGTGCCGCGTCACATGCCGACGGCGCGGCCTGCTTGCAGCGTCGCGCGCGGCACATTCGTCGGGCCGCGGCACACCGCCCGATCGGCGGGGCGATTTGGCCCCGTGCGCGGCACACTTCGGGCTGCACACAAGGCGATCAACGCTATATTTACGTTTTCTGAGTGACAATCACTCATTTTTTCCTTTTTTCTTCAACTCATCCGAGAGAGAAGGCTTGAGGGGGAAGATATTCATCATCAATCACTTGAGTATTCATTTTTCATCATTTTCATTCGGTCGTGAAGCTCGGATTGTCGATCTAATGCGATTTCATCGGATTAAAGTACTTGGATCATCAAAGGTAATTTCTCCAACATCTTGGATTTCAATTTTGTTTTGAGATATGATGTTTTGGATGTTAAGATCATGTTGTATGAAGTGATATACACATGATTATGGACATGTTTGATTATTCATTGGATTATTGAAGGATTATTCAAGAACACTTTCAATATTGTGTTGGATTTGGGGGTTTTCGATTAATTGTTGTTGAAATCACGATTTTGGATATTCATAATGGATTATTGATCGTATTGAAGATGTTTGTTGGTTTGAAACACTTCATGGGGATTTGATGTTGGTATTATTGAGGTTTGGTTATAAACAATCGAAGTTGGCCACAAAGTGTTCGATATAATTCCCCAATGAACTTGGTTTAATCGTATCGACGTTTTGAGTTCGTTATATTCATGTTTGATTCGTATATTGATCGGATTGTTGGTAATTGTATTATTCAAGGTTGTTCGAGCGGCCGATAATTTCAATAAGGACGTTGATCGTGGAAGTACCTTCTCGCCTTCGGTTTGAGGCAAGTTTTATACTTGTACTAGTCAATGAGATTAATGTCATCATATATGTGTATGAATGTGTTGTATCATTCCGAGACTTAGTCTCTTCACGAATTCATTGATATTAAGAGATCGTTTGATACGATACCTTTCGGCAACTATGCCAAATGTTTATTATTGTCCGTTAATGGTCGGTTAAAGGCATTGTGATACTCGTTATTAATGTCATTGTCGATAGCCGGTTCGCGGTATCGATGTATCGATTGTTGATAATATTGATGTCAATCTAAGACATCGTTCAGATCATTGTTATTCCTGTTGGGGTTGTCATTAAAACTGTATTGGCCGATTAAAGGCATTGGCGTATTCATTTATCATCTTCGCTGTCGGTCACCGATTAAAGGTGCCGAGGCATCCTTCGTATCATTGTCATCGATTGGCCGTTCTCAGGCAAATCGAAATGTTCATTCATTCACCATATCATTGTTATCGATTGACCGTTCTAAGGCAATCGAGGTATTCAATCATTCATCGTATCATTCGTAGCGATTGGCCATTCTAAGCCAATCGAAGCGCTCAATCATTCATGGAATCATCCGCTGCATCATTGTTATCGGTTGGCCATCCTAAGGCAATCGAGGTGTTGAATTGGGACTGTCGAGGATGGTGCCTATCCGTGTGTTACTGTCATCGTGTTGGCCGACTCAAGGCAGCACACTATCATTCATTGTGATACGGCTTCATGCCGTGGCTTCGGCCCTAATTGTGATACGGCTTCATGCCGTGGCTTTGGCCCTAATGGTGATACGGCTTAGTGTCGTGGCTTCGGCCCTAATGGTGATACGGCTACGTGCCGTGGCTTCGGCCCTAATTGTGACACGGCTTCGTGCCGTGGCTTCGGCCCTAATTGTGATACGGCTTCGTGTCGTGGCTTCGGCCCTAATGGTGATACGGCTTCGTGCCGTGGCTGCGGCCCTAATCAATAACAACTGCGGGCTGTTCTGGCTTCATGTGATTGTGATAATTTGACAGCTTCGTCTGATTGGCTTTCACGCCTTTATTATTGTCCTGGTAATTTCATTGGAGCCTTCGGGCATTGTGGTTCATAATTAATTCAGTCCTGGTTTGGTTCATGTCGTGTAATTCATTGTGGTATTCTGTGATTTTGATTCGCCATTGGGCACTTATGTTCTAACCTGTCGAACAGGTATTAATAGTATGCCGTGGGCATAGTATTTCACGAATGCTCGGTTCTTACCTTGGTTTGTGAGCATCTCGTATTATTATTATCATTGTACCGTTTCATTCTGCCTTTGGATGCATATCATGTTATACATGTATTTGATGTTCATTATCTGGATGACTGACCCCCGTGGGGGCGGAACATGTTTTCATGTTTTAGGTGATTGCGAGGACAGAGTTGAGACACAGGGGCATGACGATGGCGACGAGGCATTCGAGCGATACTAGTCCGAGTTGTTCATTGTCGGTCAGTCAGTTGGAGTGTACTCCAGTCTTGTCAGTTGTTGTCGTGTTGTATTACCTGAACAGATGTTCGTGGATGTTGTTGTATTTCATTTTTGACCATGAAGGCCACTTTTGTCGTTGAAATTCCTTATCGGAATATTGTGTCGGATGTCATGGTAGGATCTATGATTTTCCCTTATTGTGTAATTTAATGTATTTTAGTCATGTTCGCCTGGTGGGTCTCCTGGCGTAGGGTCCACGGCACTGTAATAACCCAATAGGATTTTGGGGTGTTACAGAAGATGGTATCAGAGATTTTGGGTTGTGAGATACCCTGATATGTGAGTTATGTGGCTCTACCGATGCGGTAGTAGTGGGACTGTCAGGTTATGACAATCTGGACAGTCGGGTTTTGTGAGTCGTAATATTAGTATGACTGCACGAGTCATTCATTCATCGAGTCGTCGTCAGTTGGGACTAGTATCGTGAGACCTCGAAGCTTCGTATGACCTGTGTAAGGACTTGATTCTCTTTATGTTCATACATCCATCATGTCATTAATTGTTCATGTTTGTTGAAACATATATGTGATATTAGTGTTATGATTGATTCATGACTAATTGTTTTGGAACACGTGTGACTTGTGTAAGTATTAAGGATCAACTCATTCATCAGTTAATAATTCTCAATCATCATTTTGATTTCATCCCTCGGTTGATTCATTCATCACTCAGTCAATATCATTACTCAGATAATTCCTTCATCACTCAGTTAATTCATTCATCACTCAGTCAATATCATTACTCAGATAATTCCTTCATCACTCAGTCAATTCATTCATCACTCAGTTAATCTCATCGCTCAGTTGATTCATTCATCACTCAGTCAATCTCATCGCTTAGTTAATTCATTATCACTCAGTCAATCTCATTGTTCAATTAATTCATTAACCATACAGTTCATCTCACGGTTCAGTTGTTGATCTTGTGAATCAAATTTTCAACCTTGTTAACTTGTTCAAGGTAATCATTTTAGGAATTTCATTAGATAGTCTTGTCATCTCACTTGATCTTTCATGCGATCTTATCGTATTCTGGCGTCATGTCGACGATTGTTTTATTGCATTATTAATGCATTCATTGTGTTAGAGCGTGTATGCTCATTGTTATCATTCCGTCTCGTAATCATAATGCGATATTCATGCGGGATCTATAATTATCATGCGGCTTTCCTGCTCCAGTATGGATAGAGCTGTCCGAGGATGCAGGGGAAGAGGCCACGGTACAGACCAGAACCCGGGATCTCGTATGAACGCCCGCGCGGAGGCGAGGGTTAGCATGTGTTCATCAGATAGATTTGCTACTCATTCACTGTCAGATAATCATTCACCGTCAGGGAGTCGTACCCGAGAAGCAGCTCACTCGGAAGGTGTTCGGGTTGACCCATTCATATTTATGCAGGGCATGATGGCCCAGATGACTCATATGACGCGGATAGTGGAGACCATGCAGACCTCGATGGTTCGTGGTCCACCGCAACAGGGATTCCAGGTTCCGTTTCATGGACAGACTGGAGTAGTGAATTAGATTGTTGGCGATATCTCTCGTCAGAGGCCGTCTACTTTTGAGGGTTCGTCAGAACCAGCTGATATTGTTCATTGGCTTGAGCATTTTGATAAACTCTTCGACATGGTTCAGTGTCCGGAAGAGAGTAAAGTGGCAGTAGCGGCTTATTACTTGATTAAGGGTGCTTATTCGTGGTGGCTTTCTGTGAAACCCACCGATTGCGATTGTGGTTGGAGTGAGTTCAAGACCCTCATGTTAGAGAGGTATTATCCGGCTCCACTTCGTGAGGCCAGGTTGTCAGAGGTTTTGAACCCCGAATCCGTCACGGACGAGGGTGTTATTGTCATTGCTGAGAAATTTCAGGGACTACTTCAGTTTGCTTCGTCATTTATCCGTACTGAGGCGGATAAGATCAAATATTTTAGCAAGAGGCTAAATACGCAGTTGAGGATGCAGTTGTTCAATCACAATTGTAGTTCACTTAGCGAATTCATCGGGAAGGCTCTTGGAGCAGAGCTTTTGATCAAGGAGCTTACTCAGAAGCATCCTTCAGTTTCTTCGGGTGAGAGGACTAGAATGCCGGCTCGTTCAGAGGGACATCGGGCTCCGACGTCCAAGGGGTCGTTTTCTAGTCATCTTCATGCTGGGATAGCATCTTCCTCTCAGGCGACGAGTTCGACTGTTGTTTGCTTTAACTGTGATTCAGCAGGTCACGTTAGTACCCGGTGTACGATGCCAGCTATTGTTTGTTTTCTGTGTGGGAGGCAGGGACACCGGCATAAATACTGCAGGAGTTCTAGTGGCAGTAAATCTCAAAAGAGCTCAAGGGCCTCGAGAGACTTCGTTACTCCATCCCGTACATCATCCAAGGGACCCTATCAGGCCACGAGGGCCAGAGGTAAGGACATTCATCACCGGTTTGAACAAGTTAATTCTTGTTCGTTAATGGGATAATCATTCATTTCATTGTCGTTCATTCATTCATATAATTCATTCATTATATATATCAGTCATGTTGGGACTCATAATTATCGATTAATCATTCAATTCACAAGGAACGACGGTTCCAATCATTTCATGGAGCTATCACTCATTAATTTATTAATTCACCTCGGTGAGTCATTCTTAATCCTTGTGGGATTTCGATTCATTATCATTCATTGTGATCATTTTGTTCTTGTGACCTTCCGGGATCATGTTGTGCGGCGAGTTCAGATTTGGGCCTACCTTAAATCGTTGAGATAGAGGAGATCGATGATATGGAAGTATATCGATGTTGGGTACATTTGAGATGTAACCTTGTTTTTGGATGACTGTGTAAATCTATCCGTATTAATGTATCGTGACTGTGGATCATTTATTGTTGATCTATTTTATTATGATCATATTCGGGAATCTTGAGATTTGGATAATTTGTTGAGAATTCGTCCCTTTGGCTTTGTACTCAAGACCTAATGATAATTTGGGAAATCGTTCACTGTGATCCGAGACGGCAAGTCTTGGGGACTTGGGCGTGCGATTGATTTGGTCCCGAGAACTATTTGGGCATTATTGTTTTCAGATCATGATGGATAGTTCTTATCCCGAGTTGTCTACCCTTAGTTTCGAGGACGAAACTCTTTTTAAGGGGGGGGGGTATGTAATACCCAGTTGTAATTCAGTCATTATCATTCAGTAATTTCATTCGGTAATTTTATTTTTTTGGCGGAAGTCCATCTTAGCGACTCTATTGTTACCTTTTCGTCATTACGAGAATGATTAATTCTACACTTTTTGTCATCCGAGTTCGTCTCGGTGTCGTTCTGTTGAATTCCGTGTTCTTTAGCGACTTTTCCACGTATGAGTTCGACTTTGTTAAATCACCATTAATTTTTGGAAACTCCAAAAATTCTGAATCTTTGCAATATTATAAAGAATCGAGTTATCTTTCCAATGGTTCAAACGGTGAGTCAATCGGAGTCCGGACAAGGGAGTTATGGTCGAAATAGCTAAGTCACTCTCATTTTCTAGTTTTGGCCGAGCAGTCTGTACCGTGTGCCGCGGCACATGCCGGCAGGGCCGCGGCACACTGCCGAGTCACTACCGTGGCACACCCGTCCGGGCCACGGCACAATCGTGTTGCAATTGTTCTGGCCGACCCGTCTGTACCGTGTGCCGCGGCACATGCCGACGGGGCCGCGGCACACTGCCGAGTCACTGCCGTGGCACATTCGTCCGGGCCGTGGCACACTGCCGATCACTGGGGGCAGACGGCTGGGCCTCGGCACACAGTGCCGTCAGCGCTATATTTACGTTTTCTGAGCGAGAATCACTCATTTTTTCCTTTTTTCTTCAACTCATCCGAGAGAGAAGGCTTGAGGGGGAAGATATTCATCATCAATCACTTGAGTATTCATTTTTCATCATTTTCATTCGGTCGTGAAGCTCGGATTGTCGATCTAATGCGATTTCATCGGATTAAAGTACTTGGATCTTCAAAGGTAATTTCTCCAACATCTTGGATTTCGATTTTGTTTTGAGATATGATGTTTTTGATGTTAAGATCATGTTGTATGAAGTGATATACACATGATTATGGACATGTTTGATTATTCATTGGATTATTGAAGGATTATTCAAGAACACTTTGAATATTGTGTTGGATTTGGGGGTTTTCGATTAATTGTTGTTGAAATCACGATTTTGGATATTCATAATGGATTATTGATCGTATTGAAGATGTTTTGTTGGTTTGAAACACTTCTTGGGGATTTGATGTTGGTATTATTGAGGTTTGGTTATAAACAATCGAAGTTGGCCACAAAGTGTTCGATATAATGCCCCAATGAACTTGGTTTAATCGTATCGACGTTTTGAGTTCGTTATATTCATGTTTGATTCGTATATTGATCGGATTGTTGGTAATTGTATTATTCAAGGTTGTTCGAGCGGCCGATAGTTTCATTAAGGACGTTGATCGTGGAAGTACCCTCTCGCCTTCGGTTTGAGGCAAGTTTTATACTTGTACTAGTCAATGAGATTAATGTCATCATATATGTGTATGAATGTGTTGTATCATTCCGAGACTTAGTCTCTTCACGAATTCATTGATATTAAGAGATCGTTTGATACGATACCTTTCGGCAACTATGCCAAATGTTTATTATTGTCCGTTAATGGCCGGTTCAAGGCATTGTGATACTCGTTATTAATGTCATTGTCGATAGCCGGTTCGCAGTATCGATGTATCAATTGTTGATAATATTGATGTCAATCTAAGACATCATTCAGATCATTGTTATTCCTGTTGGGGTTGTCATTAAAACTGTATTGGCCAATTAAAGGCATTGGCGTATTCATTTCTCATCTTCGCCATCGGTCACCGATTCAAGGTGCCGAGGCATCCTTCGTATCATTGTCATCGATTGGCCGTTCTCAGGCAAATCGAAATGTTCAATCATTCACCATATCATTGTTATCGATTGATCGTTCTAAGGCAATCGAGGTATTCAATCATTCATCATATCATTCGTAGCGATTGGTCATTCTAAGCCAATCGAAGTGCTCAATCATTCATGGAATCATCCGCTGCATCATTGTTATTGGTTGGCCATCCTAAGGCAATCGAGGTGTTGAATTGGGACTGTCGAGGATGGTGCCTATCCGTGTGTTACTGTCATCATGTTGGCCGACTCAAGGCAGCACACTATCATTCATTGTGATACGGCTTCGTGCCGTGGCTTCGGCCCTAATTGTGATACGGCTTCGTGCCGTGGCTTCGGCCCTAATGGTGATACGGCTTAGTGCCGTGGCTTCGGCCCTAATGGTGATACGGCTTCGTACCGTGGCTTCGGCCCTAATTGTGATACGGCTTCGTGCCGTGGCTTCGGCCCTAATTGTGATACGGCTTCATGCCGTGGCTTCGGCCCTAATGGTGATACGGCTTTGTGCCGTGGCTTCGGCCCTAATCAATAACAGCTGCGGGCTGTTCTGGCTTCATGTGATTGTGATAATTTGACAGCTTCAGCTGAGTGGCTTTCACGCCTTTATTATTGTCCTGGTAATTTCATTGGAGCCTTCGGGCATTGTGGTTCATAATTAATTCAGTCCTGGTTTGGTTCATGTCGTGTAATTCATTGTGGTATTCTGTGATTTTGATTCTCCGTTGGGCACTTATGTTCTAACCTGTCGAACAGGTATTAATAGTATGCCGTGGGCATAGTATTTCACGAATGCTCGGTTCTTACCTTGGTTTGTGAGCATCTCGTATTATTATTATCATTGTATCGTTTCATTCTGCCTTTGGATGCATATCATGTTATGCATGTATTTGATGTTCATTATCTGGATGACTGACCCCGTGGGGGCGGAACATGTTTTCATGTTTTAGGTGATTGCGAGGAGAGAGTTGAGACACAGGGGCATGACGATGGCGACGAGGCATTCGAGCGATACTAGTCCGAGTTGTTCATTGTCGGTCAGTCAGTTGGAGTGTACTCCAGTCTTGTCAGTTGTTGTCGTGTTGTATTACCCGAACAGATGTTCGTGGATGTTGTTGTATTTCATTTTTGACCATGAAGGCCACTTTTGTCGTTGAAATTCCTTATCGGAATATTGTGTCGGATGTCATGGTAGGAACTATGATTTTCCCTTATTGTGTAATTTAATGTATTTTAGTCATGTTCGCCTGGTGGGTCTCCTGGCGTGGGGTCCACGGCACTGTAATAACCCAATAGGATTTTGGGTTGTTACAGAAGATGGTATCAGAGATTTTGGGTTTTGAGATACCCTGATATGTGAGTTATGTGGCCCTACCGATGCGGTAGTAGTGGGACTGTCAGGTTATGACAATCTGGACAGTCGGGTTTTGTGAGTCGTAATATTAGTACGACTGCACGAGTGGATTGATTCAATATGTAAGGGGCGTTTTATAGTTCGAAAGAGAAACCGTCTTTTTAAGGAAAATCGAATCTACACAACATAATAAGTAAATTCATCTTATGATCTCCTATACATCTTCTATAACTAATGACGAACTAAGTTTGTAATCCCAACTATTTCATTTTATCGTTAATCAATCTATTATTATTGCAATCTTTTTATTTCCTTAAAATATTAGAACTATTATTGCATTTTCTTTGCAATTATTAAACCAAACTCTTTAATTGTGTGTTTCACTCATCTTAGTATCTATAAAAATAGACTAATAGTGTATAATTCAAATTATAACCAAACTTCCTCGTGGGATCGATAAACCGGACTCAAAAAGTCCACTTACTACTTGATACGATATCGTGCACTTGCGATAGTTACACTAAGAATGTGTCAAGTTTTTGGCGCCGTTGCCGGGGAAGTATAAGTGTTATATTTGAAATCTTACATTGTAAACTATTTTTATAGGTACAAATTTCTCGACATTGTAACTTAGTACTCAATTGTGTTTGTCCGGTCAAGTGGCGGATAACGGTACTCCGTGACTATTAAAGTCGGATTTTTCAGTTTCCCACAACAACTGATATTTGTAGATATTTTATCCTTTTTCTTTTTATTTTTTTTATCATGGAAGAAAATTTGAATAAAATCGAAAAAAGATTTCCCTTTCTGAGCAAAAATGTCATTTTAAAGATTTATAAGACGAGACTTGAAAGGATGAGGTTGCTTATGAATAAAAGCATACCTTTTGATATTAGATTCATAATTGAAGCCAAAGTAAGAATAGCAGGTGAATTCACAGAAACACCGACTAGATTTTTACCAGGGCTTGGAAAAAGTTCATATGCCAAGAAACGACGAGCAAAGATGATAGCAGTTTGCTATAAATGTGCTAGATGGAACTGTAATTTAAAATGTCGATCTTTAGGAATTCCATCTACAAACAGAGAAGATAAAATTCAATTCATTAAGGATGGTCTGAATAAAGAGAATTTAGATGATATCGAAATTTCTCTTGACACGCATCCTAGTGGACTCGTACATTACGGAATTCGATGTTTGTGGAATAAATTCAAACTAGAATATGAACAACGTCTTGGGAATCTGACGTTAAAAGACCCTGTTTGCCAATTTGTAAGAAAATTGGATGGGAAGCTTCTCCCCGACTCATAGAAGGCGTTTAGGCCGTTTCTGAACGTAAAATCAGAGGAAGATGTGAGCCACAATCACAACTACTGTACATATGCATAAGTATCTTTTATTTTTGTCGTGTCGTGAGATTTTCTGAATAAAAAAATGTGATACGCGATAAATGCATTCATTATTCTATTGAGTAGTTGAAGCGCAATCAACGCAATCACGAACTTGTTAAACAATTTTACCTCATTTTTCTTTTATAAATAAACTTTGTGCTTATTTCTTTTATTCATCCCTCAAACTTGCAATTTTATCTGTTTCTCTCTACATTTTTTTTTTCAAAAATGGAGTCATCATCTTCATCAAAAAAATTTAGCACACTCTGCATTTTTGGTGGAGCTAGTTATGGAAAAGAGGCATGCTTTATTGAAGCAGCCCACAACTTGGGTCGTACCTTAGGAGAAAAATGCATTCATGTAGTTTACGGAGGAGGAAGTCTATGATTAATGGGACGCGCTGCTGCTTCTGCCTATATGGAAGGAGTAAGAGTGTTGGGAATAATTCCAAAACCTCTGGATGAAAGTAAAATCACCGGGTCAACTATTGGAGATGATTTTAGATCTGTAAATATGCAAGATCGCATAACTCACATGATAAATAATTCTGGCGCCTTTATCACCCTTCTCGGTGGTTTTGGCACTCTTGAGGAACTTTTTCATGTGGTTACCAGAGCCCAGCTAAATGTTCAACAAGAACCAATAAGTCTGCTTAATGTCAATGGTTTCTTTGATGGTTTACTATCTTTCATCGACTACTCTGCTGAAAAGGGTTTTATTTCCGAGCGTGCTAAATGAATCATAGTCATTGCAACAACACTAGAAGAACTAATCAAAAAACTCAATGAATTTGTTCCTCAACCAGATCCAACTCTAGCTAAAATTGTCTGGATGGAAGATTTTACCGTGAGAAAACGAAAAGTGGATTCATTCCCCTCCCTTTGATAACCCATGTCGGACCTCTTGTATTTTTACTTTCTGTCGTGTGTAATAATCGTGCTAAATGGTGGCAGCTTAAGGAGTTTCTTCTTGATCTCTTGACGCGCATCTATTCGCGATTTATGTATTGTTATTTTATTGCTGTAATTTTTATTGTGTGTTTATTATAAAAGCATTGATGGCAGCATAAGGCGACTCTTCGGACTTTCTTGATGCGCATCTTAAAAATTATGTTATACTTCCGAGTATATTTTATTTTCTTTTGTTGTGTGCCTCGTATATTTATTCTCTTGCAGATTCTAAAAGGCGTTAGCTCAAGCATCAACTTTCTTAACAGGGAGTATTCTGCTTTTCTGCATTGCTTTTTAGTTTATTTTTTAAAACCTGAGGATATTTTTATTTTCAAGTTTGGGGGTGGTATGTTTTAATTTGGTGTGTTGGTGGTGTGTTGGTATTTTGGTGTGTTATATTTGTCTTAAATATATATATATATATATATATTATTTTGATTTGTGAGATTTCGAGATCTGGCCATAACACCAATAAGTTAGCTATATACAAGCTTCTAAAATCGTTTTAAACCGGTTAAAAAATTGTATATTCCAAAAATTTTTGAGCCTTAATCTCTCTTTCCAAACCTTGTAGTTATCATATATAATCGAGTCATTCGTTACCTTGAGAAAAGAAGAATCAGTCGGTTGATGAAAAATAGAACTAAAATTTATTTAATTTGTGGAGTTTTTGATTTTTCATGCTTAACTAATAAATGATTTTCTGCAAAAAATCTATTCCCTAAAAAAAGGAGTCATTAGTGAAAAGAGCTACACGTTAGTAAATAACGGTGTGAAAGCTATCACCTTAAAAAAATGACAAAAAGGAGAAGTGTTGAGCAGCAACAACTGCCTAATTTTGGGGGTCTTAAAATTTTGCGAAAAAGAAAGGACTAACCATTGTTGGTGCGTAGCTGCCGTCTCACAGAAAAATTGGTGAAAAGAGCTACACGTTAGCAAATAACGGTGTGAGAGCTATCACCTAAAAAAAATAGAAATTGTGTTGGTGAAAAGAGCTACACGTTAGCAAATAACGGTGTGAAAGCTATCACTAAGGGATGTAGTTTTATGAGCAGATTTGAATTAATTAGCGGCTGAATTTCAATACACTCAATTTCGTGAAAAATCACAATATTTGATGAAGCCAATGAAATTCTTCTTCATATTGAGTCGAAAAATAAATGAGTGATCGAGAGCAACTATTAAAGGGAGACGTGTGTATCACGAGTGGGAAAGAAATAATCAACCTTTTTGGGGGGAAAACCTTGAATTTGGAATTACAAAATAAAAACCGTGTTTTAACTTCAAAATCATTAGTAGATTTATTTTGAATCTTGATTCATTTCTATCTACTGTATAAAGCTGGTTGTTGTGTATTAATGACATTTTGATCTCCTTTTCTCTTTTTATATAATTTTTTTTTAATTTATGTGTGTATTGATTTTCTTATTTTTGTCTTATTTTTATTTTTATTTTTGGAGCGTGAATAATATAGAGTCTTGTTCGGGACTAGCAAGAATTCAAATTTGGGGGTGTGATAAGTGTCAATTTTATACACTTATCCATGGTTTGTATCGATAAATTTCATCCATAATTGAGCTAGTCTACTCGTTTTTTGCTTTTAATTAATTAGTTTTTAATAATTTTATTTTTATCAGTTGATGATGTAAATCTAGTCTTAATCGGATTGAATTACTGATTTACTCAAGAAATAACATGTTTATAAAATATTCTCTTTGTTGAGTTTTTATGTATTCATGTTGTAGGGCTTTCCGATACGAGTTCGGCAGTCTTTCCGGATTCAAAATCAGAGTTATATATCAAAAGTTATCATCCGAAGAAGATTTGGGGCAAAAACGCAAAGTCTGAGAAATTCTGGGCTGAAAACGTAACTCACAAAGAAACCAGTGAGCAAATTTACGAAGCCATGTTACGGCCGTAACTACTAAATGTTACGGTCGTAAGCCATCCAAGTTACGGCCGTAACTCCTTAATGTTACGGCCGTAACTCTTGATAGATTGTGATAATTTGTCTAATTTTTTATACTTTTTGTGTATTATTGAGGGGATGGCTGGTATTGATCCGATCTATTGTAATAATGCTGGAGTTTTGGAGCTATTAGATGACTTTAGGTGTATAAATAGACCCCTTAGATCCATCATCAATCATCATTCATCTCATAATTTTTCCATTTTTTTAATATTTTCTTTTTGTGTGAAGAATACACTTGTGTTCTTGAGTGATTTGTGTTAGTGTGGTATAGCATATGTTGTTCAGAGAGTTTATTGCTTCTTTCTCGTTTATCTACTAAGGGAGTGAGGATCAATTCTTTCTCTTGATTCAACTAATAATGACCACTCAAGCTTGTATTATGTATATTAAACCCTTCATGGGCTAAGTTACCTTTAGTTGGGATTATAAACAAGGTTAGTCATGTTATTTAAGTTTGTATAAAGATCTATTGTGAATTACTTATTATTGTGTGTGATTTTCATTGTTTTAACAATCTTTATTTATTTGGCCAATAAATGACGATATTTATGGTCTTCATATGTTTCGAAAGAAAATATGTTTGATTAGATCAAATGATCTTCACTCTAAGTTGTTCTAGGGGATTGAAATATACCTCTAGACCTTAGATGATTCTTTGAGTTATTTTCATAAATCCTAATGCTATGTATTGAAGCCAATCAACATAGAAATATAGTGGATTGATTCAATATGTAAGGGGCGTTTTATAGTTCGAAAGAGAAACCGTCCTTTTAAGGAAAATCGAATCTACACAACATAATAAGTAAATTCATCTTATGATCTCCTATACATCTTCTATAACTAATAACGAACTAAGTTTGTAATCCCAACTATTTCATTTTATCGTTAATCAATCTATTATTATTGCAATCTTTTTATTTCCTTAAAATATTAGAACTATTATTGCATTTTCTTTGCAATTATTAAACCAAACTCTTTAATTGTGTGTTTCACTCATCTTAGTATCTATAAAAATAGACTAATAATGTATAATTCAAATTATAACCAAACTTCCTCGTGGGATCGATAAACCGGACTCAAAAAGTCCACTTACTACTTGATACGATATCGTGCACTTGCGATAGTTACACTAAGAACGTGTCAAGTTTTTGGCGCCGTTGCCGGGGAAGTATAAGTGTTATATTTGAAATCTTACATTGTAAACTATTTTTTAGGTACAAATTTCTCGACATTGTAACTTAGTGCTCAATTGTGTTTGTCCGGTCAAGTGGCGGATAACGGTACTCCGTGACTATTAAAGTCGGATTTTTCAGTTTCCCACAACAACTGATATTTGTAGATATTTTATCCCTTTTCTTTTTATTTTATTTTTATCATGGAAGAAACTTTGAATAAAATCGAAAAAAGATTTCCCTTTCTGAGCAAAAATGTCATTTTAAAGATTTATAAGACAAGACTTGAAAGGATGAGGTTGCTTATGAATAAAAGCATACCTTTTGATATTAGATTCATAATTGAAGCCAAAGTAAGAATAGCAGGTGAATTCACAGAAACACCGACTAGATTTTTACCAGGGCTTGGAAAAAGTTCATATGCCAAGAAACGATTTAGCAAAGATGATAGCGGTTTGCTATAAATGTGCTAGATGGGCGTAATTTAAAATGTCGATCTTTAGGAATTCTATCTACAAACAGAGAAGATAAAATTCAATTCATTAAGGATGGTCTGAATAAAGAGAATTTAGATGATATCGAAATTTCTCTTGACACGCATCCTAGTGGACTCGTACATTACGGAATTCGATGTTTGTGGAATAAATTCAAACCAGAATATGAACAACGTCTTGGGAATCTGACGTTAAAAGACCCTGTTTTCCAATTTGTAAGAAAATTGGATGGGAAGCTTCTCCCTGACTCATAGAGGGCGTTTAGGCCGTTTCTGAACGTAAAATCAGAGGAAGATGTGAGCCACAATCACAACTACTGTACATATGCGTAAGTATCTTTTATTTTTGTCGTGTGGTGAGATTTTCTGAATAAAAAAATGTGATACGTGATAAATGCATTCATTATTCTATTGAGTAGTTGAAGCGCAATCAACGCAATCACAAACTTGTTAAACAATTTTACCTCATTTTTCTTCTATAAATAAACTTTGTGCTTATTTCTTTTATTCATCCCTCAAACTTGCAATTTTCTCTGTTTCTCTCTAAAATTTCTTTTTTTTCAAAAATGGAGTCATCATCTTCATCAAAAAAATTTAGCACAGTCTGCATTTTTGGTGGAGCTAGTTATGGAAAAGAGGCATGCTTCTTGACGGCCCACAACTTGGGTCGTACCTTAGGAGAAAATGCATTCATGTAGTTTACGGAGGAGGAAGTCTAGGATTAATGGGACGCCTGCCGCTTACGCCTATATGGAAGGAGTAAGAGTGTTGGGAATAATTCCAAAACCTCTGGCTGAAAGTAAAATCACCGGGTCAACTATTGGAGATAAGTTTAGATCTGTAAATATGCAAGATCGCATAACTCACATGATAAATAATTCTGGCGCCTTTATCACCCTTCCCGGTGGTTTTGGCACTCTTGAGGAACTTTTTCATGTGGTTACCAGAGCCCAGCTAAATGTTCATCAAGAACCAATAGGTCTGCTTAATGTCAATAGTTTCTTTGATGGTTTACTATCTTTCATCGACTACTCTGCTGAAAAGGGTTTTATTTCCGAACGTGCTAAATGAATCATAGTCATTGCAACAACACCAGAAGAACTAATCAAAAAACTCAATGAATTTGTTCCTCAACCAGATCCAGCTCTAGCTAAAATTGTCTAGATGGAAGATTTTACCGTGAGAAAACGAAAAGTGGATTCATTCCTCTCCCTTTGATAACCCATGTCGGACCTCTTGTATTTTTACTTTCTGTCGTGTGTAATAATCGTGCTAAATGGTGGCAGCTTAAGGAGTTTCTTCTTGATCACTTGACGCGCATCTATTCGCGATTTATGTATTGTTATTTTATTGCTGTAATTTTTATTGTGTGTTTATTATAAAAGCATTGATGGCAGCGTAAGGCGACTCTTCGGACTTTCTTGATGCGCATCTTAAAAATTGTGTTATACTTCCGAGTATATTTTATTTTCTTTTGTTGTGTGCCCCGAATATTTATTCTCTTGCAGATTCTAAAAGGCGTTAGCTCAAACATCAACTTTCTTAACAGGGAGTATTCTGCTTTTCTGCATTGCTTTTTATTTTATTGTTTGAAAACTGAGGACAGTTTTATTTTCAAGTTTGGGGGTGGTATGTTTTAATTTGGTGTGTTGGTGGTGTGTTGGTATTTTGGTGTGTTATATTTGCCTTAAATATATATATATATATATATATATATATTATTTTGATTTGTGAGATTTCTAGATCTGGCCATAACAACAATAAGTTAGCTATATACAAGCTTCTAAAATCGTTTTAAACCGGTTAAAAAATTGTATATTCAAAAAAATTTTTAGCCTTAAAATCTCTTTCCAAACCTTGTAGTTATCATATATAATCGAGTCATTCGTTACCTTGAGAAAAGAAGAATCAGTCGGTTGATGAAAAATAGAACTAAAATTTACTTAATTTGTGGAGTTTTTGATTTTTCATGCTTAACTAATAAATGATTTTCTGCAAAAATTCTATTCCCTAAAAAAAGGAGTCATTGGTGAAAAGAGCTACACGTTAGCAAATAACGGTGTGAAAGCTATCACCTTAAAAAAAATGACAAAAATGATAAGTGTTGAGCAGCAACAACTGTCTAATTTTGGGGGTCTTAAAATTTTGCGAAAAATAAAGGACCAACCATTGTTGGTGCGTAGCTGCCGTCTCACAGAAAAATTGTGAAAAGAGCTACACGTTAGCAAATAACGGTGTGAAAGCTATCACCTAAAAAAATAGAAATTGTGTTGGTGAAAAGAGCTATGTAATACCCGAGATTTCTGATATGTATTTGGAACTTGTAACATTGTAATTGTTGCACCTTGATCTGAGTATTATTCTCCGTATTTCATTATCCGATGTTGTTGAGCGTATGATTTCATGTATGTGATTTAAAGATTGTAATTCTGCGCATGTAGCGCACGCTATCGGCTATGTGTAGCGTACGCTAACATGGATCCTTAGCGCACGTTACAGAGGAACATTAGCGCACGCTATGCGTGGTCAATTTGATTGAGACGTGCGGTAGGTGAGATCAGGCCGAGAATCTTGGTCGGATTGTGTCGGGATGAACCTGGACGGCTTTCGGGAAAAGCCAAGTCAACGCCTTAGCGCACGCTACTGACTTGAGGATAGCGCACGCTAAGTGCTGAGTACAGTGAAGTCAGTGAGCCGTTAGCGCACGCTACGAGCATGGACTAGCGCGCGCTAATAGCCATTTCCTATAAATAGGACAGCATCCTTTTCGTAATTTCAGTTCTTTCTTCTCCCATATCCGAATCCTTATACTTAGAGTATTACTCTCTACATCCTTAACACTTCATATCAACATCCTAGCTCGTGATTAAATATCGTATATCATTGGAGATTGGTGTTCAAGCCTTCGGCGTTGGATTGCTTCAATTTCCTCCTTGTTCTTCACTACTTTGAGGTAGGTGATTCTCCACCTATATTAGTAGTGTTCTTAGGGACGTTTGATCATGTTTTGATAGCGAGTTATTTCGTTTATAATCGATCATCACATGTTAGAAGGATACTTTTGACGTATCGGCACTATATATCGTATGAACCTTTAAACCGTTTTTCGTATATGGACTCCTAAGCATTTTCGAACCAATTTGTGATCAGTAGACGGATATTACCTAGTTGTTACGTTTTTTCATTGGAATCATGCGTTTTGGAACGTAGGACGAACGGAACTTAGAATATTTTCTTGAAGATCTAAGATGAATTATGATGTTGAGATGATTATCCGTATCTTTATATCTCATAGTCATTTAGTACGTATAGAACTTTCACAAATCTTATTAGCATGATATGCTCGGGGATGACTTGTATTATCACCATAGAATTTATGAATTCATCACCATTAGCTCAAGTTTTCTGTCAGTAGTAATCTGCCATGCACGGTTAGCGCACGCTAACATACGTAAGTTAACGAGCGCTATCGGGGATAAGTTGACGCACGCTACGTTTGGTACGTAACGTACGTTATGATATCAGCCGAGTCAGTCGGCTGGTCAGAGAGAACTGTCAGTCCATGGCTAGCGTACGCTAGGCTTAGACGATAGCGTACGCTAACAGGCAGGCTTAGCGCACGTTACGTAGAGTACGTAGCGTACGCTAAGTAGTTCAAGTAGATTGTTTATTTTGAGCTTTTGGCCGTAGACCGAATTGTTAGGCAATCGTTCGACTTGAGATGATTTGTATATCATTTCTTTTGTTAAGGTTCGAGCTTGCTACGTTGATCGAAGGAGGCGGCCTTCGAGTGTGTTGAGATCATTGAAGTATTTCATTCATGCCATCTTTGAGGCAAGTATCGTAATGTGTTAAAATTGATATTTTGAGCATGTTTGTGGTTTATTCATGTTGTTGAACATGGAAATTAATTATTGAATTGTCATGATACTCGTTATCTAGTGTTTGTATGTTCATGTTGATGAACATAATGATTTGGCATATGTGTATGCATGAGTTGTGTTTGTGTACGTTGTACGATCTATGCTGAGGGCGCTGGATCGGATGTCCACCTCGTGTTGGTCCGACGGGATCATCTTGGGATCTAAGTGAGAGGCCTGGATCATTGGACGGTTATTTCCACCTCGTGTTGGTCCGACGGGATCATCTTGGGATCTATCTTGAGAAGCTGGATCATTGGAATACCCTTGCTGTGTTAATGGAATCTTGTGGATTCGCATTGTCGGATTCCGGTAGCGGAAGTCCGTGTGGTGTATCTTGTTATGTATTATTGATGCATATTCGAATTGTTTAATATGATACTTGTACTATCATCGTTTTGCTAACCCCTTCGGGGGTGGACATTTGTTTTGATGTTCAGGTAGCCGAGGAAGCGGGAAAGCGACCACGATGAAGCGTGACGGCGAAGGGTTGATGATGTTTGTTGTTGTTGGTGATTTGTTTTCTTGGTTTGATTTCAGTACTCGAGTACGCGTGTCTTATTAAAATCATTTCGATATGGTTGTATTAATTACTCGTTGAACCAGTTGAATGGTTTTGAAAACTTAAATTTCCACAGTATTGATGTCTTATATTTACATTTCTTTTAAAATTAGCCTTGTAAATCCTTACTTAAAGGGTTTACGGCGCTGTAATTATTCCGAATATCTCGGGGTGTTACAGATTATGGTATCGGAGCTAAGATTTATGGATATCTTGGCAGTCGGGTTTTAAGTTCGGTCTGTTTACGTTATTGATTTACGAGTTGTTCGTAACATCACTGTTCAGCCAAAAGTCGTCATGTGGACCGTGGTTGTAAGTCTCCTAATCTCTTATACTACCGTTTTACTTAATTGCTGTTTTGTGAGTATTGACGGGTTTATTTCAAAAAACTTTGTCCTGGATATTGAGGAATTGTGTTTACAGTATGTTGAGAGGAGGACGTAGACGCGGACACGGTCGTGGACGCGGACGGGGTAACATGAGACAGAAGGATTCCGCAACTACCCCGGAATTATCAGCTAGTCGAACCGATTCCCATTCTGGAGGGCAGCAAGGATCAACGAATGATGACGCAAATCCTAACATGCCGGGAGTGCTTCAACAGGTGGTGGCACAGATAAACCAGTTCGCCCAGGTAGTCGACCGCATGCAGACGGCGATGGGACAGCAGCACCACGAGGATAATCGGGGAGACAGATGGCTTGCTGAGGTGGTCAAATTGCACCCGCCAAAGTTTGACGGATCTGCTGAGGCATCGACTTGGGATCATTGGCTTAAGGAGTTAGAGAAGATATTCGCGGGTCTTAACTGTACCGAGGACCGGAAGGTTCCCATTGCCCAGTATTTTCTGACTGGGGAGGCCTTTGATTGGTGGGAAGCTATTCGACCCGAGGATCATAATGCGGACTGGACGGAATTCAAATTAATGATGGAAGCACAGTATTGTCCTCGTCCACTTAGAGAGGCAAAGATCCGAGAGTTTTTCTCACCACAGAGTTCGGAAGCATCTGTGACAGATGTAATCAAAACTTTTAATCATCAGCTGACTTGTGTGCGACACTTGGTCAGAACGGAGGCAGAAAAGATTTTTCATTTCGATATGCGGATGAAGCCGGAGATTCAGCAGTACATGTCCGGATTCGAGTGTACTACGTTGCGACAGTATCAAGACAAAGCGCTGGCCTACGACATGAAAGAGGCGGCGGTGGAGAAATCAGTGGAGGCAAAGAAGCAGAAGGTGACCGGCAACTTTTCAGAAAACAAGAGTAGTGGGCCCCGCAAGGGCCAGTCTTCCTTTTATTCAGCTAGGAAACCCCCACATCCTTCCAGAGGTGGAAAGAAGTTCCGGACTACATCAGCAGTTCCGGACGCATCAAAGAAATGCTACAATTGTGGTCGAGCAGGGCATATTCGACGTGACTGCCCCGCATCTTCTGTGACTTGCTACGATTGTGGACAAGAAGGGCACCGTGCGGCCTTCTGTGGAGTTGCTACTAGATCTTTTGGTACTCGCACCCCAGCGCCCGTTCCAAAGGAGACAAGTGTGAACCAAACGCAGCAGAGTGGATTTCAGCAGCAGAACGTCGGGAAGAGAGAGACATCCAGTGCTGGGTCCGTTCCTCCGCGCCTGTACGAGATGAGGAAATCCGATGATCAGAACACTGCTGTTGCATCAGGTACAATTCAGATCCTTTTGCAACCAGTTAGTGTTTTATTCGATTCCGGAGCTACACATTCTTTCATATCATTGAACTGTGTAAATCGTTTAAAAATCTCGTGCTTATTTGATTGTGAACCATATGTTGTGGGTTTGCCGAGTGGAGAGAGAATTGTGGGAACCCTAGAGGCTAGAGATTTTCCAGTGTCTATAGGAGGGAGAGATTGGCCATAGAATCTTATTGTAGTTGACATATACGGTGACGATTTAATTCTCGGAGACGATTGGCTCAACCGTTATGGAGCTATTCTGAATTACCGAGAGAGAGTCATTTCTATCATTGCTGATGACGGATCTGAACACTTATTCCGAGGGTGGAGACCGGGAAGCTCGAGAAAATTGATTAAAGCAATGAAAGCCGTGAAATTACTAAAGCAAGGATGTCATGGACTTTGGTGTTATGCCATGAGGAAAGAGGATGGAGTAGAGCTCTCGTCTATTTCAGTTGTGAATGAGTTCTCAGATGTATTTCCTGACGAACTACCTGGGTTACCTCCGCAGAGAGAAGTGGAATTCACTATCGAATTAGAGCCTGGAGCAGCTCCTATTTCCAGAGCACCATACCGCATGGCGCCGACCGAGATGTATGAACTCAAGAAGCAACTGGAGGAATTGTTACAGAAGGGCTATATTCAACCTAGCGTTTCTCCTTGGGGAGCGCCCGTTCTCTTTGTTCGGAAGAAAGACGGATCCCTCCGACTGTGTATTGATTACATGGAGCTCAATAAGATGACGATCAAGAATAAGTATCCTATACCTCGGATCGACAACTTGTTTGATCAACTGCAAGGGGCAAGGGTATTCTCGAAGATTGACTTGCGATCAGGATACCGTCAGTTGAGGATTAAGGAATCGGATATACCAAAGTCTGCTTTCAGGTCCCGGTACGGGCATTATG
This sequence comes from Orobanche coerulescens, assembly GCA_033398695.1. NCBI lineage: Eukaryota > Viridiplantae > Streptophyta > Magnoliopsida > Lamiales > Orobanchaceae > Orobanche > Orobanche coerulescens. The sequence continues at coordinate 92,843,201 of CM065819.1, forward strand.
AATTCGTAGTGATGCCGTTTGGACTTACCAATGCTCCTGCGGTATTCATGCAATTGATGAATCGGGTATTCTTGAAATACTTGGATAAATTTGTGGTCGTCTTCATTGATGACATCGTGATATATTCGAGGGACGCAGAGGAGCATGACGAACATTTAAGGGTAGTTTTGAGCACCTTGAGGGAGGAACAGCTGTATGCAAAGCTTTCAAAATGCGAGTTCTAGCTCAGGGAGGTAACTTTCCTTGGGCATGTGATATCAGCTGACGGAGTTCAGGTGGACCCGAAGAAAGTCGAAGCAATCTTGGAATGGGAAGCTCCTAATAACGTGAAAGAAGTCCGGAGTTCCTTAGGACTTGCTGGATATTATCGCTGCTTTGTAGAGGGATTTTCCAAAATTGCTCGTCCGCTCACTCAGCTGTTACAGAAAACTCAAAAGTTTAAGTGGGAGGAGAAATGCCAGGATGGTTTTGATGAGCTTAAGAAGAGACTGACGACAGCACCTATATTAGCATTACCAGATGGAACAGATGGATTCATGGTGTACAGCGACGCTTCAAATCGAGTGCAGGATGTGTGTTGATGCAAAGAGATAAGGTGATTGCCTATGCTTCTCGGCAGTTGAAACCATACGAGGTTAATTACCCGACTCATGATCTGGAGCTAGCAGCTGTAGTCTTTGCTTTGAAAATTTGGAGACATTATTTGTACGACACTCATTGTCAGATCTTTACCGATCATAAGAGTCTCAAGTACATTTTCAGTCAGAAAGAATTAAACATGAGGCAGAGAAGGTGGCTGGAATTGATCAAAGATTACGACTTGGAGATTCTCTATCATCCGGGGAAAGCAAATGTAGTAGCCGATGCATTGAGCCGTAAACCTGTTTCTCTTCGAGTGTTGGAAGCACTTACATCCCAAACCAGTATTCAACGGGAACTAATCCGTGAAGGGATTGAAGTATGGGCACCAAGAATTCAAGGGCAACTATATGTGATGGAACTGACTTCGTCACTAGTCGAGGAAATCAAATCTAAGCAGTTGAACGATTCTCTGATCCTTCGGTTATGTGACGAAGTAAAGAAAGGAAAAGCCCCAGTATTCGTGATACAAGACGATGGAGTTCTGAGATTTCAGAGTCGACTTTGCGTTCCCGATGATGATAATTTGAGACGGACTATTCTGAAGGAAGCTCACAGCGCGCCCTATTCCATTCACCCGGATAGCAGTAAGATGTATAAGGACTTAAAACAAAACTTCTGGTGGGGGAATATGAAGAAGGACGTAGCAGAGTACGTTTCGAGGTGCTTGACTTGTCAGCAAGTTAAGATTGAACATCAACGACCCGCCGGAATGTTAAAGCCGCTTCCGATCCCTGAATGGAAGTGGGAGGACATCTCGATGGATTTCATCACCAGTATGCCAAGGACTAGAACGGGAATGAACATGGTTTGGGTTGTAGTTGATCGACTAACCAAGTCGGCTTATTTCCTAGGGATTAAAGATATATGGGGACCCGAGAGATTGGCGCGAGTATTTATTGCGGAGATAGTCAGATTGCATGGGACGCCGAAGACCATTATTTCGGATCGAGATGGTCGTTTCGTGTCACACTTCTGGAAAGCAGTTCACAGGGCTTTGGGGACTGAGCTCAACTTAAGCACGGCTTATCATCCCCAAACGGACGGTCAGTCCGAAAGGACTATTCAAACCATAGAAGACATGCTTAGAGCTTGTGCGTTGGATTGGTCAACTGATTGGGAAATTCACTTGCCCTTGATTGAATTCACTTACAATAATAGTTGGCATGATTCTATTAAGATGGCACCATTTGAAGCTTTGTACGGGAGAAGATGCCGATCACCCCTGTGTTGGGATGATTCTTCGTATTTGATCGGGATGGAACCGGAATTGATAATTCAGACTCAAGAGAAGATAACTTTGATTCGAGAAAGACTGTTGACTGCCCAGAGTCGACATAAATCTTATGCAGACGTACGTCGTTGCCCTCTAGAGTTCGACGCTGGAGACCATGTACTATTGAAGGTGTCTCCTACACGAGGGATTTTCCATTTTGGGAGGAGAGGCAAGCTTAGTCCTAGATATATCGGACCATTCGAGATCCTCGAGAGGGTTGGAGATTTAGCATACAGGTTGGCCTTACCTCCATCGCTGAGTCACGTTCACAATGTGTTTCACGTATCCCAATTGCGGAAGTATGTACCGGACCCCAGTCACGTCATTGATTTCGACGAGATCGAGATAGCTAATGATGGCACCTTCGAGGAGAGACCAATCAAGATACTTGAGAGTCGGATCAAACAATTGAGGAATAAACCAATAAACTTGGTTAAAGTACAATGGTCACGACACGGAGTCGAAGAGCACTTGGGAAACGGAGGACAGTATGAAGGCTAGATATCCAGAGTTGTTTTCATCTTAAGTTTCGGGACGAAACTTCTTTTTAGGGAGGAAGGATGTAATACCCGAGATTTCTGATATGTATTTGGAACTTGTAACATTGTAATTGTTGCACCTTGATCTGAGTATTATTCTCCGTATTTCATTATCCGATGTTGTTGAGCGTATGATTTCATGTATGTGATTTAAAGATTGTAATTCTGCGCATGTAGCGCACGCTATCGGCTATGTGTAGCGTACGCTAACATGGATCCTTAGCGCACGCTACAGAGGAACATTAGCGCACGCTATGCGTGGTCAATTTGTTTGAGACGTGCGGTAGGTGAGATCAGGCCGAGAATCTTGGTCAGATTGTGTCGGGATGAACCTGGACGGCTTTCGGGAAAAGCCAAGTCAACGCCTTAGCGCACGCTACTGACTTGAGGATAGCGCACGCTAAGTGCTGAGTACAGTGAAGTCAGTGACCGTTAGCGCACGCTACGAGCATGGACTAGCGCGCGCTAATAGCCATTTCCTATAAATAGGACAACATCCTTTTCGTAATTTCAGTTCTTTCTTCTCCCATATCCGAATCCTTATACTTAAGAGTATTACTCTCTACATCCTAAACACTTCATATCAACATCCTAGCTCGTGATTAAAGATCGTATATCATTGGAGATTGGTGTTCAAGCCTTCGGCGTTGGATTGCTTCAATTTCCTCCTTGTTCTTCACTACTTTGAGGTAGGTGATTCTCCACCTATATTAGTAGTGTTCTTAGGGACATTTGATCATGTTTTGATAGCCAGTTATTTCGTTTATAATCGATCATCACATGCTAGAAGGATACTTTTGACGTATCAGCACTATATATCGTATGAACCTTTGAACCGTTTTTAGTATATGGACTCCTAAGCATTTTCGAACCGATTTGTGATCAGTAGACGGATATTACCTAGTTGTTACATTTTTTCATTGGAATCATGCGTTTTGGAACGTAGGATGAACGGAACTTAGAATATTTTCTTGAAGATCTAAGATGAATTATGATGTTGAGATGATTATCCGTATCTTTGTATCTCATAGTCATTTAGTACATATAGAACTTTCACAAATCTTATTAGCATGATATGCTCGGGGATGACTTGTATTATCACCATAGAATTTATGAATTCATCACCATTAGCTCCAGTTTTCTGTCAGTAGTAATCTACCATGCACGGTTAGCGCACGCTAACATACGTAAGTTAACGTGCGCTATCGGGGATAATTTGACGCACACTACGTTTGGTACGTAACGTACGTTATGTTATCAGCCGAGTCAGTCGGCTGGTCAGAGAGAACTGTCAGTCCATGGCTAGCGTACGCTAGGCTTAGACGATAGCGTATGCTAACAGGCAGGCTTAGCGCACGTTACGTAGAGTACGTAGCGTACACTAAGTAGTTCAGGCAGATTGTTTATTTTGAGCTTTTGGCCGTAGACCGAATTGTTAGGCAATCATTCGACTTGAGATGATTTGTATATCATTTCTTTTGTTAAGGTTCGAGATTGCTACGTTGATCGAAGGAGGCGGCCTTCGAGTGTGTTGAGATCATTGAAGTATTTCATTCTTGCCATCTTTGAGGCAATTATCGTAATGTGTTAAAATTGATATTTTGAGCATGTTTGTGGTTTATTCATGTTGTTGAACATGGAAATTAATTATTGAATTGTCATGATACTCGTTATCTAGTGTTTGTATGTTCATGTTGATGAACATAATGATTTGGCATATGTGTATGCATGAGTTGTGTTTGTGTACGTTGTACGATCTATGCTGAGGGCGCTGGATCGGATGTCCACCTCGTGTTGGTCCGACGGGATCATCTTGGGATCTAGGTGAGGCTTGGATCATTGGACGGGTTATTTCCACCTCGTGTTGGTCCGACGGGATCATCTTGGGATCTATGCTGAGGGCGCTGGATCATTGGAATACCCTTGCTGTGTTAATGGAATCTTGTGGATTCGCATTGTCGGATTCCGGTAGCGGAAGTCCGTGTGGTGTATCTTGTTATGTATTATTGATGCATATTCGAATTGTTTAATATGATACTTGTACTATCATCGTTTTGCTAACCCCTTCGGGGGTGGACATTTGTTTTGATGTTCAGGTAGCCGAGGAGCAGGGAAACAGCCACAGTACCGACGTGACGACAAAGGGGTTCAGTGATGTTTGTTGTTGTTGGTGATTTGTTTTCTTGGTTTGATTTCAGTACTCGAGTACGCGTGTCTTATTAAAATCATTTCGATATGGTTATATTAATTACTCGTTGAACCAGTTGAATGGTTTTGAAAACTTAAATTTCCGCAGTATTGATGTCTTATATTTACATTTCTTTTAAAATTAGCCTTGTAAATCCTTACTTAAAAGGGTTTACGGCGCTGTAATTATTCCGAATATCTCGGGGTGTTACAAGCTACACGTTAGCAAATAACGGTGTGAAAGCTATCACTAAGGGATGTAGTTTTATGAGCAGATTTGAATTAATTAGCGGCTGAATTTCAATACACTCAATTTCGTGAAAAATCACAATATTTGATGAAGCCAATGAAATTCTTCTTCATATTGAGTCGAAAAATAAACGAGTGATCGAGAGCAACTATTAAAGGGAGACGTGTGTATCCCGAGTGGGAAAGAAATAATCAACCTTTTTGGGGGGGAAAACCTTGAATTTGGAATTACAAAATAAAAACCGTGTTTTAACTTCAAAATCATTAGTAGATTTATTTTTAATCTTGATTCATTTCTATCTACTGTATAAAGCTGGTTGTTGTGTATTAATGGCATTTTGATCTCCTTTTCTCTTTTTATATAATTTTTTTTTTTTAATTTATGTGTGTATTAATTTTCTTATTTTTGTCTTATTTTTATTTTTATTTTTGGAGCGTGAATAATATAGAGTCTTGCTCGGGACTAGCAAGAATTCAAATTTGGGGGTGTGATAAGTGTCAGTTTTATATGTAACACCCCCAATCCGCTCAGGGATATTACACGTCGTAGAACCTTTCCTCAAGGATCTACCAGGCTAGTAACAACATGAAACATCTCGACAATGCCTTTAAGGCTAAAATGACTCAGTAGACCGATTTGGCCTTTCAATAAGGACATACAACTCGATTACAACTCATGCCCACGCAGGGGTCAAAACTGTAACAGCCCCAATCCGCTCAGGGATATTACACGCCGTAGAACCTTTCCTCAAGGATCTACCAGGCTAGTAACTGTTAGGAATATGCCCTCGAATGCCACTCAGAGGATGTTGAGTGAGGGCATTGTACTTGTAATTATGTAAATCATTTATATAAGGCAATGAATGTTTCTTTATTTACTGGTAGTTACTGGCGTTCCTAACTCGTAAATATACGTATAGAAACTAGTCTATGTATTTGAGAGCATAACGTTCCGCTCCTTATTGGATAAGGAGGTCGGCACTGGAAGACTTGTATGACGTGTTCTTTGACATGGAGAGTGCCTGTCGAACGCTAATGGTTAGTGGGAGCACACGTTATAGGTATGCTAATTGGATTAGTATACTCGAACCGACTCACCCTCGATTCGTCACACGGATTTCACTCTGGGACAGTCAATGACGGAATTGAAAGGTTGTGATAGGTATTCGTGAACCTTCGACTTGAGGATTTAGTAGGGATGTGCTTGTGACGTCAAGATTTTCATTAGAGTAGTTCGACCCTATAAACCGGAAGGTGGGGGTCAACCTCGACGTGCATCTTGACGGGCAAGTAGCAGGTCTTACTGAATACCAAGATAGAATTCTTTCTCCCGTTTGTGAGCGGGTTAATTGTCCTATGAGGTTATTGGCAGATGAGATCATAAGTCTTTGGCCAAAGCATTGGAGCTAGTTGTATTGGATACACGAGAGCTCGATGATCTCAATTTGCATTAACGCATGCATAGTGTCAAGTACAATTAGGGTTTGACTGACCGTGACCCTATAACTTGATCGGGACATTTGAAAGAAGGGTTTAAACGTATACTAGTATTCACGACAGAATGGTTCTTGAATGATCCCAATCATTCGTTCTCAGTTGGGGTACAGTGTAGGCCGCTAGGCTGGCTAGGTGGTGCTACTACTCTTTGGTTCCTCCCATTGCTGACTGAGACGAACCTACCGAGTCGCGCAATAGGATTGACGACGGAATGAATCGAGCTTATTCTCTCATTATGAATATTAGATATTAGATATCTAATTAATTGGGACATTGGATGTCTAAATTGATTTATTGGATAAATTAATTTACGGCCAAATGAATTAAATAAATTACTGGGTGATTAATTTAATTCATAAATATAATTATTTCTTGGAGAAATTAATTATGTTGTTATGTATTTGATATGATTAATTAATTGGATTAATTAATTAATATAAATATATCGGAACGGAATCAGAGTTTATCTGTTTGAACTCACGGGAGTCCGAAACGGACCAAACTCATATTCCCCTTCTAGATGGCTGCCCCCCCTTCACCTAACCCCTCATGGTCTTTGTCTCCATTTTATAATGGAAGACAAAAAGACTTTAAGAGATATGGTATCTCTTATTATATGAATAAAGGGGATTTGATGGGTGGTTGGTATTGAATAAAAGGTGAAGACTTCTCTTTTCTACTCACCCATTCCATACGTGAATAGCTGGAGAGTCAGAGAAAAAGAGTTGCCTTTTATAGTCTTCACTTTTCTTCCTTTTCTTCTTGATTTGTTCTTAGAGAAACATCAAGAGATAAAATTGAGAGATATATATTTAAACACTTAGAGTGTTGTAATTAAAGTTTCATCACTTGATTCTAGCTGTAACCTTAGAGGTTAATCGAGTGTTGTCATTCCGTTCGTTTCTCCGACGCGTGACAATTAGAGACGCGGTTTTTTCGGCGTTGGATCATCCAAGGGCTTGGAGCATTTTGGATCGTTTGGGGAATAGCTCAAGAGAAGGAAATCCATATAATCAACGGACGACAAGGGTATGATTTCGAATCTTCCTTTGCTTATTTTATATTCGTATATGCGTAGCTCGATCGATCCCCGTAGGGATTCAGATCGAATTAATTTTCGTTTTACCGCTTCCGCTGGGCCTTCGTTTTAGGCACCGAATCCCAACAGTGGTATCGGAGCGAGGTCTTGCGATCGTATATACGATATTTAGCATTTGGAATGCTTATTTTGTGATTTAGAATCATTTTGATAATCGTAGATATTTTATTGTTAAAGTAATGTCGTTTTTCCGTGATTTTATGTTATGGTATAAATCAGGTTTTTCTTGGAAATATGATTTATATTAATAATATTCGGATCGGGAATAACAAGATTTTAGAAATGCGCCTAAAGCAGTATGTCGAATCGTTGGACGATTTTCCATACAGTGCCGAGTATGGCCGAGCACGTCCGGCCCGTGGTCGGACGCTTCTGATTCTGCCGAGTCTATGGGCGTGTTCTTTATGTCGAGCCGAGTGCTCATTGGATCCGGCCGGACACTTGCATGACGAGCCGAGTCTGCCGGGCATGTTCTTTATGTCGAGCCGAGTGCTCGCTGGATCCGGCCGGACACTTGCTGTATCGAGCCGAGTCTGCCGGGCGTGGTCTTTACGAGCCGAGTGCTCTGTGTATCCGGCCGGGTAGTCAGTATCCTGCCGGTCGTGTCCGGACATGGCCGGGGCCCCCTTTCTGTCTGGGAGGGCGTAGCAGAGGCTGCCAGTCGGGGTGCACAATCTTCTTTGGCGATTTTCAGTATCGGCACTGGGTCTCCTTTTTCAGTATATTTTCGATTATTGAATTTTCCTGTAATAAAATCATTAATTTAGAATTTTTGATGAAGGAAAATTCAAAGAAAATATTTTAAGGGTACATCATGATTTAAAATTAAATTGTCGATTATTGTTGAATTGATTGGATCAATTCTATTTATTGTTGATTATTGATTGGATCATATGTAATCTTCTCGCTATCCATTTATTGAGTATTTATTGGATGAATGCTTTTGAATGGGGATGTGGTTCATGGACTTAGTTTGAATCGTTCGTTTTATTCGATTGGGTTGTAAAGGCCGTTTTGAGCGTATTTATTTTACTAGAAATATTTGTATCTAGGATGCAAATTTTTCAATGTAAAAAAATTTATATGTAATGACGAAGACCGGAGGAAGATACGTTTCGAGAAGACGAAGATTCAAGACGAAGACTTGTAATTAGATTACGTAGTTTTTGTTTTCTAGGAATGGTCCATGAACCACATGTTGGTAGCAACTAGGTTGTGAATGGTTGTTACATATTGTATGAATGCAACAAACGCGCTAAAATGATTAATGTGCAAAGTGTAACGTTAATCGCGAAAATTCTCCCACAACAAATTATTAAGTTTATAAGGTTTCAAGATTTTCCTTCCCTCCATCGAGCTTTCGGGAAACTGAAATACAAACCGGATGTGCTATGCTTCCGAATTATCGGGGTAGTCGTTCGGGGAGGACGGATAAATTACCGGGAGCGCATTGGATGCCTTCGGTTGGAGCAAATTTTATCCCTAGAAACCTGATAGGTTGCCGGATAAGATTCAATTGTGAAACTGATTTGCGTTGATGGTATAAACTTAACTTGTTCACGAACCACAGAAACCGTATAGGTTGAGGGGAGTGAACAAGGGAAGATCGAATCATTCATTAGATGGGTTGGTGTTGGACACCACTTTATGAAAATTAAAAGACTAGAAACCTGTTCGGTTGCCCTCTATTAAGATTTATAAAGAACTCGATCACCACTATGAAGTAGAGCGACGATACTTCCGGAGTTCACATGGGAGTGTGTTGTTCCGATAAAATAGTGGGAGCTCGGTAACAAGAATAGAAAAGACCTTAATTCTATACTCAGATCATAATATAACAAGTCACTAATTAATCTGTTATACTTAATGCAGACATAACTCTCAATATAACAATGAATCCACTTGCAATTCTACTCGAAAAGAACACCTTAATGGGACCTAACTTTGTGGATTGGCTCCGCAATCTGATGATTGTCCTCAGTATAGAGGCACTGGGATACGTCTTGGAGACGGACATTCCCGCGCCTCCTGTGCAGACCCGAGCCAATCAGGAAGAGATTGAAAACCACGAAAAGTGGGTTAAGGATGACGTGAAAGTCCGTGCTTATATGATGGCTTCCATGTCTAATGAGCTTCAGAGAGCTCATGAGAAAATGACTTCGCTGGCGATTCTATCTCACTTAACCGAACTTTATGGTGAGCACAGTGAATCGCTAGATATGAGATATCCAAGCAACTGTTCGGTGCAAGGATGAAGGAAGGTGAGAAGGTTGGGGAACACGTCCTCAAAATGATATCCATGATCGAGAGATTGGAGGCTCTTGATTTTAAAATGGATACTTCTCTCCAAACTGACCTTATCCTACAGCCTCTCCCGATTTCTTCTCACGGTTTGTTATGAACTTTAACCGCAATGAGATTGCATGTAATTTAGTGGGCTAATGAACAAACTTGTGACCGCTCGGTCTCGATGAAGACTCCGCGGATGAAGGAGTCGGCCCTTGTGATTTCTTCTGGATTTCGGAAGTCTAAGAATAAGAAGAAAAAGACCAAGAAGCGGAGTGGACCACAAGCAAAGGACCTTAAGGGTAAGGGCAAGGCCCCGATGGTTAGAAGAACAAGAAGAAGGATGCTTGTCTCAAGTGCGGTGGTGGGCCTTTGGGCTAGAGGCTGTCCAGATTCTTCATGGCACTTGGTCTGAGAACTTTTAGTTTTGGAAACAAATTGTTACGCTCTTGTATTTTCTACTTCTGAATCTTGGATTCTGGTGCTAGTTCTCATATTTGTACCGTGAATCAGGATCTGGAACAAAGTAGGAAGCTTGGAGCTGGAGAAGTTATGATCACAGTCGGAAATGGGCATAATGTCGAGGCGACCGACATAGGATCACTTCTTTTGGGTTTAGAATCCGGCTTTGTTTTAACTTTAGAAGATGTACTTGTTTTGCCCAAGGGGCACAAAAACATTGTATCCACTCCGGTCATGGACCGAAAAGGTTTTTCATTTTTCATTGGTGATGGTTCCTGCAAAATTTATTTCAGAAATAAACTAGTGGGTACTGCTACATTGTTAAATGGATTGTATCATCTAAATCTCAGCAACAAAGTAGTTGTGAATACTATGACTAGAAAACGTGGTAGGGATGAAACCAATCAAGTTTTGAAATGGCATCTTAGACTTGGTCATGTTGGTCAGACCAAGGTTTACAAGATGGAAAAGGATGGACTTATGGGTCCATTGGGATCGGATCCCTTTCCTACTTGTGAATCTTGCCTTAAAGGTAAAATGACTAAGTCCCCCTTCACAGGGACTTTTGAAAGAGCCGCTGATAAACTGGGATTGATCCATACTGACGTTTGTGGTGCTTTGGAAGCAGCACGTGACGGATATCAATATTTCATTACGTTTACAAATGATCATACTAGGTATGGTTATGTATACTTAATGAAACATAAATCCGAGGCTTTTGAGAAATTCCAGGAATTCAAGGCCCTAGTCGAGAAACAAACTGGTAATCATATCGAAGCACTTCGGTCGGACCGAGGTGGCGAGTATATGAGTATGGAGTTTGACGAGTTCCTTAAGGAACATGGAATAGTTTCACAACTAACACCTCCAGGTACTCCTCAGTTACATGGTGTGTCAGAAAGAAGGAACCGGACATTGTTAAACATGGTCCGTTCCATGCTGGGCTACACTGACTTACCAATTTACTTGTGGGGGTATGCACTCCTGACTGCCGCATATATCTTGAACAGATGTCCTTCCAAATCCGTTCCTAAAACTCCACATGAGATGTGGGAGGGCAGGAAACCAAGTCTTAATCACATTAGGATTTGGGGATGTCCCGCTTATGTCAAGAAGACTAAGATGGAGAAGTTGGAAGCTAGGTCCGCAAAGGGATGTTTCATTGGTTTCCCATCTGGGATGATGGGATATCTATTCTACATGCCCGAAGATCGAAAGATCGTTGTTGCTTTACAAGCACACTTCCTGGAAGATGAGTTCATTCAGGAAGGCGGAGCAGGTAGAAGTATTTATTTAGAAGAATACAATGAAACTCCTCGGGAGACACCTGTGCAAGAAACTGGAACTGAACCTTCTGAAACACAAGTACAACCACCTCGTAGATCTAGTAGGGTGTCTCATTTACCTGAGAGGTATGGGCTTGTGCACTTGGAGGAGCTGGGTCTCCATGAGGTTCCAAGTGATAGCCAAGAGACTGACCCGACGACCTATGACCAAGCGATGGTGGATGTAGACTCCGCGAAATGGCGTGAAGCTATGGAAGCTGAGATAGACTCGATGCATGTAAATCAGGTCTGGACTCTAGTAGACCGCCCCAAGGGCATAGTGCCTATTGGGAACAAGTGGATCTATAAGAGAAAGACCGATGGTGATGGCAAGGTTGACGCCTATAAGGCCTGGCTTGTGGCAAAGGGTTATACCCAGAAGGAAGGGATCGATTACCACGATACTTTCTCGCCCGTAGCCATGATCAAGTCTATTCGCATGATGCTTGCTATAGCTGCCTACCATGATTATGAGATATGACAAATGGACGTAAAGACGACTTTCCTTAATGGATTCCTCGAGGAGGAAATCTATATGGAGCAGCCTAAAGGCTTTGTGTCCGAAGTCGATATTCAGAAAGTGTGCAAGCTTCAGCGTTCCATTTATGGACTGAAGCAAGCGTCGCGTAGTTGGAACCTTCGTTTTGACGAGGCGATCAAAGAGTTTGATTTCGTGCAAAATGAAGAGGAACCTTGTGTATACAAGAGGGTTAGTGGGAGCAAGATCGCATTCTTAGTACTATATGTAGATGACATTCTACTAATAGGAAATGATGTGGGAATGCTCGGTTACGTAAAGCTTGGCTTTGAGTAATTTCTCCATGAAAGACTTGGGAGAAGCTACCTATATTCTTGGTATTCGACTCTACCGGGATAGAGCGAAGAGAACAATAGGTCTTTCCCAAGCCCTCTATATAGATAAAATCTTAAAGCGATTTAAGATGGATGATTCTAAAAGAGGGTTCCTACCGATGCGACATGGAATAAAACTCACCTTGAAGATGTGTCCTCAAAATGAGGAACAACGAAAGGAAATGAGTAATATACCATATGCTTCGGCCGTGGGTAGCCTTATGTATGCTATGTTGTGTACAAGACCTGACATCGCGCATGCTGTAAGCGTGGTGAGTAGGTTTCAGGCAAACCCAGGTAGGGAACATTGGACTGCTGTAAAGAACGTTCTCAAGTACTTGAGAAGAACTAGAGATATGGTTCTTATGTATGGCGGTGGAGAATTGGATGTGGTGGGATACACTGATTCGGACTTCCAAGGACTGAAGGACGACTCAATGTCTACTTTTGGCTACATATTTACTCTTAATTGAGGAGCAGTATCTTGGCATAGCGCCAAGCAAAGCGCAACTGCTGATTCCACCTGTCTGGCTGAGTATCAAGCAGCCTCGGAGGCTTCCATGGAAGGGTTATGGATTAAGAAGTTTCTCGGAGAACTTCAAGTGATACCATGTGCTGAGCTGCCTGTTCCACTGTACTGCGACAACGATGGAGCTGTAGCGCAGGCCAAGGAGCCGAGGTTTTACAACAGCACCAAACATATTGAGAGGAAGTATCATCTCGTAAGAGAATTTGTTCGCAAGGGACACATTATGCTGCACAGAGTAGACTCAACCGACAACGTCGCTGATCCACTGACCAAGCCACTTTCTCAGACTAGCTTGGAGCGTCATCTGGAGAATATGGGTATTAGATACCATAGTGTGTGGCATTGAGTGCAAGTGGGAGATTGTTAGGAATATGCCCTCGAATGCCACTCAGAGGATGTTGAGTGAGGGCATTGTACTTGTAATTATGTAAATCATTTATATAAGGCAATGAATGTTTCTTTATTTACTGGTAGTTACTGGCGTTCCTAACTCGTAAATATACGTATAGAAACTAGTCTATGTATTTGAGAGCATAACGTTCCACTCCTTATTGGATAAGGAGGTCGGCACTGGAAAGGTTTATAGCTCAAATATTTAATCGTTCGCAAGTCGGTGAAACTTGACTGGGCATTAAGTTTATGTGAAGACTTGTATGATGTGTTCTTTGACATGGAGAGTGCCTGTCGAACACTAGTGGTTAGTGGGAGCACACGTTATAGGTATGCTAATTAGATTAGTATACTCGAACCGACTCACCCTCGATTCGTCACACGGATTTCACTCCGGGATAGTCAATGACGGAATTGAAAGGTTGTGATAGGTATTCGTGAACCTTCGACTTGAGGATTTAGTAGGGATGTGCTTGTGACGTCAAGATTTTCATTAGAGTAGTTCGACCCTATAAACCGGAAGGTGGGGGTCAACCTCGACGTGCATCTTGACGGGCAAGTAGCAGGTCCTACTGAATACCAAGATAGAATTCTTTCTCCCGTTAGTGAGCGGGTTAATTGTCCTATGCGGTTATTGGCAGATGAGATCATAAGTCTTTGGCCAAAGCATTGGAGCTAGTTGTATTGGATACACGAGAGCTCGATGATCTCAATTTGCATTAATGCATGCATAGTGTCAAGTACAGTTAGGGTTTGACTGACCGTGACCCTATAACTTGATCGGGACATTTGAAAGAAGGGTTTAAACGTATACTTGTATTCACGACAGAATGGTTCTTGAATGATCCCAATCATTCGTTCTCGATTAAGTGCAGTGTAGGCGCTAAGTGGCTAGGTGGTGCTACTACTCTTTGGTTCCTCCCATTGCTGACTGAGACGAACCTACCGAGTCGCGCAATAGGATTGACGACGGAATGAATCGAGCTTATTCTCTCATTATGAATATTAGATATTAGATATCTAATTAATTGGGACATTGGATGTCTAAATTGATTTATTGGATAAATTAATTTACGGCCAAATGAATTAAATAAATTACTGGGTGATTAATTTAATTCATAAATATAATTATTTCTTGGAGAAATTAATTATGTTGTTATGTATTTGATATGATTAATTAATTGGATTAATTAATTAATATAAATATATCGGAACGGAATCAGAGTTTATCTGTTTGAACTCACGGGAGTCCGAAACGGACCAAACTCATATTCCCCTTCTAGATGGCTGCCCCCCCTTTCACCTAACCCCTCATGGTCTTTGTCTCCATTTTATAATGGAAGACAAAAAGACTTTAAGAGATATGGTATCTCTTATTATATGAATAAAGGGGATTTGATGGGTGGTTGGTATTGAATAAAAGGTGAAGACTTCTTTTCTACTCACCCATTCCATACGTGAATAGCTGGAGAGTCAGAGAAAAAGAGTTGCCTTTTATAGTCTTCACTTTTCTTCCTTTTCTTCTTGATTTGTTCTTAGAGAAACATCAAGAGATAAAATTGAGAGATATATATTTAAACACTTAGAGTGTTATAATTAAAGTTTCATCACTTGATTCTAGCCGTAACCTTAGAGGTTAATCGAGTGTTGTCATTCCGTTCGTTTCTCCGACGCGTGACAAGTAGAGACGCGGTTTATTCGGCGTTGGATCATCCAAGGGCTTGGAGCATTTTGGATCGTTTGGGGAATAGCTCAAGACAAGGAAATCCATATAATCAACGGACGACAAGGGTATGATTTCGAATCTTCCTTTGCTTATTTTATATTCGTATATGCGTAGCTCGATCGATCCTCGTAGGGATTCGGATCGAATTAATTTTTGTTTTACCGCTTCCGCTGGGCCTTCGTTTTAGGCACCGAAAATTGGATGGGAAGCTTCTCCCCGACTCATAGAGGGCGTTTAGGCCGTTTCTGAACGTAAAATCAGAGGAAGATGTGAGCCACAATCACAACTACTGTACATATGCGTAAGTATCTTTTATTTTTGTCGTGTGGTGAGATTTTCTGAATAAAAAAATGTGATACGCGATAAATGCATTCATTATTCTATTGAGTAGTTGAAGCACAATCAACGCAATCACAAACTTGTTAAATAATTTTACCTCATTTTTCTTCTATAAATAAACTTTGTGCTTATTTCTTTTATTCATCCCTCAAACTTGCAATTTTCTCTATTTCTCTCTAAATTTTTTTTTTTCAAAAATGGAGTCATCATCTTCATCAAAAAAATTTTGCAAAGTCTGCATTTTTGTTGGAGCTAGTTATGGAAAAGAGGCATGCTTTACTGAAGCATCCCACAACTTGGGTCGTACCTTAGGAGAAAAATGCATTCATGTAGTTTACGGATGAGGAAGTCTAGGATTAATGGGAAGCGCTGCTGCTTCTGCCTATATGGAAGGAGTAAGAGTGTTGGGAATAATTTCAAAACCTCTGGCTGAAAGTAAAATCACAGGGTCAACTATTGGAGATAAGTCTAGATCTGTAAATATGCAAGATCGCATAACTCACATGATAAATAATTCTGGCGCCTTTATCACCCTTCCCGGTGGTTTTGGCACTCTTGAGGAACTTTTTCATGTGGTTACCAGAGCCCAGCTAAATATTCATCAAGAACCAATAGGTCTGCTTAATGTCAATAGTTTCTTTGATGGTTTACTATCTTTCATCGACTACTCTGCTGAAAAGGGTTTTATTTCCGAACGTGCTAAATGAATCATAGTCGTTGCAACAACACCAGAAGAACTAATAAAAAAACTCAATGAATTTGTTCCTCATCCAGATCCAGCTCTAGCTAAAATTGTCTAGATGGAAGATTTTACCGTGAGAAAACGAAAAATGGATTCATTCCTCTCCCTTTGATAACCCATGTTGGACCTCTTGTATTTTTACTTTCTGTCGTGTGTAATAATCGTGCTAAATGGTAGCAGCTTAAGGAGTTTCTTCTTGATCTCTTGACGCGCATCTATTCGCGATTTATGTATTGTTATTTTAGTGCTGTAATTTTTATTGTGTGTTTATTATAAAAGCATTGATGGCAGCGTAAGGCGACTCTTCGGACTTTCTTGATGCGCATCTTAAAAATTGTGTTATACTTCCGAGTATATTTTATTTTCTTTTGTTGTGTGCCTCGTATATTTATTCTCTTGCAGATTCTAAAAGGCGTTAGCTCAAACATCAACTTTCTTAACAGGGAGTATTCTGCTTTTCTAAATTGCTTTTTATTTTATTGTTTGAAAACTGAGGACAGTTTTATTTTCAAATTTGGGGGTGGTATGTTTTAATTTGGTGTGTTGGTGGTGTGTTGGTATTTTGGTGTGTTATATTTGCCTTATATATATATATATATATATATATTATTTTGATTTGTGATATTTCTAGATCTGGCCATAACACCAATAAGTTAGCTATATACAAGCTTCTAAAATCGTTTTAAACTGGTTAAAAAATTGTATATTCCAAAAAATTTTTAGCCTTAATCTCTCTTTCCAAACCTTGTAGTTATCATATATAATCGAGTCATTCGTTACCTTGAGAAAAGAAGAATCAGTCGGTTGATGAAAAATAGAACTAAAATTTACTTAATTTGTGGAGTTTTTGATTTTTCATGCTTAACTAATAAATGATTTTCTGCAAAAATTCTATTCCCTAAAAAAAGGAGTCATTGGTGAAAAGAGCTACACGTTAGCAAATAACGGTGTGAAAGCTATCGCCTTAAAAAAATGACAAAAATGATAAGTGTTGAGCAGCAACAGCT
Organism: Orobanche coerulescens; assembly: GCA_033398695.1. Classification (NCBI taxonomy): domain Eukaryota; kingdom Viridiplantae; phylum Streptophyta; class Magnoliopsida; order Lamiales; family Orobanchaceae; genus Orobanche; species Orobanche coerulescens. The sequence goes on from CM065819.1 coordinate 92,860,345, forward strand.
GCCTAATTTTGGGGGTCTTAAAATTTTGCGAAAAATAAAGGACTAACCATTGTTGGTGCGTAGCTGCCGTCTCACAGAAAAATTGGTGAAAAGAGCTACACGTTAGCAAATAACAGTGTGAAAGCTATCACCTAAAAAAAATAGAAATTGTGTTGGTGAAAAGAGCTACACGTTAGCAAATAACGGTGTGAAAGCTATCACTAAGGGATGTAGTTTTATGAGCAGATTTGAATTAATTAGCGGCTGAATTTTAATACACTCAATTTCGTGAAAAATCACAATATTTGATGAAGCCAATGAAATTCTTCTTCATATTGAGTCGAAAAATAAACGAGTGATCGAGAGCAACTATTAAAGGGAGACGTGTGTATCACGAGTGGGAAAGAAATAATCAACCTTTTTGGGGGGAAAACCTTGAATTTGGAATTACAAAATAAAAACCGTGTTTTAACTTCAAAATCATTAGTAGATTTATTTTTAATCTTGATTCATTTCTATCTACTGTATAAAGCTGGTTGTTGTGTATTAATGGCATTTTGATCTCTTTTTCTCTTTTTATATAATTATTTTTTTTAATTTATGTGTGTATTAATTTTCTTATTTTTGTCTTATTTTTATTTTTATTTTTGGAGAGTGAATAATATAGAGTCTTGCTCGGGACTAGCAAGAATTCAAATTTGGGGGTGTGATAAGTGTCAGTTTTATATGTAACACCCCCAATCCGCTCAGGGATATTACACGTCGTAGAACCTTTCCTCAAGGATCTACCAGGCTAGTAACAACATGAAACATCTCGACAATGCCTTTAAGGCTAAAATGACTCAGTAGACCGATTTGGCCTTTCAATAAAGACATACAACTCGATTACAACTCATGCCCACGCAGGGGTCAAAACTGTAACACCCCCAATCCGCTCAGGGATATTACACGCCGTAGAACCTTTCCTCAAGGATCTACCAGGCTAGTAACAACATAGAACATCTCAACGATGCCTTTAAGGCTAAAATGACTCAGTAGACCGATTTGGTCTTTCAATAAATACATACAACTCAAATACAACTCATGCCCACGCAGGGGTCAAAACACAACCACACCCGTACAACGGGAAAAATATAGCAGCGGAAAATAAAGTACAACTGAACCAATAAACAATGTACGGTTCCTCATGTGATTAGTATCGATCATCTTTCATCATCCTTCGTGCCGACCCTGTGTTATGCTCCAAAACCTGAATGCAAAAATAGACATCCACCCCCCGAATACTCGGGGGTTAGCAAAACTCCACTCTTTTGCTAGTGCAAGAACAAAGTACAAATACGAGCCATACGATTCGCATTCCACGAACGATAATAATTCGGAATCCTCAAAGATTCAAATACAACAAGATGAACACTTTCCGAGGCAAGAGTTTGAGTAAAGACTTCCCAAATTTCAAGATCAAAATATCAAGGGAAACAATTTATAAAATGATTTGAAATACCATCGGGAGTTTTAATAGAAAATAATTTAGGATTATCAAATCCTACTTTTCAAAAACCCAAAAGACAAAAGGGGGTCACCGCCCCATAGGTTTACTTTCCGAAAAATGACCTTTACCAAACCGTTGGGATTTTAGCCCCAAATCCGTAAAATGACTTTTACAAAACCATTGGGATTTTAGCCCCAAATCTCATCAACTCACAGTACACAAGAACGACCACAAGGTTCGTCTTCCAACATCAAAATCCATAATTAAAGGATTTAACACAAACAACAAAATACTCTAGTGCCATCCTAGCCAAGTAGGCCAAACGAACAACTTACCTCTTACACACTTAGTCAATGCATGCAATCATGAAAACCGTTCAAAAGCACTCATTTCCGGAAATGCCAATATCAAAACACATTTGCAAAATGCACCACAATTAACCATGGATCCACCCCTCCATGGACCCTTATCGAGACTCCGTCGGATCTAACCCGTAGTGGTTAAAAGCAAGCTCGCGGATCCACCCCTCCATGGACCCCTACCGAGACCCCGTCGGGTCTAACCCATAGTGAGCATACACACACACACAATACTCATGCAATACTAATATCCTAAGAATGTAAGTTCATTAAGAATACTCACTAGAGATGGCCTCTAACTCGACACCATTATCAAACTCTTCAAAACACATTAACAAGATTAAATACGGAATACACGATTCCATAACTTTAAACAACAGGGGGTATCATCAAAGCCTTCAACGTTCAAAATGATCAAACATAATCAATTCCCAAACACACCGTTCACAAAACACGCATGCGTTTTGAAAGAGAGCCTTTAACGAGGCCAAACCGAAATCTTTTGAAACTTCATTTCAAACAACCAAACAAACACACCAAGACGATCACCGATCATCATATCCATAAAATAAGAAATGTACAGGCAAGGTAATTGCCTCGAAACCACAATCGCAACAATACGACGGATGAAATATGGTCGAACGGCTCCGAACTCCCGAACACTATCAAGAACGTGATAGCACCGCAATTACTACGGGAAAACACCACACGAATCATCAATCACCAACGAGATTCAACATCGGAATCCTCGAGCACCTATAAACCTCCGGAAGGAACAATAACACATGATTACAACGAGAATCAAAGCCAAAAACAACGGAAATCCCAACAATTATCGAAGGGAAACTCATTGGGACATTTAATCGAACACTCAATGTTCGATAACTCCCAAGAACACTCAAATCACTAATCGAGTTGAACAAACTTGAAGTATGGATATACAACCCATAGAACACGATTAATAACATCATACTACACCAACCGATGTATCAAAATCGGACTAGAATCGAAATCAAGAACAATTTCTCCGAAAAGTCAACTTGAAGGAAAATCAAGAAATATACCTTGATTCGACGAAATACACGGATTGGATGATGAGATAATCAACAAGAATCTTCCAAAACATCTTGGAATTGATTAGAATCGACCAAGAACTCGATTTCCCGAGCCTCCCGTCGCCAGCTGCCGAAAAAGGAAGAAAAAGGTAGAAAAATGAAGGTCTGGCCGAGCCCAGGCTATATATAGCCGGCAGGGTTACGGCCGTAACCGGCAGTGCCTTACGGCCGTAACTCGGCCCTTACGGCCGTACTCGGCAGGCCTTACGGCCATAACCGGCATTCGTCAAAAATCAGTCCAGCAACTGTCGGACACTTACGGCCGTAACTGGCACACATTACGGCCGTAACCGGCCTTCATCCGGAAGATGCCCAGCGCCCGTACGGCCGTACCCAATCACGCTTACGGCCGTAATTGGCACACATTACGGCCGTAACCAGCACCTTACGGCCGTAACTCGGCCAGCCAGAGCCCACTCGTAGTGACTTCGTAGCCACTCCGGCACAGGCGACCCGAAACCCGAACCTGAGTAAAAATCGGAGATACAGTTACGAAGTACTCGCAAAGACGAATCCAAGCGCTAAGAGAACACACGATTCCGACCACCCGAAGTGTCGGAATTCGACAACGGAAGTAATTACCCCAAACTTTGGGAAATTACAAAAATGGCCCAAAACGTCCGAAATACACGATACATGATCGAAACACCGAACCAAAGCTCGCAACATGAATAATAACATTAAATGAACTTACGAGAAACTCGAACTAACAGTTTCGGACGAGATTCGCAAGAATCGAGCTCAAGTGCGGAAAAGTCGCTAAAAAGCACGGAACTCAACAAAACGACACCGAAACGAACTCGGATGACAAAAAGTGCAGAACTAATCATTCTCGAAATGACGAAACGGTCATGAGCGGGTCGTTAAAATGGACTTCCGCCAAAAAAAGAAAATTACCGAAATTCGAAATTGCGGATATTACATTCCACCCTCCTTAAAAGAAGTTTCGTCCCGAAACTTAAAACAAGTAGGGAGAAGCAATATCTACTGTCAGGAAGACTCGACGAGATACACAAAAACCGAAAACTCGCGCCCGACGGCGAAATGCCGCAAGAAACGCAAAGGGACATACGGCGTGAAAACACGCTCCACGACGACCAACACAACGCCACCGGTACAGACATAATAAAACCAACAAGTGACAAGCGTCATCAAGTGGATAATATAGTCAAGTCGATTATCCAAACAATCACGAAACACAATGAACGAAAATCGATACGATTGACCAATCCAACGGTTCATCAATCACAACGCGAGCCAAACCCTGAACAAATACGGAATTCCACCGCCCAAGGGTTGGAAGATTGAAACGAGACTAATTTCCCGAAGGAGTCTGAACGTTCAACAATCACGAGACGAGATCAACAAAAACCGAACAATCAAACGATCGAACCACAACGATCGAGACAGCAAAAATCGAACAATCATGTTTGAATCACGAAGAACAATAAAATTCAAACAACAACTCCAAGGTTCACATCTCGACTCGAGACAACATATGATCCGGTGAAAACAACAAGATGTGCATTCACATAAGATCCACAGGAAAGAGAATAGCAATCGAAAAGTCACAACGACAAACGAGTAATTCCGAAACAATACCACCCTCGTTCGATCAACAAAAGCAAGGGGCAGGACAAGCTCGGAAAATGTCAACGAACATAAACGAGTTGACAGAGTCGAAAATACAGAAGTTCCAAATCCGATCCACTTCGAATAAAAGAACTAGTAGAACCAAAAGATGTTACTTCCAAACAAGGTTCACAAGAATCGAACCGAACTCGGAAAAGTCACAGCGATACCAGGTCGACCCAACACAAGATCACAACTCGTTCGAACGATGAAACCGGAATACAGAACGAGTTCATAAAGTCTCAACGAACATGAGCGAATCGATAGACTGGAGAAAGAGAAAATATAGAAGTCAAAATAGTACGGGTATTACCTCCGACCTCGTCCACGAAATTCACAAAAACGGGAGCAAGGTAACAAGACATTAAACAACCGACACATAACGGAACCATCACCGATGCACACGGTCATACCAAACCAAGCTCTAACAGCTCACACATGCGCGACAACACAGGAATCACCACGAGGCGACAATATTCAATACCAACATCCCACCTCTCACAGAGGGATAACACAACAAATGTGTAGGAAACGACTCAACGCTCACACCGCCAATTCGATCATAATCAGGAGCAAACATCAAAATGACAACGCGAACATCATACATACATACCCAGCCCTCAAACGGGAATGGATAGGTTTTAAAAAAAAATGAAAACCTCATTTTGAAAATAATTTAGAAGAACACCGGTTGATCTTGAGTATCACCTTTCAACAAAGTACAAACAAAAGTACGTCTCGAAATTTATTTTTCTAAGATACTCAAGGTTTTCAAAAATCCAATAGGCCAGAATGCCCAAAGCTCACACATATCGACGTACGCTAAAACACCTCCCAGTACACGCATCAAGACATTTAAAATCAAGACAATACATGTCTTTTAACGGAAAATAAACGGTAAAATACCACAGTTCCAAAACATCACAGTTTGAATAACCAGAAATCCATATCACAACATCACGCTACCACCACACCGGTAGAGCCACATAACACACATGCCCGATTTTCACAAAATCTAGGATTCGGAACAAAACCACTGACCCCATTCGAGGCCTCTAAGGACCCTCCCGCACTGGCTAGTGAACAAGTCGAATGCGTATAAGCACAAAGCTTCCACAAGAGAACTTGTAAAACGAGCAAATCGATTCAAAAATCATCAGCAACGGACAAAAACAACAGTAAAAGACATCAGCAGCGACGACACTCCTCTTATAAACCAAATACGAGAGTCGACTGAATATGTATCATGAAATCAAAATCCACAGAAGGATTTCATCACTTAACAAATAATCATAAAAATAGCTCTTGTCACACGAGGCACAACACAAAGAAGGGAGACTTACATCCACAGGTCGCACGAAGATGATGATCGCCCCACGATACTAATCACGACCAACAAACTCAGACGACGCATCGCGACACGACTCAGTCAGACAAAATCCGACGAGACAAAACTCAACAGACACCACTGACTCGACAGCCTAGGTTTCCACAACCTAAGCTCTGATACCATTTATGTAACACCCCCAATCCGCTCAGGGATATTACACGCCGTAGAACCTTTCCTCAAGGATCTACCAGGCTAGTAACAACATAGAACATCTCAACGATGCCTTTAAGGCTAAAATGACTCAGTAGACCGATTTGGTCTTTCAATAAATACATACAACTCAAATACAACTCATGCCCACGCAGGGGTCAAAACACAACCACACCCGTACAACGGGAAAAATATAGCAGCGGAAAATAAAGTACAATCGAACGATAAACAATGTACGGTTCCTCATGTGATTAGTATCGATCATCTTTCATCATCCTTCGTGCCGACCCTGTGTTATGCTCCAAAACCTGAATGCAAAAATAGACATCCACCCCCGAATACTCGGGGGTTAGAAAAACTCCACTGTTTTGCTAGTGCAAGAACAAAGTACAAATACGAGCCATACGATTCGCATTCCACGAAAGATAATAATTCGGAATCCTCAAAGATTCAAATACAACAAGATGAACACTTCCCGAGGCAAGAGTTTGAGTAAAGACTTCCCAAATTTCAAGATCAAAATATCAAGGGAAACAATTTATAAAATGATTTGAAATACCATCAGGAGTTTTAATAGAAAATAATTTAGGATTATCAAATCCTACTTTTCAAAAACCCAAAAGACAAAAGGGGGTCACCGCCCCAAAGGTTTACTTTTCAAAAAATGACCTTTACCAAACCGTTGGGATTTTAGCCCCAAATCCGTAAAATGACTTTTACAAAACCATTGAGATTTTAGCCCCAAATCTCATCAAATCACAGTACACAAGAACGACCACAAGGTTCGTCTTCCAACATCAAAATCCACAATTAAAGGATTTAACACAAACAACAAAATACTCTAGTGCCATCCTAGCCAAGTAGGCCAAACGAACAACTTACCTCTTACACACTTAGTCAATGCATGCAATCATGAAAACCGTTCAAAAGCACTCATTTCCGGAAATGCCAATATCAAAACACATTTGCAAAATGCACCACAATTAACCATGGATCCACCCCTCCGTGGACCCCTACCGAGACCCCGTCGGATCTAACCCGTAGTGGTTAAAAGCAAGCTCGCGGATCCACCCCTCCGTGGACCCCTACCGAGACCCCGTCGGGTTTAACCCATAGTGAGCATACACACACACAATACTCATGCAATACTAATATGCTAAGAATGTAAGTTCATTAAGAATACTCACTAGAGATGGCCTCTAACTCGACACCATTATCAAACTCATCAAAACACATTAACAAGATTAAATACGGAATACACGATTCCATAACTTTAAACAACAGGGGGTATCATCAAAGCCTTCAACGTTCAAAATGATCAAATCATAATCAATTCCCAAACACACTATTCCCAAAACACGCACGCGTTTTGAAAGAGAGCCTTTAACGAGGCCAAACCAAAATCTTTTGAAACTTCATTTCAAACAACCAAACAAACACACCAAGACGATCACCGATCATCATATCCATAAAATAAGAAAAGTATGGGCAAGGTACTTGCCTCGAAACCACAATCGCAACAATAAGACGGATGAAATATGGTCGAACGGCTCCGAACTCCCGAACACTATCAAGAACGTGATAGCACCGCAATTACTACGGGAAAACACCACACGAATCATCAATCACCAACGAGATTCAACATCGGAATCCTCGAGCACCTATAAACCTCCGGAAGGAACAATAACACATGATTACAACGAGAATCAAAGCCAAAAACAACGTAAATCCCAACAATTATCGAAGGGAAACTCATTGGGACATTTAATCGAACACTCAATGTTCGATAACTCCCAAGAACACTCGAATCACTAATCGAGTTGAACAAACTTGAAGTATGGATATACAACCCATAGAACACGATTAATAACATCATACTACACCAACCGATGTATCAAAATCGGACTAGAATCGAAATCAAGAACAATTTCTCCGAAAAGTTAACTTGAAGGAAAATCAAGAAATATACCTTGATTCGAAGAAATACACGGATTGGATGATGATATAATCAACAAGAATCTTCCAAAACATATTGGAATTGATTAGAATCGACCAAGAACTCGATTTCCCGAGCCTCCCGTCGCCAGCCGCCGAAAAAGGAAGAAAAAGGGTGAAAAATGAAGGTCTGGCCGAGCCCAGGCTATATATAGCCGGCAGGGTTACGGCCGTAACCGGCAGTGCCTTACGGCCGTAACTCGGCCCTTACGGACGTACTCAGCAGGCCTTACGGCCGTAACCGGCATTCGTCAAAATCAGTCCAACAACTGTCGGACACTTACGGCCGTAACTGGCACACATTACGGCCGTAACCGGCCTTCGTCCGGAAGATGCCCAGCGCCCGTACGGCCGTACCCGATCACGCTTACGGCTGTAACTGGCACACATTACGGCCGTAACCGGCACCTTACGGCCGTAACTCGGCCAGGCCAGGCCCTGCTCCGGCCGTGACTCGGCCGTGGTCACTCCGACGGCCCGGACGACCCCGAAACCCGAACCTGAGTAAAAATCGGAGATACGGTTACGAAGTACTCGCAAAGACGAATCCAAGCGCTAACACAACACACGATTCCGACCACCCGATGTGTCGGAATTCGACAACGGAAGTAATTACCCCAAACTTTGGGAAATTACAAAAATGGCCCAAAACGTCCGAAATACACGATACATGATCGAAACACTGAACCAAAGCTCGCAACATGAATAATAACATTAAATGAACTTACGAGAAACTCGAAACAACAGTTTCGGACGAGATTCACAAGAATCGAGCTCAAGTGCGGAAAAGTCGTTAAAAAGCACGGAACTCAACAAAACGACACCGAAACGAACTCGGATGACAAAAAGTGCAGAACTAATCATTCTCGAAATGACGAAACGGTCATGAGCGAGTCGTCAAAATGGACTTCCGCAGAAAAAAAGAAAATTACTGAAATTCGAAATTGCGGATATTACAAAAACACAACCACACCCGTACAACGGGAAAAATATAGCAGCGGAAAAGAAAATAAAACTAGACCAATACGACATCAACGGGTCCTCGTGTGATTAGTATCGTTCATCTTTCATCATCCTTCGTGCCGACCCTGTGTTATGCTCCAAAACCTGAATGCAAAAATAGACATCCACCCCCGAATACTCGGGGGTTAGCAAAACTCCACTGTTTTGCTAGTGCAAATACAAGTGCAAAAATACGAGCCATACAATTTACATTCCACAAATAACAATAACCAGGAATCCTCAAAAATCCAAAAGTAACTAAAAGTACTTCCCGAGGCAAGATTTTGAGTAAAACTTTCCAAATCCGAAAGATCACAAATAACGAGAATGGTTTGCAAGATGGTTTAAAATACCCTCAGGAGTTTTAATGAAAACAAATTAGGATTATCAAATCCATATATTTCCAAAAATCAACGAGTCCATTGACCCAAGGGTTTTGTTTTCGCAAATAGAAAACCGCCAACAATTCACAGGGCCAGAGCCTAAAATCACGTGTCCTCGACGGACATAAAAATCAACAAGACATAATCGCGCACGCGCATCGCCTAGGACCGGGACGAAGCCACAAATCCCACTCGAGGCCTCGAAGGACCCTCCCGAGCTGGCTAGCTAAACAAATCACAATATCTCACGGTTGGATCAATCACTTGTTGCATCCTGGCCACATGATCGCATGCCATGTGCCACCGTAGATTAACTTTGGCGCTCACGGTTGGATCAATCACTTGTTGCATCCTGGCCACATGATCGCATGCCATGTGTCACCGTAGTTTTTCTTAGGCTCTCACGGTTGGATCAATCGCTTGTTGCATCCTGGCCACACGATCACATGCCATGTGCCACCGTAGGCCCCGCCCACATCCACACAATCACATATATAGCACAATACAACAAAGATATCCAAACAATTCACTCAGAGGCATCAAACACTTAGCAAAATACCACGTCAAACCACAATGCACCGAAATGAAATAATATACATCCACACGCAATACCAAGTGCAACATCAACAACAAACATATCCATAGAATTCACATAGTCATTCATAAACCACACTATTCACAAAACACAACGTGTTTTGAAAGCAAGCTTTTGACAAGGCTAAATCGAATCTTTTGAAAGTTCAATTCAAATGACCAAACAAACACATTTATACGATCACTAATTATCGTATTCATAAAACAAGAATAGTATGGACAAGGTACTTGCCTCGAATAAGAACAACGCGGAGAATCGACCGAAGTAGATTGACACGAACCGACTACGAACCCGTCGACTCCACCGAACGACAATCCGCAACAAAGAACTACGAACGAAGACAATAACAACGAAAATGAATTCCAAAGTACGACCTAAAGCCGCTGAATTCAAAGAACAAATGACGAAAGTTCAAGGATTTCCCCCAAAACGGCCAATAACACGATTCGTCCCGACAAAACACGAAAACAGAATTCAAAGTTGAAATATGGATATACAATCCATAGAATGTGTTTAACAACATCATTTAACCACAATGGATCCATCAAAAACGGATGAAAAACGAGATCGAGAACAAATCCCCCAAAAAGTCGATTCGAAGGAAATCAAGAAATATACTTCGATTCGATGAAGAACAATGGATTAAATGATGTTAAACACAATAATACTACCAAGATTAATCATACCCATCATGAATTAATCAACAACACGGGACGAATCGGCAAAAATGCAAAAACCCCCAAATTCACGAAATTAGGGTTCTAAGGAAGATTACCTTGATTCGCTGGATCAAAGGATGATAACGGATGATTGATTGATGATATGAACTCAAGAACTTCATGGATTTGTTGTTAAACAACATGGCTCCATGGTAAGATCACCCTCAGCCGCGGAAGAGAAGGAGAAGAAGGAGAAAAATAGCCAAAAACCCGTGTGCAGGACCTTAAATAGGCTGCACAGTGTGCCGCGGTCCAGCGGGAGTGTGCCGCGGCACAGGCCCAAAAATGGCTCCCAATGGTCGGCAGTGTGCCGCCGTGAGCATGTGCCGCGGCACCGTCTGATCAGTTTGGCGAAAAATGCCACGAGTGTGCCGCGGCCTGCCGGCATGTGCCGCGGCCACGCAGTACGGCTGCTCGGCGAAGGCGCCAAGCACTACTGGTCGTAACTTCGCCCGATGTCGGCACAGGCCCAGTTACTGGCCATGACTCGGCGGGGCCAACTCCGACGGCCGAACGACCCGAAACCGAACACGAATATGAATCGATGATCTGATTCTGACGTACTCGCAAAGACGAATCTAAGAGCTAAGAGAACACACAATTCCGACCACCCGAAGGCTCGGAATTCGACAACGGAAATAATTACCCAAAACTTTGGGAAATTACGAAAATGGCCCAAAACGTCCGAAAATCACGATACGCGATCGAAACACCAAACCAAAGCTCGCAACATGAATAATAACATTAAATGAACTTACGAGAAACTCGAAACAACAGTTTCGGACGAGATTCGCAAGAGTCGAACTTTAGTGCGGAAAAGTCGCTAAAAAGCTCGGAACTCAACAAAACGATACCGAAACGAACTCGGATGACAAAAAGTGCAGAATTAATCATTCTCGAAATGACGAAACGGTCATGAGCGAGTCGTCAAAACGGACTCCGGCCGAAAAAAGAAATTTACTGAAAATCGAAAATTGCGGATATTACATTCTACCCTCCTTAAAAGAAGTTCCGTCCCGAAACTTAAAACAAGTAGGGAGAAGCAATATCCCGCCAGGAAAACTCAACGAGATACGCAAGGAAACGCGTAACTTACGCCCATCGGCGAAACGTTACAAGCAACGCAAATGAATATACGGCGTGAAAACACGCTCCACGACGACCAACACAACGTCGCCGTTAGGGATATAATAAAACCAACAAGTGACAAGCGTCATCAAATGGATAATACAATCAAGTCAATTATCCGAACAATCATAAAACACAACGAACGAAAATCAATACGATTGACCAACCCAACGGTACATCAATCAAAACGCGAGCCAATCGCTGAACAAATACGGAATTCCACCGCCCAAGGGTTGGAAGATCGAAAACGAGACTAATTTCCCAAACATAAGGAAATTAGGAAGGAGTCTTGAATGCTCAACAATCAAGAAACGAGAACAAAAACCGAACAAACAAACGACCGAGAGAACAAAAATCGAACAATCATGTCCGAAACACGAAGGATAATAAAATTCAAACAACAACTCCCAGGATTATCTGGTGAGAACAACAAGACATGCATTCCCATAAGATCCACAGGAAAGGGAATAGCAATTGAAAAGTCACAACGACAAACGAGTTATTCCGAAACAATACCACACTCATTTGATCAACAAAAGCAAGGGATAGGGAAAGTTCAGAAAATGTCAACGAACATAAACGAGTCGACAGAGTCGAAAATACATAAATTCAAAATCTGATCCACGTCGAATAGAAGAGTTAATAGAACCAAATGATGTCACTTCCGAATAAGGTTCACAAGAATCGAACTGAATTCGAAAAAGTCACAGCGATAACTAGATCGACCCACAACAAGATCACAGTTCGTTCGGACAATGAAACCGAAATACAGAACAAGTTCATAAGGTATCAACGAACATGAGCGAATCGATAGACTGGAGAAAGAGAAAATACAGAAGTCAAAAATAGTACGGGTATTACCTCCAACCTCATCCACGAAATTCACAAAAACAGGAGCAAGGTAACAAGACATTAAACAACCGACACATAACGGAACATTTATCGATGCCCACGGCCATATCAAACCAAGCTCTAACAGCTCGCACATGCGCGACAACGCAGAAATCACTACGAGGCGACAATATTCAATACCAACATCCCACCTCTCACAGAGGCTAACACAACAAATGTGTGGAAAGCGACTCAATGCTCACACCGCCAATTCGATCATAATCGGGAGCAAACATCATAATGAGAACGCGAATATCATACATACATACCCAGCCCTTAAATGGAAATGGTTAGGTTTTAAAAACGAAAACCTCATTTTGAAAATAATTTTAGAAGAACACCGGTTGATCTTGAGTATCACCTTTCAAAAAGTAGTATAAACACCATTATCGAGACTTTGAAAACCATTTTGTCTTTGATAAAACGAGGACACTTTTCTTTTAGTGAAAGACTTTCAGAAATATTCGACCCTCGGGTCTAAGAAAAGCATTTATAAATAATTGAAAATGTCTCAAATTATTTTGGTCCTCGAGGTAGAAGAATTTTGAAACATATTGTGGCATCTTGGAAGTACCACGAGAAAACGATTCATTTTAAAAGTATGTCCCGAAATTTATTTTCTAAGATACTCAAGGTTTTCAAAAATAATTCAACGGGCTAGAATGCCCAAAAAATTCTCATGTAACAATATTCGTTTAAACATATTATAATATACGCATCAAATCATACAAAGTCAAGACAATACACGTCTTTTGCCGGGAAGACAAACTGTCAATTATCACAGTAAAAAAAACATAAATAATGACAACACTCCTCATGTAAACGAAATAAGAGAATCACACGAATGCATCACGAAACCAAGAATCTACATGAAGGTTCCATCACTTAGCACAAAATCAAACAAATAGCTCGTGTCACACGAGGCACAATACAAATAAGGGAGACTTACATCCACAGGTCGCACGAAGATGATGATCGCCCTACGATACTAATCACGACCAACCAACTCAGACGACGCATCGCGACACGACTCAGTCGGATAAAATCCGACGAAACAAGACTCAAACAGCACGACTTGACCCGACAGCCTAGGTTTCCTCAACCTTGCTCCGATACCATTTATGTAACACCCCCAATCCGCTCAGGGATATTACACGTCGTAGAACCTTTCCTCAAGGATCTACCAGGCTAGTAACAACATGAAACATCTCGACAATGCCTTTAAGGCTAAAATAACTCAGTAGACCGATTTGGCCTTTCAATAAAGACATACAACTCGATTACAACTCATGCCCACGCAGGGGTCAAAACACAACCACACCCGTACAACGGGAAAAATATAGCAGCGGAAAAGAAAATACAACTAGACCAATACGACATCAACGGGTCCTCGTGTGATTAGTATCGTTCATCTTTCATCATCCTTCGTGCCGACCCTGTGTTATGCTCCAAAACCTGAATGCAAAAATAGACATCCACCCCCCGAATACTCGGGGTTAGCAAAACTCCACTGTTTTGCTAGTGCAAATACAAGTGCAAAAATACGAGCCATACAATTCACATTCCACAAATAACAATAACCAGGATTCCTCAAAAGTCCAAAAGTAACTAAAAGTACTTCCCGAGGCAAGATTTTGAGTAAAACTTTCCAAATCCGAAAGATCACAAATAACGAGAATGGTTTGCAAGATGGTTTAAAATACCCTCGGGAGTTTTAATGAAAACAAATTAGGATTATCAAATCCATATCTTTCCAAAAATCAACAGGGGTCACAACCCAAAGGTTTTGTTTTCGCAAATAGAAAATCGCCAACAATTAACAGGGCCAGAGCCCAAAATCACGTGTCCTCGACGGACATAAAAATCAACAAGACATAATCGTGCACGCGCATCGCCTAGGACCGGGACGAAGCCACAAATCCCACTCGACGCCTCGAAGGACCCTCCCGAGCTGGCTAGCTAAACAAATCACAACATCTCACGGTTGGATCAATCACTTGTTGCATCCTGGCCACATGATCGCATGCCATGTGCCACCGTAGATTAACTTTGGCGCTCACGGTTGGATCAATCACTTGTTGCATCCTGGCCACATGATCACATGCCATGTGCCACCGTAGTTTTTCTTAGGCTCTCACGGTTGGATCAATCGCTTATTGCATCCTGGCCACACGATCACATGCCATGTGCCACCGTAGGCCCCACCCACATCCACACAATCACATATATAGCACAATACAACAAAGATATCCAAACAATTCACTCAGAGGCATCAAACACTTAGAAAAGCACCATGTCAAACCACAATGCACCGAAGTGAAATAATATACGTCCACACGCAATACCAAGTGCAACATCAACACCAAACATATCCATAGAATTCACATAGTCATTCGTAAACCACACTATTCACAAAACACAACGTGTTTTGAAAGCAAGCTTTTAACAAGGCTAAATCGAATCTTTTGAAAGTTCAATTCAAATGACCAAACAAACACATTTATACGATCACTAATTATCGTATTCATAAAACAAGAATAGTATGGACAAGGTACTTGCCTCGAATAAGAACAACACGGAGAATCGACTGAAGTAGGTTGACACGAACCGACTACGAACCCGCCGACTCCACCGAACGACAATCCGCAACAAAGAACTACGAACGAAGACAATAACAACGAAAATGAATTCCGAAGTACGACCCAAAGTCGCTGAATTCAAAGAACAAATGACGAAAGTTCAAGGATTCCCCCCAAAACGGCCAATAACACGATTCGTCCCGACAAAACACGAAAACGGAATTCCAAGTTGAAATATGGATATACAATCCATAGAATGTGTTTCACAACATCATTTAACAACAATCGATCCATCAAAAACGGATGAAAAACGAGATCGAGAACAAATCCCCAAAAAAGTCGATTCGAAGGAAATCAAGAAATATACTTCGATTCGACGAAGAACAATGGATTAAATGATGTTAAACACAATAATACTACCAAGATTAATCATACCCATCATGAATTAATCAACAACACGGGACGAATCGGTCAAAAATGCAAAACCCCCAAATTCACGAAATTAGGGTTCTAAGGAAGATTACCTTGATTCGCTGGATCAAAGGATGATAACGGATGATTGATTGATGATATGAACTCAAGAACTTCATGGATTTGTTGTTAAACAACATGGCTCCATGGTAAGATCACCCTCAGCCGCGGAGGAGAAGGAGAAGAAGGAGAAAAATGGCCAAAAACCCGTGTGCAGGACCTTAAATAAGTGCACGGTGTGTGCCGCGGCCGGAGTGTGTGCGGCACGAGCCCAAAAATGGCTCCCAGTCGGCGGTGTGCCGCGGCACCGGTCTGATCGGTTTGGCGAAAAATGCCACGAGTGTGCCGCGGCCTGCCGGCATGTGCCGCAGCCGCAGTACGGCTCGCTCGGCGAAGGCTGCCGAGCACTACGGCCGTAACTCGGCGATCTTGCCGGCTAGGCCCAGTTGCCGGCCATGACTCGGCCGGGGCCAACTCCGACGGCCCGAACGACCCCAAAACCCGAACCTGAATACGAATCGATGATACGGTTACGACGTACTCGCAAAGACGAATCTAAGAGCTAAGAGAACACACAATTCCGACCACCTGAAGGCTCGGAATTCGACAACGGAAATAATTACCCAAAACTTTGGGAAATTACGAAAATGGCCCAAAACGTCCGAAAATCACGATACGCGATCGAAACACCAAACCAAAGCTCGCAACATGAATAATAACATTAAATGAACTTACGAGAAACTCGAAACAACAGTTTCGGACGAGATTCGCAAGAGTCGAACTTAAGTGCGGAAAAGTCGCTAAAAAGCTCGGAACTCAACAAAACGATACCGAAACGAACTCGGATGACAAAAAGTGCAGAATTAATCATTCTCGAAATGACGAAACGGTCATGAGCGAGTCGTCAAAACGGACTCCGGCCGAAAAAAGAAATTTACCGAAAATCGAAAATTGCGGATATTACATTCTACCCTCCTTAAAAGAAGTTCCGTCCCGAAATTTAAAACAAGTAGGGAGAAGCAATATCCCGCCAGGAAAACTCAACGAGATACGCAAGGAAACGCGTAACTTACGCCCATCGGCGAAACGTTACAAGCAACGCAAAGGAATATACGGCGTGAAAACACGCTCCACGACGACCAACACAACGTCGCCGTTTGGGATATAATAAAACCAACAAGTGACAAGCGTCATCAAATGGATAATACAATCAAGTCAATTATCCGAACAATCACAAAACACAATGAACGAAAATCAATACGATTGACCAACCCAACGGTACATCAATCAAAACGCGAGCCAATCGCTGAACAAATACGGAATTCCACCGCCCAAGGGTTGGAAGATCGAAAACGAGACTAATTTCCCGAACATAAGGAAATTAGGAAGGAGTCTTGAATGCTCAACAATCACGAAACGAGAACAAAAACCGAACAAACAAACGACCGAGACAACAAAAATCGAACAATCATGTCCGAAACACGAAGGATAATAAAATTCAAACAACAACTCCCAGGATTATCTGGTGAGAACAACAAGACATGCATTCCCATAAGATCCACAGGAAAGGGAATAGCGATTGAAAAGTCACAACGACAAACGAGTTATTCCGAAACAATACCACACTCGTTCGATCAACAAAAGCAAGGGATAGGGAAAGTTCAGAAAATGTCAACGAACATAAACGAGTCGACAGAGTCGAAAATACAGAAATTCAAAATCTGATCCACGTCGAATAGAAGAGTTAATAGAACCAAATGATGTCACTTCCGAACAAGGTTCACAAGAATCGAACCGAACTCGAAAAAGTCACAGCGATAACTAGATCGACCCACAACAAGATCACAGTTCGTTCGGACGATGAAACCAAAATACAGAACAAGTTCATAAGGTATCAACGAACATGAGCGAATAGATAGACTGTAGAAAGAGAAAATACATAAGTCAAAAATAGTACGGGTATTACCTCCGACCTCATCCACGAAATTCACAAAAACAGGAGCAAGGTAACAAGACATTAAACAACCGACACATAACGGAACATTTACCGATGCCCACGGCCATATCAAACCAATCTCTAACAGCTCGCACATGCGCGACAACGCAGAAATCACTACGAGGCGACAATATTCAATACCAACATCCCACATCTCACAGAGGCTAACACAACAAATGTGTGGAAAGCGACTCAACGCTCACACCGCCAATTCGATCATACTCGGGAGCAAACATCATAATGAGAACGCGAATATCATACATACATACCCAGCCCTTAAACGTAAATGGTTAGGTTTTAAAAACGAAAACCTCATTTTGAAAATAATTTTAGAAGAACACCGGTTGATCTTGAGTATCACCTTTCAAAAAGTAGTATAAACACCATTATCGAGACTTTGAAAACCATTTTGCCTTTGATAAAACGAGGACACTTTTCTTTTAGTGAAAGACTTTCAGAAATATTCGACCCTCGGGTCTAAGCAAAGCATTTATAAATAATTGAAAATGTCTCAAATTATTTTGGTCCTCGAGGTAGAAGAATTTTGAAACATATTGTGGCATCTTGGAAGTACCACGAGAAAACGATTCATTTTAAAAGTATGTCCCGAAATTTATTTTCTAAGATACTCAAGGTTTTCAAAAATAATTCAACGGGATAGAATGCCCAAAAAATGCTCATGTAACAATATTCGTTTAAACATATTATAATATACGCATCAAATCGTACAAAGTCAAGACAATACACGTCTTTTGCCGGGAAGACAAACTGTCAATTATCACAGTCAAAAAAACATAAATAATGACAACACTCCTCATGTAAACGAAATAAGAGAATCACATGAATGCATCACGAAACCAAGAATCTACATGAAGGTTCCATCACTTAACACAAAATCAAACAAATAGCTCGTGTCACACGAGGCACAATACAAATAAGGGAGACTTACACCCACAGGTCGCACGAAGATGATGATCGCCCTACGATACTAATCACGACCAACCAACTCAGACGACGCATCGCGACACGACTCAGTCGGATAAAATCCGACGAAACAAGACTCAAACAGCACGACTTGACCCGACAGCCTAGGTTTCTTCAACCTTGCTCCGATACCATTTATGTAACACCCCCAATCCGCTTAGGGATATTACACGCCGTAGAACCTTTACTCAAGGATCTACCAGGCTAGTAACAACATGAAACATCTCGACAATGCCTTTAAGGCTAAAATGACTCAGTAGACCGATTTGGCCTTTCAATAAAGACATACAACTCGATTACAACTCATGCCCACGCAGGGGTCAAAACACAACCACACCCGTACAACGGGAAAAATATAGCAACGGAAAAGAAAATACAACTAGACCAATACGACATCAACGGGTCCTCGTGTGATTAGTATCGTTCATCTTTCATCATCCTTCGTGCCGACCCTGTGTTATGCTCCAAAACCTGAATGCAAAAATAGACATCCACCCCCCGAATACTCGGGGGTTAGCAAAACTCCACTGTTTTGCTAGTGCAAATACAAGTGCAAAAATACGAGCCATACAATTCACATTCCACAAATAACAATAACCAGGAATCCTCAAAAATCCAAAAGTAACTAAAAGTACTTCCCGAGGCAAGATTTTGAGTAAAACTTTCCAAATCCGAAAGATCACAAATAACGAGAATGGTTTGCTAGATGGTTTAAAATACCCTCGGGAGTTTTAATGAAAACAAATTAGGATTATCAAATCCATATCTTTCCAAAAATCAACAGGGGTCACAGCCCAAAGGTTTTGTTTTCGCAAATAGAAAACCGCCAACAATTCACAGGGCCAGAGCCCAAAATCACGTGTCCTCGACGGACATAAAAATCAACAAGACATAATCGCGCACGCGCATCGCCTAGGACCGGGACGAAGCCACAAATCCCACTCGAGGCCTCGAAGGACCCTCCCGAGCTGGCTAGCTAAACAAATCACAACATCTCACGGTTGGATCAATCACTTGTTGCATCCTGGCCACATGATCGCATGCCATGTGCCACCGTAGATTAACTTTGGCGCTCACTGTTGGATCAATTACTTGTTGCATCCTGGCCACATGATCACATGCCATGTGCCACCGTAGTTTTTCTTAGGCTCTCACGGTTGGATCAATCGCTTGATGCATCCTGGACACACGATCACATGCCATGTGCCACCGTAGGCCCCGCCCACATCCACACAATCACATATATAGCACAATACAACAAAGATATCCAAACAATTCACTCAGAGGCATCAAACACTTAGCAAAGCACCACGTCAAACCACAATGCACCGAAATGAAATAATATACGTCCACACGCAATACCAAGTGCAACATCAACACCAAACATATCCATAGAATTCACATAGTCATTCATAAACCACACTATTAACAAAACACAACGTGTTTTGAAAGCAAGCTTTTAACAAGGCTAAATCGAATCTTTTGAAAGTTCAATTCAAATGACCAAACAATCACATTTATACGATCACTAATTATCGTATTCATAAAACAAGAATAGTATGGACAAGGTACTTGCCTCGAATAAGAACAACATGGAGAATCGACCGAAGTAGGTTGACACGAACCGACTACGAACCCGCCGACTCCACCGAACGGCAATCCGCAACAAAGAACTACGAACGAAGACAATAACAACGAAAATGAATTCCAAAGTACGACCCAAAGCCGCTGAATTCAAAGAACAAATGACGAAAGTTCAAGGATTTCCCCCAAAACGGCCAATAACACGATTCGTCCCGACAAAACACGAAAACGGAATTCCAAGTTGAAATATGGATATACAATCCATAGAATGTGTTTAACAACATAATTTAACCACAATCGATCCATCAAAAACGGATGAAAAACGAGATCGAGAACAAATCCCCCAAAAAGTCGATTCGAAGGAAATCAAGAAATATACTTCGATTCGACGAAGAACAATGGATTAAATGATGTTAAACACAATAATACTACCAAGATTAATCATACCCATCATGAATTAATCAACAACACGGGACGAATCGGTCAAAAATGCAAAAACCCCCAAATTCACGAAATTAGGGTTCTAAGGAAGATTACCTTGATTCGCTGGATCAAAGGATGATAACGGATGATTGATTGATGATATGAACTCAAGAACTTCATGGATTTGTTGTTAAACAACATGGCTCCATGGTAAGATCACCCTTAGCCGCGGAAGAGAAGGAAAAGAAGGAGAAAAATGGCCAAAAACCCGTGTGCAGGACCTTAAATAGGCTGCACAGTGTGCCGCGGCCCAGTGGGAGTGTGCCGCGGCACAGGCCCAAAAATGGCTCCCAGTGGTCGGTAGTGTGCCGCGGCCCGGTGGGGCGTGTGCCGCGGCACCAGTCTGATCAGTTTGGCGAAAAATGCCACGAGTGTGCCGCGGCCTGCCGGCATGTGCGCGGCCGCAGTGCGGCTGCTCGGCGAAGGCTGCCGAGCACTACCGGCCGTAACTCGGCGATCTGCAGTCTGAGGCCCAGTTGCCGGCCATGACTCGGCCGGGGCCAACTCCGGCGGCGAACGACCGAAACCCGAACGAGAATACGAATCGATGATACGATTACGACGTACTCGCAAAGACGAATCTAAGAGCTAAGAGAACACACAATTCCGACCACGAAGGCTCGGAATTCGACAACGAAATAATTACCCAAAACTTTGGGAAATTACGAAAATGGCCCAAAGCGTCCAGAAAATCACGATACGCGATCGAAACACCAAACCAAAGCTCGCAACATGAATAATAACATTAAATGAACTTACGAGAAACTCGAAACAACGATTTGGACGAGATTCGCAAGAGTCGAACTCAAGTGCGGAAAAGTCGCTAAAAAGCTCGGAACTCAACAAAACGATACCGAAACGAACTCGGATGACAAAAAGTGCAGAATTAATCATTCTCGAAATGACGAAACGGTCATGAGCGAGTCGTCAAAACGGACTCTGGCCGAAAAAAGAAATTTACCGAAAATCGAAAATTGCGGATATTACATTATACACTTATCCATGGTTTGTATCGATAAATTTCACCCACAATTGAGCTAGTCTACTCGTTTTTTGCTTTTAATTAATTAGTTTTTAATAATTTTATTTTTATCGGTTGATGATGTAAATCTAGTCTTAATCGGATTGAATTACTGATTTACTCAAGAAATAACATGTTTATAAAATATTCTCTTTGTTGAGTTTTTATGTATTCATGTTGTAGGGCTTTCCGATACGTCGGCAGTCTTTCCGGATTCAAAATCAGAGTTATATATCAAAAGTTATCATCCGAAGAAGATTTGGGGCAAAAACGCAAAGTCTGAGAAATTCTGGGCTGAAAACGTAACTCACAAAGCAACCAGTGAGCAAATTTACGAAGCCATGTTACGGCCGTAACTACTAAATGTTACGGCCATAAGACATCCAAGTTACGGCCGTAACTCCTTAATGTTACGGCCGTAACTCTTGACAGATTGTGATAATTTGTCTAATATTTTATACTTTTTGTATATTATTGAGGGGATGGCTGGCATTGATCCGATCTATTGTAATAATGCTGGAGTTTTGGAGCTATTAGATGATTTTAGGTGTATAAATAGACCCCTTAGATCCATCATCAATCATCATTCATCTTATAATTTTTCCACTTTTTGTAATATTTTCTTTTTGTGTGAAGAACACACTTGTGTTCTTGAGTGATTTGTGTTAGTGTGGTATAGAATATGTTGTTCAGAGAGTTTATTGCTTCTTTCTCGTTTATCTACTAAGGGAGTGAGGATCAATTCTTTCTCTTGATTCAACTAATAATGACCACTCAAGCTTGTATTATGTATATTAAACCCTTCATGGGCTAAGTTACCTTTAGTTGGGATTATAAACAAGGTTAGTCATGTTATTTAAGTTTGTATAAAGATCTATTGTGAATTACTTATTATTGTGTGTGATTTTCATTGTTTTAACAATCTTATTTATTTGGCCAATAAATGACGATATTTATGGTCTTCATATGTTTCGAAAGAAAATATGTTTGATTAGATCAAATGATCTTCACTCTAAGTTGTTCTAGGGGATAGAAATATACCTCTACACCTTAGATGATTCCTTGAGTTATTTTCATAAATCCTAGTGCTATGTATTGAAGCCAATCAACATAGAAATATAGTGGATTGATTCAATATATAAGGGGCGTTTTATAGTTCGAAAGAGAAACCGTCTTTTTAAGGAAAATCGAATGTACACAACATAATAAGTAAATTCATCTTATGATCTCCTATACATCTTCTATAACTAATGACGAACTAAGTTTGTAATCCCAACTATTTCATTTTATCGTTAATCAATCTATTATTATTGCAATCTTTTTATTTCCTTAAAATATTAGAACTATTGTTGCATTTTCTTTGCAATTATTAAACCAAACTCTTTAATTGTGTGTTTCACTCATCTTAGTATCTATAAAAATAGACTAATAGTGTATAATATAAATTATAACTAAACTTCATCGTGGGATCGATAAACCGGACTCAAAAAGTCCACTTACTACTTGATACGATATCGTGCACTTGCGATAGTTACACTAAGAATGTGTCAAGTTTTTGGCGCCGTTGCCGGGGAAGTATAAGTGTTATATTTGAAATCTTACATTGTAAACTATTTTTATAGGTACAAATTGCTCGACATTGTAACTTAGTACTCAATTGTTTTTGTCCGGTCAAGTGGCGGATAACGGTACTCCGTGACTATTAAAGTCGGATTTTTCAGTTTTCCACAACAACTGATATTTGTAGATATTTTATCCTTTTTCTTTTTATTTTTTTTTATCATGGAAGAAACTTTGAATAAAATCGAAAAAAGATTTCCCTTTCTGAGCAAAAATGTCATTTTAAAGATTTATAAGACGAGACTTGAAAGGATGAGGTTGCTTATGAATAAAAGCATACCTTTTGATATTAGATTCATAATCGAAGCCAAAGTAAGAATAGCAGGTGAATTCACAGAAACACCGACTAGATTTTTACCAGGGCTTGGAAAAGGTCCATATGCCAAGAAACGACGAGCAAAGATGATAGCAGTTTGCTATAAATCTGCTAGATGGAACTGTAATTTAAAATGTCGATATTTAGGAATTCCATCTACAAACAGAGAAGATAAAATTCAATAAGAATGGTCTGAATAAAGAGAATTTAGATGATATCGAAATTTCTCTTGACACGCATCCTAGTGGACTCGTACATTACGGAATTCGATGGTTGTGGAATAAATTCAAACCATAATATGAACAACGTCTTGGGAATCTGACGTTAAAAGACCCTATTTGCCAATTTGTAAGAAAATTGGATGGGAAGCTTCTCCCCGACTCATAGAAGGCGTTTAGGCAGTTTGTGAACGTAAAATCACAGGAAGATGTGAGCCACAATCACAACTACTGTACATATGCGTAAGTATCTTTTATTTTTGTCGTGTGGTGAGATTTTCTGAATAAAAAAATGTGATACGCGATAAATGCATTCATTATTCTATTGAGTAGTTGAAGCTCAATCAACGCAATCATGAACTTGTTAAATAATTTTACCTCATTTTTCTTCTATAAATAAACTTTGTGCTTATTTCTTTTATTCATCCCTCAAACTTGCAATTTTCTCGGTTTCTCTCTAAAAAATTTTTTTTCAAAAATGGAGTCATCATCTTCATCAAAAAAATTTAGCACACTCTGCATTTTTGGTGGAGCTAGTTATGGAAAAGAGGCATGCTTTACTGAAGCAGCCCACAACTTGGGTCATACCTTAGGAGAAAAATGCATTCATGTAGTTTACGGAGGAGGAAGTCTAGGATTAATGGGACGCGCTGCTGCTTCTGCCTATATCGAAGGAGTAAGAGTGTTGGGAATAATTCCAAAACCTCTGTCTGAAAGTAAAATCACCGGGTCAACTATTAGAGATGAGTTTAGATCTGTAAATATGCAAGATCGCACAACTCACATGATAAATAATTCTGGCGCCTTTATCACCCTTCCCGGTGGTTTTGGCACTCTTGAGGAACTTTTTCATGTGGTTACCAGAGCCCAGCTAAATGTTCATCAAGAACCAATAGGTCTGCTTAATGTCAATGGTTTCTTTGATGGTTTACTATCTTTCATCGACTACTCTGCTGAAAAGGGTTTTATTTCCGAGCGTGCTAAATGAATCATAGTCGTTGCAACAACACCAGAAGAACTAATCAAAAAAATCAATGAATTTATTCCTCAACCAGATCCAGCTCTAGCTAAAATTGTCTGGATGGAAGATTTTACCGTGAGAAAACGAAAAGTGGATTCATTCCTCTCCCTTTGATAACCCATGTCGGACCTCTTGTATTTTTACTTTCTGTCGTGTGTAATAATCGTGCTAAATGGTGGCAGCTTAAGGAGTTTCTTCTTGATCTCTTGACGCGCATCTATTCGCAATTTATGTATTGTTATTTTATTGCTGTAATTTTTATTGTGTGTTTTTTATAAAAGCATTGATGGCAGCGTAAGGCGACTCTTCGGACTTTCTTGATGCGCATCTTAAAAATTGTGTTATACTTCCGAGTATATTTTATTTTCTTTTGTTGTGTGCCTCGTATATTTATTCTCTTGCAGATTCTAAAAGGCGTTAGCTCAAGCATCAACTTTCTTAACAGGGAGTATTCTGCTTTTCTGCATTGCTTTTTATTTTATTTTTTAAAAACTGAGGACAGTTTTATTTTCAAGTTTGGGGGTGGTATGTTTTAATTTGGTGTGTTGGTATTTTGGTGTGTTATATTTGCCTTAAAAATATTTATATACATATATATTATTTTGATTTGTGAGATTTCTAGATCTGGCCATAACATCAATAAGTTAGCTATATACAAGCTTCTAAAATCGTTTTAAACCGGTTAAAAAATTGTATATTCCAAATTTTTTTGAGCCTTAATCTCTCTTTCCAAACCTTGTAGTTATCATATATAATCGAGTCATTCGTTACCTTGAGAAAAGAAGAATCAGTCGGTTGATGAAAAATAGAACTAAAAATTACTTAATTTGTGGAGTTTTTGATTTTTCATGCTTAACTAATAAATGATTTTCTGCAAAACTTCTATTCCCTAAAAAAAGGAGTCATTGGTGAAAAGAGCTACACGTTATAAAATAACGGTGTGAAAGCTATCACCTTAAAAAAAATGACAAAAAGGAGAAGTGTTGAGCAGCAACAGCTGCCTAATTTTGGGGGTCTTAAAATTTTGCGAAAAATAAAGGACTTACCATTGTTGGGGGTCTTCTATAGAATTTCGCTACGATTCTTCGCATTATTTTATCTGAGTTGTACTATACAGAGTGGGACCGATACAGCATGGGTGAATAATTTTAGGGACTGTGATAGTCGTGCCAGTATGTCTATCGAGGTTATTTTAATTCTAGAATATTACCTGCTTGATGTGTTTTTCAATGTCGGTTATACTGTATGAGTATTTGTACAATTGCCGTACTTGGTCGACAGTTGTATTCGAGGTATCATGCATCAGAAGTATCGTATGAGAATGATATTGTGACGAGCATATGTATTTAGTATGTGCGTATACGTATCCAGTATGGCGAGATGGACAAAAACAGTTGGATTTTGGCCAAGGATAGAAGGCCATTACGTACGCTAGCTTTAAGGACTTACGTACGTTAAATTACATATTTTACGTACATTATGCCTAAGGGATTACGTACGTAACAAAGGGAATCGGACAGGACCGAGTTGTGGTCGGCAGGTGGGGCCCGGCGACGGATGTGGACAGGCGAGTCAACCTCGAGCATTAGGTACGCTATGCACAATGTATTACGTACGTTAAGAGGGTAAGTTACTGTTGCAAGTCAATGGCTATATTACGTATGCTACGGAGAAAGGATTACGTACGTAAGCAAGTGAACGAAACAGGTTAGTGAGTTCTAAAATGATGTTACGTATGCTATGTTGGATGTGTAGCGTACGCTAGAGACCATTACGTACATTAACGTTGAGTGATAACGTACGTAATGAACAATGCAGTTTATAAAATGAAGTGTGGACTTTCATTTCCTCACGAACCAAAGAGATGTTCCTCTCCATATCCGTCCTCCTTCACTTCTAAGTGTGTTCTAGACACTTTTAACTTGGTTATGATCTTGGGAGCATGGATTTGAGGCTTGGATATGAAGATGTTAATGGTTCTTGAAGTGTTTGATGGTATTATTCATCTTCAAGAGGTATGTTGGATAATCCCTCTCTTCTATGTCGAATTTTGATGTTGTTGTTGATGTCTTCCTCGTATGATGATGGTTATGGTATTATTGTTGTGCTTCTTGATGATATATGAGGTGTATATTGAAGAAGATGATGATTATGATGGGTATATGTTTCAAGTGTTTATGTTTTAGATATGAACATGGAATGTTGATATTTAGAACAAGTGATGATGATTATGGATGTTAAGGGACAAGTTATGTGAATGGTGATTTGATCTTCCATATGGTCTTGATGGTATACGAATCGTGATTATGAATTTGACAAGAATATTATCTTTCTTTGAGGATATGTGTTCATATGAGTCGAATGATCCTAAGTGTAGTTTGGCATGAGATTGATATATATAAACAAGGGATAATCATATCATGTTGAATTTAAGTTTGAATTCGGAATTGAATACGTTGATTAAACTTGCTTCATGCTCGAATCAACTGTTATTGAGATCACCGGATTATGAGATTGAATTGAAGGTATGAATTCAGATTTGTGGGGCATAAGAACATTTGATCCGTACATAGTTGGAATCGAGTATGTTATGAAATCCTTAATATCGAGATGAATTGATCGTTGATATGATCATCGGTATATGGAATCGTAGTATGGTTACAGATTCCTGATTGATTGATGTAGGTTGTTTGGATATGTATTTATTCGAGATATTGTGGAACTGTTGGGTTTATTGATCGGTTATATCGATTGTTGATTGTTATCGAACGTATAGTTAATTGATCATTGCATTAGGTTGCGTTAAGTGATCGTTGATGATTAACAGTTGTGCTGCGATTGGAATTGGATAATGCATGGATTGTCTTGGTCGGGGCTGCGGAGCTTGTAGAGGAAAACGACGGGATTGGTAACAACTTCATCGTATCGGTATCGAGGCAAGTTATGCTTGCTCAGTTCATAAAGTTTAATAAATGATTTCGTTTACATTTCATTTATGATTCATATAGCAATGGTATCATGGAATATGAATTGTCGAGATGATGGTATGTATATTATGCTGGACTAGGATAAATCATAATGTATATGATTTTAAAGATGTGTAGTGGAAACGGAGACGTGAATTATATTTGGTCTATTGTGTGAGAAATTAGATATTGAGGCTAGTTATCATGCCGACATTGAACTCGAGGTGGTGGTTTGGTGTTCGTTATGGAATGTACTTCATTTTGGATTATTCGGATAACTGTGTATTCATTCAGGGATGTTGGTCGTGGAAAGGTTAGCATCTCCAGCTTGAGGTAAATTAATATTGCTAGATTATGATAATCATTCTGTTGCATTATTGCATGTGTGTGTTGATATTTCATGTGGTGAGTGTGCACCATTGTTTGATACGTTTTGTGATGTGCTCTTTCTTTGAGCTGTAATCTTTTGGGCCGATGTGTTAGGGGATAAAATCTAAATGGTTCCCATGTCCGGAGTATTCCTGATTAGATGCTTCCGCGACCCTTGGCTGCTGCCTTGGGAGTTTATGTGATATTGTCCGGAGTATTCCTGAGTAGATGCTTTTGTGACCCTTGGTTGCGACCTTGGGAGTTTATGTGCTATTATCATATGCATTGTTGAGCATGCTGTGAACTGTTGTATGATGGAATACAACATTGTGGTCATGTCGGTCTTTCATGATCGAGTTATCGTTGCCCTCTTGGAAAGTCTTCCGATCCTTGTTGGATATGCGTTTCTTTGAGATTCGTTGTCATGTTGTATCATTACATATCTGGAGTTAGATACGTTCTGATCGGTCATGTGTAGGATTTTCAGGGTGGGCACATGTAGCATATGTTGGTTTCGACCTCATATTGAACCGTGCGCACGATACGTACTTCGTGAGGCTGATTAGGTATGAGACCAGATGTGTATCTGATCAATACCCGTGGTTGGCTTGTATACGGACACATGTCCGGATCGGGCATTGTAACACCCCAAACTAGGCGGATATTACAGTGTCGTGGACCCCCGACTGGGACCCACCAGGCGAGTGAAAATGAATGAAATACACAGGGTAAATGTAGTACCGAACCACATTACATCATTAATTACTCCGATGAGGAGTTTTATTACAACACACCCAAGGAAATGACCGAATACAAGTATATTTTATATGGAGATAAAATATACAACACTGAATGAACTCAAAATCCAAACGGAAATCTGCAGCGGAAATAAAATAAGGAAACACGGTGAATGAAAGGACTGGGGCCCCCTACTAGTATCATTGGGACTCCTCGCCGTCAACGCTCTCTTCCCGTGCCTTAGCCTTGCCACGACCTGAAAAACAAAATCCCCAGCGGTCGATTCACTGAGAACAACAATCCTCAAGAGTTAAATAAACACAATAATATATATCTTTGTATAAACCACAAGTTCGATCAAAACTGACTCGGTTAGATTATAACCCAATCTTGTTGAAAACATACGCAATCAAACATGCTGTATGAATCAACTAACGGTACGGCTCAAAGGGTGGCGCCACACTACGCCCGGGATGGAAATGTGTCCGTGCACAAGCCACCATCGAGTATCGATCGAATACACGTGTGGTCTTGTACATAATCAGTCTCACGAAGTGATCTTCTCGTGTGCACAGTCCAATGTGAGTCCAACAACCAACACACGACTTAATATGTGCCCGACATGAAAATCCTACACATACCAACCGGCACGCCAGTATGACCCGGAATGCCACGAGATAACAAAAGTGACATCGAAATCAATAATGACTCACCGAGATGAAATGATAGTGAAATGAATGATAGCTCAATGAAATGATTGGAACCATCGTTCCTCGTGACTGAAGTGATTAATTGACAATGACAAGTCTTGATACGGTTAATACAATATGAATGAATTATGATTATGAATGAACAACAACGAAAGGAATGAATATCCCTTTAACTGAGTAAGAATTAACTTACCTTAACACCGGTGATGATACGATCTCTCTCGAACAACGTCCTAAGGAAACTACCGGTCGCTCGAACAACCTTGAATAACACAATTACCAACAATCCGTTCAACATACGAATCAAACACGAATATAACTAACTCAAAACGTCGATACGACTAAACGAAGTTCATTGGGGCATTATATCGAACACGTTGAGGCCAAACTTCGATTGTTTACAACCAAATCTCAATAATACCAATATCAAATCCCCAAGAAGTGCTTCAAATCAACAAAACATCTTCAATACGATCAATAATCCAATATGAATGTCCAAATTCGTGATTTCAACAACAATTAATCGAAAACCCCCAAATCCAACTCAATATTCAAAGTGTTCTTGAATAACCTTTCAATAATCCGATGAATATTCATACATACTCATAATCATATGTATATCTCTTCATATAACTTGATTATAACGTCCAAAACATCATATCTCAACACAAATCGAAATCCCAGAGGTTTGAGAATATTACCTTTGAAGATCCAAACACTTTGATTCGATGAATACGCGTTAGATCGACGATCCGAGCTTCACAACCGAATGAAAATGATGAAGAATCGAGTATTCAAGTGATTGATGATGAAACTTTCTCCCACAAACCCTCTCTCTCGGATATAGGATGAAAAATGAGCTTGATCCTCTCAAAAAACGTAATTATAGTGCAGACTGCACTGTGTGCTGCGGCCCGGCCGAGTGTGCCGTGGTACAGGGCCAAAATCTGCCCCCAGTGCTCGGCAGCGTGTCGCGGCCCCCAGTACAGGCTGGTCGCCCAAAACTGCAATATGTGTGTGCCGCGGCGCACACTCCCTTGTGCCGCGGCCCACACCCCCTTGGGTCCTAAACTGATGAAAAATGAGCCGGGAAGAGAATAAAAGCAATAGGAATCAATATTTGGGAAACAATAACACGAAATGGAAGTGCGGAAATCCCAAAACGGTGGTTCCAAGCAATGATTATAAGGGTTCGCCCAACAAAAACACAATTTGAACAATGCGGAGATTTGAAATGACATGAACTCCAACGTCAACATCGACTAATGAATCAATTACAACAATCAAGATAATACTCTTGTCTCGATTTCCAAGTAAGATTGAAACAATGAACAATATCGATACACAACTCGAAGTTATTCCGAACGGTGAACACGGATGAATGAATGTGGATGATGAACGATTATTAACAAGTGAAAAATTACATAGAGACAATTACCGAATGAAATTACTGAATGATAATGACTGAATTACAACCGGGTATTACATACACCCCCCCTTAAAAGAGTTTCATCCCCGAAACTAAGGGTCAAACAACTCGGGATAACTCTCCCGCATACTATCCTCGGTTTCCCAAGTAGCCTCTTCGACTCCATGTCTAGACCACTGAATTTTAACCAAAGGAATCGCCTTACTCCTCAACTGTTTGATTCGCCGCTCTAAGACTCGTATGGGACGCTCCTCATACGAATGATCATCTGCGATCTCGATTTCGTCTAACTGAAGTATGTAACTCGGGTCGACAACATACTTCCGTAGCTGAGAGACGTGAAAGACATTATGAATTCGGCTCAACGCCGGAGGTAAGGCCAATCGATAAGCTAGCTCGCCTACTCGTTCCAAAATCTCAAACGGTCCAATAAATCTTGGACTCAACTTTCCCCGCTTCCCGAAACGGAAGATACCTCAACTCGGGGACACCTTGACCAACACGTGGTCACCTGTCTCAAACTCTAATGGTCGGCGACGATTGTCTGCATAAGATTTTTGTCGACTCTGAGCGGTCAACAAACGACTCTTGATCAAAGCTACCTTCTCACGGCCGGCTATAAGCATATCGGGCTCGGTGCCGATTGATTCTGATAAGTCATCCCAACACAAAGTAGATCGACAATGACGACCGTACAAAGCCTTGTAAGGTGCCATCTTAATCGAAGCATGCCAACTATTATTATACGTGAACTCGATCAATGGTAGTTGGGCTTCCCAATCATTTTTCCAATTGAGGACGCATGCCCTCAACATGTCCTCCAATGTCTGAATAGTCCTCTCTGATTATCCGTCGGACTGAGGATGAAAAGATGTGCTGAAATTAAGCTGAGTTCCCATGGCACGATGAACTGATTTCCAAAAATGAGACACAAATCGCCCGTCACGATCAGAAACGATACTCTTAGGAGTACTGTGCAATCTCACTATTTCTTTGATGAACAACTGGGCAAGTCTCTCGGGACCCCAAGTATCCTTAATCTCGAGAAAATGAGCTGACTTAGTTAGACGATCCACAATTACCCAGATTGTATTCATGCCATGGCGACTTGTCGGCAAACTCGTGATGAAGTCCATTGAAATATCCTCCCACTTCCACTCCGGAGCGGTTTCAGCATACCCGCCGGTCGCTGATGTTCTATCTTGACTTGTTGACAGGTGAGACATCTCGAAACAAACTCGGCGACTTCACGCTTCATATTACACCACCAGTAATTTTGTTTCAAGTCTTTGTACATCTTGTTGGACCCCGGATGAATAGAATAAGGGGTAGCATGGGCTTCTCTCAAAATCGAGTTTTTCAACTCGTCATTCGCCGGTAAACATAACCGATTCTTAAATCTCAAGAGTCCATCCTCGTGGACCACAAATCCAGGGGCTTTCCCCTGTGCCACATCCTCGCAGATGCGCAACAAAAACGGGTCTGAACCCTGATTCACTCTGATCGCTTCTTCAAGTGGTGATGAAATCTCCAGCACACAAAGCTATCCCTGAACACGCTGTAACCAAACCTCGATCTTATGCCTAAGTAATTCTTGCTGAAGTTCTTTTTGAACTGTTAATCGAGCAAGCATCTGCTCCTGAACGGACTTACGACTCAAGGCGTCGGCGACAACGTTCGCCTTGCCCAGGTGGTTGTAATACCCGTACTTTTATTGACTGTTTGACCTTTCCGTTCTCTTTATTTTGTCGCTCTGTAAACGCATGGAGACATTGTTGATATTGTTATTAAGTTTCGTGCCTTGTTTAGGTCCTGATCGTATTGTTTAGACCTTGAGGAAGTGTTCTGGGCCAAAGGAATAGCGCACGCTAGGCCTAGGCTAACGCACGCTAATTCAGCTTGATTAGCGCACGCTAGCTTTGAGCCGTAGCGCGCGCTAAGGGACCAGTCAGGTCAGGACCAGTAACTCAGACTGCTCTCTAGACTGGCGGATTAACGCACGCTAGGAGTTCGTTAGCGCGCGCTATTCGTGGTTAGTAGCGCACGCTAACATCCGTCCGTAGCGCACGCTAATGGCCGGGTCGGCAGAGGCAGTGAGGTTGTCAGGTTTCTGGACTATCAGGTAGCGCACGCTAGGCTTCGGCTAGCGCATGCTAAAACTGTTTCAGACTTTCTGGACTAACGGGTAGCGCACGCTAGGCAGCGGCTAGCGTACGCTATATGTGTTGCGTAACGCACGCTAGTGCTTAGTGTTAACGTTAGTGTTAACGCACGCTAGCGGACCGAAGCGATAGGCGAGATTTTGGCGGGGCAATGATTAAGCGCCGCAAGGCTGTTTCATAACGCGCTAACGTCTTATGGCGTAGCCCTGGACTACTGAGTGACCCGTTAGCGCACGCTAACATTGAGGCGTAGCGTGCGCTAGGCTGGGGCGGTATATAAGGGACGATCAACCCCGCACTCGTCATTTCACATCATTTCCACTTTTTCCGATCGGAGAGCTCGGGAGAGGCGATTTGGGGCTTTTGAGGCGGTCCTCCATCGATATTGTCATCTTGGGTTGGATAACAAGGATTATTCAACATCTAATCCATCCTATCGTACGAATCAAGGTAAAAATCCTTAGAACCCTACCTTTTGGGAATTTTGGGGTTTTTCGTAGATTCGTCCTATTTACCTGCTTTGAAGCTTGAGAACCTTGAGATTATGATGTATCTATCCCATATGCATGCTTTTCCTATGATTTTACGGATTGGATTATGCCGTTTTTGGACTTGTGAGGGTTTGGAAGATTTTCCAACCTCTAGTTGATTATCCATGTATTTCCATAAATCGTAGACGGGTTTTGGGAGTTTCTTCGTGTAATTTGAATATGGATAATTGATTATCATATTCCTTGCGAATCGTTTAGGTGCCGGAAGCGCGTTCTTGGACCTACCGAACTCATACCCTTTTTCCATTCGTTTTCTCGATGTCTCAAAGGCAAGTATATATTTATGATTGTACGTTCTCGACTTTGAAAGTAAGAAATATTGATGGTATGATATGAACGAACCGTTTCTACGACATTCATAGATATATTGATGGCATGATATGAACGAACCGTTTCTACGGCATTCATATATGTATTGATGGCATGATATGAACGAACCGTTTCTACGGCATTCATATACGTCTTGATGTGACGCTATGAGATTTAGTTATTCCGGAATACTAGTCTTGAATTGACGAATTGACGGTTACATTTATCTTATTGTCGAGACGTATTGTGTTTCATACTTGATATACTTGCACTAGCTATTCGGCGGCTAACCCCTTTATGGGGGAAATACCTTTTATGTATTTCAGGTTCTAGGAGAGCGGACAGGCAGGTATCGGGTCGGCATGAAGATGGTGGGCAAGAGTGATACTGTGTATTTCCTCCGGTTATGTTTTGAGTTTTCCATTCAGTGTTGTTGTACTAGAATGGTTATTGAATACTCGAGTATTGTTTCCCATTTTCTTGATGTTCCGGCCTGTGTTTGCCGAGGTATTGACTTGTGTTGTGATGTCTTTGCATACATTGGTTATGTTTTGAATACCCCTTTGTATTGATCTTCCTTCCATTGTATGTAGACCTTATCGGTTAAAATTTATGGTTCCGCGTATGTTTAGCCTTGTGGGTCCCACGGCGGGGCTTACGGCGCTGTAATATCCCTGAATAACTTGGGGGTGTTACAGAATATGGTATCGGAGATTAGGTCTATGGATACCTAGGCCGTCGGTCTTTTGGGTCGATCGAGTCGTCATTTGTCCGCAGTATCACTACTCTGCCATCATCACAGTGCGACCGGTACTTGTAAGACCTCTTACTCTTCTGGTGTTTCCTTATTCGTTTTGCTTCGTTTTATTGGTATTCGTGAGAATCGGTCACTTTGATGACGTGTAATTGAATTGTGCTTACGTGACTTATGTGTTCTTCAGTATGTCAGCTGGTAGGGGCCGTGGACGTGGTCGTGGCCGTGGACGTGGAAGAGGTCGTGGCGCGGCCGTTTCCATCGATTACATTGCGGGGTCAACCCCGGCTTGTCAAACTCGGTGTATCCCGACACGAAAGTCGGCGACGATCGAATGGCGAGGAACAACGCGGGCGTTGGAGTTGCGAATGTACTTCAACAATTGGCTACCCAGATGACCATTTTAGCCCAAACAGTTCGGTGAATAATCCGAACCCGAACACGGATGCCTTGCTTGAGAATGTAATTCGTATGCACCCTCCACAATTTGGCGGTGCCACAGACCCGTTAGGATGGGAAGACTGGCTAGCGGAATTGGAAAAGATTTTTGAGGCGGTTGATTGCCCCGAAGTGAGGAAAGTACCGATTGCTCAGTATTTCCTCACCAAGGAGGCCGCTACCTGGTGGAAGGTCATCAAGCCACAGGATCGCATTTCCACGTGGGAGGAATTTAAGGAGCTTTTGGAGGCCGAGTTTTGTCCTTGGCCGGTGCGAGAGAGCCGAATCCGAGCCTTTTTCGAGGCTAAACCGCAGAACATTCCTGTTTCGCAAGCTATTGTAGAGTACAACCAACAACTGATCCACGTGAAGGATCAAGTACGGAACGAGCGTGATAAGATCTGTTATTTTGATATGCGGATGAATTTGGACTTACGACGGTACATGGCCGGATTTGCTTGTACCACACTGAAGGAGTATCAGGACAGAGCTTTAGCCCATGATATGCTAAGCCCCGACAACGATACCGTTGAAGAACTGAAGAAGCAGAGAGTCGCGGGAAATTTTTATGGATCTAAGGGTGGCAACTTTCAGAGGTCACAGACGACTAACCGATATGCCGGACAGTCATCACGTTCTAATAAAGGAAAGAGGGGTTACCGTCCTACTCCGAGAACCACAAATCGCACGGTGACTTGCTATAATTGTGGCCGTCCAGGCCACGTCAGTTTGGAATGCAACTTTTCACCATTTAAGTGTCACACGTGCGGACAGATGGGACATAGGGCGGCTTATTGCTTCGAACCGAATCAGACTTTAGACACTCGGGCTTCTGCCCCAGCACCACTTGATCAAAGTATGAATCAACGACAATCTTTTGGTCAACCTCAGCAGAATTTCGGCAGGGGCTGGGGACGGGGTCAGAACGCTGGAGGGGCGAACTCTAGCGTCGGTTCGGTACAACCACGGGTTTATGAGATGCGCCGAACAGACGAACCCGACGCGGCGGTAGCTTCAGGTACCATCCATATTTTATCTCATCCAATCCGTGTACTTTTCGATATGGGTGCTACACATTCTTTTATTTCTTTAGAGTGTGTATGCCGTTTGAATATAACTTGTCTGACTGTTTGCGATCCCTTCATTGTGAAACTACCTAGCGGGGATAGAATTGTGGGAAACCGGGAGATTAGAGATTTTCCGGTGAGCATATCCGGTATGGAATGGTTATCGAATCTGATTGTAGTTGATATAGAAGGCGAGGATGTGATCCTCGGCGAGGATTGACTTAATAATCATCAAGCGATTATGAACTACCGTACCAAGGTTATCACCAAGATGACTAAAGACGGATCCGAGTACTCATTTTTGGGGCGTAAGTCGGGACTATCCAAGTTACTTATCAGTGCCATGAAGACCGTAAAACTTTTGAATAAAGGTTGTACGGGCTATTGGTGTTATGCCTTGAAAACGGAAGGAAACGAAATCGATTTCTCTTCGATTCCGGTTGTTAGTGAGCACCCCGATGTTTTTCCGGATGACCTCCCGGGATTACCGCCAGATCGAGAGATAGAATTTGCAGTGGACTTAGAGCCAGATGCGGCTCCGATCTCTAAAGCACCTTATCGGATGGCACCTTCCTAGATGCAAGAATTGAAGAATCAGTTGGGAGAACTTCTGGAAAGAGGGTACATCAGACCGAGGGCTTCGCCTTGGGGCGCGCCTGTTCTTTTCGTGAGGAAGAAGGATGGTTCACTACGTTTGTGCATCGAATACCGTGAGCTGAACAAAGTAACCATCAAGAACAAATATCATTTGCCTCGTATAGACGATTTATTTGACCAACTGCAAGGGGCTGCGGTTTTCTCGAAGATTGATTTAAGATCCGGGTATTATCAACTCAGGGTGAGGGAGTCCGACGTTCCGAAGACGGCATTTCGGACGAGATACGGGCATTATGAATTTGTAGTTATGCCTTTTTGGTTGACTAATGCACCGGCAGTATTCATACAGTTAATGAATAAGATATTCATCGAGTACCTCGACAGGTGTGTAGTCGTCTTTATAGATGACATCTTGATCTATTCTCGAGATAAGGAGGAACATGCCCGACACTTGCGTTTGGTTTTAGATATTTTGAGAACCGAGCATCTCTATGCAAAATTCTCGAAATGCGAATTTTCGTTGGAAGAAGTTATGTTTCTCGGCCATGTGATTTCGGCCGAAGGGGTTCGTGTAGACCCGCAGAAGATTGAGGCAGTGCTAGATTGGGCACCGCCTAAAAATGTTAAGGAAGTTCGTAGCTTTTTGGGCCTTGCTGGGTATTACCGTCGGTTTGTCGAGGGGTTCTCGAAACTCGCCCGGCCGCTTACGAAATTACTCCAGAAGACCGAAAAGTTTGTTTGGACAAATGAAAGACAACAGAGCTTCGATGAACTGAAGAGGCGTTTGACTTCAGCACCGATTTTAACTTTGCCACATGGTACTGAGGGCTTTGCAGTTTATAGTGACGCTTCGGGTCAAGGTTTGGGCTGTGTACTTATGCAGCATGATAAGACGATAGCTTTTGCGTCACGACAATTGAAGCCTTATGAGATGAATTATCCTACTCACGATTTTGAATTGGCCGCAATTGTCTTCGCACTCAAGATTTGGCGGCATTATTTGTATGGTTCTCCATGTCGGATTTATACCGATCACAAGAGCCTGAAATATATTTTCAGCCAGAAGGAGCTGAATATGAGACAGAGACGTTGGTTAGAGTTGATAAAGGATTATGATTTGGAAATTCTTTACCACCCCGGAAAAGCTAATGTCGTTGCGGATGCTTTGAGCCGCAAATCGGCATCTCTTAAAATGCTCGAGGTTCTTACACCTCAGGCGAAAATTCGTCAGGATTTAATTGAGCAAGGGATAGAAGTTTGGCTTCAGCGAGTACAGGGACAGTTGTGTACTCTCGAAATTACTTCGTCCTTGATTGATGATATTAAAGGGAAGCAGTGGAGTGACAGATGATTTCTCAACCGAAGGAGATGTAATTAAAGGAAAAGCTCGGCTTTATAGTTCACGAGGATAGTATTACGAGATTTCGGGCGAGGCTTTGTGTTCCGAACGATTTAGAGTTGAGGCAGAGAATTCTCCGAGAAGCTCATGCTACGCCTTACTCAATCCACCCCGGGACGAGTAAGATGTACAAAGATTTGAAGCATAATTTTTGGTGGAATAATATGAAGAAGGATGTTATGGAGTTTGTACTACGGTGCTTGACGTGTCAACAAGTCAAGATCGAACATCAACGACCAGAGGGGTTGTTGAAACCGCTTCCCATTCCCGAGTGGAAATGGGAAGACATCTCTATGGATTTCATCACTGGCATGCCGAGGACTCGAGCCGGAATGAATATGATTTGGGTAATTGTCGATCGGTTGACCAAGTCAGCACACTTCTTGGGTATTAAGGATACTTGGGGACCAGATAGACTGGCTCGAACCTTTATTGCTGAGATCGCGAGGTTACACGAAACCCCCAAGACCATTGTTTCTGATCGAGACGGCCATTTCGTATCGCATTTTTGGCAGACCGTTCATCAGGCTTTGGGCACTGAGTTGAGATTGAGCACTTCCTTTCATCCTCAGTCGGACGGTCAGACAGAGAGGACGATTCAGACGTTGGAAGATATGTTGCGGGCTTGTGCCTTAGACTGGAGTAATGATTGGGAGCTTCATTTGCCATTGATCGAGTTTGCTTACAATAATAGTTGGCACGCGTCGATCAAAATGGCACCCTTCGAGGCACTTTACGGTAGACGATGTAGGTCTCCATTGTGTTGGGACGAGGCTTCCGAGCTAGTTGGAACGGAACCGGATATGTTGATGGAGACTAAGGAAAAGATTTCTATTATCCGGGACCGATTGCTGACTGCCCAGAGTCGTCAGAAATCTTATGCTGATACTCGTCGTCGACCCTTGGAGTTTGAAGTGTGGGATCATGTCTTACTCAAGGTGTCGCCGACCAGAGGAGTCTTCCGCTTTGGGAAAAAGGTGAAACTTAGTCCGAGGTATATCGGACCCTTCGAGATTTTGGACAGAGTTGGAGATTTAGCTTATCGCTTGGCGTTGCCTCCACCTTTGAGTCACGTCCACAGTGTTTTTCATGTGTCTCAGTTGAGGAAGTACGTACCGGATCCGAGCCACATTATCGACTACAGCGAGATTGACGTAGCCGAGGATGTTACCTTTCCGGAGAAACCCGTGAAGATCCTTGAGCATCGCGAGAAACAACTTCGGCATAAGACCTTGAGATTATGATGTATCTATCCCGTATGCATGCTTTTCCTATGATTTTACGGATTGGATTATGCCGTTTTTGGACTTGTGAGGGTTTGGACGATTTTCCAACCTCTAGTTGATTATCCATGTATTTCCATAAATCGTAGACGGGTTTCGGGAGTTTCTTCGTGTAATTTGAATATGGA
This sequence comes from Orobanche coerulescens, assembly GCA_033398695.1. NCBI lineage: Eukaryota > Viridiplantae > Streptophyta > Magnoliopsida > Lamiales > Orobanchaceae > Orobanche > Orobanche coerulescens. The sequence goes on from CM065819.1 coordinate 92,900,365, forward strand.
TAATTGATTATCATATTCCTTGCGAATCGTTTAGGTGCCGGAAGCGCGTTCTTGGACCTACCGAACTCATACCCTTTTTCCATTCGTTTTCTCGATGTCTCAAAGGAAAGTATATATTTATGATTGTACGTTCTCGACTTTGAAAGTAAGAAATATTGATGGTATGATATGAACGAACCGTTTCTACGGCATTCATAGATATATTGATGGCATGATATGAACGAACCGTTTCTACGGCATTCATATATGTATTGATGGCATGATATGAACGAACCATTTCTACGGCATTCATACATGTATTGACGGATGATATGAACGAACCGTTTCTACGGCATTCATATATGTCTTGATGTGACGCTATGAGATTTAGTTATTCCGGAATACTAGTCTTGAATTGATGAATTGACGGTTACATTTACCTTATTGTCGAGAAGTATTGTGTTTCATACTTGATATACTTGCACTAGCTATTCGGCGGCTAACCCCTTTATGGGGGAAATACCTTTTATGTATTTCAGGTTCTAGGAGAGCGGACAGGCAGGTATCGGGTCGGCATGAAGATGGTGGGCAAGAGTGATACTGTGTATTTCCTCTGGTTATGTTTTGAGTTTTCCATTCAGTGTTGTTGTACTGTAATGGTTATTGAATACTCGAGTATTGTTTCCCATTTTCTTGATGTTCCGGCCTGTGTTTGCCGAGGTATTGACTTGTGTTGTGATGTCTTTGCATACATTGGTTATGTTTTGAATACCCCTTTGTATTGATCTTCCTTCCATTGTATGTAGACCTTATCGGTCAAAATTTATGGTTCCGTGTATGTTTAGCCTTGTGGGTCCCATGGAGGGGCTTACGGTGCTGTAATATCCCTGAATAACTTGGGGGTGTTACAGTGGTAAAGTATCTCAATATCATAATCTTTGATTAGTTCTAACCACCGTCTCTGTCGCATATTTAACTCCTTATGAGTAAATATATATATTTTAAACTCTTATGATCGGTGAATATCTGACAGGTAACGCCATAAAGATAATGACGCCAAATCTTCAATGCAAAAACCACGGCTGCTAGCTCCAGATCGTGGGTCGGATAATTAACCTCATAAGGTCTCAATTTCCGTGAAGCATAAGCAATAACTTTCCCGTTCTGCATTAGTACACATCCAAGACCCTATCCGGACGCATCACTATAAACCACGAATCCTTCCGTCCCTTGTGGCAAGGAAAGTACAGGTGCTGAACTTAACCGGCTCTTGAGTTCCTCAAAACTCTGTTGACACGCGTCGGACCACATATATTTCTTATCCTTCCTTAAAAGGTTCGTCATGGGTTGAGCGATTTTAGAAAATCCTTCCACAAATCGCCGATAATAACCAGCTAATCCGAGGAAACTAAGAATTTCCTTAACATTCTTCGGAGGTTGCCAATCTCGGATAGCCTCCGTCTTCTGAGGGTCGACACGAACTCCGTCTGATGAAATTACATGTCCGAGAAACATCACTTCGGACATCCAGAATTCACATTTGGAAAATTTCCCATAAAGTTGCTCTCGTCTCAACACGTCGAGCACCTGATGAAGGTGAAACTCGTGCTCCTCCTGGTTACGAGAATAAATTAAAATGTCATCAATGAAGACAACCACGAACCGATCTAAATAGTCGATGAAATCCCGATTCATTAACTCCATGAATATCGCAGGTGCATTAGTTAACCCAAACGGCATTACCACAAACTCATAATGACCATAACGTGTTCAGAACGCCGTCCTAGCAATATCAGACTCTCGGATTCGCAACTGATGATACCCAGATCTTAAATCGATCTTGGAAAATAGTGAAGCTCCCTGAAGTTGATCCAAAAGATCATCAATACGGGGTAGGGGATATTTATTCTTGATCGTCACCCTGTTCAGTTCTCGGTAATCAATACACAAATGGAAAGAACCGTCCTTTTTCTTGAAAAATAATACCGGTGCTCCCCACGGAGATGCACTCGGCCGGATATAACCCTTCTCGGTCAAATCCTCCAATTGATTCTTTAGTTCCAGCATTTCGGTCAGGGCCATCCGATACGGTGCCTTTGATATTGGAGATGTACCAGACTCCAACTCAATCGTGAATTCCACATCTCTCTGTGGAGGCAAACCAGGTAACTCGTCTGGAAATACGCCGGCATATTCTCTCACTACCGGAATATCCGCCAACATTATTGATGATTTCTAGGTCTTAGTCATATAGCACCAATAACCGACACACCCCTGAATGAGTAATTTCACTGCTTTCATCAAGTTGATGACTCTCCCGGAATAGTTGGGATTACCTCCCTGAAAAACACATTCGACCCCATCGTCTGAAATGATAGTGACCAAACGCTTACGGACGCTAATGACGGCATCGTGATGATCTATCCAATCAATACCCAGAATGACGTCGTCTCTCGGCAAATCTACCACGATTAGGTCTGCTAACCAATCACGGCCATGAAGCTGAATCGGACAATCCTTAATCTCACGATTCCCGATAATTCTTCTACCATCAGGTAGACCGATGACATAAGGATCACAACTAGTAGCACTACCCAGACGTAGTCTACTCAAACATGATTCGGAAATAAAAGAATGCGATGCACCAGTATCAAAAAGGGTACACACAGGTTGAGATAGAATATCGAGTGTACCTGAGATCATCCGGGCCTCTGGATCGTCGGTCTTCTTCATCTCGTAAATTCGGGGCTTGCCGGCCCCCGAACCAGACGGTCCCGTCTGATAGATCTTGGCTCCGCCTTTGTTAGCTCCTGTCGTCTTAAACGACGGGTGACCGAGTGGCTTTGATTCGAACCGTTGGTGGTTTGGGGCCTGAGATGTCGCTGGAGTGGGTTTGGAGTCCCTTCGGCAAAAACGGGCCCTATGCCCCGTAAATCCATAGTTATGGCATGTGATAGTCTGCCTCGGACATTTGGTACTAAAATGACCCTGTTCTCCACAGTTGAAACAGGTGATGGCCGAACTGGCCGCTCGGGACTGAGATTCCGAGGGTTTAGGCACCATAGGAGGTTGCTCAGAAAAAGTAGAGCCCGCACGAGGTTTCTTGAAAGTGGCCTAACTGCCGTCAGACTGATTACGATTCTTTGACTTCTTGCCAGTAGATGAAGTTTGATTCTTAGCAATTTCCTTAGCAGTAAGCTCATAAGTAAGAGATTTCTCGATGAATTTGGCCAGGGTGGTGCAATGATGATTAAGAAACTGTAGTCGCATACGAGGTTTCAACCTCTTGCTGAAATATTTGATCTTGTCCGCCTCAGAATGAATAATGGACGAGGCGAAAGGAAGTAGCTCCTGAAATTTCTCGGCGATGGTGAGAACATCGTCGTCTGCTGTTGGTCGGGAGTGAGTAATTCTGATAACTTGGCCTCTCTGAGTGGGGCCGGATAATACCTCTCCATCATGACAGTCTTGAATTGTTCCCAAGTACAAAATCCGTCGGTGGGCTTCAACGATAACCACCATGAATGAGCGCTCTTACCCAGATAGTAAGCCGCGACTGAAACTTTGTGTCCCTCAGGATAGTCCACCATCGCAAACAGTTTCTCGAAATGCTCCAGCCAATGAATGATATCCACCGGTTCAGATGAACCCTCAAAAGTAGGTGGTCTTTGGCGAGAGATGTCGCCAATGATACTACTCACACCCCTCTCTTGCCTCTGAGGTGGCGGCGGAGGAGCCTGTTGATTCTGAGTAGCTGAGTTATGCATCGTTTCCATCAGTTGTGTCATCTGAGTCATTTGGGACATCATGCCCTGCATAAAAGCGAGTGGATCAACCCGAACACCTTCTGACTGAGCTGTGTCTCGGGTAAGACTCCCTGATAGTGAATGATTACGCCCAGGTAAATGAGTGGCAGCATCACTGCTCGATGAATTAGCATTATTCCTAGCATACGCACGTGTATTCACACGAGATCTCGGGTTTCGGCCCGCACCGCGGCCTCTTCCCCCGCGTCCTCTGCCAGCTCTTTCCATACTAAAGTGGGAAAGTCACGAAATGATTATATATCTCGCACGAATATCACAATATGATTACGTTATGAAATGATGAAAATGAGCATACGTGCTCAAACACAATGCTTACATGAATGATCAACTGAGGTGACGTGATTATCTGATGAAATTTTTGAAATGATTATTTTGAACAAGTTAGTACGATTAATGATACGATCCTCAAGATCAACAACTGAACAGTGAAATGAACTGAGTGATTAATGAATTAACATGATCGACTGGATCACAAATGAAAATGATAAATGAGGAAATCTTACTGTTCTTTGGTCTGAAGGGCTCGGCTCTTGCACGGGTCACACGTGACGCAAAAGTCCAATGATACTAGTCTGATGAATGATGATTTCAAATGAATCATGACTCAGAAGGTAGTATTCAAAACCACTCTCCGATACCAACTCTGTAACACCCCAAACTAGGCGGATATTACAGTGCCGTGGACCCCCGACTGGGACCCACCAGGCGAGTGAAAATGAATGAAATACACAGGGTAAATGTAGTACCGAACCATATTACATCATTAATTACTCCGATGAGGAGTTTTATTACAACACACCCAAGGAAATGACCGAATACAAGTATATTTTATATGGAGATAAAATATACAACACTGAATTAACTCAAAATCCAAACGGAAATCTGCAGCGGAAATAAAATAAGGAAACACGGTGAATGAAAGGACTGGGGCCCCCTACTAGTATCACTGGGACTCCTCGCCGTCAACGTTCTCTTCCCGTGCCTTAGCCTTGCCACGACCTGAAAAACAAAACCCCCAACGGGGTCAGTTACACAGAACAACAATCCTCAAGAGTTGAATAAACACAATCATATATATGCTGTATAAACCACAAGTTCGATCAAAAATGAATCGGTTAGATTATAACCCAATCTTGTTGAAAACATATGCAATCAAACATGCTGTATGAATCAACTAACGGTACGGCTCAAAGGGTGGCGCCACACTACGCCCGGGATGGAAATGTGTCCGTGCACAAGCCACCATCGAGTATCGATCGAATACACGTGTGGTCTTGTACCTAATCAGTCTCACGAAGTGATCTTATCGTGTGCACAGTCCAATGTTAGGCCAACAACCAACACACGACTTAATATGTGCCCGACATGAAAATCCTACACATACTAACCGGCACGCCAGTATGACCCGGAATGTCACGAGATAACAAAAGTGACATCGAAATCAATAATGACTCACCGAGATGAAATGATAGTGAAATGAATGATAGCTCAATGAAATTATTGGAACCGTCGTTCCTCGTGACTGAAGTGATTAATTGACAATGACAAGTCTCGATACGGTTAATACAATATGAATGAATTATGATTATGAATGAACAACAACGAAAGGAATGAATATCCCTTTAACTGAGTAAGAATTAACTTACCTTAACACCGGTGATGATACGATCTCTCTCGAACAACGTCCTAAGGAAACTACCGGTCACTCAAACAACCTTGAATAACACAATTACCAACAATCCGTTCAACATACAAATCAAACACGAATATAACTAACTCAAAACGTCGATACTACTAAACCAAGTTTATTGGGGCATTATATCGAACACGTCGAGGCCAAACTTCGATTGTTTACAACCAAACCTCAATAATACCAATATCGAATCCCCAAGAAGTGTTTCAAATCAACAAAACATCTTCAATACGATCAATAATCCAATATGAATATCCAAATTCGTGATTTCAACAACAATTAATCGAAAACCCCCAAATCCAACTCAATATTCAAAGTGTTCTTGAATAACCTTTCAATAATCCGATGAATATTCATACATACTCATAATCATATGTATATCTCTTTATATAACATGATTATAATGTCCAAAACATCATATCTCAACATAAATAGAAATCCCAGAGGTTTGAGAATATTACCTTTGAAGATCCAAACACTTTGATTCGATGAATACGCGTTAGATCGAAGATCCGAGCTTCACAACCGAATGAAAATGATGAAGAATCGAGTATTCAAGTGATTCATGATGAAACTTTCTCCCACAAACCCTCTCTCTCGGATATAGGATGAAAAATGAGCTTGATCCTCTCAAAAAACGTAATTATAGTGCAGACTGCACTGTGTGCCGCGGCCCGGCCGAGTGTGCCGCGGCACAGGGCCAAAATCTGCCCCCAGTGCTCGGCAGCGTGCCGCGGCCCTGCTGGCAGGAGCCGCGGCCCCCAGTACAGGCTGGTTGGCCAAAACTGCAATATGTGTGTGCCGCGGCGCACACTCCCTTGTGCCGCGGACCACACCCCCTTGGGTCCTAAAATGATGAAAAATGAGCCGGGAAGAGAATAAAAGCAATAGGAATCAAAATTTGGGAAATAATAACACGAAATGGAAGTGCGGAAACCCCAAAACGGTGGTTCCAAGCAATGATTACAAGGGTTCGCCCAACAAAAACACAATTTGAACAATGCGGAGATTTGAAATGACATGAACTCCAACGTCAACATCGACTAATGAATCAATTACAACAATCAAGATAATACTCTTGTCTCGATTTCCAAGTAAGGTTGAAACAATGAACAATATCGATACACAACTCGAAGTTATTCCGAACGGTGAACACGGATGAATGAATGTGGATGATGAACGATTATTAACAAGTGAAAAATTACATAGAGACAATTACCGAATGAAATTACTGAATGATAATGACTGAATTACAACCGGGTATTACAGGCGTATCGTGACGTCCATCTTGAGTCTTATTGATTGGTCGTTCACAGTCCATGTATAATCAGATCTGTTCGATAGTCGGGTTGTCTTTGAAATCCCGTATATATGATTTGTATATGGTTGACGATTTTATTCTCTCGTGTATCTGTCCCCGTTGACCCTTTACTGATCTCGTTTGGAGTTACCATATCTGGTCAACTCATTAGTTATCGACTCTTTATTAATCTCGTTTGGAGTTCCCCCTATCATTGGTAATCTCATTCATTATTGATCCTTATTGATTCTGTTTGGGAGTTTGCCTTATCATTGGTATTCTCGTTTGTTGATCCTTTATAGATCCTATTAGAGTTTATCGTGCCGTTCGCATTCTCGGTTGTTGGTCCTTATTGATCTTGTTAGAGTTTACTGTATCGTCGGTACTGTCGGTTCTTGACCCTTTATTGATCTTATTGGAGTTTATCGTGTCGTTGGTATTCTCGGTTGTCGATCCTTTATCGATCTTGTTGGAGTTTACCGTGTCGTTGGTATTCTCGTTTGTTGATCCTTTATTGATCTTGTTGGGGTTTACCGTATTGTTGGTATTCCCTGTTGTTGATCCTTCATTGATCTTGTTGGAGTTACCACATCTTGGTATTCTCGTTCATGGTTGATCCTTTGTCGATCTTGTGTGGAGTTATCATGTCATTGATATTCCCGTTTTGATGCATTGATTGTTTATCATTATTGATTGTGTGAGCATTCATGTTTTGTATTGATATCCGGGACTTGCCATTATCTCGGGACAGTTGGTTTACAGATGTGCCGTGTGATATCAGTTTTATCAAAATTTGGATCCGATTGTGCGACCCAGTGGACAGGATTGGTCATGGGTAGATTACTCCGTGTTTGAGATGTATTTATGTTTTTGGGGATCTTGGCATTGTTGAATATAGTACAGATGATTAATTCGAATTCATTCGTCACTTGAGAATACGGGGTGTGAATTGAGGTAAGGGTTGGTTTAATACAAGTTACCACGAATTGGTAAGGTTATGTCGGTAAGATTACATTGGAAATATTCTTACCTTGTAATTATATTGATATGTAATTGTATATGTGATGTGATCGTTATCATTGTTGAGTATTATGACTGACCCCGTCGTGGGCTTTATCTTTTAGGTACTCAGAGTTCGAGCTAGTAGCGATCGTGAAGGGATGAGCTTTCCGGTGATACTGGCTATGGCGTGGTTATTGGGGTTCGAATGTTCTTTCTGGTTTTTATAATTCCGCTGCAAATACATTTAATTATGTCTCTATTCGCTGCGTGTGAAATTTTACAAGGGCTTTCAGTATTTTTCCAACTCGTATTTACTTTCTAAATGCCCTTTTGGCGTCTTTGCCTTGTGCTTTCAAATGGTATTTTCTAATGGTAATTGAGAACAACATTTTGAAAAATATTTGAGTATTTAAAACATTACAGTCATTGGCCTTTTGGCATTTTTAAATGTTTGCGAAATTGATTCTAGCCTTGTGGGTTCCAATGTGGGGCCCACGGCGTTGTAATATTCTCGGTCGGTTTTGGGGTGTTACAGTATGTTAAATCATTAGGTGACATATCAGGTGAGTCTTCAGGTGACTATCTATTATGTATGATATATTATCTGCATTACTGTAATACAATGGATATTTCATGCTTTAATTACCTTGTACTATGTGATTTCTTATAGTGTGATGTTGCCTTTTATATTACGTGATTTCATTTAAAATGCTATTGCGATACAATTGTGTGATATGAATAGAAGGAGGTGATGTACCTTGATGCCGTTGGACAATCGTCGGTGCGAATATGACGGTGGCCAACATCTTGTTCCCCGGTGAATTGTTAACGAGTGAAAAGGTGGTTGCCTTGAGATGGTTAAAATGTGATATATGAGTAAGGGACTGAGTGGCTAACGTACGCTATAGTATATGCATAACGTACGCTAGTTTCGTAACATTACGTACGTTAATGTCACTTGGTTACGTACGTAAGGCTTGCATTGGTCTTCCGACCAGAATCTTTCTTTTGACGAGGATTGGGGTACTTTCGGCTGGCTAGAAGACAAACGAGTCAATTGCTCGTAGCGTATGCTAATTGCAAAGCCTAACATACGCTATGGTCAGGTGTTTTACGTACGTTATGACACACTACGTACGTAATAGGTGGGGGCATTCCAGGCAGTAGCCTCTGGACGGCCTTTAACTGGAGGGCATTACGTACGTAAGACCTTTTACGTACGTAAAGCCTTGAGCTCTAACGTACATCAACATGATCGAGTGTTATAAAATAACATTTCCTCCTTCATTTCCCTCGACCAAAAACCTCTTGAGAAACATCCTTGAAGCCTTTTTCCATCCCTTACTCGATTCTTAGCCTCCCAAATCACTTGTATCAACATAGAGGGGGGATTACTCAAGCTCCAGAGAAGATTATATTGGTCAATCGATCCACTCTTCGTTCCTCCTCGTGGTTCTTCGGCGGACCATCATCATTCGTCATTGTTCTTCCTCTATTAAGGTAAGACTATCAAACCTTGAGGCTATCCCTTCAATGTTGTCATTATGCCTACTGGATTACGGGTATTCGGGTAGTTTGCTAACTCTCGTAGACAATCTAATCGGATGAACTTGTAGTAATCAAAACTATCATTGCACATATATTTCATTTCCATGCATCTCGTTGTATTAATCATATGTGAAAATCCCCATCTCAATCAACCTTGGAAATGTAAAACATGCCGAATTAATTGTAGGATAAATTGCGTAGGAATCCGTTATCGTACGTTAAACTATGTGTAACCCATTTTTGCCATATGATTATCAACGTTAAATTAACTAGGAGGAATCAACTCGATAGTATTATTATCATTGAGATTCAACCATTTAAATCATTGTGTAAAACGGTAACTCACCGAATGAAGTACTTAGAATAGAGAATATGATTAGTAGTTATGGAATTCAATTATGTTATAGTCGAATGTTGTCAACCGAAATAATGGTAGGGATAATCTTGTTGAGCAAATTGTTGTAACAATCGTTAATCATAAAATTGAACAATATAACAATACGTATTGCTTGTGAACTTAGAAACACGGTACTAGTTTTGGCGAAATCGAACTAAGTTAAGAGTTCGGTTAGGAAAGGAAAGGGGAAATAGTTTATTCATCATTATCCATACGAAATGTTAATCGGGGATTATGTGGTATATTAAACTCGATCAGTCGTGGAAGGTCAAGTTGGCATAAGGCACTTGCCATCGGATTCAAGGCAAGTAAAATCTTGCTCGAGAAGTGTTAATTTTATTGCAATATTCGTAATACATGAATGTGTCATTGTGTGATGAATGCCGACGATTGTGTAGGTCACAAGTCGTCCAGGAATAAGTCTAGAGGGGGGGTGAATAGACTTATTGAAACTCTTTTCCACAAAGGATGAGTTTCTCAGCTGATGATACAGATGACTTAGAGTCGTCAATGTAAGTGCGGAAGTCAGCTGATGACGAATACAGAAATAATCAATGGAACACTCAAGTATGAATGCAGTAGTTAAGTATGATGCTAAAAACAATAAAGTACGCAGGCAATTTATAGTGGTCTCAGAGGTGAGGTAATCCTCTACTAATCCACTTTCTCCAAACCAGTTGGAGATGAATCCACTATAATTCTCAACCAGTGATAAATATTACAGTGATTCTACAACTTAGCGACAACAACTTCCAACCAGTGGAAATCCTGTCATTGCAACTCCTTTCTGACTGCCTAGCACCAGTTAATTCTTCAAATCCTTGAATGCCTAGCAGTCGCGAAACTTCAACCAGTGAAGTACCCCTTACTCAGGTTTTAAGACAAGACTGTTTTGTCTTCTCCAACTAAAGAGCTTTCTTCGTATATGAACTTAGTTCACGATGCTATAGTTTTCTTGATTGCTTTTAATTGCTTTTGATTGCTCGAGAGTGTTGTTCGCATCGTGCTGCTCAACTTCAAGTCTTCGTATATATATAGGTGTCGATCCTTTGAGCATTTCTTCATAGCCGTTGCAAATCTGTAACAAATCCGTCCGTTGGAGAAATAGACTTCTTTGTTTTTCTTTCTGAACGTTGCAAGGCTGGATTCCCATATTTTAATCCAATTCCGACCGTTGTGAAGACTTCCATGTGATGGAGCCGAATCTTTGGATTTTAATATGCTTAAAGTCTCCAGTGGTGTGTCTGGATGATTTATTTAAATCATATCCTTCCGGAAATCTCTCCAATCTGTCTCTAATCGCCCGCATGTGACTTTCCGTAAATATTGACTATTCAACACATGCTGATGTGGACTGGAGTACTTGGCTGATCACTTAACTGACCTCTCTGTGGTCAACTAGTCTGATGTGCAGTCAACCTTCTCTGCTGCCGACTTCTCTGATGTGCCGGCTTGTCTGTAGTCTTTTGACTTGATTGAACTTGACTGATCTGATGGTCAGACTTCATATGACTTGACTTTTCTTCTTGACTGCAGTCTGGTCCAACTTCGTTGATTAAATTGTTTGACTAGAACTTCTCTGATAAGGGTTGCCTGATGCAGCTCGTCTGTAGTCAACCTTATCTGAACAGTTGAGTTGACCAAGACTCGGCTGATAGATACTTATCTGTTCTTAGCCGATTTTAAAGCCTAACTTATATGGCCTATAGAAGATACTCATTTGGTTCTTCTTTACATTTTGCCAAGTATCTAACTTAACACAATTTGGCCTATGGAAGATACTCATTTGGTTCTTCCTTACATTTTGCCAAGTAATAAACATACATTTGAATATATAAAGATGACATCATCATAATCTAATAAGTATTCCTAACAAATTCCCCCTATTTTTATGATGGCAAAACTTAAGCAACTTATTCAAATGAAGAACAGGTATGCACATTGTTAGGAGTATGCCCTCGAATGCCACTCAGAGGATGTTGAGTGAGGGCATTGCACTTGTAATTATGTAAATCAATTATATAAGGCAATGAATGTTTCTTTATTTACTGGTAGTTACTGGCATTCCTAACTCGTAAATATACATATAGAAACTAGTCCGTGTATTTGAGAGCAAAACGTTCCACTCCTTATTGGATAAGGGGTCGCACCGGAAAGGTTTATAGCTCAAATACTTAATCGTCGCAAGTCAATGAAACTTGGTAGGCGTTAAGTTTATGTGAAGACTTGTATGACGTGTTCTTTGAAATGGAAAGTGCATCGCTTAACGCTATTGGTTAGTGGGAGCACACGTTATAGGTATGCTAATTGGATTAGTATACTCGAACCGACTCACCCTCGATTCGTCACACGGATTTCACTCGGGATACCAATGATGAATCGAAAGGTTGTGATAGGTATTCGTGAACCTTCGACTTGAGGATTTAGTAGGGATGTGCTTGTGACGTCAAGATTTTCATTAGAGTAGTTCGACCCTATAAACCTAAGGTGGGGGTCAACCTCGACGTGCATCTTGATGGGCAAGTAGCAGTCCTATGAATACCAAGATAGAATTCTTTCTCCTGTTAGTGAACGGGTTATATGTCCTATGCAGTTATTGGCAGATGAGATCATAAGTCTTTGGCCAAAGCATTGGAGCTAGCTGTATTAGATACACGAGAGCTCGATGATCTCGATTTCCATTAACGCATGCATAGCGTCAAGTACATATGGGGTTTGGTCGACCGTGACCCTATAACTTGATCGGGACATTAGAAAGAAGGGTTTATACGTTCGGTATTCATGGCGTAATGGTTCTTGAATGATCCCAATCATTCGTTCTCGATCAGTGCAGTGTAGGCCACCAGGCTGGCTAGGTGGTGCTACTACTCTTTTGGTTCCTCCCATTGCTGACTGAGACGGACCTACCGAGTCGCGCATTAGGATTGACGACGGAATGAATCAAGCTAATTCTCTCATTATGTGTATTAGATATTAGATATCTAAATTTGAGACATTAGATGTCTAAATCGATTTATTGGATAAATTGATATACGGCCTAATGAATTAAATATATCACTGGGTGATTAATTTAATTCATGAATATAATTATTTCTTGGAGAAATTAATTATGTTATTTTTTATTTGATATGTTTAATTAATTGGATTAATTAAACGACACAAATACATCGGAACGGAATAGGAGTTTATCTGTTTGGACTCACGGGAGTTCGAAACGAACCGAACTCGTCCCGGCTCCTTCTAGATGGCCATCCCATTTTCCCTCCTCTTTCCTTTGGTCATAGTTTCCACCTTAATTGGTGGAAGACTTGAAGTATCAAGGGAACAAGATCTTTTAATTAATTCATTTTAATTATTTAGTCTTGATTTGCGAGGATTTTATGGAGCATAAAAAGAAGACTCTCTTCACTTGTTTGATAAGCTTTCAACGTGAGAATATAGAGAGAGAGAGATAGACTTTGAGTTTAACACTCATCTTCATCTTCTTCATTCACTGCCTCTTCATTTTTCTTGGAGAAAAATTGAGAGAAAATTATTGAGAGATATATTATACACTTAGAGTGTAATAATAAAAGCTTCATCATTTGATTCTAGCCGTAACCTTAGAGGTTAATCAAGTGTTGTTATTCCTGCTTTTCCGGTGCGTGGCAAGTAGAGACGCGGTGCTTTCGGCGTTGGATCGTTCAAGGGCTTGGAGCGGATCGGATACGTAGAGATCAACTAAAGCTTGGGGAATAGCTCAAGAGAAGGTTTCCATTTAATCAACGGACTTCGAGGGTTAGTTTCTTACGACTCTTGCTTTTCGTTTATATATTCGTATATACGTAGCTCGATCGATCCTCGTAGGGATTCGGATCGAATTAATTTTCGTTTTACCGCTTCCGCTGGGCCTTCGTTTTAGGCAACGAATCCCAACACACATAAGTGCAAGACACAAACTAAAATCAGTCTTGTTTTGAGACAACCAGAGGTTGTCATTCAAATGACTGTTTATATTAAATTCTTCCGAGTTTGTTTTACAAGTACATCTGCTTTGAATGAACAAAAAAATACAAAAATTTGATTACAAAAAAATACAAGTACAAAGAAATCCTATCTGCCTCTCCCTCTGCGGACAATTTGTTTGGGAGGCCTAAAAGGCTTTGCACAAATTGGTCTCTTCTTGATAGGTGTTAGGCCGTACTTCCTCCTGATAACAAGAGCGGAAAAATCTTGATCTTCTTTGGATGAGAATTTATGCTCTTCACATAGCTTCCTTATCTCGCTCTGCAAAGCTAGCTCATCCAATTCATTGTTTTGCAAAGTGGGAGGTTCTTTAGCTCTGAAGGGAGGAACCATGGGGTATGCATTCCATGCATTTGCATGTTTTACTAAGATGGCCCAGAGAGTTGGCCATGTTGATTCTATAAAGTCGATAAATGTCTGCTGTGGGGAGCAGTTTTTCTCCTGGAGTAACTCCCAGATATAATATTTTTCATTGAACTGCTTTTTTGCAGTTCCCCACATTTGACTAGCTTCGGCAGGTAGGAAATCCCCAACAAACCAAAGCTCTTTGCCTTAACATTCTAATATAGGCACTGCTCCTTGCCTTGATCTCCTCTTCTTCTCTGCAGGCTGATCTTCAGGATCAGCTACTTCTTTCCTCTTTTGACTTGATGTCCCAGCTTCAATTAATGGAACATCTTGCCTTTTCTTCGTTCTGAGCTCCTGAACCTGAACTTCTCTTACTTCCCACTGCTTCCGTCCTTCCCCCTTTTTGCCAGCATCAACCAATATAGTTAATTGCTGCTCTACTCGGTGCATCCAGTCAGACATGCCAAGTGGCATTCTGGAATTGTTGTGAGGAGGAGGTTGAGGAACATTCCTCTGCAGTAGGGTGTCAATTTTTGCCTTTATAGACTGTAGGTCAGGTGAGATTTTTGCGGCAAGCAACTCTTCAAAAGATTATTTGACAATGCTGCGGATCAGCTCAGTCATCACAGGGGAGATAGGTGATGTCTGAGGAGAGTGCTCACCGAAGCTTTCTGCGCCTGCATGTAGGTTTGCAGTTGACCTACCTGTCTGCAGACACCTATCTGCAGGCGGCTGATCAGATGGGGTCTGCTCTGGGGTCCCCGATCTGTCATCTAAATCTTCATCTAGGCTGGTGTAGCGGGCAGGAGCCCCAGTCTCTTCTGCTCTGGTTTCATTTTTGCCTTTTTCTTCTTCAGCCTCTTTTTCCTTCTCTTCTTCCTCTTTCTCTTCTCTCTCTTCTTCCTTTTCTTCCTCTTTATCTTTTTTCTTCTCCTCCTCTTCATCATCATCCTTCTTTTCTTCCTCATCACCTTTCTTATCATCATCATTATCAGCATCATCATCATCATTTTGTTTTTCAACTTCTTCTCATTCTTCTTCATCTTCTTCTGCCAACTCTTCTGTCTTTTCCACTTCCCCTTCTTCAGTCTGTTTTTCAAATTTCTCTGCTTTTTCTTCAACTATGATTCTTCTTTTTCAGATTCTTATTCTTCCCACTGTCTCTCTTCTTCTTCTTGTTTTCAACTAATATTTTTTCTTCTTCTTCAACTTCTACTTCTTCCTCTATTATTTCTTCAATTCTAATTTCCTTTTCAACTACTTCTCCATCCTCATTGAGGGTACCATCAAAAACACTTTCCATAATAACATGGATGAGCTGGTCCATGTTGGTTTTAAAATGGGACATGAACCAGCCTTCCTGAAGTAGCAAAATTATGTCTGACTCGTTGCAAAAATGAATGAGTAGATCCTCTGTAGCCTGGGGATACTCCCAGCTACTCCCTTCAATAAAAGCTTGCAGTTGAGAAAATGTAACAAATTTAAGAGTTTTCCATTCTTCAAAAATTTCGATAAAAGAATGTTTGAGAGCATGTTGTTTTACTAGCAAAAGTTGCTCTACAGACAGGTTGAAAGAATTGTTTTCGATCAGGTTGAAAGAATAATTTGATTCTGGAATGAGAATAAGCAAACTTGCCTCTTCTTCTTCTGATGCGAAATGAGGGTTTAGAACAGGAACCATTTGAGTTTCCAGGCTGGAGGGAGCAGGCTGATCCTCCATGTGATCTGGTGCAGGTGTAGACAAGTATTCTGGCTGCTCCTCCTCTTCAAAGTCTAGTCGCTTAGGCCTTTTGGGGGATGGTTCTGGTGAGGATTCGATTAAGGATGGTTCTCCAAGGTCTGGTCCCCTTCTTGAAATGGATGGCGATTGGGGTATCATCTGAATCTGAGTCAGACTGAGCTGCAGGTTGATCCCTGGATGCAGCTTGATCTCCAACTGACTCGCCTGAGCTCGAAGGGTATTTGTAGGGAGTTGGCTCTACAGACATTTCCCTTAGCAGTTGAGCTGCTTGCCTATCTCTGCCTAATCTCCTTAGGGTCTCTAGGTCTAAGTGACCAAGCCTCTTGTTGATGTGGAAGGGGTCAGGGCTTCCCTTCGCCACACCAAACTGCTCCAACATCCAACTTATTTGCGTTCCAAATGCTAGGTTGTTTTTAAATCTCCTTTCATCGTCTAGCCACTGGACTTCGTTTACCTCCTGCACCAATTGCCTTAAAATATAGTCACACCAATCGATGGGTTCATCTTGAATAAGAGCCCTCAAAACCATGAATTTGGCAGACGATAGTTGGTCATAACTCCCAGCCATGCCCATCACTATTTTGTTGGTAATATCCAACGCATAGCGATATTCTTTATTTAGCTCACTTCGCTTAGCAGTTAGCTTCATCTTTGATGGCTGCTAAGGAGCCTTGATCTTCAGCCACATGTCGGCTGCATTTTGTTTTAGGGATTCGACGGCCATGCCATGGGACTTCATCCCGAATGCCTTTCCAATTGACTGCGGAGTGATATCCATTTGAACTCCAAAAATTGAGCTCCTAATGACCGATTCGAGAATTCTGGCTTCTCTGTAGAAAGCAATAACAGACTCTTTAAAGAGATATTTGTGGCTGATATCCAGAAATGGGTAGATCCCATTCGTCTTCATCGATCTGATAAGGTGACGTACGTCGTTGTTCAGGTTGGTCTTGAGCAGTCCCTCGAAATCGACCACCAGCGAGAAAATGATTTGGTCCTTCACCGCCTTCAGGTTCACACCGTTGAAGTAGGATTCCATTTCTGTGCAAGAAAAACTTCTGAGTGTATTTGAAAGTTCAAAGGATTTCTGCTCTCGAAAATTAGGGTTTGTGAGCTTGAAGAAGGTAAAGTGAAATGACTTTTCCTTCTTTAAAAAGAAAATGAAGCGACGTTTTAATATTAATTTTTTTTGAGTCGGTTCAAATTTTGAAATTGTATGACGGTTGGAATTTTTTAAATGTGAACGTGTAAGCGTGCGAGTTTGTCATCGTGTAAACATGTGAACGTGAGATTGCCACGTGTAACTAAATAATAATAAAATATTCAGGAGTTGGTCAAAATTAGAAAACTTAGCTGGTTGACCGTTTGACTATTTGACTACTCTGCAACAGGTAACTCTCCTTGTCTACTTCAAGTAGGTTATGATGCCTGTGGTCAGCTTAGTCCGTCCTTCGTCTTTTCGTCTGGTCTGATCAGGTAACTTCCTTTGCTCGTCTGATCTGGTCTTCAGGTAGCTTTCTCGTTTGTACTAGATTCCCAATCTAGTAATTCAAGTTCCCTGCTCAGCTCGAAAAACCTTTCTTCGGGTGAAGGTTTGGTGAAAATGTCAGCAATTTGGTATTCTGTGCTGACTCTTTCAACTCTGACTCTCTTATTAAGCATGTGGTCTCTTATGAAATGATGCTTAACGTCAACGTGCTTCGTCCTTGAGTGTAATATAGGGTTGTTAGTGATTGCAATTGCACTATTGTTGTCACACCAAATTAGGACTTCATTTGCAATTATGTTGTAATCCCTTAGTTGTTGTCTGATCCATAAGATTTGGGCACAACAGCTACCTGCATCTAGGTATTCTGACTCTGTTGTTGAGATAGAGTTAGATATCTGCTTCTTGCTAAACCAGGATATCAGTCTGGTTCCTTGGAATTGGCACATTCCACTTGTGCTTTTCCTGTTAATTTTACATCCTGCGAAATCTGCATTTGAATATCCTGAAAGCTCAAAGTTGTTATCTTTAAGATACCATAAACCAACATTAATGGTAGAGTTAAGATATTTGATGATCCTCTTAGCTGCTTCCAGGTGTGACTGCTTGGGTTTGGACTGAAATCGTGCACATACTCCTACAGCATATGAAATGTCTGGCCTGCTTGCAGTCAGATAAAGAAGTGATCCAATGAGTCCTATGTAGTGGGTTGAATCCACTGATATGCCTTCTTCATCTGCATCTAGGTGTGTGCTTGTGCTCATAGGAATTTTTGCTGATTTGTCCGATTCCATTCCAAATATCTTGATTAGATCTCTGGTGTATTTGGCTTGGTTGATGAAAATTCCATTTTCCATCTGCTAACTTGCAGTCCTAGAAAGAAATTAAGCTTTCCCATCATACTCATCTCAAACTCTGCTTGCATGAGATTTGATAACTTCTCACATAGCTCTGGATTGGTTGAGCCAAATATGATATCATCCACATATATTTGAACTAATAATATGTGGTCTTCATGCTCCACTCTGAATAGGGTTTTATCCACCTTGCCTTTGCTGAAACCATTCTCCTCAAGAAACACGGATAATGTTTCATACCATGCTCTTGGTGCCTGCTTGAGTCTATATAGAGCCTTTAGAAGCTTGTAGACTTTTTCTCCTTTGAAAAAACCAGGGGGTTGCTCCACATAGACTTCTTCTTCTAGAATTCCATTGAGAAAGGCACTCTTCACATCCATCTGGTAGACTATGAAATCTTTGAATGCAACATATGAAAGGAATAGTCTGATGGCTTCTAATCTTGCAACAGGTGCATAAGTTTCATCAAAATCTATCCCTTCGCATTGTGCATATCCTTTAGCAACAAGTCTGGCTTTATTCCTAGCAACAGCTCCATCTTCATCGCATTTGTTCTTGTACACCCATTTGGTGCCAATAACCTTCTTATGATCTGGTCTGTCTGTTAATTCTCAAACATTGTTCCTTTCCATCTGATTAAGCTCTTCTTGCATAGCATTGATCCAAGAGTATTCTTCCAGGGCTTCCTTTGTTGTCTTAGGTTCAATTTGAGACATAAAGCATGAAAACATTGCCATTCCTACGGGTAGGGTAGACTGTCTTGTCTTGACTCCATCAGTTAGCTTCCCAATGGTCTGTTGGATAGGATGATCATTGATCCACTTAGGAATGTCTTATTCTTCAAGGTCTGTTCCTCCTGTAGATTTGCTTTCGTGGGTTTCTTCTCTCTCTGGATCAGCTTGGTTCTGATCTCCTTGGTCTGCAACTGGGTCAGCTACCGTCTTGTCATCTGCAGGTGGGGGTCCTGTCTGATCTGCAGATGGGTCTTTATGAGCTACAGATTGGTCTTCTTCAGCAGCAACTGGATCTGATAGGTTTTGTGATCCTATCTGATCTGCAGTTGGGTCTTCAGTAGCTATAGATGGGTCTTCAGGCTGATCTGCAGGTGAGTCCACCATTCCTGTGTCATAGATAATGACTTATTCCGGGGTGGCAGATTTGAACTTATTCTCTATCAGCTCCACCTTTTTTCCTGTACTCAACAGTAGTTTCATCAAATACAACATGAGGTGTTTCCTCCACAACTAAGGTTCTTTTATTAAAGACTCTATATGCCTTGCTTCTTTGTGAGTATCCCATAAAGAGACCATCATCAGTGTTAGCATTAAAGGCATTTAGTTGGGTTTTACCGTTGTTGTGGATGAAACACTTACAACCAAAAATATGAAAATAAGCAACTGTTGGTGTTCTGCCATTCCAAACCTCATAGGAAGTTTTGCCATGTCTCCCTACTATCATACTCCTGTTCTGAGTGTGACATGTCTTGACAAATGACTTGCCGTAACCTCTGGCGTGTCACCGCAATCATGAACCTGACAGCTTCCTTCAAGGTTCTGTTCCTTCTTTCAGCAACACCATTCTACTGAGGGGTCCTGGCTGCAGAGACTTCATGCTGGATCCCATTCTGATCACTGTAATCAGTTATAGCCTTGTTGAGAAATTCTCCTCCTCTATCTGATATGATCTTGATGATTGAGAGAGATTTCTCATTCTGGATCCTCCTTAGCAGCTCAGGTAACTTGGTTAGTGTTTCACTCTTCTTATAGAGAAAAACAACCCATGTGTATCTTAAGTAGTCATCTACTACTACTAGAGCGTGCTTTCTGCCACTTAAAGTCCTTGGCTTGATGGGACCAAATAGATCCATGTGAAGTAGATCTAAAATCCTTGTTGTGAGAGTGGTAGGTTGAACTGGCTTAAATGATGCTCTTGTTTGCTTCCCTTTCTGACACGCATCACAGAGAGATTCCTTCTTGAATACTTCTTCTGGAAGTCCTCTGACCAGCTTCCGAGAACTAATCTTGTTGATGGTTTTGAAATTTAGGTGACATAGTCTCTTGTGCCACAGCCATCCATTCTCAGGTATTGTCTTAGATAGAAAACAGGTATTAGGAGTTCATGTGTTCCAATCAATCATATAAACATCTCTTCTTCTGAATCCTTGTAGCTTCACTTCTCCAGATAGGATATCTATCACCATGCATTTCCAAATGGTGAAGACTACTAGATTCTTCTCATCACAAAACTGACTTATGCTCAAAAGATTATACTTGAGTCCTTTGACATAATAAAATTTGTATATGGTGATGTTTCCTCTGTGCAGCTCTCCAAAACCTTTAGTCTGCCCTCTAGAGCTATCTCCAAAGGTTACATCTGGACCACTTTCTTTGGTATAATTTGATAGCACCTTCTTGTTCCCGGTCATGTGCCTTGAGCATCCGGAATCTACAAACCATTCTTCACCTCCTATATTTGAATTTGTGGAGATGTGGTAGTAGTCCTTCCACGTTTTCTGCAATCAGACAGGCAGAGATTTAGGTACCCAAATCTGTGTGGGTCCTCGGGGGTTAGTTGGTTTCCTGGAGAACTGGTTTCTCCTGGGGTTGTGAAAGTTGCTTTTATTACCCCTAAAAGGTGTGTAAAGTCTGGCCTATATCCTCTGTTAGGATTGTGTACTGGATATGCCTCATAAAACTGATGGTGTGGGCCATGCCTAAATCTTGGCTGAGGCCATTTATTAAATCCTTGAGGTCTCCACACCTGTTTCTTTTGAAAATTAGGATAACCTTGAGGTTTCCATTTGCCCCTCCCATTTTCAAATCTATTTTTAGGGAGTCTTTGATAATAATGGGCATGTTGTCTGGGCTGCTGCTTCTGCCTTGGCCATTGCCTAGTCTCATGTATAGGTGGCTGCCTTGTATACCTTGGCTGCAGCCTAGACCTGTGACTTGACTGCTGCATATTTTGAAATACAGGTTTGTATTGGCTCAGCAGACGAGACAATCATTTCTCCCTTGATGAAAGTGGTTTTAGAACTAGAGGGAGTGTGGGGGTCATATCCAAGGACTGATCTGGAATATAATGGCCTTTTATTCATACACAATTCGTCCAGGGTTAGACATGCCTTCAGGGAGGTTATTTCCTTTGCCTGAGTTTTAGTTAGCTGAGTCAGTTTAGTAAATTCAGTTTTGACATGAGCAAGTGCAGCGAATTTTTCACTATTCAAAATAGTTAATCGTTTTATCTCAGCTGTGGTATTATCAGCTTGGTTTGTAGAGTTGTCTGCAGCCTGTTTTTCAAGATCATCTTTGGTTTTATTTAGTTCTAGGCTGAGTTTTTCAAAATCATTTTTCAGCTGCCCATCTTGATCTTGTAACTGGGTCCTCTCGGCTGATACAGTTTGGTGTGAAGATTTTAATCTCTCAAAATCTTTGAGAAGCTGATTTACAGACTCGTGTAAGTCCATGTCTTGTGACATGTATGAGCTGTTATTATTTGAATCTGAGGGTTTAGATGTTGCCTCTTCATCAGCTAGGTTGGCCATCAGACAATCATATTCTTCATAATCATCATCATAGAAGAATCTGTTGCTTGATTCTACTCACTCTTGGTCTTCTCCAATGAGGGCCTTCCTTCGGTCTTGTTTTCTGCTCACCTCCTTCTTACTCTCATCCTTCTTGAGATCAGGACAGTCGATTTGGATGTGTCCTGTCTTGTGGCAATTATAACACTCCACCTTCCAGCTTCCAGCCTTTTGATTTCTCCTTGGATTCTCCTTATAGTTCTTCTTGTATTTGGAGTAATTATTTCTAAAGTTGATGAACCTTTGCATTATGAATGCCATTTCTTCCTCAAAATCTAGGGGATTTGGAGGCTTGACTTCAGATAATCTCTTGGCGGGGGACTCAGCTGCAAATGCTATTCCCTTCTCTGCAGGCTCGGTTGATGATGAACTTGGAAGCTCAAACTCATAAGCCTTTAGATCAGAGAACAGCTCTTGATCTTTAGTTTGTTAAGATCCTTGGATTCTCTCATGGACACTGCCTTCATATTCCATTCTGGGTTGAGAGATCTTAGAACCTTCAAGGCCATCTCCCTGTTGCCATATGTTTTTCCCAAAGAGTTAATTTCATTAATAATCTCTGTGAATCTTGTGTCTACTTGGTCGATAGACTCTCCATTCTCCATTTTTAAGTTGTCAAACTTTTGCATAGCGATTGACAACTTGTTCTCTTTTATTAGCTCAGTTCCTTCGCACATCACAACTAGAGTATCCCAAATTTCTTTTGCATTCTTGCAATTCTTGATCTTTACCATTGTTGATCTGTCAAGAGTTTGGTACAGCACGTCTCTGGCCCGGTTGTCAAGGTTGGCCAACTTTCTTTCTTCAATGGTCAGCTCTGTCCTCTTCTTTGGAATCTTTTCTGGCTTTTCGGCTGAAATCTCTTCAGGAGTGTTGTCCTTCTCGAATATGAAAGGACATTTAAGGTGGTTCGAGCGACCTATATTCCATTAAGGTCATTTGTTCGTGGAAGGACATTTCATCACCGATATTGAGGTAAGTTAATTCTTACTCGGTTAAAAGGATACTCATTCCTTTCGTTGTTGTTCATTCATAATCATAATTCATTCATAATGTACTAATCATGTTGAGACTTATAAGTATCAAACTAATCATTCAATTTACGAGGAACGACGGTTCCAATCATTTCAGTGAGCTATCATTCATTTCATTATTATTTCATCTCGGTGAGTCACTCTTGACCCTTGTCGGATTGTTATTCATTAATATTCATCATGGTCACTCTTGTTCAAGTGACCTTCTGGGTTCATATTGCATGGCCGGGTGGTTATGTGTGGAATTTTTAGTCGGGCACATGATAGTCATGTGAAGGGTTCACCTACATAATGGACTGTGCACACGGTAAGTTACTCCGTGAGACTAATTAGGTACAAGGACGGGTGTGTCCGGACACTCGTCTTGTGCACTTGCACGTCCCATTACGGGCGTACTATGATGCCCCTCTTCAGCTTACTTTCATAATTAAGATATATCATGATTGTGTTTATTCAACTCTTGAGGATTGTTGTTCTGTGTAACTGACCCCGTTGGGGGATGTTGTTTTCAGGTCATGGAAAGGGTAAAGCACGGGAAGTAGGGGTGGGCATGGGACAGGATGGGTCGGGATTGGGCGAATCCCGTCCCGTCCCAAAAATAAATTACCGGGACGGGACGGGACGGGATTGCGTATTTTGAAATTCATCCCGCACGTCCCGATCCCGTTCGGGTTCGGGTCGGGACTGGGACGGGATGAGATATCCCGCACATTTATTGACCTTGACAGAAACTGTGAAAACGAATGAGACAACTATAAATTTTGGAATTATCAAAATGAATAGAAATTAAAAAAAAATCCAAACTAGTCATTCCAAAAAAAGTGACTCTCAATATCCATTATAAACTTAAAAAATACACAACAAAATAGATAGTAACGTAAACACGCACAAAGAACAATAGATCAATAATCCAAATGCATAGTTCATATTACATCAAAATCAACACATGAAGATAAAATTCAAATTGAAAGTGCAGAAAACATCAACTTAAAACTGAAAATTTAAAACTGAAACTTTGAAGTTTCATACATCATACATCAATTTAGGGTTTACATGATTAAAAGATATATAAAAAATTGATTATATTAAATATTACGGGACGGAACGGGATTGATCGGGACGGTCCCGATCCCATCTCGTCCCATTTGAATAGTAACAGAGTGGGACAGGACGGGATGGGATTGCCATTTTAATAAACTCTCCCGTCCCGTCCCGCTAGTTTTTGGGATGGGATCGGGACGGGATCGGGATTTCGGGTTCAAGTGCCCAGCGCTAACGGGAAGAGGACGTTGACGGCGAGGAGTCCCAATGATACTAGTAGGGGGGGCCCAGTCCTTTTCAGTCATTCATGTTTTCTTCATTTTTATTTCCGCTGCAGATTTCCGTTTGGATATTCATTTTTATTCAGTGTTGTATATTTTATCTTCATATAAAATATACATGTATTCTGTATTTCCTGGGTGTGCTGTACTTGAAACTCCTCATCGGAGTAATTAATGATATAATGTGGTTCGGTACTATAATTATATTATTTAATTCATTAATTTTCATTCGCCTGGTGGGTCCTAGTTGGGGGTCCATGGCACTGTAATATCGGCCTAGTTTGGGGTGTTACAGAGTTGGTATTGGAGCGTGGTTTTGAATACTACCTTCCGAGTCATGTCTCATTGATATCATCGTCCATCAGACTAGTATCATTGGATTTTCGCGTCACGTGTGACCTGTGCAAGAGCCAAGCCCCTCAGACCAAAAGAACAGTAAGATTTCTGACGCCATGGTATAATTTCTAGCAATAGGAATCACTCATTCATCATTCATCAGTCAACAAGACTCAATCATCATTTTCGTTTTGATCATGTCGATCATGTTAACTCATTAATCACTCGGTTCATTTCATTGCTCAGTCGTTAATCTTGAGGATCGTATCATTAATCTTGTTAATTTGTTCAAGATAATCATTTCAAGAGTTTCATCAGATAATCATGTCACCTCAGTTGATTCTTCGTGTAATCATTGTGTTAGAGCGCGTATGCTCATTATCATCATTTCTTAACATAATCATAATGCGGTATTCATGCGAGATCTATAACTATCGTGTGACTTCCCTACTTCAGTATGGAGAGAGATGTTAGAGGACGCAGGGGGAGAGGCCGCGGTGCGGGCTGAAACCTGGGATCTCGTGTGAATACACGCGCGAACGCAAGGAATAATATTAATTCATCGAGCAGCGACGCTGCCACTCATTCACCCGGAATTAATCACTCACTTCCAGGAAGTCGTACCCAGAACATATCTCAATTGGAAGGTGTTCGGGTTGATTCACTCATTTTTATGCGGGGCATGATGGCCCAGATGAAATTGCTTAATCATCATTGCGCCTCTCTAGACGATTTAATCGAGAAAGCTCTTACTTATGAGCTTACTGCGAAGGAAGTTGTTAAGCATCAACCTTCATCTTCTGGCAAGAAATCGAAGAAGCATAATCAGTCTGAAGGCAGTCAGGCAACCTTCAAGAAGCCTCGTGCGGGCCCTACCTCTTCCGAGAGACCTCCTATGGCGCCTAAACCTGCAGAGTCTCAGTCCCGGGCGGCCAAGTCGGTCATCACCTGTTTCAACTGTGGAGCACCGGGTCATTACAACACTAAGTGTTTGAGGCAATCTATCACGTGTTATATCTGTGGGGTTGCCGGGCATAAGGCTCGTTTCTGCCGAAAGGACCCCAAACCTCCAATGTCATCTCAGACCCTGAAGCAGTCAGCGGTCCAGAATCAGGCCACTCAGTCCGCGTCGTTTAAGACGACGGGAGCAAACAAAGGCGGAACCCACAACTATCGGACAGGAGCATCCGGTGCAGGGACTAGTGAGCCCCGAATTTATGAGATGTAGAGAGCCGACGATCTAGAGGCCCGAATGATCTCAGGTACACTCGAAATTCTATCTCAACCTGTGTGTACCCTTTTTGATACTGGTGCATCGCATTCATTCATTTCTGAGTCTTGTTTGAGTAGACTTCATCTGGATAGTGCTACTAGTTGTGAACCCTATGTCATTGGACTACGTGACGGTAGAAGAATTATCGGGAACTGTGAAGTTAAGAATTGTTCGATTCATCTTCATGGCCGTGTGTGGCTAGCAGACCTAATCGTGGTGGATTTACCTAGAGACGACGTTATTTTGGGTATTGGTTGGATGGATCGTCATGATGCCATCAATAGTGTCCGTAAGCGTATGGTCACTATCATTTCAGACGATGGAGTCGAGTGTGTATTTCAGGGGGAGTAATCACAATTGTCCAGGAAGAATCATTAATATGATGAAAGCAGTGTAATTACTCAATCAGGGTTGTTCAATCATTCATTGTATCATTGTGATTGATTGGTCGTTCTAAGGCAATCCAGTTGTTCAATCATTCATTGTATCATTGTTATCGATTGGCCGTTCTAAGGCAATCGAGGTGTTCAACCATTCATGGTATCAGTGTTATTGATTGGTGATGTATTTCCAGACGAGTTACCTGGTTTGCCTCCACCGAGAGATGTGGGATTCACGATAAAGTTGTAGCCTTGTATCGGATGGCCCCGACCGAAATGCTAGAACTAAAGAATCAATTTGAAGATTTGACCGAGAAGGGTTATATCCAACCGAGTGCGTCTCCGTGGGGAGCACTGGCATTATTTGTCAAGAAGAAGGACGGTTCTTTTCGCTTGTGTGTTGATTATCGAGAGTTGAACAGGGTGACGATCAAGAATAAATATCCCTTACCCCGTATCGATGATCTTTTAGATCAACTTCAGGGAGCTTCCGTATTTTCCTAGATCGATTTAAGATCTGGGTATCATCAATTGCGAATTCGAGAGTCGGATATCGCTAGGACGACGTTTTGAACACGCTATGGTCATTAAGAGTTTGTGGTAATGCCGTTTGGGTTAACTAATGCACCTGCGGTATTCATGGACTTAATGAATCGAGTTTTCATCAACTATTTGGATCAGTTAGTGGTTGTCTTCATTGATGAAATTTTGATTTATTTCTGTGACCGAGAGGAGCACGAATTTCACCTTCATCAGGTTATCGACGTGTTGAGACGAGAGCAACTCTATGGAAAGTTTTCCAAATATGAGTTCTGGATGTCCGGAGTGACGTTTCTTGGATATGTAATTTCATCATACGGAGTACGTGTCGACCCTCATAAGACAGAGGCTATCCGAGATTGGCAAACTCCAAAGAATGTTAAGGAAATCCGAAGCTTCCTCGGATTAGCAGGCTATTACCGGCGATTTGTGAAAGGATTTTCTAGAATCGCTCAACCTATGACGAACCGTTTTGTGCAAGGATAAGAATTACATGTGGTCTGATGCGTGTCAACAGAGTTTTGAAGAACTCGAGAGTCGTTAAATTTCAGCACCTGTCCTTTCCTTGCCACAAGGGACGGAAGGATTCGTGGTTTATAGTGATGCGTCTGGACACGGTCTTAGATGTGTATTAATGCAGAACGGGAAAGTTATTGCCTATGCTTCACAAAAACTTAGACCTTACGAGGTCAATATCCGACCCACGACCTGGAACTAGCAGTCGTGGTTTTCGCGTTGAAGATTTGGCGTCATTACCTTTATGGCATCACCTGTCAGATTTTCACCGATCATAAGAGTTTGAAGTATATATTTACTCAGAAGGAGTTAAATATGCGACAGATAAGGTGGTTGAAACTAATCAAAGATTATGATATTGAGATTCAATATCACCCGGGCAAGGCGAACGTTGTCGCCGATGCCTTGAATCGTAAATCCGTTTAGGAGCAAATGCTTGCTCGCTTAACATTTCAGAAGGAACTTCAATAGGAATTTCTGAGATCTGAGATCGAGGTCTCGCTACTGCGAGTGCAGGGGCAACTTTGCATGTTAGATATTTCATCGCCACTCGAGGAGGCGATCAGAGTGAATCAGAGTTCAGACCCATCTTTGTTGCGCATCCGAGGATGTGGCTCAGGGGAAAGCCCCTGGATTTGTGGTCCATGAGGATGGACTTTTGAGATTAAGAACCGGTTATGCGTACCGGCGGATGCCGAGTTGAAAAACTCGATTTTGAGAGAAACTCATGCTACCCCTTATTCCATTCATCCGGGGTCTAGCAAGATGTACAAAGACTTGAAACAAAATTACTGGTGGAGTAATATGAAGCGAGAAGTCGCAGAATTTGTGTCGAGATGTTTAACCTGTCAGCAAATCAAGATAGAACATCAGCGACCGGCGGGTATGCTGAAACCGCTCCCTATTCCAGAGTGGAAGTGGGAGGATATTTCAATGTACTTCATCACGAGTTTGTCGATGAGTCGTCGTGGCATGAATACAATTTGGGTAATTATGGACCGTTTAACTAAGTTATCTCATTTCCTTGAGATAAAGGATATGTGGGGTCCTGAGAGACTTGCCCAGTTGTTCATCAAAGAGATAGTGAGATTCCACGGTGCTCCTAAGAGTATCGTTTCTGATCATGATGGGAGATTCGTGTCACACTTTTGGGAATCAGTTCATCATGCCATGGGAACTCTGCTTAATCTCAGCACAGCTTTTCATCCTCAGTCCGACGGACAATCAGAGCGAACTATCCAGACATTGGAGGACATGTTGAGAGCATGCATCCTCGATTGGAAAGACCATTGGGAAGCCCAACTACCATTGATCGAGTTCACGTACTATAATAGTTGCATGCTTCGATTAAGATGGCACCCTACGAGGCCTTGTACGGTCGTCATTGTCGATCTCCCTTGTGTTGGAATGACTTATCAGAATCAATCGGCACAGATCCCGATATGCCTATAGCCGCCCGCGAGAAGGTATCTTTAATCAAGAGTCGTTTGTTGACCACTCAGAGTCGACAAAAATTTTATGCAGATAATCGTCGTCGACCATTAGAGTTCGAGGCAGGTGACCACATTTTGGTCAAGGTATCTTCCGTTTCGGGAAGCGGGGAAAGTTGAGTCCGAGATTCATTGTACCGTTTGAGATTTTGGATCGAGTAGGCAGTCTGGCTTATCGATTGGCTTTATCTCCAGCATTGAACCGAATTCATAATGTGTTTCACGTCTCTCAGCTGAGGAAGTATGTTTCTGACCCGAGTCACATCATTCGTATGAGGAGCATCCTGTACGAGCCTTAGAGCGGCGAATCAAGCAGTTGAGGAACAGGACGATTCCTTTGGTTAAAATTCAGTGGTCTAGACTCGGAGTCGAAGAGGCTACTTGGGAAACCAAGAATAGTATGCGGGAGAGTTATCCCGAGTTGTTTGACCCTTAGTTTTGAGGATGAAACTCTTTTTAAGGGGGGAAGTATGTAATGACCGGTTGTAAATTCATTATCATTCAGTAATTATCATTCAGTAATTTTCACTCAGTAATTTTTCACTTGTTATTAATCATTCATCAATCATATTCATTCGTTGTATTCACCGTTCGGAGTAATTTGTGTCGTGTATCAGTTATCATTCATCATTCAACCCGATTGGAGAATTGGGCCAAGAATATCATCATTGTCATCTTTGTAGTGGGCTGTGTGTGAGGAGTATTGCACGCTACGTACTCTCTTTAGCGCACGCTAATTGAGTACGGGTAGCGCACGCTACCTCTAAGCATTAGCACACGCTAATGTAATTCAGGCAGACAGTTTAGAAGGCACTGGAAAGAATTTGAGTTGTAGTAGCGCACGCTACGAATGGTAAGTAATGTGCGCTAGTAGTGTGGATAGCGCACACTAAGCAATCAATTTAGCGCGCGCTAAGGTCCGAGCAGGCAGAGTCCAGTGGGTACTGGACTGGAATGAAATAATTATTAGCGCATGCTATGAGTGGAGATTAGCGTACGCTAATGGTGTAGTAGCGCACGCTAAGTAATTAGTGTAGCGCACGCTATCGCGAGCAAAGTAAGAGGACAGTAGGTTCTCGACTCCGGTATTCTGGACATTAGTCATCAGGTAGCGCGCGCTAACACAAGGTTAACACACGCTAATAAGAGGCATTAGCGCATGCTACCAATGGACGTAGCGCACGCTAACGAATGCAGACAGTGGGTATTGGACTACCCGGTACACCTGTTAGTGCACGCTAAGCACAGGAGCTAGCACGCGCCAAACTGGGTTTGCTATATCTAGCATAGTTTAGCCCCATTTCGTTATTTCATCATAACTCTTCCTCCTCTTGACGGTTTTGGGCGATTTCGGACGATTTGGAGAGTGTTCTTTGAGCTGTAATCATCTATCAACATCTCAAGCTTATAATTCCGATTAATCATGATTTCATCCTCTCCAATACATCAAATCAAGGTAAACATTTCTTGGATCTAGAATTTCGGATTTTGAAGGTTTTTCTCCCGATTTCGTCGTGTGAGCTTGCTATTATGTTGGAATATGTTAGATATAGATTATCTACCTTGGATACATGTATTCCTATGGATTTATTGGTGTATATTTTGGATTTGATTAATATTTGTGGAATTATTCAAGAACCCCTGAAGTTTGACTTTGGTTATTTTGGGGGTTTCCGATTGATGTTGGCGTAACCTTGAGTTGTGGTTCCTATTGGATTATGGATATAATTGAAGGTGTTTTGTTGGATTGAACTACTCATTTTGTAGTTGGTTTCGATATATTTGAGATTGGTTGTAATTAATGGAAGGATGTTTGCAACGTATACGTTAGAATGTCCCAATGAGTTTGGTTATTGTTGTATCGGCCTTTGAGTTGGTTATAATCGTACTTGATACATATATTAAGTGGTTGTTGGTAATTATGTTATTCAAGGTGGTTCGAGTGACCTATATTCCATTAACGGCATTTTTTCGTGGAAGGACATTTCATCACCGGTATTGAGGTAAGTTAATTCTTACTTGATTAAAAGTATAGTCATTCCTTTCATTGTTGTTCATTCATAATCATAATTCATTCATAGTGTACTAATCATGTTGAGACTTATAAGTATCAAACTAATCATTCAATTCACGAGGAACGACGGTTCCAATCATTTCAGTGAGCTATCATTCATTTCATTATTATTTCATCTCGGTGAGTCATTCTTGACCCGTGTCGGATTGTTATTCATTAATATTCATCATGGTCACTCTTGTTCAAGTGACCTTCTGGGTTCATATTACGTGGTCGGGTGGTTATGTGTGGAATTTTTAGTCGGGCACACGATAGTCATGTGAAGGGTTCACCGACACAATGGACTGTTGATCGCTTGTTTTCGCGTAGTATGGTTTTCAAATCCGATCAATTTTAAAATTTGTAAAACCTCGGAGTATTTCCAAGGTGTCGAACCCAAGGGAATTGATGTGTCGAAAATAAAGAAATTAACTCTACTCAAAATTTGACTGCTATTTAGGAATCCGAAAAATTGTTTTGATTCTAATTATCTAACTTTAAAAATCGAAGAACAAAAATTAAATAAAAGATGAAATATCTAAATTAAGCAAATAAAGCAAATTAGCAAGATAAAATTACAAGTCGAAAGATAATTGATCCTAGGGTAGTATCATCTAATTGAGTTCACACAATCCATTCACTTGATTCCTTTTCCCCAAATTTTAATTCAATCCTAGAAATAATCACTCAGTCGATCTAGAATTCCGATCAAGGCAACCTAGAAAGATAGTTAAATAAAAACCCTTTTCCCCGCCAGGGCTCAAAGGATTGAAATCACTTAAAAAGTACCAACTTATTTATCTATGATTTATCTTTCTCCGCTAGGTCTCAAGATAAAATCATATTGTGCGTCAAGTATTTCCACTAATCAATTACTCCTTCCGGACAAAATCAATTAGCTAACATGCATCGATTAAGGGCCCTTTAATCTAACATGAGATTTAACACAACTTGAACACAAGCCTAGGATGAAAGGTCAAAAGGTAATCAAAGGAATATCATGTGATCATCAATTAAATTTACTAACCCTAGAATCAATCAATGAATTAGCCAGACATGATTGAAATTAAACAAGAAATTGATGAAGAATGCATATTATTAATATGAAAAGAGAAATTACAACCCTTATGGATGAACTACGAGTCTTCAATCTCTGAAAACCAATAATAATTCTCCTCCAAAAAGTTCTTGCATCAAAGAAATTAATCTTGCTAAGAAGATCTAAAACAATGTAAAAGATGAAAAGAATGAAAAGGGCTGGTGAAAGATAGATAAAAGATACTCAAACTAGGTCTAGAATGAGGTTTATATAGCCTAAAGGGGTTACATTCCCGATTAGCCCTAATCTAGGAAATAAAATCTATCCAAAAGAGTCAAAATCCGTCCAAAAACGAGAGCCCGCTGGGCAGCATATCGGGCTGGACTATCGGGCGATAGGCTGGCCGATAGATGGTTCGTCGATCTCTTCACTCGATAGGGCAGGGACTCCTTTCGGACGGGCCTATCGGCCGATAGGCTGGGCCGATAGGGTGGTCTGTTTCTTGCAAAAATCCGTTTCTTCGTCCGTTTGACTCGACTCTCGGTCCTTTGTCTCGTTTTGGGTCCTTTTGGCTCTAAAAACCTGCAAACACACTAAAACCAACCCAAACGCGTAATACGGCTCGACTAATCATAAATAAGCCAAATACGAGCACATTAATCACGAAACGAGATAAAAACCTAGTATAAAATCCTAGAAATAAGTGGTAAAATTACCACTTATCAAACCCCCCCAAACTTAAGCCTTGTTCGTCCCGAACAACAAAAAGAAAAGAAAAAGAAAGTCGTGAATCATCGTGCAACTCATAGTGTTCAACCTAATCAATACTATCCTGTAATTCTCTCTAAATAATCCGAGTGTCGTAAAGCGAACGCACTCGGAATAATGATTCCGCAAAGTAGTCAAGTTCAGTCCTAATCATTCGTTCATGAAGAAAATCCAGCTCAAAGATTAACAAAACGTGAGTCAAATCGACCGTCAATATGAAAGGCTAAAATAAACAAGCTAGTTCGTCCCGTTACACAGTCTAGTGGCACAATTTTAACGAGTTTCATAACAAATAAACCTCGGTCAGTATTCCCTTATAAATATGTTCAAGAATTCGATTCGAGTTGACCACTAGGTTAGGATCTCGGGATGTTACATCGGGGTAATCCTAGGGTGGAACTTCCATTCTCATGTATTAGGAAACCGTTTGACGTAAAAGACACTCATGGGGCACATGGATGCTTCTAGTTACTAAGTTCCGTCTACAATGGAGAAACAACTCGAATATATAATTTCCGCATGTCCGAATCAAGGTCGCCGTTTTACGCGAGAGTAAACAATGGGTCACGCGAATACCCCCGGTTACTAGGTTCCCTATCCTTGGCACATGTGAAATATCTAAATCACTAGTCTAATCAGAGTCGTCGTTTTACGCGAGGGTAAACAACGGGTCACGTGAATGCCCCCGGTTACTAGACTTCCCTTCATAGAACAACATTATCACAACTTTTGGGAAAAGCGACCAACTCTCAACTCAATCTAAGTGCCAACACGGTCGACGAAACAATACGACTCACTATCCGGAAGATGTAACCAAACGTATTGACGGTGATTTTAAAACAAGTATGTATCGTCTCTTATCTGCCAAGACCTCTACAATCACGAAAAACTTTGGACCTAAATGAATACTATGCAAAACAGAAATAACTGACTACAACTCGACTGAAACTCGACCGTTTCTTCAGAGAGAAAAACAGTGTCGTAACATCGGTATCACACCAATAGAAGCACGAAAAATTCACTAAAAAAAAACTAAGAAAAACTAAGACAAGCAAGGCTATCTAAAACAAACAACGAAAAGCAAATAAAAGCAAACACGAAATCTAAAAAAAAAACTACTACGACCAAAAAAAAAAAAAAAGAAAATAGAAACTAGCAAACACACCAAACGAAAATGAACATAAAAATCTAAAAACTAAGCAACCAAAAGCCAAATCCACACAATACCAATATGATAAGCACAAATAAAAACAACGGGCACCAACACACACAAGCAAATAATGATACAAGACAAACAAGGTACTCACACGTAAAGAAATTAACAAAGCCGCACTTCTCCCCCAAACTTATTTCGCATCCCAAAAGAGGAATAAGTTTGAAAAGAGAAAGGAGTGGCTTTGTTAATGGAGTACCTGATCACTGTGGCGGGAATGGCGGGTTTGTCGGCGAGCTCGTAGTGTAAACTGGGCCGGGTATGTCCTATCGGCCAGGCCTATCGGCCGAGAGGCTGGGCCGATAGGAACTTCTGTCTCTTACCATGCTCATATCGGGCGGGATAACGGTCGATAGGCAGACCCTATCGACCACTGCTTGCAACAATAAAAATTTTTCTAATTTTCCTCAGCCTATCGGCGAGGCCTATCGGCCGATAGGCTCGCCCGATAGGATCTTCTGTCTCAAAAAATTTTTTCAGCTTTTTCTACTTCACATACTTGGTCCCGTTTTTGCTTGGATATGGCGATTAAAGACCTGCAAGTATTCAAAACTCGGCGTGCATGGATTAGAACTTAATAAAAACTAACAAAGCTACTACGAAACTAGAAACTACAAAAATCACGCAAACGAAAAATTGAAAATAAATGAACTAATATACATACGTTGGGTTACCTCCCAACAAGTGCTACGTTTAACGTCTTTAGCTAGACGATACCTCATTCAATCCGGGTCTTCGGCGACAACTCCCCCTTGAACGGGTTTGTTGATATCAAGATAGCATACGCTCCTCTCATTAGGTCGAGACTCGTTCGCCTCCATCATTCGAACATACTCTGGTAATTCCTCGTAAATTTCTTCAACCTCAGAATGTGGGTAAATGGAGTGTGAAATACAATGCTCCAACAAGTCGGACGGGGGCGGCATAATAGACTCAATTTCAAAACATTCCTCGGGCGCATCGTCGGGCTTCTTCATCGCGTCATAGATGGAAATTTTCAGATTTTGATCATTAACCCGGAAAGTAAGATCACCCTCCTGGACGTCGATAAGTGCTCTCCCCGTCGCTAGAAACGGTCTCCCAAAGATCAATGGTTGATTCTCGTCCTCGGGCATATCAAGAACTACGAAATCGGTCGGGAAGACCAAGTGTTTGACTCTAACGAGCACATCCTCCACAATTCCCCTCGGATAAGTGATCGACCGGTCCGCCATGAGTAGAGAAATGGTAGTCGGCTTCATCTCCCCAATCTTCAACCTCTTAAAGATGGATAGAGGCATAAGATTGATGCTTGCCCCGAGATCACACAACCCATTACGGAACGTTTGGTCGCCAATCATGCATGTCAAAGTAAAACGTCCCGGATCCTTCTGCTTGAGTGGGAGTTTGTTTTGAATGATAGCGCTACACTCCTCTGTCATATTTATTGTTTCAAACTTCCTCAACTTCCTCTTGCTTGCCACAGCGTCTTTCAAGAATTTCACGTAACCCGGCATGTCTCTCAAAGCGTCTAGAAGTGGAATGTTGATATTCACCTTTTGAAACATGTCGATAAATTGTTGAAGCTTTTCATCATATCTCGACTTGGCCAAACGCTGTGGAAATGGAGCTTTTTCCTCAAAATTCTTCGCATTCGAACATACAGGAGCCTTTCGGCCAATATGGGAGTCGATAGGCTTAACTGCCGGCATGCTGTCTGGGTATCGGTTGGGCCTATCGGCCGATAGGCCGGCCGATAGGTTTTGCTGTATTCCATCTTCTTTCTCGTTTTCTGCTCCCGTTTCTAATACCTCCTCGTTTCCAGATTCCTTAACTCCAGCCCCATGATTACTGTACCTTGTCCCACTCCGAAGCTCGATTGCGTTGCATTGTTGCATCTTCGGGTTGGTCTCGGTGCTGCTCGGAAAATGGCCCGGCTTATGAAATCCGGCTTGGGCGTTCGCCATTTGACTCATTTGGGTCTCCACCATCGACATCTGCTTTGTCAAAGCTATCACTGAGTTTCCAATTGATGTCACACTATGCTCGAGAGCCCCGAACCTCTTGTCTACTTTATAAATAAAATCTTTTTGGCTCACCTCTAATCGTTCCAACATCTCTTCCATCGGTGTCTTAGAAATCGGCTCTTGAATAACCCCATTTTTCACGTTAAATCCCGGTGGTGGCTGGAGAGCATTGTTCGGGTTGGCATAGGAGAAATTAGGGTGGTTTCGATTGTTCGGATAGTAGTTCCCCATATTTCCCCCTTGTCGGAAGTTTCCTCCTTGCATGTAATTCACATCCTCCTTAACTGCAATAGGCTCGTTTAGCTCTTCAAAAACTGCATTGACTCCCAAAGTATTCTTTCTTAGCATCTCAAGCTCTTTTTGTTGTTTTTCAAATTTCGCCTTTAAATCACCGTAGGCGTCCTCGTCACCGGATGGGACCTTTCTTCTCGTCATCTTCCTATCGGTCACCTCATCATAATCATTGTTGACTGCTAGCTCAATGAGATTCTTGGCCTCTTCATAATCGTTAGCTAGAAATCCCCCTTTCGATGAATAGTCCAACTCTCTTCTAGCTTTCCTCGTCAAACCCCGATAAAACCGAATATAAATCTCCTCTTTGTCAATTCCATGCTGTGGGCATTTGCGAAGTAGCTTCTTAAATCGGATCCATGCTTCGTATAAGTATTCATCTTCATATTGCTCGAATTGCAAGATATCGTTGATTTGCTTTTGCACCTTCGAGGGAGGATAGAACTGCGCTAAGAACAACCGAGTCATCTCTCTCCAAGTACCAATTTCCTTCCGATCTAGGCTCTTGTACCAATCTAGTGCATCGTCTTCTAAGGAAAACCGGAATAGGCGGAGCTTAATGACATCCGGAGGCACTCCGTTTTGCTTGATGGTGGCACATATGTCCAAAAACGACTCAAGATGAGCGTTTGGATCTTCATTAACCCCTCCTCCGTATGTTTGAGACTTCACTGTAGCGATGAGGGACGGCTTAAGCTCGAAGTTGTTGGCATCAATCTTCCCCCACCCTCCTTCTTGATAATCGTCCGGCCTTAGGTCAAGCGGGCATTCAAAGGGATCTTCTCGACGAGCGAGTTCTCGTGGTGGGTCAACAATGCCGGCCATGGTATCAACGAAAGGTATAGAAAGAGTCTCGGTTCTCGCTTCTTGCTTCTTCCTCCTCAAAGACTTCTCGATTTCCGGATCTAAAGGAATTAAGTCCTTTCCTTGGGATCTTGTGATCATGCACCGCCTACAAGGAAGAGAAAACAAGATGTGAGGAAACGAGATCGAAAATTAATAATAAAAGTAAACAACCTAAAGTAACAATCTCTTCTTTTTTGAATTATTTCCTTAAATTTTCTATCAATTCCCCGGCAACGGCGCCAAAAATTGATCGCTTGTTTTCGCGTAGTATGGTTTTCAAATCCGATCAATTTTAAAATTTGTAAAACCTCGGAGTATTTCCAAGGTGTCGAACCCAAGGGAATTGATGTGTCGAAAATAAAGAAATTAACTCTACTCAAAATTTGACTGCTATTTAGGAATCCGAAAAATTGTTTTGATTCTAATTATCTAACTTTAAAAATCGAAGAACAAAAATTAAATAAAAGATGAAATATCTAAATTAAGCAAATAAAGCAAATTAGCAAGATAAAATCACAAGTCGAAAGATAATTGATCCTAGGGTAGTATCATCTAATTGAGTTCACACAATCCATTCACTTGATTCCTTTTCCCCAAATTTTAATTCAATCCTAGAAATAATCACTCAGTCGATCTAGAATTCCGATCAAGGCAACCTAGAAAGATAGTTAATTAAAACCCTTTTCGCTTGTGGCTCAAAGGATTGAAATCACTTAAAAAGCACCAACTTATTTATCTATGATTTATCTTTCTCCGCTAGGTCTCAAGATAAAATCATATTGTGCGTCAAGTATTTCCACTAATCAATTACTCCTTCCGGACAAAATCAATTAGCTAACATGCATCGATTAAGGGCCCTTTAATCTAACATGAGATTTAACACAACTTGAACACAAGCCTAGGATGAAAGGTCAAAAGGTAATCAAAGGAATATCATGTGATCATCAATTAAATTTACTAACCCTAGAATCAATCAATGAATTAGCGGACATGATTGAAATTAAACAAGAAATTGATGAAGAATGCATATTATTAATATGAAAAGAGAAATTACAACCCTTATGGATGAACTCCGAGTCTTCAATCTCTGAAAACCAATAATAATTCTCCTCCAAAAAGTTCTTGCATCAAAGAAATTAATCTTGCTAAGAAGATCTAAAACAATGTAAAAGATGAAAAGAATGAAAAGGGGGTGAAAGATAGATAAAAGATACTCAAACTAGGTCTAGAATGAGGTTTATATAGCCTAAGGGGGTTACATTCCCGATTAGCCCTAATCTAGGAAATAAAATCTATCCAAAAGAGTCAAAATCCGTCCAAACGAGAGCCGTGGCAAGATATTTGGCCGACTATCGGGCGATAAGTGGCCGATAGATGGTTCGTCGATCTCTTCACTCGATAGGCGTGGACTCCTTTGGACGGCCTATCGGCCGATAGTGGGCCGATAGGGTGGTCTCTGCTTCTTGCAAAAATCCGCTTTCTTCGTCCGTTGACTCGACTCTCGGTCCTTTGTCTCGCTTTTGGGTCCTTTTGGCTCTAAAACCGCAAACACACTAAAACCAACCCAAACGCGTAATACGGCTCGACTAATCATAAATAAGCCAAATACGAGCACATTAATCACGAAACGAGATAAAAACCTAGTATAAAATCCTAGAAATAAGTGGTAAAATTACCACTTATCAAACCCCCCAAACTTAAGCCTTGTTCGTCCCGAACAACAAAAAGAAAAGAAAAAGAAAGTCGTGAATCATCGTGCAACTCATAGTGTTCAACCTAATCAATACTATCCTGTAATTCTCTCTAAATAATCCGAGTGTCGTAAAAGCGAACTGCACTCAGAATAATGATTCCGCAAAGTAGTCAAGTTCAGTCCTAATCATTCGTTCATGAAGAAAATCCAGCTCAAAGATTAACAAAACGTGAGTCAAATCGACCGTCAATATGAAAGGCTAAAATAAACAAGCTAGTTCGTCCCGTTACACAGTCTAGTGGCACAATTTTAACGAGTTTCATAACAAATAAACCTCGGTCAGTATTCCCTTATAAATATGTTCAAGAATTCGATTCGAGTTGACCACTAGGTTAGGATCTCGGGATGTTACATCGGGGTAATCCTAGGGTGGAACTTCCATTCTCATGTATTAGGAAACCGTTTGACGTAAAAGACACTCATGGGGCACATGGATGCTTCTAGTTACTAAGTTCCCGTCTACAGCGGAGAAACAACTCGAATATATAATTTCCGCATGTCCGAATCAAGGTCGCCGTTTTACGCGAGAGTAAACAGCGGGTCACGCGAATACCCCCGGCTACTAGGTTCCCTATCCTTGGCACATGTGAAATATCTAAATCACTAGTCTAATCAGAGTCGTCGTTTTACGCGAGGGTAAACAACGGGTCACGTGAATGCCCCCGGTTACTAGACTTCCCTTCATAGAACAACATTATCACAACTTTTGGGAAAAACTGACCAACTCTCAACTCAATCTAAGTGCCAACACGACTGACGAAACAATACGACTCACTATCCGGAAGATGTAACCAAACGTATTGACGGTGATTTTAAAACAAGTATGTATCGTCTCTTATCTGCCAAGACCTCTACAATCACGAAAAACTTTGGACCTAAATGAATACTATGCAAAACAGAAATAACTGACTACAACTCGACTGAAACTCGACCGTTTCTTCAGAGAGAAAAACAGTGTCGTAACATCGGTATCACACCAATAGAAGCACGAAAAATTCACTAAAAAAAAACTAAGAAAAACTAATACAAGCAAGGCTATCTAAAACAAACAACGAAAAGCAAATAAAAGCAAACACGAAATCTAAAAAAAAAACTACTACGACCAAAAAAAAAAAAAAGAAAATAGAAACTAGCAAACACACCAAACGAAAATGAACATAAAAATCTAAAAACTAAGCAACCAAAAGCCAAATCCACACAACACCAATATGATAAGCACAAATAAAAACAACGGGCACCAACACACACAAGCAAATAATGATACAAGACAAACAAGGTACTCACACGTAAAGAAATTAACAAAGCCGCACTTCCCCCCCCCCCCCCCCCCCCAAACTTATTTCGCATCCCAAAAGAGGAATAAGTTTGAAAAGAGAAAGGAGTGGCTTTGTTAATGGAGTACCTGATCACTGTGGCGGGAATGGCGGGTTTGTCGGCGAGCTCGTAGTGTAAACTGGGCCGGGTATGTCCTATCGGCCAGGCCTATCGGCCGAGAGGCTGGGCCGATAGGAACTTCTGTCTCTTACCATGCTCATATCGGGCGGGATAACGGTCGATAGGCAGACCCTATCGACCACTGCTTGCAACAATAAAAATTTTTCTAATTTTCCTCACTTATCGGCCTATCGGCCGATAGGCTCGCCGATAGGATCTTCCGTCTCAAAAATTTTTTCACTTTTTCTACTTCACATACTTGGTCCCGTTTTTGCTTGGATATGGCGATTAAAGACCTGCAAGTATTCAAAACTCGGCGTGCATGGATTAGAACTTAATAAAAACTAACAAAGCTACTACGAAACTAGAAACTACAAAAATCACGCAAACGAAAAATTGAAAATAAATGAACTAATATACATACGTTGGGTTACCTCCCAACAAGTGCTACGTTTAACGTCTTTAGCTAGACGATACCTCATTCAATCCGGGTCTTCGGCGACAACTCCCCCTTGAACGGGTTTGTTGATATCAAGATAGCATACGCTCCTCTCATTAGGTCGAGACTCGTTCGCCTCCATCATTCGAACATACTCTGGTAATTCCTCGTAAATTTCTTCAACCTCAGAATGTGAGTAAATGGAGTGTGAAATACAATGCTCCAACAAGTCGGACGGGGGCGGCATAATAGACTCAATTTCGAAACATTCCTCGGGCGCATCGTCGGGCTTCTTCATCGCGTCATAGATGGAAATTTTCAGATTTTGATCATTAACCCGGAAAGTAAGATCACCCTCCTGGACGTCGATAAGTGTTATCCCCGTCGCTAGAAACGGTCTCCCAAAGATCAATGGTTGATTCTCGTCCTCGAGCATATCAAGAACTACGAAATCGGTCGGGAAGACCAAGTGTTGGACTCTAACGAGCACATCCTCCACAATTCCCCTCGGATAAGTGATCGACCGGTCCGCCATGAGTAGAGAAATGGTAGTCGGCTTCATCTCCCCAATCTTCAACCTCTTAAAGATGGATAGAGGCATAAGATTGATGCTTGCCCCGAGATCACACAACCCATTACGGAACGTTTGGTCGCCAATCATGCATGTCAAAGTAAAACGTCCCGGATCCTTCTGCTTGAGTGGGAGTTTGTTTTGAATGATAGCGCTACACTCCTCTGTCATATTTATTGTTTCAAACTTCCTCAACTTCCTCTTGCTTGCCACAGCGTCTTTCAAGAATTTCACGTAACCCGGCATGTCTCTCAAAGCGTCTAGAAGTGGAATGTTGATATTCACCTTTTGAAACATGTCGATAAATTGTTGAAGCTTTTCATCATATCTCGACTTGGCCAAACGCTGTGGAAATGGAGCTTTTTCCTCAAAATTCTTCGCATTCGAACATACAGGAGCCTTTCGCCAATATGGGAGTCGATAGGCTTAATCACGGCATCTGTCTGGTATCGGTTACTATCGGCGATAGGCGGCCGATAGGTTTTGTATTCCATCTTCTTTCTCGTTTTCTGCTCCCGTTTCTAATACCTCCTCGTTTCGATTCCTTAACTCCAGCCCCATGATTATCGTACCTTGTCCCACTCCGAAGCTCGATTGCGTTGCATTGTTGCGTCTTCGGGTTGGTCTCGTCTTTGCTGAAAATGGCCCGGCTTATGAAATCCGGCCAGGCGTTCGCCATTTGACTCATTTGGGTCTCCACCATCGACATCTGCTTTGTCAAAGCTATCACTGAGTTTCCAATTGATGTCACACTATGCTCGAGAGCCCCGAACCTCTTGTCTACTTTATAAATAAAATCTTTTTGGCTCACCTCTAATCGTTCCAACATCTCTTCCATCGGTGTCTTAGCAATCGGCTCTTGAATAACCCCATTTTTCACGTTAAATCCCGGTGGTGGCTGGAGAGCATTGTTCGGGTTGGCATAGGAGAAATTAGGGTGGTTTCGATTGTTCGGATAGTAGTTCCCCATATTTCCCCCTTGTCGGAAGTTTCCTCCTTGCATGTAATTCACATCCTCCTTAACTGCAATAGGCTCGTTTAGCTCTTCAAAAACTGCATTGACTCCCAAAGTATTCTTTCTTAGCATCTCAAGCTCTTTTTGTTGTTTTTCAAATTTCGCCTTTAAATCACCGTAGGCGTCCTCGTCACCGGATGGGACCTTTCTTCTCGTCATCTTCCTATCGGTCACCTCATCATAATCATTGTTGACTGCTAGCTCAATGAGATTCTTGGCCTCTTCATAATCGTTAGCTAGAAATCCCCCTTTCGATGAATAGTCCAACTCTCTTCTAGCTTTCCTCGTCAAACCCCGATAAAACCGAATATAAATCTCCTCTTTGTCAATTCCATGCTGTGGGCATTTGCGAAGTAGCTTCTTAAATCGGATCCATGCTTCGTATAAGTATTCATCTTCATATTGCTCGAATTGCAAGATATCGTTGATTTGCTTTTGCACCTTCGAGGGAGGATAGAACTGCGCTAAGAACAACCGAGTCATCTCTCTCCAAGTACCAATTTCCTTCCGATCTAGGCTCTTGTACCAATCTAGTGCATCGTCTTCTAAGGAAAACCGGAATAGGCGGAGCTTAATGACATCTGGAGGCACTCCGTTTTGCTTGATGGTGGCACATATGTCCAAAAACGACTCAAGATGAGCGTTTGGATCTTCATTAACCCCTCCTCCGTATGTTTGAGACTTCACTGTAGCGATGAGGGACGGCTTAAGCTCGAAGTTGTTGGCATCAATCTTCCCCCAACCTCCTTCTTGATAATCGTCCAGCTTAGGTCGGAAGCGGGCATTCAAAGGGATCTTCTCGGGACGAGCGAGTTCTCGTGGTGGGTCAACAATGCCGGCCATGGTATCAACGAAAGGTATAGAAAGAGTCTCGGTTCTCGCTTCTTGCTTCTTCCTCCTCAAAGACTTCTCGATTTCCGGATCTAAAGGAATTAAGTCCTTTCCTTGGGATCTTGTGATCATGCACCGCCTACAAGGAAGAGAAAACAAGATGTGAGGAAACGAGATCGAAAATTAATAATAAAAGTAAACAACCTAAAGTAACAATCTCTTCTTTTTTGAATTATTTCCTTAAATTTTCTATCAATTCCCCGGCAACGGCGCCAAAAATTGATCGCTTGTTTTCGCGTAGTATGGTTTTCAAATCCGATCAATTTTAAAATTTGTAAAACCTCGGAGTATTTCCAAGGTGTCGAACCCAAGGGAATTGATGTGTCGAAAATAAAGAAATTAACTCTACTCAAAATTTGACTGCTATTTAGGAATCCGAAAAATTGTTTTGATTCTAATTATC
This sequence comes from Orobanche coerulescens, assembly GCA_033398695.1. Taxonomy (NCBI): domain Eukaryota; kingdom Viridiplantae; phylum Streptophyta; class Magnoliopsida; order Lamiales; family Orobanchaceae; genus Orobanche; species Orobanche coerulescens. The sequence continues at coordinate 92,943,744 of CM065819.1, forward strand.
TAACTTTAAAAATCGAAGAACAAAAATTAAATAAAAGATGAAATATCTAAAGTAAGCAAATAAAGCAAATTAGCAAGATAAAATCACAAGTCGAAAGATAATTGATCCTAGGGTAGTATCATCTAATTGAGTTCACACAATCCATTCACTTGATTCCTTTTCCCCAAATTTTAATTCAATCCTAGAAATAATCACTCAGTCGATCTAGAATTCCGATCAAGGCAACCTAGAAAGATAGTTAATTAAAACCCTTTTCCCCGCCAGGGCTCAAAGGATTGAAATCACTTAAAAAGCACCAACTTATTTATCTATGATTTATCTTTCTCCGCTAGGTCTCAAGATAAAATCATATTGTGCGTCAAGTATTTCCACTAATCAATTACTCCTTCCGGACAAAATCAATTAGCTAACATGCATCGATTAAGGGCCCTTTAATCTAACATGAGATTTAACACAACTTGAACACAAGCCTAGGATGAAAGGTCAAAAGGTAATCAAAGGAATATCATGTGATCATCAATTAAATTTACTAACCCTAGAATCAATCAATGAATTAGCCAGACATGATTGAAATTAAACAAGAAATTGATGAAGAATGCATATTATTAATATGAAAAGAGAAATTACAACCCTTATGGATGAACTCCGAGTCTTCAATCTCTGAAAACCAATAATAATTCTCCTCCAAAAAGTTCTTGCATCAAAGAAATTAATCTTGCTAAGAAGATCTAAAACAATGTAAAAGATGAAAAGAATGAAAAGGGCTGGTGAAAGATAGATAAAAGATACTCAAACTAGGTCTAGAATGAGGTTTATATAGCCTAAGGGGGTTACATTCCCGATTAGCCCTAATCTAGGAAATAAAATCTATCCAAAAGAGTCAAAATCCGTCCAAAAACGAGAGCCCGCTGGGCAGCATATCGGGCTGGACTATCGGGCGATAGGCTGGCCGATAGATGGTTCGTCGATCTCTTCACTCGATAGGGCAGGGACTCCTTTTGGACGGGCCTATCGGCCGATAGGCTGGGCCGATAGGGTGGTCTGTTTCTTGCAAAAATCCGCTTCTTCGTCCGTTTGACTCGACTCTCGGTCCTTTGTCTCGTTTTGGGTCCTTTTGGCTCTAAAAACCTGCAAACACACTAAAACCAACCCAAACGCGTAATACGGCTCGACTAATCATAAATAAGCCAAATACGAGCACATTAATCACGAAACGAGATAAAAACCTAGTATAAAATCCTAGAAATAAGTGGTAAAATTACCACTTATCAACTGTGCACACGGTAAAGTTACTCTGTGAGACTAATTAGGTACAAAGACGGGTGTGTACGGACACTCGTCTTGTGCACTTGCACGTCCCATTACGAGCATACTATGATGCCCCTCTTCAGCTTACTTTCATAATTAAGATATATCATGATTGTGTTTATTCAACTCTTGAGGATTGTTGTTCTGTGTAACTGACCCCATTGGGGGATGTTGTTTTCAGGTCATGGCAAGGGTAAAGCACGGGAAGAGGACGTTGACGGCGAGGATTCCCAGTGATACTAGTAGGGGGGCCCAGTCCTTTTCAGTCATTCATGTTTTCTTCATTTTTATTTCCGCTGCATATTTCCGTTTGGATATTCATTTTTATTCAGTGTTGTATATTTTATCTTCATATAAAATATACATGTATTCTGTATTTCCTGGGTGTGCTGTACTTGACACTTCTCATCGGAGTAATTAATGATATAATGTGGTTCGGTACTACAATTATATTATTTAATTCATTAATTTTCATTCGCCTGGTGGGTCCCAGTTGGGGGTTCACGGCACTGTAATATCCACCTAGTTTGGGGTATTACAAATGCCCCGCTATTTTCATAGAGTTGATGAATAGAGTTTTAATCGATTTCCTCGATAAGTGCGTCGTGGTTTATATTGACGACATCCAAATTTATTCTCGAAGCCATCAGGAACACGAAGAACATTTGAGGCAGGTACTGAGCGTGTTGAGGCAGCACTAACTTTATGGAAAACTTGCCAAGTGCGAATTCTGGATGCCGGAATTAAATTTCCTCGGACATGTTGTCTCGGCATAGGGCGTTAAAGTAGATCCACAAAAGATCAAAATGATAATGAGTTGGGAACTGCCGAAGAACGTCAAGGAGGTAAGGAGTTTTCTAGGATTGGCGGGTTATTACCGAAGATTCGTCGAGGCTTTTTCCTGTATTGCTAGACCACTAACGAACCTACTGAGGAAAAGTACCAAGTTTGTAAGGACTACGGACTGTCAGAGGAGCTTTGACGAGCTCAAGAGGAGGCTGAATACTGCTCCAGTGTTAGTGCTACCGCAGGGAACGGATATAATATCCAGGGGTAATTTTTTTTCGTGTTACTGTTGAGTTGTACATATTCATTTGGAATTGTACAAATGCCGTTGTATTATATCATTCGTGTTTGTTGAGGTGCGTTGGATTGTGTTCGTTCATTTCAGGTTGAGATTTGTTGGAACAACTTGGTTGTTCACTTTGTTGAGCTAACGTATGTTAGCTTGTGTGCTTAACGTATGTTAGAACCTCGGCATTACGTGTGTTATCCTATTCTTTCTACGTACGTAATGAGTGGTAGGTAGAGGGAACCTTCCTCTGACTCGACTTTCGGACAATGGGTCCCGGGCATCCGATCGACTATTGCAATCAATGGATCCTTACGTACGTTAAGAGGTGAGCTCTACGTACGTAATTCACGTAGCTTGTTAACGTACGTAAATGGATGTTTTTTGCGTACGTTAGGGTCTTCATGTTTTTGGTAAGTTAGTTCTAGACTAGCATTACGTACGCTAAGTTGTTGGTGTAGCGTACGTAATGGCCCTTACGTACGTTATGCTTGGTGTATAGCGTACGTAATGAGCTTGTCAGGTTATATATCTTGGTTTCGTATTTCATTTCTTCATGAACCAAAACTTTCTTTCTCTCCCTAGAACCGTCCCTCTGGACTTGTTCTTGATAATTAGCCTCTTCCAACATGTTTTTGATCATCATAACTTGATTTAGAGCTTGGATTTGGAATCTTGTTGGTGCTCCTTTGGTGTTTGGATCTTCTTGTGCTTCATTGGTAAGTTCTCTTAATCTCTTCTTCTTCAAGTGATTTTCGAGTAAGATGATGTTGTTGTTGTTGTTTTCTTCGGGTGTTGATCAATTTTTGGAGTATATCATGATTCTTGATGAGTTTTTATAACTTGTGATGAAGAACATGATGATTTTGTCTTGAGGAGGAGTTGTTCTTGATGTTTTAGAATGTTTGGAGGTTATAATCATGTCTAGGAAGGATTATGTTAAGATTGTTATATGATTAACATAGTCTTGATATGATTGATGTTGTTGTTTGTGAGATTATAACCATTTTGATATAGGATTATGATGAATTATGTAATGATTATCATAATCTTACAATGGTTGATTTAATCTTGTTGATTAATTTGAATTCATGATGAATTGGTGATTAATTATTGTTTAGACATCATGTTTGTTGTGTTGATGATGTTCTTGAGGTGATAGTGATAATATTGATGATATTATCATTGTAGGAGGATCAATTTGATGTTATTCTTAAGTGATTCTTGTTGAATTGTTTTCACAAGTGTTAAGAACGCTTGATCATATCGATCATTGAGGTGTTGGGGGATGTTATAATTCAAAGTTGAGAACTATGATATTCGTTAGTGGAGTTTAACCGATTTGGGGTTGAATCGGGATTGTCCTGGGTGTTGTTTTCTATTGATTTTGTGTTATTGAATGAATCATTTCTCATTCAAGGTTGTACGAGTGTTTGTGATCGTCGGAAGGCGCTGTTCGTCATTTTGTGCTAAGACGTTGATCATGGAAGGACTTTTTCGCCGTCGGTTTGAGGCAAGTTTTATACTTGTACTAGTCAATGAGATTAATGTTATCATGTATGTGTATGAATGTGTAGTATCAATTCGAGACTTGTTCTCTATATGATTTTGTTGATATCAGGGGGTTGTTTGATACGATACCCTACGGCAAATTATGCCAAATGTTGTTACTGTCCGATAAAAGCCGTCCAGGGCTTGGAGATACTCATTGTCGATGTTATTGTCGATAGCCAGTTCAGGGTATGTATCGATTATTGTTGTTGATATTGATGTCGGTTTAAGATATTGTTATGATTGTTGTTATTGATATTAGTAATTTGCTATTGATGCTGTGATTGTCCGAGTGAAGGCATTGACGTGTTCGATTATCATCTCCGTCGTCGGTAACCGATTAAAGGCACCGGGACATCTGTTCTAATCATTTCGTTGTTATCGATTGACCATTCTAAGGTAATCGACGTATTGAATTGGGATTATCGAGAGTAATTCTCATCCGTTGTATCATTGTTTATCGATTGGCCATTCTAAGGTAATCGACGTATTGAATTGGGATTATCGAGAGTGATTCCCATCCGTTGTATCATTGTTTATCGATTGACCATTCTAAGGTAATCGACGTGTTGAATTGGGATTATCGAGAGTAATTCCCATTCGTTGAACCATCGTTTATTGATTGACCGTTCTAAGGTAATCGATGTACTGAATTGGGATTATCAAAGATGATTCCCATCTGTTGTGTCATTGTTATCGATTGGCCATCCTAAGGCAATCGAGGTATTGAATTGGGACTATCGAGGATAATTCCCATCTGTTGTATCATTATTGTCAATTGACCATTCTAAGGTAATCGCTGTATTGGGGCAGTCGAAGACATTTTCCATCTGTTGAGTCGTCGTGATCGATTGGCCATTCCAAGGTAGTCGAGGTATTTGAATTGGGACCGCTGAGGATGGTGTCCATCCGTGAGTTATTGTTGTCGTTTGGTCGACTCGAGGCGGCACACTATTATACTTGTGAATTCGGTAAGCTTGGGATCATTGCCATTTGTGATTAATTGTATTTTGGAGGCTAGTCTCGACTAGTGCTCGATGGGTAAGTTTAGGGCTTGAACCTTCGCGGTTGGTTTCCCAACATCTGCAGTTCAGTAGGTCACGGTCCCTGGGTGATCTCATTATGGGTAAGTCTGGGGCTTGAACCTTCGCGGTTGGTTTCCCAGCACCTGCAATTCAGCAGGTCACGGTGATTGGATGGCCTCATTGTGATACGGCTTCGTGCCGTGGCTTCAGCCCTCATTGTGATACGGCTTCGTGCCGTGGCTTCGGCCCTTATTGTGATACGGCTTCGTGCCGTGTCTTCGGCCCTCATTGTGATACGGCTTCGTGCCGTGGCTTCGGCCCTCATTGTGATACGGCTTCGTGTCGTGGCTTCGGCCCTCATTGATACAGCTTTGGGCTGTTTTGGCTTCGGGCCACTATGGTGATTGACTGCTTCGGCTGAGTCACATTCAGGTGATTGTAATATTTGGCAGCTTCGGCTGAGCAGTTTTCAGGCCTTTGTGATGTCTTGGTATTTTCTGTTGGAGCTTTCAGGCACTGTGATTTGTATCTATTGTAGCTTTGGTTTGGTTTACCTTCGAGTAATTCGTTGATTGTGTCCTATATTGATGACTCGCCATTGGGCACTTGTGTTCTAACCTGTTGAGCAGGTATTGGTCGTATGCTGTGGGCATCGTGTTTCACGAATGCTCGACTCTTACTTTGGTTTTTGAGCATCTCGTATTACCATTGTCGTACTGATTATTCTGCCTTTGGGTACATATCATGTCGTACATGTATTTGATATTCATTATCTGGATGACTGACCCCGTAGGGGCGGAACATGTTTTCATGTTTTAGGTGCTTGCGAGGACAGAGTTGAGACACAGGGGCATGACGATGGCGATGAGGCATTCGAGCGATACTAGTCCGAGATGTTTTGGTGTTCATGTCGGTCAGACAGTTTGGAGTACTCTAGTTTTGTTCAGTCATTGTCATTTTGTACTATCCGAGCAAGGCTCGTGGATGTTGTTGTATTTTTATTTTGGCCATGTAGGCCCACTTTTTTCGTTGAAATTCCATATCGGAATATTATGTCGGATGTCATAGTAGGGACTGAGATTCCCCTTTTGGTCAGTTTGTTGTATTTTGGTCGTGTTCGCCTGGTGAATCTCCTAGTGTGGGGTCCACGGCACTATAATGACCCAATGGGATTGGGGGTATTACAGAAGATGGTATCAGAGAATCGGGTTGTGAGATACCCTGATATGTGAGTTATGCTCTACCGACGCGGTAGTAGTGGGGCTGTCAGGTTATGACAATCTGGACAGTCGGGTTTTGTGAGTCGTGATAGTTGGATGACTGTACGAGTCATTCTTTCATCGAGTCGTCGTCAGTGAAGACTAGTATTGCAAGACCTCCAAGCTTCGTATGACCTGTGTAAGGACTCGATTCTCTTTATGTTCATAAATTCATTATGTCATTGATTATACATGTTTTGTTGAAACTTGTATGTAACATTTGTGTTATAATTCACTCGTGATTATTTGTCTTGGAGCGTGTGGGCTCAGTATTGGCTATAATTAGCATGTTTGAGGTGATTGTTTATCTGTTGAGTATGTCTACTAGTGTTTGGATATTGACTTAGCATTGTGGATTGGCCGTGAGGCATATTTGAGCTTTGTTCATGATCAAATGTTATTCTTTCAGTATGGAAAGAGGAATCCGAGGACGTAGCAGAGAGGGTAAAGGCTGCAGGGCAGGCCGAAACCCAGAACCTCATGTTTATGCGTGTACGAATGCCGAGATGGATCAAAGTTCGGCCAGTGGTGTTACCTACGCAACCGATTTCCCTTCAGGACGTCATACTCGAGAATTCGATCAGACTGAGTGTGGACACATCGACCCTTTCTTGCTTATGAGGGGCATGATGGCCCAGATGACTCGGATGACGCAGATAATGGAAACCATGCAGACCTAAGTGGTTCGTGGTACACCGCAGCAGGGACTCCAGGTGTCGTTTTATGGACAGGCCGGGAGAGTGAGTCAGATTGCCGGCGACATCTCTCGTCAGAGGCCACCTAGTTTTGAGGGTTCGTCAGAACTAGCTGACATTGTTCATTGGCTTGAACATTTTTATAAACTCTTCGACATGGTTTAGTGTCCGGAAGAGAGTAAGGTGGCAGTAGCGGCTTACTATTTGAGTAAGGGTGCTTATTCTTGGTGGCTTTCTGTAAAGCCCACCGATCGTGACTGTGTTTGGAGCGAGTTCAAGACTCTCATGTTAGAGAGGTATTATCCGGCTCCACTTCGTGAAGCCAAGTTTTCAGAGGTTTTGAACCCTGAATCCATCGAGGATGAGGGTGTTATTGTCATTGCTGAGAAGTTTCAGGGACTTCTTCAGTTTGCTTCAACTGTTATACGTACTGAGGTGGATAAGATCAAGTGTTTTATCAAGAGGCTAAGTCCGCAGTTGAGGAAGCAGTTGTTCAATCATAATTGTAACTCACTTGGTGAATTCATTGAGAAGGCTCTTGGAGCAGAGCTTTTGATCAAGGAGCTTGATTGGAAGGACCCTTCAGTTTCTTCGGTTGAGAGGACTAGGATGCCGATTCGTTCATAGGGACATCGGGCTCCGACGTCCAAAAGGTCATTTTCTGGTCGTCACCATGCTGGGAAAGCATCATCTTCTCAGACAACGAGTTCGACTATTATCTACTTTAACTGTGATTCAGCGGGGCATGTTAGCACTCGTTGTATAGTGCCAGCTATTGTTTGTTTTCTGTGTGGAAGGCAGGGACACCTTCAGAAATACTGTAGGAGTTCTAGTGCCAGTAGTTCTCGAGAGAGCTCACAGGCCTCGAGAGATTTTGTTACTCCAGTCCGTACTTATTCCAAGGGGTCCTGTCAGGCTTGTGGAGCCAAAGGAAAGGACAGACGAGTAGGAGCAGCGAGTTCAGGTTTGGGTTTTCCTCGAGTCAATGAGATCGAGGAGATCGATGATCTGGAGGATGTTGATTTCGGGTACATTTGAGATGTAGCCTTGATTTGTATTTTCCTTGTTTTTCAGATTGATGTTTGACTCGATATGTATTGTAGTATTGTGGTTGCGAACCTTTTGCTGTTGATCTATCTTGTAATGATTGTATATGAGAATCTTGAGATTTGAGGTCGTTAATGTGATTCTCTTTCCTTTTGTTATTGTGCCTGAGATTTCGTGATAATCTGGGTAATTGTTCATTGTGATTCGAGATGCCAAGTTTTGAGGACTTGGGCGTGCGATTGATATGTTCCCGAAGACTATGTATGTGTTGTTATTATCTTTGCGTGGCGTGAGTCAGTGTTTGCATGGGCGTCCGATGCCGACGAGAACGGGGAAGTGTACACCGATGATTGTAGACATGTGCAATGGGAGGCTTCCGTGGGGTGTGTACGCCGGTGTTACGAGTCATGCAGTTGGTATGACTTTCTGACTGGTCTCTAGCGGAGGAGTCATGACTCGACTGATATCGCACTGGGTTGAGTGTCTTTTATCTCTTGGTTTTCGCCGTGTTCGGGCAGAGGAGACGCGGGGACTCGTGGGGTTGGCCCGATTACTCAGGCGAAGTGGTTCGCAGTGAGGAGTATTCCTGGAGATGTTGTTTTCAGATCCTAATGGATAGTTCGTACCCCGTGTTGTGCGCCCTGAGTTTCGGGGACAAAACTCTTTTTAAGGGGGGAGTATGTAATATTCGGGGGTAATTTTTTTTTTTCATGTTACTGTTGAGTTGTACATATTCATTTGGAATTGTACAAATGCCGTTGTATTATATCATTCGTGTTTGTTGAGGTGTGTTGGATTGTGTTCGTTCATTTCGGGTTGAGATTTGTTGGAACAACTTGGTTGTTCACTTTGTTGAGCTAACGTACGTTAGCTTGTGTGCTTAACATACGTTAGAACCTCGGCATTACGTGTGCTATCCTATTGATTCTACATACGTAATGAGTGGTAGGTAGAGGGAACCTTCCTCGGACTCGACTTTCGGACGGTGGGTCCCGGGCATCTTTGATCCGATCGACTATTGCAGTCAACGGATCCTTACGTACGTTAAGAGGTGAGATCTACGTACGTAATTCATGTAGCTTGTTAACGTACATAAATGTATATTGTTTACGTATGTTAGGGTCTTCATGTTTTTGGTCAATTAGTTCTGGGCTAGCATTACGTACGCTAAGTTGTTGGTGTAGCGTACGTAATGGCCCTTACGTATGCTTGGTGTATAGCGTACGTAATGAGCTTGTCAAGTTATATATCTTGGTTTCGTATTTCATTTCTTAACGAACCAAAACTTCCTTTCTCTCCCTAGAACCGTCCCTCTGGACTTGTTCTTGATAATTAGCCTCTTCCAACATGTTTTTTTATCATCATAACGTGATTTGGAGCTTGGAGTTAGAAGCTTGTTGGTGCTCCTTTGGTGTTTGGAGAGTTCTTCTTGTTCTTCATTGGTAAGTTCTCTTAATCTCTTCTTCTTCAAGTGATTTTCGAGTAAGATGATGTTGTTGTTGTTGTTTTCTTCGGGTGTTGATCAGTTTTTGGAGTGTATCATGATTCTTGATGAGTTTTTATAACTTGTGATGAATAATATGATGATTTTGTCTTGAGGAGGAGTTATTCTTGATGTTTTAGAATGTTTGGAGGTTATAATCATGTCTAGGAAGAATTATGTTAAGATTGTTATATGATTAACATAGTCTTGATATGATTGATGTTGTTGTTTGTGAGATTATAACCATTTTGATATAGGATTATGATAAATTATGTAATGATTATCATAATCTTACAATGGTTGATTTAATCTTGTTGATTAATCTGAATTCATGATGAATTGGTGATTGATTATTATTTAGACATCATGTTTGTTGTGTTGATGATGTTCTTGAGGTGATAATGATAATATTGATGATATTATCATTGTAGGAGGATCAATTCGATGTTATTCTTAAGTTCTAGTTGAATTGTTTTCACAAGTGTTAAGAACACTTGATCATATCGATTATTGAGGTGTTGGAGGATGTTAAAATTCATATTTGAGAACTATAATATTCGCTAATGGAGTTTAATCGATTCGGGGTTGAATCGGGATTGTCCTTTATGTTGTTTTCTATTGATTTTGTGTTATTGAATGAATCGTTTCTCATTCAAGGTTGTATGACTGTTTGTGATCGTCGGAAGGCGTTGTTCGTCGTTTCGTGCTAGGACGTTGATCGTGGAAGGACTTTCTTGCCTTTGGTTTGAGGCAAGTCTTATTCTTGTACTAGTCAATGAGATTAATGTTATCATGTATGTGTATGAATGTGTAGTATCAATTTGAGACTTGGTCTCTCTATGATTTTATTTATATCATGGGGGTTGTTTGATACGATACCCTTTGGAAAATTATGCCAAATGTTGTTATTGTCCGATAAAAGTTGTTCAGGGCTTGGAGATACTCGTTGCTGATGTTATTGTCGATAACCGGTTCGCGGTATCGATGTATCGATTATTTTTGTTGATATTGATGTCGGTTTAAGACATTGTTATGATCGTTGTTATTGATATTGGTATTTTGCTATTGATGCTGTGATTGGCCGAGTGAAGTCATTGACGTGTTCGATTATCATCTCCGTCATCGGTAACTGATTAAAGGCACTGGGACATCTGTTCTAATCGTTTCATTGTTATTGATTGGCCATTCTAAGGTAATTGACGTATTGAATTGGGATTATTGGGAGTAATTCACATCCGTCATATCATTGTTTATCGATTGACCGTTCTAAGGTAATCGATGTATTGAACTGGGATTATCGAGAGTAATTCCCATCCGTTGAAACAACGTTTATCGATTGACCGTTCTAAGGTAATCGATGTATTGAATTGGGATTATCGAAGATGATTCCCATCGGTTGTGTCATTGTTATCGATTGGCCATCCTAAGGCAATCGAGGTATTGAATTGGGACTATCGAGGATAATTCCCATATGTTGTATCATTATTGTCGATTGACCATTCTAAGGTAATCGATGTATTGAATTGGGGCCGTCGAAGACATTTTCCATCTGTTGAGTCATCGTGATCGATTGGCCATTCCAAGGCAGTTGAGGTATTTGAATTGGGACCGCTGAGGACGGTGTCTATCTGTGAGTTATTGTTGTCGTTTGGCCGACTCGAGGCGGCACACTATTATACTTGTGAATTCGTTAATCTTGGGATCGTTGCCGTTTGTGATAATTGTATTTTGGAGGCTAGTCTCGACTAGTGCTCGATGGGTAAGCTTGGTGCTTGAACCTTTGCGGCTGGTTTCCCAACACCTACATTTCAGTAGGTCACGGTCACTGGGTGATCTCATTATGGGTAAGTCTGGGCCTTGAACCTTCGCGGTTGGTTTCCCAACACCTGGAATTCAGCAGGTCACGGTCATTGGATGGCCTCATTGTGTTATGACTTCGTGCCGTGGCTTCGGCCCTCATTGTGATACGGATTCGTGTCGTGGCTTCGGCCCTCATTGTGATACGACTTCGTGTCGTGGCTTCGGCCCTCATTGATACGGCTTCGGGCTGTTTTGGTTTCGGGCCACTGTGGTGATTGACAGTTTCGGCTGAGTGACATTCAGGTGATTGTGATATTTGGCAGCTTCAGCTGAGCGGCTTTCAGGCCTTTGTGATGTCTTGGTATTTTCTGTTGGAGCCTTCAGGCACTGTGATTTGTATCTATAGCAGCTTGGTTTGGTTTACCTTCGAGTAATTTGTTGATTGTGTCCTATATTGATGACTCGCCATTGGGCACTTGTGTTCTAACCTGTTGAGCAGGTATTGATCGTATGCCGTGGGCATTTTGTTTCATGTTTTAGGTGCTTGCGAGGAGAGAGTTGAGACACAGGGGCATGACGATGGAGATGAGGCATTCGAGCGATACTAGTCCGAGATGTTTTGGTGTTCATGTCGGTCAGATAGTTTGGAGTACTCCAGTTTTGTTCAGTCGTTGTCATTTTGTACTATCCGAGCAAGGCTCGTGGATGTTGTATTTTTATTTTGGCCATGTAGGCCCACTTTTGCGTTGAAATTCCATATTGGAATATGATGTCGGATGTCATATTAGGGACTAAGATTCCCCTTTTGGTCAGTTTGTTGTATTTTGGTCGTGTTCGCCTGGTGAATCTCCTGGTGTGGGGTCTACGGCACTGTAATAACCCAATGGGATTTGGGGGTGTTACAACGGAAGGATTCATTATATATACGGATGCATCTAAATATGGACTGGGATGTGTCTTCATGCAGAACGGCAGAGTTATTGCATACGCATCTCGACAACTAAAGCCGTACAAAATGAATTAGTCGATGCATTGTAATACGCAAGATTCTCGGTTTCGGTTATTTTTTTAATTTATGCCGGTTGTGCCGGTCATTTTGTTCTGTGGACTATTTCATGGTCCGGCATAATATACCGTGTTGTGATATTCGTCGGGTAGGACTTATCGTTTCGTAAGTCAAGCTAATCGTATTACCTGTTTCATTAATATTCGTTTTCTTCCGGATCGTTGTTGTGGTCCTATCGTAATTTTCGGATTGTGTGGGAATCGTTTTGCAACTGGAGGTTTGCTGGCCAGGCCTGTACGAAACGGCGGTGAAAACGGCACTGCTGAGCGCCATGTCCTGCGACGGGTCGGCCAGGAATAGCAGGTCTGCCGAGACACGGCCTAGACACCCGCGCAAGTTTTGCGCCGGGTGATGCGCCGTGTCGGACACGGCCGAGACACATGTATAGGCATCTTGCATCGTGTGTTGCGCCGTGTCAGTTAGGTCGCGCACTGACCCGCAACCTAGCGGTAAACACGGCGCTAGTTGGGCCGTGTTTTGAGCCGTTTTGCGCGTGGGTATAAATATGGAAGAACAGACGGGTTTACACCCATTTTTTCATATTATTTCTTTCATTTCTGCGGCTGGGGCTTGGAGGACACGAGGACATGTTGTTCCACTATAAATCCACGAAATTCCTAAGTCCATATCATCGATTAATCCTTCCATAACTTGCTCTGATCGATCGAATCAGGGTAAGTTTTCTTAAAATCTAGTTTTAGGGATTTCGTTCGATTTGTCCGTTTAATCCGTATTAACTCAGAACAGTGATGGGTTGATGATTGTTAAGCTATATTATATCGAATTCCTTGTTGTTCCACGGTTGGATTGCTGAGGATTCGTCGTTTTATTGAGTTTCTTATTGACGCATTGAATGTGTGATAAAATATCACAATGGGGATTCGGGCATTCTACGATTATTATTCTTCGTTCGATCGTTAATTTATTGATGGTATGATGTTAGGGTCAGGTTCCTTGCAAAGAACTCGAGTTGGAACTCTTCCGTTCGTTGTTTTCTTCAAGTTTCCCGATCGATCATGTTATTATGGTTCCGCCCGGAGAACTAAAGGTGTTCGAGGTTTCCCGATTGAGCCGTGTTCGTCGGATTGTCCAGTATCGATTATCGAGGCAAGTATCTTGTCCATACATTATGTGTTTTGTGGATTTAGTAGTTGGTAATCGACGATATGTGCTGAATGAATGTATGTAATTAACCTTCAAAGGAATCGATATGTTTTTCAATATTTCTTTAAAAACGACTCGTATGTTTTCGTTGTTAAATGTGCTTGTCTAAGTATGTGTATTAGTGTTGAGTATAGGAATACCTTACTTTCGTAGGGTATCATTTTGTGTGATTATGTTGTTTGTATATTTAAAGTTTAACCTTTCGTTGAAGATGTGTGCGTGGGGACGTATGGTTATCGATGATCTTGTGATGTTGTGTGATAAAGGTTGTAAATCCTTTATGAGAAGGTTGTGCCATTCGGCATTATTGGAAAGGTATTCTATCTCATCGTTATGTGTTTGTTGCTAGTTGCACCATTGGATTCTGGAGTCGATGGTCTTGTCCCTCGGTAGTGAGTATGTGTCGGATTATATAGCCATTCTAGCAAGGTACCTCGACTATATATTTTATGTGTTTGACCCTTGAGAGTTGTGGTTTTGCAAACTATGAGTTGTGAACGTTAGTGTGCGGGTGTTGTCGTTCTTCCACCCGAGGATGGCATGTGTGGCCTCTGGGGGCCGATACTAATGGGTATGGCCACGGAAGTGGACCTGGGTGCGTGTGTTATTGTTCTTCCACCCGGGGATGGCATGTGTGGCCTCTGGGGGCGATACTAATGAGTACGGCCACGGAAGTGGACCTGGGTGCGTGTGTTGTTGTTCTTCAACCTGGGGATGGCATATGTGGCCTCTGGGGGCCGATACTAATGGGTACGGCCATGGAAGTAGACCTGGGTGTGTGTGATGTTGTTCTTCCACCCGGGGATGGTTCGACCGGACCTCTGGGGGGCGATACTAATGGGTACGGCCGCGGAAGTGGTTTCCCACCCAGGGACGGTCCGATGGGGACTCTGGGGGCCGATACTAATAGGTACGGCCACGGGTTACCAAGTGTGGTTATCGTGATGTTGATGTTGACGTTTTCCTTAATTGTGATATTGTCCAGAGTATCACAATGTTTTGTGCTCGGGGTTGAAATACATTATATATCAAGTCTTGGTATTTGGATATAATGGCATAAGAGTGATGTGATGTGTGTAATGTGTCCTTGGAAGTAAATTGGTGCGGATGGTTGGGTCGTGGACCTCGTGTTTTGTGATCGGACCTATATTTTGGAAACTAAACTTTGGGATGTGACCCTATGTGGTTTTCGATAAGTTGAGAGTTATTCAATCCCAAATGTTCTCCAAACAGAACTCCCTAAATTTGGAATTGTTATCAAAGTGGTCACTTGTTTTCACTCCTATTTTCTTGACTTGAACTATTTTAACTAAATAAAACATCTCGGGAAGTCTTTCGGAATTAATCAAGTTATTGTATTCTCGGAATGTGTTGTGTATGGCTCATATTTGCACTTTATACTTACACTAGCGAAATAGTGGAGTTTTGCTAACCCCCGTGTAATCGGGGGGTGGATATCTGTGTGTCCAGGTACATGTAGGTTTTCGGGAGCAAATCACAGGATCGGTAGGAAGGGTGATGAAAGATGAATGATACTAATCACACGAAGGCCAGTTTTGGTTTCAGTTAGTCAGTGTCCATTGTATTGTCTTTTTCGCTGTCGTATTGTCTGTGTTTTGAAGTATTTACCCTTGCGTGGGTACGAGTATGGACAGGGTTATGTAATTTTGATTTTTAAGATAGTGATTAAAGACCAAATCGGTCTAATGATTCGTGATTTTGCCACGTCGGCATGTAATGTATTATATTGATTTAGTGTATAGCCTGGTAGATCTTCATGGAGGAGGTCTTCGGCGTGTAATATTCCCGGTTTGATTCTGGGGGTGTCACATTTATGGTATCGGATCTTAAGTTGCGGAAACCTAGGCTGTCGGGTCCAGTCGTGTATTGTTGAGTCTTGTCTTGTCAGATTGTTCCTGACTAAGTCATGTCGCGATGCGTCGTCTGGGATGTCGGTCGTGATTAGTATCAAGGTGCAACCATCATCTTCGTACGGTCTGTGGATGTAAGTCTCCCTAATACATGTTGTACCACGAGCTATACGAGCCTGTGCGATTCTGTGTTATGTAGTGGTATTTAAAGGTGCATCGTGAGTAAGTGACATATATTTGTTGATTCCCGTCTTGTGCTAGAATGAAGAATGATATTGCTGAATGTATCTTCGTATAAACTGTTTTTCTTGCAAGAGTGACAACCTTGAAATTTTAAGTTTTCGAAAGGCTTTTGGGGAGTCACGTAAAATTTTAAAATTTTCTCCAAGGGAGGAAAAAAAATTGATTTTCATATCATGACCTCAAGGTCAAAGTTTTTGAGACTTCAAACTACCGATATTTTATTTTCATCTCATATTATAAGTTTTCAAAACATGATGACGTTCTGATTGTTGGTAGTGGTGCCAGTTTTATGATTAAAATAGTGGTGTGAATGTTGAGTCGATCGCTATGTATATGTTGAGATAACCCTCTTTATTGATAGGTGAAATTTCGGTTTTGAATGACATTTGTCTTTTGATGGTTGCTTGTGAGATGTTGTAATTATGTGAATCGATGGCATTCAGACTCGTATGTTGTTGCTTATTTGTAACCTTCGATTCTAGTATTGCCTTGTATATGTTTGCAATCGTGTTGTTGATTAGATCAGTTAGCGCAAGCTTAGTATGAGGCTAACGCGCGCTAACGTGGCATGTTTAGCGCACGCGGACATTTGTTGAAGCACACGCTAATCAGCCTGGACAGAGGCTATGGAACCACATTTTTTACAGTCAGGTCTATCTTTTACAGTCAATCATCTGCGACTGTATTCTACGTGTGTTGTCCTGTAATGACAATTGTTGTGTGGGAATATGTGTTATGAATTTTTGCAGTGCTAGGTGATAATTGATTATGTTTAAATTATGTCTGCTGTGTGAGTGTTCGAAAACGCTTTCCTGAAAATTTCATAAAGTTTCGACAGTTCGATTAAGCGGCGGCTCCGTGTGTACTTTGAAAATTATTTGGAATTGGCGAGCCGGCCTCGGATTCTCAAATAAAACCTCCACGGTATTTGAAAGAGTTGTTTTAAAGTAGATTTAGACATTTTGTAAAATATTACCGTCGTTGATTTTTACATAGTGTTGGAAGGATTTTTGAAAATGATTGCTACATATTGTTGTATTTTCAAATAATTCGAGTACATGATTTTCAAAATCTTTCACACCATAATTTTTTTTATTTCAAAATCCAATACGATTTTATTTTTCAAAATATATAATGAAGGACGAAAGATCTTACTCGATTTAACTTCAAATTTGGATTTGGAGAAGTTTGACTAACTCCAAATAATTGTTGACTGGTGGAAATAGTTAGTGCATGTGCGAATGATTGGATGGTATTGCGTGGTTACCCTGTTTGTTATTAACAATAATGATGATGCTGATTTCAAGGGAAATTGATATTCCGAAATATTGTGTTGCAAATAATTTCAAAATGAGACGATTAAAGTCTGTTGTTTACAAGTTTTGATGAAGCAACCGAGGTACCAAAAATACTTTTAAAGTTTGATTTTGAAAAGCATTCAAATCCGAGGATTTTCAAATGGTATCATTGAAAAGGATACCTCGTGGAGTTTCTTATCAAGTTGTTGTTAGTTACCTTATGTGATATGTCGTGCTGAGTTGGCACTTTAGCATATTATTTTTGCGAAGTTGTGCCATCGTATCGAGTGAGAATCCGCTTAGTATGCTGAGGGTCAGAGGACGCGGTCGTGACCGCGGTACAGTTGGTCATGGAGATCAGATGTGGGACCAAGAGGATATGGCCGGGAAGGTTGCTATTCCGGCACTTCGTTCTCGTTGTTTAGGTTTCAGGGCCGAAACCTCTTTTAGAGGTGATATGATGTAATACCCATATTTTTTTCCTTCTCTTCCGTCTCGTTCGACCGTATCGACTCGATTGTGTTAGTTGATGTTTCCAAATTAATCTGTATATCATTGTGATCTTTCCAAGTTCGGATCGATTTCCTGTGAACCGTGTGCGGAATTAACACCTCGTGGTTCCTACAAGTTTATTGATGTCTTGATTTAAGGTGTGAACTTCAGAGTTGATCATTGTTGTTCGATCATTGCTATTCATTCGTCGTTGACCAATCATTATTGCTTGATCTCGTAATCGTGATTATTGAACATCTGGACCACTTCGTAATTTCTATAAGTGTTGGGAAATTGTCTTCGTATTTGATCTTCCAAGCATTTGAGGTTATTGGAATTACATTCTTTCTCAACGTTGGACTTGTGTTTCGATTGTTGTATTGCTCGGATTTATCAACCGTTGTGATTCATGTTTGTTGCTTTTCGTAAACACTCTTGCGTATTGAATCGGACCGCAATAGCTCTGTATTGCATGGAGCTCTTGTGCACTGTCAGTATTACATAATGTGTGTTATCTAGAGTCGCCTTGCTTTTATTTTAAGTTTCAGGACGAAACTTATTTTTTGTAGGGTAGAATGTAAAACCCGAGATTCTCGGTTCCGGTTATTTTTTAAATTTTGCCGGTTGTGCCGGTCATTTTGTTCTGTAGACGATTTCTTGGTCCGGAATGATATACCGTGTTATGATATTCGTCGGGTACGACTTATCATTTCGTAAGTCGAGATAATCGTATGTCCTATTTTATTATTATTCGTTTTCTTCCGGATCGTTGTTGTGGTCCTATCGTAATTTTTGGATTGTGTCGGAATAGTTTTGCAACCGGAGGTCCGTTAGTCGGGCCTGTACGAAACGGCGGTGAAAACGGCGCTGCCGAGCGCCGTGTCCTGCGACGGGTCGGCCAGGACTAGCAGGTCTGCCGAGACACTCGCGCAAGTTTTGCGCCGGGTGATGTGCCATGTCGGACACGGGCGAGACGCACGCGCAGGCGTCTTTCGCCGGGTGTTGCGCCGTGTCGGTTAGGTTGCGCACTTACCCGCAACCCGGCGGTA
The DNA here is from genome assembly GCA_033398695.1 of Orobanche coerulescens. Lineage (NCBI taxonomy): Eukaryota > Viridiplantae > Streptophyta > Magnoliopsida > Lamiales > Orobanchaceae > Orobanche > Orobanche coerulescens. Next base: position 92,962,167 of record CM065819.1, read on the forward strand.
AACACGGCGCTAGTTGGGCCGTGTTCTGTGCCGTTTCGCGCGCGGGTATAAATATGGCAGAGCAAATGGGTTTACACCCATTTTTCCATTTTCTTTCTTTCATTTCCACGGCTGGGGCTTGGAGAAGACGAGGACATGTTGTTCCACTATAAATCAATGAAATTCCTAAGTCCATATCATCGATTAATCCTTCCATAACTTGCTCCGATCGATCGAATCAGGGTAAGTTTTCTTAAAATCTAGTTTTGGGGATTTCGTTCGATTTGTCCGTTTAATCCGTATTGCCTCATAATAGTGATGGGTTGATGATTGTTAAGCTATATTATATCGAATTCCTTGTTGTTCCACAGTTGGATTGCCGAGGATTCGTCGTTTTATTGAGTTTCTTATTGACGCCTTGAAGGTGTTCGATAAAATGTCACAAAGGGGATTCGGGCGTTCTACGATTATTATTCCTCGTTCGATCGTTAATTTATTAATGGTATGATGTTAGGGTCAGGTTCCTTGTGAAGAACACGAGTCGGAACTCTTCCGTCTGTCGTTTTCTTCAAGCTTCCTGATCGATCGTGTTATTATTGTTCCGCTCGGAGAATTATAGGTGTTCGAGCTTTCCTGATTGAGCCGTGTTTGTCGAGGCAAGTATCTTGCCCATACATGATGTGTTTTGTGGATTTAGTAGTTGGTAATTGACGATATGTGCTGAATGAATGTCTATAATTAACCTTCAAAGGAATCGACGTGTTTTTCAATATTTACTTAAAAATGACTCGTATGTTTTTGTTGTTAAATGTGCTTGAGTGTTGAGTAATAGGAATACCTTACTTTCGTAGGGTATCGTTTTGTGTGATTATGTTGTTTGTAGATTTAAAGTTTAACCTTTCGTTGAACATGTGTGCGTGGGGACGTATGGTTATCGATGATCTTGTGATGTTGTGTGATAAAGGTTGTAAATCCTTTATGAGAAGGTTGTGCCATTCGGCATTATTGGAAAGGTATTCTATCTCGTTGCTATGTGTTTGTTGCTAGTTGCACCATTGGATTCTGGAGTCGATGGTCTTGTCCCTCGGTAGTGAGTATGTGTCGGATTATATGGCCATTCTAACAAGGTACCTCGACTATATATTTTATGTGTTTGACCCTTGAGAGTTGTGGTTTTGCAAACTATGAGTTGTGAACGTTAGTGTGCGGGTGTTGTCGTTCTTCCACCCTAGGATGGCATGTGTGGCCTCTGGGGGCCGATACTAATGGGTACGGCCACGGAAGTGGACCTGGGTGCGTGTGTTATTGTTCTTCCACCCGGGGATGGCATGTGTGGCCTCTGGGGGCGATACTAATGAGTACGGCCACGGAATTGAACCTGGGTGCGTGTGTTGTTGTTCTTCCACCCGGGGATGGCATGTGTGGCCTCTGGGGGCCGATACTAATGGGTACGGCCATGGAAGTAGACCTGCGTGCGTGTGTTGTTGTTCTTCCACCCGGGGATGGTTCAACCGGACCTCTGGGGGGCGATACTAATGGGTACAGCCGCGGAAGTGGTTTCCCACCCGGGGACGGTCCGATGGGGCCTCTGGGGGCTGATACTAATGGGTACGGCCACGGGTTACCAAGTGTGGTTATCGTGATGTTGATGTTGACGTTTTCGTTAATTGTGATATTGTCCAGAGTATCACAATGTTTTGTGCTCGGGGTTGAAATACATTATATATCAAGTCTTGGTATTTGGATATAATGGCATAAGAGTGATGTGATGTGTGTGATGTGTCCTTGGAAGTAAATTGGTGTGGATGGTTGGGTCGTGGACCTCGTGTTTTGTGATCGGACCTATATTTTGGAAACTAAACTTTGGGCTGTGACCCTATGTGGTTTTCGATAAGTTGAGAGTTATTCAATCCCAAATGTTTTCCAAACAGAACTCCCGAAATTTGGAATTGTTATCAAAGTGGTCACTTGTTTTCACTCCTATTTTCTTGACTTGAACTATTTTAACTAAATAAAACATCTCGGGAAGTCTTTCGGAATTAATCAAGTTATTGTATTCTCGGAATGTGTTGTGTATGGGTATTTGCACTTTATACTTGCACTAGCGAAACAGTGGAGTTTTGCTAACCCCCGTGTAATCGGGGGGTGGATATCTGTGTGTCCAGGTACATGTAGGTTTTCGGGAGCAAATCACAGGATCGGTAGGAAGGGTGATGAAAGATGAATGATACTAATCACACGAAGGCCAGTTTTGGTTTCAGTTAGTCGGTGTCCATTGTATTGTCTTTTCCGCTGTCGTATTGTCTGTGTTTTGAAGTATTTACCCTTGCGTGGGTATGAGTCTGGACAGGGTAATGTAATTTTGATTTGTAAGACAATGATTAAAGACCAAATCGGTCTAATGATTCGTGATTTTGCCGCATCGGCATGTAATGTATTATATTGATTTAGTGTATAGCCTGGTAGATCTTCATGGAGGAGGTCTTCGGCGTGTAATATTCCCGGTTTGATTCTGGGGGTGTTACATTTATGGTGTCGGAGCTTAAGTTGCGGAAACCTAGGTTGTCGGGTCCAAACGTGTATTGTTGAGTCTTGTCTTGTCAGATTGTGCCTGACTGAGTCGTGTCGCGACGCGTCGTCTGGGATGTTGGCCGTGATTAGTATCAAGGTGCAGCCATCATCTTCGTACGATCTATGGATGTAAGTCTCCCTAATACATGTTGTACCACGAGCTATACGAGCCTGTGCGATTCTGTGTTATGTAGTGGTATTTAAAGGTGCATCATGAGTAAGTGACATATATTTGTTGATTCTCGTCTTGTGCTAGAATGAAGAATGATATTGTTGAATGTATCTTCGTATAAACTGTTTTTCTTGCAAGAGTGACAACCTTGAAATTTTAAGTTTTCGAAAGGCTTTCGGGGAGTCACGTAAAATTTTAAAATTTTCTCCAAGGGAGGAAAAAATTTTGATTTTCGTATCATGACCTCAAGGTCAAAGTTTTTGAGACTTCAAACTACCGATATTTCATTTTCATCTCATATTATAAGTTTTCATGATGACGTTCTCGTTGTTGGTAGTGGTGCCAGTTTTATGATTAAAATAGTGGTGTGAATGTTGAGTCGATCGCTATGTATATGTTGAGATAGCCCTCTTTATTGATAGATGAAATTTCGGTTTTGAATGACATTTGTCTTTTGATGGTTGCTTGTGAGATGTTGTAATTATGTGAATCGATGGCATTCAGACTCGTATGTTGTTGCTTATTTGTAACCTTCGATTCTAGTATTGCCTTGTATATGTTTGCAATCGTGTTGTTGATTAGATCAGTTAGCGCAAGCTTAGTATGAGGCTAACGCGCGCTAACGTGGCATGTTTAGCGCACGCGGACATTTGTTGTAGCACACGCTAATCAGCCTGGACAGAGGCTATGGAACCACATTTTTTACAGTCGGGTCTATCTTTTACAGTCAATCATCTGCGACTGTATTCTACGTATGTTGTCCTGTAATGACAATTGTTGTGTGGGAATATGTGTTAGGACTTTTTGCAGTGCTAGGTGATAATTAATTATGTTTAAATTATGTCTGCTGCGTGAGTGTTCGAAACGCTTTCCTGAAAATTTCATAAAGTTTCGAGAGTTCGATTAAGCGGCGGCTCCGTGTGTACTTTGAAAATTATTTGGAATTGGCGAGCCGGCCTCAGATTCTCAAATAAAACCTCCACGGTATTTGAAAGAGTTGTTTTAAAGTAGATTTAGACATTTTGTAAAATATTACCAATGTTGATTTTTACGTAGTGTTGGGAGGATTTTTGAAAATGATTGCTACATATTGTTGTATTTTCAAATAATTCGAGTACATGATTTTCAAAATCTTTCACACCATAATTTTTTTTTATTTCAAAATCCAATACGATTTTATTTTTCAAAATATATAGTGAAGGACGAAAGATCTTACTCGATTTAAACTTCAAATTTAGATTTGGAGAAGTTTGACTAACTCCAAATAATTGTTGACTGGTGGAAATAGTTAGTGCATGTGCGAATGATTGGATGGTATTGCGTGGTTACCCTGTTTGTTATTAACGATAATGATGATGCTGATTTCAAGGGAAATTGATATTCCGAAATATTGTTTTGCAAATAATTTCAAAATGAGACGACTAAAGTCTGTTGTTTACAAGTTTTGATGAAGCAACTGAGGTACCAAAAATACTTTTAAAGTTTTATTTTGAAAAGCATTCAAATCCGAGGATTTTCAAATGGTATCATTTAAAGGATACCTTGTGGAGTTTCTTATCAAGTTGTTGTTAGTTACCTTATGTGATATGTCGTGCTGAGTTGGCACTTTCGCATATTATTTTTGCGAAGTTGTGCCATCGTATCAAGTGAGAATCCGCTTAGTATGCCGAGGGTCAGAGGACGCGGTCGTGACCGCGGTACAATTGGTCATGGAGATCAGATGTGGGACCAAGAGGATATGGCCGGGAAGGTTGCTATTCCAGCACTTCGTTCTCGTTGTTTAGGTTTCAGGGACGAAACCTCTTTTAGAGGTGATATGATGTAATACCCATATTTTTTTCCTTCTCTTCCGTCTCGTTCGACCGTATCGACTCGATTGTGTTAGTTGATGTTTCTGACGTTGTGTTATTTCTCACCCTTGTCGTTTGAGCGAGTGTTGATATTGCCCCAAATTAATCTGTATATCATTGTGATCTTTCCAAGTTCGGATCGATTTCCTGTGAACCGTTTGCGGAATTAACACCTCGTGGTTCCTACAAGTTTATTGATGTCTTGATTTAAGGTGTGAACTTCAGAGTTGATCATTGTTGTTCGATCATTGCTATTCATTCGTCGTTGACCAATCATTATTGCTTGATCTCGTAATCGTGATTATTGAACATCTGGACCACTTCGTAATTTCTATAAGTGTTGGGAAATTGTCTTCGTATTTGATCTTCCAAACATTTGAGGTTATTGGAATTACATTCTTGCTCAACGTTGGACTTGTGTTTCGATTGTTGTATTGCTTGGATTTATCAACTGTTGTGATTCATGTTTGTTGCTTTTCGTAAACACTCTTGCGTATTGAATCGGACCGCAATAGCTCTGTATTGCATGGAGCTCTTGTACACTGTCAGTATTACATAACGTGTGTTATCTAGAGTCGCCTTGCTTATATTTTAAGTTTCGGGACGAAACTTATTTTTTGTAGGGTAGAATGTAAAACCCGAGATTCTCGGTTCCGGTTATTTTTTAAATTTTACCGGTTGTGCCGGTCATTTTGTTCTGTGGACGATTTCTTGGTCCGGAATGATATACCGTTTTGTGATATTCGTCGGGTACGACTTATCGTTTCGTAAGTCGAGATAATCGTATGTCCTGTTTTATTATTATTCGTTTTCTTCCGGATCGTTGTTGTGGTCCTATCGTAATTTTCGGACTTTGTCGGAATATTTTTGCAACCTGAGGTTTGTTGGCCGGGCCTATACAAAACAGTGGTGAAAACGGCACTGCCGAGCGCCGTGTCCTGCGACGGGTCGGCCAGGACTAGCAGGTCTGCCGAGACACTCGCGCAAGTTTTGCGCCGGGTGATGCGCCATGTCGGACACGGGTGAGACACACGCGCAGGCGTCTTTCTCCGGGTGTTGCGCCGTGTCGGTTAGGTTGCGCACTTACCCGCAACCCGGTGGTAAACACGGCGCTAGTTGGGCCGTGTTCTGTGCCGTTTCGCGCGCGGGTATAAATATGGCAGAGCAAATGGGTTTACACCCATTTTTCCATTTTCTTTCTTTCATTTCCACGGCTGGGGATTGGAGGACATGAGGAAATGTTGTTCCACTATAAATCCACGAAATTCCTAAGTCCATATCATCGATTAATCCTTCCATAACTTGCTCTGATCGATCGAATCAGGGTAAGTTTTCTTAAAATCTAGTTTTGGGGATTTCGTTCGATTTGTCCGTTTAATCCGTATTGCCTCATAATAGTGATGGGTTGATGATTTTTAAGCTATATTATATCGAATTCCTCGTTGTTCCACAGTTGGATTGCCGAGCATTCGTTGTTTTATTGAGTTTCTTATTGACGCCTTGAAGGTGTTCGATAAAATGTTACAAAAGGGATTCGGGCGTTCGACGATTATTATTCCTCGTTCGATCGTTAATTTATTGATGGTATGATGTTAGGATCAGGTTCCTTGTGAAGAACACGAGTCGGAACTCTTCTGTATGTCGTTTTCTTCAAGCTTCCCGATCGATCGTGTTATTAATGTTCCGCTCGGAGAATTATAGGTGTTCGAGGTTTCCTGATTGAGCCGTGTTTGTCGAGGCAAGTATCTTGCCCATACACGATGTGTTTTGTGGATTTAGTAGTTGGTAATCGACGATATGTGCTGAATGAATGTCTATAATTAACCTTCAAAGGAATCGACATGTTTTTTAATATTTCCTTAAAAATGACTCGTATGTTTTTGTTGTTAAATGTGCTTGAGTGTTGAGTAATAGGAATACCTTACTTTCGTAGGGTATCGTTTTGTGTGATTGTGTTGTTTGTAGATTTAAAGTTTAACCTTTCGTTGAACATGTGTGCGTGGGGACGTATGGTTATCGATGATCTTGTGATGTTGTGTGATAAAGGTTGTAAATCCTTTATGAAAAGGTTGTGCCATTCGGCGTGGTTGGAAAGGTATTCTATCTCGTTGCTATGTGTTTGTTACTAGTTGCACCATTGGATTCTGGAGTCGATGGTCTTGCCCCTCGGTAGTGAGTATGTCTCGGATTATATGGCCATTCTAGCAAGGTACCTCGACTATATATTTTGTGTGTTTGACCCTTGAGAGTTGTGGTTTTGCAAACTATGAGTTGTGAACGCTAGTGTCTGGGTGTTGTCGTTCTTCCATTTGGGGATGGCATGTGTGGCCTCTGGGGGCCGATACTAATGGGTACGGCCACGGAAGTGGACCTGGGTGCGTGTGTTATTGTTCTTCCATCCGGGGATGGCATGTTTGGCCTCTTGGGGCCGATACTAATGGGTACGGCCACGGAAGTGGACCTGGGTGCGTGTGTTGTTGTTCTTCCACCCGGGGATGGCATGTGTTGCTTCTATGGGCCGATACTAATGGGTACCGCCACGAAAGTGGACCTAGGTGCATGTGCTGTTGTTCTTCCACCCGGGGATGGTTCGACGAGACCTCTTTTTTTTTGGAAAGTGGCTCGACGAGACCTCTGGGGGCCGATACTAATGGGTACGGCCGCGGAAGTGGTTTCCCACCCGGGGACGGTCCGACATGGCCTCTGGGGGCCGGTACTAATGGGTACGGCCACGGGTTACCAAGTGTGGCTTTCGTGATGTTGATATTGACGTTTTTGTTAATTGTGATATTGTCCGGAGTATCACAATGCTTTGTGCTCGGGGTCGAAATACATTATATATCAAGTCTTGGTATTTGGATATAATGGCATAAGAGTGATGTGATGTGTGTAATGTGTTCTTGGAAGTAAATTGGTGTGGATGGTTGGGTCGTGGACCTCGTGTTTTGTGATCGGACCAATATTTTGGAAACTAAACTTTGGGCTGTGACCCTATGTGGTTTTCGATAAGTTTAGAGTTATTCAATCCCAAATGTTTTCCAAACAGAACTCCCGAAATTTGGAATTGTTATCAAAGTGGTCACTTGTTTTTACTCCAATTTTCTTGACTTGAACTATTTTAACTAAATAAAACATCTCGGGAAGTCTTTCGGAATTAATCAAGTTATTGTATTCTCGGAATGTGTTGTGTATGGCTCATATTTGTACTTTATACTTGCACTAGCAAAATAGTGGAGTTTTGCTAACCCCCGTGTAATCGGGGAGTGGATATCTGTGTGTCCAGGTACATGTAGGTTTTTGGGAGTGCATCACAGGATCGGTAGGAAGGGTGATGAAAGATGAATGATACTAATCACACGAAGGCCAGTTTTGGTTTCAGTTAGTCGGTGTCCATTGTATTGTCTTTTTCGCTGTCGTATTGTCTGTGTTTTGAAGTATATACCCTTGCGTGGGTACGAGTATGGATAGGGTTATGTAATTTTGATTAGTAAGACAGTGATTAAAGACCAAATCGGTCTAATGATTCGTGATTTTGCCACGTCGACATGTAATGTATTATATTGATTTAGTGTATAGCCTGTTAGATCTTCATGGAGGAGGTCTTCGGCATATAATATTCCCGGTTTGATTCTGGGGGTGTTACATTTATGGTATCGGAGCTTAATTTGCGGAAACCTAGGCTGTCGGGTCCAGTCGTGTATTGTTGAGTCTTGTCTTGTCAGATTGTGCCTGACTGAGTCGTGTCACGACGCGTCGTCTGGGATGTCGGTCGTGATTAGTATCAAGGTGCAGCCATCATCTTCGTACGATCTGTGGATGTAAGTCTCCCTAATACATGTTGTACCACGAGCTATACGAGCCTGTGCGATTCTGTGTTATGTAGTGGTATTTAAAGGTGCATCGTGAGTAAGTGACATATATTTGTTGATTCCCGTCTTGTGCTAGAATGAAGAATGATATTGTTGAATGTATCTTCGTATAAACTGTTTTTCTTGCAAGAGTGACAACCTTGAAATTTTAAGTTTTCGAAAGGCTTTTGGGGAGTCACGTAAAATTTTAAAATTTTCTCCAAGGGAGGAAAAATTTTGATTTTCGTATCATGACCTCAAGGTCAAAGTTTTTGAGACTTCAAACTACCGATATTTCATTTTCATCTCATATTATAAGTTTTCAAAACATGATGACGTTCTCGTTGTTGGTAGTGGTGCCAGTTTTATGATTAAAATAGTGGTGTGAATGTTGAGTCGATCGCTATGTATATGTTGAGATAGCCCTCTTTATTGATAGGTGAAATTTCGGTTTTGAATGACATTTGTCTTTTGATGGCTGCTTGTGAGATGTTGTAATTATGTGAATCGATGGCATGCAGACTCGTATGTTGTTGCTTATTTGTAACCTTCGATTCTAGTATTGCCTTGTATATGTTTGCAATCGTGTTGTTGATTAGATCAGTTAGCGCAAGCTTAGTATGAGGCTAACGCGCGCTAACGTGGCATGTTTAGCGCACGCGGACATTTGTTGTAGCACACGCTAATCAGCGTGGACAGAGGCTATGGAACCACATTTTTTACAGTCAGGTCTATCTTTTACAGTCAATCATCTGCGACTGTATTCTATGTGTGTTGTCCTGTAATGACAACTGTTGTGTGGGAATATGTGTTAGCACTTTTTGTAGTGCTAGGTGATAATTGATTATGTTTAAATTATGTTTGATGTGTGAGAGTTCGAAAATGCTTTCCTGAAAATTTCATAAAGTTTCGACAGTTCGATTAAGCGGCGGCTCCGTGTGTACTTTGAAAATTATTTGGAATTGGCGATCCGGCCTCGGATTCTCAAATAAAACCTCGACGGTATTTGAAAGAGTGTTTTAAAGTATATTTAGGCATTTTTTAAATTGTTACCGTCGTTGATTTTTATGTATTGTTGGGAGGATTTTCGAAAATGATTTTTACGTATTATTATATTTTCAAATAATTTGAGTACATGATTTTCAAAATCTTTCACACCATAATTTTTTTATTTCAAAATCCAATACGATTTTAATTTTCAAAATATATAGTGAAGGACGGAAGATCTTACTCGATGTAAATTTCAAATTTGGATTTAGAAAAGTTTGAATAACTCCAAATAATTGTTGACTGGTGGAAATATTTAGTGCATGTGCGAATGGTTGGTTGGTATTGCGTGGTTACCCTATTTGTTATTAACGATAATGATGATGCTGATTTCAAGGGAAATTGATATTCCGAAATATTGTTTTGGAAATAATTTCAAAATGAGACGATTAAAGTATGTTGTTTACAAGTTTTGATGAAGCCACCTGAGGTACCAAAAATACTTTTAAAGTTTTATTTTGAAAAGCATTCAAATCCAAGGGCTTTCAAATGGTATCATTTAAAAGGATACCTCATGGAGTTTCTTATCAAGTTGTTGTTAGTTACCTTATGTGATATGTCGTGTTGAGTTGGTACTTTAGCATATTATTTTTGCGAAATTGTGCCATCGTATCGAGTGAGAATCCGCTTAGTATGCCGAGGGTCAGAGGACGCGGTCGTAACCGCGGTACAGTTGGTCATGGAGATCAGATGCGGGACCAAGAGGATATAGCCGGGAAGGTTGCTATTCCAGCACTTCGTTCTCGTTGTTTAGGTTTCAGGGACGAAACCTCTTTTAGAGGTGATATGATGTAATACCCATATTTTTTTCCTTCTCTTCCGTCTCGTTCGATCGTATAGACTCGATTGTGTTAGTTGATGTTTCTGACTTTGTGTTATTTCTCACCCTTGTCGTTTCAGCGAGTGCTGATATTGCCCCAAATTGATCTGTATATCGTTGTGATATTTCCAAGTTCGGATCGATTTCCTGTGAACCATGTGCGGAATTAACATCTCGTGGTTCCTACAAGTTTATTGATGTCTTGATTTAAGGTGTGAACTTCAGAGTTGATCATTGTTGTTCGATCATTGCTATCCGTTCATCGTTGACCAATCATTATTGTTTGATCTTGTAATTGTGCATAACATACGCTAGTTTCGTAACATTACGTATGTTAACGTCACTTGGTTACGTACGTAATACTTGAATTGGACTTCTGACCAGAATCTTTCTTTTGACGCGGATTGGGGTACTTTCGGCGGGCTAGAAGACAAACGAGTCAACTGCTCGTAGCGTACGCTAATTGCCAAGATTAGCATATGCTATCGTCAGGTGTTTTACGTATGTTATGACACCCTACATATGTAATAGGTGGGGGCATTCCAGGCAGTAGCCTCTGGATGGCCTTTACGCACGTTAATTGGGGGGCATTACGTACGTAAGACCTCTTACGTACGTAAAGCCTTGTGCTCTAACATACATTAACATGATCGAGTGTTATGAAATAATACTTCCTCCTTCGTTTCCCTCGACCAAAAATCTCTTGAGAAACATCCTTGAAGCCTTTTTCCAGCCCTTACACGATTCTTGGCCTCCCAAATCACTTGTGTAATACCACCGGTATTTCATGCTTAATTACCTTGTACTGTGTGATTTCTTGTAATGTGATTTCTTGTACTAGAGCCACACATTCGTTTATATCTGCGGAATGTGTTGAACGTTTAAATCTTGATTGTGTGCCTTGTGAATCCTTTACTGTTAAACTACCCGAGTGTAGTAGAATAGGCAGCGATCTAAAGGTTCGAGACCGTCAGATCTGCATCAATGATCATAGTTGGAACGCTAATCTTATGGTCTTCCCACTTCAGAATGAAGATATCATATTAGGTATGGACTGGATGCCATTGCACAGGACAATCTTGGATACCTACCACTTGACAATTTCCATCACGGCTCATGACGGTACCACACATGTTATCAGAGGACGAGAACACTTCAGTACGAAAGGGTCTCTCAGCCTTCTCGCATCGGAAGTCTCCTGCACCTCTCGAAGGAAATACTATTGGTGTTATGTTCTTCAGGAGGATACTCTACAACTTACGGTCGCAAACATTCCGGTGGTGAATGAATTTCCAGACGTCTTTCCCGATGAACTACCAGGGCTGCCACTGCACCGGGAAGTTGACCTCTCCATTGAACTCGAGCCGGGGACTAGACCTATTTCCAAAGCTCCTTACAGGATGGTGTAATACCCGAGATATTCATTCCGGTTTCGTCGATTTTTTTCTCCTCGATCGAACGGGTTGATGTCGTCCGCGTCTTTGGAATCGTGTGCTTGCACTGTGGTTCGTTGAGTTTCGTAGCCTACTCGTTATTGTTTTGGATCTTAGCTGGTGCGTTTGCATGATCGAGACGTCGTCGAGTATCGAGTCGGGCATTCGGAGGGTTGGCTGGGGCGATTACGGCCGTAAGGCCTGTCCGATTATGGCCGGAAGGCGTCCGCACACCCTGGCCTGGTAGGACTTGGTTATGGCCGTAAGGTCCATCACGTTACGGCTGTAAGGCTTTGTTACGGCCGCTAGGCGCTGGCCGGTTACGACTGTAGTGACTCGGTAGATTTCAGTCAGTGGCTCTGGGAGTTCGGTTACAGCCGTAAGGCCATGCCGAGTACGGCCGTAAGCGATGTTCATTGCGTACGCTAGGAGTCGGACCTTACGTACGTTATAGGCATTTACCGAGTTACGGCCGTAAGGCCCTGCTGGTTACGGCCGTAACGCTGTCGGCATATATAGGCCTGGGCTTCGGCCAGGCCTCATTTTTACCCATTTCTTCATCCTTTTGGCGGCTGGCGACGGGAGAAGACGAGGAGAGGAATCCTTGGCCGGTTCCGATCAATTCCAAGGCGTTTTGGAAGATCCTTTTCAATTATACCATCGCCGAATCCTTGTTCTTCGTCGAATCAAGGTAATTTCTTCTGTAGAACCCTAGTTGTGCGATTTTTAGGGGTTTTCTTCGTGATTCGCTGATTTTGCCCGTTATTGATGAATTGTTCATGGTGATCCCGTCGTATTGGTCATGATCTTCGGATTTTGTAACTTGTTTACCGATTTTAATCACCCGGGACTTGACTTCCGATTTTCTTGAAGAAACCCTCGGATCCTTGTTGTTTTTCGAGTTGATTTGAATTCCGATTAGCGTTATTGATTCGTGGTGATGTTATTTTCGTAGTTTCGCGGAGTTGTCGAATTCTTGGTCATTCTTGGAAGTTCGAGGGCTACCCAACCGTGTCCGTTCGTCGTTTCATTGCTTGTGGTATCGAGGCAAGTATCTTGCCCATACATTTCGTGTTTCGTAGACGTATTCGTTGGTATTGGAACCAAAATTACAATTTAGTTGTTTTAATGAACCTTTAAAAGGATCGGTATGTTCTCGATAATTGTTGTCTTTCAAAAGATAACTCATATGCTTCGTGGATTAATGTGTTTTCGGACTATGTGCGTTAGTTTCGTATGTTGGAAGATATTGAACATATTTTAGTGAATTTAGTAGACCGTAATTATTTGCCGAGGATTGTGTATTGATATGTGTAATTGTACGGTGAATATGTGACATCATGTGATATTAGTTGTTACTCCTTCGTAAGGAGGTTGGGACACTTGGTGTTGTTTGGTATTGTATTTGCTTGTTGTTGTGTGACATTAATTGTGAGTATACGTCGAATAAAGTGGCCATTCTAGCAAAGTACTTTGCATTTGTTTGCATATTCTAGTATTTGAATTATGGCTTCCCGTGACATTGTGGATGATTATGCATGTTCACCTAGGGACGGTCCGACGGGGCCTCTAGGGATATGTATTGCCGTGTGTGTGCATCGCAAACTAGGGTTAACCATCCAGGGATGTCCGACGGGGCTCTGTGAGGTGCGGTGGCCATGAGTCTCGTACCAACGGTTAACTTTGAAATGTTTTGTCGGAGAACTTTGATTTTTTTTTAGCGCATGGTTCATCTGATTAGAATGGCAGTTCAAATGGTATTGTACATGGCTGGAATGGCACCAGTAAATGTGTTGTGTGTGTTTTGTACCTTGGTTGTGATAATTTGGTATGGGTATGTGAGTCCTATGGTTGCTCTGTGTATTGTAGCTCTGTGGTGTGTTGAGTGCGACTGTATTGGTTAAGTTGCAAAGTGGTTCTCTCTGATGTCGTTCTGTGAGACTGTCGTCATGGTAACGTTTGACAAGGTGTAGTTTCCGCCGGGTAATTCTTGCGAGTATGTGATGTGGATGATTTGGGTCGTGGACCCCCATGTTTGTGATTGGAATGTTATGATTGGGCCGTGGACCCTGTATTTCTGCTATCGGAATTGTATTTTGAAATAAACAATTGTTGGTCCCTAAGTGTTTCGAAAGGCTTGAAAATTCTTAAACCCCAAATGTTTTCAAAACTCTCGAGATCGTAAATTGTTTGGTAAGACGTAAAATGGTTTTATTCATATATTTAATAATTCAAACTATTTCGATCAAGGGAATTATCTCGGGAAGTATATTCACGATTTCTATGTTCTTGGAGTATGGTATGTATGGCTTGTCTTTTATTTTGACTTGCACTAGAAAAACAGTGGAGTTTTGCTAACCCCCGAGTATTCGGGGGGTGGATGTCTGTATTGCATCCAGGTATTTGCAGGTTACTGGGGAGCGATTCACAGGATCGTTACGAAGGATGATGGAAGACGACGATACTAATCACCTAGAGACCGGTGTTGAGTATTTGGCGATGTCTTGATGTTTTGTCCTTCCGTTGTGTTTATTATTCCCGTTTTATGGGAATGTTGATTTATGTTAATCCCTGCGTGGGTATGAGTTACAAGAAAGAGTAATGTATGGTTGATGTGTATGCTGTGGTAAAAGACCAAATCGGTTTAATGGTTCGTTAATTACCCATGTTGGTATGTTTTATATTGTGGTATTTTCTGTATTTAGCCTGGTAGATCCTCACGGAGGGGGTCTGCGGCGCTGTAATATTCCCGAGTGGTTTGGGGGTGTTACAGAATATGGTATCGGAGCTTAGGTTGCGGAAACCTAGGATGTCGGGTCGAGTTTTGTGTTGTCGGGCCTTGTCTTATCATGCCTTGTCTTGTCTTGTCTTGTCTTGTCTTGTCAGATTTTGTGTGACTGAGTCGTGTCGCGATGCGTCGTCTGAGGTGTCGGTCGTGATTAGTATCGAGGTGCAGCCATCATCTTCGTGCGATCTGTGGATGTAAGTCTCCCTACTTTGTTGTGTCTCGTGTTATACAAGCTTGTGTGATTCTGTGTTATTATGTGGAGTTTAAATGTGCCTCGTGAATACGTACTCCATACTTATTTGATTCTCGTATTGTGCTAAAATGAAAAGTGATACCGGTGTATAAATGTGTATATTTATTGTGTGAATCGTTTCATTGAAGTAATGGCTTGGTGTGATCCCGCAAGGAAAATTTGTCAATGTGATATTTCAATGTTTAATTATTTTTGAAGAGTCACGTAAATTTTATTTTAAAACATCCTTCAAGAAAGGAAAAAGGTTTGATTTTCGTATAATGACCTTGAGACCGAAAATTTTGAAAATTTAAACTACTTATATTTTATTTCCACCTTGCCTTACAAATTTTCAAAATGTGAAATTTGATTTTGAAAACTCAAATGAGGTCTACCAAAAATTTACTCGAAACGTGGCTCTTGCTTTCGACTTGTTGATTTCCTGATCGTCGGTTCGGAGGTATGTAGTGATGTTGGCATTATTATTTGGTCAATAATGCTCAAATTTGTGACTAAGTTGGGGGTATGAATGTTAAGTCGTCCGGAATGCACTTGTTGTGAGAGTCCTCATTACTGAGACGCCGGATTTCGGTTTTAGATATTAATTCTCTTTTGACAGTTTCTCGTGTGATACTGTAATTATGTGGACAGACGGTATTGACATGTGATTAGATTTGATGGTAATGGATCGTATTTGATAAAGTAATAAATTATGTCTGTTGTGTGTGTTCGAAAACGCTTTCCTGAAAATTATATAAACTTGAGCAAATTATGGAAAATTAAATTTCATAAAGTTGTGATGGTTCGCTTAATCGACGGCTTCGTGTGGACTTTGAAAATCGTTTAAAATTGGCGAGCTGGCCTTGAATTTTCTAAAGGAACCCCGACGGTATTGAAAGAGTCGTTTTAATATACCTTTGAACATTTTGTAAAATGTTACCGTCAATGATTATGGTGTAGTGTTGAGAGGATTTTCGAAAATGATATTTGATGTACTGTTGTATTTTCAAGTGATTCGAGTACATGATTTTCAGAAATCTTTCACACCATAAAAAATTTTATTTTAAAAAACCAATACAATTTTTATTTCAAAAATATATTGTGAAAGATGAAGAATCTTGCTCGATTTAACTTCAAACTCGGATTTAGAAAAGTTTTCTGAACTGGGACAGTTATTGTGCGTGATCTTGAATCACTCCAAATGATGACGTGTAGTGGCATAGTGATTTTGATAGTGCCGGTTGTAAGGAAATATTGTTTTGCAAATAATTTCAAATGACGTAGTTAGAGTCCATTGTTTAAAAGTTTTGACAAAAACCCGAGGTACCAAAAATACTTTCAATTTTTTATTTTAAATATCATTTAAAATGATACCTCGTGGATCTTCTTATCGAGTTGCTATTAGCTGTCTTATGTGATTTGTCAAGCCGAGTTGGCAATTTGGTATATTATTTTGCGATGTTGTGCCATGGTATTGAGCGAGTATCTGCTTAGTATGCCGAGGGGCAAAGGGTGCGGTCGTGACCGCGGTACAGATTGTCATGGAGATCAGATGAGGGATCGAGAGAAGATTTCCGGGAAGGTTGCTATTCTAGCACTTCGTTCTCGTTGTTCAGGTTTCGGGATGAAACCTCTTTTAAAGGTGATATGGTGTAATACCCATATTTTTCGCTTTCGTTTTGTTCGACTCTATCGACTCATTTGTGTTCGTCGATATTTTCTGGACTTATTCTACTCTTCACTTTTTGTTGTTCGAACGAGTTGTGGTATTGTTTCAGGTGAGTTCTTTTGTTGTTGTGACTTTTTCTGAATTCGGTTCCGCTCCTGTGAATCTTATGTAAATGTATATCATGTCATTTTCACCGGATCATATATTGTCTTGATTCGTGCTGTGGACTTCGGGGATGCTATTCGATTTTTGTTATTCGTCATGGTTCGGATGTGATTGTTCGACCGTTGTTGTCTCGATCGTTATTGTTCGATCGTTTGTTGTCCGGTATTCATTGATCTCGTATCATGATTTTTGAGCGTTTGGATCACTTCGTAATTTCTTTAAGTTCGGGAAATTAACTTCATATTCGATTTTCTAAACCTTGGGTCGTTGGAATTTCATAGTACAATGATTTACTCGTGTTTTGATTGTTGTGCCGTTCGGGTTGGTTGATCATATTGATTTTGTTAGTGTGTTTTGTTATCGTTCTGGTGTAGCGATATGAATGGTAGCAACTGCGTGCTGCATGTGAGTCGATGCAGGTTGTCGGCAACGGATAGCGTGTGTTATCTGAGACTGTACCACTTTGATAATTTTATGTTTAAGTTTCGGGGACGAAACTTCTTTTAAGGGGAGTAGAATGTAATACCCGAGATCTTCATTCCAGTTTCGTCGATTTTTTTCTCTTCGGTCGAACGGGTTGATTTCGTCCGCGTCTTTAGAATCGTGTGCTTGCACTGTGGTTCGTTGAGTTTTGTAGCCTACTCGTTATTGTTTTGGATCTTAGTCGGTGCATTCGCGTGATCGAGACGTCGTCGAGTATCGAGCCAGGCAGTCGGAGGGCTGGCTGGGCCGATTACGGCCGTAAGGCCTGGCCGATTATGGCCGGAAGGCATCCGCACACCCTGGCCTGGGAGGACTCGGTTACGGCCGTAAGGTCCATCAGGTTACGGCCGTAAGGCTTTGTTACGGCCGCTAGGCGCTGGCCGGTTACGGCCGTAGTGACTCGGCAGATTTCAGTCAGTGGCCCTGGGAGTTCGGTTACGGCCGTAAGGCCATGCCGAGTACAGCCGTAACCGATGTTCATTGCGTACGCTAGGAGTTGTACCTTACGTATGTTATAGGCGTTTACCGAGTTACGGCCGTAAGGACCTGCCGGTTACGGCCGTAACGCTGTCGGCATATATAAGCCTGGGCTTCGGCCAGACCTCATTTTTACCCATTTCTTCATCCTGTTGGCGGGTGGCGACGGGATAGTTACTATATTTTGATAATATATGTTTTTAACAATTGGTATTTAACTCAGGGGTAGTTACTATTTTTAAAAATGGGGAAATCTATTTTTCAGCGGGTTTTACTCATTAATTGTCATATTTAATTCTTATTATCAATTCTTTTTATTATTATTGCATTTTTTGATTATGACAAAAATGGGGAGAAGGTGTTGAGAAAAATGATGGGAGAATATGAGAATGTGAGTCATGGAAAAATGACGAGAAAAATAAAAACTATATCCCGATCAAGAAAGGGGGAAAACGAAGGAGAAGAAAGTCGAAAATAAAAGAATAAGTTGAAAAAGAAAAAATGAGAAGGAGTTGAAAAGAAGAAAAAAGAAAAGATGAGGAGAAGAAAACTAACGAAACGGACAAAGCCGAAAACTTTGATCTGTAATGTTTTATATTTTTGCAGGTAAATAATCCCATCGAAGGTTGTTGTTTTGTCATCATCAAAAAGGGGGAGATTGTTGGAATATTCTATTTCCCATAATCATATATTGGTTTTGATGATGAATTGATGATGAGCTAATGATGAGTTGATGATGTTGTCAAAGAAAACAACATTAGAACGAAGCAAAACAGCAAAGAAATCGAAGACACACAAGCTCGGAAAACAAGCAGCTAATGCACGCTAGTATGCAAGACTAGCGCACGCTAAGTTATGGACATAACGTACATGATATGCAGTATTAACGTATGTAAGACAAAGTCAGCTGAAAACTCACCTAAAGTGTCACCTGATGGTTAGTGCATGCTACACATTAAGGTTAACGCACGCTAACAAAGAATATGGTCGTTGTTCAGGTTTCGGGGATGAAACCTCTTTTAAAGGTGATATGGTGTAATACCTATATTTTTCGCTTTCATTTTGTTCGACTCTATCGACTCATTTGTGTTCGTCGATATTTTCTGGACTTGTTCTACTCTTCACTTTTTGTTGTTCGAACGAGTTGCGGTATTGTTTCGGGTGAGTTCTTTTGTTGTTGTGACTTTTTCTGAATTTGGTTCCGATCCTGTGAATCTTATGTAAATGTATATCATGTCATTTTCACCGGATTATATATTGTCTTGATTCATGCTGTGGACTTCGGGGATGCTATTCGATTTCTGTTATTCGTCATGGTTCGGATGTGATTGTTCGACCGTTGTTGTTCGATCATTTGTTGTCTGGTATTCATTGATCTCGTATCATGATTTTTGAGCGTTTGGATCACTTCGTAATTTCTTTAAGTTCGGGAAATTAACTTCATATTCGATCTTCTAAACCTTGGGTCGTTGGAATTTCATAGTACAATGATTTACTCGTGTTTTGATTGTTGTGCCATTCGGGTTGGTTGATCATATTGATTTTCTTCGTGTGTTTTGTTATCGTTCTCAAGATGATGGAGAATCGATTACGAATCGATTACGATGGTTTGGTCATGTGAGAAGAAAACCTATTGATGCCCCAGTGAGGAGGCTAGAAAGTTGGGGAGCAAGTAATGTTGTGAAAGGTAGAGGAAGACCCAAGAAAACTTGGATAAAGATGATTGAAAATGATATGCGGTTTCTTGGAATTGGAGAAAGTATGGCGATGGAGAGGCAAATGTGGCGGGAAAGAATACGGATGGTGGATGGAGTTTGATTCTTTTTTTTTTTTTTTAATTCCTATTTTCTTTTATTTCATGTTATATTTTTTTCTTTTATTTTTTTTTTTTTCTTTTTTTTCTTTTTTTTTCTTTTTTTTTTTTTTTCATTCATTCTCTTTTTTTATTTGCTTTTTCTCTACTTTTTCCCTCTTTTTTCCTTTTATGTTATTTATGTAACGATTATTGACGGTTTCAAAGTTTGATTCATGTTAGCCGACCCCAAATCATTTTGGGACTAAGGCTTAGATGTTGTTGTTGTTGTTGTTGTTTTGTTATCGTTCTTGTGTAACGATATGAATGGTAGCAACTGCGTGCTGCATGTGAGTCGATGCAGGTTGTCGGCAACGGATAGCGTGTGTTATCTGAGACTGTACCACGTTGATCATTTTATGTTTAAGTTTCGGGGACGAAACTTCTTTTAAGGGGAGTAGAATGTAATACCCGAGATCTTCATTCCGGTTTCGTCGATTTTTTTCTCTTCGATCGAACGGGTTGATGTCGTCCGCGTCTTTGGAATCGTGTGCTTGCACTGTGGTTCGTTGAGTTTCGTAGCCTACTCGTTATTGTTTTGGATCTTAGCCGGTGCGTTTGCGTGATCGAGACATCTTCGAGTTTCGAGCCGGGCAGTCGGAGGGCTGGCTGGTCCGATTACGGCCGTAAGGTCTGGCCGATTATGGCCGGAAGGCATACGCACACCTTGGCCTGGGAGGACTCGGTTACGGCCGAAAGGTCCATCAGGTTACGGCCGTAAGGCTTTGTTACGGCCACTAGGCGCTGGCCGGTTACGGCCGTAGTGACTCGGTAGATTTCAGTCAGTGGCCCTGGGAGTTCGGTTACGGCCGTAAGGCCATGCCGAGTACAGCCGTAAGCGATGTTCATTGCGTACGTTAGGAGTCGTACCTTACGTACGTTATAGGCGTTTACCGAGTTACGGCCGTAAGGCCCTGCCGGTTACGGTCGTAACGTTTTCGGTATATATAGGCCTGGGCTTCGGCCAGACCTCATTTTTACCCATTTCTTTGTCCTGTTGGCGGATGGCGACGGGAGAAGATGAGGAGAGGATTCCTTGGCCGGTTCCGATCAATTCCAAGGCGTTTTGGAAGATCCTTTTCGATTATACCATCGCCGAATCCTTGTTCTTCGTCGAATCAAGGTAATTTCTTCCGTAGAACCCTAGTTGTGCGATTTTTGGGGGTTTTCTTCGTGATTCGTTGATTTTGTCCGTTATTGATGAATTGGTAATGGTAATCCCGTCGTATTGGTCACGATCTTCGGATTTTGTAACTTGTTTAACGATTTTTATCACCTGGGACTTGACTTCCGATTTTCTCGAAGAAACCCTCGGATCCTTGTTGTTTTTCGAGTTGATTTGAATTGCGATTAGCGTTATTGATTCGTGGTGATGTTATTTTCATAGTCTCGCGGAGTTGTCGAATTCTTGGTCATTCTTGGAAGTTCGAGGGCTACCCGACCGTGTCCGTTCGTCATTTCATTGCTTGTGGTATCGAGACAAGTATCTTGCCTATACATTTCGTGTTTCGTAAAAGTATTCGTTGGTATTGGAACCAAAATTACAATTTAGTTGTTTTAATGAACCTTTAAAAGGATCGGTATGTTCTCGATAATTATTGTCTTTCAAAAGATAACTCGTATGCTTCGTGGATTAATGTGTTTTCGGAATATGTGCGTTAGTTTCGTATGTTGGAAGATATTGAACATATTTTAGTGAATTTAGTAGACCGTAATTATTTGCCGAGGATTGTGTATTGATATGTGTAATTGTATGGTGAATATGTGACGTCGTGTGATATTAGTTGTTACTCCTTCGTAAGGAGGTTGGGACACTTGGGCCCTGTTCTTTTGGACTTATTTTTCAGTTTTTCAGTTTAGTTCAGTTCAGTTCAGTTCAGTTCAGTTCCGTTCTTCTTCTTATTATTACTATTATTATTAATATTAATTATTATTATTGTTATCATTACTAGTAATATTACTATTATCGTTGTTGTATATTACTATTAACGTTGTTGTTGTTGATTACTATTATTATTATTATTTACCATTATTATTATTATTTACAATTAATATATATTTGATTCGATTGGTCGAGTCCATTCGATTCGATTGATTCGATTCGATTCGATTCAGATTCATTCAGTCCAAAAGAACAGAGCCTTGGTGTTGTTTGGTATTGTATTTGCTTGTTGTTGTGTGACATTAATTGTGAGTAGGGGTGGCCCATGAACCGAACGTTCGTGAACTGTTCGTGAAAAAGCTCGGTCAACGGTCAGTTCGAGTTCGGTTTGACCGAACCGAACATGTTCGCGAACATGTTCGAGTATTTTCGAACCGAACATCGAACATTTTATATTTTGATCGGGTGTCCGCGAACTATTCGCGGACATTAATATATATATATATATATATATATATATATATATATATATATATATATATATATATATGTGTGTGTGTGTGTGTGTGTGTGTGTATAAATGGCACGAGCAGAAACAATTGAACACAAACGAACAAAGCCTACGAATGAACACAACCGAACCGAACACGAACAATAAAAAATATGTCGAACCGAACTCGAACATTAATTTGTAATGTTCGTCGAACACGAACACGAACCGAACACTTCACGAACCGAACGAACGAGCGGTCAATAACACCAAGAGCTCGGTTCGTTCGGTTCGTGTCCACCCCTAATTGTGAGTATACGTCGAATAAAGTGGCTATTCTAGCAAAGTACTTTGCATTTGTTTGCATATTATAGTATTTGAATTATGGCTTCCCGTAGCGTTGTGGATGATTATGTATGTTCACCTAGGGACGGTCCGACGGGGGCTCTAAGGATACGTATTTCCGTGTGTGTGCGTATCGCGAACTAGGGTTAACCACCCAGGGATGTCCGACGGGGCTCTGCGGGGTGCGGTGGCCGTGAGTCTCAGACCAACGGTTAACTTTGAAATGTTTTGTCGGAGAACTTTGATTTTTTTTGGCGCATAGTTCATCTGATTAGAATGGGAGTTCAAATGATATTGTACTTGGCTGGAATGGCACCGGTAAATGTGTTGTGTGTGATTTGTACCTTGGTTGTGATAATTTGGTATGGGTACGTGAGTCCTGTGGTTGCTCTGTGTATTGTAGCTCTGTGGTGTGTTGAGTGCGACTGTATTAGTTAAGTTGCAAAGTGGTGCTCTCTGATGTCGTTCTGTGAGACTATCGTCATGGTAACGTTTGACACGGTGTAGTTTCTGCAGGGTTATTCTTGCGAGTATGTGATGTGGATGATTTGGGTCGTGGACCCCCGTGTTTGTGATTGGAATGTTATGATTGGGTCGTGGACCCTGTATTTCTGCTATCGGAATTGTATTTTGAAATAAACGATTGTTGGGCTATGTCCCTAAGTGTTTCGAAAGGCTTGAAAATTCTTAAACCCCAAATGTTTTCAAAACTCCCGAGATCATAAATTGTTTGGTAAGACGTAAAATGGTTTTATTCCTATCTTTCATAATTCAAACTATTTTGATCAAGTGAATTATCTCGGGAAGTATATTCACGATTTCTATGTTCTTGGAGTATGGTATGTATGGCTTGTCTTTGTATTTTTACTTACACTAGCAAAACAGTGGAGTTTTGCTAACCCCCGAGTATTCGGGGGTGGATGTCTGTATTGCGTCCAGGTATTTGCAGGTTGATGGGGAGCGATTCACAGGATCGTTACGAAGGATGATGGAAGACGACGATACTAATCACATGGAGACCGGTGTTGAGCATTTGGCGATGTCTTGTTGTTTTGTCCTTCCGTTGTGTTTATTATTCCTGTTTTATGGGAATGTTGATTTATGTTAACCCCTGTGTGGGTATGAGTTTCGAGAAAGAGTAATGTATGGTTGATATGTATGCTATGGTAAAAGACCAAATCGGTCTAATGGTTCGTTAATTACCCATGTTGGTATGTTTTGTATTGTGGTGTTTTCTGTATTTAGCCTGGTAGATCCTCACGGAGGGGGTCTGCGGCGCTGTAATATTCTCGAGTGGTTTGGGGGTGTTACAGATGGCAACGGCCGAGATGAAAGAATTAAAGATACAGCTCGAAGATCGGCTGGAGAAAGGATTGATCCGTCCGAGAACCTCGCTGTGGGGCGCGCCGGTACTTTTTGTTAAGAAGAAAGACAACTCTCTACGCTTGTGCATTGACTATAGGGAACTAAATAAGGTTACTATCAAGAATCGTTATCCACTTCCAAGAATGGATGACCTCTTAGATCAATTACAAGGGGTAGTTGTGTTTTCTAATATTGATCTATGGTCTGGATATCACCAATTGAGGATTCGGGAGGAAGATATACTCTAGACTGCATTTCGATTGAGGTATGGACATTACGAGTACATCGTGGTATCATTCGGGTTGACTAATGCCCCAGCCATTTTCATGGAACTGATGAACAGAGTTTTGATTGATTTCCTCGATAAGTGCATGGTGGTTTTTATTGACGACATCCTGATCTATTCTCGAAGCCGACAGGAACACGAGGAACATTTGAGGCAAGTGCTGAGCGTGTTAAGGCAACACCAACTTTATGCGAAACTTTCCAAGTGCGAATTCTGGATGCCGGAGGTAATTTTTCTCGGACATGTTGTCTCGGTAGAAGGCGTCAAGGTCGATCCACAAAATATTGAGACAATAATGAGTTGGGAACCACCGAAGAACGTCAAAGAGGTAAGGAGTTTCCTAGGATAGGCGGGTTACTCTCGAAGATTTGTCGAGGCTTTTTCCTGTATCGCTCGACCATTAACAAACCTACTGAGAAAAAGCACCAAATTTGTATGGACTACAGACTGTCAGAAGAGCTTTGATGAGCTCAAGATTAGGCTGACTACTGCTCCAGTTCTAGTGCTACCGCAGGGAACAGAAGGATTCATTATATACACGAATGCATCAAAGCATGGGCTGGGGTGTGTCTTCATGCAGAATGACAGAGTCATTGCATATGCATCTCAACAACTGAGGCCGTACGAAGTGAATTACCCGACACATGACTTGGAGCTAGCCGCAGTGGTGCATGCCCTCAAGATTTGGAGGCACTATCTTTACGGAGTTACTTGCAAGATTTTCACGAATCATAAGAGTTTGAAGTATATCTTCACTCAGAGGGAATTAAACATGAGACAGAGGCGCTGGTTGGAGCTAATCAAAGACTACGATGTGAAAATCTCCTATCACCCCGGGAAAGCCAATGTGGTAGCTGATGCTCTTAGTCGGAAAACTACACAAGAAGTGATGGTATCCAGCATAACAGTTCAGCCCGAAGTGCAGCAAGACATCAGGAGAAGTAGTACTGAAGTATGGATACAACGTAGGCAAGGACAATTGTGCTCAATCAATATACATTCATCCTTACTAGACGAGATACGTCTAGCACAGATGGAGGATCCCAACTTACATGCGATTGGTGCAAGAATCGAGGGAGGAGATGTTTCCGACTATAAGATCCAGGGTGACTTGGTGAGGTTCAAGAATAGAATCTGTATTCCGCCGAATGACGGGCTGAAGCAGACTATACTGAAGGAGGCGCACTCCACTCCCTATTCTATTCTCCCAGGGGCAAGCAAAATGTACAAAGACCTGCGGCAGAGTTTTTTATGGAAAAATATAAAATGGGAAGTTGCTAGGTTCGTCGCTCGATGTATGACGTGCCAACAAGTGAAGATTGAACACCGCAGACCAGCCAGAATCATGCAACCCCTACCCATCCCGGAGTAGAAATGGGAGAGCATATTGATGGATTTTGTCACTAAGCTACCAATGGCGGTAGGAGGAAAGGATACAACTTGGGTCATTGTTGATCGGTTAACGAAATCAGCACATTTCATTCATATTCAAGAAACAATCGGGACAGAGCAATTGGCCGCTATTTTCATCAGGGAGATCGTGAGGCTGCACGGCGTTCCCTCATCCATAATTTCGGATAGGGACACCAGATACGTGTCTCATTTTTGGAAAGCCGTCCATAAAGCTATGGGGACCCAAATACATTTTACCACGTCTTATCACCCTCAGACGGATGGATAGACCGAACGTTCGATTCAAACCTTGAAAGATATGTTGAGGGCATGTGTGCTCGATTAGGGTAAGGATTGGGCTAGGCATCTGGGATTGGTGGAGTTTTCGTATAACAACAGCTGGCATGCAAGCATAGGCATGGCACCATTTGAGACTCTGTATGGGCGAAGATGCAAGTCGTCGTTATGCTGGGATGATGCTTCTGACACCCCGATTACCGAGTTAGATCTGATCCAGGAGTCCATTAAGAAGATCTCTATCGTTCGAAAGCACATGCTATCAGCACAGAGCCGGCAGAAATCTTATGCCGAAAACCAACAACGACCGTTAGAATTTGCAGTCGGGGATCATGTTTGGGTCAAAGTATCACCTATGCCGGGTATACGGCATTTCGGCCAAAAAGGCAAGTTAAGCCCGAGGTTTATAGGCCCGTTTGAGATATTGGACCGGGTAGGGAAGTTTGCGTATCGATTAGCTCCGCCGCCGCATCTGGATGGAGTGCATAATGTCTTTCACGTCTCCCAATTAAGGAAGTATGTCTACGATCCGAGTCACAAACTCAATTTCGAAGAAGTGGAAATTTCCGATGAAACTACCCTTAGAGAGGTACTGATCGCCATCTTGGATCGGCGTATGAAGATATTGCGAAATAAAGTCATACCCCTCGTGAAGGTCCATTGGTCGCACCACGGCATGGAAGAAGCGACTTGGGAAACTGAGTCGAGCATGAAGGAGATTCATCCCGAGTTATTTTCTTAGTTTCGGGCCTAAACTATTTTTAAGGGGGTGATATGTAATACCACCGGTATTTCATGCTTAATTACCTTGTACTGCGTGATTTCTTGTAATGTGATGTTGTTTTTTATTTATTTATTTCATTAAATGCTATACAATTGTGCGATGTGGATGAAACGGAGGTGACAAGCCTTGACGCCGTTGGACAATCGTCGGTGCGAATATGACGGTGGCCAACCTCTTGTTCCCCGATAATTGTTGATGAGTGGGAAGGATGGTCACCCCGAGATGGTTAGAATGTGATATGTGGCTAAGGGATTGAATGTCTAACGCACGTTATAGTATATGCATAATGTACGCTAAAATTGAAGTATTATGTACGTTAACGTAACTAGCTTACGTACGTAACGGTTGAGTCGGCCTCCTGACCAGAATCTTCCTTTTGACGCGGATTGAGCTACTTTCGGCGGGCTAGAAGACAAATGAGTCAACTCCTCATAACGTACGCTATCCTCCAAGCGTAGCGTACGCTACAGTCTGGAGCCTTACATACGTAAGAACGACTTACGTACGTAAAAGATGGGCACATTTCAGTCAGTGACCTCTGGACGGGATTTACGCACGTTAGCATCAGAACATTACGTACGTAATGACCTTTACATACGTAAGGTCTAAAGCATTAACGTACGTTAGTGAGACCGAGTGTTATAAAATAACACTTCCCCTCTTCATTTGCTCGACCTCAACCCTGCAAGAAAACACTCTTGGAGCATTTCCCAGCCTTATACTCGATTCTTGGCCTCTCATACACTTGAATTAACATAGAGGAGGTGATTTCTTGAGCTCCGGTGAAGATTATCCAAGTCATTCAAGCCACTCTTCGTTATTCCTCGTAGTTCTTGTTGATTCGTCATCTCTCTTTATTGCTCTTCATCTACTAAGGTAAGCCTATGAATCATAGGAGTAATCTCTTCAATGTTGTTGATTATTACTTTTTGGATTACGGGTACTTGGGTAGATTTTGCTAAATCTCGTAGACAATCTAAACGGACGAACTTATAGTAATCGGGATTATCATTGTTCGTATATTTCGTTTTCATACTACTCGTTGTAACAATCACATGCAAGAACTTCCATCTCAATTTACATCGGGATTATATAAACTCGACGAATCAATTGTAGGAGAATTTCGTAGGAATCCATCACCGTTTGATAAACTAGTCGTAACCCACTCTTGCCACATGATTATCAACGTTAAATTAACTAGGGGAATTAATTCAATATTATTAATGTCATTAAGAATCAAATGCCGAAATCATTGTGTAAAATGGTAATCCACCGATTGAAGTACTTGGAATAGAGAATTGAATTAGAAGTTGCGGGATTCGATTATGCTATAGTCGTTTGTTGCTAACCGAATGATGATTGGGATAATCTTGTTGAACAAATCGATATAGCTAACGTTAATCGTAGAATTGAATGACATAATGGTGCGTATTGCTTGTGAACTTAGAAGCACGATACTAGTGTTGGCAATTAAGACTACGTTAGGAACCCGGTTAGGGAAGGGAAGGGAAACTAGTTCTATTCATCATGATCCGTACAATGTGTTAATTGGATATTACGTGACTAGGTTAAGCTCGATCGGGCGTGGAGATCCCAGTTATCATAAGGCACCTACCGTCGGATCAAAGGAGGGTGAAATCTTGCTCGAGAAATATTAATATTATTGAAATGTTTGTATTCATGAATGTGCCATTGTTGATGAAATGCCGACGGTTGTCTTTCTCTAAGAATGTGTTATAAATGTGCCGATGTGTTGGGGATAAAACTTGTATGGTACCCGTATGGAAATGTGTTAGGGGATAAGACCCAAATTGGGCACCTACGTTCCGGGGTATTCCCGTGTGAATACTTTCGTGACCCTTGGTTGCGACCTTGGGGTTTATGTGATAAAAAGAGAAAGACAACGTCGGTCGTGTTGTGAAATATTTTCTGTTGGTTATGTGGCACTGTGTTTGGTAAAATTGTGTATATCGTTGCTAATAATTTTTATTGGTATACATTCTCTGACCCTGGTAACCTAGCATGAATTGTCGTGCCAGGTAAATTTGTTGATCATGTGCAGGACATTCCTGAGGGGTTCGGTCAGACTTGAACGGTGTTGGAATAAACTCTTGTCGCTGCATAATTAAATTTGATCTTTAAAACCTCTGTTATGTAATAATCGAACTTTGAATTATGTTTCTTCTTAAAACCTTTCGGCTCATGAGATGTAACCGTGGACTTATCGTTTTATTGCAATTTCTTAAAAATGTCTATTTCCTAAACTAGCCTTGTGGGTCCCACACGGAATTCACGACATTGTAATACCTCGGGAGATTTTGGGGGTGTTACAACTTGTATCAACATAGAGGGGGGATTACTCAAGTTCCAGAGAAGATTATCTTGGTCAATCGATCCACTCTTCGTTCCTCCTCGTGGTTCTTCATCGGATCGTCATCATTACTCATTGTTCTTCCTCTATTAAGGTAAGGCTATCAAACCTTGAGGCTATCTCTTCAATGTTGTCATTATGCCTATTAGATTACGGGTATTCAGGTAGTTTGCTAACTCTCGTAGACAATCTAATCGGACGAACTTGTAGTAATCAAAACTATCATTGCACATATACTTCATTTCCATGCATCTCGTTGTATTAATCATATGCGAAAATCCCCATCTCAACCAACCTTGGAAATGTAAAACTTGACGAATCAATTGTAGAAGAAATTGCGTAGGAATCCGTCATCGTATGTTAAACTAGTTGTAACCCATTTTTGCCATATGATTATCAACGTTAAATTAACTAGGAGGAATCAACTCGATAGTATTATTATCATTAGAAATCAACCATTGAAATCATTGTGTAAAATGGTAACCCACCGAATGAAGTACTTGGAATAGAGAATTTGATTCGTAGTTATGGAATTCAATTATGATATAGTTGATTGTTGTCAACCGAAATAATGTTAGGGAGAGTCTTGTTGAGCAAATTGTTGTAACAATCGTTAATCATAAAATTGAACAACATAACAATACATAATGCTTGTGAACTTAGAAACACGATACTAGTTTTGGCGAAATCGAACTAAGTTAAGAATTCGGTTAGGAAAGGGAAGGGGGAACTAGTTTATTCGTCATTATTCGTATGAAATGTTAATCGGGGATAATGTGGTTAGGTTAAACTCGATCGGTCGTGGAAGTTCAAGTTGACGTAAGGCACTTACCATCGGATTCAAGGCAAGTAAAATCTTGCTCGAGAAGTGTTAATTTTATTGCAATATTCGTAATACATAAATGTGTCGTTGTGTGATGAATGCCGACGATTGTCTTCCTCAAGAAAATATAGGCCGATGTGTTGGGGATAAAACCTGAATGGTACCCGTGTGGAAATATGTTGAGGGATAAGACCTAAAAAAGGCACCACGTTCCGGAGTATTCTTGTGTGGATACTTCCGTGACAATTGGTTGCGACCTTGGGGTTTATGTGTTAAAAAGAGGAAGACAACATCAGTCAAACTGTGAGTTATCTTCTATTTGTTATGTGGCACGGTGTTGATAAATCGTATATGTCTTTGCAAATTATTGTTATTGATATTCATTCTCCGACCCCGGTTTGTCTGGCATGATTCGTCGTGCCAGGTAAATTTGTTGAATATGTGCAAGACATTCCCTAGGGGTCCGGTCAGGCTTGAACGGTGTTGGGATAAAGTTTTACCGCCACATGTTTTAATTTTAAATTCCGAAAGCTCCGTTTATGTAATAATCGTGCCTTGAATTATGTTTCTCTCAAACATTCCGTTTTATGTTATGTAACCGCGGACTCATCATTTTCTAATAATTTCTTTAAAATATCTATTGCCCAAAATAGTCTTGTGGGTCCCACTTGGGATTCACGGCACTGTAATGCCCCGGAAAATTTTGGGGGTGTTACAATTACGTACGTTAGCTGATCATGTGACTAGTTCTCATCTGATCTGATCAGTTAGCTTTTCTCATCTGGTCTGATCAGGTGACTTTTCCCATCTGGTCTGATCAGGTGACTTTTCCTCAGGTGCCTCTTCAGGTGACTTTGTCTTCAGGTGACTTTCTCTCGTCTGGACTGATCAGGTGTCTTTGACTCGTTCTATTGATTTATTGTTTTTGCTTCGTTCTATTGATTCCATTGTTGTTTTGGTTTGATCG
The DNA here is from genome assembly GCA_033398695.1 of Orobanche coerulescens. Taxonomy (NCBI): domain Eukaryota; kingdom Viridiplantae; phylum Streptophyta; class Magnoliopsida; order Lamiales; family Orobanchaceae; genus Orobanche; species Orobanche coerulescens. The sequence goes on from CM065819.1 coordinate 92,992,555, forward strand.
TTAACTCATCATCAAAACCATTACTAACATTATTAGCTCATCATCAACTCATCATCAAAACCAAATTATGATTATATGGAATATAATACTCCAACAGAATCATATCTAAATCCAAGAGAGGTTTGTCTAGTACCAATAGAAAGCTAGATAGGTGGCTTCCTTGTCCGATAGAAAAGAAAACGGTTTATCTTGGACCGACATAAAGACAAGAGTGTAACGGTTTATCTCGGACCGATAAAAGACGAGATTGTAATGGTATCCCTCGGACCAATAGAAGACGAGGCGCAGAGGTTGATCTTAAGCCTAAGAAAAAAGATATGAAGAGAGGACGTAGACACGTTTGGCCAAACCTCTATAAATCTTGTATCATTTATCTTCCGCAATTTAATTATGCTTCTGCAACGCAAAAGAGTTTGAAAACTCTACTCCGCAATATTATCCACCATTCTAAGTGGGGTGCCAGTTTTTTAACAATTGGTATCGGAGCGGTATCCATATAAATCGGAATAACATCAGAGGAGAAAAAGATCCGATGGCATTAAGGTTTGCACCGGTCGAAGGTCTTGCCTTAAACCGACCTCCTTTCTTTGATGGATCGAGTTTCATGACGTGAAAGAAGAAAATGTCTATTTTCATCCGAGCCTACGACATCGAGCTTTGGAAAGTTATTTGCCTAGGTCCGAAAATTCCAACAAAATCGGACGGCTCTCTAAAAAGATTCGAAGATTGGAAGAACGATCATTATAATTGCAACAACGCAATTATTATATTGTGCTTTAAATCCGGAAGAACACAACAGATATCCTTGTGCGAAAGTGCCAAAGAAATTTGAAAAATGCTTGAGGTAACGCATGAAGGAACATCTCAAGTGTGCTCCTCCGTGACTACGAGCTATTTGTGATGAAAAGTGATGAGTCCATAACAACCATTACTAATGGACTAGCTTGTTTTGGGAAACCATTAACAAGTAGTGAAAAGTAAAGAAAATCCTATGATCACTATCTGTTGAATAGGACGGCACGGTTACGGCGATTATGGAATCGAAAGATTTAAATAATCTTGATTTTAGTGCCTTCGTTGGTTCACTAATAAACTACGAGATAGTTCTTAAATCTCGGAACGCCAAGCCGAAACCGAAAGAAAAGTTAATAGCTTTGAAAGCTAAGATGTCAAGAAAAGAAGAATTTCCGGTAGATAAAGACGATGAAGAATCGGTATATTATGCCAAGAACATAAATAAGTTTCAAAACTTATTAAACTGGAGAAGAAAAGACATCTAGTCACACGCCCGGAATGATTCGAAAGATCCGACAATAACTGTCGAAATTGTGGCAAACCCGGACATTTTGCGAAAAATTGTTATAGCTCAAATCCTAAGAAAGAAGTTCTTATAGCTACTTGGAGTGACGAAGAGGATGATGATGAAAATATTCAAAATAACCTCGCACTCATGGCAAGGAGTTCACTCGACGAAAGCGACGTCGAAATCCAGGTTAGTACCTCGTCTCAAGACGAACTTTTTGAAGCATTTGAACTTTACATACCGATTTTCAAAATGCTTTAATTGATAACAAATCCCTGAAAGCTAAAAAAATTATTGGAAATCAAAATTTCCAAAATAAAAGAAAAAGGGGAAGTTTTTGAAACCGATCATTCTCAATGTCTTGAAAAATGAAAACAAACTAAAGAATGACCTTTTGAAAGTTCAAACTGAACTTAAAAATTTAACGAACAAATTTTCTTGCGGAAATGACAAATTTGAACAACTGCTTTCTATTCAAAAAATTTTATTAAATAAACAGGGTCAGGATTCAAACCGTGTAATAAAACCGGATCTTTAAATTTTAAAATACCCCGATGTGATAAATATTTAAATCTTTGGCATCATATTTTGATTTCCAAAATCCCACGACGGACGATAAAAATTAAAAAAGTTTGGATTCCTAAAGGAACCACAATATCGAATGTCGTCTACGTGTCTAAAGAATAATCCACTCTCGGTTGGATCCCCAAAAATCAAAATTAATTTATTTCCATCAATTGGTATTTTGATAATTTATATTTTTAACAATTGGTATTTGACTCAGGGGTAGTTACTATTTTTAAAAATGGGGAAATCTATTTTTCAGGGGGGGTTTACTCATTAATTGTCATATTTAATTCTTATTATCAATTCTTTTTATTATTATTGCACTTTTTTATTATGACAAAAAGGGAGAGAAGGTGTTGAGAAAAATGATGGGAGAATATGAGAATGTGAGTCAAGGAAAAATGACGAGAAAAATAAAAACAATATCCCGATCAAGAAAGGGGGGAAAACGAAGGAGAAGAAAGTCAAAAATAAAAGAAGAAGTTGAAAAATAAAAAATGAGAAGGAGTTGAAAAGAAGAAAAAGAAAAGATGAGGAGAAGAAAACTAACGAAACGGACAAAGCCGAAAACTTTGATCTGTAATGTTTTATATTTTTGCAGGTAAATAATCCCACTGAAGGTTGTTGTTTTGTCATCATCAAAAAGGGGGAGATTGTTGGAATATTCTATTTCCCATAATCATATATTGGTTTTGATGATGAATTGATGATGAGCTAATGATGAGTTGATGATGTTGTCAAAGAAAACAACATTAGAACGAAGCAAAACAACAAAGAAATCGAAGACACACAAGCTCGGAAAACAAGCAGCTAATGCACGCTAGTATGCAAGACTAGCGCACGCTAAGTTATGGACATAACGTACATGATATGCAGTATTAACGTATGTAAGACAAAGTCAGCTGAAAACTCACCTGAAGTGTCACCTTATGGTTAGCGCATGCTACACATTAAGGTTAACGCACGCTAACAAAGAATATGATCGTTGTAAAGAATCTCAACGCGGAGATCATGGGTCCGTCAACGAATCTGAAAAGTGATGCTTGAACAAGATAGCGCACACTACAAAAAGTACTTCGCGCACGCTAAGTTTGAATTATGTCCGTTGGACAGAAGACTTTAAAGCATAAGACCGTTGTAAATGAAGACCAGATAGCGCACGCTAAGGGACAAAGTTAAAGCACGCTAACGATAAAGGCAGAAGCTACTGAAGCAATAAGCAATTAATGTATGTAACCATGCAGATTAACGTACGTAAGAAGGTTTAGAGCACGCTAAAAAAGAGAAATAGCGCACGCTAATGAAGACATGCAGTAACGGCTAGTTGAGAGAATTTGCCTATAAATACCAAGTCATTTGGTATCATTCAACGCAACAACTATAAGCAAATCACATACTGATCAGATATATTGTATATAATACCGTTGTTGTATTTGTGCTTAATTGATAAGTGTTTGAGTGTTCATACACGAAAACATACACGAGAGGAAAGATACTGATTGTAGATTGATTCGGTGTTATTAGGATCGTTGATCCGGCATTATTAGAATCATATCTAAATCCAAGAGAGGTTTGTCTAGTACCAATAAAAAGCTAGATAGGTTGCTTTCTTGTCCGATAGGAAAGGAAAACGGTTTATCTTGGACCGACATAAAGACAAGAGTGTAACAGTTTATCTCGAATCGATAGAAGACGAGATTGTAATGGTATCCTTCGGACCAATAGAAGACAAGGCGCAGAGGTTGATCTTAAGCCTAAGGAAAAAGATATGAAGAGATGACGTAGACGCGTTTAGCCGAACCTCTATAAATCTTCGAGTATTTTTAAACAAATACTTGTAAAAATCTAAATGCAATATCACTATGTATTGAGTGATGGGTTATCGAATAACTGATATCTAACTGCAATATTCTAGGTAACCAAATTAATAATCACATATACTCAATTTGTCGATTTCTGAAATTGTTTTATTTGAATTAAATTTATATTAATTTATAATAATTGTATAGAATCTCGTGCGATAATTAAAGCAACGAAGTGGCCAATTTTGACAACTAGTTATGTTGCTTGTCAATTTTATCCTACTACTCTCATTGCACCAAATATTTGATCGAGAACTGAAAGATTACGGACAACATTATTGTGCCACACCCACACTATTGCGAGTAACAAATCACACTATCTATCAACATGACACGCGCATGAAATTCTTTTTTAACTTTTAATATACTTTAGAAAAGCAAAATCATGTTCAAAAGTAGAAATAAAAAGAAATGTCCGCGGATATTTTGTCAGACGTTATGCTTATGTAATATAGAAGAAATTAAGAATCTAAACAATTTTGAAGATAAGTAAAAGACAAAATCCACCTTACCCTTTCACCCCCTTCCAAAACCAACCAAATACAGTAAAATCTCTATAAATTAATAATGTTGGGACCGGGATATTTTATTAATTTAGCGAGATATTATTATATCGATAAATTAATAAATTATTAATTTAAAGAGTTGACTTATATTCGTGAATAAGGGTGGCAAAATATACCGAAATGTCGAAATACCGAATTTACCGTGCCGAAAAATTACCAAAATTGTCGAAAAATTCGGTATACCGATTTTTCGGTACGGTAACGGTATGAAGTTTTTTTATTTTCGGTATATACCGAAATACCAAAAAAATCGGTATTTCAATATATATATCGGTATATCGATCATTTCGGTATTTTATTTGTTCGGTATTTCGGTATATATCGGTATATCAAGATTTTTTCGATATTTTTGGTAATTCGGTATTTCGATAAGTTCGGTATATACCGATACCGAAATAAAATTCGGTACACCGAAATTTAGGTACGGAATCGGTATGGACCGGACACCATACCGAGATTTCGGTATATCGGATTTCGGTATACCAAAATTTTCGGTACGGTATCGGTATGAATTTTGGCGTACCGAAATTTTCGGTACGGTATACGGTATTGGCAAATGAGTTCGGTACGGTACGGTATACCACCCCTATTCGTGAGCAACTCTCAAATTATCGCGATACCGTTCAAAATTCGGTTGATGATGAAGTTGATGATGATTCAGTACCTTTGGAACCGGTCACTCGGAAAGAAGCATTGCAAGCGGCAACAACTCTTCACAACTTTTTATTGCAATACGAGAATACAATGTCTCGACTCTTAAGTGCAATTGGGAGATTTAAAGATGAACTCAATATAGATTTGAAGTTCACAAAAAAACAAGTGACTATAAATTCATTTTTTACTAGACAATTCTAGAATTTTGAAATATTTTAGTAATTATTAATTTATAGTTTCGCTGGGACCAATATATTTATATTGGGATTTCAAAAAAATTATTATTTTATTATTTTATCGATTGGGGTCTAATTTTGTACTGGTTCCAAGTTGGAACCTGACAAATTATTAATTTTATCGAGGTTATTAATTTATCGAATATTAAATTATAGAGGTTCTGCTTTAGAGTAAAATCGCAGCTAAATAGAAAAAAGAAACACAAACCTAACAATGGATTTTGAATTATTATTATTAACATCCCCTTACAACGTGCCTTCATTTTCTATTTTCTATTTTAGTGTTATCTCTGTTATTTTGGATTTAATTACAACATATTTCAATTTAATTCAATTCCATAAATTTGTCAAGTTCAGTTCATTTCAATTCAACTTTAAAATCAATATTATTAATTACCATTATTATTATTATTTATATTATCAATAATATTATATATAATAATTTTTATAATTATTTATTTTAGTATTATTATTATTAGTAGTATTATTATTGTTTTGTTGTTGTAATATAATTAATAATTATCTTCAAATGCGATTAATTACTAGGAGTATTATTGATATTAATTATTATTATCAAAAATATTATATGTAATTATTATTATTATTAACAATCTTATTATTATTATTTTTGTTGTTGTTATTATAGTAAAAATAATAGTTATTATTGTTGTAATATTGTAGTCTAATTCCATTATTAATAATTATTATTTTTAATATCAGTATTACCAATAGTATTATATATATAAGTTGTAGTATTATTAACAATTTTATTATTGTTTTTATAATCAATATTATCAGTAATATTATGTACAGTTTACAATATTATGAATAATAATAATTATTATTATATGTTGTAATATAAATAGTTTTATTGTTGTTGTATCTATTGTTTTATGATTTTATTTTTTACATTAATATTATCATTAATATTATATATAATTATTACTATTATTATTATTGTAATGTTTATTATTATTATTATTGTTATATGTATGTTATCTAATATTAATAATAATAATAATAATTATTCAGTAACTTCAGTTCAATTTAGTTCAATTCAACAAAATCATTTCAATTTATAGATAAAGAACTTTTCATAGACCGTCCAAAGAAATAATAAAACCACACTTTTCACGGACATACAAAATATCATTTTATCCGTTTATAATTTGTTTTTGGTTGCTTTCATCATTTTTTGACATAGCTAATGAGTGCGAAAGCACGAAGGAAAAAAGAAAAACAACCCATAGTGGATGATAGGCATGAGTACCTGATTCATGATTCTTTTTCATAACCTAATCTCAATTCGTTTATCTTTCCACTTTATTATACAAATCCATCAAAAGTCTCATTTAACCCTTCAGAATTTTTATGTAAATATATGTTCCCCCTTGCTAATTTAAGTAAGAGATTTGTACTTTTTAATTCTTAAAATAAATTTATTTTTTGGATATTATTCTTCTTTCTACCCAAATTACTCATTATTGCGGTTATTTCATCCTTATTTATGAAAAATAAAGTATTCATTATTGTGGTAATTTCATCCTTATTTAAGAAATTCATTATTGTATTATTTCATCCTTATTTGTGAAAAAACAATTCAATCATTGAAGAGCTTTTGCTTACACTCATCTTTTCAATTATTATTGTATGGGGTGGGTTATTAAGACCCCCTATATTTACAAAGCAAACCCTCCCTATGAGGGTTTGTCCTTTTTGTTTTTTTTGTTTTTTTGTTTTTTTATTGTCTTTTTTTTGTGTGTATTATGTTTTTTTAGTGTTTATTTGTTATGTATTTTTTGTGTAATGTTTTTTAGTGTTTAATTGTTATGTTTTTTGTGTTATGTTTTTTGAATTCGTCTAATGTATTTCTATTTAATTAAACAACAACAACAATAACACGTTAAACATTAACACATTAAACAACTACAACAACTGTTATTATTCAATTAAACAACAACAACATTAACACATTATTTAAAAACAATACCATCAAATGTAGTGCATTTACTATGTTTGTGCTCTTATATTTACAATATAAATCATTAATCATTTACTATGTTTGTGCTCATATATTCTCAATAATTTCAGTATACATGCGTTGTCGATTGGAATATAAAGTTTCTCATGCGGATGCATTGGGAAGTCTGTACTAGGGGTGATCAAAACTACCCGACCCGGTTGACCTGGCCCAATTACCCGACTACCCGGAAACTTTTTACCCGGTAATTTTTTAATTACCCGAATTTAACGGGTCGGGTACCCGGCCCGCTAATTATGTGAGTTACCGGGCCGGGTAATGGGCCGGCCAAATAAAATTACCGGGTACCCGCCGATCCTGTAACTTTTTTATTTTTTTTATTTTCTCACTAAATATTTTATTTTAACCATTTTAAATATTATGTATTAGTATGTATTTACTTACATTTTAATAATATTAACATTACAAATACTTATGTAAAATTTGGTCCATATTAATCTTAAGCTCTAATTTTTTTTCCCTTTTCATGAATCATATTTTTTTATAATTTAAATCTCATTAACTATTTTAAATTATGACATCAAAATTACAAAACTGAGTATGTATTAATATAATATAGTAGCCGGGTGACCTGACCCGGAAAGCCGGGTACCCGAAAAAGCGGGTACCCGAATTTTATGGGCCGGGCCATTGGCCGCCTAAATAGGTACCCGAAGTTCCGAGTACGAAAAGGGGGTAGTGCCGGTACCCGCTTATGAACACCCCTAGTCTGTACGCCCCCCATCGTGGATGAGTATTGGGGAGTGGTGAATTTTCATCCTGCGTCACATAAATGTAGTGAGCACAGTCGTCGTCCCCCACACGGGCAATCACAAGGGGGCACTAATAACAAACCGATCTCTCGAGCTATATTTTGCACCAAATCAGTTAGTTGCTCGGGAGAACTGAACACCTGAAAATACATTACAACTTTTACAAAAAAATAATCGAACCAAACCGTGACCACCTGTACTAAATATAACAAAAAATTAATCGAACCAAACAAAAAAATATTTTTATTTGTTACAACTTTTTGTTACAACTTTTTAAAAAAAATAACATTTTGTTACAACTTTTTTTTTCAACTTTTTTTTTCTTTGAAATTATATATATATATATATATATATTTATATATATATATATTTATATTTATATATATATATATTTATATATTTATTTATATATTTGTAGGGGGTTTTGGTAGGGGGGTTTTGTAGGGAGAGAGTGGGTTTTGGTAGGGGGGTTTCGTAGGGGGGGGGGTCTGTATAACAGACCCCTTATTGTATATCTTTTGTTAAATGTAAAATTAGAAAATCAAACTTTAAATTCGCAAACACTTGGAAATTATTAAAATCTCTCGCTTAAATTGAGAAAGAGGAAGTACGATTTAATCGTGTTCAACTAATTATTACTCTCTCTGTCCCAGTCACAAATTGACAGAGAGTGTATATTTGGTGTATTTTAAGTAATGATTGATATAAGTAATGATGATAAATGTATGGTGGAATTTAAAAAATAAAAAGTATTGATGATGAATGTGTGGTTGAGATTAAAAAGTAAAATATAATTATTTGATTTGATTGTAAAAATTAATATATATATATATATTTACTAAAGATATATTTTTTAATAGAAATGCAAATCTTTGAGCAGGACAAAATTAGTACTTCCTCCGTTACTTTATTATTGCAATGTGTTGACTATTACACTGTTCACAAATTCTCTTTTGACCGTCTTTTGTGATTTATACATATAGAAAAATATAGTCATGTGAGATCTTGTTAGATTCATCTCGAAGTATACTTTCAAAATATCAACTTCTTATAATTTTTAAAAATAAAGAATTAAATATATTAATGATCAAAGTTGTGCATTGGCAAGCGTGAAATTCCAGATGTTGCAATTATAGGAGAACGGAGGTAGTATATAATAAGTATAGGCATACATATTTTGTGTATAATACGGATAGGCATAAATGTTGTTCTCTTTAAGCGTGAACTAACAAAAGGAGAAAAACCAATTATAGGAGTGTATTCAATTCAGATTTTGGTGGATTAATAATAATCAATAGATTTTTAAAGATTTTGGCGGATTAAAAATAATGCAAAGATTAATAATAATCATCGTAAAATCTTATAAAATTGATGGAGAGTCTTTCTGATTTACAAGTGGATTTTCAGAAATCCTTCAAAATCTCATTGATTTTGGTGGGATTTCAAAACTTACAAAAAAACACTAACAAATCCATCAAAATCCACCATTTTATGAATCCAGAAAAATCCATGGATTTTTGAATACCCTCAGATTTTAATGGATTGTTTTAAATCCTAATTGAATACACAAAGATTCTAAATGACATTCTGAAATCCAAATTGAATACCTCAAGATTTTAATGTATTGAAAACAATCCAAATTGAATACCCTAGGATTTCTAAAATCCAAAAAAATCCCACAAAATCCCAATTGAATACACCCTTTTAATCTCTCTCGCTATATCTATTTATTAATCTCTCTCTCTCTCTCTCTCTCTCTCTCTCTATATATATATATATATATATATATATGTAACACCCCCAAATCGCTCAGGGATATTACACGCCGTAGAACTTTTCCTCAAGGATCTACCAGGCTGGTAAAAACATAGAACATTTCAACAATGCCTTTAAGGCTAAAATTACCCAGTAGACCGATTTGGTCTTTCAATAAAAACATACAACTCGATTACAATACTTACCCACGCAGGGGTCGAATATAACACACTCCCGTACAACGGGGAAAGAATACTGCAGCGGAAATAAAATACAACTAAACCAATACGACATCAACGGGTCCTCGTGTGATTAGTATCGTTCATCTTTCATCATCCATCATGCCGACCATGTGCTCTGCTCCGAAACCTGAATGCAATACGGACATCCACCCCCCGAATACTCGGGGGTTAGCAAAACTCCATTGTTTTGCTAGTGAAAATACAAAGTGCAATACGAGCCATATAATTCAAGTTCCAAAAATAACAATAACCGGGAATCCTCAAAGATTCAAATACAATGAAACGAATACTTCCCGAGGCAAGAGTTTGAGTAAAACTTTCCAAATCCGAAAGATCACAAATAACGAGAACGGTTTGCAAAATGGTTTAAAATACCCTCGGGAGTTTTAATAGAAAATAATTTAGGATTACCGAATCCTTATCTTTCCAAAATCAACAGGGGTCACAGCCCAAAGGTTTTGTTTTCGCAAATAGAAAACCGACAACAATTCACAGGGTTAAAACCCACGTACGTGTCCTCGACGGACATAAAAATCAATACCAACTCGTGAAGTTTTTACTCATGAATCCCGGACTCACCCATTGGAATTCCCTTCGAGGCCCCATCGAACCTACCCAAGGTGAGTAAAATACAATCACCAAACATACACACCACTCGTGAAGTTTTTACTCATGAATTCCGGACTCACCTATTGGAATTCCCTTCGAGGCCCCGTCGAACCTACCCAAGGTGAGTAAAATACAATCACCAAACATACACACCACTCGTGAAGTTTTTACTCATGAATTCCGGACTCACCCATTGGAATTCCCTTCGAGGCCCCGTCGAACCTACCCAAAGTGAGTAAAATACATTCACCACTCGTGAATCCAGGGCTCAACCCATTGGAATTCCCTCCGTGATCCCGTCGGACCCCCCGAGGTGAGCGAAGCAATCATGTGCAAATAACATATCACACCAAAGACATCCAACAAATTCATCCAGAGGCATCAAACACTTAGCAAAACACCACATCAAACCATAACGCACCGAAAAGAGATAATATACGTACACACGCATTATCAAGCGCAACATCAACACCAAACATATCCAAAGGATTCACGTAGTCACTTACAACCCACACAATTTACAAAACACACGCGTTTTGAAAGTGAGCCTTTAACGAGGCTAGCTGAATCTTTTGAAAACTCATTTCAAACAAACAAACAAACATATTTAGACGATCACTAATTATCGTATCCATAAAACAAGAATTATATGGACAAGGTACTTGCCTCGAATAAGAACAACGCGGAGAATCGACCGAAGTAGGTTGGCACGAACCGACTACGAACCCGCCGACTCCACCGAACGCCAACTCGCGATAATAAACTACGAAGGACAATAACAACAATAAAAATGAATTCCATAGCACGACTCAAAGCCGTTGAATTCAAAGAACGAATGACGAAAGTTCAAGGGTTTCCCCCAAAACGGCCAAGAACACTATTCGTCCCGTCAAAATACGAAAACGGAATTCCAAACCGAAATATGGATATACAATCCATAGGATATGTTCAACAACATCATTTGACAATAATTGGTTCGTCAAAAATGGATAGAAAACGAATCAAGAACAAAACTCCCAAAAAGTCAACTCTAGGGATTCAAGAAGAAATACCTTGATTCGGTGAAGAACAATGGATTAGATGATGTTATAATCACCTAGGATACTCCAAAACACCTTGGATGGAGTAGAAATTGGCCAGGAGCCCAAGCCCTAGTCGCCCTCGTCTCAACCCGCGGAGGAAGAAGAATAAATGAAGAAAAATGAAGAGTAATGATTGTTGTCCAGTTTATATACAGGACAACTTAGCGTGCGCTAATCCTACCTGATTAGCGTGCGCTATCGAAGCATCAGAACAAAATGTTCTGCCAAAATGTACAGTTAGCGCGCGCTAGCTACAAATGTTAGCGTGCGCTAACGAGACCCCCAGACCCAGTCGGTAGCTCTGGATCGCCTGAAAATGTCGGGTAGCGCGCTATCCTCCCCCCAGCGTGTGCTACCAATGCACCCTAGCGCGCGCTATGTTACTAAATAGTGTGCGCTAACCAACGTTCTAACCCAGTCCAGTAGCCTCTGGACTGTTTCTGCACCACCCGTTAGCGCGCGCTAACGGCAACACTTAGCGTGCGCTAACTTCGGTAACTTAGCGCGCGCTAGCCACAAAGCGTAGCGTGCGCTAACAACTCAGAGAGACAGCAACAGAACATCTCAGAAATGGGTATGACGACATACCCACAAGTTTGGGAAATTAAAAAACAGCCCCAAATGTCTGAAACATCACGATACGACAACGAATAATCAAACCGAAGCTGACAACACGTATAACAACGTTAAATGAACTTACGAGAAACCCGAAACGACAGTTTCGAACGAGATTCGCAAGAATCGAACTCAAGCGCGGGAAAGTTGCTTAAGAACACGAAACTCAACAAAACGACACCGAAACGAACTCGGATGACAAAAAGTGCAGAACTAAATACTCTCAGTATGACGAAACGTCACGAGCGAGTCGTCAAAACGGACTCCCGCCGAAAGAAAGAATTACCGAAGTCCGAAATTACGGGTATTACATTCTACCCTCCTTAAAAGAAGTTTCATCCCGAAACTTAAAACAAGTAGGGAGAAGCAAAATCCCGCCAGGAAAACTCAACGATATTCACAAGAACCAAAAAAAACTCGCGCCCAATGGCGAAACGTTATAAGCAACGCAAAGGAATATACGGCGTGAAAACACGCTCCACGACGACCAACACAACGCCACCGGTAGAGACAACAAGTGACGAGCGTCATCGAACAGATAATACAATCAAGTCAATTATCCGAACAATCGCAAAACACAACGAACGAAAATCAACACGATTGACCAACCTAACGGTACATCAATCAACCCGCGAGCCAATAGCTGAACAAATACGGAATTCCACCGCCCAAGGGTTGGAAGATTGAAAACGATATTAATTTCCCGAACTTAAGGAAATTAGGAAGGAGTCTGAACGCTCAACAATCACGAAACGGGTCAACAAAACTGAACAATCAATGATCGAACCACAATGATCGAGACAACAAAAATCGAACAATCATGTTCGGATCGCGAAGAACAATAATGTTCAACCGACAACTCTGAGGTTCACATCTCGACTCGAGACAAAACATGATCCGGTGAAAGCAACAAGATGTGCACTCACATAAGATCCACAGGAAAGGGAATAGCAATTTAAAAGTCACAACGACAAACGAGTAATTCCGAAACAATACCACCCTCGTTCGATAAACAAAAGCAAGAGACAGGGCAAGCTCAGAAAATGTTAACGAACATAAACAAGTCGACAAAGTCGAAAACACAGAAGTTCCAAATCCGATCCACTTCGAATAAAAGAACTTAATTTCCGAAGTTCGAAACAACAAGGTAAGGGAATAACATAACATACAACTGATAGACCACACCCCTCAGGGACTCCTCGGAGCCGGTCCTGATATCAATGCTCAAGTCCGTGCCTCGGAAGGCTCGGTAATCAACTCACAAAACTGAACATGATGCCCCTCGAGTCTGCACTTGAAACGCATAACAGGCGAGGAAGGACAAATTGCACGTACATTTCCCCGGCACATCACGGTTGAAATGCCTCGGCTCGGCATACCGAAAATACAGATGCTAGATACAATGGAACATAACACCGCAAAACAACATACCGGAGATGTCAACTCAGCATAACATATCAACGCATACAAAAATCACAACAACAACGGCATCGTTCGACGATTACAACGGCCCGAACGATAGCCAGCACACAATCACAAACATGATGAAACAATCACCCATGTGCATAAACGCACAAAAATCCAAGCTTTAACAACACACTCGTGCGACAACACGCAAATCACCACGAGGCGATAAACAGTAAACACTAGTTCACACCTCTCACAGAGGGCTAGTACAACAAATGCGTGGCAACGCCTCGACGTTCATGCCACCAATTCGATCATACTCGGGAGCAAACATCATAACGACAACGCGAACATCATATATACATACCCAGCCCTCAAATGGGAATGGATAGGTTTTAAAAACGAAAACCTACTTTTGAAAATAATTTAGAAAAACACCGGTTGATCTTGAGTATCACCTTTCAAAAAGTTGAACAAACATCATTGTCGAGACTTTGAAAACCATCATGCGTTTGGTAAAAAAATGAGGACATTTTCTTTTAGCGAAAGACTTTCAGAAATATTCGACCATCGGGTCTAAGCAAAGCATTTCCAAAATTAGTGGAATAATAAAAAAAATATTTTGGTCCTCAAGGTAGAAGAATTTGAAACAGATAGTTGCGCTAGTAGGCGCCTCGAAAATACAATCCGTTTAAAAGTATGTCTCGAATTTTATTTTCGAAGATACTCAAGGTTTTCAAAAATCTAATAGGCCAGAATGCCCAAAACTCACACATATCGATGTTCACTAAAACAACTCCTAGTACACGCATCAAAACGTTTAAAATCAAGACAATACATGTCTTTAAACGGAAAATAAACGATAAAATACCACAAGAGAACTTGTAAAACGAGCAAATCGATTCGAAAATCATCAGCAACGGACGAAAACAATAGTAAAAAGACATCAGCAGCGACGACACTCCTCGTATAAACCAAATACGAGAGTCGACTAAATACATATCGTGAAATCAAAATCCACAGAAGGATTTCATCACTTAACAAATAATCATAAAAATAGCTCGTGTCACACGAGCACAACACAAAGAAGGGAGACTTACATCCACAGGTCGCACGAAGATGATGATCGCCCCACGATACTAATCACGACCAACAAACTCAGACGACGCGTCGCGACACGACTTAGTCAGACAAAATCCGACAAGACAAAACTCAACAGACACCACTGACCCGACAGCCTAGGTTTCCACAACCTAAGCTCCGATACCATTTATGTAACACCCCCAATCCGCTCAGGGATATTACACGCCGTAGAACCTTTCCTCAAGGATCTACCAGGCTGATAACAACATAGAACATCTCAACAATACCTTTAAGGCTAAAATGACTCAGTAGACCGATTTGGTCTTTCAATAAAAACATACAACTCGATTACAATACTTGCCCACGCAGGGGTCGAATACAACATACTCCCGTACAACGGGGAAATAATACTGCAGCGGAAATAAAATACAACTAAACCAATACGACATCAACGGGTCCTCGTGTGATTAGTATCGTTCATCTTTCATCATCCATCATGCCGACCCTGTGCTCTCTCCAAAACCTGAATGCAATACAGACATCCACCCCCCGAATACTCGGGGGTTAGCAAAACTCCATTGTTTTGCTAGAGCAAATACAAAGTGCAAATACGAGCCATATAATTCAAGTTCCAAGAATAACAATAACCGGGAATCCTCAAAGATTCAAATACAATGAAACGAATACTTCCTGAGGCAAGAGTTTGAGTAAAACTTTCCAAATCCGAAAGATCACAAATAACGAGAACGATTTGCAAAATGGTTTAAAATATCCTCGGGAGTTTTAATAGAAAACAATTTAGGATTACCGAATCCTTATCTTTCCAAAATCAACAGGGGTCACAACCCAAAGGTTTTGTTTTCGCAAATAGAAAACCGACAACAATTCATAGGGTGAAAACCCACGTTATGTGTCCTCGACGGACATAAAAATCAATACCAACTCGTGAAGTTTTTACTCATGAATCCCGGACTCACCCATTGGAATTCCCTTCGAGGCCCCATCGAACATACCCAAGGTGAGTAAAATACAATCACCAAACATACACACTACTCGTGAAGTTTTTACTCATGAATTCCGGACTCACCCATTGGAATTCCCTTCGAGGCCCCGTCGAACCTACCCAAGGTGAGTAAAATACAATCACCAAACATACACACCACTCGTGAAGTTTTTACTCATGAATTCCAGACTCACCCATTGGAATTTCCTTCGAGGCCCCGTCGAATCTACCCAAGGTGAGTTAAATACATTCACCACTCGTGAATCCAGGGCTCAACCCATTGGAATTCCCTCCGTGATCCCGTCGGACCCCCCGAGGTGAGCGAAGCAATCATGCGCAAATAACATATCACACCAAAGACATCCAACAAATTCATCCAGAGGCATCAAACACTTAGCAAAACACCACATCAAACCATAACGCACCGAAAAGAGATAATATACGTACACACGCATTATCAAGCGCAACATCAACACCAAACATATCCAAAGGATTCACGTAGTCACTTACAACCCACACAATTTACAAAACACACGCGTTTTAAAAGTGAGCCTTTAACGAGGTTAGCTGAATCTTTTGAAAACTCATTTCAAACAAACAAACAAACATATTTAGACGATCACTAATTATCGTATCCATAAAACAAGAATTATATGGACAAGGTACTTGCCACGAATAAGAACAACGCGGAGAATCGACCGAAGTAGGTTGGCACGAACCGACTACGAACCCGCCGACTCCACCGAACGCCAACTCGCGATAATAAACTACGAAGGATAATAACAACAATGAAAATGAATTCCATAGCACGACTCAAATCCGTTGAATTCAAAGAACGAATGACGAAAGTTCAAGGGTTTCCCCCAAAACGGCCAAGAACACTATCCGTCCCGTCAAAACACGAAAACGGAATTCCAAACCGAAATATGGATATACAATCCATAGGATATGTTCAACAACATCATTTGACAACAATTGGTTCGTCAAAAATGGATAGAAAACGAATCAAGAACAAAACTCCCAAAAAGTCAACTCTAGGGATTCAAGAAGAAATACCTTGATTCGGTGAAGAACAATGGATTAGATGATGTTATAATCACCTAGGATACTCCAAAACACCTTGGATGGAGTAGAAATCGGCCAGGAGCCCAAGCCCTAGTCGCCCTCGTCTCAACCCGCGGAGGAAGAAGAATAAATGAAGAAAAATGAAGAGTAATGACTGTTGTCCAGTTTATATACTGGACAGCTTAGCGTGCGCTAATCCTACCT
Source organism: Orobanche coerulescens (assembly GCA_033398695.1). Classification (NCBI taxonomy): domain Eukaryota; kingdom Viridiplantae; phylum Streptophyta; class Magnoliopsida; order Lamiales; family Orobanchaceae; genus Orobanche; species Orobanche coerulescens. Next base: position 93,009,601 of record CM065819.1, read on the forward strand.
GATTAGCGTGCGCTATCGAAGCATCAGAACAAAATGTTCTGCCAAAATGTACAGTTAGCGTGCGCTAACGAGACCCCCAGACCCAGTCCAGTAGCTCTGGATCGCCTGGCAATGCCGGGTAGCGCGCTATCCTCCCCAGTAATGCGCTACCAATGCACCCTAGCGCGCTATGTTACTAAATAGCGTGCGCTAACCAACGTTCTAACCCGATCCGGTAGCCTCTGGATTTACACCACCACCGTTAGCGCGCGCTAACGGCAACACTTGGCGTGCGCTAACCCGGTAACTTAGCGCGCTAGCCACAAAGCGTAGCGTGCGCTAACAACTCGAGAGAGGCGACAGAACATCTCGAAATGGGTATGACGACATACCCACAACTTTGAGAAATTACAAAAGCAACAAGAAATGTCCGAAACATCACGATACGACGAATAATCAAACCGAAGCTCACAACACGTATAACAACGTTAAATGAACTTACGAGAAACCGAAGCAGCGGTTTGAACGAGATTCGCAAGAATCGAACTCAAACGCGGGAAAGTCGCTTAAGAACACGGAACTCAACAAAACGACACCGAAACGAACTCGGATGACAAAAAGTGCAGAACTAAATACTCTCAGTATGACGAAACGTCACGAGCGAGTCGTCAAAACGGACTCCCGCCAAAAAAAGGAAATTACCGAAGTCCGAAATTGCGGATATTACTATATATATATATATATATATATATTCTACAGTAAAACCTCGATAAATGAATATAATCGGGATCAGAAAAAAATATTCATTTAGCAAGATTATTCATTTATCGAGAGAAGATTTGAACATGTTATAAAGAGTTGGGATCGGTGAAAATTATTCATTTGACGAGGTTATTTGTTTACCGAACATTCATTTATCGAGGATTTACTGTATGTTATTTTCCTCTTCATCCCCTTTTGACAGATATTTGTAATAGATTTTTAATTGTATCAAAAATTTGACAATTTCATGATATTGCTTTGACAGATATTTGTATAGATTTTTTAATTGTATAAGTTTGACAATTTCATACTTTTCAATATCATAAATAATATTGAAAAATATTATTATTGAATCGTCTGGTAGTACAATCAAATAATCAGACACTGAGTTTCCTCCACATCTTCCATTCCAATGCGGTAGAAAAATTTTGTGCCTCATGTAATAGTAACATTATGAGATGCACGATTCACAAAGAGCGCAAAATCACATTCACAGATTTAAATATAGCTAACTTGGATTGAGCGATTGACTTCAAGTATTATTTCTCCGGACTATGAGATTTTAGATGAAGAGGAGTGAGTACATATGTCCAGCTTAAAATGAATACTTTTTTTTAGAACGGCAGAATTATATTAAAAGCAACAACTAGCAAGGCGCTAGATGAGAAAGAAAAATAAATACAAATCGTTAAAAGACAACCAAGCCAGCAAACAATACAACAAACAAAAAATAGACCTAGCAAAAAACACGAATAAACTCGCTAGAACCCACTCAGAACTTTGACTGCTAGGATCACAAAAGGGATGAAAAAACTCATGCCATTTACGCAATGCAGGACATGAGAAAAATCCCCGTCAACAGAGGCCGCGCCACCGGTTTTCACTCTACGACGTTGTTGATGTAACCCCAAACAAGCCCCGAGGATGCCAACCCAACACTAAAAATCACGCCAAAAGTGTTAAAACCCGAACCATCCAAACGCGCCACACTTCAACAAACAGCTCAAAAACATGAAACTCACCCATTTTCAAGGGGGTTCACGATCCACTTGTTCCAACAGTAATGCGCTTCCTGTCACGGTTAGAGATCCAAAGAAAAGCGAGAGAGACAATAGAGTTCAAAGTGTCAGAAATATTACCATGAGGTCCGTTGTGGAGATTGTTATTTCTGTCCTTCCACACATGCCACCACCAAATGAACACTATGGCTTCAACAATGTCTCGTTTGTATCCATTAATTTGAAGATGCTTGTACCAGGACACCATGTCATTAGGATCGACATTAGGAATGTCAATGTTCATCCAAACACTAAGTTTATCTCTGATGTTACACGTAAACGAGCATGAATGAAAAATGTGACTAACATCATCATACCCATTGGAGCAAAGGTAACATCGAACCGTATCAATGTCAATGCCTCGGCCAAAAAGATTAACATGAGTAGGAATACCATTGCGAAGAAGGCGCCACACAAACAAATTAATCTTCTTAGGAACCTTCTTATTCCATCTTGTCTGCTTTTCAATTTTCGGAAGCAATTTATAGTCAAAGAACCGCCGAGCATTTGCAACAGAGAAGTGAGATTGACCATCCATATTCCAAACCCAAGTGTCATCTGCATCGGAAATACCATCAGGAAGAAGCTCAATTAATCGATTAAATTGTTCGTTTTCGATACCCGATCTAATGGGACGTCTCTAATTCCAAAACCAGGAGGAATTGGAACGCCTACTATGAACCGAGCAATTTTTTTCCTGATCAATAGCAAACAGACGCGGGAATCTAGTCTCAAAAGGGATATCGACACACCATATATCTTTCCAAAATTTCGTCTGCTAACCGTTGCCAATTTTCCTGTCGATAACATTCCTAGGGAGAGAAAGCGAGTCATGTGCATTTCTAACAGCATCCATTATACTACTCCATGACCCTTTAGACTTTGCCGACATATTCTTGAAACAATCAAAACCCACATACTTTCAGGACTAATGAGGCCACGCCACCTCCATTTGTAGAGTAAAGCGACATTCATAGCGTTAAGGCTCCCAATACCAATCCCCCCAACGTCTCTCCCTGCCAGAACCGAACCCCAATCTATCCAATGCATCTTTCTTTTTAGCGGAGTTCCTCCCCAAAAGAATGAGGCTCTCATTGACTCCAAGGACTTATTGACAGATTTAGGCAACCGGAAAATAGAAAGAAAGTAATTACCTAAAGAGCCGAGCACCGAAGAAATGAGCATAGAACGGCCGCCTATAGACAAAAGATTAGCTTTCCAACCCGCTAGACGTTTGGAGAATTTGTTGATGATTGGCTCCCAAGTAGAAACACGCTTAGAACTACCCCCAATTGGAATTCCCAAATATTTAAAAGGAAGATGTTCAACTTTACAACCAATCAAACTTGCAAGAAAATTAACCTCATTTGTAGAAACCCCCACACCGATAATCGAAGATTTTTCTGTTGGAATTGTTAATGATTTTAATTTTATTTTTTAAAAATTAAATATCATAGGATCGATCTACGTTCCGAGTAGATGATCGTGGTATATTCACTTTCTCTAAACCGATTCCCGGTGAGTGAGAAATAGTGAATTAAAGTTTCACTTAATTGTGAATTAATAAGGGATAGAATCCCACATTGAATAATGAACCATCATTATTCTAGTATATAAGGAGTTACCTTTATGCATGTAATAATTAATGGCACATGTGTATGGGCTTAAAGCCCACACGCGCGCACACGCGCGCGCCGCTGCCGCCCGCCCGCCTCGCCTCGGCCTCGGCCGCGGCCGCGGCTCGCGGCTCGCGTGGACCGTGGACCTTGGCCTTGGCCTTGGCCTTGGTCTTGGATCTTGGATCTTGGCAATTGGTCTTTGGGCCTGTTCGTGGGCTTGGCCGTGAGCTAGGCCTTGGGCTAGCTTAAAGAATTTTTTGGACAAGCTCAACAACGTAGTTGGGCTCGTATGTGCACATAAGGATGTCCAGGTACATCCGTCCGATGGTTAAGGAGCTGAATACAGTCCAGGTGCGTCTGTTGTTCAAATTGATCAACCCAAGTAACCTCCCAGTGTTATGAGGAGGAGTTAATGGCGGAGTTTGAATTTCGTAACCCCGCCATTTGTTTGAAAATCGTAACTCGACCATAATGCAAAGATAAATGATCGCATTATGATAGCCATTAGTGGTCAGTATTAACTCCCTGCAGTGAGATGGCCTATAAATAGGCATGCATCTCATATGCATCGGTTTCTGAAAAATATTCTGCATACCTGCATTTCATAAGTCAGTTCAGTTCTCGACTCGTTCTTGTTTGCCGGAGCTCGCCGGAATTGTGGTGCTACATCCGTCGAGACGAAAGTCGTTTTACCTTTGGAGACAAATTGCTAAACCGAAGAGCACTACCGGGGCAATATTTGTCTTGCGGGAAGAGGCCTCCTCGACTCGACTTCATTTACGGTTTTTTTTTATTAATTTTCTTGTATTTTCAATTCTGTTTCGAATTCTGTAATTTTCTTCTTCGTTGAGTCCTGTAGTTTCTGGTTTTCGAGTTGTAATTTGTTTTTTCCAGTTGTATTTTATTTTCCGCCCAGCAAGTTTGTAACACAGTTTTATCCAACAAGCGCAAGACAAATATTACTTGCTAAATCCTACAACTGGAGATGACGACCGTTGCTGCCTCCGACTCCGCCACCACCGCTGCCTTTGCCTCCGCGACCGAAGCTTCGACCGTGGCAAACACAATTGCTACAACCTTGTCCAGCATGATGAGCTCGACTACCTCCTCAACAACTCCATGGGTGTTTTCGAACCCATTTCTGACTACCGGTGGATCCACCTCGAGTGGCACCGTAGGTTCCACTTTTAGTGGTACCGTTGGATCCATGCTAGGATCTAGTGTTGGAGCCTACGGGTTCAACACGAGTGGTTCCTTTTTTGGAACAACCTCGGGGCCAAGGATGATGCCTGCCGCCGAGAAGCCGCCAAAGTTTGGTGGGGCCGACTTTAAAAGGTGGCAACAAAAGATGTTGTTTTATTTGACAACATTAGGCTTTGCGAACTTCCTTAAGGAAGATGCGCCACCGGCGCCAAGTGCTCAAGAGACTAGTTTCACAGTCCGAGCTGCCTATGACAATTGGCACAATGGAGACTATCTTTGTAAAAACTTTATTCTGAATTCTTTAGAGGATAGTTTGTACAATGTATACTCTGTTGTAAACACATCAAAAGAGATGTGGGAAGCACTTGAAAAGAAGTACCGTAGTGATGATGCAGGTACAAAGAAGTTTGTAGTCGCAAAGTATCTGGACTACAAGATGGTTGACTCAAGGCCTGTCATGGAACAAGTGCAAGAGTTCCAACTCATCATTCATGATGTCAATGCCGAGGGAATGGTCCTATCGGATGCTTTTACCGTTGCAACTGTGATCGAAAAGTTGCCCCCCAGTTGGAAAGACTTCAAGAGCTACCTTAAGCACAAGCGAAAGGAGATGACTCTTGAAGATTTGATTGTGAAATTGCATATCGAGTCTGACGTACGCAAAAATGACCATAAACCAAAAGGACTAATTGATGCTAAGGCCAATCTGTTGGAGCATGGCGGACATTCCAATAAAATGGCTCGTCCAAGTGTCCAAAACAAGAGCAAAGGGAAGCAACCAGTCAAGAAGTTTGATGGCGATTGCTTCAACTGTGGCAAACATGGGCATACGGCGAAAGACTGTCGAAATCCGAAGGCCAACAAGAAGAAGAAACATGTTGCCAATATCGCCGAGACTAACGGCGAATGGAAAGAGGATGACCTTGCTGCTGTGGTCACCGAAGAAGTCAACCACGTTGAGAACCAAGGTGGTTGGTACGTCGACACCGGTGCGACCACCCACGTTGGTGCCGATAGGAGCCAGTTTAAGAACTATCAAGCTGTTGAGGGGAGGAAGCTCAACATGGGAAATCCAGCTTCATCTGAAATTATCGGAGTTGGAGAAGTGGACCTCAAACTTACGTCCGGACAGACACTCACCTTGAAGAATGTGCTTCATGTTCCGGATATGAGGAAGAATCTGATCTCAGGCTCTATACTAGTGAAAAAGGGGTTTAAACTAGTGTTTGAGTCGGATAGAATTATCATAAAAAAGTTTGATAGGTTTCTTGGTAAGGGTTACCTCACGGAGGGACTCTTTAAACTTAATGCTTTGGCTAAATGCCATGTAACCAAGTCCAGTAATGCTAATGAAAATGCTACTGCTTCCTCTTACTTGACTGAGTGTTCTGATTTATGGCATTGTAGATTAGGTCATGTGAATCTAAATGCTATAAAAAGATTAGTAAACTTAGATTTACTAAAATTAAATGAAGTCAATACTCAAAACAAATGTGAAATTTGTGTTGAAGCAAAAATGACGAAACTTCCGTTTCATTCGGTAAAACGAAACACACAACCCGTTGAATTAATTCACACAGATGTGTGTGATTTAAAGTTTGTGCAAACTAGAGGTGGTAAGAAATACTTTATCACTTTTATAGTTGATTGCACAAGATATTGTTATCTTTATCTTTTGAGAAGTAAAGATGAGGCTATTGAAGCTTTTAAGAACTTCAAGAATGAAGCCGAGAATCAATTAGGCTGTCGTATTAATATGGTTCGAAGCGATAGAGGTGGCGAATATGTAGCCCCATTTGAGGAATTATGCAACGAAAGTGGTATAATTCATCAAACAACAGCTCCATATGCACCACAATCTAATGGCGTTGCTGAACGTAAGAATCGAACCCTTAAAGATATGATGAATGCCTTATTGATTAGTTCAGGGTTGCCCCAGAACATGTGGGGAAGTCTGACGACCAACTACATATTGAACAAGATTCCACGCAAAGGTAAGGATATTACCCCTTATGAGTTGTGGAAAGGTAGAAAACCTTCATACAAATATCTCAAAGTGTGGGGGTATTTGGCTAAGGTTGAGGTACCTCTACCTAAACAAGTTAAAATCGGACCTAAGACGGTCGATTGTATCTTTATTGGGTATGCACTAAACAGTAGTGCCTATCGGTTAGTTATCCACAAGTTAGAAGTTCCTGAAATGACTGTGGGAACAACAATTGAATCAAGGAATGCTGTATTCTTTGAAAACATCTATCCTTGTAAGGATAATGATAAAGTTGAGAACAATTCTAGAAATAGAGTTGAAGATGAAGGAACAAGTTCAAAACCTGTGGATGTAAATCCAAAGACACGTAAGCGATCGAGATCTAATCTGGAAGATGTAGAACCGAGACGTGGTAGTAGGGTTAGGACACCAAAGACATTTGGACCTGACTACATAGCATTCATGTTGGATGAAGAACCAACGTCGATTAAAGTAGCTTATGCCAGACCAGACGGGTTGCTCTGGAAAGAAGTCGCTCAGAGTGAAATTGACTCAATTTTACAAAACCAAACTTGGGTTTTGGTTGATTTACTGAAGGTTGTAAGCCCTTAGGATGCAAATGGATCCTTAAAAGAAAGTACAAGTGATGGGTCAATTGACAAGTATAAAGCTCGTTTAGTAGTCAAAGGTTTCAAACGAGAAGGAAGGGTACGATTTTTCGATACCTATTCACTAACGAGAATTACATCTATTCGAGTGCTTCTCGCGATCTTTGCTTTGCACGATCTTGAGATTCATCAAATGGATGTTAAGACGCTTTTACGAGCGGTGATCCGGATGAAGAGATCTATATGGAACAACTGAAGGGTTTATAGTACCTGGACAAGAGAAAAAGGTTTGCAAACTGGTTAAGTCTCTATATGGATTGAAACAAGCTCCACTACAGTGGCACTTGAAATTTGATAATGTAATGTTATCAAATGGTTTTAAAATAAACGAGTGTGATAAATGTGTTTATATTAAGAACACTAATAACGGTTATGTTATTGTGTGTCTTTATATAGATGACATGTTAATCATGGGTAACAATATACAAGTGATTAACGATACTAAGAACATGTTAAAAAGAAATTTTGACATGAAAGACATGGGGCTAGCCGATGTGATTCTTGGAATGAAAATTTTGAGAAAATCAGATGGAATCATCTTGACACAATCTCACTATGCCGAGAAAGTTCTCAAGAAGTTTAATGCTTTTGATAGCTTGCCGGCTAAGACCCCTATAGATTTAAATGATCACTTGAGCAAAAATTGAGGGGAGCCCGTTGCACAAGAAGAATATGCACGAGTCATTGGGTGTTTAATGTATCTTACAAATTGCACTCGACCCGATTTAGCTTGCGCTGTGAACAAATTAAGTCGTTACACGAGCAATCCAAGCAAAGAGCATTGGAAAGCTCTCGTTAGAGTTTTGAGGTATTTAAAGCATACTCAAAACCTTGGGCTACACTATTCGAGATACCCCCCCGGTACTTGAAGGGTACTGTGATGCGAAATGGATATCCGATACGAAAAGTTCATTTTCTACAAGTGGTTACGTGTTTACCATTGGGGGTGGAACTGTCTCGTGGAAGTCCGCGAAACAAACGTGTATAGCCCGATCCACCATGGAATCGGAATTCATAGCTTTGGACAAAGCTGGTGAAGAAGCCGAATGGCTCAGAAACTTTCTAGAAGATATTCCATGTTGGTCAAAACCAGTACCAGCGGTGATGATACACTGCGATAGCCAAGCTGCTATAGGTAGGGCAAGAAGTAACGTGTATAATGGGAAGTCTCGACATATTCATCGACGCCATAATACCGTGAGACATTTGATCAAAAATGGGGTTATCTCTATTGACTATGTGAGGTCAATGGATAATCTAGCGGATCCGCTAACCAAAGGGTTAAACCGTGATCAAATGAATAAATTGCTAGAGGGAATGGGTTTAAAATCCACAAATTGAGAATTATCATAGTGGTAACCCAACCAAGATGACTGGAGATCCCAAGAACTTGGTTCAATGGGAGAACTAAGCTATGAGAGTTCGTGTGAAACACTCATCTAAGTTTATTCCCTATAGAGCAATTGAGTGTTGAAAGCTTGCCTAGTGGTGAGGTTAAGTCTATGACTTTTAATGATTCCTAAAGACCTCAAGGAGGTTGAGTATGGCAAGATACTCGGTAAAGAATCACCTATATAAGTGAGAAGTGGGGGCCGCTTCATGAAATACACTTATGAATCCAAAGGGGTGTCCAAGGCCCGCAAAGGACACAAAACGTGAGAACGGATGAGGTTGAGGTGTTCAAGTGTTAGCACCATTGTCTCGGTGCACGCCATGGGGGAATAGTTCAAAGCATCAAGCCACTAATCCGCCTGTGTATCCGATGATGTTAACTATGGAAGGTTAAAAGTCACGAACTACCTATCCTTATACTTTAACGCCTCTTGAGGACTGAGCTTGAGTCTGCATATTGCATTTGGGCTATTTTCACTCATGTGGGGGATTGTTGGAATCGTTAATGATTTTAATTTTATTTTTTAAAAATTAAATATCATAGGATCGATCTACGTTCCGAGTAGATGATCGTGGTATATTCACTTTCTCTAAACCGATTCCCGGTGAGTGAGAAATAGTGAATTAAAGTTTCACTTAATTGTAAATTAATAAGGGATAGAATCCCACATTGAATAATGAACCATCATTATTCTAGTATATAAGGAGTTACCTTTATGCATGTAATAATTAATGGCACATGTGTATGGGCTTAAAGCCCACACGCGCGCACACGCGCGTGCCGCCGCCGCCCGCCCACCTCGCCTCGGCCTCGGCCGCGGCCGTGGACCGTGGACCGTGGACCGTGGACCGTGGACCGTGGACCTTGGACCGTGCCGCGAGCCGCGTGCCGCGTGCCGTGGACCGTGGACCGTGGACCTTGGCCTTGACCTTGGTCTTGGTCTTGGATCTTGGATCTTGGATCTTGGCAATTGGTCTTTGGGCTGGTCTTTGGGCCTGTTCGTGGGCTTGGCCGTGAGCTAGGCCTTGGGCTAGCTTAAAGAATTTTTTGGACAAGCTCAACAACGTAGTTGGGCTCGTATGTGCACATAAGGATGTCCAGGTACATCCGTCCGATGGTTAAGGAGTGAATACTGATCCAGTGCGTCCCGACTGCTCAAATCGATCCAACCCAAGTAACCTCCTGTGTTATGGGGAGGAGTTAATGGCAGGTTTGAATTTCGTAACCCCTGCCATTTGTTTGAAAATCGTAACTCCTGACCATAATGCAGCATAAATGACTGCATTATGATAATCATTAGTGGCTGTATTAACTCCCCTGCAGGTGAGATGGCCTATAAATAGGCATGCATCTCATATGCATCAGACACACAGAAAAATATTTTGCATACCTGCATTTCATAAGTCAGTTCAGTTCTCGACTCGTTCTTGTTCGCCGGAGCTCGCCGGAATTGTGGTGCTACATCCGTCGAGACGAAAGTCGTTTTACCTTTGGAGACAAATTACTAAACCGAAGAGCACTACCGGGGCAATATTTGTCTTGCGGGAAGAGGCCTCCTCGACTCGACTTCATTTACGGTTTTTTTATTAATTTTCTTGTATTTTCAATTCTGTTTCGAGTTCTGTAATTTTTTTCTTCGTTGAGTCCTGTAGTTTCTGGTTTTCGAGTTGTAATTTATTTTTTCCAGTTGTATTTTATTTTCCGCCCAGCAAGTTTGTAACACAGTTTTATCCAACATTTTCAAAATTAATTTTGAGACCCGAAACACTATAGAAAAATCTCAAAGCATTAGATAAGTTTTTCAAGTTCCTTCTCGACCATTTTCCCACCACAATGACGTCATCAGCATAGAATAGATGAGAAACAGTAACCTGATTGAGTTTTGCACCCGAAAAGAGACCATTCGTTACCAAATTATCAATTGCAATGTGAAGGCCTTCCATAGCAATGATGAACAAAAACGACGCCATAGGATCACCCTGACGTAAACCGCGTTGAATAGGGAATTCTTCAGTTGGGCTACCATTAATAAGAACAGACGATTTAGCAGAGATAAGACAAGACCGAATCCAAGATATCCATTTTTGGCCAAACCCCATCCTCTTAAGCATATAGAGAAGAAAATCCAAAGACAAGGAATCATATGCCTTTGCGAAGTCAATTTTGAACATCATCAACTTTTTCTTTTTACCCTTATACCAATCTATCACCTCATTAAGAAGAAGCGGGCCATCTAAAATTTGTCTTCCTTTAATGAAAGCCGTTTGTTGAATGTCCACCACAGAATTGATGACCTTAGCCAACCGGTTAGCAAGAAGCTTGGCAATGATTTTATATTGGATACCAATAAGGCTAATAGGCCGAAAATCAGACATGAGAATAGGATTACTGACCTTGGGGATGAGCGTGATAAACGAGGAGTTGCATCCAACGGGAATGTGAGAATTATTGTGAAAATCCGTGATCATGCTCACAATGTTGGTTTGAAGAAGATTCCAATGTTGCTTCACAAAAGCAAAGGAGAAACCATCGGGATCAGGAGCTTTGTCACCCCCACAACTCCAAATAGCTTCACGAATTTCATCAATTGAAAAAGAAGCTTCTAGGTTGCTCGCCTGGTCACTGGAAATGGTTCTAACTAAAGCCGGATCAATTGAGAAATCTGCCCCCTTAAATCGTTTGAATTTGTTGGAGAAATACTTTCTGTCTTAATAGAAAAAAATGCCTTCACAATAAAATTTTATTATCGAATTAAAATTCATATAATATTTTTTAAAACCAAGTTTTTCGTTATATAATTTACAATATTAGTTGATTGAGGAAAAAAACTAAAAAAATAAGTAAGAATAGATAGCTTAAAACGAATTGTATCTTCGTTAGAATAACTAAAATTAAAAAAAAATATTAATCAGGATACTCAATTCGATTGAGACGAAATGATTACATTTTTGAGCTTGTTCATGCCAACTTCTACTTCTAATTCATCTTCATTTAATACGAACAAGCGAGCGGGCGAGCATGCACGTGTGTGACACCCACCTACCTTGAATACTTCCACTAGAGTGTTGTTCGAGGGCATGTATACCGTAGGGTTAATTACATTATCTAGTATATTTTATAAAAGTATTGCAAAAATATTATAATATTAAAATAAATACAAAAATCACGACTTATGCTGATATTCAAATGCGATATATCAGATAATCAAATTGTTACTTCCAAGTATCTAAACACATTAAACTTCACTGTAGTATGAAATATGACATCCAGATGTACTATTTCGGACTATTAATTACAATTATCTAAAGCGTGAGTTTTGTAATAATTTTGTTTATATTAGATTTTTTTAATTAATTTATAAATACGTAAAGAACCGTAGTAGTAACAAATTGGGCCTGAACACGATGCACTTCTCCAGAGTCATTTTTCAATATTAAGAGGCATCATGGCCCGTGCGATGCACGGGCTTTATTTACCATAAAGTACGGGTACTTTATTTTCGATAATATTGAATATCATATTTATATTACATATTATTCAAGACCCGAGCGTTCACAGTTTTTATTTTTGAGTGAAATTATTCTATGCTAAAACATCATATTTTTATATAACGTATTTAATATCAAGTATGGCCTAGGCTGGGTTATTGACATGTTAAAATGACTTGTACTCAAAATGTACAACATATTTATCCATGATACTAACACCATAAAAAAATTACATGTGTATTTCTTAAGGTAGATTATATCACACTGAAGCAAAATATTTGTTCGTGTTTACAGAAATCAATACGAACTACTTTTTAATTAGTAGCATCGAACAATCATATATAGCTTATTCGGTGGTGCATCCTAGCGTCAATATGTGTGGTACTATGTGACTTTTGGGTTTATTTATAAGGGAGTATAAATACCTCAAAGAAGAAGTTGAAAGAGTTAAACAATAAACATGCTTTGTGTGGTATGACTATAGAAATTCTTCAAATTTAATAATGAGGCTTTAACATGTTTTAGTTGGTTGAATTAATTTAGCTTATGGCAATGAACATGTATGGATACGTATTTTATTCTTGCATTTTTTTTTTAATTGTGGTTTGTAAAAGCTCTTTAAAGCTTTTAAAAAAAGCAATAGAGATTAGCAATATTTCAACTGATATGAATGACTCTAACTTATGACATAAATGCTCACCTTAATACATGGAACTTAATTTTTAAATTTGTAAATTTTTAAAATTAGTTAAAAGCATCTTTATTTTCCTGGGATATAATCAAATTTTTTTAATGTCTATCATCTTTGCATTGCCTTCTATTTTGAATTGACAAGCTTGAATTTACTATCCTTTAAAATTAGAGTTAACTACATTTTTAGTCCTTGTGGTTTGCCGGGTATTTCATTTTCAGTCCAAATTTTGAAAAAGTTTTAAGTTTGGTCCAAAAGTGAAAGGATAATTCCATATTTACCAATCTGAAAATCAAAATACCATATTTCCCCAAAACACAAATTTTTAGTCCATAAGTACAATGCCTTTAAAGAATTTGTTAAGGAAATATGAAATTATTATGTTTAGGTTGAGTATATATAGAATTTCCCCAAAAAGTGAAACACCCATTTCGGATTTGATCCGAATTTCCTAACTCCGTTAGTTTGACTGTTAAATAAGAGGGTATTTTTGTCATTTCATATTATTTTCTTTAATTTTATTTTATCTATCAAATTAACTACTTGTAAGTTGTATCCTCCACCCATAAAAACAAACTTTTTTTTTCTCATCACAAAACATATATGACACTTTCATTTCTCTTACTAAACCATCATCCACCAACAACCAAACACCGGCCAAAACCACCACGTAACCACACCCTTGTCGCCAAACCACCACCAACAAACCTCCATCGCTGGAATCTCGGGTTTCTTGTAGAATGTGTTTCGAGCTTATAAGTAAGTTACAAACTCGGGTTTTAGTTTTGCGTTCAGATCTGGATATTTCAGTGGCCGACGGCGTTATGGCAATGGTGATGGGGTTTCAGTGGTCGAGAAGGTAGAACCAACGATGTGGACACCCTTAGCTCAATTCCTTTGATACTCATCAATATTGAAAACCCATCTTGGCAATCGATCCATTATTTTGGCTATAAATAACTTGATGTCATCTTTATTTTTTAAAAATTTGGTGGGAATTGACAATTTGATTTTATAATATTTTGGATATCTCATGGTTTGTAGGTATCTGTAGGCTATTTTGAATAGAAACGTTTTAGTTGTTTAATTATTAATAAAAAAATTGTTTGAGACTTCAAGTTTGGTATATCGGCGGCGGAACCACTAAAACAACAACGAAACCACCCAAGCTCGAAACACCACCTATTGGATTAATATTCGGTGGTGTCGGCAGCGGAAGCAGTCGATGTTAGCAGCGGTTCCGGTGGCTGTGGCGGCAGAAGAATCTGCTTTACTGGAGGTTGTGAGTGTGTCCTGTTTTGTGGGTGAGTGGTGTGACTTTTTGGTTTGTTTATAAGAGAGTATAAATACATCAAATAAGAAGTTGAAAGAGTTAAACAATAAACATGTTGTGTGGTATGACTATAGAAATTCTTAAAATTTAATAATGAGGCTTTGATATGTTTTAGTTGGTTGAATTAATTTAACTTATGGCAATGAACTCGTATGCATACATTTTTTATTCTTTTATTTTTTTTAATTGTGGTTTGTAAAAACTCTTTAAAGCTTTTAAAAAAAGTATTAGAGATTATCAATATTTCAATTGATATGAATGACTCTAACTTATGACATAAATGCTCACATTAATACATGGAACTCAATATATATATATATATATATATAGGGATAGGTTCAGGTAGGAAAGCTTTTTTCCGTAAGAAATAAGAATGATTATGGGCCCTTGATCTTTGGTGATTAATGACTGCGATTTGTGCACGTTGTGCTAAAGAGTTAGCCTAAGTGTGCTACGCGGGATATTTTTGAGGGAATATTTTTGTAATTATACAGATTTTATGTTTGGTATTTCCTACAATCATGGGATTTCATATCCCACTTCTTATCTCTTCCCAAATTTTAGCACCTTTGATAATATTGTTTTGATAATTATTGTGATCTCATTTATGTGATAGTTAACACTTAAATCTGTAAAATTTTGCATTGTTAATACATTTTATTTCTGTTAATGTTTTAATAGTAGAGTTTAGCATTAAAATGTTATTTGTATTAGCACATTTAATAGGTAATACTAGCATATATGGTATGTAATGCTTACATAGGAGTTTATGGGATTTACAAATGGAGTCTTATTGTATTTAATGTATTTTTTTAGTAAATGACGCGAAAATCATTTTGTACCTATACTTGAAAACGAGTATGATTATTTATCTTCCAAAAAAATAAAGCACAACACATTGTATCAAGATTGACTGTATTGTACACAATAAAGCATAACAAAAAATCACATAATTGGAATATAACAGGAATCGCACTGTTTTCCAATTTGCAGCATGAACAAAACAAATGGTTAGCTTTGATTCCGATTTTTAAAATAAAAATCAAATAGAAAAAAAGATAATGTTAGTTTTTAAAAAATAAAAATAAATACACAAAAAATATAAAATATTTGAACGACTAAAAAATATGAAATCCCATAAAAAAATAGATATTACTAAAATATGAAATCCCATGAATATAGGAACTTCCCATGATTTTACTAACTTCCCATAAGATAAATTAATCAAATTACATTGGTACCCTCAATAATTAAATTCGTTAGACTCTTGGTTTAAAGACACTGTAGCGAAATGCAGGTCATTAATCTCCAAAGATTAATGACTCACAATCATTCCTATTTCTTACACTTATATCATTTCACTCCATAACCCACCCATATATATATATATATATATATATATATATATATATATATATATATATATATGGTGGAGTTATTCTAAAAAGTCTCTTATAATAAAAAATGTAGGAAGGATTGTGGGAGTGACATGTGTCACCTTGCCACATCATCATGCTACATCATATGACATGTGGCACCCACCCCACCCCTACCCCACTCCGGCGAAAAAAAAAATTTATTTTCCCGCCAAAAAATTATAAGTATGATGCACCATTTTTTTGGTGCATCATAGTTATAAGTTTTGGTGCATCACACTAATAAGTTTTACCGCATCACGATTATAAGTTCTCGCATCATAGTTATGATTAAGTGCATCAAGTATGATGCAAGAACTTATAACCTTAATGCACTAAATCATAATTGTGATGCGAGAACTTTATAATCGTGATACGTAATAATTTTTGGCGGGAAAAATAAATTTTTTTTTGCCCTCAAAAATTTTTTTTGGGGGTGGGGGTAGGGGGTTGGGGTGGGGGATGGGGGTGGGTGACACATGTCATATGATGTGTCATATGATGTGGAATGGGGATGACACATGTCACTCCCACAATCTTTCTTACACTTTTTATTATAAGATATATATATATATATATATATATATATACTTATATACATATTTTTATTCACAAGGCAAAGTGGTTCGGGACTGAAGTTTGTCATTTTTATCACTTAAGGTACTAAAGTTTTAAGTGTTTCAAACAAGGGACTAAAGTTTTATCCGTTTCACCCGTTAGGGACTGCATTAAGTTTTAACGGATTGATGACATGGCCGTAGAGTGTCATGTGTCAGCATTTTATTGGTCGGTAATAATAAAATAATAATAAAAAATTTCAGATTTTTGTAATAATAATATAATAATAACAAAAAAATATAAAAATCTAAAGAATATAAAAAATATAAAAATCTGTATTTTTCAGAAAAATTGATACTTTATTTTTTTTAAAATCTGGAATATTAATATTAAAAATCTAATGCATTTATTTAAAGTTAAAAATAAAAATTAAAAATATAATAAAAATTTTTTCAAATTTTTGTAATAATAATAAAAATATAAAAGTCTAAAAAAATAAAAAAAAATAAAAAATTTGTATTTTTTTAAAAAATGAAACATTATTTTTTCACAATTTTAAAAAAAAAATCTGGAATATTAGTACTTAAAATCGGATGTTTTTATTTAAAATTTAAAAATAAAAAAATAAAAAATTAAAAAGTTGGATCTAATTTATAAACTTTTTTTTAAATTGAGATATTATTTTTCATAAATAAATAGAAAACTGGATCTAATTTTTCATAATTTAATAAATATTATTTTACAAAAAAATCCAAAAATCTTAAAAAAAACTAAAGGTTAATTATAAATCAGATCCAAATATTTTTAATTTGTAATTTTTATTTTTAACTTTAAATAAAAGCATTAAATTTTTAATATTAATATTCCAGATTTAAAAAGAAAAGTATCAATTTTTCTAAAAATACAGATTTTTTTATTTTTTATATTTTTTTAGATTTTTATATTTTTTGTTATTATCTTATTATTATTACAAAAATCTGAAAATTTTTATTATTACCGACCAATAAAATGCTGACATGTTGCACTTAACGGCCATGTCATCAATCCGTTAAAACTTAACGGGACCAAATTAACGGAGTCCCTAATGGGTGAAACGGATTAAACTCCAGTCCCTTGTTTGAAACATTTAAAACTTTAGTCCCTTAAGTGATAAAAATGGCAAACTTCAGTTCATAGCGGAGCTATTTTGCGTATTCACAATTAGCGAACCCCAACTCTAACCCAAAACATAAGCATGCCACTTTATAATACTAATTTCTTAACATTACAACCCACTTTTTTTTTTTCTACTGCGGTGAAGTTTTTACTCCTTAACCGGTGAAGATATCAGTTCTGAAGCAGAACTCCAATACTCATATGTAATCATATGCACGTTGAAGATACAGAGAGATGCAGCAATATTTCTTCCCATAACCAAGAATCAATCAAGTGTGGCAACAAAAAAAAAAATCCTTGTTGATCCTGGCAGCGCCGGCGCCACACGATTACAGTGCACCTCCCTAATGTGCTCATGTTATGAGGCATCAAGAAACTCTGATAGCAAAGAAGAAGAGAGTAGAAGGACCGGAGACGACCCGTCACCTGAAAATCGAAGACATTCGATAATTAGCTCCGAAAATATCGAAGATGGAGGATTTATCATGGGTGGTAGTGATGAAACCAGAATTGGGGTTAATAGGAACAGGAATAAAAGCATCAATGCATCCTCAAATGATGGTCTTCAAGTTAATACCTGTAGTACTGTACCTCTCAAGAGTAGTCTTAAGAGAAGTGCATCAATGGTGGAGATGAGTTGTACTAAGATCAATCAAGGGATAAGAAAAGTTACCTGGTCTGATGCACATGGCAAAGACATTGCTCATGTTCATGAATTTGAACCAAGGTATAGTATCATTACGGTTGTTGCGCCTATGAAATCTTTTAATATTTCCTAATATGTTCACCTTGTAAAGCTTAAAAATACCGTCTCGAAATCTTAATCTAATCGTATTCAAATGATTCAAGTTATATATGTCTGTATTATACAAACTCAAATCGATCTTAAATAAAACGATTAGATTCTTATACTAAGAATCCAGAAGTACCAGACTTATTGCCGATTAGAGAAACATGTACAAATAAAAATAAAAATTATCACTATAATATCACATCATTAGATTCTAATAAGGACAACCTAAAACACTGGTTTTTCTAACATAAAATAAAAAACTAGAAAAATATAATACTCGTGCGAAGTCAAGTGTTACTTTTACTTGCCAAGATACAAATCTGGCATCATTTGAATATTGAATAATAGTATCCTTTGGCTGCATAGTGCATACAACATCATTCTGTTTGGTGTTTCCGCTGCGAATATACTTTCTTATCTCTTTTAATGTATATTTGCAGTGAAGAAGGAGAACTAAGAGGTGTGGGGAACTCTTGCATATGTGCAATTCAGTGATTAATCATGGTTATCAAGTCATCGAGTAGTCATCGATGTGAAGTCGGGTTTGAAAGAAGTCGCCTGGACGACTTATTGAGTTTACACGGTAAACTTTTTAACCCGAAAACCAATACTTTTACCTAGAAACCAATCCTAAACTGAATCTTAATTTAGAAATGGTTAAAGCATATGAAAACATACGCGTCTTTCCATCTCGTTTTACATTTTATTTGCTAGTCTGCAACTTCAATTATATTTGAATGTTATTATGTAGTTGACTATGATCTATTATGGATATTTGTCGGATTTAAATTTTATGTTCTATTAGTTTTCTTTTTTTTTTTTTTTACTATTAATATTAGTATTATTATTATTATTCCAAAATTATTATTATTATTAATATTGTTCGAAATCAATTTCTTCTCAATCCAATAAGAGTCATTACATCGAAATAGCAGGTAAACGAGCAACAAGCTGCGCCGCTACCCCTTTTTGAATTGCAAAGCTAATCCTCTTAAATACTACATCCATGGATCTTGGGGTCATAACATTACTGTGCATGACGCGTTGAACTCTTTTAAGGAGCTCGACAGCCTCCGGGGCAAGAAAGCCAAACGTGTCAAATGCGAAAGGTACAAAGACATGCTGATTTTCTATGCAAGCCTTTTCGTGTTTGGTAACTTTGCATGCTGCGGCCTTTAAAGCCGCTTGTCCCATTCCGAAAACTCTATCCCCCAATCCCACACGAGGAGAAACCCCGGTGAGATCCACGCAAACATGTTTCCCTCCAATCCATCCGAAAACCAAAATATCCGCCGGTCTGAGGGTGGATCTTCCTTCCGACGGGTCAGTCAAGAAATTGACTGGGGCTTCCTTCTTGGCAGAAATCCCAGCCCGCCTCAAAACATCAAAAAGTACATCCCGCACCATGTCATGCCGATACTTGAACCCCGAGAGATCTCTACAATGAACAGCATGCTCCCCAAAGGAGTCCAAGCATGCCTTGCGACAGATAGGGCATCTCTCGTCGACCGGAAAAAGTGGGATCATTAGGCGATATTTAAGGATAGACCAGTATTCCACAGGAGACATGTGCTGGCCTAGACCATCGATGGGGGTTTAGACATGTGCTGGCCTAGACCATGTGCTGGCCTAGACCATCTTATGAAAACTATGAATTGTGTGGGTTTAGTTATATTATGTATTTTACATATATATATATATATATATATATATATATGAACTTCTGGTCGACCTAACACGACTGGTCGGACAACTTGTCAACTTGCCGTCGCATGAGCAACTTGGCATCGTAATAACCTTGGTGAAGTCATGTAATGCCTCGGAGAAACCTGCTGCTATTCTATATATTTCAAATCAATCAATTTGAGACTTTAAAACTGCCATTGAAAAAAAATCTGAGACTTAGAAGGTGTTTGCAATCTAAAAGATGAAAAGCATAAGCACTTTTCTGAAGCGTCTTTTTTAGTAGTATCTTTTTGCTTAAAAAAAGTGCTCATTACTATGCATCTTCACGTTTGTAAACACACCCTTGATAGGTTAGCTAGATTCTGGCTTGAATCATTCTTAAGCCCCATATGAAGAGGCAACGCAACAAGACCTAATGAAAGACTTTACATGTCTCCAAAGTTGGCTGGGTGGCCAATAGAAAAATATACGACCCAAATTCAAGATGCACTTAGTAAATCGTCCGCCCATTTCTATAGAACGGCCAACGGATTATGTTCAAATCGTAATGAACAAATGGTAAGAAGTCCACCCAAATGTCGAAAACTGTTGCATAAGTTTACAAGAATATAAATTTTTAAATTTTCTATTAACCCCCCACAATGATATACCGGATCCGAACTGCCGTAATAAATTTTTTACCATGTAATACCTTAACAATTGTTTATTCATCTATGTAACATAAGTTTGGTATTGTGTCGCACCGTTTTTTTACCAAGATCAATCTCAAGTAGCAGTCTAATCTCTACTTCTGATTTTTCGCCTTCTTAGATTTGTTCTTCTCTTGCATCTTTTTCTTCTTAGCTTCGGCAGTAATCCAGGAATAATCAGAAGGAATTGCAAATGGATCTTGGATATTTTCAATCCTGCTGCTCGACCCAGATGTTGAAGAATTGGAACGTTGATAAGGCGATTTTATCCACTGGAACCACGATGAACTTGAAGGCTGAACCAAAGAAGGGCTCTCTTTGCCAACAGCAGATGGACTCGAAGGGGGTGTTGAAAACTCGTCTACTGGTTGCAACTCTTCGAATTTCGAAAATGTAACCATCACTCTGATAGTTGGAACCACGGGGATGGCGATCTGGAACAAACGGAGACAAATTACACAGAGTAAAGGACACATCATAAGAGTGTTAAAGAAGGAAGGAGAACAGAGGATATTTCTTGATGACACCATCACGGACGCACTTTATGACAACTTATCAGAATTAAACGTTATCAATCAAGCCACAAACTGAAGAAATAGACTAAGTTCGAAACTGGCACTTTATACCCATTTTCGATTTATTAACATGGATATTTCTTGATGACACCATCACGGACGCACTTTATGACAACTTATCAGAATTAAACGTTATCAATCAAGCCACAAACTGAAGAAATAGACTAAGTTCGAAACTGGCACTTTATACCCATTTTCGATTTATTAACATAGTGATGTCACCGAAGAGTCTCTCAAGCAACACGCATTCTAGTTTCCTAATACCTTGCATGCTAGGCGTGCATAAAATGAACAAATCTCAACCGTCAGGTCTAAATCCAAATCCCTTGTCTTTTTTGGCTCAAGTCTTAACAAATAATCAAAAGGGAAATTGCTTTTAATATGTGCGGCCACACAAAATATTGGCTTACGTATTTACTATTCATATCTGATCAGATCCCATATCATCAAAATATAAAATAAAAAGTAACAGAAGAAAGGAAACAAAAGTACTCTGATAAAATTTGTCAAAGCAAAATATCTTAAAAAAGTACTCTAAATTTCTAATTTTGCAATGAGCCCAGAGGTGTTCTATCCACATTCTGATGAGAATGTCATACACACATGCTAGAGAATTTTTAAACGAGTCATTTTGATAACTCTAAGAACAGTTCCACAAAAACAGAAAAACGAGAGGGAGAAATCAATCAGAGAACTCGATTAATTGTAAGTGATCCTTATCACTTCAAGTAAACCCATCCAATTATGTTAGCTTCTTCAAGTGTATTCAGGTTTTTTTTTTTGACCTCTTGCTATTTGCAACATTACAATAACCAAATATTGCAGCAAAATATTTATAGACCTGCTAGGTAAATAATCATGTATATTAACGGTCAACCATGATAAACGATGACTGCTGCATATTTTCCAAAATGTTGTGGTAAGTAAGCATTGCAATATCCAAAATATGTATGTGCTCACACATTGTCAAGACTATGATTTTGCAAACTACATTTTGTCCAATTCCGCCAATCACATTCACGGGCAAGAGAATCTAAAACACTCATTATAATATTTCATCAAGAATAGTGGATCTCTGTTACTCTTAACGACAACCATTACAATATTATGGTTGAATGATGAACCCTAATAATTCCACAACAATTGAAGTATGCCTGCTAATACTCCCATACGCTCTTGTACATCCATGACATTTACTGACACATACATAATGTCAAATGCAAAATATGATAAGAGATAACATGTTTTTAATAGAAACGGATGTATAGCAAGTACTAGTTCAAAAGAATGAGAAACTATAATAAGTCTTGCAGATTACTAGTATGAGAAGCACACCTTGACAGGAAAAGTCCCCCTGGGTAGTTTTGTAGTGAATAACTCTCTTACTCGGCGTATAGCTTTAACTTTGTTTGCTAAAATGTCAAGCAATGGAAGGAGTTCTTCTGCACGTAATGGAAAATCTGGAGAAAGCCAGAGAATTGGTCTCAAACCTTTCTTGTACTCATTCTCCCTACTCACATCCTTTCGATGATTTCCACTGTCAGAATTTGATGAAGGAGCTTTACTGTCTCCTCTCTGATGCTCATCCCGTTTGACAACCACCTCGACAGAATGCCTACCTGAACTATTTTGAGTACTAGCAGAGTCTTCTAAAAAATCACCAACTTTTTCTTCGATACACAAAGAACTCCTTGGTGGAACAATCCTTTTCTCGCTTTCTTGTTTATTTTCCCGTCTTCTCCAGCCATTAAACCATCCTTTCTTTTCCTGCTTTTTTTCTCCATTTTGACAACCATCCATGTCCTCAATAGGAATATCCCTTTGGTCATAACAACTATGACGATGTGCAATAACATCATCAACGCTTTCATTTCTAAATTCTGATGAGTCCATCTTAAGGGCAACCTCAAATTGTCGTCTCTCTTCCTCTGTCAAAACGTCATCAAGCTCATGCTCTGTTTCATTTCCGTTCGAAGAATTAAAGAATTCATCATCCGTCATGGCCCCTGGGACCCTCCTTGACTTAATACTCACAACCACATTATGCATCTCGTAAACTTTAGCTTTCCAAGGACCCACCATTTCGGATTTCTCCCGTCTCCTCCATGTCATTTGAGGTAAAAGAACCGCCTGAGTCACGTCAATGCCAGGCCTGAATATATTTGTCTGAGACATTGCAGTCACCTCTTCCTGTACTTCCGCCTCACTAGCTGGAGCACCTGCACCATCCAAGGCATTCATTATCTCCTTATCTTTGTGTGTAATTATGCAAAGTGATCCTGGAGGAACTTGACCATCTTCCGAGCCATCACCAAGGAACAGAACACTCTGATCGGAACGTTGTATTCTGAAACCGTCAAAACCTGCCAAAGTCATATCCGCCCTCAAATTAGCACCCCTCTTCCAGATTTTATAAGTATCAGATGGAGCAATTCTTGAAATGAAAGGGATAACTGAGCTCTCAAAATGAAATGTGATCTCCATATAGAAGTCTCTCATCCTTCTCATTGTCCCAATCAACCGAGGCAACCTTCTGCACCATTTTGCCCAAGCCAATGGTTGGTAATGCTTGACTATGATTTTTGCAATCCCTTCTTCCTTATTACATATTGCTTCTTGTAGTGCACTCCAACCTTGTTCATTCTGCAGGGTCCAATCTGAGCCAGCAATCATTAGCATTTCCGTGGCGGTCTCATCACCAAATTTAACAGCCAAGTGAAGTGGGGTATCTCGGTTAGGGACATCACGCCGATCAAGTACAGAAACTATCGCATCAGCCTTAGATTCTTCTGCTAGCGAAACCGACTCTGAATGAATCGCTGATGGGTCACAAAGTTGGGGAAGGCCCGCGATAATTCTCCTGAGACCAGCATAATCCTTCAAAATTATGGCCTTATGGACAGGGCTATGCTCATATTTCGATACATCAACAGCTGACATGTCTCAAGAATATATATATGAGAGCAGACCTGCAATGTTACTAGCAAAGCCAACCCAATCATCCAAAGTTACAGACTTCCAGTAACCAACAAAAGTAAATTAAAACATCTCCCCCGTCGTTAATGAATGATGAATAGAACTATGTTGTAACTCCTCAAAGCACTGAACACAACGAACAGAAACAACACATAAGATATCAGTCATAAACTTCTAGAATTACGAAAAGGAACTCAAAAAGATAATTTAGAAAATATGCACACACAAACACACACATACCAAAACACCCAGATGATATAAGAATCGAAAATAATTTCATGTATATATAGACACACAAACACACACATACTGAAACACCCAGATGAGATAAGAACCGAAACACTACATATGTAACTTAAGGAGGGAATAAGAAAATCTTGAGGGGGCTACAAAGTCAAAAGTCAAAGTCTAAAAGTTTTTTGGTGGCCCCAAAGGCCCTCAGTAGTAAACCATATGACCACCCACTAAACCCTGTGACCACTCAGTGAAAAGGTTGGAAACATAAACCAATAAAAACAAATGAAATCCTTGTGATCCAATCAGGGTTGGCGCAAAATCTATACTTAATATTAAAAGAGCATCTCCACGTTAATCCTCTTTTTAAAAATCTTAAAAAAAATGGACGTTTAATTTGGGAGGGGTCAGAGGATTATTCCATTATATACTATCTACCAATTAAAAACTTCCTCTCATTTTATTCCTTTTATTTTTAACCTAATAGTTTAAACAATTATAACTTTTATGTATCAATTTTATTTTTGCAAAAAATATATCAAATTAATTCTTACTTCGTGCTCTTTAATTTGACATCCATATAGTATATATAAAGTAATATAAATATAATTATAATATATGTAGATGATTAAAATATTTCAATATAAAAATATAAGACTATTGAAGAAAGATATATTTTTAGTTTGTTTTCATAGCTTTTTAACAATTATTTGATTTTTAAGAATTATTTTGTTCTGATTATAAAATAGTAATATATATTACATTAATGTCAAATCATATAAAGAAATTATATTAGTAAGAATATTGGTTGTATACTTTTAATGAAAGTTGATAATACAACACTACCAACATCATCATCAGAGCCGTAATCCCAAAATGCTTTGGGGTCGGCTATAATGAAAGTTGATAATAATAAACATAATTTAATTTCTTATTTATAAAATTAGATGTAAGACTACCTATATGAAAAAATAAATGCCGGTGCTTAATTAATTTACGGTTTTCCTATCATGTGCCCTTAGATCACATGATAAGAGTTTATAAATGAAACTAAATCAAATAATAGTATATGTATATGTGTGTGTATACTGACCCATGTATATTTTATAATAATTTTATAATATTATTGAAATTCGATCACATATTATTAATATAATAAAATATTTAACATTTTACGCCGTGCATGGCATGGGAGGACATCTAGTAATGACAAATAAGAAAGAAAAGGGCCGGAAAAAGCAGCAAAAATTTATCAACAATCGAGAACCTGAGAAAGGGGTGTAAAAACATGGAAAACTGAAAATTGACAGAAAAAAATCAGTGAAAACGAAAGGGACTATACTACAAACCTCATGGCCCTAAACACCAATCAAGCAAAGGGCAGAATTGTTCTGCTTTGGCGTAAAAATCAGTGTTCTAAAAAATGCCCCACTCGTAAGAGTTGACTCGCGAGGCGAGGCGGGCAGGTGGCAGGCGGTCGAGCTTAGGAGTCAGGCGATTTTTTTGATACTTGCGAGTTTTTTCTTTGAGGCGGACAAGTCAACTCGGTTACTAATTGATTCATGAGGCGTATGGGTCAGTATAAAAAGGAAACAGGGAAAAAAACCATCTACATAAAAACAGTTTCTGTTTCTTTTCATTTTCCCTAATTTCTTTTTATTCGATGTCGACTGATGACGGAGATGACACAGTAAAGGAAACAAAAAAACACTTGAAGACTTTCGAGATGAGGGAGAAGCTCTATTTAGTGCTGTACATATCTGAAGAAGACAGAGTGCACGACGGCAGCTGTGGAATGAAATGAACCATAATTTTTTTACAGCTGTATTACATTGTAGACCTAACTGGACACAATATACCAGAGGAGTAGCGGCTGAATGAGTCCGAGCTGAATCCTAGATTTTGCATAATTCGGCCATTATAATTATTGGGTCAGATTTCTTTCTAGAATGAGCAGTATTATTTTTAGGTCTATATTTAAAGGGATATTTAGATAAATACACAAGTTAAGAATACGATTTTCAAAATTCTACCTTTTGAAAATATTTCTAAAAATCCTCCTTTTTTCTTGTAAGATCACATGTAGTAACTAACAATTATAAAGTTCTACAAAATATTTATAGTTTATTAAAAACACTTCGAAAAATTCTTACACACTATTTTAGTATATGTACAACTCTTTGTAATTTCTACATACACTTTGTAACACACTTTGTAACAGCTTTCATAACATTTGGGCCCCTTGTAGTTCCTGCTTATTGCCCGGCTGCTTGGTTTCGGACCTGGTTCTGAATCTGGGTTTGCGGCCTAAGAAACAAAATAATTGCACACATGTAGAATTTTTGAAATTTTATGAAAAAGTCTGTTAGATTTTTGTAAATACTGCTAAAAAGTAGGATTTGTGCAAATGCTTCTAAAAATTGTTCCTTTACATATTTTTTCCATATTTAAAGTTTCATAAAAATAACTTTCCAAAGAAACAAATTCATAAATATTAATTTTTCAGTTAATAAATAAATAAATTCGATAATTAATAAATTATTAAATAACTTTATGTTGGTTTATAATTATATATATATATATATCATCATCATCATCAACAGCACCTTAATCCCAACTATGTTGGGGTCGGTGGCATGAAGATTATAGTGTCGTTTAATTGTCTAAAATTAGTTAACACCATAACTCATGCAAATAACAAAGTGGCAAAATTTTACGCCGGATGCCCTTCCTGTCGCAACCTTCATATGAAGGAGAATATATATATATATATATATATATATATATATATTCATGAAAAGAGTTGAGGCTTACGCTTTGTTCCGCCCATAGTTGTTGAAGGCGAAAGGTGCACTAAGGCGATACGGGCTCCCATCGCCTGAGGCGCAAGGCGAGGCGCGCGCTTCTAAGAGAGGTGAGGCGCATAAAAACTAAACAATAAATTAAATTAAATTACAAAATTTATAAAAACAGCCACAGAAAAATTAACTATCCACAATAAACTTAATAATTAACAAAATTAAAGTGTCAAAGCGCAAAAGTAACTTTAAAAGTATTCTGAAAAAATAAAGGAAAAAAAAACAAAAAGAAGTCCTAATACAGAGGCGCGCCTGAGGCGCACCGAGGGACACCCAGGTGCGCGCCTTTGGGCTTAAAAGGCGACCTGCCTTTTTTACTGCGCGTTTTTCACCTGAGCCGCGCCTTTAACAACAATGGTTCCGCCTCGAGGCATAGACCTACTCAACCGAGCAAAACGCCTCAAATACGAGTCATGAATTTTAAAACATTGGTAAAAGTGAAGTATTCAACAAAACCAGTATCCCAGCATTCACTCTTGCAGAAAAAGAATAAAAGATATAGCTCTTCAGTTTAGAAAAATGAAATGTTACCACATATACCACATATAGTTTTAAGGGTAAAACATAATATTGTGGTTCAAATGCTTGCTTAGTAGACATTTAAGTATGAAATAACCACTTTATCCATATCCCTAGAAAATGGGGAATTTTGTTTGTGTCTGATCAGAACACTGTGGCAGACATTTGGTTGTCTAGCTTGTGTTTCATAATTGCACTTTGGCAAAAATAGGAAAAACATGAGTTTTCAAAGTGGAAGTGACTCTTCAAAATGAGCCTAGGTAGCCCGTCTTCCGATTTTTCATATGAACTAGAATTCTTAGTGACAACAGGATTTTGGAGCACACTACAGAAAATTTCCATTGCACTTAGGTGAATATTAGTTTGCATTTCTTGAACTATATCAGTTTGCAGTGGAAAACTATAAAAATGTATGACCCCTCAAACTATAAAAACATTACTTTCCAGTTTACACCCCTCCTTCCAAAACATTGATACTTTAAAATCATATTCTAAAGTACAATAATGAGTTCACACAGTATAATGAGATCATACTTCCACCTAGTAATTTTAAGCCCCAATAATTCAACAATCAACACTCACCTTCAGTTCCAATTACCATAATCATGTCTGAAGAATACGTTAATGCAAGATTGTAGTACAGGATGTATTAGGAGTGTTTTGTACTTGAATGAATGTAATAACTTTATTTCCAAGTTCGTACTACCAATAATTAATATCAACTCACAGTTTTTATAAAATAGTCCTAATCTGCAAACATCATAAATCTGGAAGTGAACATATTTGTTAGCATAATACAACTCCATCCTTCAATATACTTCAACTTTCTACGAAAACCCCAAATCTATATTATCTCCAAGTTTCAAAACTCCAAAATAATATAAATATCTCAAATCTCGGAACTAGTTACACAATGGATAAAAGATAACGGAGAATTGTAATAGTGAGCAAAAAATCAATAATATTGCATCAAGTTCCAAACGAAATTGCATATACCGCAATGTTTGAACCCTGAACGGTACCAAAATTGAAAATTCAAAAGAAAAATCGCATTACCTAAATTCAAGTTGCTACAGAAAGCATACTTTTTTGACTCTAGAATAAAGAATATCACTTCAATCAAACCACCGGAAGTTCTCCAGATCGGGCCGCCACAGTTGTCGCGAAAATGAATAAGGGTTTTGGAAAGAAAAAATTGAGCGGAAAGATAAATGTGTAGAAATATTTTGGAAATGCAATTTCTTGTCAAAATCCGAGATTGTAAGTAATTTTGTGTGATTTTCCGGGATTTTGTTGATTCTTTTCTTGCGTAGGGGAAGAGGCAAGAATACAGAGAAAATATAGAGAAATACAGAAAACAGTGACGATGTATGTTGGGTTCAAAATGGATTAATAGGCTTCTTGGTTAAAATGTCGAAGGAGCCGTGAGTCGATCTCAATCGTACATAATTTTAAAATTATGATTGAATTTTATTAAAAAAAGGTAGAAGAGTAAATATCTATTTTAATTTATATATTTTTTTGGGTTAACTGAAAAAAAATATATAGTTGTCAATTTCGAATTTTTTAAAATATAGGTCATGATTTTCCAGTTGCGTGTATTCCATTTTAATTTTGCTTTCTCATTTTTTTGCTTCTTTTGAATTTTGAATTCAACAATCAAACAATTTCCTTCATTTGAATTTTTAATTAATTATTCATTTTCATCTTCATGCCACAATAAAAGAATAAATTATGAAAGGCATATGTTGTTTGTTTTTTTAGTCTATCTTTGTTTTTTTACTGTGAACTTCTTTCTTTGTAGCTAGGCAAAATCCCTCGCCCGCATGGCTTCCACCCCCGGTCCGAAAGAGATTGGTGGAGGAATTAAATCATGGTGAACTTCTTTCTTTTGATTTCCCTTCATAATCATGATGCTGGAAACTAACAAGTTACAATGGTCACTCATGTTAACCATAGAGGTGGGAGCAACTTACATTATTTATTCGCATAAATATGAAATTTTTAGAAAACAAAATATTATGTTTTTAATTAGTCATGATATGATGTGTACTGTTTCAGTTTTGTATTTCATATGTTGTTGACATTGTTATGCCTTACTTTGGCAACCATGTATTTAGAGTGTATTCAGTAATCAACAGCAGTCTGACAACAATCATAAATAAGATAAAGTTGATAGCACTAAATAACCATAATCCATCAATCTTTACAAAAAGAGTGCATGAATAGTAATGAAACATAAAACATTAACTAATAAGTATTAATCAATAAGACAAGTTTACAAAAAATCTAATTCAATCTTCTTTCTTGGAGCCTTCTTCCCGAATGCATTCGTGAAAATAAATAGAACAATCAATTAGGTGCACATGCATAGTCAAATGGAAATTGTTAATTATATGTTATAAACAGAAATCTAATTTATTTCCAAAATCATAGAACATTATGGGAACATTTTAATGTCGCAATCTTAGAACATGAAGGTAATACATAATTCGTTGCGAAATGAAGTATGTTTTCATTTTGTCACCAATAATTGCAGGTTGGCAATAGACTAACATTCGTTGCCCCAAATAAGTACGAGGTTGAAAACAAGAAGGTGACAACCATATGCAATGGTTAAGTGCCAAACTGAAAACAAACATGTTGGCAATAATTACAACTAAATATTGTCACAAAGTATCTTTTTATTGAATTTTGCATAATTTTATACTCTGGTGATAAATAGCATGAATAGTTGCCCAACTTTAAGTATTTTATGGTGACATTTAGTTATATATTATTCAGTTCGTTACCACTAGACTGTCTTGGTAGGGAAATACTATTTACCTCATCACTAATATCATTATGAAAATCCCATCCACAAAGTATATTCATCAACAATGACTAGTACCAGTCTCCATGCAAAACAATTGTTTAATCCTATATTTAATTTTACAACTTTTCATTTTAATTTTTCGGACACAGTTCAATAATTATAACAACCTAATATGTTTTTAGGTAAAAATTTTCAATTCTTGTTTCTTATAAACAAAACACAAGCAAGTAATTTTAACCCAAAATTACTACAGAATTCGACATCAATTTAATTGTAACCCAAAATATAAAATTTATTAGAGTTTCATTGACCGCGCTGTCGAGACGCGTCAAAATTAAATATTTATAAAGATTCCTTGACTCACTTATACTAAATAGTAATATTAATAAGTAATCGAACCCACGAAGAACAGTTGAATTAATTGAACTTACAGAGTTGAATATTTTTGGAAAACAAAAATAGTAATACTAAATAAATAATAGTATTAAAAATAAACCAAACCAAACCAAACATACTCAGTATATCCCACACAGAGCAAGGTCTGGGGAGGATAAGATGTACACAGACCATGCCCCTACTTTTTACGGTAGGGAGGTTGTTTCCGTGAAGACCCCCAGCTTAGTGCACAACAAAGTAATGAGTGATATATAGAAAAAGTATATGATTCGAAAAAGCTCAAAACCATACCTGAGCCCATGGCTTTATTCACATGAGACTTACCTAAGGGGACTTTGGCAACTACACTCTCGACGAACGCTGCTCTAACCGAAGAGAGGTTGACTCTGCACACAGCTCCCTGTAAAAATACACCACACACAAAAGGCAATAGGATAAAATATACAATAACAATAAAAGTAAAAAAAAATGCAATGCTCTATGTCAAAGCTAACCGAGACAACCCAACCCTGAGGCTCTCTACTACAGCACCGCTCCCTACAAAAGAATCCACAACTCTGATCTGGCGCCTCCACGAGCACCTATCTACAGTCATGGTCTCGGAAAGGTTTAAGGCCTTCAAATCTAATCTCACCTGCTCCTCCCACGTCCTCCTCGGTCTGCCTCTCCTCCTCCCCCCGACAACCAATAAACTCTCGACCCTCCTCACCGGAGCAGATGCCTGCCTCCTGCAGATGTGGCCAAACCATCTCAATCTCTCTTCCCTAACTTTCACAGAAATTGGCGCCACTTCTAGCGCGTTCCTGAACATCCCGTTCGAGATTCTATCCAACATTGGGCAACCACACGACCAACGTAACATTCTCATTTCAGCCACTTCCAATTTGCTCTCAAGTGACTTCTTCATCGCCCAACATTCGGAGCCTTACAACATTGAAGGTCTGATCGCCGCTCTATAGAATTTACCCTTCAACTTTAGAGAGACTTTCTTGTCGCACAGGACTTCTGTCGCTGCTCTCCACCTTAGCCACCACGCCTTGATACGATGAGTGACATCATCTTCACACTCACCGTCATTCTGAATGATCGAACCCAAATACTTGAACTTATCTGTATGGGTACGATCTGATCCACAATCATTACCTCTACTTCTTCCTCGTTGGCCTCACTACTAGGGGTGTGCAGAAAAACCGAATCCGAAAAATCGATCCGAAAATCCGAAAATCCGATCCGAACCAGTCCGATACGATGTCTTTGGATCGGATTTCGGATTAGAATTTTACAAATCCGAAAATTTCGGATCGGATCGGATTAAATCCATGAATTTTCAGGTTAATCCGATCGATCCGAAATATATATAAAAAAAAGAATTTTTTTATTATTTTAGGTAAAACGCCAGAAAAAACTTCGAATCGGATCGGATTAACCGCGGACTTTCGAATTAATCCGATCCATCCGAAATATATATATATATATATATATATATATATATATATATATATAAACAAAATTTTTATTATTTTCGGATTATGATTTTTATTATTTTCTAAAATTTTTGGATTTTTCGGACTAAATTCGATCCGATCCGATCTGGATTCGGATTGATCCGAATCCGATCCGAACGATCGGTTCGGATTTCGGATTGAGCAAAAGGTGATCCAAAATTCCGGATCAATCCAAATTCGGATCGGATCGAATCGGATTGATCCGAATGCACACCCCTACTCACCACTAAAGTTACACCACAGATACTCGGTCTTATACCGGCTCACACGCAAGCTCTGAGATTCTAACTTAGACCTCCATGGCTCCAACTTCGAGTTCACCTCCCTCCTAGACTCCGCCACTAACACAATGTTGTCAGCAAAAAGCGTGCACCACGGAACGCCATCGTGTATCCCCCGCGAAATGACGTCAAGGATTAGAGCGAAGAGAAGAGGGCTAAGCGCCGGCCCCTAGTGTAGCCCTATCTCAACCG